>JAQSUU010000120.1:20212500-22612500 GCA_038087645.1 Saccharum hybrid cultivar R570
TATTGGATAATTCGGGTAAGTACACCTGGTACCCGAACAACCCGAAATAGGAATACGTCTCAGCAAAGCGCGAAGTCGCGAACTAGAGCATCCCTGATTTCCCGTGGCCCAAGCCCAACAACGGTAGGATGCCTCCTTGGCTTTGGTGCCTCGTTAACTCACGTCTTAACTTGTCGTTGAAAGCCCAAGTTTGGTTTTGGTAATTAATGACACCAAGTTGCTAATGCCATGTGTTAAGTGTTTTAAGTTAGGCATAAGCAACACATGTGATGAAGGTGTACGTGGCAAGGAGTGGTGGCCACAAGATCACAAAGAAATGGTGCATGGACATGAAATGTCGATCATGGTGGAGATGCACATAATATGATGGACATGATGATCAAGTGGAGGAGAAGGATCTAAGAGCGCAAGGCAAAGGTATAACCATAGGGTTTTCCTTTTGCCGGTCTAAGATGAGTAGAGAAGTGATTGACCGGATTTAGGATACATAGCCGACTATCAAGAGGGGCAATCACGGTTAGCTCGGGAATCAAGTGCCACTAGATCATTGTCTTGAGCATATGCATTAGGATCTAGTTGAGAGCTAACATAACGCCTTGAAAAATGGTTGTGAAATGCTAACACACATGCACATGGTGGTGTACACTTGGTGGTGTTAGCACATTTGCGAAGGCGGTGGAGTTTAAGCGGTAGAGAGGGGTTTGGGTTCCTCTCTCCCTCCCGCCGAGCTTGCGAGGCGGGATTCGGCGCTTTTTGGGGAAGTGAAACGCCTATTTTCTATTGCGCCGGAAGTCGGAAAAGAAACGGAGGCGAACGGCGGTCACTGTGATGACCGGACGCTGCACCGGACGCGGTCTCGGTCTGACCGGACGCGTCCGGTCAGTTCATCACAGTGCTGCTCGCTAGGGTTTCTGACCGGACGCTGGTCTGGCCTGACCAGCGCGTCCGGTCAGTTCTACTGGGCGTAAAAGAAAAGCGCGCGACCGGCGCGTCCGGTCCCTCACGGAACCGGAGCGTCCGGTCAGGCGTCCAGAAACACAGAGCGAAGCGGAGTGCTGACCGGACGCGCGGCGCGTCCGGTCACGTGCGATCGGACGCGTCCGGTCACAGAGGGTGCTTACTGGAACGCGACCGGACGCTGGCACTGTCGCGTCCGGTCACGAACGATCGGACGCGTCCGGTCTCAACTGGAGCTTACTGGAACGCGACCGGACGCTGGCACTGTCGCGTCCGGTCAAGCGGTTGAGCGCGTCCGGTCAGGGCAACGGCTAGTTCTGACGCGCACTGTTCACGTTTGTCGTGTAGTGACCGGACGCGTCCGGTCACCCTGACCGGAGCGTCCGGTCAGCACGATTTTCGCTGCGTCGTCCGTAACGGCTAGCTGCGTACCCCTTCGTTATAAATAGAGGATGTCCGGGGTTTGAGGGTAACTCTTGCACATTTTGAGATATAGAGACATCCTTTGAGCTAGAGAACAACCCCTCCACTCATCTCTTTGCATAGTTGCACATCTTGAGTGAGATTGAGTGAGATTCAAGTGCATTGCTTGAGAGTTGCATTCTAGAGGCACTTGATCTTCGAGTTGCTGCGGATTTCTTGTTACTCTTCCGTGTTTCCCGACACGGTAGACGGCTTGGAGCAGCGGAGGTGATTGAGCTCGCAATTGGAGATTGTTGGAGCCCTCACCAAGTGTTGTAAGGGGTTCTTGATCCTTCCCCGCGGGAGTTCGCAAATTGGATACTCTAGTGGAGCTCGTGGCTTGGAGGATCCCCATCTTGTGTGCGGTTGTGCGGCGCTCGCCGAGGGCTCAACTCTTGATAGTTGATTAGCTCGCGAACCGACAAGTGGGTGCATCGCCACAACGAGGAGTAGCTTGCCGGGAAGCAAGTGAACCTCGGGATAAATTCTTGTGTCATTCTCTTCCCGAGGATTTCTCTTGTGTGATTGATTGATTGGTACTTCTCATCTCTACACGGCGGTATAATCACTCGAAGCTCTTCTCTCGTATTACATCTTGTATCTAGCTTGTTGTTGTTGTTGTTGTTGTTGTGTTTAGTGGATAGCCTTGTACTAGACTTGTGTAGGTGGCTTGCTTAATTAGTTAGAGCTAGTGCTTTTTGTTCCGCCACCTTTTGTACTAACTTGTGGTTAAGTAATTATTGTAGAAGTTTTTATTAGGCTATTCACCCCCCCCTCTAGCCTATTTGGAACTTACAGTCGTCTCCCTAACTCCCCGAGACCCCGAGTTCCCGTGTGAAGCTGAAGCACAAGCACTGATGTGATAGCAGGAAGCAGGCTTGATGCTTGAACTTTTCAATTTGCTCTTGTATCTTGTCAGTACTAAGTAGTCAGTACATGTGTCGTTGTTCTGGCTTGCATTTACGGTTAAAAACTTGAATGCGTCGTGGTTTCACTGGTTTGCATTTGCTGTTGAAAACTTGAAGTTATCACTTTATCAGTTATGAGTTAATGAGTTATCATTTAGTCTGTCCAGTTCTATGCAAAATTCTGTGATGTTTGAGCACTTGCTGTGATTTTATATACTTCGGGTACATTGGGTATATCCGAACCCGAACCCGAACTTGCGGGTAGTGTTTTTTGGGTTATTATCGGGTAACAATTCTCATTACCCGAACTTTTCAGAACCCGAACTACCCCACCCGAACTTTGCGAGTAACCCGAACGCCCAGACTGAGCAAGGGATCGTCGGTCGGACTCGGAGTCTCGAACCATTCTTCACCGTTGCATTTCAAAGGGGATTTCATGGTTCGGTTTCAACACATCCATATTTTGAAAACAGTACAGAAGAATTTTATTCCCATGAAACTCTCTCTGCTCCTATAAAATTTTTATCATCTCTCTCATCATTAATATGATGTCATATCAACGTATTTAATGCCCATAAAATTCTGATGAAACCCCACTTAGACTGGCATAAGTACCAGTACCGTACGACCCACGCCCCCACGATATCCACAGTTATGACAGTTTGGTGGACCGAAGAATTGGCTGAATGGTTTTGTTTAGTTTCCAAAAATTTTCAAGATTCTCCGTCACATCGAATGTTTGGACACATGCATAGAGCATTAAATGTAGACGAAAAAACTAATTACACAATTTGGTAGAAAACCACGAGACGAATCTTTTGAGCCTAATTAGTTCATGATTAGACACTAATCGATAAATACAAACGAAAATGCTACAATAACCATTAACCAAAGCAAAAAAAAATTCGCTGACTAAACACACCCTGGATAGCAGTAGAGCACCCATCCTCGTAAAAAAAAAATGGGGCTGAATGGCAACATGTGTAAAAACAAGCAAACTAGTGGGGAAAAAACTAGATTTGACCGAGGAGTCGAGGACTAGTGTAGTTTCTGATTCACCTGATATACCTTCTGATATGGAGAAATTCTCGAGAAAAATTTCTTACGATGTTAGTTGCACACAATCTGCTGCCTCCTGTTCGAAACACAATCGGGACGTCGTGAACTAGCTGTGACAACCTGAACTTTTTGAAATATTGAGACAACCCGAACTGAAGACACACATGTTCAAATCTGCACCGACAAATTCGAGCTACCTCATCGACATAATTGAACACCAACCATCCACAAATTATGTGGCTCATAAAGATCATGACGGTCCCCATTTGTGGTACCAATTAACCAAGGGCTTTGCTATCAGTCACCAAAACGAGCTGCTATTAACGGCCCCCCTAGTCGGAAGCTACGAGCCAGTACTCCCTCCGTCCTAAAACAATGATGTTTTTTATTTTTAGACGTCGTGTTTGACCGTTCTTCTTATTTAAAATTTTTATATAAATTATAAAATAAATAAATTATTATTAAAGTATTTTTAATGATAAAATAAATCATAACAAAAGAGATAATATTTATATAAAAATTTTGAATAAGACGGATGGTGAAGATGCGTGAAAGTTAAAAACGACGCTCTGCACGAGCAGAAGGCCAGCGACAGACTAAGGCTGTGTTTAGTTGTGTAAAAAGGTGTAAAAAAAGTACTGTAGCATGTTTTGACTTTATTTGGCAAATAGTGTCCAACCTAATTAGGTTTAAAACGTTCGTCTCGCAAAGTACAACCAAGCTGTACAATTAGTTTTTTATTTCATCTACATTTAGTACTCCATGTATGTATCGCAAGTTTGATGTAACGGAGAATCTTTTGTTTGCACAATACTTTTTTTTATTTGAGGAAGTAAACACAGCCTAAGCAAATAAGCAGCGTGGATAGAATGGGATCAGTGTGCTGTGTGGTAGTGAGCGCCCTGAGCCCTGCTAAGCAGGATAGGGAGCGGCTGCAAGTAGCGCTTGCCCACGTTTAATTACACACACATAAATTCTCTCCCTCCGAACAAACACATCCTGCCGAGAAGTTCCGCTTGGCCTTAATCTTGATGTACTTCGATTTTTTTTTGTTTCTTGGGCTCTTCTTCTTGTAAGGTTGCGTCCTGAGCTTCTGATTGGAGGCCGCCATGGATGAGGTCCCGGGAAGAAGTACTAGCTCCGTGAGAGCTACAAGGAGCATCTTCGGCGAAAGCATCGGTGGGAGGAAGGCGGAGAAGAACAGGGCAAGGAATGTTCTAGGACAACAGGTAATAACTTACAAAATTCTGAATGATTCTTCAGAATAGTAGTAAACCACTGTTCGATTGAATTTCATATCGGTCTTTCCAAATCAAAATTGCGTTTCATCATATATTCCTAAACAGTAAACACCGCGGTGCATGCAGAATTTGTCACCAGAGATAAAGCAGCTAGCAAAATCCAGCATGGATAAGCTGAATGAACGCAAGGCCGCCGTGGACAGAGAAAGAGCCGGCGCCGAGTCCGAGCTGTCGAGGGCGCGCGCCATGGCGAAGGAGCTGGAGCGCCAAATCGAGCAGGCCAAGGCCAGGGCGTCCTCCAAGAGGTCAGCAGAGCCCCACGCAATGCGGGCGACCAGGGCAAGCGAGAAGGGACCGGGTGCGCCGAGCTCGCCGGAGGAGCGCGAGGCTGCCGAGTACGCGGAGGTGTCGCGGGAGCTGGACCGTGCCAGGCGGGAGCTGCTCAGACTGCGGCTGGAGGTGAAGTCCGCGGCGGAGGCCAAGACCAAGGCCGAGAGCGACATCGTGGCGTCGGCGATAAACATCCAGTCCAACCTGCGCGCTGCCGACGAGATGAAGCGGCTGGTGGACGAGGCGAACGAGGAGCACGTCCTGGTGGAGCTTGCGCGCATCGAGGCCGAGCGGGAGCACCGCGAGATCGACGCCCAGCGGCGCGCCGAGGCCGAGCGGTTCGCCCGGGAGATGGAGGCCACCAGGGCCAAGATCGAGGCGCTGCGGAAGGACGTGAGCCGCGCGCGGGAGATGGAGGCCAAGCTCGCCGTGACGAACGCCGACGTGGAGGTCCTGCAGGCCGAGATGGAGCTGGTCCGCGCCATGGAGAGGAACAGTGTCAAGAACGACGACACTGCGGGTGCGGAGGCCGAGCTGGACGCGGCCAAGAAAGAGCTGGAGAGCATCAAGGCCGGGAGCTTCCAGTTCATGACGTCCATGGACAGCGCGCGCACCGAGATCATGCGAGTCTCCGAGGAGGTGAACCGGCTCAAGGCGCAGGAGAAGGAGGCGGACGCGCAGGTGCAGCAGCTGAACGCCAAGCTGCTGAAGGCGAGGGCCCGGTTGGAGGCCCTCACGGCGACTAACGAGCGGTCCACGGCGATCGTTTCAAATATGACGTCGGCACTGCAGCAGCTGCGGGACGAGAAAGAGGCGGCGAGGAAAGAGGAGGAACTGACCGAGCTTGAGCAACTGTGCGTGCGCGCCGAGACCGAGAACGTGAACGCCGAGATCGCCGTGACCGAGGCACGGATACAGCAGTCTGTGAAGGAGCTCGAGGCGGCGAAGGTGGCCGAGGCCAAGGCGATGAAGAAGCTGAAGGCCGCCGTGGAAGGCACAATGCAGGCGAGGGCGTCACAGGGGTCGCGGACCATAACCATCTCGCGGTTCGAGTACGAGTACCTGAGCGGGCGCGCGGCGCTGGTCCGCGTGGTGGCCGACAAGAAGGTGTCCGCGGCGCAGGCGTGGGTGCAGGCGCTCAAGGCCGGCGAGAAGGAGCTGGCGGCGCGAGCAGAGGCCGCGGAGCGCGTGACTGCCGAGCTGCGCGCCAGGGAGGCCGAGGCGGCGGCGGAGGCGGAGAGAGCGGCGGGCGAGCAGAAGGCGCTGGAGCAGGAGCTGTACGACCTGAACACGGCGGCGGAGCGGGACGGGCTGCTGTGCGCGTACCCGCGGCGGCGGTCGACCAGGGTGTCGGCGACGATGCGGAGGGCGAGGGCGCGGCGGTCGTCCGTATCGTCATCGGCGGGGATCCGGAACCCGCGGACGCCGTCGTTCACCATCAAGAGGAAGAAGAAGGTGATGCCCAGCCTCTTCAAGCTCATCAAGCAGAGGAAAGACAATAGCGCGAGCTGAGAGAGGAATGAGCCTCGCCAGAGAAAAATGCATTTGTCAGCTTTGCTGCTTGTTCATGTCGTGTCAGGCTCAGGCGTCGCTGCGGTGCAAAATGTACAAAGGCCGTGTTTAGTTGCCCCCAACTGGGGGCCGGCCAAAACACTGTGCCGCACTGTATCATAATGTAGCATTTTGTTTTTATTTGGTAAACATTATCTAAATATTGACTAATTAGGCTCAAAACGTTCGTCTCGCAAAGTACAACAAAACTGTGCAATTAGTTTTTGATTTCATCTACATTTAGTACTATATGCATGTGCCGGCATTTTAATGTGATGGGGAATCTTCTTTTTGCATAGTAGAATTTGGAGAAATATTTGGTTTCTAAACCAGGCCAAAAGTTGGCTCAGTCTTGCCCGTGCTTAATTAGCAATGGAAGGCATAAAATGTAGAAATTCCACCGTGTCTCACAACTGTAATTTTACTTGATCAGCATCAAGATAGTCTATGAATCTATATGATCCAGCGCACATTCCATAAAAATAAGATAAGTTGTTATACATTCCATCAAAAATAGCTTCACAGAAATAGAAAGGGGCTATTTGGATTCCAGCCACACGCTGCCACGCCGCAAGCGTTTGTGGCGACACCAGAGAATGTGGCGTGAAAAATCACTGCCTCTGACTGCGTGAAAAATACACGCTTGTCTAACATTAAATGCCAATGAGATAGAAGGTGTGTTTAGTTCCGCGAAAAGGTGTAAAAAAAGTACTGTAGCACGTTTTGGTTTTATTTGGTAAATAGTGTCTAACCGTTGACTAATTAGGTTCAAAACGTTCGTCTCGCAAAGTACAACCAAACTGTACAATTAGTTTTTGATTTCATCTACATTTAGTACTCCATACATGTATCGCAAGTTTAATGTGACGGGGAATCTTTTATTTGCACAGTACTTTTTTTTAGAAGTAAACACAGCCAGAGTCAAGAATTCAGACCACAACCAAGGATACAGTTAGCGAGGATTGCTCCACCACCATACTAGACAAGAGAGGACTTTCTCCATGGCATTTCATTGTAGTAGACACTGGTAAATCTTTTACCGGGACTTGTTCTCCATTGCATCCCACTGTAGCATAGAGGGGTTTTTTTAGACAACTGTAGCATAGAGGTATATCGCTTTGTAAGCAACCTTATCCTGAGTTTAGAAAGGAGCTCGTCCTCGTCATAATTGTAACGGGTGGAGCCAGGAGCTGGAGGAGGAGATGCGCGGCCTGCTGCGCGTGCTTCGGGCCAAGGACGAGCACCAGTACCTAACGGTGGGGAAGCTGGTCCTGTCCATCAACCGTGGGCTCGCCGTGGCGGGGCCCGCGCTGGCCGGCACCGCCGCGGCAGCCGCGGCCTTCATCGGGACCGGCGACGGCGCTTCATCAGCCTGGGCGTCCGGCGCCGCCGTGGCGTGCGGCGCGCTGGCGGCGGCGGTGAACACGGTGGAGCACGGGGGCCAGCTGGGCATGCTGTTCGAGCTGCTGCGCAACTGCGCCGGGTTCTACCGGAAGGTGCAGGAGGACATCGAGGCGGTCCTGGGGGAGGCCGACGTGGAGCGGCGGGAGAACGGGGAGGTGTTCCGGACCAAGGTCGCCCTGCTGCTCGGCCGCGACGAGGCGGAGCTCCGACAGTTTAGGCGGATGGCTTCGGTGTCCGTCAAGGACGAGGACATCAAGGACTACGCCGGGAAGCTCTTCTGAATTCTGATCACAGTGCAGCAGACGAAGCGATACCCAAACCTGACCATCGGAATGTGCATACCATCTAAACGCGGATGAACTAGCTCGGAACACAAATTAGTGCTCGTACATTCTAGTACTCTAGATAGGAAGAGGAATTCCATTCCATTGATTCTTTTTGTAAGTAACAATTCCCCCGTTATATTCATACGAACTGTGAAATGACAATTCTTTGATTGAGATTATATTCACCCATCTCGTTGGATCCCAATGAAGTTTGACACGTCTGATCGTCGTTCTGATTCTGAATCAACAAGCTGAGTTTGCATATGCATAGGAGCATGTTGCAACAGTAGCGTGATCTGCTGCTACCAGTCACCAGTGCCATGCGCGCCGCGGAACATGCATGGTCCACACGGAGTGGCGGCCGACGCACCAACCGATCGACCGACGCGAAACGAGACCCAACCCAAGCGCGGCCGGGGTGGCGGGGTCACATGATCTTTGTCCCTTTGTGTGTGTGCGCTTGGCCATGGCGGCCAGCGTTTCACACGGACTTGTTTTCAATTTCAATTCTGTCCGTGTGCGAGCGGACGAGACAAAAACGGGCTTTCGTTTTGGCCTTTATTTGACCGGCATCTCGTGCACGCTCTGTGATGCATGGAAATGTTCGTCGGCGCGAATGACGGTTAGGGTGGTCAATTCAACCTAATAGTCGCCGCTCGCCGCTCGGCGTTAAGTCTAGGAGCGACGGACGACGAACCCGGAACATCCGCGCCTCAAAGTTAGGCGATCAGTGCACCACTGTGCAAGGCAATTGTCAACTGCGGCCGTCGTGTTTAACTTTTTTTTTTTAAAAAATGAGACCCAGTTATAGACGCGGACGCTAGGACGAACTTTGGTGATTTTTGAGGAAAGACAATAGCGCGAGCTGAGAGAGGAATGAGCCTCGCCAGAGAAAAATGCATTTGTCAGCTTTGCTGCTTTTTCATGTCGTGTCAGGCTCAGGCGTCGCTGCGGTGCAAAATGTACAAAAGTTGGCTCAGTCTTGTCCGTGCTTAATTAGCAATGAAGCCATAAAATGTAGAAATTCCACCGTGTCTCACAACTGTAATTTTACTTGATCAGCATCAAAATAGTCTATGAATCTATATGATCCAGCGCACATTCCATAAAAATAAGATAAGTTGTTATACATTCCATCAAAAATAGCTTCACAGAAATAAAAGGGGCTATTTGATTCCAGCCACATGCTGCCACGCCGCAAGCGTTTGTGGCGACACCAGAGAATGTGGCGTGAAAAATCACTGCCTCGACTCTGGCGTGAAAAATACACGCTTGTCTAACATTAAATGCCAATGAGATAGAGTCAAGAATTCTGACCACAACCAAGGATACAGTTAGCGAGGATTGCTCCACCACCATACTAGGGCACCGTTTGGATGCCAAAATTTTTGGCAAAACGTTACTGTAGCGTTTTCGTTGTTATTTGGCAAATATTGTCTAATCATGGTCTAATTAGGCTTAAAAGATTTGTCTCGTCCATTTCGTCTAAACTGTGTAATTAGTTTTATTTTTTATCTATATTTAATGCTTCATGTATGTGTCCAAAGATTCGATGTGACAGAGAATCTTGAAAAATTTGGCATTTTGGGGTGTAACTAAACAGGCCCTAGACAAGAGAGGACTTTCTCCATGGCATTTCATTGTAGTAGACACTGGTAAATCTTTTACCGGGACTTGTTCTCCATTGCATCCCACTGTAGCATAGAGGGGTTTTTTAGACAACTGTAGCATAGAGGTATATCGCTTTGTAAGCAACCTTATCCTGAGTTTAGAAAGGAGCTCGTCCTCGTCATAATTGTTATCTTTTGAAAATTGTGTAGCTGTTAATTGTAGTTGAGAAATTTCAAAAATCTGTTGCGAAAGAACATTTTGTTAGACTGGTTTTACCAACAACCAAATTTTGAAACATTTGTTAGACAACTTTTGCCAAACCATCTATTTCTTTGGAGGGGCGAAATGATTGGAACCTTTTTCTTCAAACAAAAGAAAAAAACACCCATGACTTCATATAAAGAACTTTTTTCAATGTTTGCTAACAAACATATATTCTTTACCAAATCACAATTATGAGTTATAACAAGCTGCACAAACTCAAGAAGTCAGCTTGAGTTATCAAGTTGTCCCAAGAAGATGCAGGTTTTTAATTAAAACGGGGGAATAGACATATCTCGTCAGGCAATGCCAATTCCATTGTCGGTTCTTGGAACCTATGTCCCCTTTACATGTAATAACGATTTAAGATCCTAAACAAGGAAATTGATGATAAATCACCTTTTTGCCTAAACCAAAAATATCAACCTAAAACGTGGAGGTTGGATTGCATTTTTTTGGAACTTCTAAAGTAGAAAAAAGAGTAAATATTTAGAGAAATTCACTAGCCAACTCAATGACCTGGTGAGCGAAAAAAATCCTTGAGGCCCTTGTTCGAAAGCCGAACTCAAATTTTCCTTTTATACCAAGAGAAAATTACTTTCTTGGCCCTAAAAGAGTTGTGTTTTCTTTCTCTGTCCTTTTTGTTTTGAACTTTCCTATTTGGCCCCAAAACAAATTTCATTCCTTTCTTGGCCCTTCCGTCCAATCCGTTTGTGAACCAGCCCTTTGGAGCAACGCGAGAAGACCGAAATACCCTTACATGTTTGTGTTTCTGGTCGCAACGAAGCACAGCCGTGGCTTCGCGACTCATACACGCACGTGCATCTGTCCGGCGGGAAAACCCTAGCTGCCACTTTCGGCAATGGAGAAGGGCGCCGCCAACGAGCTCCCGCCGGCAGCCAGGCCGGCTCCAAATATACCTCGGCGCCACAGCACGACGGCTAGGTTGGTCGTAGCCGCTCGAGTCGCTCGCACGAGCCTAGGCACCGCTGTCACGGAACCGCCCAAATTATAAGAACAAAAGTACAAAAATAATCGCTGGAGCAATTAAATTCCTGTACTTAAGCTCCTATAACTCTGGTAGTCCAATAAAATCACGAGGGATTTCAAACCAACCAACATACAAGCCAAGATCGTAGTGGTCCAACATAACAGGTCATATGTTATATCCATTTCATAAGTAATTCAACATATATCGGAGTTTAGTAGAGTTATTACAACTCAAGTTCAAAAGTAGCGGAAGCAAAGTAGTTTGAAAACTAATATCACCTTAATTCAAATACATGCCAGTACCAAGGTTAATTTCTCATAAAAGCATGAGAGACAAGATAGCTCAGACGGATCATGCCCATGATCACACTCCGCCACTACAGCAGGAGTCTTCCAATTCTTGCAGTAGCTATGATACATCACAACCTGCAACAAGTGGGAATAAACCTTGAGTACGAGAAGGTACTCAGCTAGACTTACCCGTCATAAACCAGAAATAATATGACACCAAGGAGTATGCAAGGCTTTCTTTCAGTGGGCTAATTGACTCATTTGCAAAAAGTATAAGTTATCATGAACAAACTAATTTAAGTTCTTTTTCATCATATTTATTATAACCTATTCAATCTAGGTAAGCACCTATGCTAAAGCAATCACTTGATTAACCATTAACATCAAAGGTTACCATCTCAGGTTTAGCATTTCTAATATTATCCACATAACCATCCGTGTTCCATCATCATTACTACGATGCAGTAACTCGAGTCAAGTGTTCACTATCCAGTGAACGATGGCGATTCGAATCGATTATTAACCAGCTGGTAATTTATTCCTCATACAAACCTCACTCACCCGCTAAAGTGAGGTATTGGTCACCGAGTCAACTATTCAGGTAAAGTCGCGAGTTTGCCAGGAATCACATGTACCCGGGGGCCGCCCGACTGCTCTTTGGCCTTATCATCGGGCCCCCGTATCCTGCCACTACTGCTCCGGTACAGTGCGTTGCGGGCAATCCACTCGGCCCGAATAATCTCCCAGCTTCGCGGTCGAAAGGTACGTTATTCGGCCAGCTAAATGTGAGGCATGCGTTCAACATGACCCGAGGCCCAACAACGGTCGGTCCTTAATTGACACAGGCGGAAACTATAAGCACCCCAGAACCCTGTCTGGTTGCCCCATACTTATTCCGCCCGGTCTCCAATTATCCATCAACACTTGGTTATTTCCAGGATATCATCCATTCCATAGCTAAAGTATTCCAGTAACCACCTATAGTTGCCGGTGACAGGAAATCACCGATCGCTACCGGTCTAAGCAGGGCTAAGCAATATTTTTGATCCTAAACCAAAATAGGGTTCCAGGCATATTTACGGGACAAGGAAAGGATATATATGCAGCAAGTGTTTTCAATCAACTCCTATAACTTAATGCAACAATACATATATAACATATATATACTCAATTGCTTTTGTAAAGTAGGAGGCTTAGAATGCTCCGGGGCTTGCCTGGGATCGAATGCTAGGTTAGTGATTGACAGATGACACTCGCTTGGCGAGCATCTTCCATCCCGACACTTGATTAGTCCTTCCATCTTCAGGATGGGTCCACCAAACACCGTCTTCGGGTTTGGCTCCAACATCTCATCCTTCACGTGGTGCATCTAGCGTACCTAGATGAGATGCAAGATACATGCGTATGAACATGATGAATGGTAACACAAGATGCATCACATAATCATTCATGTAAACACACGATTAAGACATAGACACCAAAAGCAAATTAACTAACATCACACAACCAATTAAAGAGGGCAAGCACATCAAGCATAACACAAGTTTGACAAGATCACAAGTATCTTAACTTGACCATCATCAACGGTATAAGCCACACTTAGCAACACATGGAGTAAACAACCATAACTAGCATCTGACAATTTCTGGACTGCAAACAACATCTACATGTTTGGATCATAACTGGAGTTATACAAATCCAATAACCATGCAACAAGACATTCTGGAAAGCTTATGAAATTGTCTATAATTAATCTTTAATCATCTTAGCATGATTCTCAAGTTAACCAAGTCAAACATGCATAATTACAGAATCTGGTCCAGAGATTCCAGAGAACAACTATTTCTGGAACCCAACTTGAAACAGTCATTACTCACAAACTATAAGGCAAAATACCACCAAAATTTGACACAAGCTAGATTAATAAGTTATCTACAACTTTGTTATAAGTATGTTTCTCAGCAAACATCAATTTCATGGTGCAATTACCAAAGTCCCAGAAACTGTCCAGGAAAGCATCAATTGCAAGAATAAATATTAACTTACATTCCAAACATACATTTGGCCACAACCAATGTGACCATAATAAAGTGCATGTTAAATGATCACCAAAAAGGCATAGTGCTCATCACTAAATAAATTCTTTTAATACATTTCTTAATTTATTTAGATGCCTAGGTGATTTAATAACCATATACCAAAAGTGCACCATAAATTCTACAAAAATTACAGTAGCTCTTACATACACCCAATAGTCTACTGTACAAATTTCAAGCCATTTGGACATGTATATCAATCTCTATGAAAAAGACAAATTGTTATTGCAAGAATTCATGTGAGAGCAAGATACACTAATAACTCACTCAAATGGCAACCAAAATTCATGAAATTTTTACCACACATTAAATATCATATGAGTAGCATGCCACAAAAATTTTACTTCATTTGGAGCCCTAGATCTGCAGTTATGAAAATGACAAATACAACTAGCATTAAAAACTAGCTGCACAAATCTATTTTTACAGAGAAAACTTTAAACTAAAACATGCCATATTGTAGATCTAGTGCATAGATAATTTCACAAGGATTCCAAAAAGTCCTCATTTGCTATTTTACGATTTTTCTACAATTTACTATGAATTTCCAAAGTTCCTGCAAAATAATTACGAATCAGTCCCGAGAGCACTATTCATTTGAGTCTATGACAGTGCAGATAGGCCCCTGGCTTTAGTCGAATTCTCGGACAAGTTCCCTGGTCGCGAGCAAGAACAGAAAAGGGCGATGAAGCTCTCGGTTCCGGCCGTTGGGGAGCTCGTCGGCGGCGACGAGGTGGCGGCGGAGCACCAGGACGTGCGTGCGCACTCGTGGACGGCCTCAGCCCGCCCGGTGACGGCCCGTGGCCTCCTGGCCATGTGCGCCCGCGACGCACGGAGGCACAGCTCGGGCGGCGGCCTTCTACTGCAGGGATGAGGCCGAACGAAGGGGCGCGGGACGGAGAGGAGGAAGAGGCGGAGGCGTCGGTGCACGCAGCCGTGGCTGTGGTGGCTTGGAGCAGCGGGAACGGTAGCGGCGGCCGGAGCTCCGCGGTGGCCATGGCGTTCGCGCTCTCCGGCGCCGAGCAGAGCGAGGGAGGGAGGAAGAGGGAGTGGGGAGGCGAGTGAGGAGCGTTAGGGGGCAGCTTGGCGTCCATTAAGGAGCAGCAGGGGCGCGAGGACGCGCATCGGCAAGGGTGGGGCGAGCTCTTGCATGGCTGCCACGCGCTCCCCCGCTGCGGCATAACGTCGAGCACGTGGCGGGCGACGAACGGGGCATAGTGGGCGGCGCTTTTGGGCTGGATCTGGGCCGAATCAGGATATGGGCCAAAAACAAAGTTTGCTCACCTCAGCCTGCTCTACAACTTCTATTAAGGCACTCAGGTCATTAGAGCAACCAATTAGCGGTAAAATGGTTGCCAAGACAGCAGTGTCAACACAACAATGGTGATCGCGGAAACTCACTTTCGGAGGCCAAAACTAAGTCAAACTGGTGTCATCCTTTTGCATACTCTCCTCCACATTATCTACTCCAACTTTTGTATTTGGCTCAACTGGAGTTGCTTAGCAAAAACACGAGAACGTGACGTGCCAACCGTTTTGTCGTTGCCGGTCCAACTTCATGAACATGACGAAACTAGCAGTTTTGTGAATTGGTTTTGAAGGTCCAACCAAGCTCCAAATCTGGTGAGACTTGATCTATTCTTTCCTTCACAAGGCATACACCAACTCGTATTAAGGACTCCAATTGAGCTTCCATATGAATTTGGAAGATAAAAGGTCACAAACATATCAACTCACTGCTGTCAATCCAGGACTTAGAATTATTTCTAGGGCTGAAAAACAGCAGCTGATCCAAACTTCGAGCCTCTATTTAACAAGCTTACAAGCTGATATAGCCCTTGGTCCAAAAACAAAGTTTCTTCTACACAACATGAACTACAACTTTCATGTGATGTCCAACATCAAAACTGGTATAGAAACTATATTTCTACTTTGACCAAAGTGGCATCGCAATAAAGCTTGAATTGTCCGTTTTGATCCATTGGAGCATTTTCTGGGCATTTGCTCAACACGAACCTTTCACGACTTTTGTTGTAGAGTCCATCTAGAGTCATTTGGGCAAGGTTGCAAGGTTTGGTTGATGACCTATATTTCCATCCACTTAATAATGCAATTCCAACACTTAGTAAAGTCATTCCAACAAGGATATAACTTATCATTTCATGTGACTTTTTGATTCCAAACGTCATGAAACCTTTCCAGTGACCAATATAGATAGGTACTAAGGTGAGACACATGAAGATATTGCAATAACACCACCCAAGAATATATCTTGAAAATAGATTATATGTAAAGCAATGGTGCAACATCCAAGTTTAGGTTGGGGCTCGTTTCCATAGGTTGACCTTGACATCGTCATCTCCCCCTAATCTATCATATTTGAGCTCAAACCCACTGCTTAACTAGTGGCAAACACCTCGGGTGTTACAGCCCTCCCCCCTTAAAAGAATCGCGTCCCGAGATTCAGTGCGAAGAACTTTCCAAGGGAAGAGAAGCATGTTATCCAATTCCAACATCTGCAAGCGCATCAAGCTACTTAGCTTCAAGTAGCAGAGAGGCTAATTGGGTAAGACACTTTCCGATACTCGCTCTATGCAGAAACTTTTGTCTGAAGAATTTTCTTCACTGACTTTTATGAAGCATTGTTACTTTAGGAGGAATCCAAGACAATACGGTACTTCGTTCATGGTGCACAGAGAGTACTATGAGCATGGACTAATTACTCATAGCATTTACTTTTCTAGTGGCCTAACATGTGCAACTTCCGATAAGGGTTGGATCCATATACGAGATAATCATTCTTTGAGGCTATCAAAAACCGTCTAACCAATAGACAATGTCTATACCGGTCATAGACTATTCACTCACTCAGATGCCAACTGATGGAAAACTACATATTGCTCCACGTGTGTAGTTCTCTTTCTCGGATGCTAACACTGTATTATCTGAGTCTATTGAGGGAACAGTGAAAGTGATAGCTGACTCTGTCGGTACTGGATTTCTACCAAATGTTACCTAAGAGGATTCTCTTATACAAAGGCACATAGGGGTGCAATTAGTCTTTCCAAAGGTACTAAGGGTTGTCTAACAGCAAGATACCTATCAATTGCAAGTTCTTGTCATGCATTACAAACATAACCTTCCAATGCAAGGGATGATCGCAGTCAACAGAGAAATTACCGATCCTGTACCCTTTTATTTTCTATTCATATCACATAAACTACTGCTCCAATATGCATCAATATTCGTGGGCATATAGATCCATGGGTCTTCTAACTACTCGTCAAAATTGAGCTCAAACGGACACCGTTTGACTATCCAACAACCCATCCACCAAAATAGCTCTGTTCTGAAATGGCAGCAAACCAAGCTGACAAGACATCTCTCAAATCCTATGTTTTACTCAACCAATACTCAACTTAAGACATTGAAGGGCCCTAAGCAAGGAATGAGGTTACCAAGTTTGGGGTCAATCCAACTTCGTTTGAGTCACTAACCGTTGACTTGAAGATAACCGGTGTAGTGCCACAAAAATTCTGGACAGATTTCGTGTTCTTCCTTTTCTTTTGCTTCACATGTTGAGGCGTGTGTTTTGCACTCTCTCATCTTTATCATAGTAGCAGAAGCCTTTCTCTAGCTGAGGATGGAGGCTATAGTCTTCCTGACATGTTTCTCAGTGAACAATTTCAACCGTTGATCTAGACACCAATCTTGACGATGCATAAGCATTGGAGTTGTGGGCTGTTTTCACAGAGCACAAAGCATTATTCCACATGGAGGGCATCCCTACGTAGATAAGGAACCATTTTTGAATATTTTCTGGCACTTCGTCCAATAGAACCTTGAACCAAAACTGTTTGTGGTACTTAGGGGCACAATGATGCAGATCGAAACTAGGGACATGCTTTCTCTAGTTCTTCATTTAGCTAATACAACATCTTGCACTATATACGTGATTGTCCAAAACGGAATTGACTTGATAGCACATTTGGAGAAGATGCAACACCTGCATTGTTGACCAGCTTCATGGCCTCTTCGCTTACTATTGTTCATTGAGACATAACCATCACAGCTATCGAAGAATCGTTACTTGGCTAGAGATTAACCTTCTTATTGGTAACTAATCAGTTGTCTCACAACACTTAAGTTCTAAATCTTTACTCTTGACCACAACAATAATTGCAGTCGAGGCACAAATGGATGGTCGCCATCGAAGTTCGCAGATAAGGAGTCACACCAGAGATGGTTGATTTTGACTGTATGACCATCATACACACAAGGATCAAGACTTTGATAGTTAGGTCATATGCACCATGTGACGATTGGTTCTTTTCCAATGGATAACTTGTCCAATCATTTAGTGTTAGGTGCCCATTCGATTCAACAGGGATGCAATACATTGCTCAATCGATGATCGACGTTGTACAAGGATACTTCGGGAGAGTCACTCGTCTACCATCTCTTGCAGTCTGTTACTGTTTATGTTGTGACTATTCTTCAAAGGTTATCCTCTTAGCAACTTCAAGGGAATATCTGCTACATAAGGTCTGAGATATGAATCTTCAGATAAGATATAGGAAGATAACCAAGGAAAATGGTCATGAGAAATAACACATCAGCTGTCGTTTCATAATGGATCATGACTAGCAACCCTGATACCAGCGCGTGCCGAGCAGCATAACCTTGTGTGCGCGCCCACAGGAGGCTCTCGGTTTCGTCGCGGCACCATAGAATGCTAATCGGAACACCATTATTAAACGCACAAACAAAGTGAAATTTCAAGTGGCACCGATTGGGTGGTAAGAACAAGCACCAGACAAGGGAGGAGTAGCAAGCAAGGGTAGTTACAAGGTTTAGAGTCAACACGGAGGCGATCTGAGGATTAAAACACAGCGCAAGGGAACATAGCTTAATTGCTGAAGACAACTGAGCAAGGGTTCTTGGTTATTTTCACGCACGCCTTGCGTCCACCAAGGTGATTACCAGACTAAAGGTTACGGTCATGTTGGACAACAACATGAGATCAAGACTAATAACGTTGAGAGACGTCAGAAGTTGAGATGGACTTAGCAAAATTTCAAACAAAATGATACACCGATCAGAGATTGGGTTGATAAGATAGCCACCTGATTTCGCAAGCAAAGATTTCTAGATTAGACAACGAGAGATTAGCGTTGCTCGGATCATCTGTAGGAGAGACAATCGGGAGGTCCAACATGGAATTGGGTATGGTCTCCAAAACTTGGCAAGCAACAACTGTGGTCAAGATCGACGTTCGTTAGGACTTAACTTGGTTGGTCAATGGAACAAGGGCATTCTCCAAAAGGTAGCGGATGTCCAAGGCCTAAGCAAACATATAAGGGGACTACGCTAGGGCCTAGGGTTCAAGCAAGGCATGGATACAAAAACATTCAAGGGCTAGCAACCACGTCTACAGGCTCTGGCTCCTATGAGAGAATCTAATTAGAGACGACGACCATGCGATTACGTAACGTGAGCGTTGTTCTAGGATAAAGCATCTTCAACACTCACATGCTCACCGAGGACAAAAGAGAGGTCAACTATGACACTACCTAGATAACAAGCATCTACACAGCATCACAGTTTTAAGCGGACACTTGAGATTATTAGTCAGGTTAGCTTAAGCATCCAATACTAAGCAGAAGGCTCACACCTAACAAGAATTTATCCAACAAGAACTAACTACAAGTTTAGCTAAAACAAAAGCATGCTAAAGTAATCAACTTAGTGCATGCACATCAATCACAAGTTACTTATTTATTAGGACAAAGGTGGGAGGAGCATAGTTATATGCACAAAGCAACAATCATGATGATGCATGCTTCGTCCTATTCATCCTCACAAGATTGCCAGCCTAAGGTGGCAATTACGTTCTATGTCGGTGGCATAACACGCATTCTCTCGATATATAGCTAGTCGTCAACTACATTCAACTTACGCATTCGTGGTTAGCGTACCTGCAGAAAATTTCATTGCAGCCCAACAATTCCCAATATAGCACACAATGAAAGCAGTAAACTAAATACTCTCCATACATACATCCCCTGATGCATATACTTCGGTATCATAGCTACCCAACAAATGTACCCACAATTAAGTACTTTCATAAATACATGGTTAAACATGTAATTATGCCAGTAACCATAGCTAACTCTCCCCTAGACCGATGGTTGAACGGTCATGCTCTCCCAGCTCACACTTACCTTGGCATAGGTGCGACGTTGCAAGAATGTAACTCTAGCGACATATATGGCTATTTCATATATGAAGGTTACCACTACCATTCGACCATAGGGTAACGGTGCGGTCAAGTTATCACTCATACATACATTGGCTTGGGCGTAGATGCAAAACTTAAAACCCCCAAGTTAGTACTTAATTAAGCCACCTAAGGGTCCTTAATTGGGCATAAAGGAAATGACCACTGGCATACTTAGATTTAAAATTCAGATTTGAACAAACCTATATATGTAGTAGCTATAAGTTGTTAAAAACATCATTTTGCAAACAAAAATCTTTGTTTTAAATACACATATGACATGTTTAATGTTGAACCTTGCTCCGATACCAGCTGTTACGGAACCGCTCAAATTATAAGAATAAAAGTACAAAAATAATCGCTGGAGCAATTAAATTCCCGTACTTAAGCTCCTATAACTCCGGTAGTCCAATAAAATCACGAGGGATTTTAAACCAACCAACATACAAGCCAAGATCGTAGTGGTCCAACATAACAGGTCATATGTTATATCCATTTTATAAGTAATTCAACATATATCGGAGTTTAGTAGAGTTATTACAACTCAAGTTCAAAAGTAGCGGAAGCAAAGTAGTTTGAAAACTAATATCACCTTAATTCAAATACATACCAGTACCAAGGTCAATTTCCCATAAAAGCATGAGAGACAAGATAGCTCAGACGGATCATGCCCATGATCACACTCCGCCACTACAGCAGGAGTCTTCCAATTCTTACAGTAGCTATGATACATCACAACCTGCAACAAGTGGGAAGAAACCCTGAGTACGAGAAGGTACTCAGCTAGACTTACCCGTCATAAACCAGAAATAATATGACACCTGAAAGCATCTAGGCCCCGAGAGTTGGTTTCGGCAATTGATGATAACGCTTTAGTACCATGACTAACGTGTGTTTTGCAGAAACTTTGGTAAGTTAGGTCATGGAGGTGATAACTGCTTTGGGCACCATGGTATTCATGCCCCTTAATGGAAATCGTTTCAGTTTTCAAAGGAGTGACGTCAAGATTAAGGACGGTTAGTTCCGGATGTCGAGGTGTTGAGTTACATTCGAAATAGTCGTTAGGATCTTCGTTTTTCTCTTTTTGCCGTACTATAAAGGGGAGCATGAGCGAGTAGCTTGACCTAGGTGAGTCTTATGTTTAGGTGTGGTGCACACTTGTTAAACTTAGCACTAGGCAGCTCTAGAATAGCTCAAAGTTCAGTTGGAAGCAACTTGGTTCAAGTTGCGTCACGTTTCGGGGTGTTTAGAGGGTTTTTCCCTTGACCGGACGTGGTTCTCGGCTTGACCGGACGCATCCGGTCAGTTCAAAACCGTGACTGCGTTTCGGCGCTGACGACCGGACGCGGCCCTTGCGAGGACCGGACGCGGTGGTCAGGGCTGACACGTGTCACCTGAGGGAAACCATCTAATCAGACACGACTGGGGTGTGATCGGTGCGTCCGGTCACGTTCCAGTAAGGTCCTTGGACGACCGGACGCGTCCGGTCATCACCGATCGGACGCGGTCGCGCGTCCGGTCTTGTTACAGTAAGCTCCCTGCACGATCGGACGCGTCCGATCACCCCTGACCGGCGCGTCTGGTCACTCAGCCGAAATTTCAGAATTTCGACCGTTACGAGCGACCGGCGCGTCCGGTCACTCCGACCGGCGCGTCCGGTCACCCCGTATTTTGCTGAGTTGGTAGGTAACGGTTCATTTCGACTGTGGGGTGTATAAATACATCCCCACCACCTCTTTTAGAGGTCTCTTGCTCTTTTGTTCAGCTGAGAAACACCTTTGGAGTGCAAGGGAGTGCAAGAGCTCTAGTGAGGAGTGTGTTTTGAGAATCAAAGCTTGAGAGTTCCTCACTAGTGATTAGGGAGTAGCAAGTGTGCATCCTCCTTCTCATTAGGCTCGTTGTGGTCAAGTGAGAGTTCTAGCTTGTTACTCTTGGTGATCGCCATCACCTAGACGGCTTGGTGGTGATTGGGAGTTTGGTGATCATCCGGCGGAGCTTGTGAATGACCCAACTCATCTTGTGAGCGGTTTTGGGTGATTCACCGCGACGGAGTGTCGAAGAATCAGCCCGTAGAGAGCACTTGATCCTTGCGCGGATCAAGGGGGAGCTACACCCTTGCGCGGGTGCTCCAACGAGGACTAGTGGGGAGTGGCGACTCTCCGATACCTCGGAAAAACATCGCCGTATTCCTTGCCCTTACTTTCAAGCATTTACATTCTCGTATTTACATTCATTGCTTGATTTACTTTTCTAGAATTGCCATGCTAGACTAGGATTGGAAACTAGGGTGCAAAACTTTTACCGGTAGAATCTCTAGGAACACAAGTAAGCACTAGGGGTGAATTCCAGCTTGTAGGATTTAATTCTTGAAATTATTTTTTAGAAAAGCCCAATTCACCCCCCTCTTGGGCATCTTGATCCTTTCAATTGGTATCAGAGCCGAGTTGCTCCTATTTTAGGCTTTACCGCCTAGAGCAAGATATCTAACGGGGAAGGACCACCTCCCACCTTTGAGGGGGATAATTTTCCATATTGGAAAATCCGTATGGAGGTGTACCTCGAAGCCATAGATGTTGGGTGTCTTAGAGCCGCAACCCAAGGGCTTCCCGCTATCAAGGATCCCGCCAACCCAAGTGGCGATGAGGAGAAGTACGACCGGTGGAATGCAAAGGCCAAAAATGCACTCTAGCGGGGCTTAGGCAAGGATATCTTTAATCATGTGCGTAATGCAAAGAACGCTCATGAATTGTGGAAAAACCTTTGTGCTCTCCATGAGGGAACTAAGAGTGAGCATGAGGAACGCTATCACATTGCTTTAAAGAAAATCAATTCTTTTGAGATGCTTCCCAAAGAAAGTGCTAATGATATGTACACTCGTTTGAATGTTCTTGTAGAGGACCTCAATGCTCTTGGGCTCACTCAAATGAGCCAATCGGATGTTGCAAGGAAGATCTTGAGTGTTCTTCCCGTTGAGAAGTATGGTCACATTGTCACCGTGCTTCACCAAAGTGATCTCTCCACCGCAACACCGACACAAGTATTGGGGAAGATCAATGCACATGAGATGTACATGCACATCACTCCGGAAGAGGGCTCATCATCTTCCAAGAAGAAAGACTTGGCCTTCAAAGCTAGCCATGACAAGAAGAAAAAGGGCCAAGCCATGATGGTGCAAGAGAGCTCAAGTGAAAGTGACATTGATGATGAATCACTTGCACTCATGGTAAGGAAGACCACCAAAATGCTAAAGAAGCTCAATAAGAGTGGCATCAAGTTCGATGGCAAGAAAAAGAAATTCTTCACAAGTAGCAAAAGGAAGCCAATCTCAGAGATGGATTGCTACAATTGTGGTGAACTTGGCCACTTAGCTCATCAATGCCCTAGACCTCCAAAAGACAAGTACAAGAACAAGAACAAGGGCAAAAAGAATGATTCAAGTGATGAAGAAGAAGAGAAAAAGAAAAACAAGCCATACAAGAAGAAGGATGGCAAGAAGAAGGAATTCCACAAGAAGAAGAAGGGAGGAAAGGCATACATTGTTGGTGATTGGCTCACCGACATTGAATCATCTTGTGAGTCCTCCGAAGATGGGAGCGATGATGAGAAAGAGAAGGTTGCCGCATTTATGATGGGGCCATCATCTTCACCAACATCTGCATCACCACCTTCACCGCCTCCTTCACCATCATCGTCCACTACTCACCTATGCCTCATGGCCAAGGGTGAACGAAAGGTACAAAATCATGACAGTGATGATGATGATGATGATAGTGATAGTGATGATGAATATGACGCACCTTCTTATGATGAACTTGTAAAATTGTTGAACAAATACACTAAAATCATAAGAAGGACTAGAAATAAAAATGATGAACTTCAAAATGAAAATGAATCACTCTCATCCAAGCTTGAAAGTGCTCAAAAGGCTAGTGGTGAGCTCAAAGATCAAAATGAAATTATGTCTTCCACTCTCAAGGAGCTCAAAACTTCTAATAAAGAGCTTAGAGATCAATATGATAAACTTGAGAAGAAGCATGATGAGCTCATCACTAGGCAAAACTCTCTAAAAGACAAATATACAACATTAAAAATTGACTATGATAGTCTTGTGGTTGCTAATGAACTTTCTCTTGAGACACATGATGCTACTAACAAAGTTGTTAAGTGTGACATAGCTACATCATGTGATGACTTGATCATTGAAAGCATTGAGCAAGGTTCTAGTAGCAAAGGCAAGAGTGTGGTTGAGTCAAGCAACTATGATGATTATGCCAAGATCAAGAGTGAAAATGAGAAGCTTGCAAATGAGAACAAGAAGCTAAAAGGTTTGATGGCTCTTGAGAAGCAAACAACAAATGAGTCACTCATTGAAGAAAACAAAAAGCTCAAGCAAGAGAAAGAGCATCTCAAGACCGGTCTAAGCAAGTTCACAAGAGGCCAATATTTACAAAGTGAGCTACTCATGAACACCGTAATGAAGATGGATAGAAGTGGTATTGGGTACTTGGCAAATCAAGAGAAGAAGGCAAAAGCTCAACAACAATAAAGCAAGTCAAAGCCCAAGCCAAAGAGATGTGTTGAGTGTGGACAAGAAGGCCATTTTGCTCATGAGTGCAATACTCCACCACCACAACCCTTGCCCAAGCATGCTAGACCCTTTGCCTTCAATGCTCATTACATGCTAAGAAAAGATTCAAATGGAAAGATGAAAGTTATGTTCTTGGGTCCCCCAAACAAGAATAGGCCAAAGAAAATATGGGTTGCCAAGTCACTAGTTGAGAAAGTCAAGGGTCCCTCTCAAGTTTGGGTCCCTAAACAAAAAGCTTGATCTCTTGTGTGTAGGTGAACTACAAGACCGGTGGATCTCATTAGGTTATTGATAGTGGTTGCACTCAACATATGACCGGTGATCCTCGTATGTTCACCTCTATAGAAGAGAATGGGATATGTCAAGAGAAGATCACATTTGGGGATAATTCAAAGAGCAAAGTCAAGGGTATAGGCAAAATTGCAATATCAAATGATCACTCACTCTCAAATGTGCTCTATGTTGCTTCATTGAGTTTCAACTTATTATCCGTTGGGCAACTTTGTGATCTTGGCTTCCAATGCTTGTTCACACCTAATGAAGTGGAAGTTTCAAAGATAGATGACAAGCAAGTGATATTCAAAGGCTTTAGATATAATAATCTTTATCTTGTTGACTTCACCTCCGAAGATGCAAACTTGATGACATGTTTGTTCACCAAGACCTCACTTGGATGGCTTTGGCATAGGAGGCTTGCACATGTTGGAATGAACACTCTCAACAAGCTATTGAAGAAAGAACTAGTGAGAGGATTGAAGGATGTAAAGTTTGAAAAGGGCAAACCTTGTAGTGCATGTCAAGCAGACAAACAAGTTGCAAACACTCATCCAACTAAAGCTTTCAACTTCAAGAGTGCTAGAACTTTTACACATGGATTTGTTTGGACCTACAACCTACAAGAGCTTGGGTGGAAATCTCTATTGTCTTGTGATAGTGGATGACTACTCAAGGTACACATGGACCTTCTTCCTTCATGACAAATCCGAAGTGGCCAATTGCTTCAAGAAGTTTGCAAAGAGAGCTCAAAATGAATTTGAAGTCAAGATAAAGAAGATTAGAAGTGACAATGGCAAAGAGTTTGACAACACAAACATTGAAGCTTATTGTGATGAAATTGGAATCAAGCATGAAGTTTCTTCAACCTACATTCCTCAACAAAATGGTGTAGTTGAGAGAAAGAACCGGACTTTGATCACCCTTGCAAGAACAATGTTAGATGAGTACAACACTCCGGAGAAGTTGTGGGCCAAGGCAATCAACACCGCATGCTATGCTTCAAATCGCCTCTTCCTACAAAAGTTTCTTGGCAAGACCCCCTATGAGTTGCTTAATGGGAAGAAACTGGACGTCTGATTCTTCCGGGTGTTTGGTTGCAAATGCTACATCTACAAGAAACGTCAACGCCTAGGGAAGTTTCAAAGACGTTGTGATATTGGTTTTCTTGTTGGTTACTCATCAAAGTCCAAAGTATATAGAGTATTTAACCATGCCACCGGTTTGGTTGAAGAAACATATGATGTAGAATTTGATGAATCTAACGGCTCCCAAGGAGCGATTGAGAATTGTAATGATGTAGGTGATGAACCCTTGAGGGAGGCAATGAAGAATATGCCGGTGGGAGACATCAAGCCAAAAGATGATGAAGATGATGTACAAATTGTTGATCCACCATCTTCATCACGTGTGCCTCAAGATGATGACAAGGATGAGAGAGTTGAAAATGAAGACACTCATGTCTCTCATGAACAGGTCGAGGCACAAGCTCAAGATGTTGATGCTCCCCATCCTCCTCCTTAAGTGGTTGATAGAAGAAACTCACCTCTACTTCAAGCACATCCACAAGATCTCATCATAGGGAGTCCTACAAAGGGAGTAATGACTCGATCTCAAAAGCTTGCTTCTTTTATTGAACATCACTCTTTTGTCTCTTGTGTTGAACCTAAGAATGTAGAAGAAGCTCTTCAAGATCCGGATTGGGTGAATGCTATGCATGAAGAATTGAACAACTTCGCCCGTAATCAAGTATGGACACTTGAAGAGCATCCTAAAGGTGCAAGAGTCATTGGAACCAAGTGGGTGTTCCGCAACAAGCAAGATGACCAAGGCGTAGTAGTGAGGAACAAGGCAAGACTAGTTGCAAAGGGGTTCTCTCAAGTTGAAGGTCTTGATTTTGGAGAGACCTTTGCACCCGTTGCAAGACTTGAAGCCATTCGTATCCTCCTTGCATTTGCATCACATCATGATATGAAACTATATCAAATGGATGTGAAAAGTGCATTCTTAAATGGCTTTATAAATGAACTAGTCTATGTTAATCAACCTCCCGGGTTTGAAGACCCTAGATATCCTAATCATGTTTATAGGTTGTCCAAGGCGCTATATGGGCTCAAGCAAGCCCCTAGAGCGTGGTATGAGCGTCTCCGAGACTTCCTCATTGAGAAGGGCTTCACCATTGGGAAGGTCGACACCACACTATTCATCTGTCAAGTGTATGTTGATGATATCATCTTCGGATCAACAAATGAAGAATATTGCAAGGAATTTGTGAATTGATGTCGAAGGAGTTCGAGATGTCTATGATTGGTGAGCTCACATTCTTCTTTGGTTTTCAAGTCAAGCAAATGAGAGAAGGGATTTTTATTTCTCAAGAAAAGTATACCAAGGATCTTCTCAAAAGATTCAAGATGGAAGAATGCAAACCAATCAAGACCCCAATGCCATCTAATGGACATCTCGACCTAGATGAGGGAGGTAAACCGGTTGATCAAACTCTCTACCGTTCTATGATTGGTAGCTTGTTGTACCTTACCGCATCTAGGCCCGATATCATGTTTAGTGTGTGTATGTGTGCTCGTTTTCAAGCGTGCCCTAAAGAACCTCACTTAAGTGCCGTAAAAAGAATCTTAAGATATCTTAAGCACACTCCAAGCATTGGTCTTTGGTATCCCAAAGGAGCTAGATTCCAACTAGTTGGCTATTCCGACTCGGATTATGCCGGTTGCAAAATTGATAGAAAATGCACATCCGGAGGGTGCCATTTGCTTGGGAGGTCTTTAGTATCTTGGTCATCTAAAAAGCAAAACAGTGTGGCTTTGTCCACCGCCGAGGCGGAATACATTGCCGCGGGGGCTTGTTGTGCACAAATCTTATATATGAAACAAACCCTCCTAGACTATGGAATTGTTCTTGAAAAGGTGCCACTTTTATGTGATAATGAAAGTGCCGTTAAAATTGCTAATAATCCGGTACAACACTCTCGCACCAAGCACATTGATATCCGCCACCACTTTCTAAGAGATCACGTTGCTAAAAATGATATATCACTAGAAGGTGTAAGAAGTGAAAATCAATTAGCGGATATCTTCACTAAACCTTTGGATGAGGCCACCTTTTGTAGGTTGAGAAGTGAACTTAATGTGCTTGACTCTAGTAACTTTAAAAAATGAGCTTGTGTTGTCCCTTGCATTGCATTGTATTATATGTCATGTTTAATTACCCGCAATGCATTCAGGGCTTGTCTAACACGGTTACGATAACCCTCCTTTGGAGGAGTGAAGAAGCCTAACCGTGGATCAAACTTGACAAGCAACCTAGCTTTACTTACTTGTATTGCATTGCATATGCATGGTTGTTGCTTTGTCGTTTCTTTTCGGTTTGGCTTTGAGCAACCTCTATGTCCGTCCATGAATAGAGAGAGCATTTGACGCTCCTAAGGGTTCAAAAACTCTATTGCATGGCCATACGTTGCTCCTCGGGTGTTTGTTGCCTATTTTCTTAAAAATAATATTAGCCTAAGGCAAACTATTTTGAAAAACTTGAGGGTTTGAGTGAGGTCACTCATATCTGGTTCCAATTGGTGTTTATTTGTGTCTCTTTGAATTGGAACTTGATTGGGAGAAGTCGCGTCGAAGCTCGGATTGAAGAAAGGCGAAAAACTTTGACCGGACGCTGGACCGGACGCTGCACCGGACGCAGTGATGCTTCACCACCGCGTCTGGTCCCGGTGACCACCAGTGCGTCCGGTCATCCAGAAGACCATCTCCTGACCCAGTGACCGGACGCTGCACCGGACGCGCCGCTGTTGACTACCGCGTCCGGTCCCGGTACCCACCACCGTGTCCGGTCATTCGTGATGACTTTCCCGGGTAACCCTCGACCGGACTCTGTCCGCGTCCGGTCAGTCCTAACCGGACACGTCCGGTCGCTCCAGGTGCTTACTGGAGTGTGACCGGACGCTGCACCACCGCGTCCGGTCAAATCGACCACCGTGTCCGGTCATCGCATGCCGAGCGGATCTAACCCCTCATATATTTCTTCGTTCCCAACCGATTCGCTCTTCTTCAACCGTCGCCCGTGCCCTAGCCGCCGCCTTTTTCGCCGCATCCGCCGCCTCCTTTGCCCTAGGTCGCCGGAGTTCGCGCCCGCGCCCTCCTCCTCCTCCTCCGGCGAGCCCGGCTGCACTGCTCCGCCGCGCTGCGCCGCCCGCCCGCGCCGTCTGCTCCGCCCTAGCCGCACCGCGCCGCGCCGCTGCTCTTGCCGCCGCCGTCCCATCGCTGCCGCGTCTGCTGCCGCCGGTGAGCCGTGCCATCATGACCTGCGCCACCTCCGGCCGGCACTTGCCACCCTCGCGCTCGTCTTCGTTCTTGGCCATCACGTGTTGCCCTAACCCTAACCCTAGGGTTCGCGCAGCGTCGTCTCGGTCGTTCATCGTCGAAGTTTCTTCGTGCGACGTCTTCTTCGTGAGGTTGTTTTGCATCCCTTGATTCCTCCTGTTAGGGTTTGCCGAAAGTTCTTTATTATTATCCTAATTATCTTTTGTTTCGGCAAATCAGCGCTCGTCCGGCGTATTCGGGAAGTCTCGCGAACTAGGTCATCTTACCTTTCACCGAGTTCTCGTCGATCCGAGGTAGCTATCGCGTTTCGTTTCATACCTTATCTTATATGCTTGCTATCTCTAGGGTTTCGTACCTTTTAGTTATGTATGTTGCTTATAGTAGATCCATCTATTCCGTCTTTTCAGCGAGTTTGTCGGTGTGTCGGGGTGACTGCTGTTCAGTTGTTGAATCCGAGGCCAAGCCTGCGGATACGGATTGAGGCCAAGCCTCTTGAGTGTCAGTACACCATCTTTCAGAGGATTCCCGACAGTTTGACAGCATGGTTCGTTGCAAGAACGCCAGTGGTGCTCCTAGTGACGGGGACGACAGTCCTCCTCGTCTGTCTGAGGTTGCGCGTGGCAAGCGCATAAAGGTTATGGCTAGAAAGAAGAAGAAGACCCTTACAGATGCAGAGATAGCTCAGGCAGTTGCAGATGCAGCAGAGCAGGCAGAGAGGGGAGGCAGGAGCAGTGGTATTCGCATTGGCGAGCGTCGCTTTCATCTTGAAGGTCGACAGCTCGGTACAGAGGCCACAGAGGGCACAGAGGGCACAGAGGATGCAGATGCTATGTCAGTTGACCCACCTGCAGAGGCTCCAGAGGGGACAGAGGAGCAGCCAGCTCAGACTCCACCGCGTTGCCGCTCCACACGCACATGAGCTCAGGTGACTCCTAGGCCAGAGGGCCAGCGTCGTGGAGGACGTCCACCTCCCAGGGCTAGAGGTTCACCCCAGTCGAGCACTTTGACTTGAGGGGTGCTACAGCACGTCAGATGCAAGGGTTGAGATTTGTTGAGATCAGTCGGTGGTTCCCACCTCAGAGGGACTCTAGAGCTTCAGAGGGTTTCTATACTCCTCTACAGGAGGATTTTTACAGAGCTTATGTTGATAGTGGCATTGTCTTTCGACCACAGAGGGTCTGTCGCATTGAGTCACTTGTTGAGGTAGTGGGTGAGCAGCTTCGTCCGCACCTGTCCTTTCTATCGGGCTTGTCTGATTTTCTTGGACGGACAGGTGCATACTGCGACACTTGGGTTAGGGAGTTCTATGCTTCATTATGGATTGATCTGGCCCATGAGTTCATACACTTTGCTCTTTGAGGCCGCGACCGTAGACTGTACAGCACCAGAGTGCGGGAGATTCTCAGACTCCCAGCTTCAGACACGAAGATTCATCAGCTCTGCTTTGGTCAGACACCTCCACCCAGACGTCCTCATGGCGGTACTGTGCCACCTACAGATCTGATCCGACCATGTTTCCGTGAGCCTTTTGGTGAAGGTTCTCGTCGCACACCTGCCAGTTTGACACCGCTTGCCCGAGTTCTGGATGCTATTGTCAGGCGCACACTTCTTCCCAGGCTTGGCTACAGAGAGGGATTGACTAGGATACAGCTATGGGTTGTTCACCACCTTCTCTCACAGACACCTTTTGATATATGGGATCTTATGCTTAGTGAGATAGAGGACACTCTGGCAGAAGGCTTCAAGGGACACCGTCAGCTACCCTATGCTCATTGGATTTGCTTCATCATCAGATCTGCACTTGAGCTTCCCACAGAGATTAGAGCTGAGATATCTGATACTACCACTGCCTTTCCTGAGTATGATATCCGTCAGCTATGGGCTTCAGTTACGAGAGAGCCGGCCCCAGTGCCAGGACAGAGAGAAAGACCTGAGGTGCCTGAGACAGCGGCTGAGCAGGACGCGACCGTACAGGGTTTTGCTGAGGCAGAGCTTGCAGATCTAGATGCTCAGCCTGCTGATCTAGCTGAGGATGAGGCCTCTGACAGCACTGACGAGGATTATCAGCCCATCCCCAGGTATCGGTCTCCTCGGCCTCACGACCATGAGGCTGGTGGCTCTGGTTCAGCCTCCCGCTCAGACCCAGCCATGGTGGCTATACTTGAGAGGCTGACCCAGGCACAGGAGCGACAGGAGCTTCAGTTACAGAGACAGGCTCAGGACACAGCTGCCGCGTTTGCATAGATGCAGGCTCGACAGGACGAGTTCCAGAGACAGCAGCTAGAGATATAGCGTCAGCAGGTCGAGATGCAGCGTCAGCAGTTTGAGATGCAGCGACAGAGTGCAGCTAGCCAGCAGCAATATTTAGAGCTTCTGCGACACTTGGTCACAGTTGGGGTTCCTCCACCTGTATCTGTCCTGACTCCAGCCTTACAGTCTAGTGGACCTTCAGTCTAGTGGACCTTCGAGTCAGGGACAGCCGAGCTTTCAGTTCACTTCTCCACAGCAGCAGGTCCCCCAGTCATTCCAATCCCCGAGCTACACGCCTATTCAGACGGGGTTTACTCCTTCAGACCAGCCTCGCCCTCACCTACTGACAGGCACACCATTTGTTGATTTTAGTGCCACATATAGTGAGTTGACTGGTCAGCCGACGCCCTCGCACACCACTTTTGCCACCTCTTCAGGGTTGTCAGCTTCTGAGGCAGCTGTTCCTCCTGTGACAGGGACGGGCACTACAGAGACAGTTCCTTCGTCAGTTGCCTCGACCGATCCCCCAGCTATTGGCTCACTTCAGGCTCAGGTCACAGAGACTGCTCCACTTGTTGCTACTTCGTCAGTACCTGTTCCTGTTGCTCAGACCCAGACCGCTTCACAGTCGCGTGCTTTTTCAGAGGGTCAGCCTGATAGCTCCGAGTCCGAGGAAGACACTTCTCAGTTCGTGATCACTTCGCGCTCCTCGGCACCCGACTCGACTCCGTCTGTTCCCCCGTCAGATCCTTAGATTAGTTTTTGGCGGTTGATGCCAAAGGGGGAGAGAGTAGATTCAGGGGGAGTTTTGATAGAGGGTTTTCATTTTTTATGTGCTATTTTCATGCATCATGTTTACTTTACAGTACTTGCATTCTTGTGACATGTGGTCGTGTGAGTTACTTTGAGTCTCTATGGTATATCTAGTCTCAGTTTTAAATCATGCCACTTGTTTGATTATAGCTCTAGGGTTGTGCTTCCGTGCCTTACTCTGATTTCTTTTGAGCTATATCTTTATGTATACTAACGTTTCATGTCTTATCTTATGAGTACACTCTTTTGGCTTGGGGCACATAAGCAATTCCTAACCCCTTGTGCTTATTGCTTTTTGCTTATGTGAACCAAGCATGTTCGAAAACCTCAACTCCTATCTTTTGAATCTTAGTGTTGTCATCAATCACCGAAAAGGGGGAGATTGAAAGCATCTAGGCCCCGAGAGTTGGTTTCGGCAATTGATGACAACGCTTTAGTACCATGACTAACGTGTGTTTTGCAGAAACTTTGGTAAGTTGGGTCATGGAGGTGATAACTGCTTTGGGCACCATGGTATTCATGCCCCTTAATGGAAATCATTTCGGTTTTCAAAGGAGTGACGTCAAGATTAAGGACGGTTAGTTCCGGATGTCGAGGTGTTGAGTTACATTCGGAATAGTCGTTAGGATCTTCGTTTTTCTCTTTTTGCCGTACTATAAAGGGGAGCATGAGCGGGTAGCTTGACCTAGGTGAGTCTTATGTTTAGGTGTGGTGCACACTTATTAAACTTAGCACTAGGCAGCTCTAGAATAGCTCAAAGTTCAGTTGGAAGCAACTTGGTTCAAGTTGCGTCGTGTTTCGGGGTGTTTAGAGGGTTTTTCCCTTGACCGGACGCGGTTCTCGGCTTGACCGGACGCATCCGGTCAGTTCAAAACCGCGACTGCGTTTCGGCGCTGACGACCGGACGCGGCCCTTGCGAGGACCGGACGCGGTGGTCAGGGCTGACACGTGTCACCTGAGGGAAACCATCTAATCGGACGTGACTGGGGTGTGATCGGCGCGTCCGGTCACGTTCCAGTAAGGTCCTTGAACGACCAGACGCGTCCGGTCATCACCGATCGGACGCGGTCGCGCGTTCGGTCTCGTTACAGTAAGCTCCCTGCACGATCGGACGCGTCCGGTCACTCAGCCGAAATTTCAGAATTTCGACCGTTACGAGCGACCGGCGCGTTCGGTCACCCCATATTTTGCTGAGTTGGCAGGTAACGGTTCGTTTCGACTGTGGGGTGTATAAATACATCCCCACCACCTCTTTTAGAGGTCTCTTGCTCTTTTGTTCAGCTGAGAAACACCTTTGGAGTGCAAGGGAGTGCAAGAGCTCTAGTGAGGAGTGTGTTTTGAGAATCAAAGCTTGAGAGTTCCTCACTAGTGATTAGAGAGTAGCAAGTGTGCATCCTCCTTCTCATTAGGCTCGTTGTGGTCAAGTGAGAGTTCTAGCCCGTAGAGAGCACTTGATCCTTGCGCGGATCAAGGGGGAGCTACACCCTTGCGCGGGTGCTCCAACGAGGACTAGTGGGGAGTGGCGACTCTCCGATACCTCAGAAAAACATCGCCGTGTTCCTTGCCCTTACTTTCAAGCATTTACATTCTCGTATTTACATTCATTGCTTGATTTACTTTCCTAGAATTGCCATGCTAGACTAGGATTGGAAACTAGGGTGCAAAACTTTTACCGGTAGAATCTCTAGGAACACAAGTAAGCACTAGGGGTGAATTCCGGCTTGTAGGATTTAATTCTTGAAATTATTTTTTAGAAAAGCCCAATTCACCCCCCCTGTTGGGCATCTTGATCCTTTCAACACTAAGGAGTATGCAAGGCTTTCTTTCAGTGGGCTAGTTGACTCATTTGCAAAAAGCATAAGTTATCATGAATAAACTAATTTAAGTCCTTTTTCATCATATTTATTATAACCTATTCAATCTAGGTAAGCACCTATGCTAAAGCAATCACTTGATTAACCATTAACATCAAAGGTTACCATCTCAGGTTTAGCATTTCCAATATTATCCACATAACCATCCGTGTTCCATCATCATTACTACGATGCAGTAACTCAAGTCAAGTGTTCACTATCCAGTGAACGATGGCGATTCGAATCGATTATTAACCAGCTGGTAATTTATTCCTCACACAAACCTCACTCACCCGCTAAAGTGAGGTATTGGTCACCGAGTCAACTATTCAGGTAAAGTCGCGAGTTTGCCAGGAACCACATGTACCCGGGGGCCGCCCGACTGCTCTTTGGCCTTATCATCGGGCCCCCGTATCCTGCCACTACTGCTCCGGTACAGTGCGTTGCGGGCAATCCACTCGGCCCGAATAATCTCCCAGCTTCGCGGTCGAAAGGTACGTTATTCGGCCAGCTAAATGTGAGGCATGCGTTCAACATGACCCGAGGCCCAACAACGGTCGGTCCTTAATCGACACAGGCGGAAACTATAAGCACCCCAGAACCCTGTCTGGTTGCCCCATACTTATTCCGCCCGGTCTCTAATTATCCATCAACACTTGGTTATTTCTAGGATATCATCCATTCCATAGCTAAAGTATTCCAGTAACCACCTATAGTTGCCGGTGACAGGAAATCACCGATCGCTACCGGTCTAAGCAGGGCTAAGCAATATTTTTGATCCTAAACCAAAATAGGGTTCCAGGCATATTTACGGGACAAGGAAAGGATATATATGCAGCAAGTGTTTTCAATCAACTCCTATAACTTAATGCAACAATACATATATAACATATATATACTCAATTGCTTTTGTAAAGTAGGAGGCTTAGAATGCTCCGGGGCTTGCCTGGGATCGAATGCTAGGTTAGTGATTGACAGATGACACTCGCTTGGCGAGCATCTTCCATCCCGACACTTGATTAGTCCTTCCATCTTCAGGATGGGTCCACCAAACACCGTCTTCGGGTTTGGCTCCAACATCTCATCCTTCACGTGGTGCATCTAGCGTACCTAGATGAGATGCAAGATGCATGCGTATGAATATGATGAATGGTAACACAAGATGCATCACATAATCATTCATGTAAACACACGATTAAGACATAGACACCAAAAGCTAATTAACTAACATCACACAACCAATTAAAGAGGGCAAGCACATCAAGCATAACACAAGTTTGACAAGATCACAAGTATCTTAACTTGACCATCATCAACGGTATAAGCCACACTTAGCAACACATGGAGTAAACAACCATAACTAGCATCTGACAATTTCTGGACTGCAAACAACATCTACATGTTTGGATCATAACTGGAGTTATACAAATCTAATAACCATGTAACAAGACATTCTGGAAAGCTTATGAAATTGTCTATAATTAATCTTTAATCATCTTAGCATGATTCTCAAGTTAACCAAGTCAAACATGCATAATTACAGAATCTGGTCCAGAGATTCCAGAGAACAACTATTTCTGGAACCCAACTTGAAACAGTCATTACTCACAAACTATAAGGCCAAATACCACCAAAATTTGACACAAGCTAGATTAATGAGTTATCTACAACTTTGTTATAAGTATGTTTCTCAGCAAACATCAATTTCATGGTGCAATTACCAAAGTCCCAGAAACTGTCCAGGAAAGCATCAATTGCAAGAATAAATATTAACTTACATTCCAAACATACATTTGGCCACAACCAATGTAACCATAATAAAGTGCATGTTAAATGATCACCAAAAAGGCATAGTGCTCATCACTAAATAAATTATTTTAATGCATTTCTTAATTTATTTAGATGCCTAGGTGATTTAATAACCATATACCAAAAGTGCACCATAAATTCTACAAAAATTACAGTAGCTCTTACATACACCTATAGTCTACTGTACAAATTTCAAGCCATTTGGACATGTATATCAATCTCTATGAAAAAGACAAATTGTTATTGCAAGAATTCATGTGAGAGCAAGATACACTAATAACTCACTCAAATGGCAACCAAAATTCATGAAATTTTTACCACACATTAAACATCATATGAGTAGCATGCCACAAAAAATTTACTTCATTTGGAGCCCTAGATCTACAGTTATGAAAATGACAAATACAACTAGCATTAAAAACTAGCTGCACAAATCTATTTTTACAGAGAAAACTTTAAACTAAAACATGTCATATTATAGATCTAGTGCATAGATAATTTCACAAGGATTCCAAAAAGTCCTCATTTGCTATTTTATGATTTTTCTACAATTTACTATGAATTTCCAAAGTTCCTGCAAAATAATTACGAATCAGTCCCGAGAGCACTATTCATTTGAGTCTATGACAGTGCAGATAGGCCCCTGGCTTTAGTCTAATTCTCGGACAAGGTCCCTGGTCGCGAGCAAGAACATAAAAGGGCGATGAAGCTCTCGGTTCCGGCCGTTGGGGAGCTCGTCGGCGGCGACGAGGTGGCGGCGGAGCACCAGGACGTGCGTGCGCACTCGTGGACAGCCTCAGCCCGCCCGGTGACGGCCCGTGGCCTCCTGGCCATGTGCGCCCGCGACGCACGGAGGCACAGCTCGGGCGGCGGCCTTCTACTGCAGGGATGAGGCCGAACGAAGGGGCGCGGGACGGAGAGGAGGAAGAGGCGGAGGCGTCGGTGCACGCAGCCGCGGCTGTGGTGGCTTGGAGCAGCGGGAACGGTAGCGGCGGCCGGAGCTCCGCGGTGGCCATGGCGTTCGCGCTCTCCGGCGCCGAGCAGAGCGAGGGAGGGAGGAAGAGGGAGTGGGGAGGCGAGTGAGGAGCGTCAGGGGGCAGCTTGGCGTCCATTAAGGAGCAGCAGGGGCGCGAGGATGCGCGTCGGCAAGCGTGGGGCGAGCTCTTGCATGGCTGCCACGCGCTCCCCCGCTGCGGCATAACGTCGAGCACGTGGCGGGCGACGAACGGGGCATAGTGGGCGGCGCTTTTGGGCTGGATCTGGGCCGAATCAGGATATGGGCCAAAAACGAAGTTTGCTCACTCGGCCTGCTCTACAACTTCTATTAAGGCACTCAGGTCATTAGAGCAACCAATTAGCGGTAAAATGGTTGCCAAGACAGCAGTGTCAACACAACAATGGTGATCACGGAAACTCACTTTCGGAGGTCAAAACTAAGTCAAAATGGTGTCATCCTTTTGCATACTCTCCTCCACATTATCTACTCCAACTTTTGTATTTGGCTCAACTGGAGTTGCTTAGCAAAAACACGAGAACGCGACGTGCCAACCGTTTTGTCGTTGCCGGTCCAACTTCATGAACATGACGAAACTAGCAGTTTTGTGAATTGGTTTTGAAGGTCCAACCAAGCTCCAAATCTGGTGAGACTTGATCTATTCTTTCCTTCACAAGGCGTACTCCAACTCGTATTAAGGACTCCAATTGAGCTTCCATATGAATTTGGAAGATAAAAGGTCACAAACATATCAACTCACTGCTGTCAATCCAGGACTTAGAATTATTTCTAGGGCTGAAAAATAGCAGCTGATCCAAACTTCGAGACTCTGTTTAACAAGCTTACAAGCTGATATAGCCCTTGGTCCAAAAACAAAGTTTCTTCTACACAACATGAACTACAACTTTCATGTAATGTCCAACATCAAAACTGGTATAGAAACTATATTTCTACTTTGACCAAAGTGGCATCGCAATAAAGCTTGAATTGTCCGTTTTGATCCATTGGAGCATTTTCTGGGCATTTGCTCAACACGAACCTTTCACGACTTTTGTTGTAGAGTCCATCTAGAGTCATTTGGGCAAGGTTACAAGGTTTGGTTGATGACCTATATTTCCATCCACTTAATAATGCAATTCCAACACTTAGTAAAGTCATTCCAACAAGGATATAACTTATCATTTCATGTGACTTTTTGATTCCAAACGTCATGAAACCTTTCCAGTGACCAATATAGATAGGTACTAAGGTGAGACACATGAAGATATTGCAATAACACCACCCAAGAATATATCTTGAAAATGGATTATATGTAAAGCAATGGTGCAACATCCAAGTTTAGGTTGGGGCTCGTTTCCATAGGTTGACCTTGACATCGTCATCTCCCCCTAATCTATCATATTTGAGCTCAAACCCACTACTTAACTAGTGGCAAACACCTCGGGTGTTACAACCGCCTCGGGGGTGGCTGGCACCACGAGCCAGGGCGCAGGCTCAGGGCTAGCCACTGCCGCGAGCAACCGAGGCAACATGGGCCTGGCGCCCGGCGTGAGCCAGGGAGGCCCCACGATGGCTGGCGTGAGCTAGGGCACCCCCAAGGACCTGGCGGCTAGCGCGACCCAGGAGTCTAGCACGGGGACAACGACCGCTGTAGCCCAAACGTCCCAGGCGACTGATGGGCATGCTTCATAGGCAACCAACAGAGACGACGATGACAAGGAATTACTCCGAGGGTGAGTCTAGCATGGATGTAAATATAGTAGATTCCTTGTGTTAACAGGTTCGATTCTAGTTTTAAGTTGGAAATCAAATTGTTGGGCAACAGTAAGAGACATAGAAAGGATGTCTAATGTTTTAGCTTTGAAATGGTTGTGGATTTAGATAGAACAAATTACAAGGATTTGGTAGAATCAGTTGTAGAGAAATATCCTCCGGGTTATATGGAAGTAGCTCATTTAGTACTATGATGAAGCTCTAAAAACCTTCCCTGAAATAAAATATGACCAAGAGTTGATGTCTATGTCTGGTAAGCACTGCAAGAGCAAGGTTATCATCATGTTCATTGTATAGTTAGGTCCTTCTGATCCATATGAGCCAGTAGCCAACCCAAAAACAACATAGAGCCTAATGAGGATGATTACCTTAGAAACCCTGCAACCACAGAATGAACATATAGGTGTAGATGAAGAGGCAATGTACTTAGAGAATGTACCAAAGAATGCACTATAGGTTGTTAAATCAAATACATCTATTGTTCTTGTAGGGGACCACCAAAGAAGAGGGCCAAATCAGCCTAAAGTTCTATTGTTCCTTTGGAGGATGATACATCGGCGGCATCCATGTCTTTTCCACAAAGGTTTGAAATTTATTACTTCCTCTATTTGTTATTTCAAACTTGTCATAAATTTTTAATATGAGCTTTGTCCCTCTAGTCAAAACTTGGAAACAACAACTAACAAAAAATAGAACTAACAATGATTGTACTCCTGAAACATCTAGAAGGTAATTGACACTAGTGCTGAATTTTTGTGTTACTATTAATGGCAACTTGGTTAGGAGACTAAATAGATGCTCTCTATCATCATAGCCAAAGCTTGGAGATTTCAAGTAAGACTAAGAGAAACCATAATAAATCTAACTCTAGACCATCCAAAAGATATTTTTTTTCCTAATTATAAAGTTTTTTGTTTAACTATTTTATATTGAACTAACACCATTTGTTGCTAAAATTGAATGTTTATAGGTCAAGAAGTGGCTCAAATTTGCCTGAAGCACTTTTCATCGAGTATCCCTCACACATAGAACAACCTATGAAGGCTAAGGGTAAAAAGAAGTTGAAATCCACAAAGAAGAAGCAAGGGTAGGTACAAAGGATGCTAACACTTCAAATGTGCCACTTGATAGCCCCTCCATGAGTACTAGAAGCAAAAAAACACAATCATATATCCCTGCAATGAGTACAAGAAGCAAAAGAAGGCTTAGCCTTTGTTTTTTTATATGCATGTTCTCTCATATACGATACCATGTACTGCATGTTGACTTGGCTGGGTTAATGTGAGCCAATATATGTGAACTTAGACATCTGGTGTACCTATGTGTGCACCTTGTTCATGTATGACCTCAACTTACTTAATGTTCCATCTATTGATTTGTCATCATTGTGTATGTGTGCACTTGGATTGCAATTGTGGATTTTATATGCATTTCAAATGGTCAGTGTGACGTATGTCATGTGCAAATATAGAAAAAATAATGATTTCATGCTTGAAAATATATTGTATCTTATTTTGGAAAATTTTTGATAGTAGGCAGCCTAAAAGACATGTATGGTGGCTGCTATACTGTTGCCTTTGGCGCTAGGGGTAAAAGGGTAATTATGTGTATAAGTTAACACTGTTTGAGCCTCAAACTAACGGAAGGGACAAGAAAGGAATCGAATTTCGTTTTGGAGCCATATAGGAAAGTTCAAAACAAAAAGGGCCAAGGAAAGAAAACACAACTTTTTTAGGACTAAGTTAGTATTTTTCTCTTATACCAAATCTCGTCTAGGTGACGTCTTTAATATGTATCTCTTGTAATAGCATTCACCCTAATCTGATCAACTTTGCCCTGATCGTCCATGAAGTTCATCAATTAGGGTCTTCTCATGTCATAATAACACAAGTCATGGGGAAGAAGAAAAGAGTCGTTACAGCCATGTTGCGGCCCGTTACACAGCTGCTGTTCTACACCCCTTCTCTTCTTGCTCATGGTCGGTGAGCTCTTCCCTTCTTCCCCATGGTGAATGTATGGCGGTTGGCGCCCTTCTCTTCTTCCATGAGGCTGGCGGCCCTTCTCCTTTTCTTCACGATCGACCGATTCCAAAAGGCAATTTAATAGTTATCTAAACAGCAAAATTTAAATCATGGCCAATTTCAATACTAAGACTGATTTGGTATTGAACCTAATGCAACTTTATGTCCCCGAATATCTACATACAAATAAATCCTAAAAACATTATTCCTAAATTCATTTATTTTTAAGGGTTTGTCCCTATAAAATTTTGCATATTGCATTGGACCGACGCCATGTGTCATTATCACTCCCAGTACCATGGCCATGGCGATGTATGAAGATTATCTTTGGGCCTCTTTTCATTTTGGTCAAAGGCAACAATATCAAGGTGCTCTCCTCTACAATCGAAATTCCTACTCTCTATCCCCAAATAAATCATTTTCTAGAATCTCTGTGAATAAAATTATCTTAAGTTTGACAACCTTTATATAGAAAAGAATAACAACAGCTATAACATAAAATGAGTACATTATGAAAATATATTATATATTATATCTAATGATATTAATTTAGTGTCATAAATTTTGATGGAATTTTGTAGAAATCCGATCAAAGTTTGAAAGTTTGATTTAAAATAATTTTACGAGTAGCAGAGAAGACGAAGGACCCAATGAATCCCCACCTTGACGACGGACCTGGATCACGTGCAGTTAGAACTGGTACTGCAAGTTATGCAGTAGCTGCATCTGACCCATTCAAAAGGCCATGAATGGCCAGGATCAGACATTTTTTCTCCTTCCCTTCCCAAGTGCTGTTGTTAGCATCTGCTTCTTTAGGAGAAGTTACAAATAACAGAGAAGAGAATACATACATCTTATAATGCAATTAAATGGAGCAAAGCTACATGCGTTTGCTGCAATTTGAGAGCTTAATACAAAAGCTTGCATATAAAAAAGACATGCTAAACTGAGATCCTTTTCTATATACCAAGGTTCTCTATTTCTAATTTCATATACAAAAGCTTCCATCAACCAGCAGCAGCCTTGCATCCACAAAGAGCATATGCTTAACACAAAAGAGAGTATGATTAGTGGGGATCCTTTTGCACATAAGAAGGTCTTCCCCATTTCAAATACAAAAGCCTGTATCATCCAATACAAGTCATGCCTTTGGTCAACCTGCAAACAAAATAATTTATAGATTATAATTTATCAAGTCAATTCAACTTATAATTGACCTATGCTTACACTAAAGTTTTGCTAAAATTCCCAGCCATCTATCCCTTCCAAGGAATAAGGATTACTGACATCTTGAACAACATTTGAACTCTGAAAATAGAGAGGAATACAGAGACCAAAATAAAGACAGAGAAAATAGAGAAAAAAAATATGAAGTTATTCTCAAATCACATAATGCTATTTTTATGGAAAAAGAAAACTGTAAGCATACTATAAGAATTTGGGTAAAACTAGAAATTGATTCATATGCTTGTGATTCTGGAACATGACTTCCATCTTCTTGTTGCACATGTTTGCTTGTATTCTTCTGGTTCCCTTTGTTTTTCTTTTTCTTCTGAAAATTTTTAGTCCAAGATTTCTTTCGTTTTGATCCACCTTTTGGCTTTTCTTTCTTCTTTAGACCAGCCACATGTGTATATTGGTCAGGTAAGATGAATGTTTCTTGAACACTAGAGTTTTCAGCATTCATGTTAGGAGTTCCTTTGATTTTTTCTTCAATCTGCTTACTTGCAGTATGAAGTGTCTCTTCCAAAAAAAATAACAGTCTTCAAAATCAGCAGCTCGTGAAGCCAATGGAATAAATATTTTGCAAAGATTTTTGTACCGAAGTGTAGCATCTAACTTAGGATTTTCCACTATTTCCCTCCCATTCATATCTTGGATAATACCTGACCTTGCATCTCGAGTCCATCGTTTCAAAATGTATCGTTCAGGCAAATGCTTAATGTTCACCAGATCGAGGCCTTTCAATGCATGCCTGCATAAAATACCAATTCTCTCAAAGAGCCGACAACTACATGAGACCATTTGCTCGATTGGGTTGACTATAACCTTGCGCTCTTCTTCATTTGTCAATGTCCCTTTAGGAGCTCCAATTGCAATGACAAATTCATTACTTGCATTTGAACTTGTTGTGTAGGCAGCCAAGCACTTTTCATATTCAGCTTGAAAGACTTCAAATATTGGAGGTGTATAAATCATACTTGCTTGTATCAATATAGGTGCCATCATCCTAATCCTTGGCTGCTTCTTTCTAGATTCAAATTCAGCTTGTAACTCCTTATCTCTCTTGTCTTGAACAACATGCTCCACACGCTTTAGGAACCTAATGATGTCAAGATCTGATTTCAAATGGCCCTTCAATGCATTATTCAAGCTCTCACTTAGTTGTGTACTTCGCATTCCTATTGAAAAAACCCCTAGCATGTAGCACTCAGCCCACTTATGTTTCAACATGTAAATGCTGTCCAACCAAGTTGATTTACTAACTTTTCCTCTCATAGCATCAAATGCTTCTTCAAAATCTGCCTCTTGTTCATACTCATACATGCAAGAACTGAAATCTACTAGGATGTTTGACTCTTCCTCATCCTCGGACTCTTCTTCGTTCTAAGAACTCAAGTGCTTTAATGCATTTTGTGATATATGCCAAGTACATAAACCATGCCAAGCACTAGTGAAGACCGCAGCCACTGCCTTTCCCATAGCAAAGTCCTGATCAGTGAAAATTGTTTGAGGTTGCTTTTGGTTATGTGTTGATAAAAATGCATTGAACAACCACTTGAACAACTCAAAAGTCTCATCATACATCAAAGCTGCACCAAAAACCACAGTTTCTCTAAATTGGTTGAAACCTACAAACATACCAAATGGTCTATATTCTTTGTTGGTTCCAAAAGTAGTGTCAAATGTGATGACATCGCCGAAGTGAGCATAGTCAACAATCATCTTTGCATCAGCCCAAAATATATTGGATATCTGCTCTTCACAGTCCATTTGTGGAATCCAAAAAGGAATTGCAGCAACTCTGCAGTTGTAAATAATGCATTCAGAACATGACCAACCAGATTTGCTCATCATTTGTAGTAGAACTTCAATCATGCAGAAACTAATAACTAAGTAGGAGTAGAGCACAAACCTTGCAGGCGATTCCTCGAGCAGCTGCTGGGCGTCATCCATGGCAGCAACATCAATAACTTCTTGGGCACTTGCCTGCGTGCTTGGTGCTGCTAGAGATCGTGCAGGAGCTTGGGGAGGCTGCACATCGCCGGCTTTCTTCATCACACGCATCTTTTTTGGCACCGGCGCAGACACCTTGCTGCCTTCACCATCGATGGAATGAGATTGCGGGGGGAGAGCAGCTTCAGAACGCACAGGGGTGGCAGAGATGACGGTGCCTTCATGCTTCTCAGGAAGAGGTGTCGGGGCAATGGACGGAGGAGCAGGCGAGGCAGGTTCAACGAGGCGCACGCATGGCTGAGGCGGTCCCGGAGCTTCCATGGTGATGCAGCTCTCCGGCCTCCCTCGCAATGGTCATAGCTCTGCTCCGAGCAAAGTGAAAAATGGCGCCAAACTTTCTGGTGTTTCCCTCCAAAGGAACAGAGGAGGCGGAGGGGACTTGCAAAAGTGAGGCACGAACGAGCATGAGATGCTTTGCCCTTGGATTCGATATGGACGACCAAGATTGTGAGACTGCTAAAGTTGCAGTCTCTATAGCAACTGCACCGGATCCGCGTCCCTTGACGACGGCGGTAGTTGTGGTCTGGGTCCCACCAATCAATCAAACAAACACCGCATGTTTCCCACGTGGCCGCCACTCGGTTCCCCAAGCCACGCGGAGAAAATGGGGATTTTGCCCTCATGAGAAACGGGTTTCGCTGGAATGCCCTTAATTTTGTGGGCTTCGCCCGTTTGCCCTTACGAAGCAGGAGCTCAATGCTATTTTGCCATTTCACGATTTTGAACAACTTTGAAATATTTGTAATCCAAATTTTCACCAGCTCTGACAGTTTTACCCCTGACTATGTTGGCTTATCCTTTCGTTGTCTCCTTGCGTCACGGACAGAAGTCGAGACTTCGTGTGTCGCCGTCCCCGTGCGGGAGCACGACACTGGCAGTCGCCGTCCCCGCTCCTGCCAAGGTCGCCGTCCCCGCTCCTCCCCAAGGGCATCGTTCTCTTCTCTGAAGGGGCGCCGTCCACCCTGCAGCCACGCCCCTAGGTCGAGCCCCCGCAGGTCCGTGCCCACTGCGGCGGGCAGCAGGCAAGGCGCGCCGGCCCCAAGCGAAGCCACCGTCTGCTCGTGCCGTAGTCCAGCGCCGGCTGCCTCCGTAGCTAAGGTGAGGATTCAAGCACCCATTTTCAGGATTGATTCATGGATTCTCTAGATTCAGTGGGTAAAGTGCTAATTTAGGGTTTCACAGGAGTAGGAAACAGTGGTTCTCTTATGTGCTTCTACTATGGATCACAATCGAATTGATCTAGTTACTGGGTATGCATCAATATTTACTCTTTGTTGTACAAATACATCTAACTACGACTAGTTGTCTGACACCAGTGTAGTGTTCTAACTATGTAATGGATGTTTTTTTAGGCTCGATGCGGAGCCTGAGCTTAGTTTAGTGGTTGTACATGGTGCCATTCCAGAGCAGCAGGGACATGTCGTTAATTGGGATGAATTACAGATTGAGGAAAGGCAAGATGATGAAGGGGAAGGAAGGATAGAAATTTTCGATGAGGATGAGCTGTACCGCTTGCTGGGACTGAGAACCGAGGATGATAATGGACAGGGTGCTGCTGATGCTACTTCAAATGATGATCACGGTACCACAAACAATGGTAGTACAGTTCCTGATGTTGACACTAGAGGTGCAGCTATCCCTGTTGATGATGCAATACCAGAGGAGAGGGTGATGGTGTATGACCCTAACAAACCATGCATGGATATTGGCACCGTATACCCCAACATGGTTGAGTTTAGATTGGCTGTGAGACAGTTTGCCATTAATAAAGAGTTTGCATTACACACTGTGAAAACAGACACAGAGAGGTTTATTGGGAAGTGCATGGAACCCAATTGCCCATGGCATATTAATGGTCGAAAACAGCGTCATTCGAAAACTGTTATGGTATACAACTTTGATTTGTGGCAATGTTTTATAATTTTTTGTTATATGACTTCTTTTTTCAGTTGTGGCAATGTTTTATAATTTTTTGTTATATGACTTCCTTTTCTGAGTTGTGGCAATGTTTTCTAATTTGTGTAATAATGCAGGTCATAGCTTTGATTGATCAACATAATTGTGCTTCCAGTGCGAGAAGACTTACTACTACACCCACTGCGGGCTGGGTTGCTTCAAGGGGTATGAAGTACCTCAGGAAGGACCCAAGTATGGGCCCAAAACAACTACGGAAGGAGCTGCAAGATGAGCACAAGTGTGAAATTCACTATGACACCGTGACAGCGGGGAGAAAGATTGCAATGAAAGAGTTATTTGGCAGCTGGGAGGAAAGCTTCCAAATGCTCTACAATTGGAGGGCAGAGGTTCTGAAGCACTCACCAAACAGTGTCATTGAGATTGACATCAAAATGGTTGATGGCAAGGTACACTTTCATAGGTTCTTTTGTGCTTTAAGTCCTTGTATTGAGGGTTTTCTAGAGGGGTGCAGGCCTTACCTTAGTATAGACTCCACTGCATTGAATGGTAGATGGTGTGGACACTTAGCAGCAGCCACTGCTCTAGATGGACACAACTGGATGTACCCTATTGCATTTGGCTTCATAGATGGCGAGACAACAGATAATTGGGAATGGTTTATGACTCAGTTGCATAAGGCCATAGGAGACCTACCTGTTCTTGCTATTTGCACTGATGCATGCAAAGGCCTAGAGAAAGCTGTTAAGAATGTGTTTCCTCATGCTGAACATAGAGAGTGTTTTAGGCATCTTATGCAGAATTTCATTAAGAAGTTTGGGGGTGATGTTTTTTCAAAGATGTATCCAGCAGCTAGAGCATATAGAGTTGAAGTATTTCAATATTTTTTCAATCAAGTTATAGAGGCTAGCGATCAAGTGATGGAATGGCTTGATAATCATCATAAGTTGTTGTGGATGAGAAGTAAATTTAACCCTGAAATTAAGTGTGATTATATAACCAACAACCTTGCTGAGTGTTTTAATAATTGAATCAAGGACTGGAAGGACCTTCCTGTAGTTGAGCTTGCTGATAAAATTAGGGAGATGCTAATGGTACTGTGGAGGAAGAGAAGGTAGATTGGACAAAAGCTGAACGGCAGAATTTTACCTACAGTCATACGTCAGCTAAAAATAAGAACCAGAGGCTTGGTCACTTGACAGTTATCACATCTGATAGTGCTGCTGCAGAGATATGGGAAATTAATAGCATCCATAACAGGCATGTAGTGAAGACTTCTCTCCATGAGTGCACATGCCTTGAGTGGCAACACACTGGTAAGCCATGTCAGCATGCTTTGGCTTTGATTACAGCCCAACAAACTGTGGATGTGGATATTGAGGGCTTTGTCCATGACTACTATTCAGTGGAAAAATTTAGGAATGCATATAAGAGATTGATAGAGCCACTCCCAGATAAAACTCAGTGGCCACAAGTGCCACTTCCATTTACAGTTGGGGCACCATTGGACAAAAAGGGTGCTGGGAGGTATAGAAAGCTGCGGATAAAAGGATGTCTTGAAGGAGGAAGTGGTGGCAAAGGGAAAAAGGCTGCCAAGGAGGCTGCCAATGAGGCCGATAAAGCTGCTGAGGAGGAGGCTATGGGTGCTGCTAAACCTAAGAGACAATTGGTAAGAGGGAAAAGAATGTGCAAGAAGTGTGGAGAATTGGGTCATGGAGAAACAAGCTACAAGTGCCGCCTAAATGGGACAAAGAAAAGGTACTCTGATTTCTTTAGTTTCTGTAACTTATATCTAATGCACACAATATTATTAATTTGTTCTGACTTGTAGGAAAAGGAAGCCTAGGACAAATACAACCAAGTATGGGAAGAATGGTAACAAGAAAAGTAAAAAAACTGCTGAAAGTGCTACTCAAAGTGCTGCTGTCCATGCTGAAGATGTGCAGCCAGAACATGTGCAGCCAGAAGATGCTCCTGTGCAACCAGAAGGTACTCATGTGCAAGCTGAAAATGTTGTCATAGATAAGGCTAATATTTTGGAATCAAGTCCTCAAAGGATGACTAGAAGGTACTACAATTTTATCGTAAACCCATTATAATTCTTTCAATTAAATTGTTGCTGTCCATTACAACACTTGCTTGTTGCAGCCAACTTGCTATACTACTCGAAGAAGGGCCAAGTACATTGCTAAATCATGTGCACCCAAACAATGTGGCTACAACTTCACCAAAACTAAGGAAGATGGCTACAAATTCACCAAAGAAGAAGGGAATAGCGAAGAAGTTGGTTCCAAGAAAGCCGAACACGAACTGAGATGTGAATTGTGTGTGAACCTATGTTATTTATGTATCTGGATATGTTATGTGGACCTATGTATCTGGATATGCTATTTGGAGCTATGTTATTGTAACTTAAATGGTACCCATGTATCTGGACATGCTATTTGGACCTATGTATTTGGACCTGTGTGTTTCCCTGTCACTAGCCTTTTATGATGGTAATAGAGGTGAATGCAAATCTGTGATCTTAAATCTTGAGTCACGTGCTTCTCACATGTAATAGAGGTGCCAGTTTTATGCCACTAATTTTTAGGACAGTCAAGAAAGGGACATCAGTGTTTGTATCTTGGTCTGCTGGTCTGGGGATTGCTCACAGGACAGTAGTTTTATGCCACTAATGAGATTGCGCAGCTCACACTACGCCCAAGCCAAAAGGCAGCAACCATGTAATGTAATACAAGTGAAAACCAGCTGACTACATTCAGGGTGAAAAATGATTCATAATTTCTTAGAAAACATCTTCATTACAAAGGACTTAGATGTTCACTTCCACATATAGGAACTACCACACATACAGGCACTACCACACAGACACACTTCCTGGAAAACATCTTCTTCACTTGTTAATAACCACTACCACATACAGGCACGTGTGCTGACTAACACATAGTTGTTCACTTCCACATACAAGCAATGACAACACCAATCAGGACACCTACAAAGCCCAGAAAAACTGAATAGTCGATCACAATTTGCTTCGGCTCAGGCTTTGCAAGCTTCACCTTCAATTTCCAAAGTTCAGCTACAACACTATCAAGTGTTTGCTTCAACTCTTGCACTTCTACTTTCAATTCAGAGCAACATGCACCTGATGCCTCCTTCTTAGCCTTCATTTGCTGTTCCTGTGCTTCCAACTTCATATTCGGCACCTCAGGCCGAATGTAACCACAAGTAGTTGGATCACCCTGCACAAAAAATTATCAATCAGAGCAGCAGCAAGACAAATAATGAAGTCACCAACGTGAAGAATCCTTACCCAGATGTTGTATGGGCACTTAAGAAACCACTCGCCAAAAGTCTTCTCCTGCTTGCTCTGGATCCGGACCAATGGAACATGGCAAAAGGGGCACTCACTACTGCCGCTACCCGTCACGCTCGAGCCCGCTGAGGTTAGCTTCATCGGGCTTCCAGTCCAGTTCCGGGCCTGGCGTAGACAGAACAAGATGTTTTATGGATAACCCAAATTAATCATCACTGTACAGTAATGCTACAGTTGCTCAAAATTCTACATCATTGAGATCCAAAACTCTTGATTCCTTAAACATAAACCTAATGCACCTGCAACAATTTTTGGTTTATCCTTCTCAAAACAGTTCAGTACAGAAGTATAGATGCTAGGATAAAATCAACTAGTATGTAGCTGCAAATGCACACCCATTACACGGCAACACATTCACACTATTGGTACTGCATAGTTGCGTTCCATGAAGTAATTCATATATTTTACCACTACTATATATTCTAGGACGTGTAAAACCTAAACAAAGAACAAGACAATACGATCCTGCAAATGGTGAAATGGGGAAAATAGTGATTGCTAGTACAAGGATGGACGAAATCAGGATGCGTCGGGGCAGCGAAGGCGGCCTGCCGTGGAGCGGATGCGGTGGGGCGGCCTGGCGCGGACGCGGGCTGGCGTGGACGCGGAAGCGTCGACCACGGCCTGCCGAAGGCCTGGCGCGGTCTCGTCAGGGCGGCGGCGGTGCCGAAGGCCTGGCGCGGACGGTCAGGCCGGTGGCGCCGGCGGCCTGGCTCGGACGGTCGAGGAAGTTGTGGCCGGCCGCGGTCTCGTCGGGGCGGCAGCGGCGGCGCCCGTCTCGCTCTCCTTCTCTCTCTGGTTCGGTCTGTGTCTCTGTGGTTCGCTCTCTCCCCTCTGGTTCGGTCTGTGACCTTGACCGTGAATTAAAGGAACGAACAGATAAGGCTCAGGGGCAAAACCGGAAAGAAAAAAGGCCGCGGCAAAAAAATATATTAAATTTGGTAATAAATCCTACGCAGGGCATTCTACCGGTGTGCCTCATTTCACAGGGGTAAATGAGCGACGAAACCCGTTTGGCAAAATCCCCATTTTGTCAGCCACGCGGGCAGTCGGGCACGGACCAAACCGGCGAGGAAAGGATGGGAATTGGGGAAGGGGAACGACAGAGAACACAGCAGAAGTCCAGAGCCGATGAAAAGAAAAAAAAGAAGGTCGAGAACCGAGGATCCCAACCGCCGAGGCCGCGCGAGCGAGCCAGACCGATACCATGCGGCTGCCGCACGCGGCCGACCTCCGCGCCTTCCTCGCGGCTGCCGCCGTCGCGCACCTCTCCTCCTCCAGGGCCTCCCGCGCCTCCCCGTGCGCGCCCCCGCCACCTCCGCGGTTCCGCGCGTTCGCCTCCTCCCGCGCCTCGCCGCCGCCCTCCTCGCCCTCGCAAACGGGAGCAGTCGCCTCCGCCTCCGCCTCCGCCTCCGCCTCCGCCGCCGCCGCCTGCGAGCATGTGGCGGAGAAGCCCGCTATATGCACGGCCGACGAGCTGCACTACGCGCCCGTGCCGGGCACCGAGTGGCGGCTCGCGCTCTGGCGGTACCGTCCGCCGCCTGAGGTGATGAGTCAATAGAGATAGCTGCTTCTGTGCGAGTGCGATTGGTGGTGCTTCGTTGGGTTTTTCTCGTTGCTGATTGTGCTGGTTTGGTTTGCACAGGCGCCGAAGAGGAACCACCCGCTGATGCTGCTGTCTGGAGTGGCCACGAACGCCATTGGGTTCGACCTGTCCCCTGGGGTGAGTGAACTTGTCCATAATGGAGCTATTCGTGTGGTGTGTGTGGATAAACTACAGTGCAAAGAGTGCATACTTGTTTTCTGTGAAGAAATTTGTCATGAATTAAGAGTCGCTATGAATCAAGACATTGCTCATAGAGAAACTGGCTTTGTTTAATGCTTCCAAATGCAGACTCGGCTGGTGTTTCCAAAAAATAGTAGGGAAAATCAAATAAGGAACAGGTGGGACTTCTAGTTCTGAATTCAGAAGTAGCTTAGTTCTGAGCAAACAAAATGCTAATGAAAATACATTGATAGCACGTGCTGGGGCATAGATCAGATCAACCAACAAGATAGTGACACAACTTCAAAATGACAAAAGTTCATATGTACTCCTTCCGTTCCAAATTATTGTTCACTTTGGCTTTTTCCTAAGTTAAACTTCTCTAATTTTGACAAAGTTATTAGAAAATTATATCAACTTCTACAAGGTCAAATAGATGCTCTATCAGAACATATATTTCATGAAGAATCTAATAAAACTAACTTGTTGTTTTATATGTTGGTATTTTTTTCTATAAACACGGCCAAAATTAAAGAAGTTACTTTGCACAAAACCAAAGTGAACTATAATTTGGAACGGAGGGGTAGCTAGTATGGAATGTAGTGAGAATAAGAAATATGCAGCACACTGAAATTTTATCAGAAAACAATGAGCATTTTCTTGCGTAACTGATAGTAATTATTGTTAGAGTTTGGATGCTATTGGCAAAACTTGTCCCTTGTGGAGTATCAACTTGCCAGCTATGTAGCAGTGATGAGAATCAACCTTGTACGACACCATGCTAGTTAGTTTTCTTTTGTGTACTATCTTAATGTCCTAGTGGCTGCCCATGTATGTCGTTATTGCTCTTCTACTTCTACAACAGGAAATGGATTATTTATAATAATCTTAGTTTTCCTATTACAAAACAACAATGGTATTCTTTTTATGATTTTCTTTGTTCAGGCTTTGTGTGCTCTCTGGTTACATGTTACACTCAATAACAAAAAAAAAATATGAATTACTCCCTCTGTTCCAAATTATAGGTTGTTTTGGCTTTTCTAGACATAGCATATTATCAAGCTTGCACCTAGAGAACGAAAATAACCTATAATTTGGGATAGAGGGAGTAACTATTTTCTTTGTATTGTTGTTATTGTTCTTGGTTATAGTTTTTTTTTCCCCATTATGGCTTCCCTTTGGCCCCTGATTTTAATCGATACATATGAAATGCTGTCAGGCTTCATTTGCTCGTCATATGTCCATGCAAGGATTTGATACATGGATTGTTGAAGTGCGTGGTGCAGGCCTGAGCATGCGTGGATCAGAACTAGCTGCAGCTAAGACCGAGTCTGACATCACCCCTGATCCTAGTTTGGATGAAAGTTCTACAGCAAAAGCAAGTGTTGCTGTTCCTGCTGAGAATATGTCCACTTCTCAACCTCAAATTTCTGAAGTTCCAGTAATAGCAGAAAATAACATGGTAGGAACAAGTATATCAGAAGAACCACAGCTGGTGACAAAGTTGTCAAATGCTTTGGCACAATTGGGTGAAACATTCTCAGGTTATGTAAAAGATAGCCGGCTGAAAAACATAGCTGACAGTTTTTTTGATCGAGTGTCAGAACTTGCTCCCGATGCCTCCTTAGCTAGCCTTGAGGAGGTTTCAGAAAGGATTTTAAGTTTGTTGGAATTGCCACAGACATCAGTGATATCTGATCAAATTAGCAATTTAAGTCAGCGCCTTGTGAAGATTCTGGGGGAAGGCCAACAGAGTGTTTCCCCTAAGCTGTTTGGCTGGCAAGAACGCCTCTCCGCAACCATAGAAGATCTACAGAAACAATTGGAGCTTATTATAAGCTATGATTGGGACTTTGACCATTATCTGGAGGAGGATGTACCTGCTGCGGTTTGTAGACATTCTTTCATGTATAGTAGTCAGGTGGTACCTTGGAAACCCCTTTAAGAAGCATGCAATATTTTTTGTTTGTTCAGATGGATTACATAAGAAAACAGAGTGTACCGAAGGATGGGAAATTGCTTGCCATTGGTCATTCCATGGGAGGAATCTTATTGTATGCGATGGTTTCAAAGTGTGGTATGTTTTCTTGATATGTCTCCTTTTCTCCTCTTACATATCTAGCAGTGCTGACGAAGTTTTTCATTTCACCGAATAGAAGGTATGTCGTCAACTAGTAAGGCTGTAGTGTAACAAATCAAACATAACCTTATCATTGGTAGCTGTGCGTATTATCACAAGCATATAAATGACTGCAAATTTTATTGATCTTGATACCGAGATCTGGAACCTCTAAAAACTTTCTCTGGTGTCATCATGTTTGACCATTGTGTACGTAATACATACAAATATTAAGTACAAAGCCAAAGTCATGCAATCAGAATATATTGCGATTATCCTGCCTGGCATGCTATTTTCACTTCTCCTAGGATAACAATGGTTCTACTGCAATTATCTCTACCACGTGACATCCTGATCTATCAAAATGGCTTCTGCACAACCCCACAGCCCATCGCGAATGCAACAAAAGCAGTAAAGCACCATTCATGCTAAATCTTTGTCCAATTTTTTTTTCTCCTGACGCTGTTTCCTTGTAATATTAATATCATGTTACTGGAGTTATTAAAATGATGAATTATCATCATTCCTTTCCTTTCTTGTTCGCCTTTCCCAGTTCATAAGTTACCTCTGCTCCCCGACATCCAGGGGATTAGCAATGTTAATTCTTTAATGTTGACTCTCAAAAATCTTAGAATGTCCTCCCCCCGTCCCTCATAGTGTACAGAACTTGCTCCCTCCTAGATTAATGCCATATGTAAAATAAGCACTGGTTTGGTAATTTCCTTCTTCAAAACAATAACAGAGAACTATTTGTTGGTAGGTTTGGTAATTTCCTTCTCCGAAACCATAGCAGGGAACTATTTGTTGGTACATCTTTGAAAGTGGCTGAGGCATTACTGATAGCTTACTGGATGTTTGCATACTGCCTCTTAAATTTGTCAGGAATCATCCTTGTTTAAATAGCTTCCGCTTGAATTCTCATGGGCTTTTAATTCCTGGCTCTATGTTATTTTCAATACAAATTACCTAGCATAAGAATACCATTTGAATCAAAGGACCATGTCATCACTCTCTGATCTAGAGCCAGTAGTCCGTGAGCACAATATGTTTCAATTTAAATAGTAATCTATCATATTCACATATGAAATGTAACTAGTTCTGTGCAGAGACCAAATGACATCTCTTATCATTGATAGCACTCCATCAGTTATGTTTTCTTTTTTCGTGGTTCTATCTCCATTGCCTTTTACATCAGATGTCAGTGCGATTGGTAGCTCTTCTCTTTTTTATATTTGTTCTGCTCCGTTTGCTTGTACATCAGATTGTTTAAAATTTTGTTACCAATATATGGAACTAATTCATCTAGTTCTGCTTCATAAGGATCCCAAGGGGCTGAGCCAGAGCTGGCAGCAATTGTTACTTTGGCTTCATCAGTTGACTACACAACATCCAATTCCTCACTGAAGTTGCTATTGCCGTTTGTAAGTTAGCCATCAAACAGCTTTGACACTCTCCCTCCCTCACCGCGCACGCACCCAAACCCCCCCCCCCCCCCCCCCCCCCCCCAAGTCATATGTGTAACCTAATCTTCATTGTATTCTCTATTAGGCAGATCCAGCTGAGATGTTGCGTGTTCCTGCTATCCCACTAGGAGCATTACTGTCTACTACCTATCCTATATCATCTCGTGCACCATATATTCTGTCACTGCTTCGCTCTCAAATTTCAGCCAAGGAAATGATGGACCCTGAACTGCTTTCAAAGCTTATCTTGAATAACTTTTGTAAGTAAAGGATCTTGCTGTTTGTTATTGAAACTCCCAAGTGCTTGTTTGTATTTAAGGTACTAGTCGGATGATATTTAACTGAAATATAGCCTTGAATTGTTTCGCATGAAGGTTTTCCGACTTACTTGTTGTCCATGGAACAAATGAACATACAAGTGTCATATCAGTATTACTAATATCTTTTTTGCTAAGAACTTGCATAGGTAATGGCGGTTAGATCTCCTGCCGTTCAAGAGAAAAAAAAAAGAATCTGCATAGGCTAGCAATATAAGCCATGTGGCTCTTTTTAGTAATATCAGAGTATCATGCGAAAATTTTCATTGTATTTTGTATGCATCTCCTATACAATTTGGTTTGTTGTAAGTAGTTCCCAGATATAAGAGGTTAGATGCTATTTTTATGTTTGTGATTATGCTTAGTTCTGAACTATTTACGAACATTCGAAGGAATATCTAATCTTGTGCTGTAATAGTAAATTTCCTTGTCACCTAAAATGGTAATTTTCAAAACAGACACCGGGTTCAGTTATGCTGTTATGGTGACCTTTGTCATCTATGTTCTTAACAATTTCCTGTCACAACTTTGTCTGTGTCTCATGGCATACAGGCACAGTACCAGCAAAGGTTTTGTTACAGCTTACGACCGCATTCCGTGATGGTGGGCTGCGCAACAGGACTGGTACCTTTTTCTTCAAAGAGCATCTGAACAAAATCAAGGTCCCGGTGCTTGCCCTTGCTGGAGACGAGGATCTGATTTGTCCCCCAGAAGCTGTTTACGGTTTGGCTACAAGCTCCATTTCTGCTTTGTTGTTTTGCAATAAGGAATCCTCCTTTTTTTTTTTGACACGAGGAACCTACCCCATTTCCATTGATTGCAACGGAAATACAGCATAAATACAGCATATAAGAGTGTGACAGAAGAAAGTAAAAGACCAGCCAGAATCCTTACAACACATGCTTCCTACACCAAACGCCTATATCAGGCGACCATAGACCGAGCAACATAGAACTTAAAGAGAACATCAAACTACAAACAGAAAGGCTACTATCAACCCATCAGGGATGGCTTTCACAAGCCAAGCAGTAACCACCGAAAGTTCACAAGGATCGCCGTGCACCATCATCAAAAAGCATCCACAAAGCATGGGGATTATAACATCTGGATCAGTTCTTCCCTTCCTCCTGGCTGTCCTTCTGGCCGTCTGTCAGTAGATGTTGATTCTTCCTCATCGCCTTTTTGTCCAGCAGCTTCATAGCGATCTTCAGCATTGTATTGGCGCCGGCGATCAAAGCTTCCTTGTCATCTTCAAGAAATAGACCTGCCCAGTAACTCATGATTGAGCATGCATAGCAAATAATCGTGATAGGATTTGTCACCACTTGCCCTTCAAAGCACACTCTATTTTGTGTTTTCCAAATAGCCCAGCAAATGGCTGCAACACCCACAGCATGAAATTGTTTTCCTGAAGGCAACCATTTGTTGCACCATTCCCAACATTGACTAAGAGATCTAGGGACATTATCAGCTCCAATACAATGCGCAACAACTGCCCAAACAGCTTTGGCACTGCTACATCGAAATAAGAGATGAGAATGCCCAAACAGCTTTGGCACTGCTACATCGAAATAAGAGATGAGAAATGGATTCATCATGATCACAAAAATAGGAGATGAGAAATGAATCCTCCTTTTTATAGTACTAAAAACATTAAGTCCTTGTTTGGATGCACTATCCACCTTAGTTCATGTGTGTTGGAGTGGATTAGGGTGGAACTTAGTTTAATTTCCACCCCAATCCACTTCAACGCACGTGGATTGAGGTAGATACAAGTGCATTCAAACAAGCCCTAAAGACTGAGTGATAGTTTTCAACCAAAAGAATATGCAGCTTTGTTCTGATGTAGTGCAATGATCATTGCCATTAGAATTCATTGCCTAATTGGGCTTAGCCAACAAGCTGACAGCCGAGGACTAAGGCGCTACAGTGTTAGCTCATAGCACAGTTTCAAAAAACCACAATGGGTGGTGGCTTTAGCCAAAAGCCTGATGCTCATAGATTATATCCTTGATATTCTTTCTGAATCCCTTTAGAGAAACAACTCTTAATTTTTGTTTGTGTGTGCAGAAACTGTGAAGCTAATTCCTCAGCATTTGGTTACATACAAGGTTTTTGGAGAACCCGAAGGCCCTCACTATGCACATTATGACTTAGTTGGAGGCAGAAAGGTATGTCGACAAAAAGTGGTTAATCAAAGCTAGGAGTCCACCTTTGGTTTTTTGCACTCATCTTCACATTATGGTTATTTATACCATGCGCAGGCTGTCCATGAAGTATACCCATGTATAATACAGTTCCTCTCTCAACATGACGAAGTGTCATCATGAGTTTTTGTCATTCATATCTATAATTACAATGTCCAAGACCACACCGAAGTACATAGTAAAATCACCAGAATGGAACTAAAGGTAGGATTTCTTTTTTCCCATTTGCACACGGGATTTGGTTACCTTGGTTTCTGCCATTAGATGGCTGTTTTAACTCACAGATTGTCATTCTTAGTCCCATAGGCATAGCAGGAGAAGACGAACCTTGCTGGTTGTTGGCACCTCGGTGAAACCCTTAAGAACCGATATATGTATGTAGTTGAATTCAAGGTTGCAAATGTAGTTTCATCTACTTTTGAAGGGCTTGTGTGAGTGGCGTGGTCATATGCACGTTTCAGCCGGTGGACAGTAAATGGATTCAATGAAAGGATCATCGGACTGTATGAGATGAATTAAGTGTAGCTGTAATTGCACGATGGCTTTCACCGGCAACAGTGGTTGTCGACAAAAACGGCTCGTGTCTACGTGGCAGTTCCACAACAAAAAGAAAGCACCAAACCAAAAATGAGATCTCCATCAGTCTATTGCACACTACTCAGACCAACGTAGGTCTCAGCTGCCCAAACAGAGGCCGGGCTCGCAGCATGCGGAGATCGCTGGGACGCTGCTGCTGCCTCCTTGACCGAGCTCGCACGCGTGCCGTTTCTGCCCTGGCCGGGCTCATCAGCACGCCGCAGCCGCCGAGAGAGCACCGACCGAGCTCTCGCACGCGCGCTGCCGCCGCTGCGGACCTCCCCTGCGTGCCACCTGCAGCTAGGGCCGACCTTGCAAGTTGCAAGGCGCGCCGCTCCCAGCGGGTGCCAATCTAATGACGCCGATCTAACTGCTTAGCTTGGAATGACATGATATCAGATTATCAGCACTCGCAGGTCTAGCGACGAGGCTTATCGGCCCATCCTAAGATGTAGCGACAAGGCTTATCGGCCGATTGCTGTTGCTGCTCATCCGGTCTAAAAGTTCAGTAGCCAACTATACTTTAGACCATTTTAGTATACTTAAAAAGTTTGATGAATTAATTAATGAAATTTTGTGAAGTTAAACTAAATTTTAGACATCACTTTAGACCACCTGTGTAGAACCTTAATAGCTAAGATTAAGACAATGGAATCTAAACAGAGCCTAGATACATTATGAAAGCAAAGGCTCGTCATAACTGTTACTGCAAACACCTTTCCTAATCACCCTAGATAAGAGGGTATCAGAATCCGTAGTTTGATGGAACATGACCAAAACATAGCATTTTCTTTCTGCAAGATGCAACGAATGAATTGTGTTTGTACAATAATAATAATATATATAAGGGGCTGTACAGGACAACAGAATTTGCCGAATCCACCCAGATCTACCGATAGCGTGCCTGGAGTTTGGATTTCAATTCTTGCTGACGGCAGTCTTGCAAACTGGGCAAGTGTTCTTCTGAGAGAGCCACTGCTTGATGCAGTACACATGGTAGCTATGGCCACAGTCTAGCCTTCCCATCTCTTCATTTGCTTCAAATTCTTCCTGCGAAGTATAGTATTAAATCAGACTAGTTTTAAGATTGAACCACAGGGTGCTTGCATAACGAAGATCCATGGAACCATGTTTAAAGAAATGGAGGAATGGGCATACTTGGCAAATGCTGCATTTCCTTTCCATTTCTGTTGTGAACCGGAAGGAACTGAAGGATGGGTGCTTGACCTTCCTAAGGTTGCGAGTAATCTCGTCCTCGCGTAACCCTGTGTTGACGTATCCAATTTTGTCTCCAAGCTCGAGCAACTCCTGCAAAGCAAAGTGTCTGATCATCGACTGATGGCAGTGGTCACACATAGATACAACATAAGGGGGTACATACCTCGTATGTCATGTTATCAACGTCAAGGCGCCAATCCTGGTAGCGATCGTACATGTTCATTCCTCCGAGTAACACTCTTGTCTGAAACATCATTATCTGCAAATACAAGGAAAAACGAGGAATGAGAAACTGCTGGGGTTGACAGCTGGATGTGATGTCTAAGGAGCAGATTACATCATTATTATCTACTTTAGCTAGTAAACATTGTAGAAAGAGTGACCATGCATTATACTCTTCACTGCAACCAAAGATGACTTTCATTTGTATCAATTGCAAACTGAAGTTCAAGAGTGGCATAAATCAGCCAACTGAACATATGCATGAAATTTTAACGGCTGGATAGAAAATTTCATATCTATGCTTTCAATTCAAGTTAGTCTGTAAGATTATATCTTAGTAGGTTCCTATAGCTAGAAATATATAGGAAATGGTAATATTTATGGTGCAGACAGTGAGGAATGGATGAATTCAAGATCATCACTTGGCGACAAATACTATCATGGTAGTAACATATTTCACATGATGTGCTTGCCAGAAAACTGCAACTATTGCAACCTTTATTTGTCAATGTCAAGGGTACTATGTCCACTCTACAATATGCTCTCATGGCCAATCAAAGGCAGAGACAGTAGGAAATATGGCTCCACAGAACATTGTTTTGGAAAAAAGACTACAAGATCCATCAAAGAACACAAAAGGGCTAGTGTGCAAAAGCGACTGTAGAACAATTCACTTTCAGCTATCTACTCTATAATAGGCATCTGTTAATCAGGTTAGGAAATGACACCTAAGTAGATTAACAGTGTGTTCCAATATCTGTTAATTGGCGCCTGTACAGACCAACAATGCTTGTGGATCTTGGTATTGAATGATTTAGGTAGGGGCCATCACTAGGCAGGTGTCCACATAGAAGGAATGACTACAACTCCAGATCTGATCATGACTGAAGCAACAGGCAAATGATAAAAAGCATGAAGGGTCGGTCCCCCTTAGCAGACAGAAAATAATAGTTCAGTCCAGCAAGGCAGGCTTGGCACTAATCATAAATGGTTAACTGCTAGCACCACACATCAGCCATTGAAACCAGCATTCCTGTTCCTTCCTTGAACATACTGTACGATCCACCAGAACAGTATGCCAAAAGAGAATCGAGCCATATTATTGGCCGTAATTGTCAGGTGTTCCACCACTACTGCCCCCATTCTCCAAAAGCACAATAAAGAATAAGTGAACATTTTGCCCAGCTCAGCATAGAGAATCCAGCATTCATACTTTGTCATTGGCGTTGGAAGGTACAGGATCAAACCTCACTATGGTTGCAAGGTCTCTTTCAATGGCCACATTTCTCTTGGTTTCATTCCTTCATCAACTGCAGTTATCCTAAGACTAAAATCAGCAGGACCTGCAAATGGGCCTGTGGTCTAGTGGTAGGACGCTACCCACCAGGGTTCAAACCCTGGTGTCACACCTATTTTCTGGATTTTTTTCCAGAAAAAGCAGGGTACACGCACGCGTGCGCGTTCGGTGGAACTGCACATTTCCGACGCACCGGAGGCTGGAGTCTCCCAATCTCTTCTATACGTAAGGACGCGCACGCGTGTGTGTGCGTGTGGTGTGAGTGTGGAGTGTGTGGGTTGTGTGTGAAGTTATATCCAATCAAAAAAAATCAGCAGGACCTCGACCTGACATCAGCTGGTCCCGAGGAAATGAACAGTGCCAAACATTTCTAAAAGTAAAAAGAATGCAACTTCAACATCGACCTATGTCAAAGTATCTCAAGTTTGACCAAATTTCTATAATAAAAAGTAAAAAAGACAAACAATTATAAAATCAAATAGTAAGTACCATTAGATTTATCATGGCATACTTTTCTAAAAATTTGGTCAAAATTTTAAAATAGTTGGACTAAGAACAAAACTAGAGTTACATTCTTTTTTGGAACAAAGGTGGTAAGCAGCTAATCTGGCTATAAACACTTCTCTATGTGTAATCAAATTCTGATGCTACGCAACTCCATTGTTAACACCCTAATATAGATGCTCATGACAATACCAATGTCCACAGGTCACGGCTGCAACCACCAACAATCATTGTGCCTGTTAAGGCACCGGTTGAGTTAACAATCTCTAGTTAGGCCGCCATCTCACGTCACGTTTAGCACACGAAAGGAGCAAGTCAACCACTTCCAACTCCCACCCAGCCGCCCAGAGGCGTTACCAGTCAGTTACCACGCACGCATCACGCACAGAAACGTGTCAGAAGTCAGATGATCACGCGCCTAACGACCCTGGCCTATGCACCATCCGCTGGAGTCGGCGGGGCATGGAACGGATGCGGTTGATGTGTGTAAGCAAGCGCGAGACGGTGAGAGGAAAAGAGCAACGTCTGCGTCTGTCTGCGTGCAATGCAATGGTGCGCCGTACGCCCGTACCTCTTCCTCGAGGCCTCCGGGGGAGTGGCGGTACCCGCGCATCCGGCGGAGGCGGCCGGACGGGATGAGATCGGCGCCGAAGAAGGGGCCGTCGAGATGCGGCGGCGGCGGCGAGTCCATGAAGGACGAGGATATCTGCTCCTGCACGGACGCCCTCCGGGACAGGCACGGCCGCTGTTCAGGTGAGAGCTCATCAATACAGCAGAACATGGCCAAGATTCCACTTGCATATATATAGAATTAAAATAAAAGAATTCACGAGTCCAGAGAACAAAGAACAACCACCAATCACATTGACCTTTGAACCATATTGACGACCGCCCGTAATCACAGTTGCCAAGATTAAATAGGGGGATTAATGGCATTAATCAAATTTCGAAGGCGACCAGAAATGCTGTGAACCTGACAGAAAGCACGCAACGACCCCAGCAGAAAACGATAATAATTATTTTAAACAAAGAACGGCCCCCAGCCACAGTGAACGAAGGAATTCTTTCGAAACGAACGAAATCTGAGCACGAACAGATCGAAGCAAAGCAAGTGGCAGCAGAAGCGAGGAATCCGTGGACACAAACACACACCTCTCTGTGAGGCCTCTCCCCGTCGGCGCCGCGGCCGCCCCTCCCAACCATCTGGTGGCGCGCCACCACGCAGTCCACCGAGGACGCCTCCGCGGCGAAGGGTATCCCGGGCGCGCACCACACGTCGGCGCCGATCCCCCCGGTGACGAAGCCTCCGCCTCCTCCTCCTCCCCCGACCCCGCCCCCGCCCCCGCCGCCGCCACGCTCCTTCCTCCTGTCCTTGCCCCTCCGCCGCCGCCGCCCGCCGTGCCAGTCCGCCGACGACCGCACGGCCGCCGCCGCGGCCGCCCCTGCCCCGGGCGCGTACGCCTGCGACGCGGCCGCCGACGTGCAGCCCAGGCCGCGCAGCGCCGCCGAGGCGAACCCCTTCCGCCTCCCCTCCTCCGGCGCCAGCGGCGGCGGGGGCGGGGGCGGAGGCGAGGATGAGGAGGCCTCGCTGCGGGGATGCAGGAGGAGGCGCCGGATCCCCCGCCGGCGCTCCGCCGTGGGCGAGCGGTCCCCCGGCATGGCGCGCAGGGGGGCGTGGCTAGGGTAGGCTAGGCCGCGGCTTCTCTACCCTGCCTTCCACGTCTCGTCGGGCCCGGAGGGGGTGAGGGGGCGGCAGTAATGGTGGCAGTGGGCCGGAAGCGACAGCCGGAGGGCTCGGCTCACGGCGTCTGCCGTCTGCGGCGTAGTAGTAGTAGCAGTGCGTGGCGTGGGGTGGAAGACCCGAGTCCAGAGGAGAAGTAGGGGTGGCCGGGTGGGCCCGGGGAGTCGGAGCACGAGGCAGGCAACGCGATGCATGAGAGGTGGTAAATTCTTGTCCCGGATTTGGTGCGGCGCTGGATTTGAGGCGATGGGCGGATGTTCTTGACTTTTTATGGTGAGCTCCAAGCCTCAAAAACGGTCAGGTAAAATGCTTTAAAAATGGAGTGGTTGTGTACGCAGAAATATGTGTGCGGAGTACGAGCACTACTGCACTTGTACGATGTATGCTACGCGTGTACCGCGTATTTTTTTTCCTATCACGGTCGTGGTATAGTATCCCTGTACGGAGTGTATTTAGTAGCAGCAGTACAATCCTTTAAATCCCGATAACGTCAGTACTGCACTACTACTGCTTTGTGAAGCCATGCGAGAATCCGAGCATCGGGCCCTGCATGCATTCGTCACGCAATGTGACGGTCACGGTACTACGAGATGAGGCGATGAACGGGTCCGGGTCCGGTTCCGTCCGTCCATTTATTTATGACACTCCACTCCACCACAAGGATCTCTGGAGACTGGCGCCTCGTTTAGATCCCGACTCGGGTGACCAAATCTGTACAGTGCCACCCCGAGCACTGTAACATTTTTGTTTTTTATGATAAAAATTGTCCAAATCTTGATTAATTAGGCTCAAAATGTTCGTCTCGCAAAGTACAACAAAACTGTGCAATTAGTTTTTGATTTCACCTACATTTAGTACTCCATACATATGCCGACATTTTAATGTGATGGGGAATCTTCTTTTTACATAGTGAAATTTGGAGGTGAATTTTAGTAACTAAACAAGACCTGGAGCTCAAGGACCATGTGTGCCATTCATGGTTCCGTGTGCGGTTGGTGAATCTGAACCTGAAATTGAGAGGGAGGGAGGCAGGGGCACAGCAGCAGCGTTTAGATCCAAAATTCAAAATTTCAAAAGTGTCACATTGAATGTTTGGGGCACTTACATAAAACATTAAATATAGATGAAATAAAAAACTAATTACACAGTTTGTTTATAAATTGTGAGATGAATCTAATGAGCCTAATTAGGCCGTGATTAGACATTAAACTGCTACAGTAACATATGCTCTAATGATGGATTAATTAGGCTTAATAAATTCGTCTCATAGTTTACAGGCGAGTTCCGTAATTAGTTTTTTTTGTTGATATCCGAAAACTCATTCCGACGTTCTACAACACCTGAAAACTTTACGTCCGGCAACTAAACACTCCCGGATTCCTATTTCCCAGAAGAGGGGCGAGGGCCAGTACACCATGTGGAACAACCATCGATCTCTGCTTCTTTTGGCCCTGTTCATTCGTCTCACAGCTTGTTTTTTTTCAGTCGAAACAGTGTTTTTCTCTCAAAAAAAATCAGCCGGAACAGCATTTTTCTCTCAAAAAAAATCAATCGGAACAGTATTTGGCTCGGTGATGATGCTTGTCTTGTGCAAGCTCGGTCGGGGCCATCCTTGTCCCGGTTCTAAACAGTCACTGACGCACTGTGCTGTCAACACACTGGCACTGGGGCATGAGTATCCCAACATTTGATAACCATAACCATCACAAGAAACAAGAGAGGGCAAATAGAAAAGAAAAAAAAAAGAAACAAGAGAAGGCCATCACAATCAGAGCAAGCCCAGCCGGTGGTAGCAGTAGTGGTGGTGGTAGTGTCAAGGACGGTGGCACGGCGGCAGCATGCCGCTCCGCACAATCGTCGTCCGCCTTGGATCCTGCGATGCTGCCAGTTTGCTCATTTGCTGTGCGCAGTAGTATAAAGAAGATGCATGCAACATTAACATAAATAAATAAACTACTCTAGACCTGGTTTAGATGGTGAGTTTTTTTAATTTTTGCTACTGTAGTACTTTCGTTTGTATTTGGGAATTAGTGTCTGATCATGGACTAATTAGGCTCAAAAGATTCGTCTTGCAAATTACAGATAAACTGTGCAATTAGTTATTTCTTTTACCTATATTTAGTGCTCCATGCATACGTCTAAAAATTCGATGTGATAAAAAAACAGTGTAAAAATTTAAAATTTGAAGTGTAACTAAACAAGGCCTAGTCAGTCAAAGGGAACAAATGCTCAGCTGGCAAGTCCTCAAGTTGCTCCTCCTTTTTCGTCCCCGTCTGGCCGTCTCCCCTTTGGATTGTTTGAAAGTTTCCTGTTTCCTGCGTAAACTGGTTCCGTAGAATTTCTATGTGTTTAGTTACTCAAGGAATGTAAAATACAAAATACCAAGTACTTTGGAACGATAAAATATAAAATGTCAAATTTTTCATGGATGTGTTTAGTTCCATCTAAAATGCTAAATTTTTTCTGGTGCTGGTGGAGGTGGACACGGGCTCCCAGGCGCTTTTGGGCTTTTTTTGTAGCATCTTGAGGCCAAAATCCAAAATAGAGAATAGTCATCTTTTTGCCAAAAATTTTGCATGGTGTTTAGTTCTATTATGCAAAATAATGGACCAAAACCCAGAATTTTTTAGAATGAAAGGGAAACTAAACACCCCCATAATTCCTGTAAAATTTCTATGTTCTAAAGGAGACCTTATTTTCCTTATCACCCGGCTTCTTCTTGCAGCTTCGGAGATCCACGAGTTGCCGGGGCGCACGTAGGTCCCCTTGAAATTTACCTCGAACACCCTCACGAGATCGTCCCAGTCGTGGATCTGTCGAGGCGGAAGATCCTCGAGCCAGGCTCGAGCGGTGTCAGAGAGGAACAGGGGGAGTTGTCGGATGATGACCCGGTCGTCGGTGGCCCCGCCCAGTTGACGCGCCAAGCGGAAATCGGCGAGCCAAAGTTCGGGTTTGGTCTCGCCGTTGTACTTGGTGAGAGTCGTGGGAGGACGAAACCGAGCCGGGAGCATCATCTCGCGGATAACCTTACTGAAGACCCGAGGGCCCGAAGGCTCGGGTGAAGGGCTACGATCTTCTGAGCTGTCGTAGCGCCCGCCTCTGTGCACGTGGTAGCCTCGAGCCACACCGTCACCGTGTTTGCGCGTGCGGCGCTCGACGATGTTGCCACGGGTGTCTCAAGGTTCGCGGTCGTCGGCGATGGGCTCAGGGGCAGGAGCCGCCCGGTTCCGTCGGGCAGGCTCGGAATGAACCGAGGCCTCTCTCTCCTGTCGGGAGGGCTCGGCGAGCCGCTCCGAGGCAGGCTCGCGTCGCCTCGAGGCAGAGCTCTCGGCCTGCTGCATAGCAGCGGTCTCGAGGAGTCCTCGGATCTCATCTCGAGCTCGACGGGCGTCGGGATTCGACGGCTCGGCCATATTGCGAAGGAGCATGGCGGCGACGACAACGTTCTGGCTGGCTCGAGCGAAAACCGGGGGGTCGACCACCCGATCCTCGTCGATGCGGCGATTGACGTCGCGAGCTCTCTCACGAGCTCTCCCGCCATGTGCGTGTGCCACACGCTTTTGTTCGAGGGTTTGTTGGAGTAGGCGCAGATTTTCCCGTTCCTCGTCGAGCTTGTCCTGCAACTCGCGAATCTGCTCGAGCTGCATTCCTTGATTCGCAAGGAATTGAGCTTCATTTCGCTCAGCAGGGAGCTCGACATGAGGCGGCGTGTTCCTTCCTTCGACTGATGTCTCATCCTCTGAATCCGACGTGGTTGCCCCATCGATGTTGAAGCACTCACGAGTCGGATCGTAGGTGTCATCGGCAGAGTCGGAGTCAGGAGCGCCAAAGTAGTAGTATGATGGGGGAATGTGAGGCTGTTGCCAGTCGTCTCTGGGGTTGTAACGTCGAGGAGCAGTCACACGGGGCTCTGTTTCTGGGGTCTCCGTAGAGTCCAGATACTCAGAAGCTGGCGTGGATGCAACAAGGTCCAGAGTAGAGCGTAGATGGTGCCCGGAGAGTTTCTCGTAAGTGCTCATACTAGTGCTTACAGAGGAAGCGTATGCCCGGGCAACCGAATCTAGCCCAAACGGGAATGGCGATGAAGACGTCGTTCTTCGTGCCGGAGTGGTCGGACCGGGTAGCGGTGGTGTCACACCGGACGGGGGAGCGGCGGAACCCTCCGTCGGCATCTTACCCTCAGCCAAGCTCATCCTACACAGACCCTCAAAGAGGAAATCTGAGTTGGCGTCTGGCTGAGAGGCGCCGGATCGGGGGGTCTCACCGTCCTCCATGAGGTGATGACGGCGGTCGCGCCGGGCCCGTCGTCGCCTGGCGGCTCACGCCTGAGAGCGACGATGCCGGCGCAGTGCTCCCCCAGGCTGGGAGAGCTCATAATCCTCGTCGGTCGGGTGCCTGGGCGGGAGGAGGACCATGTCGTAGCCGTGGCCAAGTGACATGAACTCCAAACTCACAAACCAGATCACCGTAGCCAACGGGAAAGGGCGTTCGCGGTCAGTCATCCAGGAAAATGGCGGGAAAATGATGTCAACACGCAGCGCCCCCTACCTGGCGCGCCAACTGTCGGTGTTCGGTCCCGGGGGGTCCTAAGCCGACGAGTAAATGCCGCGTGTCCCTAACCTGGATGGTGATGCAAGGAGAACACACGGGGGTTTATCCTGGTTCGGGCACAGGAGGCCCTACGTCCAGTGGGGGGAGAGAGTTTTGTATTTCCTTGCACCGAGGTGCTTGTGTAGGGGTTACAAGCTGGGGAGAGAGGGCGCCGAGCCCAAGTCTCAAAGAGAGAAAAAAGAATACACGGGTGATTGCTGGAGATGTTGATCTCTGAGTTGTGTCGGTCGGTCGGTCGGTCCCCCTTCTGAAGAGCCCGGGCCTGCCCTTTTATAGGGTAAGAGGAGGCCGGGACGCCGGGGTGCCTTGAGGTGAAGTTTTGTCGATTCCTGTAGAGGTGGCTGTAGCGACGTGCCCTAGGAATGACCGGCCATCCCTAGACACCATGGTGACGTCGGGGACGAGACGGTGAAATGACCCTGAGCCCTGTGTCATGTTGACCTTTCCTTCCTGTTAACCGGCGGTGGGCGTCGAGGCCAGGTCGAGGTTGGGTCGAGGCCGGGCGGATAAGGCCGAATCTCCGAGATCGTGGAATACGGACCTTGTCGTATCCTTCCTCGAGGGTGATCGATGGCAGAACAGTGTGCGGTATGGTGTGCATAGTGATAGGTTTTCACCTCCCATCCCGGGATGGGCGGTAAAAAGTGAGATCTGACACCGGTATTGCTCCCCACGTCGGTTACTGTCGTAGCCATGTCGGTAGGTGGTAGTAGGTAATTGCATTGAATGCTCTGACTTTTGTCTCAGAGTGGGTGAATGGGGGGTCGAGCGTACCGACCCGGGGTCGTGCGAGTCGGAGATCCGCTGGTGGCCGAACGAGCCTCGTGCGAGTCGGAGCGCAGTCGAGGTGCCATATCGTACGGGCCTCGTACGGGACGGGGCGCGGTCGAGGCGTTCTCGTCGGGGGCGCCTCGTACGAGTCGGAGTGGGAGCGCGGTCGAGACGCTCCGTCGAGCTGGGCTCGTATGAGGCGGACCCTGTACGCGGTCGAGGTGTACTGCCTTTTGCTGTGGTTTAATCGTTTCGTTCTTTTTTACCGTTGGTTGTGGGTACCCCCATACTGTTGGTACCGACACCGATATATCCAGAGCTGTGAATCAATCATTAGTGAATGTGTCTGTCATTGTTCAGTGATCAGTTGTGGTTGTGGAACTTGTGTTAAACTGCTATCTGGTTATGTAAGCTGGTACTTTGGTACTTATATTTCTCTGTGAAATGCTACAAAGAAAGTGTGCAATGATTAATAATGCTGCTGGAATGCTTTACAGTTTGCTGTGTTTTCTGAATATCGGGTAGATCGGGAATACCCGAACCCGAACCCGAATTTACGGGCAGTGAATTTTCGGGGCTGATATCGGGTACTGATTTTCATTACCCGAATTACCCGACGCGAAACATTCGGGTAACCCGAACGCCCACTGTGGCAGAACCGCCTAATTTAACACCCTTCCGGAGTACTTGTCTTCCATTAGGCACTAAGTACTTCGAAAGAGCGCTAAACTGAGCAGTTCCGTCGAGCACACCGCGAGGGAGAACTCGAAGATCCACATTTTTCATCAGGATCGTGAATGAGGGAGTAAAGCTTATAAAGTCCTTAACCATTTCTTACATCACTTTTAGTACAACATCAGAGTAATTCATTATGTAATTATAACAGCGGAATCTAAAACATTATCAGAGTTCAGCGGAAATGAAACCATTTTAAACATTAACATGAAGAACGTTTAAATGCATGAAATGATAACAGATCAATAGTATTTTCCTTGTAAAACTTTTAGTGAGAGTTTTAATAAATAACTCTACTCCGCATCGCAAAGGAAATCCTCGCTGAGCCCACCAGGAGGTTTCCACACACAATTGTCAGCTCATCAGCATCCACCTGTCACCTGCAACAGGGGGAATAAAACCCTGAGTACTCAATTGTACTCAGCAAGGCTTACCCGACAGGAGAAAATAAAAGACTCCAAGGATATGCAAGGCTTATCGGGCTTGCTGGTTTATTGCATTGCAGGAAGCATTACTAACGGTGCATCCTTATATTTATTTTTATTAGCAGTCGTCATTAGTTCATTAGCTATCCATTCTAGGTAAGCACCTGTTCTACTTTCAAGCAAGTGGTAAGCAATCAGAACCATTTTATCTTCTCTTCCCACAACTTTCTTGTTCCAGTTCTTACTATGATGCCAGAGCGTAGTCAAGCCGTACCGTCTAAGCGACGGCGATTCGCGAATCAATGTGCCCAGCTGGGTGCCCCGAAAACACACGCCTCGCTTGTACCCCGGGCACAAGCAAGACCAACCCGTTCCACTCCCGTCAAGGGGTCCAGGTCCCCGTCCAAGCTCGGACTCTAAGCCCCCAACACTGCCGGCCCGGCCTCAGTATGGTGCTTAGACCTCCTCAACCCAATATATATAACCACCCTAAAAAGCCGGTCCGGAAAGAGCCGGAACCCACGACAGGAGAGAAACAAGTCTTCCCGCTCCCATAAGCAAGTATATGCTCGGGACATTAAATCTGTGACTTGACCAGGGTCCATGCAACGAACGGTCCTTAATTGACACAGGCGGAACAAATGCAACCAGAGCCCTGCTCTGCTGCCCAACCAGGTTCAAGTCCATCCAACCCGTTCCGCCCGGTCTCCAATTATCCATATACATTTATACTCCATGAGATAGCAACATGATAATAGTAACAATATTATAATTCCTATCTCTCGCGAGTGACAGGAAATCACTCGACTTCTACCGGAGTCCTGTAGCATAGCCATCTACACGATCCTGACATACTAGTAAGACTCATGGGATCAGGATATTTATGCAAGTGGATTTCATCCAACTCCTTAAAACTTAATGCACAAGAATATAGATATAATAAAATGCAGAATAATAGGGGTTATGCACCGGGGCTTGCCTGGGTAAAAGATAACCAAAAGTTAGTATTCCATCTCCGGGACCTGTTCGCCATGGCACCACCTTTGATTAAACACCAAGTCATCTGGTTGATCCATCGACCCATCAACCATCATCGTTCCTATTATGATATGCAAAAATGCACTGCCTGCTTAAGCAGAACAAGCATAGCATAGATATACTTATTGAAAGACAAACAACACATCGTCACTCTCACTCCGACTCTCATCCTTTCTAAAAGAGATTTATTCGTGAGTTGGTTATTATTAAGAAAACACAAATTAACAATACAACTGCATTGCAATTTAATAAAATTCATGTAAGGTAAAGCAACATACTAAGCATAGACCTATCACCATCAGAGATGCATAACATTCTGTTTAACCTACATGTGAAGCAAGTAACACGGACAACATATTTGAGATATAGGATCACTAATTACTGTATATAAAGGTATTATTACTGGTAAGCGTAGAATAAAAGGTGACAGTCCAAACATCTCCGTTGTACATGAAACTTCTATGGAAGGTACATCTTGACTAATTATAAATGTTGTACAAGTTTTATAATTTTCAGATAAGCATATTATTTACTAGCAATTAACAAAGATTTCATATTGATAAAAGCATGTGACAAAGATAAATTAATAACTCAGTAATTATACAAGATCTGGACCTCAAATTTTTATCCTAAATTAAGCATCACATGAATAACATGCCATAAAATTTTCATCTCATTTGAAGCATAGCATCTACCGGTATGAATTTCTCTATAATTAATCATAGGAAAAATATAGTGCAATATTTTTCTACTAAAACATGCAATATTATATATCTAATGCATAGAGATAAACGTAAGGGTTCCAAAACATCTTGATTTTCTATTTTACGAATTTTCTATGATTTACTATGAATTTCTAAAGGTTCAATACATTTAAGAAAAGACAAGAAGCTAATGACATAATTAACTAATCACATAATTTCAATTGAGCTCTAAAAATCATAAAATTAATATGGAAGATAGAGTTTGATTTTAGATGAATTTAGGAAGAAGAATTCATGGAATCCGAGTTGATATGATGGAGATATAAAATTCGCAAGATAGCTGTGCAGGTAAATAAACACGAACTTTTGAAAGAGACGTACATGTGCTTGCACGTGAAGCTGAGCTTCGTGCTCGCGAGGCACGTCCGCCATGGATGACCGCTCGAGCTAGTGGATGCAAGTAATTAGAGGGAGGTGAGTGGCAGCTCGGAGCTCTGCTCGACCATAGCGGCCATGGCAGCGTCCGCGGCCGCGAGCAGCAGCGCGAGCGAGATGCGGATGGGAAGGGCGAGGTGTTCCATTTAAGCACGGCAAGGCGAGGCAGAGCAAGGCCAGACAGCGACGCATCCCATCATCAGTGCGACCGGAGCCACGGTTACGTGCAGCGTGGCCATTCAAGATGACGTGATGGCACTGGCCAGAGCAGGTAGCAGCGACAAGGCGGCAGCAGGCTAACGACGGCAGTGAACAGCGAGCAGCTGAGCAAGCGGCCAGTCATGAGTCATTCTCGTGTGTACGTGAGTGTTATATTTTTCGTCCTTCCTTTATTTTTTTATTGATTCTTTATTTAAAAAGCAAAATTTCCACTATACAATCAATCATATAAAGATAACAGAGAGATTACAAGTATATATATATATATATTTATATTTATTCATTTATATATATATATAAGCATGTATACCCGAATACATTTGACACAATTTGAGTTGTATATCTATTTATGGTTATCAAGGCATGCGTTGTATTTTTCTCACTTTTCTTTTACAAGTTAATAATTGCATTCTCATCAACACCACTTGTTCATCACACTTTACTTAAGCGACATACACAAATCACATTTTTTTTCATAGAAATTCGCTTATAATTTTTCGTGTGTTGAAATTTTAAAAACCACGGAATTTGTTTTCGATGATTTATCTTAGGCCTTACCCTGGTGCTAAGCAAGCTCGTAACATCCGGGGTGTTACAATCAACCCCCTTAAAAAGAATCTCGTCCCGAGATTCGGAACAAGAATCAGACAAGGGGAAAACACGATTTCACTTCTTAGCAGAGATTACAATAGGAGATTACACGGCTTCGAAGACTACAACACTCGGGGATCTAGAGGCATCACGGCTAAGAACAAACTGATACAACTCACAACCTCTCTAGAAATCGACGAAGACGGGGACAGTGGAAAAGCAATAGAAAAACGATTATCCAGAACATGGCATAAGCCCAGCAGAGCCAGAAATTGGAGACTGGTACAAAGATCATCGCGGACCTTAGAACCCAACTAACCCGGGGTGATTTTGAACTCCTTCGATGGAATCCAGATCCCTTCTACTCCAGCTACACCATCACCTCCGGCTGGCAACCCTAGATCTGTGAGCAACGGCTAGATCTCGTATCTCTGCCTCCAACCGCTTCCTTCCCAACTGTTTCCCAAGCTTCTCCCACCAGAGCACGGATGGAGGGGATCAACTATGCGAGCTCTCTGCTTCGGATCGGAAGATGGGTGAAGGAGGAGCACTCGAGGCGGCATCTTATAGCTAGGTGGGATGGGGTGGTGGTGATGCAGCGCATCAGAAAAGAACGGGGTATGAGGGAGTCACCAGTAGATCATGAGGTGGGGAGGGCATCGGCCATGGCACTCTCCCAGCGCGAGTTGGAGTGGGGGAAGAAGGGAAAGGAGGGGATGGGGTTCGCTCGACGAGGAGGCGTGCGGGCGACGGCGTCCAAAAGAAAACGAGAAGGGAGGGGGGTCCGGTACGGGAGCAAGGGCGAGGCTCGAGAGCCGACACCGGCACAGGGAAAAAGAGGAGGGGGCGCACTACACGAGAGGACCAGGCGAGTGCGGCACCACGCCACGGCCACGCGGGAGCAGGGTGCTAGCGGGCCCCAGCACTGACGCCCTACACCGGATACGTAGCTACAAAAACTCAGCGCGCTCATCGCAGTCAAACTAGGCACAGGGACGACGTCAAATCAGGCATTCCGTTACTCCAGAATACCCGAGTACTATATTTTCTTGTAGCTTTTCTCTTTCTTCTTTTCCTTGCCGCATACGAGTTAGAAGAGATAACTTCATCAATATGTTGTGGATTTCCCGTTGGAACACAAGGATATAATTTTTTTTGAAGAATATATTGTTTTAGCAGGGACAGTACGATAGTGTAACTTGGTAAAGGCACTTGATCAATAACCTCGATACCAGCGCGCACCCAACAGCACAACCATGTGGTCGCGATCCACAGGAGGCCCTCGGTTCCGTCGCGGCACCATAAGCCATTAACCAGGCGACTGTTACCAATTTACACGCAAAGAAGGCAGTGGGGTCATAGAATCAAATGAGTATTGCAAAGGAAGGTTCAAGCAACAAGGGTCTCTTCCTCAATAAGGAACGAGGAATGCGAATCCCACAACGGATTCAAGTGTTCTGTTGGGACATCCACAATTAACTGATATAGTATACTCCGCTAACCCACATCGTTGATCCACTTTTCTCTTGATGCTACTTCGAGAACCCTAAACAATATAATGTGAGATTTATGAGTAACAAACATGATGATTAAGCAAGCACGTTCCCAACGTCCTTACATGGTACAACATACGGGCACTTGCTCTCGACACATTGCTTGCCTCCTCCGGCTAAACGTTCTCAACCGCAACAAACAACACACAACAAAAGGATTGCAACACTAGAGAACAACGAGGAGAAACACTACTAACTACAGATACATCTCCTCTAGGGCAACTACTCTACTTCATCGGGCCGAACGGCTTCATTCCTGCTCTGGTGGTACTTCTGCTGCACTGGGTTGCGGATCTCTGTCTTCTCCTGGTGGTGGCTGAGTGAGGGGAAGCAAGGGCTCCACTTCTGAAACCTCTGAGGGTGGCGGTGCTGCTACATTGGTTCTTCTCCTTTCAGGCGGGTGGACAGGGATTCCCTCCAAGATCAAGGGTTCCAAACTTTCCCTGGCCAGCGTCCTACGCTTGGCGCTTGTGACGAGATAGGCGTCCTCCAACTCCTGGGCATGTCGATCTCTATCCACCTGATGGGCTTCCGCCAAGGCAGCCTTTCGACTTTCTGCATTTGCCACGCTGGCGTGTGCTTCAGCAAGCTGCACTTCAAGCATCCGGGAGAAGATCTCGGCTTCCTCGGCTCGGTGGAGGCACTTCCTCAGCTCCGCAGCCTGGCGATCATACTGCTCATCCAGAGCCAGCAGGTACGTGGTCATATGAACCACGGTGGGGTTGTCTTCCTGTTGCCCCTGTCCATACAAAGCCTCCAAACGAGCCCTCCATACCTGCCGATTCTTGTCCAAAGGTGGAAAGAACCGCATGGGGGTACGGGCAATGGGCTCCTCATAGATCTGACAAAGGTGCCGCAAGGCTTTGCGGGCCACAACTTGGTAGGTGTCGACAAAGCGAAACCCAGTTGCAGTCACACTCCAGCCTTCAGCGAGGTCAGAGAACTCCTCACTCTTCCCAATATAGACGGTGACCTTACACCGCTCAGTGCCATGCTTCATGTACTCACGGCCCTCATACTCAGGACGATCCTTGACTCCGAGCCTTTGCAGGGTGGCATGGAGAACTTTAGGAAAACCCTCAGTGTTCAGGCAGTAGCTGCTAACCCAGACTCCTGCCATCTCTAGTGGTGGTGCAAGGAAGGATTTGCAAGAAGCTTTGCACCAAGGAAGCTAGGTAACTAGGATACTCGGAGTGGCGGTATCGAGTGGCTGGCTAGGCCTTTTATAAAGGCAAAACGGTCAGCGATCCTGGCGCAGTCTACCGTCAAGCTTGCACAGAACAACAACAGAGGATTGCCGAATTCACGCGACGATGGACACGCGAATGACCGAGGCCACGCGGGGATGTCTAGCACGGATGCAGAGGTGAACACGAAGGACCGAGGTCATAAAAGACTAGCACGACTGCAGGGTAGATGACCGACAAGAGCGCAGAGAGGGGTACGAAAGGGCGAGCCACGACAGGCGCGAAACACGGTGAACGCGATACACGAAGCCACAATATTGTAGTAACTCTTGGACAGACTGATCGACCTACACCACAAATGCACGAACAGGGTATGCATGAATGCACGTCCTATTCGCCCTCACGTTATTGCCGACATATAGGGCAACCGCACACAGATTTTTGGCACATCGCTCTCTCTATAGCTAGTCGATGCTATCAAACTATGCCCGGGTTAGTGTACCTGCAGAAAACTGGATTAAGTCTATCCAAGTCAGCAGAGTGCCATCTATCCTAGATACATAACCATAGTAATAGGGCTATTTATATAACTTCGCATGCAAACATCCTATCTTTTTGAAAAGATTTTGTTGTCAAATTTTTAATTTAGAAGGGGTTTAAAAGCTTTATTTCCTCATTTACGCTCTGATACCACCTGTGGCAGAACCGCCTAATTTAACACCCTTCCGGAGTACTTGTCTTCCATTAGGCACTAAGTACTTCGAAAGAGCGCTAAACTGAGCAGTTCCGTCGAGCACACCGCGAGGGAGAACTCGAAGATCCACATTTTTCATCAGGATCGTGAATGAGGGAGTAAAGCTTATAAAGTCCTTAACCATTTCTTACATCACTTTTAGTACAACATCAGAGTAATTCATTATGTAATTATAACAGCGGAATCTAAAACATTATCAGAGTTCAGCGGAAATGAAACCATTTTAAACATTAACATGAAGAACGTTTAAATGCATGAAATGATAACAGATCAATAGTATTTTCCTTGTAAAACTTTTAGTGAGAGTTTTAATAAATAACTCTACTCCGCATCGCAAAGGAAATCCTCGCTGAGCCCACCAGGAGGTTTCCACACACAATTGTCAGCTCATCAGCATCCACCTGTCACCTGCAACAGGGGGAATAAAACCCTGAGTACTCAATTGTACTCAGCAAGGCTTACCCGACAGGAGAAAATAAAAGACTCCAAGGATATGCAAGGCTTATCGGGCTTGCTGGTTTATTGCATTGCAGGAAGCATTACTAACGGTGCATCCTTATATTTATTTTTATTAGCAGTCGTCATTAGTTCATTAGCTATCCATTCTAGGTAAGCACCTGTTCTACTTTCAAGCAAGTGGTAAGCAATCAGAACCATTTTATCTTCTCTTCCCACAACTTTCTTGTTCCAGTTCTTACTATGATGCCAGAGCGTAGTCAAGCCGTACCGTCTAAGCGACGGCGATTCGCGAATCAATGTGCCCAGCTGGGTGCCCCGAAAACACACGCCTCGCTTGTACCCCGGGCACAAGCAAGACCAACCCGTTCCACTCCCGTCAAGGGGTCCAGGTCCCCGTCCAAGCTCGGACTCTAAGCCCCCAACACTGCCGGCCCGGCCTCAGTATGGTGCTTAGACCTCCTCAACCCAATATATATAACCACCCTAAAAAGCCGGTCTGGAAAGAGCCGGAACCCACGACAGGAGAGAAACAAGTCTTCCCGCTCCCATAAGCAAGTATATGCTCGGGACATTAAATCTGTGACTTGACCAGGGTCCATGCAACGAACGGTCCTTAATTGACACAGGCGGAACAAATGCAACCAGAGCCCTGCTCTGCTGCCCAACCAGGTTCAAGTCCATCCAACCCGTTCCGCCCGGTCTCCAATTATCCATATACATTTATACTCCATGAGATAGCAACATGATAATAGTAACAATATTATAATTCCTATCTCTCGCGAGTGACAGGAAATCACTCGACTTCTACCGGAGTCCTGTAGCATAGCCATCTACACGATCCTGACATACTAGTAAGACTCATGGGATCAGGATATTTATGCAAGTGGATTTCATCCAACTCCTTAAAACTTAATGCACAAGAATATAGATATAATAAAATGCAGAATAATAGGGGTTATGCACCGGGGCTTGCCTGGGTAAAAGATAACCAAAAGTTAGTATTCCATCTCCGGGACCTGTTCGCCATGGCACCACCTTTGATTAAACACCAAGTCATCTGGTTGATCCATCGACCCATCAACCATCATCGTTCCTATTATGATATGCAAAAATGCACTGCCTGCTTAAGCAGAACAAGCATAGCATAGATATACTTATTGAAAGACAAACAACACATCGTCACTCTCACTCCGACTCTCATCCTTTCTAAAAGAGATTTATTCGTGAGTTGGTTATTATTAAGAAAACACAAATTAACAATACAACTGCATTGCAATTTAATAAAATTCATGTAAGGTAAAGCAACATACTAAGCATAGACCTATCACCATCAGAGATGCATAACATTCTGTTTAACCTACATGTGAAGCAAGTAACACGGACAACATATTTGAGATATAGGATCACTAATTACTGTATATAAAGGTATTATTACTGGTAAGCGTAGAATAAAAGGTGACAGTCCAAACATCTCCGTTGTACATGAAACTTCTATGGAAGGTACATCTTGACTAATTATAAATGTTGTACAAGTTTTATAATTTTCAGATAAGCATATTATTTACTAGCAATTAACAAAGATTTCATATTGATAAAAGCATGTGACAAAGATAAATTAATAACTCAGTAATTATACAAGATCTGGACCTCAAATTTTTATCCTAAATTAAGCATCACATGAATAACATGCCATAAAATTTTCATCTCATTTGAAGCATAGCATCTACCGGTATGAATTTCTCTATAATTAATCATAGGAAAAATATAGTGCAATATTTTTCTACTAAAACATGCAATATTATATATCTAATGCATAGAGATAAACGCAAGGGTTCCAAAACATCTTGATTTTCTATTTTACGAATTTTCTATGATTTACTATGAATTTCTAAAGGTTCAATACATTTAAGAAAAGACAAGAAGCTAATGACATAATTAACTAATCACATAATTTCAATTGAGCTCTAAAAATCATAAAATTAATATGGAAGATAGAGTTTGATTTTAGATGAATTTAGGAAGAAGAATTCATGGAATCCGAGTTGATATAATGGAGATATAAAATTCGCAAGATAGCTGTGCAGGTAAATAAACACGAACTTTTAAAAGAGACGTACATGTGCTTGCACGTGAAGCTGAGCTTCGTGCTCGCGAGGCACGTCCGCCATGGATGACCGCTCAAGCTAGTGGATGCAAGTAATTAGAGGGAGGTGAGTGGCAGCTCGGAGCTCTGCTCGACCATAGCGGCCATGGCAGCGTCCGCGGCCGCGAGCAGCAGCGCGAGCGAGATGCGGATGGGAAGGGCGAGGTGTTCCATTTAAGCACGGCAAGGCGAGGCAGAGCAAGGCCAGACAGCGACGCATCCCATCATCAGTGCGACCGGAGCCACGGTTACGTGCAGCGTGGCCATTCAAGATGACGTGATGGCACTGGCCAGAGCAGGTAGCAGCGACAAGGCGGCAGCAGGCTAACGACGGCAGTGAACAGCGAGCAGCTGAGCAAGCGGCCAGTCATGAGTCATTCTCGTGTGTACGTGAGTGTTATATTTTTCGTCATTCCTTTATTTTTTTATTGATTCTTTATTTAAAAAGCAAAATTTCCACTATACAATCAATCATATAAAGATAACAGAGAGATTACAAGTATATATATATATATTTATTCATTTATATATATATATATAAGCATGTATACCCGAATACATTTGACACAATTTGAGTTGTATATCTATTTATGGTTATCAAGGCATGCGTTGTATTTTTCTCACTTTTCTTTTACAAGTTAATAATTGCATTCTCATCAACACCACTTGTTCATCACACTTTACTTAAGCGATATACACAAATCATATTTTTTTTTCATAGAAATTCGCTTATAATTTTTCGTGTGTTGAAATTTTAAAAACCATAGAATTTGTTTTCGATGATTTATCTTAGGCCTTACTCTGGTGCTAAGCAAGCTCGTAACACCCGGGGTGTTACACCCACTCTGACGCTCGGCAGCCCGTTCCCGTGCGAACGCAGGCATCGGCAGCCCGTTCATCGCTGGACTGGTTATTACATACGCTCGCTCCTAGGCTTCCCCGGCAGGCCGGAAAAGCAGCCTTCGGTGCTTCGATCGTAGCTTCTTCTCCTTGTTGCGTCCACTCGATTCGGAGCAGTGGCATCCATGGCGTGGCCTCTTCGTCTTGTTCCTCTGCAACCACCTCCCTGGCTCCCTGCATGCATGTACGTATGGGCATGGCAGACAGGCATGCAAAGCTGTCTACCAAGAGCGGCCGGTCAAGCAAGCATGCTATGCACGAAGAACGACTGCCAGTTAACAGCGCGGCGGAGCCCTGCGGCGGAGCAATTCCTACGCGATGCTATGATCCGAAAAAGTCTACATGACGTGGCAGCTTTGAATATACATAATGAAAAACTTTTACAGAGGCTGTTGGATTGGTCTATTTTTTTTAGGTGGATTTTATTTTAGAGAATAACTAAATCAGTAAATTTAGAAAGTATTTTTAGATGTTCTCTTGGAGATGCTCCTACTGGAGCAGAGGGGGAGAGCGTTTGCCGAACTTTTACTGCATGGGCCCATACATGACTTCCAAAGAAGAGGCAAGATGAGGAAACAAAAGCATGGGCATGCATAACGCACGGATTGATTAAAGACGGTCGAGAGTTGGTTCATCATGCACAGTGCTCTTGACAAAATGATGGGGCGTAATTATGCGTTTACATGCCTCCCCTGCTTTGTTTTTTTGGTTGCAAGGCATCTTTGAGAGTCTCCGAAACCCTTTTCGCATAAACTATTGTTTGCTTTTTCACAAATTGTGATATGCCATGCGCCCATGCCCAAAAGAAAACAGATATAGCATTCCGATTTCCGTGCGTAGTGTAGGTACAGTACAATACGGGCTACAACGGCACTAGATTTCTGGTGCAAATGGGATTGTTTATTTTCACTCTCTATATCATTCATCAGCCTTGCTACTGTCCTAGCATGTCCTTTTTAGTGCACAGGTGGCGACCCGTGCCAGCCGTCAGTCTGGACTCGGGAGGCAGCCGCGGCGGGCGCACGGCTCGAAGCCGAACCAAAGACCAGTGCCGTGCTAGCTGCGTGCTGGTACTGCCTGTGGCCTGTGCCTCCGCTGGCCGGTCCCTGAGAGTCTGAGACCGTGACCCGCGCCAGAGCGCGGCGTCCAGCAGGCCGCTGCAGTTGCGCTTGCGCCCGGCGGCCCGGCGTGTTGGGCCGCTACAGGCTGGCAAGTAGCATCTCACCCGCCGTTCTGGTTTGGCGCCACGGCCTTTTTCTTTTTTGTCTTTTGATCGAGTCCTCGGCTTGTAGGACGGCCCGCGATGTCTCGAGGAGATGCTGATGGATCCAGGAATTCAGCCCGTTTCGATCGGTGAGCGCGGCTTGGAACGGAAGTTTCGGCTCCACGCCCCCAGGCAGCCAGGCCCAGGCCAGGTGGAAGTTTTACATTGTCAGACCATTTCTTTTTCATTTTTGGTCCAATAAGAGAAGCAATAGTCCCGTTTATATGTTTCTTTGGTTTCTTTCTTTTTCGTCATCTCTTCATTTTATTTATTGAATCTACCTTTTAAATAATTTGACTCTATTATGTTTTCGATGGTACGAACATTCATTCCGTGAACTTAGAACATTTTTGCATAAAGATAGAACACTTTTCTCATGTGTTATTCTCAACATTTTGATTTTCCAGCTAGAGCATTCTTCTCATAAAACTGCATCATTTTTCCTCTAATCCTACAACGTTATTGCCGTGAAGTGAACATGAATATTTTTTTTGGTGAACTCATAACATCCTTCATTTCAGTCTAGAACATTTTTCTCATAGATCTGCAACATTGTCTTGTTGAATCAGAACATTTTTCTCCTAAAGCTTGAACATTTCCTAGTGAACCTAGAACATTTTATTTTCTCGTAAAACTACAACCATTTTCTTGTTAAACTAGAATATTTATGAGAAGAATGTTCCAGAACATTTCATTTTCTTCTAAATCTAGAATATGCTATCTTGGCCTCAGAATATTTACCATGAAGCTGGAACATTTTCTTTTCAACTTGGAACATTTTCTCATGAAGTTTGATTTTTTTCCCTCATCAACCAAGAATATTTCCTCATGAAGATGCAATGTATTTATATTTACTTTAGAACATTTTTCTCCTCACTTGGATCAACTTTCTCATGAGTATGGAACATTGTTCTGCTCAATTCAAAAAAGTTCCAACTTTACGAGAAAAATGGTATTTGAAATCAACCAATACGGGGTATTGTTCCAAAGCTCTTGCTGTAAGAAACACAAATACTAGGTTTGAAAACTATATTTTTTTTTCTTACGTTTGATTCATGCCACCGGAAAGCCTAACCAAAATAGGCCCTAATTTTTTTCCGTTGCTTTGTTCATTACCGTTGGCAAGCCAAATATAATTTGGCATTGGCCAGCTACAACGCACGCGGCAGCGAGGGCTGAACACGGGCAACTGAGACATGGATGGGGTGGCAGGTACCTAGTGCTTACTGCTTACATTGAGTTCAAGAATCTTTGGTTAATTATCTTCGAATAAACAACGATGTTTCCAAAACTAATCAAATCAGTAATCCGACTTCAACATTAAAATTCCTTGTCTATACAATAGGATCCGTATTAGCTATATTTCAATGTAATATAAAATCAGTAGCATTGTGCATTCTATGTGTCATGGCCTCATGGGCACAAATTTTACCAAAATTTGATATGACTCCAAAAAAACATTGTTTCTTGCCAAATTCTCTCGATGCCCTTGAACTTGCTTGGCCTCGTCCAAACAACTAGTTTCTTTATGACATATAAACCCCAGAAAACCCCGATTTAGGGCTGATAACGCACACTTTCGATCATTTTCACATGAGATTATATCCTTATCTTGGGCACTTCCTCAATCTCTGGGTCCGGGCTCTCCCAATGTTGGCGGGAAAATATATAATGCAAACCTAAAGGTAAGCGTAAACACACATACTTTTTTTAAAAAAACATACTTTCATGATTCATTTTTTTTTAAACAACATGTATCCATAGTTTACCCATATCTATACCTTTTTTTTGCAAAAGGTGAGGTTCAAACTCAATATAGAAAATATCATGCAAAAGTGACAAAATTTTAGGTGCATATGCACTACAAGACAAATTCCTAGGAATTTCGTCTTCTAGTGCACATGGACTCCAATTTTGTCATTTTGCATGACTTTTTTCTAGATTGAGTTTGAATCTCAAATATGCAACAAAGTACATGTATGAATGCATTATGGATATACATTGTTTCAAAATTTTCCAGGTCACGGATGTATGCTTTTTGAAAAAGTTTGCATGTTTACACCTACCTTTATGTTTGCACCGTATAGTTTGCGTGTTTTGGTTGTATCCAGGTTTTGTTTAGTTTTGCTTGTCTGGATGGTAAATTCTAACCTACAGTACATGTGTTAGCCGGAGAAACACTCGATAACTATACGGGTCTAATAAATTAAGCCCGCCAGCTAAAATCCACGCGTACCTTTAAGGACTGGTGGACCGTTAACTAGAATCTTTCAAAATTGGAACTAGAAGTAGCCAACCCACCTAACCCTCCATCACAATTTCTCCCCCACCTAACCCCTCCATCACCATTTCTCCCCTAGGGAGGGGGGAGAGTGGGAGATCATCACCATTCGAGGTGTTTGGCTTATCCTTAGCTCATTGCGGTCTTTATTTTTATTTTTTGTACAAGGAAACTTTGAAATTTTCCAATCGCAACCTCCCCAGGACAATCGGTTCACGGCAAACATGGATCGACTGAACATACATCGGTCGGACATAAAACATGTATAAGAAATCTCGCATTAGCACGGTCGCCATACCAAAATGGCCATTCGATCTTTGGAAGACGATCCGAACAACCGCAGTCAGATAATCACGGCATGGCAAGACAGATGGCATTAACGGCAAGAGAGAGCAATGGTCGGAAAAGGCCAATCATGCCCAGAGAAAAAGATTCTCCTGGTCGTCCTTCCCGGAGACTCGCCGTGCTGTTTGTTAGAACCACCTCGTGAGATCGCATCGGACGCTCCAGCTTCGTCGGAGCTAGCAAGATCGGCGCCCAGGATAACCTCGCGATCGCCCCGGTCGGCAACAACCTGCCCCCGACATCCGCTCCTTAAAACCCTATAAACAGCCAGCCGTCAACAAAGCAGCCAGAGCAAGCAAGCGCTGCTCGGCAAGCGAAAATGGAAGGCGAAGCAGCGGCGAGCCGGCATGCCGACCAGCTGGATCCCCTCGCCCTCACCCTCGGATCCATCTACGCCGCCGCTGCTCCAGCCTCACCACCGCGCGCCACCCAACGCCGCCGCCTCAACAAAGGTTCGGCACCCATCTACGCCGCCGCCGCTGCAGCTTCACCGCCGCCACCTCCTCTGCCGCCGGTTGCTCCGCGCGCCGTCCGCCGCCGCGCCAACCGCGTCAACCCACGCGCAGACGCCGGCGACCTGCTTGTCCAGGCGCCGTTCCCGTGGGCGACTGAGCGGCCCGCGCAGCACGGCACCCTGCAGAGCTTGCTGCGCCGGGGCGTCACGTCCGTCGAGGGCCAGGCGCGGTGCAAGCGGTGCGGCGCCAGGAAGGCCATCGCCTACGACCTGGAGTCCAAGTTCCGGGAGGTGCGCGAGTACATCGTCGCCAACCGTCACGCCATGTACGACCGCGCGCCCAAGGCGTGGGAGTTCCCGGCGCTGCCGGACTGCGACGCGTGCGGGCACAAGGGCGCCATGTGGCCGGAGATCGCCGCCGACAAGCACGAGATCAACTGGCTCTTCCTCTTCCTGGGCCAGATGCTCGGCTGCTGCACGCTGGAGCAGCTCAAGTACTTCTGCATGAACAACGGACGACACCGCACCGGCGCCAAGAACAGGGTGCTTTACTACGCCTACATTGAGATGTCCAACCAGCTCTTGTCGTTTGATTGAATTGAATGGTGCTAGACCGGTAAATTAAATTATCCTGCGCATCTAGATTATCTATTTATCTATCAGTGAGCAATCCGATATATTTTGATCTAGGTTGTATGTTGTTTTGTTGATCCAGTAGTTTCAGTTGAAAAAGAGACTAGATGCTATGATAACAAAACGTAGTTTTTGCTTCATTATTGTTACACTTGGTTGTAAGTCTTGTAACGTTTACTATTCGTTGGTCTTAATATATGCTCCGCAGTGAGCATGTTTTTATGTCACCGTATATGTTTCCTCCGGTTGCCCCTATTTTCTTTTGTCCTCGATTTTATCGATTTGTTTCCTTAAAATTCCATAGTGCTCAAAGTTTTCCTATACGAAATTCACATAAATAGTTGTGGGAAATATTTCAGTTATTAAGATGTGGCCTTATGAAATAGTTGCATTATGCTCCATGGTTAAAAAAAATTGAAAACTTAAAGCTTGCGTCTACCGTTGCATGTCTATTTAATTAATATGGTTTTGGTAAATGACGAAGAAATATTATGAAATAATTCTCTGATGTTTCATTACAAATTTTAAAATTATTTTCTATTTCATTGATATTTTGCAAACAAAGGATAAATAAATGGCTAACTCTTCATTGTCTCATAGCAATTTTGAAAGTTTGAAGATATTTGTTGTAGAGCATTGAAAAGTTGCTTTTTGAGACCAATGATCATCACCCTAGGTTTTGTAGGTCATTTTAAACTTCAATGGAGAGCTGGGAGACATCTTTTTTTTTTTGCTATTACAAACATTTAGTTCATATGATATTTACTCAAATCTTAGTTATTCTTGTTGCAAGAGCACATGCAAGATCAAAAACCATCTATTTATGACGTGTTTGGATCAGGGAATGATCCTGTGCAGCATCGGTTGGTCTGGTATGGCACCATTGCTCATAGGACCGGGTGGTGATCGGCTCCTGTTCGGTTTGCGGACGATGCCGCTGTGGAACGAGATCGTCCGATGGTTTCGAGGGAACGACTCGGTGCTGGCTTTCTACATGCGAAGCAGACAACCTGATGACGGACATGTTGTCAAAAAAAAAAAAAACTGATGACGGACAGGTCCATCTCGTGACGGGAACCAAACGCCTCTACTAGGCTCAGATGGAGCATCGGATGATTCCGCGTCGGTCGGTTCTGTGGACCAAACACGTAGGGTCTGTTTGATGTAGGCATTGGAGACCATGGAATTGAATTGGTACCCATACCAAATCAGACTTATATTGGAAACAGATGCCAATACCAAAGTGGCTGTTTGGATGTAGATAGAATTGCTAGCTAGAAATAAATGCAGTGCCAAATACAAATTCATGTTTGGATGTGCATAGCATCGAATTGGCAAATTGATCCATCTTCTTCCACTCTTCCGAGTACCTCGACCTAGACGGGTACGAAGGGGGCGCTAAACCAGTGCTGGAGATGAAGTTGCAGGCGCTCGCTGCCAGATCTAGCCGCCTCGAGTGCCTCCACCAAGCTCGGCGACACCCATGGTAGGACGGACCTGGGCCCATCGGCGGTGGCCATGGCGGGGAGCAGCTTGGGATGAGGTCAACGGAGGCCATGGCGGGGAGGAGCTCGGGCGGAGGTCGGCGCCGGCCATGGAGGGGAGGAGCTCGGGTGAATGTCGGCCGCGCCATGGCCAGGAGGAGCTCGCGTGGAGGAGTCCGGCGGCGGGCCATGGCGGGGCGGATCTGGCCCCCCTTGGCGGCGGCCATGGCAGGGAGGAGCCTGGCCGTAGCAATGGCGGCAGCTCGGGCAGAGATGGAGGAGGAGGAGCTGCCAGAGGAGGAGGAGGAGGAGGAGAAGGAGAAGGAGCCGCTGGCCGATGGGCGTCGGAGATGTGGAAGGAAGGAGCGGTTCTTTTTTTTCTCGCGAGACTCGATCGATTCCCTACAATACCGAGGGGCAAGGCTCCGTATCGAGGGATGCGGCGAGCGAGTGCTGCGAATACCGGTTGGTATTGAACTCGATTTCTAATTCCAAATTCTAAACCATCCAAACATCTGCATTCAGCGCTACCCAATACCAATTCCAATACCTGTGGTTGAATATCTACATCCAAACGCAGTAGTGAAAACATAATCCCATTCAACAGATACCGCAATTTTCATCAACTCAATAGAAGTTGTACTCCCTCTATCCCAAAATATCGTATTCTAGCCATTCTTAGAGAAAATAATTAAGAGAGAGTGTAATAGACACATGTACCTCTCACTTAACTTCATAATCTATTGAAATCCAATTCTATTCTCCATGATTAAAGGGTGGACTCTCAGTTTCCTTATACAAAATATGTCAAGTACTGAATCAAGTATTTGCATTTAGTAAACATCATCTTTTTGTTCCTCGAATTTGTTAAGTAGCGTTTTGTTAGGAGACAAGGTGGAGCGAGATGGTCCCGTCTTTGATTTCTAGGGGAGGACGAACTCATTTTCTATTTAGCCGAGGTGGGACTGGACTGACCCATATCAAAAAGTGGGATGAGACAATGAATTGTGACATGAGACAACGCCCACACTCCCGTCATACTTGGGATGACTCTGTCCCTTAGTTTTTAGGGGCAAAGTCATCTGCATCTAGGACAAATTTCAAATGCCACAATACACTATATTACATGACGACAAGAGTAAATAAATCAACAGAAACTATAAATTTTATATTAAACAAATATCTTATTTCCTATATGAATAGCCAAATCAAATAACTTGGATCCACATGTACCTGTTCATAGACCACTCGCACAACTGGTTGCAATAGTCTACCCGAAGACAGCCAACTTGATGATGAGGCACGTGAAGAACATTTCCTTCCTAATTCCCAGAACAAAACCAACTGACTTACTCCATCCGGTTTTCTAAAAGATTCGTTTTGGACAGCAACACGGTCTCCTAAAAACAACTTTGACCATTACTTTTTGCTATAAAATATTTATAAAATATAGTCAATATATACTTTTATGATACTACATTTCGAGATGAATCTACTTACATCACTTTCATATTTTCAAACTCAACCCATAGAATTTATTTGTAGTTGAAGTTTAAAATGTTTGACTTAAGACAAATTTGAAACGACATCCTTTAGGAAATCCGAGGGAGTACGTGACAAATTCAACTAGCTTCTTTTTTTCACATTTTTTTACCAACCTTATATATTTCTCCTTATTTATTTATTGGAATCTGCTTCGGTACTCCTCGCACTAAAAATTGCACGCATGTTAAAGTAGCCAATTAAACTAATTAAATATTTTCTTATTTATTTTCTATCCGGATCATGGTTGGACCCAGCCCAGAGTCCAGCCGTGACCCCAAAAGTAAATCACGTCTCCTATTCTCTCCATTCCATGCTGCTCCGTTTCTCCATCGACGAAGGAGACGCCGCCGTGGCGACCATTCTGGAGCAGTGGCAACCGGCCGACCGAGCGAACAGTAGCATGCCAGCACCTCCACCCCTCCTCCCTCGATCCAGTTTCGTCATGTGCTGGCAGCCTCCACCCCGATCCCATTTTCACCGTGTGCTGGCAGCCGACAAGGAGGTCTGGCTGCACCTTTCGATTTGGCGTGAGGAGGTTCCTTCCACTTGTTTGCTTGCCTGTTCCTGAGAATGATTTTAGGATTACATAATCCTTTCGAATAAGAGTACTCTGAATACATTTCAATCTGAGAAGACCAATATTGAGCATTCAAGTATGTTACTTAATCATTCAAATTCCAAATGGAGAGTACTTAACGCTGAAATTCTATAGCAACAACTGTTGCTAGTGAACAACCATAGGAACAACCAACACAAGTATAAATTCTATATCAACAATGACATACGCACATACATAGATCGATCTGTATTAACAATGACATACACACATACATAGATCGATGCCTCTGTTGTCAGTATGAAAGATCATGGTCCAGTTCATCTGTCAAGTTTGTCAGTTCAGATATTAGACATTGGGAAAGTGCAAATGCAGCCAAGCAAGACAACTGCCTCATAGGCATCACGTGGTCAGAAGATCGTAGTTGAAATTGTATCGAATGGATTGCACATAATAAATCGTTGATAATAGAATTACATTTTCACAGATAATGTCACTCAGCATTATGACACTCATCAGTGATAAGAAGGGGGCAATAGGAGCACACCAACAACAAACAATTTTTCTAATAATTGAACTAAAGAGCATCAGTTGATGGATACAGTTAGGACTCTTGCACTATATTATTAAGAACTTGTTGAATATCATCACTGAAATGCTGTTTTGACGATAGGCTTTCAGCATTTTGGACATAGTTGAATATCACTAGACATTTTTCTGATGGTGAGCAGTTCCCGTGCTATTTCCTTCTTGGACATCCCGCCTGACGCCTGCAAAGTGCAAACAAAGAAATTGTAGGCAGCAAGCGGGGGATGTTCAGAACCACAACAACATTTACAATGCTACATGTTAGCATCATACCTGGAAAAGGCATGAATTTGAAGAACACACACCGTGTTACAGAAGAAATGCAGGCTTTTACTGTCTCATAAGCTAGATAACAGTGCCACAACAGAATAGACTTCTGCAGCTTATCATCACCTAGAGCTCTCCCACCACAAAAATAGACTTATGCAGCTTACCATCACCTAGAGCTCCCCAAACAAACTATGTATTCTATTGTTATATCCGACTTTACTCACCAAACATGAAAGCTGCACATAGAAAACAATGATATGAACCTATGAAAGGTGCATACAGAATAGAAGTTCCAGCTTAGATATAACAAATTTTCATGGAATGGGGTGCAATTTCACCTTTATTTGCAAATTTCTAATCTCAATACACAGTCTCATGCACATGAACAAGAAGCTAAGGAAACAAAAAAGATATAACCGTCGCAAGGCCAAGGTGCTTCATGGGACTTCTACATTTCCTTACGAATAGGTAGTCCCTTCAAATGACTAGAAAACATATGTAGCAGACAGGTCAAATAGCATGCCTCCGGTAGGGAGTCACCATGCATTTAAGCTAAAGATCAATTACAATTTCACAGAAAATTCTCATTCGCTTACCCAAACACAAAATGGTATTTATTTGATTTATAGCATGCCTCCGTCAGGGAACTTCAGCTTGACAAGAATCAGTTCCTGCAACTGAGACCCAATGCAATCCAGACTATTAACGAACACTTCAATATAATAATGTTAGCACGTGTTTATGTACTTGCTACCATTGTTAAACCATAGACCATTCCTTGCAAGGGTGGCAGACTATTTGTGTGTATGACACTAATATTCACAACTGTTAACTATGTAGCTTTAGCAATCGATAATAAGTATCTCATAACACAATCTCATAAGACATAACAGATAACAAATTCAAACATATCAAATCTACGCGCGAAGGGGTCCGTGCCAGCTACTAGTGACACTAATAAAACACATGCCATCACTCCATGAGTGAAGCCAATAGCCAAAACGAGGAAGCAGCCGATGCAGCTATGAATGACCATGTCATGAACGCCAAGATGACTGTAGGTGTGTCTTGTCCACAAGGGACTCGACGCAGGGCTATTCTGCATAAGTCGGTGTCTCTTTCCAAAAACACGAGGACACTGGCCGAAGCAGAAGCGACTTCCAGTGAACCGTTCGCCATGAACTGCATCAAACACACCCATTATTTTTCTTTGCGAATCAAACACACCCATCATTATTATTTCTTTTTTGCAAATTAAACACACTCATTATTATTATTTTTCCCGAATCAAACAAACACACCCAATTAGGTATCATGTCGCCAAGCGTTCCATGTACAGTAGTTTTCCTAGCCACCACTACCTCCGCACTGAAAGACTGACGTAACAATTAAACAGTCAGCTTAATCAGTATTAGTACGGAAAAGTCCATTTTACCTCCCTGAATTATCCTTAATAGGTGTTCGGATGGGGATGGAGATGAGGATAAGGATATGGGATATTCAATCCTAGCCATCCGTTCTTACACCTCATTTAATCCTAGTCATTCATTCATTTTCCTATCCCTATCACATCTCCTGTATCTCAATATCCAAACGCCACCTTAAAGTTTAGTTTTTCTCCCTGAACTTGAAAACCCGGTAAACCACCTCCCTCAACTTTTAAAACCATTCATTCTACCTCCCTGACCTGGTTATAGGTGGTTTTTAAAGGCGATTTTGTCTTTTTCTTTTTTATTTATTTTGATTGAATATTTAAAAAATCATAGTAAATCACTGAAAGATCATAAAATGAAAATTTTACTGTAGTTAAAGAATACAATAATTAGATCACCGTAAAAATTTCACCACAATTGGACCATATAAACTGCAACTTTGAATTAATTACATAAAAGCATAGATCTAAAGCTATAACAAAAAACTTTTAATAAAGCATACCATATTATATATTCACTGTGTAGATTTACTCATGTGGAGTCCAAAAAATTTGGATTTTTCATTTTATGTTTTTTTCTGTGATTTACTATGATTTTTAGCCAAAATAAATAAAAAAGAAAAAGACAAAACCGCCTTTGAAAACCACCTATAACCAGGTCAGGGAGGTAAAATGAACGGTTTTAAAAGTTGTGGGAGATGGTTTATCCGGTTTTGAAGTTTAGGGAGAAAAACTAGACTTTGAGGATAGTTCATGAAGGTAAAATGAATTTTTTTCTATTAGTACATACTTTGTCTAGCTGGACGGACGTACTCAAACCACGCATACCACGGCCCAATTGCAGATCAAAGCCCATGGCCCAAAGTAGCTGACGCCTTTACGCTAGCCAGCCTGAGAGTCCCTCCCAAGTCCCAACTCCCAGACCGTGGCTGTTAGGTTGGTGACCAAAACAGACCTCAGGTGATTAAAAAAAAAACAGACCTCAGTCCTGGTGGTATATTTCTACTTTACCTATTGGCAAGCTTGAAATGGACGGTTCAAAGCAGCGGCAAATTTGCAATTACCTCCACAAACTAGTCGCTCATATTCATTTACGAAATCATCTTAGAGCAAGCACGAGTCTTGAGGTGATCCGAGGCTCAGGTACCTCCTTCCAGACGTCGAACCAAACAGACCCAGGTACCTCCTTCCCCAGGCAGCCGCGAAATCCCCACCAGACGGTCAAATTTCAACTGCCGCGTCCCCGAATATTTGGCCATTCTTCAACTGGCGGCGCCGCCGGTGAGGGCCGGGCGGGGTTATCTGGCCCGTCAAAATTTTCGCATGCCTACAGCGGAGGGAAACTCCTGCCAGATGCGACTTTCTTGGCCCGGCGTGGACGGTTTCCTCTATGGCGTCGCATACTCGGTTTCTCTCATGGTTTCAACAGCCATTGCAAGCCAAGAGGAGGAAGCTAGAAAAGAGAAGGGCAAGGACCGAAGGAGAGACGGAGGAAGCAAAGGTTGCCATACGCTGGTACTTTATGTATTTGTATTTGTATTTGTATTTGTATTTGTATTTGTATTTGTATTTGTGGTATTGCTGTTTCTGTTTGCGCATGCTGTCGATTCCTCATGGTTGTGTCATCTGCAGACTGCAGCCGCGCTGCGGGAGAAGAGGGGAGAGCACGCGGAGCCAAAGGGCCCAAGCATCTTGTGGAGTTGTCGTGATTAACTTCCACGCGAACCCAAGACGGCAAGACCTCGGCGGCGGCAGACTGTCGAGCACGCGCTAGCGTCTCGGTGCCACCGGATAGATAGCTTTGTCCTCGTTTTGGTTGAACCGGTTGGCAATAATTAGTTTCCTGCTCCTCCTCTTGCTTCTTTAAACGGCTGCTTAATGTGCTTCCGTCTAGGCATTCTGGTTTTGATATGTTGCACTGCTTCGTGCTTCCATCTCCTGAACATGCTTCAGGAGTATTTGATGAATTGCACATCAACTATGAAGTTTTGGGTGAAATAATAAGTAATATACTTACTGCATCTAACAAGAATTGAGTCAAACTGCACAACTATTTTCCCATGAATTAAAATTGCACTACTCTGTAGACGATAATAAAGCCTTGGCTCTTGTCCGCTAGTTTATAGGAAAATAAAGGCAGCTCTTGTCTGCTAGTTTATAGTAGTCCTTAATACCTCTTAGATATGAGGAAACTGAAATCCTTACAGTTGAGAGTATACATGTCTAGTTGTTGCGACAAATTGTGTATTGAATTTCTAATTTATCACGTGGATTTCGTAAATTTATTCAGTTGGTTAACAATTTCAGGACTCAAGAGGCAATGCCAGCACCAGCCACACCAATTCGTCTGGGAGCTCCAATTCCCTATATAACATCTCATGGATCCAAAGTTGCACGCCTACACATGTATGACTGGATTGTGCTAGTTCTTCTAGCTGTATTGGATGGAGTTCTTAATATAATAGAACCATTCCATCGGTTTGTCGGATCAGAAATGATGACAGACCTCAGATACCCCATGAAGGACAACACAGTGCCATTTTGGGCTGTGCCGGTAACATACTGTTCTCTTGTAGTGTTACCTTGTCAATTCCGATGAACCTCTTGAATACCTTTTCTTCGAATCATGTTTATTCAGATAGTTGGTATCATTGGGCCTATGATTATCATAACAGCGATATACTTTAAGAAGAGGAATGTATATGATCTGCATCATGCCATACTAGGTACACCCACCTTCTTGCCTGATTCGCCGTGCTAGTTTATCCATTTATTACTTATTCTGAAATCTAGCTTGTCCTTGCAGGTCTCCTATTTTCAGTGCTTATCACTGCTGTTTTAACTGATGCGATCAAGGATGGTGTTGGGCGACCACGTCCAGATTTCTTCTGGCGTTGCTTCCCTGATGGAATACCTGTAAGATTCATAACTTTTAGCCAGACCTTAATAATTACTCACTTGAAGCCCTTGTGCAATTACATTGCATGTGAATTGTATAAGAGAGCTTACGAAATTACTTGGCCTTTAGGATTATAACAACTTTACTACTGGCGCCATATGCCATGGCGAGGCGAGTGTTATTAAAGAAGGTCATAAGAGCTTTCCAAGTGGTCATACTTCATGTAAGTGACATTATTCTTTACAAATATAGGGATTATCCCCATGTTACTAGAACTAACAGTTTGGGAAATGTCCTATTTTATGGCGTGCTAATTACCTTCTCAGCAGTTTTGTGAATATAATAATTGATGCCTCTTTTTCTAAGTTCCAATCTTTGTTTTAGCTGCTGTTGGGTATTTCTTAATCAGCTAATAGTATGGACAGGATGTTTCATATGTTTTTTATACAATGTATTTTTTATCAAGTTCTCAAGAAACAAATGTATTGATGTTTTTTCCATTTCTATCTGTCCATGTGATCCTTTTAGCCCTTTATGTTAAATATTGCATTCTTCTTTCACTCATCCATTGAGTGTATGAATTAAAAGTTGAAGTCAGCCTGACACAAAAGATTGCTTCTGCAAATGATAGTATGAATTATCTTGATAATGTAAAAATATAATGCTGATAATTCTCTGTATAAGCATAATCTACATATATTGACAAAGTAATCCATCAACCCGTGCTCCTGCATGGATAGTAATTTTAATAGACATAAGTGTTACAAGTTTGTGGATAAATTTAGGACCTACAACTGATAAAAGTTGCTTATCTTTGTTCTCTCTCGTTTACTCTCGTATTCTAAATCAATACTCGTATAGGTGTTTTGTAATCTTTATATGATTGTGATAAACTAAAATTACCAGTTACTCTATATATTTTTTCCATTCCCATTCATAGTCTTTACCCTTTGGATTGCACTTTCATGTGTATTTGACTTGTGTTTAGTTAAATCCTTAGCTTGAGCTATGTGTTTAACATGGAAATCCATTATACTCGTCACTTCTTGCATACATGTATACACGGTCTGCATGGTGGCACACATTATGCAATATACCTTGTGTTTGTTTTTTTGATATTAACAATTGAAGAAGTGGGTAATGCCAAAGGTAGGTAATTTAGAAACAGATTTAGGAAGTTATTTTATATGTGAACTAGATTATTTCTCATAAAGGCACATGTGAGTCATTTAGATGAAGATTTAGAGGGTTACTTTAGGTTATTTTTCATAATGACACAGGTGGATAGTTTAGATATAGGTTTAGGGGTTACTTTAGACTGTTTTTCAAAATGGTGGAGATGAGTAATTATTTAGAAAACAAAATCAATCCAATGTCAACTGTTATCAATGATAATTGGAGTCTGTAGAATTGATGGCTAGTTGTTTCTGTTTTTTGTGAGAATTTCTAGGATTTATGTTATTTTCTAGCACATCTTGTAAGAATTAACATGGGGGTTCAAAAAGGAGTAAGTAATTGGTAATAATAAGATTAACACTTGCTAGAAGAGACAGTAAAACAAAAGCTAAACTATAATTTCTACACATTGCCGGGGCCCTAGGACCGGCAGGCTCCATCTTTGCGTTAGTGGCTAGCCCTACTGCCGAGGACCCAATTGGTCTCCAGAGTCGCACTTCCCCTCAAGCTGTTTTGTGCCAGTGTGTTGTGCGTCCTGTTCCTAGTAATAGTAAGATTTTTTAGCAGTTTATTTGTTAATACTTGGCTGCTCAATGTACTTTACTATTTTCGGCCCCACCTTGAAATATTATGGCATGCTAGTAGGTCGTGTTGGTGGTAGTAATGCTGCTCCATTTGATTCCCTCAAGCCATACAGTGGCCTCGATCTGGTTCTCAGTTCATATTTACCTCCTAACTGTTTCAAAATCTCATGGAGATTCATTAACATTTCATAGCACAAGTTATTCTTCTCTCTCGAGTCATATGAGATTTTCATTCCAGCTGTTATTGTTTGGTGGATTACTCAAAGATTTATGTTTATCTTAGGGTCTTTTGCTGGCCTTGGCTTCCTTTCATGGTATCTGGCTGGTAAAATCAAAGTATTCGATCGTAAAGGGCATGTTGCAAAACTCTGCATTGTCCTTTCCCCTCTGCTTCTTGCAGCCTTAGTGGCAGTTTCTCGAGTTGATGACTATTGGCATCACTGGCAGGATGTATGTACTGGTGGATTACTTGGTAAGTCTTAGTAACACCCCCTCCCATTCCCTCTACAGGCACCACAAAGAAATGGAAATGTTAATGTACATATGGTTCTTTTATGAAATGTATGTACATACGATTCTCGAAGTTTAAGTTATTGTTGCAATGTGCAGGGTTGACGATTGCTTCCATTTGCTACCTGCAGTTTTTTCCACTACCATCTGATGAAAATGGTATGCTTCTAACTCTGTCCTTAATAAATTGTGCTTAATGTTCTGTCCATATTTGCTGATCTCGTCTGTTACAGGAGGCTGCGCTCCTCGCGCTTTTAGTTGTAAACTCTCTGCTATCTTATTAATATATAGCCGGGCAACGGATCTTTCAAAAAAAAATGCTGATCTCAAATCATAGTGAATTGGTTGGGGGTGTCTATCCTGGGTTTACTTAAGGTTGTTTCCAAGTAATGAAAAAAAATCAAGCTTGGACTTGAAAGATAAATAATCACCATACAATTTCTGAGGTGCCATACGTTTGGTAAGTGGTGACAATCATGCTGTGTAATGAACTAATGACCCAATGTTTATGAAAGGAAGAATTTCATTTTTATCAAAATGATAATCCCCTTTTGATAAACCTACTGCAGCTGGACTACCATCCCTGAAAAATGTTTTTAACTAAATAATTGGGGTCTAGACATTTTCAATTTCAACAGTTGTAATAATACTTATGGAAGTTATTCTTAACCTGCCTCAAAATGCTCTGGATCAGAATTTTTGCTATCTACAAACAGAAATATTCAGAGTTAATAGCTTTCATAAAATTAGTCTGCCTGCAGGAAAACTTGCACCTGCGTCTTTCTTCTGTCCCTTGATCTTTTTAACTCTTCCTGAATTGGACACTTGTGTCTAGCATCTATCATGTTCCTGCTTTGGCAGTGTCACGAGTATAGAGAGACTGACAAAGGTGCTACGTAGTACTGCTGTTAGTTAGTAAGAAAGCCCCTGGATGTGGAAGGCTGTGTGGAAGAGGACTAGTACTAACACTTGTATTGGCAGGGATCATGCATGAAAATAGGACATGGTGCAGTGCCTTGGTTTTTGACAGTTTGTCTTGGTATACACCCTGTCGTTGACAGCCTAACACTGTGCACAGGGATCCTCCAATAAAAAGTTGAAAATGTCAGCCATTCAAACTAACAGATAGGTACAAACCAAGTTTGCAGGCTCTCGAGTCTCATGGGCTCAACAAAAAAAAAAGTTAAACAATGCTCATGGGCTCAAAAAAATTTAACAAAGCTCATGGGCTCAATTAGACACTGCTGTTTACTGCCACGGTCAACCAACTGTGCCCTTTGCTCCCTGTCCTGGAAACTTTTACTCCCTCTGTTCTAATTCTAGATACACATTTTTATTATGTATCTATGCATATTGTATATTTAGGTGCATAGCAAAAGCTATGTACCTAGAAAAGCCAAAACAATCTATAATTTGGGACAGAGGGTGGTATCCATTATGCATTATTTTCGTAGAATGATCTGGTGGGCGTAGCAAGATACTCTCAAAACTCACATGCCAGTATCGGATACTCCACGGATACAGATACTCATGTATCCCGGATGTATTGAAAATTTACTCAATTTCTAAATACTAATAAGAATAACCTAGCTGCAAGGGAGTTGTCTTTATAGCTCTTTGAGGATTGATTGATAAATGTCAATAGTTTCACCTTGTCCAATGATTGTTCAATGTTAATAGTTTTACCTTATTCAATGGTCAGGATTGTGGCCTCACGCATATTTCCGACACATTGGTGGGCCAGAGGGTGACAACCAAGTGCAACCCACGTACATGAGCCGTCGCAGCTCGATCCATAACGGTTCCTTTCACAGTCCTGATGCAGTGGAAATGAGAAGCACGAGCCAAGCACTGGATTCCATGGAAGCTGGTGGGAGAGTCCAATGATGGAATAATAACACTACGGGCCACAGACCATTGTAATATAACCTTGTAGTGCTTAGTATAGCAAGATTCTGTTCGATTCCTTATATTATGTAAATTCCAAACCATAGAATATAACGCACATGTCTCTGGTGAGAATTCTTGACTAGATTCTATCTCCTTTTGGAACCTATATTTGATATGACACAAAGAAGCATGAGCTTATATGTATTTTGGAGGATCTTAAAATGCGGCTCCTTTAGCATCAGAATGAGCCGCAAACAGGTTGTTGGAAGCAGATGGCTTCGGCATCCTGTATGATGAATTGATGATCACTTCACTTTGCTGCTAGTGTCCTCTGAAGTTCAATTGATTACTACTGCGTCGCTGTGATCCGGCTGCCATGTGATTCAGGTGATGAACAATACAACAAGGAATTCATTCGGTGCAATGGGGTTTGTTGGGAGTTGGGACTGGAACCATTATCGCAGCATCATGTTCCTCTACAGTACTGGCCAGATTTGAACGGATCCATTTCAGGCACCTGCACAACATGGGCCTTGTTTAGTTACCCGACTCGGGGGTGGCCGATTCTATACAGTGCCACCTCTGAGCACTGTAGCACTTTTGTTTTTTTTTTTTGGTAATAATTGTCCAAATCTTGATTAATTAGGTTTAAAATGTTCGTCTCGCAAAGTACAACAAAACTGTGCAATTAGTTTTTGATTTCATTTACATTTAGTACTTCATACATATGTCGGCATTTTAATGTGATGGGAAATCTTATTTTTTTATAGTGAAATTTGGGGTAAATTTTGGTAGCCATGACCAAATTGGTCCTGTCCTAGCGGTTAACTGGGACTGGACAAAAGCCTGCAAGCTGACACACCGACTTGTGAGTTCATATTTTCTTAGGCTGTGTTTAGATGCAAAAATTTTTGCAAAACGGCACTGTAGCTCTTTTCGTTGTTATTTGACAAATATTGTCCAATCATGATCTAATTAGGCTTAAAAGATTCATCTCGTACATTTCGTCTAAACTGTGTAATAAGTTTTGTTTTTTTATCTATATTTAATGCTTCATGTATGTGTCCAAAGATTCGATGTGACGGAGAATCTGAAATATTTTGCAAAATTTTCTGGCAAGCCTTAGACCAAATGATGCCGAATTGATAGCGAGCCTGGCACACCGACATGTGACCCGACCTGTTCTCGCTTTTCTCGTGATAAACTAGTGCAGACGAAACTTTGGCCTCGTTTAGTTCCTAAATTTTAACCCCAAATTTTACTATACAAAAAGAAGATTCTCGTCACATCAAAATGTCGGCACATGTATGGAGTACTAAATGTAGATGAAATTAAAAACTAATTGCACAGTTTTATTGTACTTTGCGAGACGAATATTTTGAACCTAATTAGTTAAAGTTTAGACAATTTGTATCAAATACAAACGAACGCACTGTGCAAATTCAGGCTCGAATTGGGGATCTAAACACGGCCTTTGTGGTCCGTGGCATCATATTTGTCTTGACTACTGAAAAAGCCATGCAACCGCAGTTACCTAAACTTTTCAGCGAAGGATGCAGGGATCAATCATGAAGACAGAGCAGAAGATGATGATGGTCCAGTCCTGAGTTTTCTTTTTCTCCAAATTCAGTCAGATTAAATGATGGGCGACTTATCAGACGTCGAGAATTTTCAGAACATTTGAATATACTACTCCCTCCGTCCCAATGAATGTGCAATTCTCGCATCCCAAGAAATCAGCCATAGCAAATTTTGATTAAAATTATATAAAAAAATACTAACTCTTATGAGACAAAATAAGTACCGTTAGATTGGTTATGAGATATATTTTCATAATAAATTTATTTCGAGACATAAATGTTAATACTTTTTGCTATAAATTTGGTCAAAGTTGACACAGTTTGAACGGCACGTTTCCCATAATTGCACAATCAACCGGACGGAGGGAGTAGTTTCTGGTCACGGACAGCACAAAACATGCTGGCACAAACGGCAGCAGCAGAAATTTCAGTGGTGTGTCCTTGTGAGGTCTGACCAGATCAGACAGACCTGAATTATTGACATCACAACAACCCGATAAACTCCTATCCAGGTGTGTTTATTGACAAATAATTCAGGACGGTACAGTTGCACTGTCAATTCTCATACGTCTTGGGTTGGGTCGCCCCCCTTTCTTTTCTGAATCTGAAAACCTGGTAGGATCGTCGGAGGACAGATATATTGTGATTAGCTGGTGCAGGTGCACTGTCCTTTCCTCCCCCTTCTTTTCTCGACAGGTGTATGAACATGTGTTTAGTCCTTTGGGGCAACGAGATTCATATGCATGGTTTGCATTGGATTCCTGGGTTTATGCTCGCTGCTGTACAATACAACTGCTAGTGCTGCCAACTTGCAAGAAACCAAGGACCGGCAGCAGGATCAATGGCCAGAGGAGAGAAATCAGAGATGGGCCGATTTGTTGAGGAAGAAAAATGGAGGAAGGAATCTAATCTACTATGGCCCCGTTTAGTTCTCAAAAATTTTACAAAATTTTTCAGATTTCCCGTCACATCGAATCTTTAGACACATGCATGAAGCATTAAATATAGATAAAAAATTAAACTAATTACACAGTTTAGACGAAATGGACGAGACGAATTTTTTAAGCCTAATTAGACCATGATTGGACACTAATTGCCAAATAACAACGAAACTTGCTACAGTGCTATTTTGCAAAATCTTTTGGATCTAAACCGGCCCTATGACTCCTACCGTCCTACAGTAGTAGTACGTACGAGTTGGTTGGCCGTGTTTAGATCCCGATTCGGGGTCCGAATTTGCACAGTGCGCATTAAATGCGTACTGTAGCAATTTGTTTGTATTTGGTAAAAATTGTCTAAACTTTGACTAATTAGACTCAAAATGTTCGTCTCGCAAAGTACAACAAAACTGTGCAATTAGTTTTTAATTTCATCTACATTTAGTATTTTATACATGTACCGGTATTTTGATGTGATGGAAATCTTCTTTTTGTATAATGGAATTTGGGGTTGAAATTTAGGATCTAAATAAGGCCATAATGTATGTTGGTAATCAGGACTAGGGCCTCTGTGACAGCTGTTGAGATGCGTGTCTGTCAAAGCGCACGCGGAGCCCCAAAGTGCGCAAAGGTGTACTCCTTCCGTCCCATTGAAAGTGTCGTTGGAAAAGCGTGCCCCCCTCACAAACACGTTTCCCGAGCGACACTTTCAATGGAGCGGAGAGAGTACTGTTACTAGCCCGATCGATCGGCAACGTGCACATGCGTGGAGCTGAGAAGATTTGTTTTGACTTGAAGGGTGGCTAGACAATGCATGGCGCCAAATAGTTTTGACCCTGAAGCAGCCTCAAGTGCGTGTTTGTGCAGAGCTGTCTGTACTCGTATACGACGACTGACCGAATCATGGCACCAAAACCTCGAGAGTCGAGTATGTTAGTCTTATATTTGCATGGAGTATGCTGCAAATTGCAGTGATTAATCTATGTACTATGGCCCATTTCCATGTGATTCTGGAGCGGATGCTACTCAAGGACCTCGTGGTTTAGGCCGTGTTTAGTTCCACCGAGTTGGTGGCGGCTGAATTCCTGTGTAACACCGTAGCGTACTGTATCATTTCGTTTGTATTTGGTAAAAATTGTTCAAACTTTGACTAATTAGGCTCAAAATGTTCGTCTCGCAAAGTACAACAAAACTGTGCAATTAGTTTTTAATTTCATCTACATTTAGTACTACATGCATGTACCGGCATTTTGATGTGATGGAGAATCTTCTTTTTGCATAGTAGAATTTGGGGAAAAATTTGGAATCTAAACCTGCCCTTACTTCGGTTGGCTGTGGCATTGATGGTGCGAACGTTAGATGTAGCTGTAACTTAAACAGTGCAGTCTGCAGCATGAACAACCGGCACAAGTAAATGGTAGTTTGAGCCAATTTGTGTAGCCCAGCTCAGGCAACGGCTCTGGTAGCTAGCTTTCTCCATCAACGTAGTACACTGCTAGGTGCCTAGGTACACTGAAGATATAGGCCTTGTTTAGATGTACCTAAAAGTTAGAATTTTTTCACTCTCTCCATCACATCAATTTTTAACCGCTTGCATGAAGTATTAAATGTAGGTAAAAAAATAACTAATTACACAGTTTAGTTGAAAATCATGAGATGAATCTTTTGAGCCTAGTTGGTCCATGATTGGACAATATTTGCCAAATAAAACGAAAGTGGTACTGTTCATCAGGTTAAAAAAATTTGCAATCTAAACGTGGCCTACCTCGCTGTCACTTTATATTTGTGCAGGACAGATTGAACAGGATCGTCGGCAACGTGTGGTACTTTGCTAATAGTGCTGTTTATTCTTCTGATAAATCCATGGTCATTGGTCAAACAAGTCGTCCTTCTCATACTAATTAACTTATGGATAGGAGCCGGAGGATAATATGAGATTGACGAAGATATAAACATGTGAATGCATTGTGGACCTTTCTTTTTGTAGCGAAGTTTTGTCAACTAGGTGCTGCGTCCAACTCCAACAACGTGTGTAAAGTTGTCAAGAACCGGCGGAAAATTTGTGCGCAGTGTTATACTACATGGTTAAACACGTACGTACGTAGAGCTGGGAAATGAAAGAGTCACATTTCGGCGACAACGGGCGGAGGGAACAGTGGGTTCCAACTCGATCGCGGCGATCGACGTGATTAAGGGTGTGTTTAGTTTCCCATTTTATCTAAAAAATTTTAGGTTTTAGCCCATTATTTTGCAGAATAGAATTAAACACAATGCAAAAATTTTGGTAAAAAGGTATCAATTCTCCATTTTGGATTTTGGCCTCAAGAGGCTAAAAAAAGCCAAAAAATCAAAAAGCCCTCACCCACCCCATGAAAAATTTGGCATTTTAGATGGAACTAAACACACTCATGAAAATTTTGACATTTTGCATTTTATCATTCTAAAGTAGTTGGCATTTTGTATTTTGCATTTCATTGGTAACTAAACGCAGCCTAAATTAACGACACCAAGTCTGAATTGGTTCGGTGTTAGTTAGTAGTTGGCCGATCGAGTACCTGTAGTAGCTAGTCAAAGAAATCGCTCGCAGACAGACAGTATATTGAGTTGAGACTTGAGAGACATGGGCAGCAGCAGAGCCATATCTTTTGAAACGGTACTTGTAATAAGTGGGAGTGCAACCATCCATCTATCCACGTATATTAAACTAGTACTACCACTCCATACAATAATCCTTTTATATATGTGCAAATACATGCGTGATGGAGCCTAACCACTTGACCAACAAGGCTAGCGAGCAGCTTGCTTTTGATGCGCTCGACCCTGAGCTGATCAGCACCACTTGCTGACTAATAGTTAATCCGCGATTAGGCATGGATGATGGATCGGAAGCTAGGCGGCATGTGGGCGGGTTTGACCGGTGTCTAGCCCAGCCAATGGCGTCGCGGGGAGCTAGGCGTCGCCCGCCCACGCTGTCTGTCTCAAAAGCGCCGTGTGCTTATCCGTCCACTGTCCACATCTCCGCCTCGCATGTGGTGTGGGCATGCTGCCGCCGCTGCTGTTTGTGACCTGGTGACGCCTACAGGCCACAGGCCACAGCCAGTTAAGTACGCAAGCAGAGGATTAACTTATTAATCGATCGGGCAGGTGGATGAATTATATCTTCTCCGCGTTGCGTTTGGTTGCTTCTTGATCCGGAAAGCTACAGACGAGTTGTAGCAGTAGTAAATAACAACAGGCCGGGCCGCCCAACTTGCGTTGTCGAATTCACAACAGTGGTGCTGGTGTGGTGCTTCGGCGATAAGCTAGCTAACGATGGACCAGATTCCTGAGGATGTGGTGCTCTGGTAAATCATCATTCGTGCAATCTAGACCTCGAGATGTGACGTATTCGCATGTTTTCATTTTTCTCCCCTTGATTTATTGTGTCCTAGTAGTAGCTCTTCCCAGTACCGTGGTTTCGCGTTTTGTGAGAAGTTTTGGCCTTGAATTTGGCTAAGTGTACGTAGCCAGATTCGAATTTCGGCAAGAAAATACTAGTGAACTACTCCTTGTAAGAGAAAGTCTACCCAAGGAAAAGGAAAAAACAACCAGTAAACATTCGTCGATTGCTGCATTTCAGTTTCAGCATCCATAGAAATGTGACCTCTGACCCCATTGCTTGGTCCCAGCTAAAACCCAGGCAGACCGAACTTTCCGGTCAATTTCCGGTGTAATCTTTCGAGTACTGATCTTCCACCGTCTCATCGAGTGGTACTAGCAAGACTTGTTGACTCTGACTGGGTGAAAAAATCGATTACCCTGTCAAGTGCGAAAATCCCATATGAACTGTACTTCCTTGACAATGAATCCAGTTTGTAGACTACCGAGAGTGCGAGTACGCCACTTGCAGATACACACAGCTAATCACGAAAGGCCAGCTACAAGCTGTAGCTAGTTACGAAATGCACAGTATTATTATTGAGAGTCCTTGTTCTGTCTTTATACACCAGCTGGTCATATGTACGCCACGCACAGAAGTACAGAACGCGTGGACTGCGGAAAGCCAGGGAACCACAAGGTGTAACGTGGAAAACATCCATCCATCATCCAGCAATATACTAGTATCTACTTATCACCTCTCGCATGCAACTGGGAGAAAGCAAGACCCGTGGAAAACGACCTAACACTGGGCATCAAGATCCGAGCCTTGGGTCAGCAGGTCAGGCTAGTCCCCATACAAAAACATCCTCCTCTTCCTCCTCCATAGCACCAACATATGATAAGTTGATAACTAGACGTATGCATAATAAAACGCAGCGTTGACTCGCTATAAAAGCCCCCACCATACAAGAACAAGACCAGCGGCACCTACTCCACATGCGGGGTGTCATTAGTTTAACACCAAATTGGTACTCCCACGCAGAGGCACCTGAATAATCAAGCCCCAACACCGAGGAGATGATGACGCGAACCTGTCGCCTCCACCCAAACCAAACCGACGCAGCAGCGGGCGGGCGAGGGACGCGAACGCGACACGCCACAGCCCCTGCATGTGGCCACCCGGAAGGCAGCCACACCGCGGCACCGCTGCCGGAGCGAAGAAAAACACGGCAGACTGCAGTGCAGCCTTGCCCCGGCCGTCGCCACTTGCCAGAAGAGACAGTAAGCGATCGTTTCCACACGCAGGAGTGACCATCTCTGCCGCCGAGGACGAGGACCCGGTGGGCGATGGGTCTCCAAAGTCGCGCTGCCCCTCTGGCGGTTTTGTACCCGGGTGTCGCGTCCTGTTCCTGGTGTGGTGTCTATCCCCAACCAACCTGGCCCAGCGACCTGGTCTGCTGCCTCCTTGGCTGTGCAGTGCACCACACCCACACAGTAACGGACCGCCGGCCCTCGCGACTTCACGAGGGTCAGTCCGGCCAGACGGACGGGTACCTTTCCTTCCGTTGCCATGCATGCTTCGACGCGGTGAGAAACTTCCTGGAACGGAGCGGCGTGGTGGGGTGCTTGGGCTTGACTTTTGTGTGGCGAGAACAGAGAGAGAGACAAATCAAAAGCGCGGGGGTGCTGGGCTGTTTCGACAGCAGGTAAAGCTAGCTTCTCGTCAAAAGGCAGCATCGATTCAGGTTTTCCATGGCGTGGCATGCAATGCAACAAAAGCTGCCTAATAAGTTTAGCTAGCCTACACTTGCGTCGTTGCCGTTCTTGGAATCTTGGGGGCCTCTCCCTCCGTACTTTGCCCGTTCTACACTCTGTTACTACCCCTGGTTACTACTAGTACAGTATTAGCCTGGCACAGCCGCACAGGCAGTAAGATCTACGGAGTACAGTTCTAGTAGAACAACCACCGTTACAGTACCACTAGTGCTGTAGTAGAGTAGTAGCTAGGTGTTCGGATACTAATAAAAAATAAATTATAGAATCGGTCACTAAACTGTTAGACAAATTTATTAAGTCTAATTAATCCGCATTAGCACGTGAGTTACTGTAGCACTTTATTGTCAAATCATGGACTAATTAGACTTAAAAGATTTATCTCACAAAGTAGTCGTAATTTGTACAATTAGTTATTTTTTAGTCTATATTTAATACTCTGTGCATGTGTCCAAATATTTAATTGGATAAGGTGTAAACTTGCAGGGAGCAGCTAAACTTCAGGGTGCTGTAGATGAGCAAGAGAATGACGGTACTGGTGCTGTACTGCTGTGTCGTAGCTGTCGTACTTGCAGGCGAGGGAGTGTGAGCTGAGAAAAAAAAACATGGCGTGCATGCAATGCAGATGTTTTCAAACGTTTGTTTCTCCGTCGGAAACCTGCAGCACGTGTCCTGTGCCACATGGTCGTTGCGAGGAGCCGAGGACTAGCAATAGCAATGACCACAGCAGGCAATCATGTCGACTGCACCGTGGTAGTACACGCATCCTGTGCCATGCTAGACTATTCCAACCGTCAGGCTTTCACCCAAGGGTAACTCAACACGTCGTCGTAGGCTCGCTCGTAGGTATTCTTAGCTAGTACTGGAGTACTAGTTCTTAGGCGAGAGCTAATATAACAATAGGCTTTAGCCAGCTGAATACCGGAGCCTGTAAGTTTACATCCAGCCGAAGGATAAAAACTAAAAAAATTGTGAGAGAAAGAGATGGGTCATAGATGAACTAATTATTCTCTGTGTGAGCAGATAATTAAGTGAGTTGTAATTAACCATACAGCTAACTGAAGGTTGTTTGCTCTTACTGGCTGAAATGAAATGCAATCAGCTGGCTACTCGCCTGCTCCAGCCAAAACCTGCATGCAAGTGGCCGTCGGTTGCAAGCTGCTTCGCTCATCATCCATCCCAGTTCCAGCCTCGCTCGACACTCACTCACAGCCTCGCTCGGGTCACTGCTGGCTCTGTGTGCTCTACAGGCGGCAACAATATTTTAGGCCGGCGAGCCAAGCCAAGGCGATTAGAGGCCGGTTTAGTTGCCAAAAAATTGGTAAAATGACACTGTAGCAAATTTCGTTGTTATTTGGTAATTAGTGTCCAATCATGGTCTAATAAGGCTTAAAAGATTCGTCTCGTCCATTTCGTCTAAACTGTGTAATTAGTTTTATTTTTTTATCTATATTTAATGTTTCATGCATGCGTCCAAAGATTCGATGTGACGGAAAATATTAAAAAAAATTACAAAATTTTTTTTGCAATTAAACAGGGCCTAGGCGAGGCCACGCAAGAGAGAGGGGGTACCGTACCGGTACCACCTTTATCTGTGCAACTTGCCCCCACGGTTGCCGCGTGCAAATTACAATTTGACCATGTTTAGTTGCCATGCAAACCTAAAATATTTTATCTTTCACTCATCACATCGAATCTTTAAACGCATGCATGGAGCATTAAATGTAGGTAAAAAAAAATAACTAATTGCATAGTTTGTCTGTAAAATTCGAGACGAATCTTTTGAGTCTAATTAATCCATAGTTGGACAAATTTTACCAAATAACAACGAAAAGTGCTACAGTAACTTTTCACCTAAACTTTCTCAACTAAACACAGCCTTTTTGTAGTTGTACCTGTACTATACGCCGTGGCCCCCCTGGTGTGTCAAGAGCCGTGCCCCGCCGCGTCTCTGTCCGTGCGTGCGTGTCGCCCGTATGGAGTCCATCTGTTGGTGACGAGGCACGGCCGGGAACCGGTGGACCTGCCGCCCCAGCCCCAGCGCCAGGCTTGTTGAGTTGTTGTTCTCATGCGCGTGCCGAATTGCTCGTCAAATTTGGGTGCATGCATATACTCCCTCCGTCCATTTATAAATAAGCGTAATCGTAGTACGAATCTGTCCTGCCTGTGCTCATCAATTTTGGACGTAGTAATAAGTAGCTGGCACATAGCTAAGCAGCATGCACAGGTACTGACGATACTGCTAAAAGAGTGACAAACCGGCTCATGGCTTTTTCCACAAATCAGTGGGCTACGACGGGACTGCACTAGTGCACTAGTATCTACAGTAGGGCCGTGTTTAGATGCTCAACAAGCGGCAATTTTTTTTTTCTATAGTAACGGTCACATCGAATCTTTAGACACATGCATGGAGTAATAAATGTAGGTAAAAAAATAATTAATTACACAGTTTGTCTGTAAATGTCGAGACGAATCTTTTGAGCCTAGTAATCCATGATTAAACAAATTTTGCCAAATAACAACGAAAAGTGCTACAGAAATTTTTTTCCAAAATTTTTCACAACTAAACGGGGCCTATCTCCTGGTTTATTTTGTTTGCTACTCCGATCCTATATTCCTATCAGTTGCCGACGATCTATCCTGCTGACGATCGAGCCGGCGAGCCTCCAATGCAAGGTTCCACCGGCCACCGTCTCGTAGCCGAGAAAACCGGGTGAAACGAGCAAGATTCCCCTGAATTGTGAGGATTCCTGAATCCTGAGGCGGGCCGGCTAATCGAATACTGATGCTTCGGGCGCGGGCGCCGACCAGAGATTCCGATGGCCTCGCTGAGCTGGACTCACATCGTTGGCTCGCCAAAGCAATGGCGTTTTGTTTGGTTTCGACGCCAATGTGTTACACATGCCCGAACTTCACGCGCTCTTGTGTGCTGCAAAACCGCAACCATACGGCGATTAAATAAATTACTGAAGATAAAGGAATAAACAAACAAACACAACAGGACAATGTAGTATTCCAGTATATTTGTGTATGTCCTATCCATGATATACATGTATATCTATGTCAGCGTGTATACTAGTATAACCTACTACTAGCGACCATCCACTTGCGATGTGTCTTTGTTGCTGGACTGGATGTGGCGAAGAAAATTAAGAAGAGAAAGCATGCTGAAAACAACTACTTATATAATACGTAAATACATACTCCTACGTTATAAAAAATAATGAAAAATGCTCGTAGAAATAAAAGAGATATACTCTCTCCGTCCTAAAATATCTGTCGCTCAACTTTGATAAAATATATATTAAAAAATATTAATATTTATGATACATAATTGATATCATTGGAAAGATTTTTGAATCTAATTTTTTAATAAATTTATTTAGAGATATAAATGTTGCACGTATTTTCTACAAATCGAGTCAAACTTGTGACACGAAAACTGAAAACGACAAATAAATTAGGACAGAGAAAGTACTATAGAGAGATAACAGTGCATGTCCTGTTCATTTCACTGAAATTTAGCATAGGTTAATGTTTACGATAATTTGTTATAAGAGGAAAAGGCTGTCGGTTCGCTGAAATTTGCTTTGTTTCTAGATCTGTCCTACGTTATCTTTTTTATTATCCGATCCAATGGCGAGACCATATCCCTCCGTCTCCGTGCGAAAGGCAGGAGGCACTGCCCCTCTTTCCCTGTTGCTGATAAGTCTAGCATATCTATCTACAGAAGATAATGTCAGCGAGCATGCATGCGCCCATGGGAGTGCCAGCTACCAGTAGTACTACCCAAAAGCCTTTTGCAACCTCGATACATGCATACAGCTGCCATCTGTGGACTGTGGGTGACTAGGTGTGGGGTGTAGCTGCAGCCGTACAATGCAACACAACACATCACGTCATATACATACTCATACCAGTACGTAGGAAGAGTAGAGTACTCCTACGTGCATCTGATCTCAGAAACTACAACATCTGAATACTAGATGTAGATGTAGATCGATTTTGTAGGTGTAGATCGATTTTGTTCTCCATACCGATACAGCTGCCATCTGTAGATGTAGATTGTAGGGACTAATTGGAACCTGGAAATTCGAAATGTAGTAATATCTCTCGATCTGATGCACGAGCAATTGCACGGTTAACCATGATGTTTAGAATGTTTCTACTTCTTCTGTGTCAGATGATCATCATCTAGCCTTCTAGGGCTGTTTTTTTTGTTTCCCATTAGTATTATACAGTTGATCGATGAGAAGATTTACATCAAAGCAAAGCAAGAGGATGACGAAATGGGAAATAAACAAACGAACGAACTATAAGTGAGATGCCGAGAAGGGACTAAATTCAGCTCGGTGGTGATGCTACCATCTGAGTTGAGCGATCGAGCAAAAAACGTTACAAGCTGCTAAGGAAAGAGAAAGATCGATCGCTCCGTCCGTAGCATTAGTCTACACTAGCGCCAGCTCCACGAGCTGCTTCTTGAACGCCGCCCGCGGGGGCGAGGCCAAGTCCCTGGCTCTCTTGCACCCGGCGGCCATGGCCTCCGCTGGCGCCGCCGCGGCGGTGGCCGGCGCCGTCAGCAGGTCGACGCCGAAGAGACGCACGGCCTTCGCCACCGGCGCCGGAGGCGATGACCCCACGGGGCTTGTCGTCGTCGAGGCGGTGACGACGCTGTTGGGCCGCAGCTTGCAGTCGATGAAGAGCTTGCTGTCGAAGCCGGCGCCGGCCGCTGACGAGCGGTAGAAGCCGACGACGTCGCCGGCCTGGAGGCCCTTCTCCTTGACGAAACGGCTCCAGCCCTTGGTGAGCACGTAGCTCTGGCTGCTGTTCCAGTAGGAGTAGCGGAACCGCCACACCTTGCCCGCGGCGTCCTCCAGGTTGAGGAGCACGCCCTTGCTCTCGCCGCCGGCAGACGGGAGCTGCAGCGGGAAGTGCTTCTCGGCGTGCTGCTTGGGGATCACCAGCCGGTTCAGCTTGCCCACGTCGCTGGGGGTCACCGTCTTGTCGAAGAGGTGCTCCCGCGCCGTCGCGGGGGAGGGCGACGCGAGGGAGGAATGGTTGTTGTTGGTGTTGGTTGGCGACGAGGCGGTGGCCGTGGCCGCGGACGCGGCGGCGGCGGCGAAGGCGCGCTTGTTCTGCGCGAGCTCGTCGAAGTAGGTGTGCTTGCGGAGCATGTCGACGACCTCGGCCTTGGAGCGGGACGCGAGGAACCAGAGCTCGGCGGCGGCGTCCGGGTCGGTGTCCGCGAGCGGGCGGAAGTTGGTGACCGCGTCGCGGCCCCGGAACCGCTGCGCCGCGACGTCGTAGGCGCGCGCCGCGTCGGCCTCGCCCGCGAACGTGCCGAGCCACACGCGCTGGTGGCGCTCGTAGATCTGCGCGCCCCAACGCCCGTTGGGCTGCGGCACCACGCCCTTGTACCTGGACGACGGCAGCTTCCCGCCCACGCCCACCGCGCCCGCGGCGCCACCGGCGGAGCCGCCGGAGTCTGCCTCGGCGCCCGGCTCGGCCGAGTCCACGACCGCGCTGGCGCCGCTGCCCATGCGCTCCAGCGGCGGCCCCGAGGCGGCGGCGGCGACGGCCAAAGCCCTTAGCTTGTCCGTGGACGCGCCGCCGCCGCCGCTGGTGTCGTCCACGAGGCTGCTGGCGCTGTCCATTCCAGTGCACCACTGCTAGCTAGCTATAGCTGGGCACCGCGTATGTACTGTATGCTTCTGTTGCGGGAGATGTTGTAGTGTTGTAGGATAGGTGGAGGAGGGGGCGGGGGGCCGCGGGGGATATATAGCCTTGGTGGGTGGTGGGTGGAAACTCACTCGAGACTGGAGAGAGCGCGGCGTAGGTGTCTCCGACCCTTATTATCTGTCTCTATCTCTAAATAAATTTATTAATAAATTAGATTCAATGACTTTTCTAACTGTATTAATTATGTATTATAAATATTAATATTTTTTAATATATATTTAATTAAAATTATTTTTTAAGAAACGTAAACTATAGATATTTTAGGAACGGAGAGCGGTTCTTTTCTGGGACTGCCATGCCGTACGCCGTATAGGGTATAGCCATACCACCATGCCATGTCTGCGTGTGCGGTGTGCAAATGGTTTGCGCCTTCGCGGCCGTGTTTTGGTCTTGTTTTCTTGTGATAGATATTTTCGGTGCTCGGAGATTTTGGCCCCGTTCGGCTGGAATTATAAACCGGCTGAAAAACACTGTTGGCTGATTTTTTATGAGAGAAAAATACTGTTCCGACTGAAAAAACCAGCCGAATAAGACGGATTATAAGCCAGATAAACAGGGCCAATTGCTGCGTTGGATCGGATGCAAAATAAGTGCAAACCACTATACTACCGTATCAGTAGGACGAAACGTCATCACCTCACCCCTGTGGCCGTGGGTTGCCAGTTTCGGCGAGTGGGTGACTTGGCGTGGGTCAGTCAACTCCCAATCTCTCACGGGGCGCATCGCCGCGATCAACCTAAGATATTAGCCCATATGGAAAGGAAATAAAGAAAAGATTTTCCTTGTTCTTGTTGCTGGTGATGATGCGAGGAGCAAGGCAGGCTGGCAGCCCACAGGTGCTGGCTTTGCCATGTCACCTCTTGATCCCTTTCTATCTTTGGCCTTTGGCCTTTTGCACTCAGAGATGCGGCATTTTTAAAAAAATCTTATTAGACGCCCGGGGTTTTGTGTGTTGCAGATGGGTCGTGTCTCATGTGTGGTGCTGACTTGTACATTATTGTTGTTGTTGCTGTTGGTTGTGACAGTGTTTAGTTTCTTCAAAATTCTAAAAATTTTACAAGATTCCTCATCACATCAAATCTTTAGACGCATGTATAGAGTATTAAATGTAGGTAAAAAAATAACCAATTGCACAGTTTGTCTGTAAATGTCGAGACGAATCTTTTGAGCCTAGTTAGTCCATGATTGGATAAATTTTAGCAAATAACAACGAAAAATGCTACAAGAACTTTATACCAACTTTTACACCATCTAAACACTACCTGTGTCATGGATTTGTACAGTGACCCTCTCTCTCTAGATGCTTGTAGAGGCTAGGGAGACACCGAGACAGGAGACCAGGAGGGGGTATATGTATAGCATAAACAGGAAAATTCTTTGATGGGAATGGCATGGAATTAGAAACTACTAGAAAACAACTTGCATTGGTATCTTATTGTACAAGTGACAGATGCGTGGAGACATGATCAACCTGAGAGAATAGTCCAAAGCACCGGAGGCTTCCTGCATAGGAACATCACTGTTGCTTCCTGCTATTGAATTGTAGCCTAGACGATGACACTTATTAGGTTTATTACACATTCCTCAGTCATTTCTGAATCAAGGCTGTTCGTGGGATATGATCTACTAGTTCGCAGATATGTGAACTAAATACAAAAAAAAGGGTCATGGTTCAATAATCTTCCCGATCTGTACAATTCCAAATACAGTTGTTCCCTAACACTGCACATATTATGCTTATTTCAAAACGCCGTACTTTTCAAGATATGTGTCCCAAAAGGTCTTCTTCCGTAGCTTTTTAACAGAACTATTCAAAGGAAGAATAATATAGGTCCCACAACTGGGCGCCAATGCTAAAATCAACCAAGTTGAAATAATACGAATCAACTAAGTGTATATATACAGGTAGATCTATCACCTACAGACCAGTCAACACTGAGCGTACTTGTCTACGAAAATCTATTACCCTGATGTAGTCCAGGTATAGAGAAGAACCCGGGGTAGAATGATAGAGCGCAGCAACAAAAATAGGCTTTTTTTTCTAGAAAGAAATAGTCCATCAATTCATGTTCTGGCACGTGCTAAGAATATTATGAGCGATGGAGGTGTTTGCAAAAAACGGTTATAGAATTATGTTTTAGATGATGCTTGGGAAACTGTTCACTCTTTCTTTTTTATCAAAACTTTGTTTTTGAGATTGTCTGGATCTTTGTGCTCCTATGTGTAATAAGGAACAGCTATATGCATTAGTCGACAGAAACTGAGATATTAATATATTCCCTTTTCTAAAAAAAGCATAAGCAACCCATGGCTAGATTTATTACTCACAAATGTTCCATATTTGCGCTCTGTCGTGTAATGCAATATGTTAATATATAGGCGTGATATATGATCATTTTTTTCTTAATAGCATATGTTCATACCACCTCAGATCTGTCCTGTAATGCAACGCATTCTAAAAAATCTTAAGACAACTTAAGGTAATACTTAAATGGTGCATATACCCATAGATTAAACCCAATAATTAAGGTGTTTCTTGTCAAATTATGTTTTTCTATTTAACAAACTTTGCTAAATATAGGCAAGGAAACCACATACTCCCTCTGTCCCTGAATGTTTGTCGCCACGATTTATATGCCGATAACTTTGACTCGATTTATAGGAAATGCGTGCAACATTTCTATCTCCGAATAAATTTATTAAAAAACGAGATTCAAATATCTATCCAATGATACTAATTATGCATCATAAATATTAATATTTTTTAATATATATTTAGTCAAAGTTGTTTCTCGGAAAGCGAAAACGACAGACATTTAGGGACGGGGGGAGTATAATACACTATATTTTTTTACACATCTTAAAAGTCATTCAGAATGGAAGGAGTAATTGAGATGTAGATATATTGGCAAAAATGAGCAATTTAGATGCAAATTTAATGCTAACTTAGATTATATATCATATCGGTAGGCGTGTGTAATAGATGCAGATTTAGAGGTTAATTTATGATTTTTGCATAATATATTGGTATTTTTTTACAAACCAAATATATATAGCAGTTATCATATCATTGATGATTAGAATCTACTAAGTCCATGGCCATATCTTTCTGATTTTTTTAGAATTTCTTAGATATCTTTGTTAACATATCTCGTGATGATTAACAAGTAGTAAGATTTGATGAAATAAAGTTATTTAAACATATGGTATTTAACAAATAATAATAATGACAAAAGGGCTTGACCGGATACTTTCAAACTTTCCATGGCTCCAGCTCCATGCATTTTTTGAGCTAGGGATGACCACTATGAATTCTTGGAGCTGGGCTGTGCAATACACGCCCTATATATATGTTGCGCAACTTAGAAATATAGGAAGTTATTGTCATGTGTGTTTTAAAAGAAACGATGGCTATAATTTAATTTTGTCCCCTTCGTCTATTGTGTAACTGTACCTGGCCCCATTTGGTGATAGTTTTTTTTTGCTCCATCTGGGTTGGAATCCATACATGTTTGGAAGAACGAAGCAGCAAAACACACATGAAAAAAACATGAGAGCTTTGAGAGGTTGGCCGTTGGCTCTACTCTACTTGAAAGGATGGGAAAGGGCTAGGCGTTTCAGATACCCTTTTGCACCTTGTTGGTTTCAACCTACTAAATTTGTTATCATCAAAGAAAAAAACCTACTAAATTAACAAAGCTGTTCCAAGGATAACATTTCCCTGAGCAGCAGTTGCTGATGATGATATTACTCCTGCTACTTTTTTTTAGCGAATACGCACGAGAGTGCGCATTTTTGTATTAGAAGGGAAGAATTTATGAAACAAGAGAGTGGGCATTAGCCCCAGAAAACCGGAAAACAATTACATCAAGAGAAACAACACCTGAGATAGCTATAACCTCAAAGCTACATACTACCGCCCTGCCAGCCTACGCAGGCCAGTCGCTCCCGCCTCGATCCACCTGTCGGCCTCGGCTTTGATGAGAGGGAGGAAGTCGCTGATGGCCGTCAACCCGTTCCTGAAGCACCTTGTGTTTCGTTCTTTCCAAATTTGCCAAGAAACCAGCGCGAACAAGGAGTCCCTGCTACCTGATACTCCCTCCATCTCAAATTATAAGACATTCTAAGAATCTTGGAGAGTCAAAAAATCTCAAGCTTGACCAAATTTATATGATAAGATAATAATATTTATGACATTAATTAAGTATCATTAGATTTTTTATTAATTATATTTTCATAGTATACCTATTTAATGTTATAAATTTTTGTAATTTTCTCTATAATTTTAGTCAAACTTAAAATGTCTTGACTATTCAAGATTCTTGGAATGTCTTATAATTTAGAACGGAGGGAGTATATGCATGTCGGCGCGTGCATGCGTCCAATCCCAAGCGGCAACTTGCGTTTAGAATTTGGCAACACAGATGGATGCGCGGTGTGGGCTGCGGCTGGATAGATGTCGCCAGGGCCGCCCCGGTACGTACGCGAGCGAAAACAACAGCGCGCCCGAGAAATCTGGTCAGATTTGTTGCAACTTGCTGGTTGCTGCTCGCGAGCTTGCCAGGCCCGGCCGAACGTCAAGTGGATGCCGCGACGAAACAGTAGAGTAATTGCAACGGCGACTCGCTGCAACTTGGCAACTCATCATCAGTCATCACGCAGCCGAGAGATTTCAGAACCGCGTATATAAACAAATAAATTTCTCACAAAAACGCGCGCGAGGACTGTGCGCAATGGGGAGCTAGGCCGGGCCGGGGAAGACCAAGACTTGGGTGCCGGTCTAAACCGGTGACCTTTTTTGCATTGTACTGCATGGTTTTGGTGGGAGGCAGCTATGATTGAGATGGTCTGCTGGTGTACGTGCATGTGGTACCAACGTGTAACCTTGGGCGAGCTACAGATGCTCGCTAGGAAATATTGAAAGGGAGGAAGTCCTTGAGACTAGGAGTGGAAAATTAGGAACAAAGGAGACCTTTATTTGTGATGCCAAAGACTTTAATTTCCAACATGAAGCCATCGATTATGCCAGCTTGAGTTCAGTCTGTCGTTGTCTAGAATAAAACTATGGGAGTGGAGAAAGGTTGACTGTGTTTTCTTTTATGTTTTTGAAGGAATGGGCACCAATTCTATTAACATAGAAGGAGGTTTTTCTTTTTATGTTTACATTATTCTCTGTTAGACTAGATGTGCATACGCCACCGACACGCGTACGTATGCCTGAAGAAGCGGATACATAATACAGTCTCCTCTCTCTATATCTCTCTCTCTCTCTCTCTCTCTTGAAGAAACCAATAAGCCAGAGAGGAGGCAATAATTTTCCACTAGCAGAACAGTGTCAAGTTTGGCGAGCGCGCGCTATATATGAGGTCGAGGACCATTTGCATGCTCTCCTATTCGTATCTGATCTATCACGGCCTATTATTCCTTCGATCGGGTCGTAGATTCCGAGCCATTCGCTGATCTCTCCTTCGTGACCTCCACTCCAAGTCATCTCTCAGTCATCGTCGATCCCCTCCACGATTTGCCAGAGAATAGATTACTACGAGCACTTCACAAAAGCTACTAGTACGTTCTTCTAGAAAAATGCCCTCATGAAAGCCTGAAACACGTCTACGCACACTACCATTTCTGATGGATGGGGTGCGAAACAAAAGTGCTTTTTTTTTTGAGATTTCGCAGGGAGCTTTGTTGCTTCGAGTCCATGTCGGCACGTTGCACATCTGACCTAGCTAGCCAGCACCATGGACTGGACCATGATGCTTCCAATCCATGCATGGCTATGGCAGGGCGCCAGGCCCCGGTATGGGGCTTGAGGTTAAGGGGTGGGCCCAGACGAGATGAGGGGGGCAGGTGGGCAGGTGGATGAGGGAGGAGCGTGGCATTCACATGAACTGTGGACCCGAGCCCAGGTGCAGCCCCCCCCCCCCCCCCCCCCCCCCCCAGAAACAATTTGCAGGTGTTCGACGGGTGCTGACCGCTGGCATTGCTATTGGCTACCACCAGTATTTGCTACTGCTGGTCTCTTCTTTCTATCCCCAGAAACAATCTGCAGCAGAGAGAGAGAGGGAGATGCGATGCGATATTCTATCTGCGATTTGGCTAGCTGCAGATAAGGTCGAAGAGGCGACGAGAAGACAAACTATACATGTCCGTTCCACGGCCACTTGTTTAGGAGTAGTACTAGGATCGGCCGGAAGAATGCACTGCTGTCCGTCCCGTCCCAGCTGGGATGGTGGTGGTTTCTTGTTTCTCGCCCTCCCCTCTTGTTCGGCGGCTTCGATCGCATACATAAACCACTTTTCCATCTTGCAGTGTACTCTTACTCCAAGTACTACGTACTCCCTCCGTCCCATTTTATTTGTACATCTAGAGTTTGAATGGAACCTTTAGTGTAGGTGGCAAATGACGTTGTTGCCCCTATGAATTCTCTAGAAAAGGCTGACATGCTCTGTCCTCTAGCCGGTTGAGATGAGAACGACCAAGTGAACGAGTGGATGAGAGAATTTGATGATTTTTTTTATTTCGTTAGTTCCACGGCCGGTTGCTGGAGACAACTACTGCTCCTTTGTACAGACTAGGCCTGAGACCCTATGTTGACGTTTATTTTGGGAAAAAATTTGAACACTACATATGCGTTTATTATGGGACGGAGGGAGTACGTCCTAACTAGCCAGTGGCTGTGGTTTTTCCTCCATTCTAATTTCGGCCGGACACACACACACACGTATCTCATTCGTTCCTTATCTGAAGGTTCACGTGAAAACACCTGCGCTTGTTGCGTATTTATCTGTACACGTAAGTATCTCATTCTTCCCCCCTTGCCGGCCGGCCTGCTGCTTACGGATCCATCTCTTCCATAGAAAGCGACGGTGCCAAGCCACGACAAATTCTAATCTGCCTTTTCAGCTGGCCTGTATGTTTTGCCATCATTCAGACCGGGCAGTAGTACTGGCATTGCATTTCCCACGGTGGAGTGCATATATTTCCTCTCTTCTTTTTTTCAAGTGCCGCTACGGTGTCGTCAAATTTTTAGATTTAATTCAGTTTATTATGAAAATATTTATATCCCAAAATAAGTTTATTATAAAAATAGATTCAACGATCTATCTAATGATGCTAAATATGTACCATAAATATTAATATTATATATATATATTTAGTCGAAGTTAAATATATTTGATATTTCAAAAAAGAGATTTTAAAAAGTGAGAGAATGACAGTTAAAAAGAATGGAGTGAGTATATAATACTCCATTTATTCTAAATTATAAAGCTTTTTTATTTTTCTTATGATTTAATTTATAATAGAGGGAGTATTTTCGTAGATATAGGAAACATCCCCAGCCTCTCTGTGTATATCTAATGAATTCAAAAGGCCCTGATAGGCTGATAGTTTGGTTAAGGTATGAAAGTGTACGGTGATTATAAGATGCTTTGCTTCGAGACAGAAACTCGAAGCATTTTTATAAGCAGCTTAACTTTACAACGAAAACACCTATTGTTATAGGTGTTTAACTAGGCTAGCAAATAATAAACTCTTTATGTTTTCTTTTACTTGGGGGCGTGCGGCCGCCGGAGTGTACTGGATTTTGCTGCGTCATCGTTTGGTACTGTGCCTTGGTTTAGGCCACGTTTAGTTGCTAAAATTTTTTAAGATTCTCCGTCACATTGAATGTTTGACATATGCATAGAGCATTAAATGTAGAAGAAAAAATTAATTACACAGTTTAGTAGAAAACTACGAGACGAATCTTTTGAGTTTAATTAGTCCATGATTGGACACTAATTGACAAATACAAACGAAAGTGCTACAGTAGCCGAAGCCAAAAAAATTTTGCGAACTAAACACACCCTTAATTCCCAAAAAATTTTACCTTCACCTGTCACGTTGAATGTTTGGACATATGCATGGAGTACTAAATGTAGACGAAAAAAATTTAATTGCACAGTTCTCAGGGAAATCACGAGACAAATCTTTTAGGCCTAATTAGTCCATGAAAAAACTTAAGTACTACGATAACCAACATGTGCTAATGACGGATTAGTTAGTATCATTAGATTCGTCTAGCAGTTTTCTGACGGGTTCTATAATTTATTTTTTTATTAATATCTAAAAATTCCTCCTAATATTCTTCCAACATATTTGATGTGACATCAAAACTTTTCTTTTCGGAAACTAAACGCAGCCTGTGTCTTCTGGTCGCCCGTACGTGCAGGGTGCAGCCCCGCTCACAGGCCGACAACTATTGGTTTGGTTTGCGCATCCGGCATCCCGTGCTTGGCCGGCACCGATCACCGTTAGTGCCCTGACGGCCTGACATCATCGTCCACATTATTTGACATGAATGAAAAGGGGCGGGGAGCCGAAAAGGAAAAGCCAACAGATGGACCAGAAAAAGAACAACAAACTACTCACAGAAACAGATATAAAAAGATTAAAGCGATAAAGCATGGCTATGCTCTAAACAGTTGTGAATCGAAAGGTTAAAGCTGGGGATAAAAGAAAACCATAGTAGCGTCGTTTGCTTGTTCCCGGGCCAGCCTTCACGTGTTCCAACTTGCCGGCTAGTCGGCCACTGCAATGTAAAGCCCGTGTCCGTCCATGCCTCGCATACCCCCATGGTCCCACTCCCACCACACCACACCAAGTGTCCAGTTGCCGAGTTTTCTTCAGGTACCTACCTACCGGCTACCGGGCATTACAAAAATCAGAGAGTTCCTAAACCAACCCAACCCATTCACTGATTCAGGCAACAATCGGCGATCCTTATCCCGACCGCGGCAGCTCCCGCCCATGCCCGTATCTCCGTGCGATCCTTGTGCTGCACAGGCCACACGCCAATCAATCCGAGCATCTCATCTGCGCCTGCTGTTCTCTGCCATCATTCATCTCATCCCCGTCCACGCCGACCCGCGCGTGACTCCTCCAGCTCGGCGGATGCGGATCGGCCCAACACGCCGCAAAATTATATTATTAATATACACTATACATATGTGTACCACTCACCTGACACTTGCAACAATGCGATGGACTGAATGGATAGGTACCGGCAGATAGATAGATGCAGGAATCAAAACGTTTTAGCTCATCTGCACTTATAGCGGCCGGCCGCGCCCCACCCAAATGCAAAAAAGGGCACCAAAGTTTTTATTTGGTTATATATTTATTTATTTATCCAGTCTACATGTCACAGCTTGCGTAAGCCTGTTAGTTACACGTCACATGCACGCGCATGCTAGTTCTGATTCCAGGTGTGCTCCGTGAACGTTGCGGCTAGGGGAAAAAAAATCCTCGGGTCCGACGACGGACCCGGCCATGTGATTTGTGAAGGGCCGCCGCCCGCCGGGGAAGATCGCTATCGAGGGCGCAAAAGCTAGCTAGCGCTGCCCTCTGTCCGTCATTATCGGCAGACGATTATGCTGTCACTAAAATTAGGCGCGTGTTTAAATGGCCCTGTTCATCCGGCTTATAATCCGGCTTTTTCAGTTTATTTTTTAGTCGGAACAGTATTTTTCTCTCACAACAAATCAGACAACAGTGTTTTTCAGCCGGTTTATCAGTACAGCCGAACGGACCAAAGGCAGAGCACCCTTCTGAGTTCTGACCAACGGCCAACGGGGCTGGTCGTAGGTGGCATCCGATCCTCCTCGCGCCATTTCTTTCGCTTTCTTTTATATAAGCCGGCCGGCCCATGTGAAGGTTGTTTTGCACGGCCGTTCCCTGAATATTTGATGCGGATCGACAAGCATGGTCTCATACATTTTGTTGGTAGTATATCATCATCATCATCCGCCACCAAACAAGCATGGCCTAATCAGTTCGCGACACTTTTGCGTCGGCATGTGATTATGAATGACTGGTACGTGTGCAACGTGTCGCCTGCAGGGAGATTTTCCGGTACCGCGCGTGTCGGCCGGGAACGGTACGTGTTGACGGGTTGCAATAATATATGGAACAGATTGGAGTGAATTGCTAATTTTTACGTTCAGTTTTTCCTTTTTAGTTACGTTCGAAAAGTGAAGTGCTAACGTGTAACATGCTTGTAATGGTGGGGCAACTGATTAGGCCATGTTTAGTTTCAAAAAAAATTCAAGATTCCCCGTCACATCAAATGTTTAGACACATGTATGGAACATTAAATGTAGACAGGAAAAAAACTAATTACATAGTTTGGTAGAAAACCACGAGACGAATCTTTTGAGCCTAATTAGTTCATAATTGAACACTATTTAACAAATACAAACAAAAGTGTTGCAGTAACCAAAGCCAAAAATTTTCGCGAACTAAACACTACTCCCTCACAAAACCCAATCTACTATATCTAAATATATCTAAATAGAAGAACCCTACTAACAGATTTATCTACGATCTCATGAAGCCACGTCACCATGATGCCCCCTTCTCTCAAGCTTCATCGATGCAGCAATGGGCACTCTGCCTTCTCTGCTGCCACCACTAGGCCATCAAGAGCCGTTTCATTTTTTGCACCAGAAAGCCAAAACTGATGTAGCCTTTATTATCCACCCCATCGCATCCCTTTTTGTCCTCTCTTCTTCCAATCCCTCAAGGTATAATAAAAGTAAGCTCCCAGGAATATTTACGGTATGTGAATCCAGCTGTTTACAACACACCGCCAGTTCTGCAACGCATGGCAGATCAAGCACTGGGACGCCAGTCTTTTGCCGCCGCTGTCCATTGATCACTACTAGTATGCTTCACCTGGTTTTCTGTCGCTCTGTACGCAGGGAAAGTGATGTGGTGACGGCGGACAACCACGGCCTGCGTTGATCCCCGCTATAAGCAAGACTGGCGTCCTCACGAGCATGGGAGAGCGTTGAGCCCAAGGTAGACATGGAGATGGTGTCGCCAGTCCATGAAGCCGCGCAGCCGCTTAGACATGTCATAGTCACGGAGTTATGGAGAAGCAAGGTGCGGAATGCTATAGGACGGCAGCACCGCAACAATCATTTTGACAAGTTCGTTGCCAGAACAGGGATGGAAAGATAGATGCAGGCTCGCCGCCTTGCTTGTGGCTCAGATGTTGAGTATGTATCATCCGGTTTTGTTTGTTAGCATGTCTAACTTAGGCATATAATTCATTTGGCCATATGTCATAATAAGGGCTAGAAGTATGTGTTCTCGGTCCAAGAGAAATCTAACACGATGGAGGTCACCAAATTAGGTATAAAAGATCTTTTTCGATTGCTGCAGCAACGAGCGGGGTATCATCTAGTATAAGTAGTTTAGGACACCACGGTCCACGGTCTATTACGACACGACAATTTTAGTTATACCCTTTTTTGTTAATTAAAAGACAACATTTCAAATGGTGAAAGTTACATGCTACCACAGTATTTTTTCATATATTAATTTATCGGTTTAAGCTAAAAGAGATCAGAAATGCTGGTGTCAAGGCATCCGTGCGTCTGGACGCTAGCTTGTTGGGCCTCCAGGCAACCGGCATGTGGCCTCCACAACTCATCTGTCTATTGCAGTACTGCATGTGGTCCATAACATTTCCCCACCTCGACCGCAGCTTCCGCGTCCGCCCGCCCCACCACTCTACCTTGCCGCCGCGGCCATCCCCATCACGACCCCATCCCGCGCTGCGCCTACCCCAATCCCGCGCCACATGGGGCGTCCCCCGCCCACCTCCATCCACCTCGCTCGTCGTGGACATGGCGTGGACCACGCCACCACCACTCCGGTGCCACCAGGAGGAGGTCACTGTCGGTCCGGGCATCGTCTTCCACGGCCGTCCGAAGACACCGCGATATGAAGGGGAGGCCTACGCCTACGCCTGGGTGTACGCTGGGCCATTGCTCTCGACGTTCCCCTGACACGAGCTGGCTGGCTACTGCAATTCCCAACCAAGTAGGTTGTGATCGCTGGTGACACCATGTTACGTTTCAGGCATTTCAAACTTATGTCTCAAGTGTTTCATCTGGATATTGCAAAAGTAGATCTGGAATGTTGCATATGTTAAAATGACAATATACGCATGTTGTAAACCTATGTTTCAAGTGTTTCATCTAGATGTTACATATGTTTCTATGGCTATACACACATGTTTCATGTGTTTCATCTGGATGTTACATATGTTTCTATGACTATACACACATGTTTCAAGCGTATGTTTCAAGTGTTCCAGACTTATGTTGTAAGAGTTTCATCTTGATGCTGCAAAAGTGGATATGGATGCTGCATATGTTGCTATGGCTACACACATGTTTCAAGTGTTTCATATGTTTTGAACATATGTTGCGATGTTTCATCTAGATGTTTTAAAAGTAGATCTGGTGTTGCACATGTTGCAATGGCACTGGTGGCTGGCGGACAGTGGCCTGCCACAACCGCCTGCTGCTGCTGCTAGGGCAACACCGTGGTTCATGTGCGGGGGGCTGAGGCCAATAGGCGCCTCCACGGCGCGCATCCGCAGGCAGGGCAAGTGACTTGTTGGGACCCGGGTGGGTTTCTCTCGTGCGGGTGTGAGATGGTCACAGGGCGCGGGTGCTGGCGCTGGATAGGATGCGGACGCGAGCGTGGGCGTGGGAGCTGCATCCGGACGCCACCGTCAAGGTGCTAGCCCTTCCAAAAAGAAATTTGACCGGTTTGCTCAGCTTGATGAATCCCAAGACAAATTACGTGTTGTGATTTGCAAGATACACAAAGCGCTTAATGACATTAAGGTTTTCATCCCAAGGTCTAAATGGATATTGATCCATTTTTAGGGATCAAATGATTATAAGTGTCAACGAATATGTTTTGATTGTCAATTGGATTTTGGTAGACTGATGTGTATACTTTAGCTATAGACTTGAGTGTGATTTGATTTCACCCAAATCCTTTATATCTCAGATCTATCTTAAAAGTCAATTTCTCTTATATCATATGTGGATTGGCAATCAAAGGGCTTCAGGTTTGTTTAATGATAGGCGAGAAACTAAACCTGAAATGATTCCTTACATTTGAGATAGAGAATCCAACTAGGGATTTCATATTGGCAATCATCATGATTAGAGTGATCCTTGTGTGGAAGGAACTCGAATAGTTAGTTGTATCACAATCAACTTAACTAACTAAAGTCATAGAGTGACTTGATTTTTACAAAATATATGTTGCGATTTTATTTGGATTCATAATACAAGTCTATGGGACTTTGGATTCATAATACAAGTCTATGGAACATGATTTTTCACATATACCATGGTCATGCAATGCTAGGTCTCTGCGTGAAACCATATGCTACAAGCGCTCGTTGTTTCTAAGAAGGTAATACAATCACAAATTCTTCTTATTGTTGAATGAGAGCAATTCTCATTAATTGCCACCTTTGGTTTGACCCTATTTGAGTATTTGGACACTCTGCCTAGGACTTTTGATGTGTATCCATATGAAGGTGCATAGAAATTTTAAGAAAGAATCCCTGGACACTCTGCCTAGGACTTTTGAGGTGTATCCATATTTATAGCCTTTGTACGGTCGATTCAACGGAACAAACCTAGCATGTGAAAATGCTAACCCTTTTGATCTCCATGTTACTTTCCCACAACAATAGAGTTAGGGTGTCTCAATAGCCCAGTGCCTAAAATTCATGCACAATTATGTTGGGCTTTTTGATGTTGAATTATCCATAGGCTTTGGATATGAATATTCATATGGTGTCTATCAACTTGATGTTGATTCGTATTGGAGGATTTCCTCCCGCTATTTGCAGAATGCTTGTAAGAAGCACTATCCTTTGTGACCATACTTCTCCCCCTCTTGTTCAAATTTAGAAGTTGAGTGGTTTTGTTAGAAACCTCACTCTTTCTGGCACATTAAAAGCAGGAATCAGATTTGCTGACACCTTTCTGACAAGTAAATGCATTTAGCAAAAAAATTACAATGTGTTGAAAATATAAGATTTATAAGATTTTCTAAACTACTGGTTTAGATTCTTTAGTACGTGGATATGAGATCAAATTTCAATAGTGACATTCTATTCCGATTCCTGGTATTTTTATGTGGTAAGTATCTCCCCCTAATGCTTAGAATCTTCCCCAAAGACGCGTTCAGTATACAAGTAGTGAATCAATTCCCAATTAGAGTTGCAAGGTATTATTGAATGATGGACGATGATACGTCATATAGACATTGATATATACTACAGTGGTAATACCTCATATAGATCTCCAATACTTTATTTTACTGTTCACAGTTGCAACCAACACAAACGAGCAATCTGGTAGTATATGGTACGTGGGCTTGGTCCATGTTCATTTATTAATTTTTGGCATGCATTTCACGTCAGAAGATCTTGGCATCCATGAGCCTTTAGATATCAGCAAGTTGTTAACTCATATGGAGTAAAATACATGTCCGGTTGAATTTGGATGGCATGTCAGTTAGATTCTAATTTTTCAAAATATACATGTAAAGCTCGAGGTGTCATTTAGATTCATAAACTCTCAAAATATACATTTAAGTTCTTGAAACTATGACGGCCACATATCGATTTCAAAATATACATTTAAGTCCCTAAAACTATGAGGGCACCTTGGCTTGGGTCCACACTTCATGCAAATAGATATATGTTGTCGAAGGACTGAAAATAGCGACCAGAGGAAGATGAATAGGAGCCGTAAAATTTCTCGTGAAACTTTTGGCCGCTATCCCAAAATCATCGCCAAACACACGAAACAAACACCGTGATATTCACAACCCAAATGAGTAGGTGGATATTTTCTAGGAACACAGCGGGACACCACAGAGCCAACGCAGTAGACGAAAATCGAAACGGAGCTCAAACGCGCAAGAAAAGGACAAAACAGTTAGCTCAGGAATTACCGGAAATTTTAGGAGAGAGAAACGCCTTGAATTCTCAACCGTGAATACTATTCCAAGCAAAAAGATAATTTAATGCTATAATAATTAGCCAATAATTGCTAGCTGTGTTTGGTTCTCCTACTAAAATTTAGTCCTTATCATATCGAATGTTTGAACACATACATAGAGTATTAAACATAGACTAATTACAAAACTAATTGTATAGATTGAAGTTAATTTACGAGACAAATCTACTAAGCCTAATTAGACTCATGTTTAGTCTTTCTAATTAGTATCCAAATACCTGATGTGACATCTGCTAAACTTTAGTCCTAGATCAAACAACCAATCACAATCTGAAGGAGGCAAGCACGGGCTGCTGCACTTGCCACTCGAAATCTATCTGCAAGCTGCTCCTGCTGCTACTGGATCCCATGCACAAGTGCTCTGAAGTAGGAACAGCAACGCAGCAGAGCAAAGTTTTCATTCAGCAAGGGCAAAGCAGGGGCAGCAGCTTGCGGCCTGGAACTCACGTACGCGAAGAGCAGGAGAGAGGGAGGAATCGGCAGCAGGTCTGCACACAGCCGAGAGGAAATCGATGCTGGCACCGGACACCACGGAAGGCACCGCCTGGTGCGGACGGTGCACCGCTTGGAGGCACGTCCGGTGTACACCGGTGCCTCCGGTGACCAGCCGGTCAAAAACGAAAGAGAGAGATTGAGCGCATCCAGCACTGCTGCTCAGAACCGAGCTCGTATACGCCGGTCGGCTTACGAACCACGCCGGAGGGCACGTGGTTGCTGAGGCCGCTCGGTCAGAAGCACTCGACACAGAGCACAACAGAAAACGAAACGGAGGAGAAAGAGATCGAGCAGGGTCTGCGCCGCTCTGATAACACTCCTGTAGGAGTCCCATGCGCCTGCACCTCGAACAACGAAGGACAGAGCTACGAACAGAAGTGACAAGCGGTCAAAAAATCAACGAAAATCTGCCCAAAAACTCCGTGATTCGATCCCAAAATTTGCACAGATGAAATTTAACTAGGAACGAACCAATTCCCAAAAGATCATCGTCTGAAATTTATTCAAAATATAGGGCTGCACGATTTGGTGCAATCACGGGACAAGAAAAGTGATGAACAGAGAACTGACTGAGGAACACGAAAATCACAGACATGATCGAGGAATCCCAGAAGACAACTGGAGGATTTGGGCCTCCGTTCTCAACTCAAAATCTCTGTTTACACAAATTTCTAATTTGTGAACCTCGATCATGTCTAAGAGGTGAGATGGTTTGGGGTAGCCATATCTTATTTATGGGTCTATTACACATTCTCATTTGCCCCTGGATATTTTAAAGTGAACCACCTAGCCTGAGGGCATTATGGTCCAACTCGATTTCTGTTGATCAGACGGCCACACTTCCTGTACAGACTTGCTTCGCCTCGATGCAACCTCTGTGATTCCGTCACGTACCGCCCCGTTCCTCCTCGGAACCTCCGTCCGGGTTTTGAGGCCCAAACCTGAAAATCGTCCGCCCGGTGGTTTTGAGGCTCAATCCACCAAACCGCCGCAAGTAGCGTACTCCATACGCGTCCCCCGCCACTTGACGTGTGTCACCGCCGTCCTCGACCAGCCGTCCACCAATTCTTCTAGAGCCCCCGCTCGACTCGCTCGACGCCGTCTTGACTCGGTCAACACAGTCACTCCTCCATGTACACTTACGCTTGTCGATGTCCCCAAGTGTCAACCACCGCGGCTGGCCACCCGGCCTCCTGGTCCCTCTGTCCAAGCCTCACGTCCGTCTTTTACCGCTCTCAGTCCATCAGCATGGCACGTCCCTACTTGACCTTTACCTCGTCGTCGACCACCGCCTTCGAGCTCCACACCTGCGCACCACAAGCCAAGAGACATATTGCACAACCCAACTCACGTCATGGTTAGTTCACAAACTCAACCCAAGACGCGAATCACGTTAACAATCACTCATGACAAATCCGAACCACAAGGGCACATATCAACCTTGTGTTCGCAGTTATAATCAAAATCTAATAGATATCTGTATGCGATCCGAATTCGAGACATTCGTTTTGTATTCATATCCAATAATATGTCTGTATCCATATCCGTATTTGATTACAAGCGGACCGATCCGAATCCATCCTTACATGTCACCGCACAATCAACATGCCACACAGACAGACTCAAGTTATTGTGTTTTGGACATCACATTATAGGATTAGTAAGTTTATTAGAAACTTTGATATTGTATCTATTTAAAAAATTTAGGAACCTATGCCTTGTTTAGTTCCCCTCAAAATTCCAAGTTTTTTCACTCTCTCTCCATTACATCAATTTTTAGCCGCTTGCATGGAGTATTAAATGTAGGTAAAAAAAATAACTAATTACACAGTTTAGTTGGAAATCACGAGATGAATCTTTTGAGCCTAGTTGGTCCACGATTGGACAATATTTGCCAAATAAGACGAAAGTGGTACTATTTATCAGGTTGAAATTTTTTTTAATCTAAACAAGGCCCTAAATCTAAATGACATCCGGCTCGAGTTCTGAGGAGCAGACCTGCATTTTACACTTAGTCGACTGTGTTTGTTTCCCTCGAGCAAAAGTTTAGCCTTGTCACATCGAATCTTTGATACCAATTAGGAGTATTAAACATAGGCTAATTACAAAACTAATTACATAGATTGAGGCTAATTTGCGAGACAAATCTATTAAGTCTAATTAGACTATGATTTGACAATGTGGTGCTACATTAAACATTTGCTAATTATGGATTAATTAAGCTTAATAGATTCATCTCGCTAATTAACCTACTGCTGTGCAATTAGTTTTATAATTAGCTCATGTTTAGTGCTTTTAGTTAGCATCCGAACGTCCGATGTGACATGACTACTTTGTTTGTTTCCCCTTCCTATACTTTAGTCCCTATCATATCGGATGTTTGGACACATGCATGGAGTATTAAATATAGACTAAAAAATAACTAATTGCACAGATTACGACTAATTTGCGAAACAAATTTTTTTAAGCCTAATTAGTCTATGATTTGACAATGTGGTGCTACAGTAACACATGTGCTAATGACGGATTAATTACGCTTAATAAATTTGTTTCGCGGATTACTGAGGACTTGTATAATTTGTTTTATTATTACTATTCGAACACTTCCATGTAACACCCGATGTAACACTTAGTCCCTGGATTTAAACGAGACCTACCTGTAGCATGGCTGGATTGGCACAAGGCTAATTTCACTGTACTCTACCCTGATTGCTACTCCTGCTGCTTCCAGGAATATGCGCATGGTACAGCCTCCGTTCCCACTGGGACTGGGACTCTGGGAGGGAGTGCCGAGTGCCGAGTGCCGAGTGCCGACTGGGGTGGGTTGGCTATAGGCTGACTGCGAGAGTTACTGTTGGGCGAAGCGCGGCGCCTGGGCCAGGCGAGGCCCGAAGCAACATACGGCATGCAGATCTGGCCGACTGCAATTTCCGCAGCATTCATTGACCAGCGAAAAATGCAAATAGTGGTACTGCCCAAAATTGACGACGAGAAGGAAACAACGGCCCTCGTCCTTGGAGTATTTATATCACTGAACTCTTATTTACCGAGTACTCCGTACTTAGAGCATCTCTAAGAGTTTGCCAAATTAATTTGGCATCCATCTATTTTTGGCAAAATAGAAAAAACTATGCTCTAACAGTTTGGTATCTAACTTGGCAAATTTTATCAACTTAGCAAATCTCCCCTCTCCACGCGCATATTTGTGCGCTGAGCGCGAGCGCGCATCCGGCTTCACGTGCATATTTAAGCGGGGCTCTTCGTTTCTTAGCGGGCTCTTCGTTTCTTAACGGGGCTCTTCGTTCGCTTAGCGGGCCTCTTCTTATTTTACCAAGTCCAAATGGTAAATTCTCGGAGAGAGTCTATTTTTTCACTTGCCATATATTTTAGCGAGTTGTCAAATCACGATATTTGCCAAGTAAATTTTGGCAAACTATTGGTACAGTACTAGTAATATGTATACTTCGTATATATAAAAGGCTTCTATATTTAGCTGTAGCTAGGCAGGCTGTGCGACCATGCGTAGAAATAGACGGCTACTAGGTGGAGTAGCACCGTAGCAGAAATTCCATTTAATTTCCAGAACAGTATGGAGTACACACCCATAATGTCATCGATCGTAGGCAACCAAATTGATGTACATATACGTGTATACGAGGCACGTTCAGTTGGGCTCAGCAATTCAAAATTTACACGCGCGGCTGCTTGGAGTTGGAGGGGGAGGTCAGGCGGTGGGAGTGGGAAGAAGAAGAAGCGCGTCGACCTTGCTGGCCTGCTGCTACTACCGCTGGCTCGACGTAATTGCCCCACGTGAGGGAGCGAGACTCTTCAAACGCACTTTGGCAAGGTCAGTCGTCGTTGCACTGTGCCTGTGCTGTGCGCGGTACTCCTCCTACATGTACGTACAGTAGTGCCGGTGGAAAACGGCCCCCAGTCCGGCACTCCCTAGAGGGAGAGGGGCGGGAGGTCAGGGCCAGCAAGGCAGCAAGGCAACAAGTGGAAGCAAAGGAGAGGCGAGGGAAGTGGCTCAGCACTGCAGCATCGCATTGCTGAAAAGACAAGCTGAAAAGTACTGTTGTGAAAAAGAAATAGCGTTTCTTGGTTGAAAAAGTACGGCTAATAAGACAAACGAACAGAGAAACATAACTGTCCAGTAGTCTTCATATATCGCACTGATGAGTCACATTCCTTAGCGTGGCAAAGCAACAGATATATAGGCACCCGTGCGAAAGCTTGCATTGCATGCATGCATGGAGGCATATCTCAGCCACGGCCCACGGACATGAAAGCGAAGTTGCGGCGATCCATGGCTCTCCTATCTCAAATTGGTGGCCGTGGCTATCATATCCCGGTCAAGAGGTTCTGCCCACGGTTCTGTCGCTATCATATCCCGTCGTCCAAGCTACTAGTAAGATGGGACTAGTAGAAAGGTGCATCACGTTGTGGTAGATAGCTTTTCGGATTTTTCTACTGCCTCCAGTCCAGTGCACGTACCCAGTCGAAGAAGATGCCATATAGCCCATAGGTAGCACGGGACCTGCAGCAGTCCGTTCTGTTGCTTTCTCGGTTCCTAGTTCCTGATAAGCTCGGAACTCCGATCCATGACGTGTCAATATTGACCATTAAGGGCCCGTTTGATTAGAGATATTAAAGTTTAACAAACACTGTAGCACTTTCGTCTTATTTAATAAAAAGTTTTTAATTTTGGACTAATTAGGCTTAATAGATTCGTCTCGTAAATTACTCCTAATTTGTGCCGACATGCATGTAATTAGTCTACATTTAGTACTCCATACATTTGCCGCAACATTGATGTGATAGGAGTTAAACTGAATAATTCACAAACCAAACATGACCTAACTACGGAAAAAACATTAATAGGAGGATGCCACCTCGAGGGTCCACGTCGCAATACGTGATTCATACTGCAGGGATACAGAAATGCACATGTTCTCTTTTTGAATGTCGAGAAATGCCGCAAATGTTAGTTGCCGCTTGCTGGCTTTCCGCTTTGCGACTGGCGAGTTGCTCGTCCTAGCGCCGCCGCCGACGCTCCGCATCCATCACCGTTGGTCCCCTCTCTTCCCCCTCCGACGCCTCACCAAAGGTCAGATGGAGTAAAGATCCATTGTTTTTTATAATTTTTCTAGTAGATCGAGTCATTTAGGGTTAAAGTCTCCAGATCAAGTTTTTGGTACTGGGGATTTATCTTCTCCTCCTCCTCCTCCCCGGCGATGGTGAGGGGACATGATGGATTCGTTTTCTCTATGACGGCTCTGTTAAAGATGAGGGCGATATCAGCGTCAACAACTTCATTGGCTTGACGACATGGAGACTTAGCTTTCTAGATGGCGACATCAAGGCAGAGATGATGTCGCCGTTATGGAATAATTTTCTCCGGTCTCTTCTTCGTTTTGCTGTAGTTAGATCTGACCACGATGAAGGACTAGGGAGAATAAGTTTCAGATCAGTCTTTCTTATTCTTCGCTGGCAGAAAGAAAAACAAGGAAGACACAAAAAAGAAAGAAGTTTCTCTACTTTGCCTACAGGAATGTTGGTTGTTGTTCGTTGGACATATGTTCTTAGGCCTTTTGCCGAGTGTTTGCCTATGCAATCATCTATACGAATCATCATACAGGTTTAGAGTTGAGATTTTGGGCTATACAAAGTGTGGGTACAATTTAGATGATCAGATTCTGGATATATGTAATGTATTCCAGTGTGCTTGTAACGTGATGATGTACTCAACTATGATATAATATAATTCTTCTTTCGTCTTAAAAAATATATATTATTATTATTATCTTTCATGGTGATGGAAGAATCCCTCTCAACCTTTTTCGAGTGGGCCTGACGAATTAGGCCAGTCTCAATAGAGTTTCATCTGAGTTTTATCTACATTTAAGTCATGTAGGCATTTTTTATGATGTGGCACCATTTTAAGAAGAGAGAAGAAATGAGTTTTGTGGGGATTGAAACTCTCCTGGCACAATTACCAACTCACAGTAAGTCATGGAATTAAATGTCAATGAAACTATGTGTTAGAGTGATTGTTTCATTCATGTTTCATTGTATTCTATCTGATGTGGTGTTTCATTCAAGTTTTATTGTATTCTATTTGATGTGGCATTTTTAAAAATAATATTACGAAACTCTCCACTGATACTGGCCTTATAGATAGAGGCTATGCTGAATATTGAAATAAATGATGTGATGGTTCATTAGGCCCAATGATGATGGTCCGATCCATGGAGCTTGTGGATGAATTTCAGCCCAATAAACAGGCGCCGTCTCGGCCTTCAGTCCAGTCCTAGTTGCATTGCATCGTTCTTGTGCAGTTGGGCTCTCTCTACCAGGCCTATATAACATAAATGGATCGACCAAGGCACGATTGAAAAGTTACCATGTCCATCGTTTGTACTAGCCGCTTTGTTTTCGTGATATATGAGATGAGGTATGAAACACTCTTTTGAGTGTTTTTATAAAAATAAAAAAAGAGTGTCTCACATATGATATATCTAAAAAAAACAAAGGCTAGCGTAAAATATGGACAACAAGACAGAAAATGACCTCTAAAAAAAGAGGACATCAAAGACCAAATCTATTATTTTCTTTCGGTCGTCCACTGCCTTCCAGAGATTGAAGATCTGAAAAGACAGAAAAAAAAAACACCTGCAAACACCATGTCTCAAGAGGAAGCGCAGACTTCATCTCAAGGAGCGGTGAAATTAAAGAGCAAAACTAAAAAAACACAAGCCATACTCTTTTAGGTGTCTCACAAAAGGTCATGTAATGGGAGAGAATGCAATGCAAAACTTGCCAGTGAAAACTATGGCAATTACAACCATGTCACAAAGGATTGTCCTTCAACAAAGGAACCAAAAAATAACAGCTATGGCTGCTGGCTTTGCTGTTGAAGGAATGGGTTGTTACAATATTCTTTTCTTCGGCAAATAAAATGCTAGTAAAATTTATTCACCAGATGCTAGTAAAAATTCTTCGGTCACCATGGGTTGTGGATGATGGAAGTGTTACTGAGTTTTTTATTACCACATTTCCTTCGTCTGTGACCGATTTAGATATAATGGTTCTCGCTGAGGCCAATAGAGGGTAGACGTGTCAAAGCAAAGATGGTGTTCGAAGAGAATATGAAGTACAAAGATTGGATTTATGGAATTCCGAAAATGTGGCAACAATTTGGTGACCCTTTGTGAAAACTGAGGGAATTTTCTATGATTTGCGATGTGGACTCAATATTAGTAGGTGGTGAGCGGCAAATTTGACATGAAGTTCACAAAGAAAGCATTTCCAAAATTAGGTCTGCAGGAAAACAAGTGCTAGGTGCAAGTGGCGCTGGACTTCAGTGTATGCAAACGGTCTAGCCTGAGCAAGCGTACGTGGGCAGCTGTGCCTCTCCCATAGCATCGTGAGGACCACGCTGTGCTGGTTGGTGACTTGCCAAGTGTTTTTGAGACACTAGATGATGTAGACATGAGCGTTGATGATCCTAGCAATGAATTTACCATGAAAGAAGTAAACAATGATCAGCTTGCAAGTCCACAAAAGTCATTTTCAAAACCAGTCCCAAAACGCAAACATACCGCTGCTGTGACTTGTGAGTGACCAAGTGGTGATGGATCGTGGATCGAGAGACAAAGTTAAAGGCCAGGGCAAACCTTGATGATCGGTAACTCTGATGATGCCTTTTTAAATCTTTATTGACAATCCTTTAGTTATAAATACTGTAATGCCAGTATTTTTTTATTGTCCTCGGAGTCTAAAATTAATGAAAATAATATTAAGCAAACAAATAGACTTCAAGATCAAACTGTACCTGCTATAGTTTTTCAAAAAAAAAAAACTGTACCTGCTATTCTGCAAGGGAAAATTTTCTTTCTTTGTGGTACTCCCTCTATCACGAAAAGAATGCAACTACGGGTTGTGTGTCAGCAAAAGTAGTTCAGTTTGACCAAATTTCTAATGAATACTATTCACATTTACAGCTCCAAAATAATTTGGTATGAAAATACATTTTGTAATTAATCTAATGATATTTATTTGATATCATAAATATTGATATCTTTTTTTATCTATAATTGATCAAACATAGGATACTAAACCATGACACTATGCTAAAATTGCATTCTTTCCTAAACGGAAGGAGTACTAAATGATGAAGCTGATGACGATGACGAACTTGATCTCCTCACTTTGAACCATATTTGTGGTGGTATAGTAGAGGTATTGTCCAATGGAGACGGCAGGGGTTTACATAATCTTAAAGTTGTATCCGGACGAGAAAAAAAAACAAGTTCTAAGAAAGAAGAAAAACAATTAATATTATATGTAAGGTATATAGATTATGGACTTGCTAGCGCATGAACGTCCGATTCGGGCAGCAGCGTCTGGACACTGCCCGCACAGGGAGCGAACAAGCGCCTAGCGCGTTGGGCTCGCGAGGGAGCCCACTAGCAGTGGGCTGCGCCGTCCCGGACGTTGCCTACACCGCCCCGATCGTTGTCCATGCTGCCAGCCACTTTCCATGCGCTACCCATTGTGCAACACCCGATCTACTTTATAAACATCCACATGCAACAGTTGCAACACACAAAAGATTATGACAGATGCAACATTTGAAACAAGCATCAGAAACACTTGCGAAAACGCTTGAAAACAATTAAAAACTATTGTAAACATATGCAACATCCAGATAAAATAATTGCAAACATACATATGCAACACTTGAAACATATGCTTGCAACATGCATGTATATATGCAACATCCCAACAAAACACTTGCAACATTCATCTGAAACAGATGAAACATTTAGGAACATACACTTGAAACATACATGTATAGTCATTACAACATGTGCAACATCTCAATATACTTTTGCAAGATCGATATACAACACTTCAAACATACTATTGTAATATTTGCTTTCAGTGTACCATCTGCTTGCTGCTTGAACAAACGGAGGCTCGTGCTCGTCGACGTGGATCTCGACACCGGCATGGAGCTCGAAGCTGCGGAGTGACGCGGAGGTTATCGGTGTGGAGCTCGCGGCGGCACGGACCTCGGCTAGGGCAGGGGCAGGCAGATGGAGCGCGGTCGCGAGGGGAGGCGCGAGTCCGGGAGCGAGCGAGCGCCTAACATCGGGCTTGCCGTGCGCACGGTGCGGGCGGGCGGCAGAGGCGCGAATGGGGGCGGCGCGGGCGAGGGCGGTGTCTGTCCAGCGAGCAGGCGGGGGCGAGTGCGGGATCAATCCGGATAGACGGACGCCATATAACGAGCGATTCCGTATAGATTACCACTCTATATATACTGATAAACGATGTGCGGCCCTTCAGCGTCCAACTGGAGTACACACGTTTCTGACTTTCACATTTAGAATTGCACCTGGAACTGGTCGAAGTAGTTACCGAGGAAGGAGAGGCAGGTCGGAGAAGAACAGGGACCGGAGAATATCGATCTCTGAAGTTTTTTTGGTGCTTTCTTGTGAGGTGGTGCTCTAACTTGTAGTTTCCGTCCAAGCAAAGCCCAACCAGCCCACAGCCCCTATCATGTCCCGAAGCATTGGCGGTGTCCAACAAATTAATATGTTTGTTATTGTTATGGATTGTGGAAATGATTTTTTATAACAGAAGAAACACGTATAGTATCTAGCCACGCAATGTTGTGGACAATTCAGCTAGTCATATTGGTTCCTTAATAATTATTGACCTTTGGTTCAGGTCTCTACAGTAACATCAAATGAGTTGTGAAAAAAAAAATTAAGAACATCAAATGAGAACGACGTATACCCACTAAATGCAATGCCGCTTATTACATGCAACATTGACTTTGACTGTGACCAATCGTTGTTCCGAAAGTGTAGGTGCAGGTAGGCAGTGTACCTCGTATTCTTTGTACATTGTACGAATCAGGTACAAGTACGTACTTAAGTAACTTAACCGGGACGACTTGGACGACCAAACGTTGCCACCTGCCAATGGGAAAGGTTGGGAATTCTCGCGAGTCATGTTCCATCACTTTTGGTCCTGCATTTCTACTCCCATCACATTCACAATCATATGCCCTTGTTGACACGACTATGGTGCCAACCTTTCACTCGCTCGGGCGTCACCATGATAGCCCTCGTGCAGCTAATTGCACTGCAACTGCAACAGAGAATTGATGCATTATGCTCACAAGGAATCAGTCCATGCATTATGCTCACAAGTCACAATGACATGTGGGACCTACAAAAGTGATTAGCAAGTCAATAGTCGAGTCAAGCCAAGGAGGCAAGGACGGTTTAGAAACTGTACCTCCGCCAAACAGCAGTAGTAGCTTCCCCACGTTGCGTGCTCACTGCATCTCGATTCCAGAGGGAGAAAGACAAGCGCTTCGAACGCGATGATCGCGCTGCCCAGCTCTGTTCCATGTTTCTCCGTGCTGTTTCTCCTCGTGGTTTCATCATGCTCGGCCGACGATGTCGACTTCATCTACCAAGGTTTCCAGCACGCGAACCTGACCCTGGACGGCTCCGCGTCAGTGCTGCACGGTGGCGCGCTCCAGCTCACCAACGGCAGCAACCGCCTCGTCGGCCACGCGTTCCACGGCTCTCCCGTGCGCTTCCTCGACGGTGGCGGGAGGCCGCCGTCGTCGTTCAGCACGGCCTTCGTCCTCGACATCGTCACCGTCGGGAGCAGCGGCGGCCACGGCCTGGCCTTCGTGGTGGCCCCGTCCACCGTGCTTCCCGGAGCGGCCCCCGAGGTCTACCTCGGCGTCCTCGGCCCGACCACCAACGGCAACCCCGCCAACCATGTCTTCGCCGTGGAGTTCGACACCGTGTTCGACCTGGAGATGAACGACACCAACGGCAACCACGTCGGCGTCGACGTCAACAGCCTCGTCTCCAACGTGTCGGAGCCTGTCGCGTACTACACAGCCGACGCCGGCGGAAACACCAAGGCGGTGCCCGTGACGCTGGAGAGCGCGCAACCAATCCAGGCGTGGATAGACTACGACGGCGGCAGCGGCGTCCTCAACGTGACCGTCGCCCCGGTGTCCGTGGCAGACCGACCTCGCCGGCCGCTGATTTCGACAAAACTCGACCTGCGACCGGTCTTCAGGGAGGAGATGTACGTCGGCTTCTCCTCGGCGACAGGGAAGCTGGCGAGCTCGCACTACATCTTGGCGTGGAGCTTCCGGACCAACGGGCTCGCGCAATCCATCAATCTCCGGCGGCTGCCGAAAGTTCCGAACACGAGCACAGCGCTTTCCAAGCTCGTCATCGTCAAGTTCGCCGCCGTGGCTTGTGCAGGAACACTGGTACTGATCGCCGCGGCCATGGCCATCGTGCTGTGGCTTCGGAAGAGGGCGAAGCTCGCTGACACACTGGAGGACTGGGAGCTGGAGCACCCTCACAGGTTCCCGTACAAGGACCTCTACAGGGCCACCAAAGGGTTCAAGGAAACCGAGCTCCTTGGCGCGGGCGGTTTTGGCCAGGTGTACAAAGGAGTGCTCCGGCAGCGCTCCGGCGGCGGCGAGGTGGCCATCAAGCGGATCTCCGCCGGCACGAGGCAAGGGATGAAGGAGTTCGTCGCCGAGATCGCGAGCCTCGGGCGCATGCGCCACCGCAACCTGGTCGAGCTGCGCGGGTGGTGCAAGCATGCCAGGACCTGATCCTCGTCTACGAGTTCATGCCCAACGGCAGCCTCGACGCGCACCTGTTCGGCGCGGACCGCAAGGCGCCGCTGCTGGCGTGGGCGCAGCGGTTCGCCGTCCTCGCGGGCGTCGCCCGCGGCCTGCTGTACCTGCACGAGGAGTGGGAGCACGTGGTCGTGCACCGCGACGTCAAGGCCAACAACGTGCTGCTCGGCGCCGACATGGGCGCGCGGCTCGGCGACTTCGGCCTCGCGCGCCTCTACGAGCACGGCGCGAACCCGGCGACGACGCGCGTGGCGGGGACCCTCGGGTACATGGCCCCCGAGCTCACGGTCACCAGCCGTGCCACGACGGCCACTGATGTGTTTTCCTTCGGCGCCCTGCTGCTCGAGGTCGCGTGCGGACGCCGGCCGGTGGAGCCGCCGAGTGAGGCGACGGACGATTCGGACGTGATCCTGGTGAGGTGGGTCCGCGACTGCGGGCTCGACGGCGACCTGCTGCGAGCCGTGGACCCGAGGCTGGAGGGGTGCTACGACGAGGGGGAGGCGAAGCTGGTGCTGTGGCTTGGCCTGATGTGCAGCCAGGCTCGCCCGGAGGCGAGGCCCAGCATGCGGCAGGTTTGCCGGTATCTGAGCGGCGAGGAGGCATTGCGGGAGGATGCGGTGCTCGTTTTCACCGGCGCCGACTCGGTCGAGTTCATCGGGTCGTCGCTCTCCATAACGTGGTCCTCCTCCGGCGGTACCATGTCGGCCGGCTCTCTGCATGGTGGTCGGTGAACTACTACTATCGTATAGAAAGCTGTTAAGATGCACACACACATCCGGGTGTTTCTTTGTGTAAGATGTACAGATAGGCAGGTACCGTGTGGCTGTTGCGTTTATGTACACAAGTTTGGCTCTAACGCTTTCGGCCCCCTAGGCCTTAGTGAAGGTGTTCGATGTTCCAGGATCAGAACTGCCTAGAGTATGACTACTGAACATACATAGTACTATCAGTAGTTGTTGAAGAAAGAGTACACCGACTATTTCCCCTAGATGGGAACTGATATTGAATGTGCAGTATTCACAGTTTTATGTGACAATGAACTGGTACTGAATGAAGCTGACTACTCTGTAGCATCGGATAGCTTTGATTTGTGTTGGCCACTTATCCTACAACATATGACATCAGAGATTATGCAACTGTAAATTTCTGTTTATGGCTTTATGCTCCCTCCTTGAAGTAGAATAATTTGCCACGGTGATATCTCCATTTGGATTACTTCAGAATCCAAATGAACCACCACTTCAGCATGAAAAAAAATAAGGTGCTACAGAAGTGGATTCATCTGAGCCACCACTTTAGCATGAAGCAAAAAGTGAAACACGAGATGTGCAGTCAAGGCAAAAGAAGATAGATTGCTGAACCATGACTTCAGCAAGGAAAAACTGAAGCGTGCCATATGTGCTACAGTCATGGCAAAAAAAAAAAAGGAAGAGAGATAACAGAAACAAAAAGGAAAGAAAGAAACCTCCAGGTTAATGCAAAGAGCGGTGGTATTTTAGGCTTACGCCCAGTGCTTCAGGAAGAGAGGCCTCAGCTTTCTCAACACCCTATACTATCATAAGCACTCGAAGACCAATTATCTTAGCTAAAGCAAACTGCATACCGAGTAAATAACAAATCTAACGTGCAGTCCAATCCTACAGGCTAAATTGGATAGGATGCAAATCACTAGTTCACTACAGAATAAACTTCTGAAACAATCTCCTGCAAAGCAGGCAAATGTTCATCGGGACATTAGGAATTTGGTATTTGACGATGGTCTGAGAATAGCATGTACAACTAGCAGTCAAAAATATTTGTTACAAAAGGGTAGTTAATAGCACGGTGAACTGCTACTACTATGGATTAAGACCCTGATTCTCTTGTAACTGCTTAATAAAACAACAGAACAGATAATAATACTGCACTAAATTCCATCTGTTAGTTCAAATCTTGACAATATGGATGGCACAAGTTCAGTGAAAACTACACCAAGTTGCAAAACAGCAAAATCGTGTGTAGGTCATTCCAAACGATTATTCTTTCAAACACTTAGAACATGATTTATTATTCACATTACATGATATAGATAAAGTACAAGGAATAACTCTATCCACTTCAAGACCTAGTACTACAGTCTACAAGGTATGGATATTTGCATGGCTGTGGCTATGGTGGGCGGGGTCGCAGCCGTGGCAATGGTGGCAGAAGTTATGGCCACTGGAACTGCTATAACTGTTGTGTTCATGTACACAAGTTTGGCTCCAACACTTTCTGTCCCCCTAGAGTACTGACTACTGAGTATAAATAGAACTATCAATAGTTGTCAAAGAAAGAGTGCATCAATATTTTCCGCCACTAGATAGGAACTGATACCGAATGAGTGTGCAGTATTCGCAGTTTTTTGAGCCCGCTACTCTATGGCATTGGATAAGGTCGATTTGTGTTAACCACTTACCCTAAAACATGACATCGGGTATTATGAAACTGTAAGGTTGTGTAAATGTCTTATGCTCCCTCTGTGAAATAGACTAATTTTCCACGATGAAGTCTCGACTGGATTTAGTCATAACTTCAAGGCAGTATCGGAATGGATCCGTCTGAACTCTGAACCACGACTTCAGCAAAAAGGAAAAACTGAACCGTAACAGATGTGCTACAGTCATGGCAGAAGAGAGGTTACAGCAACAATCAGAAAAGAAAGAAACCTCCAGAGTAATGTATAGAGTGATGTGTGAGATCAGGTCAAAGGAAGAAGAAGAGGCTTCAGCTTTCTCAACACACTATATTATCATAATCACTCAAAGGCCAATTCCATTAGCGAAAGCAAATTGAATAGGGAGTAAATCTAACGCTCAGTCCAATGCAGTGGACTAAATGGAAAGGCTCCACTATATTATCATAATCACTCAAAGGCCAATTCTGTTAACTAAAGCAAATTGCACAGGGAGTAAATCTAACACAGTCAAATGCTCTGGATTAAATGGAAAGGTTCCACTATATTATCATAATCACTCAAAGGCCAATGCCATTAACTAAAGCATATTGCACAGGGAGTAAATCTAACGCCCAATCCAATGCTATGGACTAAATGGAAAAGCTCCAGCAAACAACTCCAGCAGATCACTACAGAATTGGCTTCTAAGACGATCCAGCAAAGCAAGAAAAGGTCATTTGGACCACTAGGATTTTTGTTATTTGGATATGATAGCATGTACAACTAACAGTCAGAACTATTTCATTACAAAAATATCAGGTACATTTCGAGCTATGATGGATTTAGACCGTAATTAGTTTGTGATTCCTGAAAGCAGCAAAACAGATAATGATACTGCATGTTAAATTCCATCTTTTAGTTCAAGTATTGGCAGTATGGATCGCCTAAGATCAATGAAAACTATACAGAAGAGAACACCAAGTTGGAAAACAGCACAATCCTGTGTGGGTCATTCCAAACGATTTTTTATTCAAACATTTAGACCATAATTTATTATTCATATTACATGATACAGATAAAGTACAAGGAATAGCTCTATCCACTTCAACCTACACTTAAAAGAGCCTCCAGACCTAGTACTACAAGGTATTAGGTATAGATCTTTGCGCCATATCATGTTCACCAACCATAGATGGAAAAGATTCAGGAATAGAATTCCTGGGACGAAAAACAAAAGAGCAGTTTGGAGGGTTAATTGAACATATAACTTTATATCTTACCATTGAGATTTTTCTGGAGAACATCCATCACAGAACCAAAGTCAGCCTTCACACTGATCGGTGGATTAGCATACTGGCAAACCATGTCCTTGATGTTTTTGTCATGGTAATCGATCTTTGACTGCGTGAACTTCAGCCCATGAGCTGTGCTAACAACCACAGTGCAGTCATTAGGCCCAATTATACGCTGATCCCGGAGCTTAAACAAAGCAGCAAGTGCAACCCCAGTATGTGGGCAGGCAAACATCCCAGTGCGGTCAGCAAGCGCCATCGCATCCATTAGCTCCTCCTCTGTAGCCTCCTCCACAATACCATCAGTAGCCTTCAGCGCGACCACCGCACGGTCAACAGATACAGGATCACCAATCTGAATCGCAGATGCAAATGTGGTTTCAGCAACTTGTGGCTGAAACTCAGTCCAGCCTGACTTGTAGTACCGGTACAGCGGATTTGCATTTGCAGCCTGTGCACAGACAAGCCGTGGGACACGATCAACAAGTCCAAGAACGCGGCACATCTCAAACCCCTTGTAGAATGCATAGATATTCCCAAGATTGCCTCCTGGAACAATGACCCAATCCGGCACCTGCCAATTGAACTGCTGCAATATCTCGATGGCCGCTGTCTTCTGCCCCTCGAGGCGAAGCGAGTTGAGCGAATTGGCAAGGTAGATTGGCAGCTCTGCAGTGACCTCGCGAATGAGCCGCATGCAGCCATCAAAATCAGTGTCTAGAGAGAGCACGGTGGCGCCGTTGGCGATTGGCTGGATGAGCTGCTGCAGCGAGATGCGGTCCGCTGGCAGGAACACGATGGCGGGGATTCCCGCGGCCGCGCAGTAGGCCGAGAGCGCGGCGGAGGTGTCTCCCGTGGACGCACAGCCGACACCGTTGATGGGGCGCGAGAGCGGCGCGCGGCGGAGGCGGTTCACCTGACTGACGAGCACGGTCATGCCGAGGTCCTTGAAGGAGCCGGTGTGGGAGATGCCACAGTGCTTGACCCAGAGGTCGTTCATCCCGCCGAGGTGCTCGCGGCCGAGGCGCTCCGCCCAGAAGAGGTTGGAGTTGCCCTCGAAGAGGGAGACGATGTGGTCGGAGTCGATCTCGGGGAGCACGAACTCCTTCTTGGACCAGACGCCCGAGCCGTAGGGCCAGGCGGTGCGGCCGACGCGGGAGTCGAAGAGGTCGCGCCAGTAGGAGCCCGGGTAGCGCGCCAGCGCCTCCATGTCGTGGCGCACGTCGAGGAGGCCCCCCGAGCTGGAGCGGTAGACAACCTCGTCCAGCGAGTAGCGCTCGTCGGGGTCCCCGCCGGGCGCCCGCGGGAAGGGCTCGTACCACGCCGAGAAGCCCTGCGCCGGGCCGCGGAGCCGCGCCGCCTCCTCGCGGATGTTCTCCTCCGCTGGGCGGCGGTGCTTCGTGGCCGTCGTGTCGGAGGCGGCGCAGCGCGCGCGGCTGGGGCTGGCGCGGGGAGGCAGGCGGAGGTGGGAGCCGGCGGCGGGCCCCCGCACGGATGGTTGGCGGGAGTGGGAGTGGGGGTGGGAGAAGAGGAGGGAGAGGGAGGAGGCCGCGGTGGAGGTCGCCATGGTGCGGTGAGGCTTTGGCGGCGCGGCGGCGAGATTGCAGAGGGTGGGGAAGGGGGGCGAGATTAGGGGGGAGCGGACGCTGGTGACGTGGACGAGGGTTTAGGCTTTTTAGGGTTTAGGGTTTACGGTCGGCCGGTCTGGACAAATTGTCGAGGGCGATGCGTTCGACCCGGTTCATTTCCTCTGTCACCCGTCATATCGAATGTTTGGACGTATGCATAGAGCATTAAATGTAGGTAAAAAAATAATTAATTATACAGTTTGTCTGTAAAGTTCGAGATGAATCTTTTAAGCCTAATTAATTTATGGTTGGATAAATTTTGTCAAATAACAATGAAAGTGCTACAGGAATATTTCCTCCAAATATTTCGGAAGTGAACACAGCCTATGTTCCACTGGTGGTTCGCCGAGCTGCCATACGCTCTCCGACACGAGAATCACACGCTGAGCTGAACGCACGTCGTGTCACGGTGGAGGTTGAACCTCTACGCTCGGTGCTCAACGCTTCAAATGCCCAAGGGGCGAACCATCCTAACCACACAGATGAGCAAGCAACACGGTACCTATTTTAGCGAGCAATTACCTTATTTTTCGCGTGCTTTTCAAGGAGTACTGTATAGCCTAGTATCCTTTATGGAAAGCATCTATCGCATGTTGAGAACGTGGAGAATCGCTGGCCATGGATTTTGGATGCGGATTTTGCATGGGCCCACTGAACCATCGATACCACCACAAAGGTTCACATCAGAGGATGTGAGAAAAGCCGGCTCCCTTCATATGGATGCAGGATGCAAGTATCACTTGCTCTAAAGGGAAGGAGGCTGCCACCAACTGTTGCGAACCCAGCACGAGCAAAAATGCAATACTGCTGAAGAGACTAGACAATATACAAGCAACAAAAGAGTACGTAGAAGCTTTGCCCTGTTTGTTTCGCTGAAATTTGACTTATGCTGATTTATTGTGAGAGAAAAACACTGTTCGTTCGCTAAAAAAGTACTGCTGAAGTAGTTCATGCGAACAGAAATGAGTTAAACAGGGTGTCGATTTTCAAGGTGTAGGGTACTTAGTTTTTCAAAATTTCAAAGTTGCACTCAACATATGAAATCAAGAAGGTAGTATATAATACAGAAGAATGTTATCTGATCATGGATTCGCAGTTACTTAGATTGTTCATCACAGTATGCTCCAATTAAACACTTCAGCTGTCAGAATTTTCTTGCAGGGAAGATGGCTAACGTGCAAATGATGAATCAGGTGAAGCTGACTGCAGTGTGACTTGCTGCAGTTCCAATCTCGACTATCTTTGGCATGGGAATTAAGTCGAACACTGTAGTTTATGGGGCCCATCATCTATTTAGCATTTCGGATGACTGTGCAGTGTTCACATAAGTTGCGCTCTTGTTGAATCCTTCGAGCACCATTATTCGCACTGCCTCCAAGCCCCTATGCAATGCGAAATCAAGCTGCACAAAGAGATCGCTTCCGTTACCTTTCCTTGTCTCCACATGGATAAAATAGAATACCCGATTATGAGTTTACTAAATTGGCTGAACCAAAATATCTGTAAGGTACATATCATAGTGAAAACCTCTTCTTGCTCTTTCTTGTTAAAAGGCCGGAGAACAAAATTTGCAGGATCCATTTTCCCGGGTGGTCGTCCAATGCCTGCAAAATATGATTGCAGGAATATTCATTCTGGGCAACTGAAGAGAAAAGGAGTGAGAAGGGGCATACCAATTCTTAGGCGTGGAAAATCACGGCTTTGTTTCAAATGGTTGACGATGCTTCTCATCCTGCAAATAGTGGCCAAATGGTAAGTACAGAAACAAGCTCTTCTCCAAACAATAACAGTGATGGGAAGGTCACAAAGTCAGTGCCATCACTATGTCCAAATTTACACATTGATATAGAACCTATACGAAATTATGAATAAAAAGATCATGGACTCTTTCCTTATAGGAATTTAAAAGAGGGAGCAATAAAACTACAAATGAAGTTGTTACCAAAGTTTTAATGCTGGCCTGCTGCATTTTGTAACAGGTAGGCACTTTATAATCAAGTTTCTAAACATCAATGTACAGTTGCTACTGTGTTGACGGACAACACCAATGAATGAATCATATGATCAAATATCCTTCTCTTGGATGAACTTGAGACTATGGAACAATTATCTGTCTCCAAAAGTATGTGATCTTCATCAGAATTTGTATTAGAAAGAACACTGAAATAATGACTAATAAGCTATACATGGAACAGATATCAGAAAGTAGATGAGAAATGGAGTACCCATTATGCCCGCCATGCCCACCCTTTGGCAGCAGGCGCAGTTTTGCAAAGGGTAAATCTAGATCATCATACATCTGCAGAGAAGAAAAGAATGTGGACTAGTTAATAGTGATTTTGCAAGGTGACAATGACATTTATAGTGATATGAAATGCAGCTAGTGAAGAGTAAACATTTACCACGACGACTTGATTAAGTGGTATTTTGAAATATGAAACCAGCTGCCCAACCTATACATAACTCAACGTGTGTAAAAAAAAAGATACAAAAAAGGAATAATACTACAATAGCATTCAATGTTTCACTGGAATCATTGTACTTACAGACTCACCGCTTGCATTCATAAAGGTTTGTGGCTTGGCAAGCATAATAGGTGCATCACCGATGCGACCTGGATAATAATGAATTGGTCTTAGTGAAGAATGCTTTCAAGCATGCATGGAATTACAAAGAAGTAATAATGCATCTACTTTATGTTCAATATTCAGTTATAGACATGGCCGTCCCTGCAGGAGTGCGACCTGTGCGACGGCATAGGGCCTCTGTTTTCCAGGGCCCCGAACTCCAAAGTTCAGCCCATCAAACCTATTAATCTTATCAAAATTTCTAGCAAGTAGCCAAGTAAGCCAAATCCTCAAGCGGAAGAAACGTTTCCAACCCCGCAGCACTAGTTCGACTTTCATCTTTGACTTTTATTCTCCCAATCTTGATCAGCGTTTGGCGTCTCAGCATGGGTGATTAGGCTATACGTGTCAGCGTGAAGCTATGTCGCCGTCTGTTGTGAGGCCATGGACGGTGGATATCAGGAGTAGGACATGCTGCTCATGGCCTGGTGCTGGTCCACTTTACTTGACCTGCTGAGCAAAGGGCAGCAAGTGCTGCGCTGAACTGCTGGTTGCATCTTCCTTCGGCAAGCTAACAACATAATTTTGTTTTCTTTTCTTCAATTGTACTCAGTCTTTTGTATGAACTAGTGAACTAGTACTGGCTTGTTTGTTGTCTGATGTATATATAACACATATCCCTTAATTTTGTTTTTTCTATCTTACATATTCATGTGTAAGAACTTGTTGAGACATCGAGTGTTTTAAGATCGAAACCCTTTCTTCTGAAAATCAGTCTAGAAAAATATGAATCGAATTAATAAAAGCGTAAAAAACAGAAAACTAAATATTAGAAGGGAGCTATGGATAGGTCATGCAACCAAGAGTTAATTCTGTATAATTCTTGATCGTTGCAATGTAATACAGTATTTTATTATTCTACTTTGCTAAGTTGCTAGGGCCTATTTTAGAATTTAGCACAAGGTCCCCATTTATGCCAGGACATCCCTGGTTATAAGAGTATCCGAAGGCCACATGTAGATTGCTGTAAAAACTCTTTCAGGTTGCGACAGATTTAATTGTGAAAGGAAGTGAGAAAAGAATTGGAACACAGTTTAGCTCTTGAAAGCATTCTATCAAGATTAACATTACAACTTCAACACATACAATAATACTTCATGTAAAGAAAAATACTTTGGTGTGATTGTTACCTTTTCCAACCATTGCCTTGAACTGCATACTGCTCAGAGATATACCCTCAGCTTCTGCTATAACATCGATCATCTCGAATCCAACCTGAGAATAATTAGATATGATCTCAAATTCTCAACTCCGTACAAAGATTGTACATTGGAGTTTATATTTTCTAATTATACCAGTACACAATAAAGTCCTCTGCGCACAAGAGAAAATCTGCTCTCTGACTACGAATCATACATTTTAGTGTTTTTTTTAGCGTTTCTATCCCATTCTGTAACAAGAAAACAAGTCGACGAATCAAGTTTCAAATTTGCATATACCCTTTGTTTACATCCTTAATACCTATTCAACATTTGTATTCAAAAGTTTAAGACTCGGAGTTCCCACCGTGGAAAACGGCAGCTTTCACGACGAACAGGGTAGGTAAGGCGCTTACGTTGTGGCGAGTTCCCTGGTACACCTTTCCGGGGTTACCCAGCCCGACGAAGAGCCACGGCTTCCGCGCGCCGCCGTCGCCTGTGCCCGCGGCTGATGAAGAGGCTGCCCGACAGGCGAAGGAGGACGCTGGGACGCATCTTGACCTTGCGCGGGGGTGTGAGAAAAGAGGAGATGGAAGGCGGGACGCCGAGGCGCCAGAGAGCAGCCGCATCGCCGTCGCTGCCGCCGCCGCCGCCGCAGCGCCGCTGGTAGGAGATTTTACTAGCTGAGCCCCCCGGAGAATGATTTGGACCTTTGGGAATTGGGAGGCGTGGGACGGGCTGGGAGTGTCACACTGGGCTCCATAGCTTAGGGCTTTAGGCCAGGTTGGGCCGACAGCCCAGTTATAAAATTATTCTTCTTAATTAATTTTCAATTTGGCAAAAATATATGTACGCTTTGAAAACATTGCAAACAAGGGTGTATATCTAAACATTATAAAATATCCAAATATTTTTAATAAAAACAAAATAAACAATTAAATTTTATCTTCATATGGATTTACATGAAAAACAAGGTCCACGGTATATATATGGAATATATATTTTCATGCATGCCCCTAATGGTTGGACACACCTTCTCGCCCTTCAGCAAGCGGGAGGAGACTTTTATTTTTTTTAAAAAATCTTCTCAGCTGATATGTATTTTTTCTGAATTTAAAATAAACATGATTTTAAGGTGTCAGTGGAATTTGGTCATTGGTGCCTCAAAGGCTCAAACTCAGGGCGTTGGACCAGATATCATTATTCTTTGATCATCTAAGTAACCAATTATTTTTTTGTCTACTACCCGACCAACCGTTCTAAACCTCTTCTTCAAGCAAACGAGCCCTTCCTACCACTACCCACGGCTACATAAGTTCATTTTAGAGACGTCTCCTTAGTCCTTTTTAGGTACTTTGGTTTTTTAAATGCTCGTTGATTGACATTTTCAAATTTATAACATAGAAAATCCCATTAAAATTATTAATTTTGAAATTCATATTATTTTTGAATCTTTTAGATGACCTCATATAGAGAAATGATCTAAACCAAAGTGGTAGGTCTCCAGGCCATGGCAAGGTATGGTCTCAATGCTATATATGTACAACTAGATTCTATGCTACCTAGACACCTCGTTGCTACAACCTCCTTTGTTGCCACGGTAATGCTCTCTACCCAGTGTTCGTCAGGCTGGATGGGACGGACCCGCCTGCCCCCGCGCCTAGCGCGCCCCACCCACGCTGCGTGCCTCGCGCCCCCACCCACGCCTCGTGCCTCGCGCCACTCGCCGCCTATGCCTCGTGCTGTGCACAGCTAAGGTTCGACCTCCGCACCATGGCATTGAGTTCTGTGTCGGCGTCAACCTCCGCGTCAACGAGCGTCCATTGGGGGCAGCAAGTAGATGATCATATGTTGCAACTGTATGTTTCATGTGTTTTAAATTTATGTTACAAGTGTATATTTCAAATATTTCAGCTGTTTCAAATGTATGTTGCAACTGTTTTATCTGGATGTTGCATATGTTGCACTAGCTACACACGTATGTTGCACGTGTATGTTTCAAATGTTTCGGCTGTTTCAAACGTATGTTGCAAGTGTTTTATCTAGATATTGCAGTGTCCATACACATATGTTGCAAACGTATGCTGTAAATGTTTCATATGTTTCGGGCATTTGTTGCAGCAAATGCTTTATATTGCAAGTGTTTCACGAGCAGGCGCGGCAAGGGAGTGCAGGCGAAGGTGGTCCCCTCGAGCGCAACGGTCCCCATGTGCGCGCGGGAAGCAAAGCGGGCGCGACACCAAGGCGCAAAGCACAACGCTATATCCATGGACGCGGCAGCAGGCACGGAGCACGAAGCTGCATTCATGGACGGACAGCAGGTGCAGAGCACAAAGGTACATCCATAAATAGGCAGAGGTGTGAAGCATGGGCGGGCAGCGGGTGCGGCGTCCGGACGTCCCCCAAATCAGCCCCCCTAGTCTCTCCGTCCGTTGTTGTCATAACAAGCTTATCGCTACACCGTCCAATTAGAAGTCCACCGCACGCCACCTCGTCGTCCTGTCCTCATGCTATGACAGCATTCAATCTAAGCCCACCACATCTTCCATGCAAAATCTCGTCCAAAACCCAAAAATCTAGTCGTATATGAGCATGACTGCAAATAACCAAGACACGCATTTTACAACATAAAATTACAGTATAGTTATAAATATCACTCTCGCTTGATGTCCTTGATTTAGCACATCAAATTGGACCGGTACCAGCTTCCTATCAATGCTAGAGGTATAGGGCATAAGGCCTATATATTTGGTTGGTGTCAAGCTTTTGCTAGATCTATACCTTAGCTGTACTAGAAAGTGTGATGAACAAAATCACATTTTGTGAAAACTTTAGCAAGAAATGAGTCTATGGTGTGCGAGACTTGGTACTAAGAAAATATGGCACATTATAGTTATAACAGTGAACAAACAACTGCAAAAAAAATCATGACATGGCTAATATATGGCGTGACAAATGTTAGGCACAAATCAAATCTTATCTTATACTCTTATAAAGCAAAACCCCACTGGCTATTTATCTAGACATGCAAGATGTTGAAAGCCCTAGTTTGGTTTTAGCTAATTGATGAAACCTCAGTACTAACCTCTATGCTAAGTGTGTGAATTAGATGAGGTTGGTACAATCCAAGTGTGGAGCAAGATTCAAGTCCATGGTGAGGAAGGTGGACATAAAATGATGATCAAGTGCTCAACTTAAAAAAGAAGAAAGAGAAAAACAAAATCTGATGGAGATCAAGGCAAAGGTATTGCTAGGGTTTTGATTTTGATGATCAAGACACCATATCGTGTGATCACGTTTAAGATCGATAGCCATACTATAAAGAGGGGAATTCTTGGGCTATTTGGTCTCATAAGTGCCACTAGATGATGACTTACATGCATGTGCATTAGGATCTAGTGGAGAGCTAACATAACCCTTGAATATGTTTGTGAAAATATGCTAACACACGTGCACATGGTGATACACAAAGTGGTTGGCACATTTGCGAAGGGTTTTAAGAGGAAGAGATAAGTGGAGATTCGGCAAAGAAACGGAGACGAAATAAGTCACTGGAAGTGACCGGACGCTGGCCTCGGGGGCACCTGTGCGTCCGATCAGTTCAGGCAGAGGTGCACGCGAGCTGAGCGAGTGGACGCTGGCCGCGGTACACCGGTGCGTCCGGTGCACGGTTGCATGGCAGCGGACGCAGGCGGCCTGATGCATTACGTCAGCGCGTGGCGAGGGTCTGTGTTGACCGGACGCTAGGGTGCATCCGATCACGCCCCAGCGGACGCGTCCGGTCACTGTTTGAGCATGAAAATACCTCTCTGGAAACGATCGGACGCCGCGTTGATCAGCGTCCGGTCATCAGCATCTGCGCGTCCGGTCAATCGGTTGACCATGACCTGGACTGACTCGCGACCGTTAGAAATCGACGTTCGATATTTGAACAGGAACGCGTGGCAGGCATCGGTATGCTTGGACTATAGCGACCGGAAGCTGGGGCTACGTCCGGTCGATTCCACCTGCGCGTCCAATCACCTCGTGAAACGCTGCATTAAGAACCTAATGACTCTATCTGTTTGAGGGGCTTATAAATACGTGGTGACCGGCTCCAAGGGATCTCTCTTGGACACTTTGAACATCTTGACATCCTTTTGAGCTGAGCACACTTCCTCCTACTCATCTTCCTTGCTTGATTGCTAATTCAAAGTGAGATTGAGTGATTCAAGTACATTGTGCTTGTGAGTTTGCGCCTTAGTGGCACTTGGCGATCATTTCAGCTGCGGGATTCTTATTTCTCTTGGTGGTTATCGCCACCTAGACGGCTTGGAGGCAGCGGAGGAGTTGTGGCAAGAGTGATGCTTGTTCTTGGCCACCTCCCGGTGATTTGTGAGGAGTGTTGTGCCTTCCCGGCGGAGCGCCAAAGAACTCTAGTAAATTGCTCGTGTCATTGAGCTATCTCACTTGCGATAGGTTCTTGCGGTGCTCTTGGGGAGCTTGGCTTTGATTGCTAATTAGCCGCTGAACCACGAGGTGTAGGTCGACACAACGGGGATTAGCGTGTCGGCAAGCACATGAACCTCAGGAGAAAAATCTTGTGTTCATCTTGTGTATGATTGGATTTCTCCTAGTGATTGGTCATCATATATTGTGATTGGTTTATCCTTTATGTAGCGGTATAAAGATCATATCCTCTCTATTTATATTTCTGTAAACTAGTTGTAACAGGCTCTTTAGTGTAATTAGTTGTGAGAGCATGTTTTATCTTTGCTAGTGTAGTTTCTCATCTAGTGGAGCTCTGTAGTGTAGCTGGTCATTGAGAGCTCGTAGTGACTTAGCCATTGCTTGTTATAGTGATCATAGTGACTAGAATTGTTGGATAGGTGGCTTACAACCCTTATAGAGCTAGAGCAAAATTATATTTCGCCATTTATTATACTAACATTTTGCTTTAGTGGGTTTGTAGAATTTTTAATAGGCTATTCACCCCCCTCTAGTCATATTATGACCTTTCAGCTGTCCAACTAGGCAATGCACTATCACGTAGAATTAAAATCCACTAAGCAAAACCCCACTAGCTATTTATCTCAACATGCAAACTATCCAACTAGGCAATGCACTATCACATGCACTTAAAATCCACTAGCACATGCAACTGCAATGTCCACGTCAGCAAAATAAATAAGTATTTTTTTGTCCACTCATTATACCATGCAATCCACTAATCCGTAATTTCCGTGGCAATACGCGAGGTATGCTTCTAGTATACCCTATTTTCCTTGGCGTAGCATTGATGCTTCACAAATCACAGTCGCCTCCCTTGTTTTGTTGTTTTTGCCAATTACATTGAAGATGCACACGCACACCGCAACACTACTGCTATTGTTTCATCGAGTCCCGCAGGTCTGCATTGCCCCGCCAGAAGTAGGCAGAAGCGAAGCAAGTCATCAGTTTTTTCACCGTTCCACGGCGTCGTTGCCGGTTTGCGGATAGACTTTCCCGTGCAAATGACAATTAGTCAGTGAGTTCCCATGCTGTACGCTTTCTCTGATCTCTGTACTCCCATCCCTCTCAGTCTCAAGTACTTAACATGTATGATGGAGACGCTGCTTTTTAGTTACTTGCGTTCAGGCTCAACCTTTAATTTCCAATGTTCGAACCCGTCAAATGGTTCTAATTCTATCTTGTGTGTATCGGTCCATGTTCAGGTCAAGTACACGATGACTTGAGTCATGCGTGCGTGTGGTTTGGAGTGGCCCCTCGGGCTTGACTGACGCTCCCGGTTTCAGTCCCATCGCTTTCACCCCGGCGAGTACGCTTGGAGCTGTCTCAGTCCAGTAGCTTTCGGCTTTCCTTCGGGCTTCAGCCAAGTTCGATTGATTCCTGGCTCCAACAGTCAAGTCTTCGTGAGTCCTGTCACTTCATTAGTTCGTTCCTCTTGCTTTCTCCTCTTCGGACGACGACTAACCTTTGATTACAGCAAATTCGTTCATACTTCTGTTAGTTTTCTTTGGCAAGATCAGATACTCCCAGCGCTCCACGACTACGACCTTCACGAGCATGGCGGCAGTGCCGTTCGTCCATCCGGAGGCATCAGGTAAGTCTTCATGCCGGTCCTCTCCCATGGAATTCTACAGTTCCTCAGACTTCAGACTACAAAGCCACTAGTTGAGTTAACTTACGACGTTATTATAAGTGCGTGCCATCATGCACAGCTTCCATGCATTGCCAGTTTGCCACCACCACCAGCACACCACTACTGGCTTGTCTGTCCCACTCCCACCCCCAGGCCCCAGCTCTCTCGTTTCTCCGGTCTCCACCATGGCTCTCAGTCTCCTCCACCTTGCCTTGTTAATAATGGCCTCATCACTATTCAGGCCCACGCCCGTCTCGGCATCCAACGCCACGGCCGCCGACCACTCGGCCCTCCTCGCCTTCAAGGACAGTCTTTCCGACCCTGGCGGCGTTCTCCGCGGCAACTGGACGGCCAGCACGCCCTACTGCGGCTGGGTCGGCGTCTCCTGCGGCCACCGCCACAGGCTGCGCGTCACGGCTCTGGTGCTCCCTGGCGTGCAGCTGGGCGGTGCCCTGGCTCCCGAGCTCGGCAACCTGTCTTTCCTCTCCATCCTTAACCTCAGCGACACCGCGCTCACGGGGCAAATTCCAACCAGTCTCGGGAAGCTGCCACGCCTCCTTTCCCTCGACCTCTCCAGCAATTATCTCTCGGGCATCGTCCCAGCCTCGCTCGGCAACCTCACCACGCTCAAGATCCTCAATCTCGACTCCAACAACCTCACCGGTGAAATCCCACACGAGCTGTGCAATCTGCAGAACGTTGGGTTTCTTATTCTCAGCAGGAATGACTTGAGCGGGCCGATGGCCCAGGGCTTGTTCAACGGAACGTCTCAGTCTCAGCTGAGCTTCTTCAGCCTTGCATACAACAGCCTGACGGGGAATATTCCTAGCACCATCGGTATTCTGCCAAACCTTCAGGTCCTAGAGCTGTCGAGGAACCAGCTTTCAGGGCAGATACCGTCCTCACTGTTCAACATGTCCAACCTGCTAGGGCTGTACCTCTCCCAGAACAATCTCTCCGGACCGGTGCCAGACAACCAGAGCTTCAACCTCCCCATGTTGCAAGACGTGTATCTCAGCAAAAACGAGCTTGCCGGCACGGTGCCACCAGGCTTTGGTGCGTGCAAGTACCTGCAGCAGTTCGTTCTGTCATACAACCGCTTCACCGGTGGAATACCGCTGTGGTTGTCAACCTTGCCGGAGTTGACGTGGATCTCCCTAGGTGGTAACGACCTTTCCGGCGAGATCCCCGCCGTCTTGAGCAACATTACCGGCCTCACCGTACTAGACTTCACCACGAGTAAGCTGCATGGGGAGATCCCACCGGAGTTGGGCCGGTTGGCGCAGCTGCAGTGGCTCAACCTCGAAATGAACAACTTGACAGGTACCATTCCGGCCTCCATCAAGAACATGTCTATGCTCTCCATCCTTGACATATCCTACAACTCCCTGACTGGACCTGTGCCACGAAAAATATTTGGGGAATCTCTTACCGAGCTCTACATCGATGAGAATAAGCTCAGTGGAGATGTCGGTTTCATGGCCGACTTGTCAGGTTGCAAGAGCCTCAAATACATCGTCATGAACAATAATTACTTCACCGGTAGCTTCCCCAGTTCTATGATGGCGAACCTCTCCTCCCTTGAGATCTTTCGAGCATTTGAGAACCAAATAACCGGACACATCCCTAATATCCCGGCATATCAGAGCACCATCTCGTTCATTGATCTTCGTGACAACCGATTAAGTGGGGAAATTCCACAATCAATCACGGAAATGAAGAATCTTAGAGGTCTTGACTTGTCTAGCAATAAGTTGTCTGGGATTATCCCTGTACACATCGGCAACCTGACAAAGCTGTTTGGCTTGGGCCTGTCCAACAACAAACTCCACGGCCCTATACCAGATAGCATTGGAAACCTGAGCCAGCTACAACTATTAGGATTATCAAATAACCAGTTAACTTCAGCAATACCCCTGGGGCTATGGGGTCTTGAGAATATTGTAAAACTTGATCTGTCTCACAATGCCTTGAGCGGCTCTTTCTCGGAAGGTATTCAAAATCTGAAAGCAATAACTTTTATGGACCTTTCTTCCAACCAACTCCATGGCAAAATACCACTTTCACTGGGAATGCTCAATACACTGACCTACCTAAATTTATCAAAGAACATGCTCCAAGATCAAGTACCAAATGCAATTGGCAACAAGCTAAGTAGCATGAAAACATTGGATCTTTCGTACAACTCCCTGTCTGGTACAATTCCAAAGTCCTTCGCCGATCTCAGCTATCTCACAAGCCTAAATCTCTCTTTCAATAAACTGTATGGACAAATCCCAGAGGGCGGTGTGTTCTCAAACATCACTCTACAATCATTGGAAGGGAACACTGCACTATGTGGCCTGCCACACCTTGGGTTCCCACGCTGCCCAAATGATGAGTCCAACCATCACCATCGATCTGGTGTCATAAAATTTATACTTCCAAGTGTAATAGCAGCCACTGTAATAGGAGCTTGCTTGTTCATCCTGATAAGAACTCATGTCAACAAGAGGTCAAAGAAGATGCCAGTCGCTAGCGAGGAGGCAAACAACTACATGACAGTCTCCTACTTTGAGCTTGCCCGTGCCACAAATAACTTCGACAGTGATAACCTGCTAGGAACTGGAAGCTTTGGCAAAGTATTCAGAGGCATACTGGATGATGGGCAAATTGTCGCGATAAAAGTCCTGAACATGGAACTGGAAAGAGCCACTATGAGCTTTGATGTTGAGTGCCGTGCACTTCGTATGGCTCGACACCGAAACTTGGTTAGGATACTCACCACCTGCTCCAATCTTGACTTCAAGGCACTAGTGCTCCCATACATGCCAAATGGGAGCCTAGATGAATGGCTGTTCCCTAGTAACCGTCGTGGGCTAGGATTGTCCCAGAGGATGAGCATCATGTTAGATGTGGCTCTGGCACTGGCTTACCTTCACCATGAGCACTTGGAGGCAGTCCTGCATTGTGACCTCAAGCCAAGCAATGTGTTGCTTGATCAAGATATGACGGCTTGCGTAGCCGACTTCGGCATTGCAAGGTTGCTGCTGGGCGATGATACTTCCATAGTTTCGAGGAACATGCATGGAACAATTGGTTATATGGCACCAGGTATGTAACTGTCTGCAACTTGATAGTAACTCATACTATCTCATCACTTGTGATGCATCACTAACAATGTCTCTGTTTGCTTACTTTGCTGTGAACTGGCATAACAGAGTATGCTTCAACCGGTAAAGCGTCAAGGAAGAGCGACGTTTTCAGCTATGGGATAATGCTTCTCGAAGTCGTCACTGGGAAGAAGCCCACCGACACCATCTTCAGTGAAGAGCTAAGCCTGAGAGAGTGGGTCAGCCAAGCTATTCCGTCAAGACTTGTTCATGTCGTGGACCATAACATCCTTCTTCTAGACGAGGAGGCAACAAGCAGTGGAGATGTCCAACACGCCGGCTGGTCATCTTGCGAAGGATCTCCCAGCGGGTGGAGCTGCCTACTGCAGATATTGGACTTGGGTTTACAGTGCTCGTGTGACTTGCCTGAGGAGAGGGTGTCAATGAAGGATGTGGCTGCCAAGCTCGCAAGGATCAAAGAGAGTTTACTATCCTCCAGATGATTTGGTCTGCAACTGAAGACAGCAATGTATCTCTCAAAATTCCTGAACAGTTTGTTCCAAAAAAAAAAAGAACAATACTGCAAAGTTAACATTGAAGTTCATACGACCAAATGTTCAGATCAGTCAGGCCCCATTGCGGCGATTGGAGTAGGCAACTGCAAAATGCTACTGAATGCTTAAGCAGTTTCAGATAGCCCGTATGCAGCTAAGTCGGGAATGGAGTGGATCTTGAGCTCTGCAGATTTGGTGTTCTTGGCTTTATGGGAGTGTTTGGTTCATGTGTTAATAATCTGGCTAGCCAATTAAGTCTGAGGAGCTAAAGTCTGGCTTCAACAATGCAATTAGTTATTTTTTTAAGTCTATATTTAATACTCCATGCATGTGTGCACCCAAACAACCAGTCTGGCTTGGGCAGTGTCGGAGGGTGAACTAAATTATAGGGGGGCGAATTAAAAAAAACATCAAACGCATCGCTTCTCCTATCTATTGTAAAAAGAATGGAGACTTTTCAGATGCACCTGTCAGCGCACATCTCTCCAACGGCCAGATAGATAGGATAGGACTAGTTCTGTGTGATTCAGTCAAACACTAGATAGCCTCTCCTTTGGTCCTCTGCTAATCCGTGTATGTGTAGGATACAGTTTAGGATGGATGGCCGGCAGTGCTTCGGCACCTTGTATATGTACCTCGTCACTGTAAATGGAAAACTCGAGCAGTTCTACTCTCTCACATGGTATCAGCCTAATTCTCGATTCTAATCCTTGCTTCCGCCCTCTTTGGCATGGACAGTCCCAGTGGTGCCTCTTCTGCCTCCTCCGCCACCACCAATCCTTTCGCCAGCTCTACTGAACCTGCTCCACCCCCAGCCTCCACCCTCGTGCTGCTTAACATCCGTAGCCACGTCCCAGTCAGTCTCTCTGTGGAAGATGTTAATTTTCGGCAGTGGAGGAATTTCTTCGAACTAACCTTCGAAAAGTTCGGGCTCCTTTCCCACGTCGATGGCACCGTCGCCGCCGCCGCTATGGTCGATGATACAGAGTGGCTCCAGATCGACTCCTGTATTGTTTCATGGCTGTACGCCACTATACCCAAGGAAATTTGGAGCGACGTCTTCAAGCCGAAGGCCAGCGCGTACACGGCGTGGAAGGCGATCACTGGGCAGTTCCTCGACAACAGCCTCCAGCGGGCTGTCTACGCCCAGCAGGAGTTTCATAGCCTGTTCCAAGGGGACATGTCCATCACCGAGTACTGCGGCCGCCTCAAATGCCTCGCCGACACCCTCTACGATTGTGGCGCTGCCGTCTCCGACCCCGCCCTCGTCATCAACACATTGCGTGGCTTGAACAATAAGTTCAGCCAGACAATCGCCGTCCTCTCCACCATGAACCCGCCGCCAACATTCCTCTACACGCGCTCCTACCTGCTCCAAGAGGAAACACGCATCCGGCATTCTCACCAGATGGAGGCGCAAACGGCGCTTCTTGCGGCTGCACCTCCTTCCTCTACGCCCAGGCCAGCTACTCCGCACCAGCCACCACCCCAGGCGCCCCAAGCTGGTGGCTACGATCGGCGCAAGAAGCGCAAGGGCTCTGACTCGCGCCATCGCCAGAACAATCATGGCAGACAGGGTCCAACCAACGGCGGCCCCCCTGTGCCCCCCGCCGGAGCACAGATGCCTCCATGGGCCGCGACCTACAACCCGTGGCAAGGCGTAGTCCAGGCTTGGCCCCTGAACGCCTGGCGGTCCAGCGCTCCTGCACCACGCCCTGGCATCCAGCCCCCTCAGGCCATGGCCGCGCTCACCGCTCCACCGGTGCACCCCGATGCAGCCTTCTACTCTGGCAACACAGGCTCCATCCCCCCCGGCCTCTACTCTGCGCTCAACGGCATGTCCATCAACAACACCACCGGCGGTGGGAGTGACTGGTTCCTCGACACAGGGGCAACGGCGCACATGGCCTCCGATCCCGGTATCCTTACCACTCCCTCTTCTTCCCCTGTTCATCATCATGTTGTTGTCGGTAATGGCCAACTCATTCCTGCGCAATGTTCTAGCCATACCTCTGTCCCTACATCTTCATCTCCTCTTCATCTTCGCAACATCCTGATTGCCCCCCCAAATAGTAAAAAATCTTATTTCAGTTCGTGCACTTACTCGTGATAATTCAGTATCTGTTGAATTTGATCCTTGGGGTTTTTCTATTAAGGATCTTCGAACCAAGATGGCTCTGCTCCGATGTGATTCGTCTGGAGACCTCTACCCTCTGCGCCCACAGCATGCTGCGCCACGATGTCCACCGGTGGCGCTCCTTGCCGCGCACAACACTCCTCTCTGGCATGCGCGCCTTGGTCACCCTGGCCACGACACCCTTCAGCGCTTGTCACACACCATTGGTTTTTCTTGTTCTAAGTCTAGCACCCACACCTGTCATGCATGTCGCCTTGGCAAGCATGTCCGGTTACCTTTCCATGAGTCGCATAATGTTTCACAAATTCCTTTTCAACTACTTCATTGTGATGTATGGACATCGCCAATAATGAGTAATTCTGGTTTCAAATTTTACCTTGTCATTGTGGATGATTATTCACATTATGCTTGGACGTTCCCTTTGCGCCACAAATCAGACGTTCTTCCCACCCTCATCTTGTTCCATGCATTTGTCTGTACCCAATTTCAACTCCCAATTTTATGTTTCCAAACTGATAATGGCAAAGAATTTGACAATTCAGCGTCACGTGCGTTCTTCGCCATGAATGGCATTGCTCTTCGCCTCACGTGTCCCTATACATCACAGCAAAATGGACGGGCCGAGAGGATTCTGCGCACTCTCAATGATGGCCTTCGTTCTCTCCTCTTTCAGGCTTCAGTGCCGAGCCCATTGTGGCTTGATGCCCTCGCCACATCCATGTACCTGCTCAATCGCAGGCCATGTCGCCCGCGCGCAAACTCCACTCCCTACGAACTTCTTTTTGGCACACCACCGGATTATGATCATCTCCGAGTTTTTGGGTGCTTATGCTATCCTAACACTGCCGCCACAGCTCCTCACAAGCTTGTGCCGCGCTCGGTGCGCTGCATCTTCCTCGGCTATCCGCTCGATCAGCGTGGATATAAGTGTTATGATCCGGTCACTAAGCGTGTACTAATCTCTCGTCATGTTTATTTCGACGAGACCTCCTTTCCCTTTGAGCAGGTCACCTCGCCTCCGGCGTCTCCCGAACAGGCGTGCCCGCCGTGCGGCGCTGATGTACTCCCAGTCAGCACCGGAGTCCGCCAGCCTCGACGTTGCACCTGGGTCCTAGCCCGTGCTGTACCTGTGGCGCCATCAGTACCAGCCCCAGAGGCTGCTACTGTGTTGCCTGAACCACCCATGGCGACACCTTCATCGCCAACTACGGTTGTGGGCGCTACGTCATCCTCGCCACCCGCGTCATCTCCGTCGGCACCGGAAGTACCAGCCTCAGGCGCTCCTACCACGGCTGTGCCACCGCCACGCCACCCCATGGTCACGCGCGCTCGAGATGGCATCCACATGCCTAACCCCAAATACGCACACGTGGCTACGGCTTCTACACCGACGCCGCCTCCGTCGTCTGTCCGTACAGCTCTACGTGACCCTGCCTGGCACGCAGCGATGCAAGATGAGTTTGATGCTCTGAAGGCCAATGGGACATGGACGCTCGTTCCACGACCACCACATGCCAATGTCATCACCAGCAAGTGGCTCTTCAAGAACAAGCTGCATCCAGATGGCTCCCTCGAATGGCGCAAGGCACGATGGGTTGTCCGCGGGTTCTCCCAACGACCCGGGGTCAACTTTCATCAAACCTTCTCGCCTGTGGTCAAGCCCGCCACCATTCGCACGGTGTTGCACCTTGCCGCAACTCGATGATGGCATGTACATCAACTCGACGTCAAGAACGCCTTCCTCCATGGCAACCTGTCGGAACGGGTCTACTGTCACCAACCGGCAGGCTTCATCGACGCCGCCCACCCCAATCACGTCTGTCAACTCATCAAATCTCTCTATGGCCTTAAGCAGGCGCCACGGGCGTGGTTCCAGCGCTTTGGTGCGCATCTACATGGCATGGGTTTTATCCTGACGGGCTCCGACAGCTCCTTGTTCGTCTACAAGCGGGGCGCGCACAACGCCTATCTGCTTGTCTACGTGGATGACATCATCCTCACGGCGTTGACCACATCCTTGTTGCAGCATGTTGTCGACCAGCTGCGTCAAGCCTTCGCCATCAAGGACCTCGGTGCCTTGAACTTCTTCCTCGGTGTCCAGGTTCGCCGCACTGATGCCGGTTTCTTCCTGACTCAAGAGCAGTACACGGAAGACATCTTGGAGCGTGCAGGCATGGCCAACTGCAAGCCCACGTCGACCCCTATGGACACCCAGTCCAAATTGTCTGCGACCGATGGCACGCCGGCAACTAACAGCACCTTCTACCGCAGCATCACCGGTGCTCTCCAGTACCTCACTCTAACACGGCCGGACATCGCCCATGCTGTCAATCAGGCTTGCCTCTATATGCAGGATCCACGTGAAGCTCACTGGAATCTTGTCAAGCGAATCCTTCGCTATCTCCGCGGCTCCATCAGTCAAGGGATCTTGATCTCGGCAAGCCCTTCCACCGAGCTCAAGGCATATTCTGATGCGGATTGGGCCGGCTGTTCAGACACTCGGCGATCGACGTCAGGGTACTGTGTGTTTCTCGGTGAGTCACTGGTCTCTTGGTCCTCTAAACGCCAGACCACTGTCTCCCGGTCTAGCGCCGAGGCGGAATATCGAGATGTGGCCAATGCAACTGCAGAATGTTGTTGGCTCAGGAACTTGCTTCAAGAGCTACATGTCATCATCGACAAGGCAACGGTAATCTACTGTGACAACATTTCGGCCGTCTACCTATCTGAAAACCCAGTTCACCACCGGCGCACCAAGCATGTGGAACTTGACATCCATTTCGTTCGAGAGAAAGTGGCGCTTGGGCAATTCAAGGTCCTGCACATTCCTACTCGACAGCAAATTGCAGACATCATGACCAAAGGATTGCCAACGCCGTTGTTCAACGAGTTCAGGAACAGTTTGTGCATACGATCTTCCGATGCTTCAACTGAAGGGGGGTGTCAGCGCACATCTCTCCAACGGCCAGATAGATAGGATAGGACTAGTTCCGTGTGATTCAGTCAAACACTAGATAGCTTCTCCTTTGGTCCTCTGCTGATCCGTGTATGTGTAGGATACAGTTTAGGATGGATGGCCGGCAGTGCTTCGGCACCTTGTATATGTATCTCATCACTGTAAATGGAAAACTCGAGCAGTTCTACTCTCTCACAGCACCCTTACTATGTGCTACCCAATTAAGAAATCATGTCTAGTCAATTTGATTGTCGATCTAGTAAAATCATGCCAAATATTACATAGTAAGAAATAGGGAAAGAATGAGACTGGGAATCGAACTAACCTGTAGCAACTAGCAAGGGGCAGCGCCGAGCGCTTCTACATTCTAGACGCCGGATGTGGTGGTGGTCAGGTGGTGGCCGGTGGCCGGTGGGATCTCGCCGTCTCGCATCGACGCGGAGGACTCGAGCACCATGGCAGGAGAACGGCAAGCCGGCAACCGCGCTGGGCGCTGCTGGCGGAGATGGAGCACGCCGTCGCCGTGATGCGGACTCGCAGAGATGGATTTTGTTTTTTATCAAGCATACCTGCCTTAATAGTTAAGGAAAAACGTACAAGACGCATACACGTACAAGTATGCCATACAGGAAAACAGAGGACAGCTGTCCCACCCTTCTTTGACAAAAGGCCCTTGGAAAAGTGAAAATTACAACATGGTCCCTGGACCCTTTTCTAGCGGAAGATTCCAGAAATCCCCGGCGTCGTCGCCGGAAAACGCCAACTCCGGCCGCCGCCGTCGAACCCGAAGCCAAAGGGAACTCCATCGCACACGGGCTTTGAAACGGACCGCAGAAGACACTCACCGTCATGGATGAGTAGGAAGCAACGCTGAACACACATCGGTCGAGGCCGCACCCCAAGCTCCCTCGGCCCTAGATCCAAGCTCGCCGCCGACGGAAACCGCCGCCACGGGAACATCGAGCTCGATCCGTCCTCCTGGCATCCACAACACCCACAGCCACCTCCGCATCCTCGAGACACATGACCGGCTCCGACCGCCACCACCAAGGACGACGCACCGCCGCTGACCGACTCCTGTACAAGGGCTCCAGACATGGAGACCCTCCCATGGGCTCGCCATCGGTGCCGGAGCGGAGCACCGACGGGACGGGGAAGAGCCTAAGAGGACTTATTCCATCGCGACGCCGCAGCCGCCGACCCGCCGACGCCGCTCGGACACGAAACCCTAGACAAGCTAGGACCTAACTTACACCCTCCAGCCCCAGCCGGCAAGAGACCAATGGTCTCCGCCACCTCGCGACGCCCCGGAGGCCATCGGAGGCGGAGAAGACCACCGGCTCCGCCGGCAGAGACGCTCGCCTCCCTTTTCGCCTCTTGCAACTGTAGCGGACTAGAGAGTTCGAGAGAGGGGAAAAGAGAGGATGACTCCGAGAACCCCGATACAGAGATGGAGAATTGGAGATGGAGCATGCCGTGCGCCCGTGACGCGGAGGCAGAGAGCCGAAGATGCAAGTACCGGGTCCCCGTCCGGCCTCTTTGAAGTCTGAGTGACCCATGCCTCTCCGTTTGTGGCTTCTGTGTACGTGAGTGGGCTGCACCGCTACAGGTTCTGGAGTACGCCGGCCAGGAAAATTTATTGGGCCGTAGGCTCTGCCTCTGTCTATGGTGCGTTTGGTTAGCTACTTTTTGTCTACATAAGTAAACTACGGTAGACGCGGCCGCGCCGTCATAAACAGTAAAGAAATTATTTTAAATTTACATGAAGAAAGTGAACAGTGTTGAACAGTGCAAGATGTTCTTTAAAAAAACTCCTGGTCGAGAGATACTTATATTTATCTTTTTGTCTACATATAAGGCAAGTTTACCTCGCCAATGAAACATTTTGCAGAACAGATGCTGAGCGGAGGATCCTAATTCCACTCGCGCAATAGTTCACTAGGAATCCAGCGAACCATCAGCTACTCCCGCAACTTTCCTTATTTAAAAAATAATAATTTCTGTAACTTTTGATTTTTAGAAAGTTACTAAGTTATACACATAACTTTAACATGTAATATTTTATGGAACATAACTTATTTCTACGACTTATACTAACAACTTTGACAATGTAACATTTTGTAGAACAGAACTTATCACCATAATTTTTACGTAACTTTTTTGTACAGTTTTATGTAATTTCATAAACAACTAACAATGAAAACTTTTGTATTTTATTTTATGAAAATAGTTTTTTAACATAAATTTTTTGGCACAGTTTTATATAACAATTTTACGAATAACATAACTTATACATAAGTTATATATCTAAGTTATACAAGCAAGCTATACACATAACTTTCTTTTTTTTAAGTTACTAAGTTATACACATAACATTTATGCATAACTTATTACCACAACTATATATCACAACTTTTACAATGTAACATTTTGTAAAGCAGAACTTATTAGCACAAGTTTTTGTTAGAACTTGTTGGACAGCGTTGACAAGTTGTATAGAATAACTTACGTCCATAAATTGTAGAATAACTTATGAACATATAATTGTGTTTCATAACTTTTGTACATAAGTTGTGTTTTCATAAATTTTGCGTTTCCAAGTTTTGGCATAAGTTATAAATTAATTTATTTTTTTGCATTTAATAATTTTTGTGTTTCCAAGTTTTTGGCATAAGTTATAAGTTAATTCGTTCCTTTGTGTTTAATAACTTCTGTACATAAGTTGTGTTTCATAACTTTTATGTATAAGTTATATGTTATATGTTATAAGTTAATACACATAAATTGCTACTAGAAAACAAATCAAAATATATGTAAGTGGGGTCTAGTTTTGTTCGCCTCGTCACGTAGAACACACCGGTGCAGATGAAATTGAAAATGGATACACTATTTAGAAGATATAGCAATTTCAAATGAATGTTTCACTTTGTTTCTACCTTATGTCATACGACCTCACAGCAACCAAAAGAGAATCACCACAAAGATAATTTGCTGGCGACTCCATCCAAAAAGGGAAACAACGGAAAATATTTTTTCCAGAAAAAGAAAACTACGACTTGTCGGAAATTGCTCGCCCGATTCCAATTTGGTGATCATTCGTCGTTTAGTGGCGCCGGCGGAGGATGCTTGTCATCGCCATAGAAGACACTCAAGCTTCTCCGCCTCTGCCTGCACTTCCTTTCTCACTCCTCTCCACCTTTTTGCGCGCCTCCCGCCGCCCCCACGGTGTTGACCCACGTGAACTTGTTGCTGCCAGCCGCGGTGAGATCCGGATGCATGACCATGGCACAACTAGGGCCATCATCGACCGTGGTGGTAGCTAGCTCCACGACATTCTGTGCGCCCGACGGCAGTAGTGCACTCCTAGAGCTCCTAACGAGGCGGCTCCCGGCGAGCGAGCTTCGATCCTGCGTGTAACCGGGGGGGGGGACAACTCCGCCATCCTTGTGGAATTGAGCGCAACGGTGGGTCAGAATCCAGTGCGACGATAGTCTTCCGCACAGCAGAGGGTGGAGGGCGAGTCGACAACGGGCTATCGGCGTGATGCCGGAGCACCAGTGGGCATTGAGGGGATGTGGTGCTACTTCCTAAATCCTAACAAAACCTGGCCAATTGGGAACGCCCACCCCTCACGTTTCCACTAAGCCTGGCCTAGGCGTGGTTAGTGCCTTCATGGAGCCTGGCTACATGCTTTTACAGGCGCCAAATAATAGTTTTTTTATCCTCTTCTCTAAACTTTAGAGCTCTAATGTGAGGTGGGGTAATGTTTAGAGCTGACTTTAGACCAATTGTTTAGAGCTTTAGCTCTAAAGTTCAGAGAAGGAAATCCAAACAGGCGCTAAGTTGAAACTTGTATTATTGGAGCGGCAAGCTGCGTAACCAAACATGCCCCCTGACAAGCTTTTTGGAACCCTGCCATTATGTGAGGCGAGCTTCGCATGTTCGCCATCCCGCAATGGGGATTCGTTGGATAGCCATTATGAAACGTGCGCAGACCGCTAAAATGCCATTTGGAGAGTTTAGGATTCGATTAATCCCTGAAAAAAGAAAACGACATTGTATTCCTGTTTTGCCCTTGACTCTTTTCTTTTCCCCTGCTCGCTTTCGCGCGGACGTAGCTCGAGCGACAGAACAGATCGACATGGTGCCTCCAGAGTGGGCACTCCTCCTTCCTCATGGTGTCCCTACGCCATCAATGTCGTAGATGGCCGCCCCATGTCGCCTCTGCCCCAAGCGACGCTGGCGTCGTCCCCCACGCCAGCACCGCACCTATGCCACCCCAAGCTAGCCCCTGACGACAGTGACACCCACACCCCACACCGCCGCCCACGTCGGAGACACCCCCCATGCCGGCGTCGTTCCCACGCCACCGACTATCGTGCATGGGTTACAACAGCGCTTCATTAGGGCCAAGCCGAAGGATTTCAACAAATGAACTACCTCTTGTTCATTGCAGCGTAGGGCACAGGCGTGAGACGACGTCGCCCAGGGCACCCGCAATGATATAAGCTAATTAGTAACTCTAAGCCAATTTCTTCAATAGCGCTAACTTTTAGCATATAGCTCATAACATAGATAGCCTTACATGACACTCTCACGTAATCTTGGAATATGTGTATGAACCTAGCTCTTGATCAAGAGCTAGCTTTTCTCTCTCTTCTATTAAAATATAAAAAAATGATTAGAGCTAGCTTATAAGTTACCGTGCCCTCAGGAGCACGAGGCACTGTGCCGATTTGTTTTGTCGCTCAAAAGGGGCAGGGCAAAACAGGAACACTACGTACGCTTTATAATAATGATTATTCAGTGAATTTCTATTGCGAGATGACATACGAGGGAACAAAGCTCATCTCCGGTAATGGTAGGATTCAAAAACCTCCCCATGACTCCATTTCCAGAATTCACACACCTTTTTTTTTTGACCTAGGAGTTCACTTCTTCTTTAAAGCCCGTTCGCACGGCTCCCAGGGGCTCTGACTTCGGCACTGTTTATGTACGGTAGCACGGAGCAGGGGAGGCTCCTCCTCCTTTTGTTCTTAGTTTATTTCCTATCTCAAAATCTAAAACGGCTCTCTGCTACAGTGCTATAGAGTGTCGCTACACTGACCGGCGAGGAGGAGCCAGAGCTGACTGGAGCCATGCCAAAGGCCCTAAATCTCGGTCTGTCCGAGAACTCGTAACTTCTGCATGGACCAAGCACGTGTGACCTGTGTACTTGTAGCTGGATTCGTCCCTGACTCCCAGGCGGTGTTTAGTTCGCCGGATTTGGCGTGTGCCAAGTTACCGTAGAGTACCGTGCAGTACTGTAGTATTTTGTTTTTATTTGGTAATAATTGTCAAAATATCGACTAATTAGGCTTAAAACGTTCGTCTCGCAAAGTACAATAAAACCGTGCAATTAGTTTTTAATTTTATCTATATTTTATACTCCATGCATGTGCCGATATTTTGATGTGATAAGAATCTTTTTTTGCATAGTAGAATTTGGGAGGGAAATTTGGCCCAATCGATATGGCTGGGCTGTGGGGTGGAACGCTTGTTTGCTTTGGTTGGGCTTGGGCCACGTCAAATACGTCATCCTCATCCTATCCGCTCCACTCGTCTGCAGCTGCTGCTGCCGTTTCTTCTCCCTCCTCCTCCGGCCGTCCGGCGGACCAAATCAGACCTACCATACGGCCATTGCCGCGCCACTACCTACTCCAGGGATGCTATGCTGCACGCGCTACTCGCTCCAGCTCCTCCAACCCCATCCCTCCTTCACCGGTGGCGCGACCTGCTCTTGCTCATGCTCCTGCCTTCTTCCTCCTCCTCCGGCACCCAGCACCAGAGGCTCCATCCGCCAGCTGCCCTGTCCCCAGCTACTTCCCGCTCCACCCCACCACTCACCCACGCGCCTGACCATGACGAAGATGGCGCCTCCGATGACGCCCTCCTGGCGCTCCTCCGCGCCCATGACACCGATGCCGCCTACGGCCTCTTCACCTCGAAGCCTTCTCTCCTCCCTTCCTCCCCCACCACGGCCTCCCGCCTCCTCTCACAGCTCTCCTTCAATTCCAACGGCCCCGATGCGTTCTCCCGCGGCGCCCGCCTCCTCCAGAGCCTCCGCGCCCGCGGCGCCCTCGACCTCCTCGACGCCAACTCCCTCTCCCTCGCAGCCGCGGCCGCCGCCCGCTCCCGCGACGCCCGCCTCGCCCACTCCCTCCTCCTCTACATGCTCCGCCAAGGCCTCCTCCCCGACCGACGCGCGTACACCGCCGCCGTCGCCCGCCTCACGCCGCCAACCAAGGCGCTCCGCCTCTTCGACGCCGTCCTCCGCCACCTCCGCCGCGCGCCACAAGAGCTGCTCTCCCCCTCCTGCCTCCCCGACGCGGCCGCATTCAACGCAGCGCTCAGCGCCTGCGCCGACGCCGGGGATTGCCGCCGATTCCGGCAGCTGTTCGACGCAATGAGCGAATGGAGCGCCGCCGCCGATGCGCTCACCTACAACGTCGTCATCAAGATGTGCGCGCGCGCCGGCCGAAAGGACCTCGTCGCGCGCGTGCTTGAGCGCATGCTCTCCTCCGGCCTCGCCCCCTGCGCCACCACTTTCCACTCCCTCGTCGCCGCGTTCGTCGGCTTCGGTGACATCACCACGGCGGAGAGGATCGTGCAGGCGATGCGGGAAGAGCGCAAAGACATATGCTTACTGCTCAGGGCTGTCGCTATGGATTGCGACGGTGCGGTTGACGTCGAGGATGGTGCTGCGCTGCTTGACGACATTGTTGCCGGGACCAAACAGGAACAGGGTTCAGATGAGGTGCCGCTGCTCCCCAAGGCTTATCCGTCCAACGCCAGGGTGTACACCACGCTCATGAAGGGATACATGAACGCAGGCCGCGTCGACGATGTCGTGGCCGTGCTGCGCGCGATGCGGCAAGAGGCGCGGACGGCACCCGCAAGCCGGCCGGACCATGTGACTTACACGACGGTGATATCATCGCTTGTCGGTGCGGGCGATGTGGCGCGCGCGCACGCCGTGCTGGACGAGATGGCCGCGGCCGGAGTTCCAGCCAACCGTGTCACCTACAACGTCCTGCTCAAGGGGTACTGCCAGCAGCTGCAGATCGGCAAGGCCAGGGAGCTCTTTGAGGAGATGGTGACGGACGCCGGCATCCAGCCCGGCGTGGTGACGTACAACACCCTCATGGACGGGTGCGTGCTCAGCGACGACAGCGCGGGCGCGCTAGCCTTCTTCAACGAGATGCGGTCGCGGGGCATTGCGCCGTCCACGGTGAGCTACACGACGCTGATGAAGGCGTTCGCCGTGTCGGGGCAGCCCAAGGTGGCACACAAGGTGTTCGAGGAGATGGAGCGGGACCCCAGGGTGACGGTGGACAGGGCAGCGTGGAACATGCTGGTGGATGGGTACTGCCGGCTGGGGCTGGTGGAGACGGCGAAGCAGGTGGTGGAGAGGATGAAGGAGCGCGGCGTGCAGCCGGACGTGGCGACGTACGGCAGCCTGGCGAAGGGCATCGCGTTGGCGCGCAAGCCAGGGGAGGCGCTGGTGCTCTGGAACGAGGTGAAGGAGCGGTGCCTGGAGGAGGCCGACGAGGAGCTGCTGGGGGTGCTGGCAGACGTGTGCGTGAGGGCGGCCTTCTTCAAGAAGGCGCTGGAAATCGTGGCGTGCATGGAGGAGAAGGGCATCGCACCCAACAAGACCAAGTACAAGAAGATGTACATCGAGATGCACTCCAGGATGTTCACCAGCGAGCACGCGTCGCAAGCGCGCCAGGACAGGCGCCGGGAGCGCAAGCGTGCCGCCGAGGCCTTCAAATTCTGGCTCGGCCTGCCCAACTCCTACTATGGCAGCGAGTGGCGGATCGAGCCTCTGCTGGATGGCGATGACCAAAACTGAGCCACCCGCTACGGTGCCACCATTTCTGCTATGAGCACTGTACCCTGCTGCGTGTAGGGAATTTTTTGTCAAACTTACAAAAGGAAAAATATACTTCATATTTCTTGTTGTAAACCTCAGGAAATTAACCAAATGGGATTCACATATCCCCCTTCTTCCTTGTACAACCTAATCAGGAGTAGAGATTTTTTGCTGCAGGCAGGTGTTATCTGAACGGTGCAAATAATTCATTTTACAATCGAAGGGAGAATGGGAAACAACAAACAAATGCAGATGAATGTAATGCGAAGCACTGAAACGTCGACCAGAAGAAGGGTGAACGAGAGTTCCTAACAACATTTTCTGTGAAAGAAATTAGCATGTATCCCACTTTACCCAATGTGCCTCTCTTTTAACCCTCAAGGTGACACAAGTTAAATAGTAGCATATGTAAGAAATATGAACCCTAGCAAGGGCCTAGTTAATTTCTTGCTAATGGCTCTTTACAGATTATTGTAACTCTTGTCTCTATCTGTTCTCTCTCTCTCTCTCTCTTTTTTCTTTCTTTTTTCTTTTTTGCCTTTGCATCTATTTTCACTGTTGATTTTAAGGAGGGTACAAGAGATCTTTTGGGCCATGCCCAGGGCCGGCCGTGGCCCTCGGCGCATATCCGGCCCTAGCTAGCACACATGACCTCGTATTCATGATCACCGTCGCTTCACGTACAAGAACTGGGTATGAAGTAGAAGACAGGGTTGTGATTATTATGCATGTGAGAAAAATTCATCGGCGGTCCTTAAACTTGACAGCTGGTGTTACTTAGGTTCTCGAACTTTGAATAGTGTATTTCTGGGTCCCTGAACTTAGCTTTAGGTGTCATCTATGTCCCTGAACTTGGCTTTGGGTGTCACTTAGGTCCCCGAACTTTGAACAGTGTATTTTTAGGTCCCTGAACTTGGCTTCGGGTGTCATCTGAGTCCCTGAACTTGGCTTCGGGTGTCATCTAGGTCCCAATGCTGACGTGGCGCGGTCCTACATGTGGGGCCCACATGTCAGTTGGTTATATTTCTATTTCGGGGGTACTGTAGCTACAATTTCTAAAATATTCCAAAAATTGTATCTTTTTCATATGATCTCGGATGAAGATGATTTTTATATGAAAAATGTAGCTCTCGACGAGATCTACAACTTTCTAGTTTTGAGTTTTTTTAATTTGAGATCATTAAAATGCTTAAAAAATTAAACAAATTTTCAGCAGTATATTAATCGCGTACAAGCGCTTGTCGCCTTGGAAAAATCATATCTTTTTTATATGCTGTTAAATGGAGATGATTTCTATATGAAAGTTGTAGCCCTCGATGACATCTACGACTTTCTAGTTTTGAGTTTTTTTAATTTGAGGTCGCTAAAATGCTCAAAAAAATTAAACAAATTTTCAACAGTATATTAATTCTGTTGAAAATTTGTTTAATTTTTTTGAGCATTTTAGCGACCTCAAATTAAAAAACTCAAAATTAGAAAGTCGCAGATCTCATCGAGAGCTACAACTTTCATATAGAAATCATCTCCATTTGACAGCATATAAAAAAGATATGATTTTTCCAAGGCGACAAGCGCTTGTACGCGATTAATATACTGCTGAAAATTTATTTAATTGTTTTTAAGCATTTTAATGATCTCAAATTAAAAAACTCAAAACTAGAAAGTTGTAGATCTTGTCGAGAGCTATATTTTTATATAAAAATCATCTTCATCCGAGATCATATGAAAAAATATAATTTTTGGAATATTTTAGAAATTGTAGCTACAGTGCCTCCGAAATAGAAATATAACCGACTGACATGTGGGCCCCACATGTAGGACCGCGCCACGTCAGCATTGGGACCTAGATGACACCCGAAGCCAAGTTCAGGGACCCAGATGATACCGAAGCCAAGTTCAGGGACCAAAAAATACACTGTTCAAAGTTCGGGGACCTAAGTGACACCCAAAGCCAAGTTCAGGGACCTAGATGACACCTGAAGCCAAGTTCAGTGACCTAGAAATACACTGTTCAAAGTTCGGGGACCTAAGTGACACCGGCTGCCAAGTTCAGGGACCGCCGGTGAATTTCTCTCTTATGCATGTGAAGTTCTAGTTTTCAGGTCACTACTAGGTGCAGAAAAAAGAATGTTGCATGCTGCAAAGCAGAGGTTGAGCTGGCATGCCCTGTGCAGGTAAGTTGGATTTCCCTACTCGCCATGGCCTCCTGCACTTGCTATGGTTGTACTATATATGGTTTGTAAATACCATCCAAATATTCTTCCAATGTGTCTAGGACATGGTATCTATAATTTACAGTTCAGTTAGACGTGTTTACAGTACATGTGAGTGTTTCTAGGAAACCTCTCGCATCTGAAAAACAAGGAGTTCCTTTTAGCAGTACCAGATGCTGCCATTATTTTCAGGTCGTCCGATTAATCGTGATTAATCGTGATTAATCGTCCTGGTCGCCCCAGGGACTCGATAAGGTTCCTCGACTCGACCAGTTCGACCAGAAACCTGGTCGTCCGATTAATCGTCGATTAATCACGATTAATCGTCCGACCAGGCCATGGACGACCAGTTTGGGAACTTCTTGTTGGCCCTACTTTGTATTGATTTGTTGCTTGATTAGAACCATTAGATGGCTATTGGAGATGGAGATGCAGATGGAGATGGAGAATTCCATTTGAATAATGATTTGTTGCTTGATTAGAACCCATTAGATGGCTATTGGCTAGTTTGCCTACTTTGTGTTTACTGTTGAACACTTGAACACTTTAGCTTATCTATTCTGTACTGAACTTGAACTTGGTTTTGTAATATGCTGGCAGCTGGCTGTATGGCTGCTATGGTCTGCTAATTTGTAGCTATTTACTAGTGCAGCAGTGCTGCTGTTAAGGTGTGTCAAGATCAAGACTGCATTAGTGTTGCTAATTGCTAATTATGGTCTTCTTTGGTCCTGTAGGCTTGCAGCGACAATTTAGCGAAGAAATGGAGTTTGAGACAGGAATTTGGACCTCTGGACAGTGTAGAAAAGAGAAGAAAACAACTCCCACAAGTAAGTCACTAGCTAAACACTAATGCAGTCTTGATGCTTGCGTTATTGTGTATACTATATAGTATATATAGGTCTATATATATAAGTATATATGTCCTGATAAGGTGGACGATTAGGTGGACGACCAGGTCGACCAGGGTTCGATTAATCGACCTGGTCGATGACTAATCGCGATTAATCGTCCGGTCGACCCCAGGGCGACCAGGTTCGACCAGCCGACCTGAAAACAATGGTTGCTGCTTGCTTGGCTTCTTTGCAAGATAAAGTTAGTTGTATTTTTGTAGACGTAGACAACAAAATAAGTAGTCTGATGAACTTGCCACTTGAAATACTGAAGATCAAATGCATAGACTTTTTACCATTTCCATTTGCTAATTTATTGCTTCTTTGCAAGCTGAAGAATAATGTCATCTATAATTGCTACTCTCTACAACTGGTCAAGAGATGAGTTTCCTACTATTTGCTTATAAGAAATCGTCTAAAATGCTTGATAGTAGTTGTATAGCCTACCTGCTTATATTGGCTTTCAGTGTGAATATTAAAAAGAAAAGTTCTTCTAGGTACACTTCAATTGTTTCCTGGAGTATTACAAAGAAGCTACATGACCAGGGTTCTTCTAAATGAGATCATAGTGTCTTTTTTTCTTTTCTCGAATACGCGCGAGTGTGTCATAATTGAATGTCTTCAATTATTCCATTAATTTAGCACAATGAATTTTCGTCATGGGACCTTATCTACCAGCTAATCCCACTGATCATTAGGTTTGAAATTTCCTCCTCATATTGTTCTGGTGGGCTGATAGTTTCCAAATCAAAGGCTTCCACCGTACGGCAATAGTTAACATACATACCTTCTGTCATGACAGGAGCGCATTGGCCACTCTTTTTTACATGTGTGCTCAGTGCTCACCATCTACTAAGTGTTTGGCAATGAAGAAAACTGCTGCGATTTCTGGTGAATTGGATATCTGGGTGAACATCAGGATTATTACTACTTCCTGTGTGCCACTCTTTCTGTATCATGAACTGTTTTAGTACTCTGGATGGGAATTTGTTACCAGTGTTCTAAAATACATACTATAGGCAGTAATGAATTCATATCTTGGCATGTTATCTGTATGGATAGACAAAAATCGTATAGTCCGTATGGACCATATGATTAGTGTTATTGATACGGTCTATTTATGAGTTTCTCCTCCATATATGCTGCTGTTGTTTTACAAATCTGACATGTGGGTGCTGGGTAGGGCGCCCCGATGCGCGCTTCCGTTTCTAGTGGCCAGATCCTTCGGACCATCTCGTCACTTGGGCGCATACATGGATTCCTTTGTACCAAACCCACATATATCCAATGTGGGGTAGAATAAAGAGGCTTAATTTAGCACGAGTTGCTTGCTAGTTGGTACGGTGCGTCTGACGGTCTGAAAGCAGTTTCTTCGAAGAAGAAACCGTTATTTCCGGGAAGCAACAGCGTGTGTGAATAAGAAAAGGAACCAGCTTACTGACCATATTCAACAAGTTGGCTTCAGATCGCTGTACGTTTCCAACCACTTGAGCCAACTGCACGTCCAAAGCTGCTTTATAACATCTGTATGGATAGACAAAAATCGTATAGTCGGTATGGGCCATATGATTAGTGTTATTGATACGGTCTATTTATGAGTTTCTCCTCCATATATGCTGTTGTTGTTTTACAAATCTGACATGTGGGTGCTGGGTAGGGCGCCCCGATGCGCGCTTCCGTTTCTAGTGGCCAGATCCTTGGGACCATCTCGTCACTTGGGCGCATACATGGATTCCTTTGTACCAAGGGTGTATTCACTTCCCATGCAAACTCAAAATATTTTCTCTTCCACCCATCACATCGAATCTTTGGACATATGCATGAAACATTAAATGTAGGTAAAAAAGATAACTAATTGTATAGTTTGTCTATAAATGTCGAGACGAATCTTTTGAGCCTAGTTAGTCCATGGTTGGATAAATTTTGCCAAATAACAACGAAAAATGCTACAGTAACTTTTCACCCACTTTTCACCAACTGAACACACCCTAAACCCACATATATCCAATGTGGGGTAGAATAAAGAGGCTTAATTTAGCACGAGTTGCTTGCTAGTTGGTACGGTGCGTCTGAAAGCAGTTTCTTCGAAGAAGAAATCGTTATTTCCGGGAAGCAACAGCGTGTGTGAATAAGAAAAGGAACCAGCTTACTGACCATATTCAACAAGTTGGCTTCAGATCGCTGTACGTTTCCAACCACTTGAGCCAACTGCACGTCCAAAGCTGCTTTATAAGAATATAAGAGAAGCAGTCAAAACACATCCATATTCGATCTGTCCGTTACTCATAGACGACTCTCACCAAAATGGTCTCTTTCTTCTTCATCCGCATCCGCATCCGCATGGTTAAGTCTGAACGAAAAACTCGAAGCTCGTTAGCTCGCTTGGCTCATGGCTGGCTCGTTATGATAACGAGCCGAGCCGAGTCAGGATTTTAGCTCGTTAGCTATAACGAGCCAACTCGAGCTGGCTCGTGAGCCGCTCGCGAGCCAAACGAACCGTAGTTTTAGGGAAAAAGTCATCATAACTTATATTAGTTTTGTATTACTTCATATCTTGCACTTCATAAATGGATGATATGTTAGCTCATATGAATATTTTATTCGATTTAAGGTTATTGAATATATTATTTTTATATTATTAATATTTTTAAGCTTGAGATAAATGTAAATATTATATTTTGTGTATTTTTTATACCTGGCTCGTGAGCCTAACGAGCCAGCTCGAGCTCATAACGAGCCGAGCCGAGCTGGCTTTCTGGCTCGTTAAGATAACGAGCCGAGCCGAGCTGGCTCGTTATCCTAACGAGCCAGAACGAGCCGAGCCGAGCCGAGCCAGCTCGGCTTTATCCAGCCTTACGCATGGTACTCATCTTACTCGCCGTCGCCGCAGCAGGCGCCACCGCACTCACCCCACCACCATCCAATGCCACAGACCTTGCTGCACTGCTCGCCTTCAAAGCAGTGCTCAAGGACCCCCTTGGTATCCTTGCCAGCAACTGGACTGCTACTTCAGCATTCTGCTCGTGGGCGGGTGTCTCTTGTGACAGCAGGCAGCGCGTCACTGGCCTTGAGTTCAGCGACGTGCCGCTCCAGGGCAGCATCACGCCACAGCTTGGTAATCTCTCTTTCCTCTCGACCCTTGTCCTCAGCAACACCAGCATCATGGGTCCCGTGCCAAAGGAGCTTGGCAGTCTGCCCTGGCTTCAAACTCTTGATCTATCACAGAACAGCTTGTCAGGTACCATCCCTCGCAACCTTGGCAACACCACTAGGCTTGAGATTCTTGATCTTGCTTACAATAACTTCTTTGGGGGGATTCAACATGAACTGCAAAATTTGCACAGCCTTCGTTCGTTAAGACTGCAACACAATGATCTAAGCGGACCAATTCCGCAGAGCCTGTTCAACAGCACACCCAATTTGAGTGAGATACATCTTGGCTCGAATAGGTTGACAGGAGCAATTCCTTGTAGTGTCAGCTCATTACTAAAGCTGGAGGTGCTTGTCCTAGAAAAAAATCTTCTCTCAGGCTCCATGCCACCTTCTTTGTTTAATATTTCGCAGCTTCAAGTACTATCTGTCGGACGGAACAATCTCTCAGGTCCCATTCCTGGAAATGAGAGCTTTCACCTCCCTATGCTGCAAGTGCTGATTCTCCAAGAAAACCATTTCAATGGGCCAATCCCTTTAGGACTCTCTGCGTGTAAGAACCTTGACGAACTCTACGTTGGTGTGAACAATTTCACTGGTTCTGTGCCGTCATGGCTAGCAACACTTCCAAGCCTTACTGCAATATCCTTGTCAATGAATAACCTGACTGGAATGATCCCAGTTGAGCTGAGCAACCATATACCCTGCTTATTGTGTTGGACCTCAGTGAAAACAATCTACAAGGGGAGATTCCACCAGAACTGGGACAGTTGAGAAACCTCAGGTTTCTAGGTCTTGCAAACAACCAAATAACTGGTGTCATTCCAGAATCCATAGGCAATCTATCAAACCTTACCCAAATAGACTTACTTGGAAACAGATTGACAGGATCAGTGCCGATGTCATTTAGCAACTTGCTGAATCTCCGTCGCATCTATGTTGATGAGAACCATCTCTCTGGGAATCTAGATTTCCTAGCTGCATTATCCAACTGCAGAAGCCTGACTACCATTGGCATAGCAAACAATGAGTTCACAGGGAGGCTACCAACTTCAATTGGAAACCTTAGCACGCTGCTAGAAACTTTTCGAGTAGCTAACAACAACATCAATGGAAGCATCCCTGGTACATTGGCTAACCTTACCAGCTTATCAGAACTGTATCTTGGTGGAAACAACCTGAGTGGGAAGATCCCTACACCAATCACTGCAATGAACAATCTCCAAGAATTGGACCTCTCCCACAACAGCTTGTCTGGCACCATCCCAGAAGAAATCAGTAGATTAACAAACCTAGTTCATTTACGTCTTGACAGCAATAAACTAACTGGTCCCATTCCAAGCAATATCAATAGCCTAAGCCAGCTGCAAATTATGACATTATCCCAAAACTCATTGTCTTCAACCATACCAACAAGTCTGTGGGATCTTCAGAACCTTATTGAGCTTGATTTGTCACAGAACTCTTTAAGTGGGTTCCTGCCTGCTGATGTTGGAAAATTGACAGCAATTACCAGGATGGATTTATCAGGAAACAAGCTATCAGGTGACATCCCAGTTTCCTTGGGTGAACTCCGCATGATGATATATCTCAATCTGTCCAGAAATTTATTCCAAGGATCAATACCTGGTTCATTTGGCAATATGCTTAATATTGAGGAATTGGATCTATCCTCCAATGCACTTTCTGGTGCCATCCCAAAATCCTTGACCAATCTCACTTACCTTGCCAACTTGAACCTTTCTTTTAACAGATTGGATGGACAGATACCAGAAAGAGGAGTGTTCTCAAATATCACACTCAAATCATTGATGGGGAACAATGCGCTGTGTGGCCTTCCTCGCCTAGGTATAGCACAGTGCCAGAACACCAGTAATCAGTCGCAACCAAAATACCTGTTGCAGTGCCGGTCCTAGGATTTTGAGGGCCCTCTGGCGAACTCGTTGTGACGGACCCACTAAATCATGTATAAAATCTTATAATATATAGGCGTTAATTTTATTTGCAAAGTGAAAACAAATCCAATGATATATTTGTAATTTAACATAAGTTTTAGGTGCTTCTTCTAGTCTTTTCGTTTTCTTTTCTCAGCCCCTGGCAAATGTTTATTAGGTAACATTCTAAAATTCTAACATAGTACAAGTCCTATAAGAAAAAAGAGCACTAGTAGAAGTCTGAAATACTAAACTGATCGTCATCGTTCATCGGTGGAGCCTTGGACCTGGAGGCCTGGATGCCTGGTTGACACCGGCGGGCGTTGTGTCCATCCGAGATGTCCGTCTCTCCGTGTCTGCGGCGGCATGGCTGGTGGCTCCGCGCGTCGCGCAACTCCACGTATCGCTCGTCGCTCGCGGACGTCGCAGTCTCTGTGCGACTGCTCGGCTGCTTACGAGGTCATTAATTCGCTAATGGACTATAGGGCCGGGGGTTTTGTATACTTGAGCTTGGGCCCCTCCCTCACCTGGGCCCTCGGCCGTCGCACCCCTTGACCCTCGCCTAGGGCCGGCACTGACCTGTTGATAAAAGTTTTACTACCTTCATTACTGGGATTTTTCGCTTTAGCTGTGTTCTTGTATATGTTGGTAAGAATGAAGGTGAACAACCAAAGAAAGATGCTACTACCCTCAGACACAGACTTGCAGAACTATCAGGTGATCTCATACTATGAACTTGTTCGTGCAACCAGCAACTTCACCGATGATAATTTGCTAGGGGAAGGAAGCTTTGGTAAGGTCTTCAAAGGTGAGCTAGATAATGGATCTTTGATAGCAGTGAAGGTACTAAACATGCAGCACGAATCAGCTTCCAAGAGCTTTGACAAAGAATGCAGTGCACTTCGAATGGCTCGGCATCGGAATCTGGTGAAGATAATTAGCACTTGTTCCAATCTTGACTTCAAAGCACTAATTCTTGAGTATATGCCTCATGGTAGTTTGGATGATTGGTTGTACTCAAATAATGGGAGGCAACTCAGTTTCCTCCAAAGGGTTGGCATTATGCTGGATGTTGCAATGGCACTGGAGTATCTGCATCACCAGCATTTTGAAGCTGTCCTGCATTGTGATTTAAAGCCAAGCAATATCTTGCTTGACAAGGACATGATTGCACATGTTTCTGACTTCGGCATTTCCAAGTTGCTAGTTGGAGATGACAACTCCATCACATTAACAAGCATGCCCGGAACTGTAGGATACATGGCTCCAGGTTTTTTTTTTTAGTTCCTCTTGCAACGCATGACACTATATGTATTATTATACTTATTTAAGCTAACCAGCTTCCTTCTGACATGGATTAAACAGAGCTCGGATCAACAGGAAAAGCATCACGGGCCAGTGATGTTTACAGCTATGGAATTGTTCTCCTTGAAGTCTTCATGAGGAAAAGGCCGACCGATTCAATGTTTGTCGGTGACATCAGCTTGAGGCAGTGGGTTAGTCAAGCATTCCCATATCAACTCACAAATGTCGTTGACAGTAGCATACAAAAGGAGCTTAATAATGGTATTCAAGACGCAAGTAAACCTCCTGAGAACTTCAGTATCTTGAATACCTGTCTAGCGTCCATAATTGATTTGGCCTTGCTTTGTTCAAGTGCTACACCTGATGAAAGGATCCCAATGAGTGATGTGGTTGTGAAGTTAAACAAGATCAAGTCAAACTACAGTTCAATGGTTGCAGTTCCTGGCATTGCTTAACAAGAAAGAAAAATAGCACATTTGTGCTGTCAGGTTTCTGAAGCAAAAGTAATGACGTGAGCGTGTATTGTAGCTTGAATTATACACCAATTGTTAGCTGTTTAAGTTTTGAGTCATGTAACGTTTTGTAATCCCGTTGAACATTGTTACTGTCGCAGTTAGTTTGTTAGGCGTAGAATCGCGGGTGGTAGGTGATGTGCCCTGGCCACGCCGTGACCGCCAAGTGTCTGTCCCCGCCACGACTTCGCGCACTGCGCGTCCCATGGCGATCCGAAAGAAACGGGCGTCGTGGAGCCGATCATGGTGGCGGGGTGTTCGGGCTTCAAGCCCATGTATCCATCTATCTAAGTGAATGAAAAACTGCAGAAAAAGCTGCAGCAGTTGGCAGCGCCATCGTGTGTGTTCTTCTCCAGTTCGCGTGCGTGCGTCCAAGGGTTTTAGTCGCCGCGGTCACCGCCGATCCACGGCGGCGCCGTTGCTGATCCAGGAGCTGAGCTCGATCTCAGTTCCAACACCAATGACGCTAATAACCGTATTGTTGACTGAAAGGGAAAATTGACGCTTTGTACTCTCCAACTCACTTTCATGTTTCTCGCTGTCTTTGATTTGTGTTCTGAAGGCAGGAAAAATAAGCTACGATTCAGTCAACGGAATGGGATTTAAACTGAGGTTCTTCAATACTAGGCCTGGTAGGCTGGTATTGCGGACCACAGTGATTCTGCCAAACCAGAACCGAAGCGCATTGCCAAAACTAATCCAACTCTTTCATAACGTTCTGCAATCTCCGCCCGACACGTTTGCGATCCTAGTGCTGGATCGCAGAGGAGTGGCTGATGCAAGTCGGTAGCATATGCGAAGAAACTCAAGAGAGAACCTAGAAGAGAACAGGTACTCACAGCGACATGGCGGCACGAGCGGGGGTATGCGCAGCGCAGCGGCGCTCGCTCGAGGAACCGCCGTCGTTGGCCGAACCCGGAATCCATCTTTGCCTGTAGTGGAGAGCAACAGGGAGGTGCAGACGCATAGTTGATGGGCTGGTTCGTGGGCCAACAAAGAAAAAAACCTCGGCCCGCACAACAAGTTCACATTACCTCTCTTGACTTTGTCCCCTAAAAAAAACATCTTCAACTTTTGCGAAAATCTATTTTTCCTCCCTGAACTCTAAAACCGGTTAAATCACCTCTTTAAACTTTTAAAACTGTCCGTTTAACCTCCCTGACCGGTTATAAATGGTTTTCAAAGGTGGTTTTGTCTTTTTCTTTTTTATTTATTTTGGCTGAATCTTTGAAAAATCCTAGTAAATTACAGAAAAATCATAAAATGAAAATTCCAATTTTGTTGGACTCCACATGAGATCTACACAGTAAACATATAATATGGTATGATTTAGTACAAATTTTTTCTATAGCTTTAGATCTATAATTTTCTATAATTAATTCATAACTGCAGTTTTTATGATCCAATTGTGGTGAAATTTTTATGATGGGCTAATTATTGTATGCTTGAACTGTAGTGAAACTTCCATAAACATTGATCATGTATAACTTAGTTATAGATTTTATTTAGGTGTATGCTTGTTAAAAAGTATTTATAAATCTATAACTAAGTTATACACAGTATCATTATATTTAGTGATCTATCTAATGGTACTCATTATTGTACTATAAATATTAATATTTTCTTCTATATATTTGGTCAAAGTTAAAAGTATTTGACTTCTCAGAAAACCAGAATGACACTTATTTTGAGACAGAGGGAATATATATTTATATATTTATACATATTCTATCTCTACGAGCACTACTACATAAAACTTTTGTGAGGCGGGTATTTTTTATTTTTGGAGGCGGGCAAGGCCAACCGCCTCCAATGAAAGGTCATGGTTAATGGCGGAATAACGGAGACGGTTGCCCTTGCCCGCCTTGGTTAATCTGTTTACGGAGGCGGGCACGTTAGAAACGCCCGCCTCATTAAATCAATCGAAAAAAACAAAAAAAAAATCCATGAGCCCGCCGGCGAGCCTGTTCCCGAGCCCACCGGCGAGCCCAAATCCGCCACCAGGGGGCCCTCCTCGTCGATCCGCCACCACAGCACGCCGGATCCGCCACCAGGGAGTTCCTCCTCGCTGGATCCACCGCTGGCAGGTTGCTCCTCATCGGTTAGCCACTGAAGCTCGCCGAAACCGCCGCTGGGGAGGTTGTCCTCGCCGGATACGCGGCCAGGGAGGAAGTCCTCGCCGGATACGCGGCCAGGGAGGTCGTCCTCATCGATCCTCGCCGGATCTGCCGAGCTTCGGGCGGATCCGCCGCGCCGCCATCGTCGAGAAGAGGGGAAGGAGGGGCGTCGGGATCCTCCGCTGCCGCGCCTGTGCTCCTCCGCCCCGCCGCCCTCGCCGCCGCTGCCAGGGAGCGAGCTCCTCCTGCCGGATCCGCCCCCTTCCCCGCTCGCCGAGCCGCAGCCGCGTCGCGCTAGGCGTGCAGCCCCCTTCCCCGCTCAGCAAGCCGCCGCCGCGTCGCGCTGGGGGCGCGGCCCCCTTCCCCGCTCACCAAATAAAAGTATTCTTCTCAATTATTAGGTCAACATTAGCAAGTTTAGCTACTAGATTATGCTAAGCAATTAATTGTCCCCAACTGAAGTTTTTCGAAAAGAAATATTCAATGGCACCTGATTCATGACATTTGCTATTGTATTAGATTATTCATGCTCGTACAAACGTGTAGCTCGCGTGACATGTCCTTTATCTAGAAAAAATGTATGGTAATCTTTGGTGCTGTTTTGTGCACGAATACAGAACACGCAACTAGCCATGACCCAAGTTAGGGCGTTGCCATTTCACACGTATCCTATCGCGCCTCTCAACTTTTCAAAGCCCACTACGCACAAGTCGCACAGTGCACACAGCACACCCGTATTCTGTTTTCTCTCGTTCTCTGCATCAGTCGATCTTCGGTTCTCCACCAGACGTTTCTTTTTTGTTCCCCCCTTCTTTTCCAAAGCACAGCCCAATAAGCATGCCAAACTGCTTGCTCGGAAGGTGACTTGGGCAGGTAGTGGAATGAAGCTCACTGGTGCTTCTTCCCACTGGCATATCCGCCCCTATTGCAGACCAAAATGCAGCTGCAAAACTGCAGCCACTGTCCACTGATACTATGTTCCGCGTTTCTTCTCCTTGGCCATAAACTTGACAAGTTGCGCTGTCCACGACATGCTTTCAAACAGATTTGACCACAGGCACTGAATTCTTCTGAGTGAGAGGTGCTTGCATTCATACCACCAGGTCCAGTGGTCCACAGTATTCTCTCCATCGAATCATTAATCGATCTTCGGTTATCCAACAGACCACAACCATGGCTTTCTCCTGCATCGGCATGGCGCTCTTCGTCTTACTGACGCCTGCTTGTGCCGCTGCACTCACACCACCACCATCCAACGACACGGACCTCGCTGCGCTGCTCGCCTTCAGAGCGCAGGTCAAGGACCCCCTCGGCGTTCTGGTCGGCAACTGGACTGCCGCTGCGTCCTTCTGCTCGTGGGTCGGCGTCTCGTGCGACCACCGCGGGCGGCGCGTCACCGGCCTCGAGTTCACCGACGTGCCACTCCAGGGCAGCATCGCCCCGCAGCTCGGCAACCTCTCCTTCCTGTCCAGCCTTGTCCTCAGCAACAACAGCCTCGTGGGTCCTGTGCCAGACGTGCTTGGAGGTCTGCACCGGCTCCGAATCCTCGACGTTTCAGACAACAGATTGTCAGGTACCATCCCGCCCACCCTTAGCAACCTCACTAGGTTGGAGATGCTCGATCTTGACAGTAACAACTTGTTCGGGGAGATTCCACATGAGCTGCAAAATTTGCGCAACCTTCAGACGTTAAATTTGGGAGGCAATAACCTGAGCAGGGCGCTAATGTCAGGCCTGTTCAACAACACGCCAGATTTGAGCGTGATACACCTTGGTTCAAATAGGCTAACAGGTGGAGTTCCTGCAAGCATTGCCTCTCTGTCAAAGCTGGAGACGCTTGTCCTGGAAGACAATCTTCTCTCCGGACCCATGACGCCTGCTATCTTCAACATGTCCCAGCTGCAAGCAATATATGTCGCCAGGAACAATCTCTCAGGTACGATTCCTGGAAATGAGAGCTTTCACCTCCCTATGCTGCAACTGATCTCTCTTGGTGAAAACCAGTTCGAGGGACCTATTCCCTTGGGCCTCTCTGCCTGCAAGAACCTCGAAACACTCGCCCTTGCAGTAAACAACTTCACCGGTACTGTGCCATCATGGCTAGTAACACTGCCTAACCTCACTATAATATACTTGTCAACGAATGACATCACCGGGAAGATCCCGATCGAGCTGTGCAATCATACCATGCTTGTTGGTTTGGACCTCAGCGAGAACAAGCCAGAAGGGAGGATTCCGGCAGAACTGGGACAGCTGACAAACCTCGAGTATTTAAGTTTTGCAAGTAACCAAATAACTGGTGATATCCCTGAACCCATAGGCAATCTGTCTAGCCTTACCGTAATAGACTTATTCCAAAATGGGTTGACTGGATCAGTGCCAGTGTCATTTAACAACTTGCTGAATCTCAGTAGAATATATCTCAATATGAATCAACTCAGTGGGACGCTCGTCCATTTCCTGACTGCATTATACAAATGCAGGAGACTGAATACCATTAACATTGCAAACAATACATTTACAGGGAGGTTACCACAGTACATTGGAAACCTTAGCGCAGTGCTTCAATATTTCATAGCAGATTACAATAGGATCACTGGAAGCATCCCTAGTACGGTGGCTAATCTGAGCAACCTATTGGTACTGTCTCTCAGTGGAAACAACCTGAGTGAGAAGATCCCCACACCAGTCATTGCGATGAATAGTCTCCAACAACTCGACCTCTCCTACAACAGCTTGTCTGGCACTATCCCAGAAGAAATCAATGGATCAACAAGCTTGGTTAATTTGAATCTTCAAGGCAATAAACTAGCCGGTTCCATTCCAAGCGGTTTCGGTAGCCTAATTCAGCTGCAATATGTGGCATTATCCCAAAACTCATTTTCCTCAGAAATACCAACAAGTCTGTGGAACCTTCAGAAACTTATTGAGCTTGATCTCTCACAGAACTCTTTGAGTAGTTCCTTACCCGCCGATGTCAGGAAACTTACAACAGTCAGCAAGATGGATTTATCAGACAGCCAGCTGTCAGGTGACCTCCCAGTTTCCTTGGGTGAACTTAACATGATGATCTATTTGAATCTGTCCAGAAATTTATTCCAAGGATCACTACCAGATTCACTTGGCAAGTTACTCAATATTGAGGAATTAGACCTCTCCCACAATGTTCTTTCCGGTGTCATTCCGAAGGCTCTGGCCAACCTCTCTTACCTTGCCAACTTGAACCTTTCTTTCAACAGACTTGATGGACAGATACCAGAAGGAGGTGTGTTCTCAAATATCACCCTGGAATCGTTGATGGGGAACAACGCACTCTGTGGCCTTCCCACCCTAGGAATAGAACCATGCCAGAACAAAACTAATCACTCAAGATCAAAACAACAGCTGTTAAAAGTCCTACTACCTGCAGTGTTGGCATTTTTCATTTCAGTTTCTTGCTTGTACATGTTGGTGAAAATAAAGATAAATAGGAAAGGAAATACGCCACTATCCTCAGGCACAGACTTGCTGAGCTACCAGTTGATCTCATACCACGAACTTGTTCGCGCAACAAACAATTTTAGTGATGATAACCTGCTAGGGGCTGGAAGCTTTGGCAAAGTCTTCAAAGGCCAGCTAGATGATGAATCTGTCATCGCAGTAAAGGTACTCAATATGCAAGATGAATTAGCTTCCAAGAGCTTTGACACGGAGTGTCGTGCACTGCGAAGGTTCGGCACCGAAACTTGCTGAGCATAATTAGCACTTGCTCTAATCTGGACTTCAAAGCATTAATTCTTCAGTACATGCCCAATGGTAGTTTGAATGATTGGTTGTACTCAGATGATGAGCGGCAACTCAGTTTCCTACAGAGGGTTGCCACCATGCTGGATGTTGCAACAGCAATGAATATCTACACAATCAGCTCTTAGAAGCTGTATTACACTGTGATTTAAAACCAAGCAATATTTTGCTCGATGAAGAGATGACTGCACATGTTTCCGACTTTGGCATTTCCAAGTTGCTAGCTGGAGACGATAGCTTCATTGTATTAACTGGCATGCCCGGCACTATAGGATACATGGCTCCAGGAGCTGAGCTCAGTCTCAGTTCCAACACCAATGATGCTAATAACCGTATTGTTGACTGAAAGGGAAAATTGATGCTTTGCGCTCTCCAACTCACTTTCCTGTTTCTCGCTATCGTTGATTTGTGTTCTAAAGGCAGGAAAATAAGCTACGATTCGGTATTTTTGCTTGGAGCCGAACCTGCAATGGCCTGGCAACGATGAAAAATAGGAAAATAAGAAATCTGAGAACGGATAGTACATGTTGATTGCACGGTAATGGGGAGAGGAGGACAGATTCCATGCAATCATGTTGTGTAAAAAGGCAAGAGCTCTACTTATGGAAATAAAAAAGACTCTGATTCCAGATGTACACCTAGTTGTTTGCTTGGGAGCAAGATAGAATAGAACAATTCTATCCCTAGATTCAAGGATGGAGTATGATTCCATATTGTTGTTTGGTTGTAGTTGTAGAGATGGAACACCTCTTGTGTTTGGTTCAAGGAAGGGAATGATTTCATATTGTTGTTGACCCATTTAGCACATCTCCTCTTAAAGTGCTTCTCCAGAAGAGTCTGAGAACTTGAGGAGGAGCCACTTTTTGTGACTCAGGTTTCTCACCCAAAAACGGTTTCGGCCAGAAAATGACCTCTCATCCTAAAGTGTTTGGTCTGGCTCCTCCGTAGAAGCTGGAAGCTAGTGCCGGAGCCGGAGCCATGCCAAACAGACCTTGTATAGATGGAATGACTCTGCTAAGCAACCGTTAGTTGGGCTCACTGGTTAGTGAAACACCCTTTCCTCTTCTTTGTCCCTCGTCGTGCTTCTTTTTTTAGATTAGATAAAGGATAGTTTATATCTGGTTTCATCTATCAGAAGATAGACTTTGGCCAATTATTACAAACTTCAACCCATAGGTTAAAACACAACCCCGAAAGAGCCATGACTGACAATTCTCAACTAAAACGAGCACCATAAAAGTAAAGTCTTGACTAAGCGGGACCAATAAATCTAGTGGACAACCACCCATTGAAGCTGAAGAAGTGCAAAGCTGATGTCTCTAAATGCTGAGCAACAAGGATCAGCTGATCTCTGGAATTATCATGCCGTTGCAGTCTTGCCCATTGGCGGAGCCAGTGGGTTCCCCTGAAAATGACTTGCAAAAAAGATTTTGGTCTGCATTTGTCAAAGACTACTTCATTTCTTGTTAACCAAACTGTCCAACATAAAGTTGTTGCTGCCATTAATAATAATAAATTTTGTTTGTTCCCACCCAACCTGGACCACGTATTAAAGAAATCATCAATACTACTTGGATGTGAGATCCCAAACAAAATGTGTACAGCGCGCCATAAAAATTTGGCATACAAGCAATTCAAAAAAAGATGCTAAATTATTTCTGGAGAATGACAGAAGCAACACATCATGTCACAATTCCAATTCCGTCGAGCAAGATTATCTTTAGTTAAGGTTACACCCTTTTTTAGGAACCACAAAAATATTTTAATTCTTATGGGAATTTTGAGTTGCCAAATTTCCTACGACACCCTAACCCCATTATTAATTAACGCAACGTACATGGATCTAACAGAGAATCTACCTGATGAATGTAGTGCCCACACAAAAGAATCTCTTTCCTTTTGTAAGCTCAAATCATGTAAAGAAGTCACGATTGCATGTCAGTTTCTTAGATTTGCTGCCACCAAGTTTCGTCTAAATGAAATGTTCAGTGGGATTGAGTTAAGTACTTTTTGCACAGAATCATGTTTCCTTCTCACTATATTAAACAATGCAGGGAATCTATCCTTAAGTGGTTGGTTGCCTAACCAAGTATCAAACCAAAACCGGGTTTGCGAACCATCTTTCACCTTAAAGGAACCAAAATCCAGGAAGGTGTCTTTCACATTCATCAAGATTTTTCAGAAATGGGAGTCTGTTGGTTTTTTTGTAACAGCTCCCTAGGGTCTTGTCTTCTATGTACTTGTTTCTCAGTAGTTCCTGCCACATGCCATCTTCATTTAAAAGTTTAAATAACCACTTACTCAACAAACATTTATTTTGTAATTCCAAGTTTTGAATACCTAAACCTCCTTGGATTTTCGGTTGGCATAAAACTTCTCATTTGGCTAATCTATATTTGCGCTTGTGCTGGTCATTCTGCCAGAAAACTCTTGATCTAAAGCAATCAATTTTTTGCAGCACTCCTTTTGGTAGTTCAAAGAAAGACATCATAAACATCGGTAAACTAGACAAAACCGAGTTTATAAGGACTAGCCTTCCACCTACCGAAAGCAATTTTCCTTTCCAGCCACTAAGCTTCTTTTCTATTCTGTTCTCGATCACTTGCCAATCTTTATTACTTAGTTTTCTGGTATTCATTGGTAATCCGAGATAACGAAAGGGGAAATTCCCAATGTCGCAACCAAATAGGTGCGAGTAGAAATTCTCATGATCTTTTGCTTTTCCAAAACAAAAGATTTCACTTTTGTGGAAGTTTATTTTGAGATCGGATAGTTGTTCGAAGGTGGTAAGTATGAGTTTCATATTTATCGCCTTCTCAACATCGTGGCTCATAAAGATCATTTTGTCATCCGTATACTGTAGGATAGACATACCATCTTGCACTAGATGGGGTGTAACACCCCGGGTGTTATAGTTGCTAATTAATCTGCCATGTCATCATAATGCATCGCAAAGCATCCATGATTAGGTCAACCTTGTTATGCATTAACTAAAATGAGTTTACTTATCTAGATTGAATGTGCTTCTCAGTGGTGTGATCCGAACCAAAAACCCTAATTTCGAATGCCACCGCAAATACTTAGTCCATGCCCTGCGTAAGTTGAGGTGTGTGACCGTGTTACACACTAGTGTCAAGTGTAGGGTATGAGCTCAAGTACAACACATAAAATGAAGCTCCAAGTTTGAGTTTGAGTTGGAATCCAAAAACTGGTCACGAGTTTTCCGATTCGAATTTGAATTCAAATTTGGAGAAATATTAAAAGAGTTTTAAAAACTAAATTGGTCAACCAAGAGTGGCATTTGGTCAACCATGTCATGCTTGTCCAAATGATGCCCTTGGATGATGGTTTGATCATTAAGTAATCACCAATTAAGGTAGCAACAAATTTCAATTGAAAATCCCACCGAAAACCCTAAACTCCAAAACCCTAGTTTTACCCCTTTTACAGATTTCAAAATCTAAGTAAAATTTGGGAAAAAGTTCAAAACCAAGTTTGTAGAACTTTTCAAGGGCTACAACTTTGGTGTTTTGAGTTTTCAAAGTTTTAGTGTAAAAAGTGGAGCAATTTTGAAAATAAGCAAATTTCAGATTTGACCCCTTTTTCTCCCCAATCTCAAATTTCAAAATGGAGGCAGAATTTGAAAATGTTTTGAATAGCAAAGTTGTAGGTCTTGGCTAGATGTACAACTTTGGTGTTTGGAGTTTCTGAAGTTTCAATGTAAAATCCAAAGTAATTTCTAAATTTTCAAATTTCCAAAAAGTGTCCCCTTTTGAATTTAAACTCAAATTTCAAAATCCAGTTAGAATTTGAAAAAGTGTTTAATACAAAACTTGTAGAGCTTGAAATTCTGAAGATTTCATATCTTGGGAATTTTTCAAGTTGTTACATGAATTTGAGAGTAATTTGAGAAATACAGTTTGATTTACAAAATTTGGGGGGGAGTGCTACAGTGGTGTCGCCAATGGCAAGCGGCCACCGCACGGCATGGGCGCCGGCGAGCCGCCGTGGCCGTCTAGGACCTTCCCGCGTGACCAGTATCGCCAGCGCGACGACGCGCGCCTTCTAGAGCTGCTCACCGTGGCCATGCCTATAAATACGTCGAGTTCACCGTGTGTCAGTTTTCTTTCTCTGTTTTTGGTCGTCGCCACCGCTTAGCTCCGCCGCTGCCGCCGTCGAGCCACCTCCAGCCACGCAAAGCACACCATCACGTTCGCCTCGTCCTCGCGCACCTCGTGAACCACCTGAGCTAACCATTTTCACGCCCGAACCACCGCACCACCCATTCCCGTGCCCAACTCCGGTCGGAGCACCGCCACCATCACCCTCACGTGGTCAGACCACTCCGGCTCCTCTCCGTCATCACCAAGAGCACCACTGCAACTGCGGTGAGCTGCTGATGCTTCCCGTGCCCTCAATTTGATCTCTATCGTTGTATTTGCGTCGGCGTGCTGCGAACCGCGGCCACTGTGCCGCCATGGCCGTCGGGGAGGGTCCAGCGGGATGCGAGCGTAGGTGGTTAGCGTCGTAATCGAGTCACGGGAGGTAGTAGATCACGTTGGTCAGTTCGGTTGGTCGACCGACGCCTTGATCACCGGCCGGCCGCCGCGCGGACATGGCCGAGTGCGCGAGAGAGAGACCGAGAGAGGGAGGTGAGGGATGACATGTGGGGGTCACCCTATCAGCGAGCGCGAGAAAGAGAGAGCCGCGGGCGCGCGCGCGTTGCTAGGCCACGTGGGCGAACGCGGGCGCGAGCACGGTGCAGCAGGGCGCTCGGCTGGGCCGAGCCAGAGAGAAGGAAGGGAAGTCCGCCCGAGTTGAGTTTTTGTTTTTCTTTTTCAAAAATGTGAATAGTACTGATATTTGTTTATTTCATTAAAAATTCTGTAGAGCTCCAAAAATCATGAAAAATTTGGTGTAATCTTTTCAAGGTGTAAACTACCTAGGAAAAATATTACATGCTAAATTTGATTACTTTATGCAGGATATTTAATTAGTTCCATTAAATATTAAATGCAACTTCCATGAATTTTAATAATTAAATTATTAATCCAAAAATTATGAAATTTATTTTGACACTATTTTAGGTCATGATTAATCCATAGAAAAAGTTTAAGCTTATTTAGATGAAGTATGATCAAATATTAATTATGCCCTAATTAATTAAATATTAAATAAATATTAAATTGATAACTTTAAGTGTTGTGTGCCCTTTTGATTGAGTGATGTCCTTAGGTCACTAATCCTTGGTGATCTTTGGCACCTTAATTTCATGTTTGAGCTCGTTAGTAACATACTTAGTAATAAAAGATAGTATCGCCTAAGTTAACGCTATTAGTTAGTAGGTTTTACTGTTTTGCGACTGTACCGCGAAGGAAAGTTGTACTTAAGTCGTAAACCGTGGTATATCATCATCAAGCATCATGTTTATCATCGAGCATCATGTTGAGGCATATTCTATACTCGTGTAGTTCCCACTTTCGAAGAAGTTGAAGTTACCGAGCAAGTCTCCGGAGAAGAGTTGTCATCGGTGGGTTTCGGACCAGAAGTCGGAGTCTTTGAGTCCGAGTCAGTCGTCGCGTCAGAGCAAGGCAAGCCCCGGTGCATTTAAACCCTACCTTGAGATTTACAAATCTTTATTATTTATACTATGGGTTACTGCATTAAGTACTTAGGAATTGAGTGATAACCCAATTGCTGCATTGTCATCCTTGATTATTGCGATATCACCCTTGATACCTGTTTTACTAAAAATGCGTAGTATGCTTCGCTATGCTTATGAGTTAAACTTTTAAATGAAATGTTTACATAGCCATGACGGCATACTTAATGAATATTGAAAGATGAGAATAAACTTGAAAGATCGGGCGGGTGGTTTGGCCACTGCTAACATGCATTGAGAAAGGAGTCTCAATGTAGTGTTTCCGCCTTGTCACTTAAGGACCGTCCGTTGTATGGCCCGCTTGTGTTTCGAGACTTTGCAACTAGCCTCATGCCTTGGGTAAGCCCAAAATATTGGTGATTCCATTTCGAGAACGTCTAACCTTGCACTAGGAGTGGAGAGATGGCGAGAGTAGCGTGTACCCTCGGGGCTAGAATCAGGCCGGGTTCGAGGAGTACTGTACTCTCGGGTGGCGATGGACACGTTCTGGTTTTGGGAGATCTAAATGAGGGTTGACATATGCAAGTTTTGGTTCTACATATGTCGTGAGGTTAGAGATCCCCAGCTGGGTATAATCGGTTCGAATCGTCGTTGCTCCTCGGTTATGGAGACTCGATCACCTATCCTGCATCGTAGTTAAGAACTGGAATTAAAAGAAAGAATGAGAAAGGTCTTGCTGAGAATTACTTGATCTAGATTAGGATCACTTAGAATTGGTTAATGAACCATCAATGGTAAAATTAAAATATTGAAGGTAAGGACTTACTTTAGTAAGCTTTCCTGTAAAAGAAATTTTGATTCTTGAATACACGTACCTTGATTCCCTAAAGCTAGCATGCCCTTGGAGTCTTTTTCTTAGTCGGGTAAGTCTTGTTGAGTACTCTCGTACTCAGGGTTTGTTAAACCCCTTGTTGCAGGTGCGGTTCATGAACAAGTCTGCTTTGAGCCTTGTTGCATGACCGTTGTGGCTGAAGAAAGTGACGACGAGTAAAATGTGTGGCCTCTGGGCAAGGCATTTCGCTTGTGTGATTGTAATAAAGTTATTACTGATACTTCTCTACTACTGGTTTGTAATAATACTACATAAGGTTTGAAGTTTGAAAACTATGGTTTGTAAACTTAAGTTATTGTAAGACTTTCGCTACTTTACTCTGATGGTATTTTGAATAAACTGTTGTAATATTGCAATACTCCTATGATTGGATCCTGTTCGGAGGAAAGCAGACCTTTTAAGTTATGAGGAACATAAGTACGACTGTCAGAGGTCATTATGACAATGACAGGTACATGTGGGCCATCATAATTAGGAGGTTCTGTGACATGGGGAATGACCCCTTCTATTTGTCCAGCTTCCTTTGCTCTAGCTATGAGTACGGCCAACATGTTGTAAGGTCCAAATGGCTAGAGGGGGTGAATAGCCTATTTAAAAATCTACAAGCTTCACTAAACAAACACGTTAGTATAAAAGATGGCTAAGCTAATTCTAGCACTAGCTCAACTACACTATGCAAGGCACCTATACAATTCTAGTGAAGCAAGGCTATGATCTCTAATACACACCAACAAGACTAAGTCACTAAGCTACTTACTCCTATGTGATAAAAGCTACACTAAGCAAACTACACTAGGAATAGTACAAGAAGGTAAAGAGCAAGTGACTTGATTCTTATACCAACGATGTAGAGAAGTAATGCACTCGAAGAATCAATCACAATGATCAACCACAAGAGAAATCCTCGGCAAAGAGATGACACAAGATTTTTACCGAGGTTCACTTGCTTCCCGGCAAGCTACTCCTCGTTGTGGCGATGCACCCACTTGTCAGTTCGCGAGCTAATCGACTATCAAGAGTCGAGCCCTCAGCGGACGCCGCACAACCGCACACAAGATGGGGATCTTCCAAGCCACGAGCTCCACTAGAGTATCCAATTTGTGAACTCCCACGGGGAAGGATCAAGAACCCCTTACAACACTTGGTGAGGGCTCCAACAATCTTCAATTGTGAGCTCAATCACCTCCGCTGCTCCAAGCCGTCTACCGTGTCGGGAAACACGGAAGAGTAACAAGAAATCCGCAGCAACTCGAAGATCAAGTGCCTCTAGAATGCAACTCTCAAGCAATGCACTTGAATCTCACTCAATCTCACTCAAGATGTACAACCAAGCAAAGAGATGAGTGGAGGGGTTGTTCTCTAGCTCAAAGGATGTCTCTAGGTCTCAAAATGTGCAAGAGTTGTCCTCAAACCCCGGACATCTTCTATTTATAGCGAAGGGGTACGCAGCTAGCCGTTACCGGACGACGCAGTTAAAAACGAGCTGACCAGACGCACCGGTCAGGGTGACCGGACGCGTCCGGTCACTACAGGACAAGCGTGAACAGTGCATGTCAGAAGTTACTGTTGCCGTGACCGGACGCGCTCTAGCGTTTGACCGGACGTGCTACACCTGGCGTCCGGTCGGAGTCCAGTAAGCTCCCACCGCGACCGGACGCGTCCGATCACATGTGACCGGACGCGCCGCGCGTCCGATCGTGTCGCGTTACTAACCGGACGCTCCGGTCCTGAGGACCAACGGACGCGTCGGTCGTGCGTTCTGCGTGCACCTTTTCTCTACGCCCAGGTGAACTGACCGGACACGCTGGTCAGACCAGACCAGCGTCCGGTCACAAACCCTAGGCGCGTTGCGCCTCTGCCCTCGACTTGAGCTGACCGGACGCGCAGGTCCACCCTGGACCGCGTCCGGTCCAGCGTCCGGTTGACGTTTTTCAGTGATAAACACTCCGGACTTTCGTCTCCGTTTCTCCGCCTCCGGCGCAGTAGAAAATAGGCGTTTCACTTCCCCAGAAAGCGCCGAATCCCGCCTCGCAAGCTCGGATGTGCTAACCCAAACCCCTCTCTACCGCTTAAACTCCACCGCCTTCGCAAATGTGCTAACACCACCAAGTGTAAACCACCATGTGCATGTGTGTTAGCATTTCATAAACATTTTCAAGACGATATATTAGCTCTCAACTAGATCCTAATGCATATGCTCAAGACATTGATCTAGTGGCAATTGATTCCCGAGCTAACCGTGATTGCCCCTCTTGATAGTCGGCTATGTATCCTAAACCCGGTCAATTACTTCTCTATTCATCTTAGACCGGCAAAAGGAAAAACCTATGGTTATACCTTTGCCTTGCGCTCTTAGATCCTTCTCCTCCACTTGATCATCATGTCCATCATTTTATGTGCATCTCCACCATGATCATCATTTCATGTTCATGCACCATCTCTTTATGATCTTGTGGCCACCACTCCTTGCCACATACACCTTTATCACATGGGTTGCTTATGCCTAACTCAAAACACTTAACACATGGCATTAGCAACTTGGTGTCATTAATTACCAAAATCAAAATTGGGCTTTCACATGTCAACCACTATGTTAAATAGTATTGGCGACATTGGGTCACCCTGCCTTAACCCTTTTTTGTTTGGAAGTAGGAGCCTAATTGATCATTGACTTTAATATTGACATTTCCACCTTGTGTAAATTGCTCCACCCAAGTACACCATTGTTGTGAAAAGCATTTCATTCTAAGAGTTTGTTGTAAGAAAGACCACTTTACTTTATCATACGCCTTCTCAAAATCTATCTTAAAAATAATCCCATCCTATTTTTTCGAGTGTAGCTCGTGTATCGTTTCATGTAGAATTACTACCCCTTCCATAATATTTCTACTAGGAAGAAAAACAGTTTGTGTTGGATTGATAATCTTTTGGAGTATGGTGGTTAATCTATTTGTTGCAACTTCCATGAAGATTTTGAAAGATACATTCAACAAACAGATTGGTCTGTATTGTTGGATAACTTTCGCATCATTCTTCTTAGGAAGCAAGATTATCGTTCTGAAGTTTAGGCGATTTAGTTGCAGGGAACCCTGATGGAAATCCGCAAACAGAGCCATGAGGTCGTCATTTATTAGATCCCAGAAGACCTGATAAAACTCTGGTGGGAAACCATCTGGGTCAGGTGCCTTGTTATGTTTCATTTGGAAAATTGCGGCTCTCACTTCGGATTCTAGAAAATCATCTGTTAAAAACCCATTCTCTAGTGCAAATACATGTGGGATATCCCCGATTTGTGTCTCATCGAGCACAATACTGTGGTTATCTGATGAACCGAACAAATTTTTATAGTAACTGGTTATATGCTTCTTGAGCTGAGCATCACCACTAATTAAATTGTTCCCATCTTCCAATTGGAAGATACGGGTTTTTCGGTGTCTACCATTCGCCAACAGGTGATAATACTTAGTGTTTGTATCTCCTTTCAGTAAATGTTTCACCTTAGCCCTTTGGTATCATTTGAGTTCCTCTTCTCTAAGTAATTCAGCGAGCCTCTCGTTTAACACATGTTTTAAATTAAGTTCCATTTCATCGAGCGGAAAAATTTCTGTCTTCTTGTCCAACTCATCAAGTTTGTTAAGCAGTTCCTTTTTTTCCTTCTTATATGCACCACTAACATTTTTTGCCCAACCTTTGAGGTACTGGCGAAGCCTTCTGATTTTGGCTTGCCACCTCTCTAATGGAGAACCTTCGGTCAGCACACTAAGCCACACATCTTGTACCATGTCACAAAATCCGTCCCTGAGCAACCAACCCAATTCAAATTTAAATTGGGGTTGATAAGTCTAGGATGAATTATTTGTACAACATAGCAACGGAGTGTGATCTGAAATCTGTCTGGACTGTGCCTGTACCGTAGTCTGCGGATATTTGGACTCAAAGTCGGTGCAAACTAGAATCCTATCTAGTTTTTCGAATGTTTGGTTTTGTAGATGGTTGGACCAAGTGAATTTTCTTCCGGACAAATCTAACTCTCTAAGGTTTAGTGTGTCTATGACAACATTAAAAAGAAATGGCCATATATCATTGTAATTGTCGTTGTTTTTTTTCATCCGATCTGCGAATAATGTTAAAGTCACCGCCTATAACAAATTAACAATAGGTAAAGCTTCTTTTGAACATACTCGCACTAACTCAGATAAAAAATTAGATTTGAGATCTGACTGAGCTGGTCCATATACCGAAATTAAATTAAATTTAAAATCGTCATCCTTGTGACGCAACTTGAAACGGATTAAAAAGTCGTCTTCTTCAATTTCACCTATATCAAAAGTTTGCAAGTTTATGCCTAGGAGCATGCCACCGGACCAACCCCGAGGAGCCATACAATGCCAAAGAAAGTCTCTGCTAGCACAGATGCTATTCAGAGTTGACTATGGAAAACTAGCTCTACCGGTCTCCGATAAGGAAATGTAATCTAGGTTCTTTTCTTTTGTTAGATCAAAGAGAAACTTATACTTCTTAGAATCCGCAAAACCGTTACAATTCCAGAAAATTCCCTTCATCTAGACCGTTTTTTACTTTTCTTCCTATTCTTTGCTCGCACCTTTTTATAATGTGATATAGGGGTCTGTAAACACAATGGGTCACAGCCCCCATCACCTAAATCCTCCATAATTTCTGAGCAAATGAGATTCAAAGCCTCTAGGTCAAAATTCTCATCCAAAGAACAGATGCTAGTAGTTTCATCCACGTTTGCTATATTACAGTTCACTAGCAATTCACTCTCACTCAGCCTCTTTCCCTCTAAATCTCTTAAAGAGTTTAAAGATTTTGACACTTCTTCCTCATTTGACCCAAGAACTAACCCTAGTGAACTAGCAGCAACAAGTAAAGTAGGGTCATCAAAAGTATTAAAAGAGGAAGTCTGCGGTTTATTACCTTTGCTTGAAGAGGAGTCCAGATTTTTACGTGCTTTCAACTTCGTTGTCTTCTCCAACGAGTCTTGGTCTAAAGTTGTTGCGTTCCGTTTACTAGCTCTCACAGGTGAAACTGACCCACCATTCAATGTTTTATTAAGTATGCCAGAGTCCGGATTAGGCATCAAGTTTGCCTTCCACTGTGCGGCCCCGTTTGGAGTCACCCCACTCTGAGTAAGAACCACCACGGTTTTTTTACCAGCTGAAGCAGGAGTCACTCCATCTTCTGTGGTATGCTGGATGTCGTCAACAGTCCTATGCTGGCCCTCAGCCTTACCAAAAGCAGGTGGCTGCTTGCCCTTTGCCTGATCCGCTTGTTGTTTCTCACCTTTTTTACCATCTTCATCCATGTTCTCTCTTTCTTTTTCCTCAACAGGTTTGTCTTCATCCATGGTAGAGTCCATGTCAATGATCTGAGGCTCACCATCATAGACATCCTTTTCCACATGAAATTGTAGCTCGTAAACAAAGTCTTCAATCACCACATCCACTAAATCTGGAATGAGATCAGGATTCAGCACAGCTACTTTGAGTCTTGCCCGACCATGTTTTTCTGTAAATTTTGTATCAACAGCTCTTGGTACACCTAGTATTGATCCAATTGCCCAAATAATTGGGAACTTTCTCGATTCCTTTGGTAATCCCCTGAACTGGACCCAAACTTTGTCAATCTCATATTTGTACACATCATTCTCCACGCCTTTTTCAAAGTGTATTTTGCCTTTCACTGTCTTTGTGTCCATAGGACCCCAATTGACCATGTGGTTGAGTATATCAGAAGATGGAAGATTAGTGGTGAAGGCATCATTACCTTTCTCCTCAATCACCCACTTGTTCTTGCAGGTAGTAGTTTGTCAAGTTCCACTGCCAACTGATCAGCAGTAAGGGAACCCTCCAGAACACGTACCACAACAGTTTTGTCATCAGAATTTATCATCTTTGGATTTTCAGCAACTGAAATAAAATAAAATCCCAGTCCTTCTACGGCGTATCCACATGGTATAGCAGTTGTTTGCATATTCTTTAAGTTTGGACAAACTTTTGTAACATGATCACCATAACAAATATCACAACTCAGCACTGCGGTGCAAACAGAAATTGTGTGACCTTTAGTGTGGCAACGATAGCAATATGGTTTACCCTTGCTTTTTTGAGTTCCCTGCACCGACGACTCTGGCACATCACTTGGCATAATAGGATTGTTACTTGGTGGGGGCAGTTGCCATTTTTTTAGCATCAGAAGAAGTTATCATTGTTGAGGTTGTCGTCGTCGTAGTTGCAGCTGCTGGCCTAGAGTGGACCAGTGATCCTGTCACCTGCGTCGCCATGGCTGTTTCCGGATTGGCCACAGTGCCATGCAGCAGGTTGGGCGCACTGCCATGCACCATGGCCGCATGGCCCTGGCCCTCGGCCATGGCATCGAACTGGCCCCCCGCCTGCTGTGCATTAGGCGGGCAACCTCCCATCTGAGAGTTCGTCGGATGTCCTGCGTGGCCCATGGCGGACAGCGCCGGCTGGTGATGCGACCGGCCTGAGTCCGACCATCCACGTCCTCTTTGTCCGGCGTTGTGCCACCCGCCTCCACGGCCATAGCTCTGGTAACCACCGTTGAAGCCATGGCCGTACCTTCCAGGTCCTCCATGTCCACGACCTCGGCCGCGCAGTGGGAAGCGGCCACGGCCTCCTCCCCTACCACTGAATCCTTGGTTTGTCTGGCGCCGTGCTTCTTCTTGCCACGTGCTGCGCCGCCACTATTCCTGTACTGCCTGTTGTCATTCAGGGGCAACTCAGTCCCGTTGCCGCCGCCACTGGTACTGCTCGCGCTTGGTTGTTGCCGCTCCTCAGTGTCCTTGCACTGTTGGCCACCGTTCACGTGCAGCTCAGGCACCATTGCCGCCGCGCTCACACGCAGCCATGCCCACTGCTACACAGGTTGTTGCTGCCGCTGTCACTGCTCTCGTCCGGTTGCGTTTGTATTGCAACGATTTGAAGACTCAGAATTGAGCGCTCCTGCCTACACAAATTCTTTAATAGAACAGAATGAACATTCATTGGATGCATTTCATCTGGGAAACATGTTACAAAAATGGTAAGTTGCCCAATCGTGTTAAGGGCTCTTTTAGTCTTTTGGATTGGAGGATTAGCGCAGGAATATTGTAGGATTCAACTTGCTAAGGATTTTTTTCAATACTTCCTTTTGGTTCACTGGAAAAGTGTTCAATCATCAACTCAATGTTGTCAACAACCCTTATAGTTTGCTCTAGTTATCCTTTGAACAAAGCCAAAATATCACCCCTGTATTGATCAATTGTTAGACCCTCGTGTAGTCCTTTTAATCTTTTTTGCTTCTTAATAACTATTTCTTTTACACTTCTTCATTTGTGTTTTTAATAATTTTTATTACTAGTAGGGGGCAGCCCTTCCTGGTCTCGTAAAAAAATGTTCTAGTGTGTTTTGAAAAAAAAAAGACACACAAGAGTTGGTAAACTCTGCTATATAACCCATATCAGTTACTGATAGTTTTATCTCTCGATTGGCTTTCTCGCAAACAAAGAAACCCATATCAGCTTCTGATCAACAAATTATGTGTGAATTGCTGACTTATGGACCAAGTACCTATATAAATTTAAAGAGTAAAATACACCAGCGGTCCCTGAACTTTCCAGGGGTGTCATCTAGGTCCCCAAACTATCAAAATGTACATCTAGGTCCGTAAACTTTTCAGCATCTAGGTCCCTAAACTTTGCAGGGTGTCACCTATGTCCCTGCACTGTTCACCGAGTGCGCCCAGACTCGGATAACTACAGATCTGCAACAACAGTACGGGTCTGAGTGAACAGTAACGGATCACGATGAACAGTGAACGTTCCCGCCCGTTACTATACAGTGTCCAACCCGTTATGGAACAGTACCAGGTCTGATGAACCGTACCTAACCCGTTACTATTTCCTTCCCCCCTCCTCTTCTCACCCTGAGTTGCCCCGCGCGAAGTGCGGGGCTCCAACTATTTAGGCCTCGTTTAGTTTCAGAAAATTTTGCAAAATTTTTTAAAGATTCTCCATCACATCGGATCTTTGGACACATGCATGAAGCATTAAATATAGATAAAAAAAATAAAACTAATTATACAGTTTAGCCGTAATTCACGAGACGAATCTTTTAAGCCTAATTAATCCATGATTGGACACTAATTGCCAAATAACAACGAAAAATGCTACAGTAGCATTTTGTAAAAATTTTCACCATCTAAACATAGCCTTATTTTAAAATGTGCGGGACGGCAGCAACTGAAAAGTTTAGGGACCGCTGGTGTATTTTACTCTTAAAATAAATAGTTGGAGCCCCGCACTTCGCGTAGGGCAACTCAGGGTGAGAAGAGGAGGGGGTAATGTTCACTGCTCATCGGGATTCGTTACTATTCACTCAGACATGTTACTGTTGTTGCAGATCTACAGTGATCTAAGTCTAGGAGCACTCGATGAACAGTGCAGGGACCTAGGTGACACCCCGCAAAGTTTAGGGACCTAGATGACATACTCTGAAAAGTTCAAGGGTCTATATATGTATTTTGATAGTTTGGGGACCTAGATGACACCCCCTAGAAAGTTCAGGAACCGCTGGTGTATTTTACTCAAATTTAAAAATCCGAAACCTATATTGACATTGTCTTTTTATCTTAGTACTAGCAAATATGCCCGTGCGTTGGTACGAGATAAGGGTTGTGTGGTTTGGAACCGCGATCTTTCTTCTTCCTTGTCAGCGCCGACCCCACCCCTGCTCTCGTTTGCGCACACTGCCTCATGCACCCCTCAGTCCCATACACGGTCGGCAGCTGACACAGGATCACTACCCCACCAACCTCTCACGCCACCCTATCCTAACCACAGGGCTCCTGTCGACTACTCCGGCACGACACTGCCGCCGCCCACCCTGCGCAAACTGCCATCTCCCATCGCCTCGGCAAGAGGTGCCCATGTCGTCTCGGCCACCATCACTGCCATGTTGCGATCACCAACCCAAAACATCTTGTACATTTGTCTGTTAGTAAAATCTCTCCCGGAACCACGATCCCCGCTAGGTGGCTCTTCTTTCTCTCTCGGGGGCGAACGCACGACCGATCACGTGTCTGAGTTTGCACTGGGAAAAATAATGTGTTGCTAAATACGAGTCGTGGTTACTTCTACGACCACGCATCATGAGTCCCGACTCTCATACGGGACACTGAGGGCGTGAGCGTATTTAGAAAGTTAAAAAATAGGCTCATAATATATTTATTATTTATTATTTTTGTTTATAATAAAATAAGAAATGTGAGTTATGTTGTATGAGCACGAACAATAAGTCCCGACTCGGCACACAGAGATAAGACAGCTAATCGTTTCATGTATAGATAGATCAAAATTCCTACGGTAGGTCAATTTTCTATAATCATATTCGAACTTGTAAAAAAAATTATTAACAACGACGTCATGTACTATCTTGGTTTTTTCTGCCCATCATACCACGTACGCTCAAATCATCATCGGCCAAAACGTCTTGCAAGCGGACTTTAGTCCAACAGCATTTTTCGTCACTGTCCAAAATAAAATAGAACTCTAATCTGGTTACGTATATATTTGTAAGAAAGAATTGGAGATAATCCAAATCCACTTGTGTCCGGTTTCCTAATTATAAAATAATTTAAATAATTTATGCAGGTCAACGTAGAGGTCATACTTGACTCATGTTCCTAAAATAGACGTATTTGAGATTGAATCTTGGTTTAGGAGGAGTCTTACATCTTACATGTTGGTGAAAAAAAAATCTTGGCGGAAATTTTGTCTCTTTATTATTACTAGTAAATATGCCCGTGCGTTGCTACGGTTTTTTTTACGTTCATTTAGGTTGCTGGAAAATGATTTTGTTTTTTATTGATTGAATTGGCTGAAGCGAACTATCGGTTACTTCTTCCAAATATTAAAAAACAATAACCAATGGAATCTGTAGATAGTTTAGCACACATGATAATATATGCGATCAATTTTTTGTTGACTAAACATTAGAATTTTTACAGGAAATTCATGCTTAAAAACTAATCTTTTGTATTTCTAATACATTTAAGGAATTTTAGGACCCCAGTAGGCATGTTGTCTTCACATTCATTATCCTTATATGTAAGTAGTTGTCCCAGGACTTTTTTTTCTGATTTCATATCCATCCAGTACGTACAATCAATATTGTCAGTTAACGAATCTATAATATTATTGTATTATAGAGTTATGTATGTGTAAAATGATAATGGATTTAATTATTGTGATATTCACCGTTAAAGATGTCAAGTTTAGTTCTTCGCCTTTCCATACTGACATGAAGATTGAAATAATATAACTCGAAAGTTCCTGCTATATATATAAAATCTAATTTAGTACAATTGGACTGGATGACTCCACCGTAAAAACAGGGAAGTACTCGACCGAAGAAAACTTCGGCTGAAAAACTGCCGCTCGAGGAATCCAAGCCGGACTATCCAAGGCTAAAACAAATCTTGGTAAAAAAAAGGAAAAAACGGCAAAGATCAAATACGCTAACTCTGGAAATTACTAGATGAACAAAATCAAGTATGCTCCTATTAGTTAAGATTAGATATTTTGGACTATTAAAAATAATAGAGATAAATTAGGAGTTCGCTAGGATTCTGTATTCGGCTTATGTATATAGGCCTTATATATATATATATGTTGGATCAATTAAAAAGTGAATTGTAAATCCAATTTCTCTTACCCCATATACCCGTTTGCCTCGCTGGCTCTGCCGGCCACGACGTCAATGCACTTCTGAAATAAAATAGAGGCATCTATGTAAATATGCCTGAAACCTTATTTGCTTTAGCCTCCTCTGTCGACGAAGTTGCCGCAGATCAGGAAGGAAGGTAGAGAAACAGGAGCAGGGCTACTTGATTCGTCTACGGATTTTTTTTCTTCTTTTTGGTAGGGGATGATTTGAGAAGTAACGTGAGAACGTGTCCATAAGAAAAAATGTCAGTATGGGATTTTTTCTTTTTTTTGATCTATTTGGATTAGTATCAACTTAGTTTTACATGTAATCTTAGTTGAGTAGGAGTCTTACTTGAGTTGGAGTTTGATCTATTTGATTAGTATCAACCTAGTCTTACATGTAAATGATTTGAGAAGTAACGTGAGAACGTGTCCATAAGAAAAAATGTCAGTACGAGATTTTTTTTCTTTTTTTTTATCTATTTGGATTAGTATCAACTTAGTCTTACATGTAATCTTAGTTGAGTAGAGTCTTACTTGAGTTAGAGTTCTTGATTGGACTCATATATCAATTCAGTTGTCCTATATTGAAGATTACATTTACTTTACCCATGCATCTTATGATCAGTTGGCTCGCTTGACGATCTTAATTACCATGCATTTCCTCGACAGAAGGAAGTAACGCAAAAAATGCCCGTGCGTTGCAACGGGAGCACGGGACACATAGTTTATTAAATGGTCTTAAATTTGAAGATGACTTAATTTATAGTGGACAATGTTACTTACTTTAACAGTGCTTAAACAAATCTTTAAATAAAACAACAAATTATAAGCACTGAAAATATTTTTTTTGAGCCACCACTGAAAATAAATTAAACTGAGACTTAATTGTTTGCTTATTTTGACCCGAATCTTGAAATAAGAGAGGCCCTTTATGGCTTTTCGGCCTGCTGAACGACCGCGGGGGCCTTAAGCATGGTTACCAGGGCCTGAGCCGTGCACCCACACTGGGTCACGAAGGCCCGCCGGCCTGCTAAGGCTTGGCTCAATCTGAGCCATCTAATCCCATCCGACAGCCGAGGACACGCTTGTGCGGAACAACCTTCGGCTCTCCCAAACCCTAGCTCATTTCTTCCCTTCTCCCTTCGAGAGAGGAGCACCGGCGCAGGTGATCGCTGCAGGCTTTGGGACGCGCGGGGCTAGACTGAGGGGAGCCGCCGGCGGGAGAGCGCACGGCGGACTGAGACGCATCGCCGCCAGGCCGCTCATTGGAGCTCACGTGCAGCAGAGGCCGCGCGCGGCCCCGTCGAGCTGCCCTACAGTGGCGCTCGGGCCTCCCGGCAGTCGGGAGCAGCGAGGCCAAGAACTCCGACGGCCGCGTGGCCCGCGTCCCTGATTGGCACACGGGCGGCTTCGTCGAGCCGCCCTGCAGTGGCACTCAGGCGTCCCGGCAGCTGCGAGCAGCGAGCTCAGGCATCCTAGCAGTCGCGTGGCCCACGTCCCTAGTGGCCGCATGCCCCCACGGATTCATGCCAGCTCGCGTGCAGCGGTGGCCGTGCGTGGCTCCATGTCTCCATCGAGCCGCCTTGCAGTGGCAATCAGGCATCTCGGCGGTCACGAACGGGCATCCCAGGCGCCCCAGCGACCGCGTGGCCCGTGTCCCTGGTGGCCGCACGGGCGACGAGCCGCCCTGCAGCGTGGCGCTCAAGTGTCCCGACGGTCGCAAGCGGCCAGGTGCATGGATCGACAGCTGGTTAGCCAGATCAAAGTCCCCTTGCGGCCACACATCTTTTCTTTTCCGAGGCGAAGTTCCTCGCGGCTGGGGTCGAATCGTCGTGTGATCTGCTTCGTAGGGGATTTTTCTTATATATATTGGACTGCTATCTATGATCTCCTTATTATCTCGTGATTGTGGCCTCAATTTGCTTCTCTTACATTTAACGTTATGGATTTGGGAATTTCTTGCCCCCACGTCAGCTCAAACTCTACTGCTTTTTTATTCGATTTACAGCTCGTTTTGGATTCGATTTGGGTGTCTGGCCGATTTCTTCTTTCTTTCTCCTTACCCCAACGCTACTACCGTACGGACTTAAAGTCTCCACCGCTTATATATTGGCTAGACGAATAGACGAAAATTTATGAATGTGCCTTTTCCTGAGTTTTACAAGATTATTATTCTCCACAATATGCAACCATGTTTTCATGGATTGATTAGGGTTTTTATTTTTAATATTTATTACTTAATTTAATGAGCTTTAGTCTACTATAATACCATGGTGGTATCTAAACCATCCCATCGTTTATATACGGTCTGGTTCAAACTTTACACTGCTAGTATTTTTCTCTTTTTTTCCTGTGATGTGATGGCCGCCAGGGCAGAGAAATTTTGTCCCATGTATTTTTTTCTCTTCTTTCCTGTGATGGCCGCTGGGGCACAGAAATTATCTCTAGTACGAAACTGCGGGGGAATATCGAGCGGAACGGAATACTTTTCTCTGCTGCGGGGCACTATCGAGCGGAACGGAATACTTTGCAGACTTCCTCTCAACAGAAAAGCAGGTGAGCCGTACCCGGTTAATCGATGGACTCATTTTTAAATCCAACATGGACACGGAAACAGAATAGACGGACAGAAGAAAAAACACAGGAAGGAGAGTCATGACAGCCATAAAAAGGGCGAAAACAAAAAAAACCACATAAATTTTCCCTTTTAAATATTAGGTATAGATTTAAATATTAGGTATAGATATTATTATAGGTATATAGAGATATTAGGACACCTTTCCTAGTATGATCGTGTTGTTTAAATTATTTAATATTTAAGTATCTTTATTTAATAGAACATGTATCCGAGTTGTATTCAATTTATACCAGGGAGTTAATTAAAAATGTAAATATCCTTTATATTCAATAGAACACGTATCAAAGAAAAGAAAGGTGGAGTCCGAGAATACCTGGAGTGTGTGCTGGCCGGTATGCATGCATGCGTTGATTATGAAGAGAGTCCTGTAGGAATTAATAAACGTTAAAACTGTAGCGGTATAGTTGTTTATTTGACAATATGCATGTACACGAGTATGATCTATTTGGATTAGTACCAACCTAGTCTTACATGTAATCTTAGTTGAGTAGAAGTCTTACTTACATCTTACGCGGAAATTTTGCCTAATCTATTTGGATTAGTACCAACCTAGTCTTACATGTAATCTTAGTTGAGTAGGAGTCTTACTTACATCTTACGCGGAAATTTTGCCTCTTTATTATTAGGGTATAGATAGGTATAGATAAGTCCACATAGAAATAAAACTCTTTATGGTCCGGTAGTTAGAGGGAGACAGACAAAAAAAATGGATAGACGAAAAAAGAGCCTAAAATTTTACCTCTTTATTACTCCCTCCGTCCTGAAAAGAATATAATTCTAGTACAGTGCAATGTTTTAGTATGTCAAGTTTGACTAATTATATATATATAAAATATAAATAATTATGACATAAAATTAGTATCATTAGATTTGTTATGAGATATATTTTCATAATATATTTATTTGGTGTCAAAAATATTAATACTTTTATCTATATATTCGGTCAAACATTGGACACGGAAATCAAAAAATGAACTAGAATTGCATTCTTAACCGGACAGAGGTAGTATTAGGTATAGATATAGATATAGGCCCTGTTCGGCAGGCTGTTTTTTTTTGCTTATAAGCCGGCTGTGGCTAATTTGCTGTGAGAGAAAAATACTGTTCCATGGCTGATAAGCCGTACTGATAAGCTCAGCCGAACAGGGGATAGATAAGGCATAACAATACACTTAGTATAAGGCATAACAATACATAGGATAATGAATGATTAAGTACTGCACGGCTCGAAGGCTGTACAAGAGTTAATTAACATATGCGCGAGTGCATCTAGTAGGATGTTAGTGCATATCAAAGATATCTTTGCCATTTAGATCCTGTTCAGAACAAGAGATTTTTTTTGAATCCTGCGTTTTTTTTATAGAATTGAACTGTTTGTCGTGAAATTCTATAAAAATTCCTATATCCTAATGTTTGGGTCCTATGGGGATGCGTGCTAGTTAAATTTTTTCATCTTTGACTAGATTTATAGAAAATACAGGTAATATTATATCTCCAAATAAATTTATTATGATAATATATTCAACGATCTATCTAATAATATTAATTATATATTATAAATATTTTTTATATGTAATTGATCAAAGTTTAAAAAGTTGACTTTTTGCAAACGAGATCAACAGACGAGTATTTCTTTTTTTTTATCGGAACAGACGAGTATTTCAATCCAACTACCCCGGGTAGTTAGTTAAAAAAAAAAAACCCTACCCCGGGGAGTTTCAGACCCGACCCAACACCGCACCGCAAGGAGGTCCCCGACCCTAAACTACGAGCCCAACGACGCCCGAAGCGCCGTCTCCGCCTAGTCGCTCGCCGTACCACCTCCTCAGACACCGGCGGCGGTCATGCCGCCTCCGCGTCCGCCGCACCCCCCACCTCCCCCTCCCCCGCCGCCCGGGCCGCCTCCTCTACGCGCTCATCGCCTCCCTCTCCCGCCCACCCGCCCGGCCCCCGCGTCTCTCCTCCTCGCGCCGCCCTCCTCCCCAGCCCGTGCCCTCGCGCTTCTCTTCCCCGACTCCTCCGCCCACCTCTTCCCCTCCCTACCCCCCGTCGCCACCTCGTCTTCGCCCGCTCACACCCCCGTCCCGTCACCACTCGCCGCCGCCGCCTGCTTCGCGCTCCTTCTTCCGTCCTCACACCTCCTCTTCCTCTCCGCGCATCCGTTCCCTTCCTCCCCCTCTGTCCACCTCCGCGCCTATTCCCTCGCTTCCGCGCCCGCTTTCCCGCGCTTTGCGCCCGTCTCGCTCTCCTTCAAGCGCCATGCCTCAGCCGCAGGCCTGCCGCTCCAGGGCCTACCCTTCGGCCTCGGCGTCCGCCTGGCCGGCGGGGTCAACGCCGTCGCGCTGCTCTCCCTGTCCACCGGCCAGATCTGGGTGCTCGCTCCGAAGCTGGCCGCGGACGGCCGGACGGTGGAGCTGCACAAGTGCGCGGTCGTCGAGCTCGAGCCGGCGCGGCCCGTGTACGCGATGGAAGTCGCAATGGGAAGGCTGCTGCTCGGGGAGGCTGGCGGCTTGCGCGTCTTCCCGCTTCGGGGTTTGATGAAGGGTGGAAAGGAGAGGGAGGGGAAGAAGGAAGTTGCTGTGGCAGTAGGAAGGAAGGGCTGCCACAAGAAGAACGGGATGCTGAATGGCTTAGTTGTGCCAGTTAAGCGTGTTAGCTATGGGGGCAGTGATGAAGGCGATGTTGTTTCCACTCGTGAGTACTTCACACCTTCTTGTTTTGATCTATTCGGTGATCCTTGGTATTATAATGTGAAATAAAAAGGCACTGCAGCACGGCAGGATTGAAATTTCTGTTTGTAATGCGGGTTTGAAGGATCTAAGCTAGGCATAGATATGTGCTAACCTCTTTTTTAGTGTAAACAAGGGGCGCTACCTTGCTTAGGACTTTTATATCGGTGGCCTACTACCCTAGCTGTTTGTGCGTATCAAACAGCAAACTGACAATAACTGATAGGTTCATGGAAGATAAAATACAAACTATGCAATGGTATTTTAGTATTTTACTTATACATTTCTTGTGTTTGTAGTTACCTGAACATGTATGCCTCATGCCTACTTATTAGAGATTTGAGCGGTAAGCAACCAGTTTTGTTGAGTTCGATGATAATTAGCATAGTCGGTCTATCCTATTGCAATATATTGTTGTCCATGCAGAGACAGTGATCATATGCGTTTTGTCGAAGTAGTTATATATTGATATTGCTATCCTCATAACGATAAGAGGAAATAGAGCAAGGCAAAGTTGTGTCTAGACCTCTTGGTGCTGTGTATGAAAAATAGGAATAAAATCATTGCAACGGACGAAGCATATCCAGCGTTCAATCTTCATTAGTGATATAAATAGACTCTAGCCTATCAAAGGACTACATTCTTCAGGGAATGCTTTGTGTGGGAATGATCGCTGTGATCCAACCATGTCAACCGTACATGATTCTTTGATAAACTGTACAGGTTATATTGATACTAAAGTAGAGATATATTACTTCTAGATATAGTAGGTGTGTCGTAGAATCTACTCAGAAGTCAGAATCAACTAATCTGTGGTCCAAAATTATGCTTTTCAGGTAAGCTCACAACTCTGAGGGTAAAACAGAGTTCAGGAAGCTATTGCTCTTTTTTGTTGGCATTTCAAAATGATGATCACAAGTCAGAAGGCAGCATGGAATTGCTGAAATCAGTGAAAGCTGTTTCGATCTATCCTCTTTCCAAGAACAAGTTTTTGGTACTGGATTCATCTGGAGTGTTGCATGTCTTCAGTCTTTCAAAAACAGAACTGGGCTCAGGAGCTGGCAGCAAGCAATATTCTGAAAATATCCATACATATCGCTTGGATTATCCCATGAAAGTGCAATTATCTGCTGTCTTTTCAGTTACCTCTATAAGTGAGTTCTTGTTCTGAATTTGCTGTCTTATTTCACATTATGGTTTACTTCATTAATAAATATGTTCAGAGTGTTTGTGCAGAGACACAAAATTTTTGGGTTTCAGATGGTGGACATACTGTACATGTAATGTCAGCAGTTGAGACTGAATCCCCCAACGGTGACAATGGAGACGTTACCGGAGAAAGAGAGTTAGCAACTATCAAGCTTTCAGGTTGTGGCATTCGCCTAGTTCTTCAATCATACTTCTTATCTTTCAAATATCTTATTCTTAGCTTAATCTGACCACAAATTATAAATTTACGTGATGTATAAGTGAAATTTGCCTGGCTGTCCATAGTTTGCATTGTTTTACTTTTCGTTTGGCTCATGCTAACCTGTTAAATAAAATGAACTGTCAGTTCACAGATGTTTTCCATTTGCTGTTGCTCTCATTTTTCAGGTTAATTATATCGTATAACATGTACACCATAATGACCTTGCTTCAGTTGAACCTAATTATGTCTTGTGCAGCTATTGAAGCAATCTTTACAAGCGAAAAAGTTCAGGACATTGTATCTATCTCCAAGGATTCAGTCCTTATCCTTGGTCAAGGTGAGAGGAGTTTGTGACATATATTCTAGACTGCCAGACATGTCGTGGTCATCTAGATATGCTTTTTTAGCTTTGTTTTGAAATTTTCCTAACTTGATATTATGTCCCAGGCAACATGTTTCTGTATGGAACTTCTTGAATTTGGTTGTTTATCATGTGTGGTAAGTATAATCAAATCACAATTTTCGCTTGTTACTATTCTTACAATAATTGCTTCAGCATACACCCTCAGGTTTCATTTGATATCAGGTGGATACATCACTGTTCTTTAGGGCATGGTTCAAGAATTTGCAGCTTTGGATGGGGTTTTGGCTAAAGACAGGATGGGTTAGTTCATTAATTATCAACTGATTTAAATTTCTCTACTTCTGTTACCATTGTAATTTGTTGCCTTTTAATGCTTCCTCCATTACTCTGAACTGAAGTTTTGGTGATTTTGAAGATGAACTTATCCACCTGTCCTTGAAGTCGTGAGCTTTACTATTTATTATTCACAGTAAGCAGATGAAAAGCTCATGTCTTCCACAGAGGACAGCAAGAATCGGAAGGTACATTACTCTCTACCTTGTATACTGGTTTACTACTACATATTTCTGCAACTTTGCAAACTTGCAGTGCCATATTTCTGCTCACCTCATGGAAACTTTTGAGCAGGTGCTGCCAGATTATGGACAGACCATGCCGTAATGGCCCTATTGCCCTGCAAGCGTATTTTACATGCAAAGACTGGCACAATTCTTGTTGATATGACTTGGAGAAGAGCACTGCTGCAAAATCTGTTCCCAGGCTCAGTTGCTGAGGAAAGTGGATCATCGTGAGACCGTTCAGCTAAGGAATTATACATCTGGTGCTAGTGTAATTCAGAGGCTGGACTTGCGGGGTCGTGGAGTTGAGGATTGGGCATGCTACTGTAGGGGACCTCGGAAAAGGAATAATAATGTATAATGTAGTATGTAGTACTCCTGTAAGATCTAAGATCAGGCTTTCGCTAGATGGAATGCTGAAAGGCGCGACCTTGAGCCATTCGTCTAATAATAGGTTTTTTATTGCTGCTTTTGTGATTCCACTCTTTCTGTTGACCCTGCGGCTTGCTATCTTGGGGCTCCGTTCGCTTTGATGAAAAGACAAGCTGAAAAGTACTCTTTAATGAATTGTTGTTGTTGCTGTGAGAGAAAAATATTGTTCTCTCGTTTAGAGCATCTCTGGAAGTACTGACAACACTTCATATTTATTGAACTGTCTTTCTCCATCGGTTCTTCAATTGCCTATATCTGCATTTTTTTTTGCCACAAATTACTTTTATCTTTCCAAAAATTGTGGGAGTTCGATCTCCCCTTTACCCTTTTTCTTGGCGTGTACCCCGTTCTTTTCGCCCAACGTCGTTGCCCTCTTGCTGAGAATTTTTATAATTTAATCCTTTTTTAATAAATATTTTAATATTAACCGTCCTATAAAATATTTTGCATTAGGTAGCCTTTTTAGTCGTGTCAGTCCTGCTGGCATGACCAATAACATAGTCGTGCTACATGTGTTGGCGTGACAAGATACGGCATATTTGATGGTGTTTCCGACGTGGAAAAGCTTATCGCACCACTTCCGCTGGCGTGATAATATTGCCTTGTCGCGCCAATGGGAGTGGCGTGATAAGACTGAATTTTCGAAAAATCATAACTCTTCAATATGATGTTGGATGAAGACGGTTTTTATATGAAAATTATAGATCTCGATGAGATCTACAACTTTCTAGTTTTAAGTTTTTTCGTTTGATGACGTTAAGATGCACAAAAAAACTATATAAAATTTTAGCACCAAAATGATCGTGTATTAGCGCTTGTCGCATTAGAAAAATAATACATTTTTTGTATGGATTCAAATAAAGATACCATTTATATTAAAGTTGTAGTACTCAATGAGATCTACAACTTTATAGTTTTGAGTTTTTACATTTGAGGTTGTTAAGATGCTCGAGAAAATAATATAAAGTTTCAGCACGAATATGCTTCTGAAGCTTTATATTATTTTCTTGAGTGTCTTAACGATCTCGAATGTAAAAACTCAAAACTACAAAGTTGTAGATCTTATTGATAGCTACAACTTTAATATAAAAAGTATTGTCATTTGAATCCATACAAAAAATATATTATTTTTCTAATACGACGAACGCTAATACGCGATCATTTTGGTGCTGAAACTTTATATAATTTTTTTTAAGTATCTTATCGTCATCAAACGAAAAAACTCAAAACTAGAAAGTTGTAGATCTCGTCGAGATCTACAATTTTCATATAAAAACCATCTTCATCCAACGTCGTATTGAAGAGTTATGATTTTTTGAAAGTTCAGTTCTGTCACGCCACTCCCGGTGGTGCGACGAGACAATACTGTCGTACCAGCGGGAGTGGCGCGACAAGCTTTTCCACGTCAGAAACGCCGTCAAATGTGCCGTATCTTGCCGCACCAACGCATGTGGCACGACTCCAAAGGGGCTACCTGATACAAAATATTTTCTGAAGCGGTTAATATTAAAATATTTATTAAAAAAAGATTAAAATTTTAAAAAAAGTCCCCCTCTTGCGCACCGCGCCTGGTGATGGTGTGCAGTGTGCTGCCTTGTAGGGACTAGGGAGCGAAGGAGGGAAGAAGAGGGAGGTGTCGTTTTGTCGCTGTGGCTCACCTCGATGGGAGCATCTGACCCTTCGCTGAAATCGAACGGTGACCGGCTCCACCAGGCTTCCATGCGCTGGACCTCAGACCATCTCAGCCCAAGGCGCCACGCTAGCTCCCCATGGCGATTTAGTCCTTGCCTCCGCCGCCATCTTCCTCATTGCCGTGCCACCTAGCGCTGGAGAAGGAACGCCATCGCCGTGGAAGAGGAGAAGAAGGCCTTTAGCCATCTCCAGTGACTGCAGCTCGTCGTCGTCGCTAGTACTTCCGCCACACCTGCTCTTTGGTTCTCCGCGCCCGCGCTTCCACATGCTGCGCCCGCTCGTCGGCTCGCCGCTCTCCGGACCCGCGCCCTCGGCCCTCGAACCATGGAGCTCTCGCCTGCGACGTTCGCCCGTGGCCCCGTGCAGCTGCGTTGGCTGCCGCTGCCCCTATGCGCCACTCCGGTCGCCGCCCGTGCGCGTAACCGCGGCCCCACGCCGGCCACTCGCACGTGTTGCCGCGATCCCGCAACGGCCGCCACACTCGCCGCCTCCGGCTGGGGCCGGCTGCAACGAGAACGGCGGCGGCTAAGCCGCGAAACGAAGAAGGACCGAGCGTGGCATTTTGGGCTGAGGGTTGAGATGTGCCGGCTACTATGCTCGTGCCGCGTCGTGCTTCAGAGTTTGGCAAAGTCACGGTTGGATGAAAAACGGAGGTCAAGGACGTCTTTGAACATTAGATGCAATTATGCCCAGTAGATGTAGCTCGTGTAATGCTGATTAACTTACTAATAATGATCATTTGGGTCGTTACAAACTCCAACGAAAAAACTATCGGAATATGAAATCAAAGAAATAAACAAATATGCATTGACCCGATCTAAAATATTTTTCTTGATTAGGGGCTCATGGCGGGAAATTGCTGACAGCAGAAATCATGACTTAACAAATGGAAGCAGATGTGTTCGCTAACACTAGCAGCAAAACTCAATTATTAACTAATGTACACAGACAAATTGTTACAACAATGGTTAAAGTAAATTAGTCAAATGCCTGCTCCCAATGAAAGGAATGCAGCAGCTGTAATCTGACTTCCTTGTTGGAAAACAATGAAGATGGTGTAATTCCGACTTTCCTGTAAACAGCCTTCTCCGTCCTTTTTCCTTTGCCTCTGCCTGCAAGGGCCAGACTCCCAGAACCACGACGACGGGACTACATTTTGCCACAATAGTGAAGCTACTATACAAGTTGGATGACTTCCGTTCCACTGGAGCAAAATCTCCAATCTCCAGGACACAAACAGGACCTCACGCCATACAATCACCTCGGTGGCTCCTGTCAACATCTCCCATTCTCCATGCGGAGTTGCTTATAACCAGTCATTGCAAAATAGTACACATCAGAGGGGCAGCAATCTTCATTGATGATCCGTCTGTTCTGCGCACTATTGTCTACGAAGATCTGTATGTGCATCGACCTTTCTTGCGTCTGATGGCTTCCACAGCATTATTCACATCAGGGTTGCACCAGGAAGAGAGGTGGTTGCATCCGCTGTTTGTAATGTAGCAGGCACAAACGTCATTGGTGCCTGCTGTGGTTCACTAAGAAAACCCAGAATGTTCAAAATCTGTCTGCAATTATGAGAAACACCGCACAAGGCACATCAGAAATAAAAACACAAAGAATGCAACAAGTCAACAACTATGATACTATTGATCACTTCATTGATGGAATACTGAGATGACTAAAAAACTGAGTCAAAGTTACATATCTGAATGAACATGACACAGTTTGAAACCATTAGTTAGGGCACACTATGAAGTTGGCACTCGCAGTACATGTGTAAAACTCGATGTGATCTTTGTTACCACTTTGAATTGTTTCTTGCAAAGAAAATTAGGAGTCGATTTTATATTTGTGTGCTTAAACCAAAGAATGATATTTGCATAAAAAATAGAAGGCCATTTATAGATTCCAGAACTTAGAAAGGAGATGAATCCTTGGATGCTAGTTCAAGCACAAATACACCCAGCACATCAAGGATGTCTTTAAAGGTCTTAATTTATTATCATAAGCAGCCCCCCACCCCAAACTTGCATTTTCAGCAATTTTACACAGCAAACCAATAAAAATAAAGAAACCATAGTGTGGGTGACTCAGTTTATAGCAAGTTAACTGGAGGCTTAAGTATCTCAAGCCATCAAAAGGGTGGGTGTATGAAAATTGAGTAAGCTTGTAACACTAATACAAATATTGGGAAGGTACCTGGGCAAGGTGTTATGCATATTCCGCTGATTAACAAAGGAAGAAAGAGGTGTCCGAAGATTGGGATATTTATTCAACATAAACTCAAGTTGTGGTGGAGGTAGCTACATGTAGCAGCATGAATGGATATCAGTAAAACTGAATAATGGATATACATGAATGTTTCAGTTGCATAACAAGGTATACCTGTAATAAGACATCAAAAGAACGTGGCTGAGTCTGGAATGACAATTTTAAAAACCCAACCCATAGCTTTGGCATTTTCCATATCTGCAGCAAGAAAAATAAATCCAAAGGCTCAGAGCTCAATAAGTCAAAACAGAAAACCTACTTAATGGCCTTCCTCCTCAGTCTCTTTGCGATCTTAAGTTACAAGAATAGTTTGTTTTGTGTGTGTACCCAAAAAGAATTTCAAACTACATGCTATATCAGCATGCATCAATGATAACTAATCTGCTAAACAAGGCACAATGGCTATATTAGGTTTCTAACAAGTTTCATATATAAAAAAGTGAACTACACACGAAATGAGGTAGAACACTCCAATGGTATCGTATATACATGTTAACCTAGCTTCTTTCGCTAGGTAAAAATATAGCAACAGAAACAACTTTATGTGATTTTGGTTAAGATTTGATACACCACATGAGTTAGAACAGTTGGATGGTATCGTATATAAATGTCAACCTAGCTTCTTTCGCTAGGTAAGAATATAGCCACACAAACAACTTAAAGAATATACTGACAGAAACAACTTTATGGGATTTTTTTAAGCTTTGATATAGCATGGATTATTGTTTGCTCAATCAATAACAGCATAGGAAATTACAGGTCCTAAAACAAAGTATGACTGCATGATACATTAGAAATTTTTAGACCTGTTTGTTGACGAGCCTGGAGAGTATTGCCATGACAAAATCAACCTGAATAAGTAACAGTGTGAATAAGTAACAACGGTCAGATGAGCGAAAATCTTAAAAACAATGTTCTTCAGACTGCTCTTATGTGCCAAAATATAATAATTTGGAAAACGGAAGCAATGTGAACTGGTAAGAAGAGTTGTTCAGAGTTTCTGAAAGAAAACTATTGTCTTTGTAAACAATATAGAGGAAAAGGTTTATTACAATTATATGCATCTGATTAGCAAGTGAATATGTACAAATAGGTTGGTTGGCAAGTTACCATTTAGATATAATAGTATATTTAAGTGTACACATTGATTACAAAAGGAATAGATGAACTACAATCAAGCTTTTCACCAACAAATATGAACAGATAAATTTCGTTGTGTATAAGTCAAAATAAAAATCAGCATACCAAAGCAGGGAAAGCATCAAGCGCTTGAATAACTGTTCTCATAAAAAGAAGAGGAATTGGTATTCTGTCAACCTGCAAGACAGTTCAAATTATTAGGCAAGACAAAAATAAAGACGCACAAAACTCCAATTGCAGCGGTAATGTAAATACCAATTGATTGAGTGACTTCTCCAAAACCTGCTGAGTAAATACCGTGCGTTGCTCAAAGCAAGCCGTGCAAGCATCCGTGACCTGAAATGAGTCTCCATCAGCAGCTGAAGAAATTCATACAATAAATAAAAACACATTTAAACAAATCCATGAGGATGCATTTGGGTACAAAATCTGGAATTCAAAAAATGTTCCAAAAATATATATGTTTCTCTTGAGAACTCAATTATTTTGGAAGGCTAGTGCAACATACAAGGTACTCAGGGGCCATGTTAATTGTGTATAGCATGTCAGAATATTATGAAGATGATATTAAAAACAACTATAGTAAATGACATTACCTTCTTTAGGGCAACTTTATCTTTTTCAGGGTTAATATCATGAATTGCAATCAGAACTTCAGCAGGAGTCAATGCTGGACCAGTATGAGCAGTTCCCTGTCCAATGTGAAAATACAAAAGATTAGGAAAAAACTTATCACTTGCTTTAAAAAAAATGATTGTGTGTGCATCCTTTTACAACAAAACACGGGCATCATTGTGTCGACCATAAAAATAAATAGTCCTGCTGAAAACATAAATAAGGTGCATCAGATCAGCACTGAAACACAGAGTCTGCTCATACTTCAACGCTTCACCCCCCATAAAATCTGAAGCTCAGACAGGCCTTTGTTTTGAGATAAAAGAAAAGGGGGTTCATAATGCCTATCAACGGAGTGCAATAAGCACAGTAAAATCACCTGCAATATCCGAGCAAGTGCGTCTTGGAATCTCTCAAGCGGGAGATCAACTAGCCTAGGAAATATAGGCAATACCTGAGAGCCAGTATAATAAGAGAAAATGTTAAGTGCAATAAAAGGACTTGTCAATTATATCAATATGCAAAAAGATTGAAATCTATAGTAATGAGAACCGAAGGAAAAAAATGAATGATAAACATAAAATAATTGCATTTGTTAAGAATCACAGTTTGAAATATTCGACAAAGAAATTGCAATAAGATTAAGATCAGTAATGATTTCTCAAAATGACCTGGAACATACTTTTATTTTATCATGTGCAGGTTAATTTGCCACTCAATACTGCCGTCTAACTTCTAAATATATTTACATTTATCACAATTAAATAACCCAAAGTCACTATCAAACAGGGAAGTGATCAATACTGGAGAAATACTATTTGACGCATGTACCTCCTCCTTTGGAAATGAAGGCAGTAAGGGAATGAGAATAGATGCATCCTGCCAGATAAAGTCAAAAGATTCAGCAAACACATTAAATAACAAACAGCAAACATGTTACAAGTGCGAGCAGGTAAATACGAAGCAGTACACAGCACAAGCAGAATTTATGCATACCTTCAGCTTGGTATTATATAATTGTTTAACAGCAGCAACTAGGTCAGCTGAAGGATTTGAATCTTCGGTCAATGTTTGCAGTGTCTTTAAAATGAGAAAACAAGCAATAAGTTTATGGAAACTATTTGTACTTCCTCCATCCCAAATTAAATCAACTTCTAGAGGTGCTCCAAGTCACTATTTTAAATTTGACCAAATGAAAATAGCACCAATATTTATGACATCAAATTAATATCACTAGATACATCATGGAATAGTTAAGACTTAGGGTAATTCTAGGAATTGATTTATTTTGGGACGGAGGAAGTATTGAATAATTAATAAAGAGAAGTCAGAAACCAAATGGTACCAAGGTAATAAGATGTTCACTGCCTTCAGGTGGACTATGAATTATGTTCAGCATCTCAGGACACGAGGGCCCCAGATTTCTTATAAGATTGGGCATATGCCAATGGATACACTGCATAAATTTGCACCATGATGAGCAGTCAGTAACGTATTAACTAGTCAATATTTAGAAACCTACATTGCAAAAGTAAAGGCAGCACCTGCTTGACAACTTTTGGAGACCTTCCATAAACATTGAACAGATGTTGAAGAAGACTAGGTCTCTGGAAGAAAAAAATGCTTTTACCACCACCCAAAAGGAAGACAGAAAAGAGCAAAGGTACTATTTTCATATAGATACCTTGATGCAAAGTGCAAAGAACAAAGAAGTACGGCGTTTTGCCTCAGATACAGATACTGCTGACTGTTTGGGTGATACCGATGATGTCTTGAATGGCTCATTTTCAGAAAACTCAATATCTGGGATCTGGGAGCCACTAACTGAAGTTCCCTGACTGTCTACCTCAATCTGCTTTCATGAAAGACCATTCATCAGTGAAGAAAACAAAATACAGCAACTATTGTGAATAATCTAAACTCTTAAGACACCATAAAGAATATTAGAACATTCTCCCTACACCATAAAGTAAAAGTTATAACACTACTACAGAAATTAGAGGAGAGCTGCAAATAATTAAGTTCTAAGAAACCCAACCCCTATTCTACACTGCTAGATGGCAAAACAAGTCAGGTACTGCCATCTAATGCAATAGATGCTCAGTAAACAATCAAGAGACTAGAGGTTCCATAACCAAGTGACAAGCTCAATGTCCCATCAATTAGTACAAGACAACAAGTTTCTTCTTAACCAAAAGTCCAAAACAACTAATGTAAGCTGAACTTTCAACGATCCTATACATCAGTTTTATATAATCCTTGGTTTTAACCAAAAACCATGCTACAGAAAACGTGTATGATAGTTTCTCAAATTAAAATTCAAATACAAATGCATAAGAAAAGTGCTTCAGGTAGATTCACATACATACTTCACTTACAACATCAAAGGGAACATAAACTACAATTTCAAGAAGAAATTTCAATATATTTACTGAATTCTAATAAGGTATTTCAATAGTTAGGAATCTCTTTTTCATCCCCTAGCAGAAACTGACAAAGAAATGAGATCAACCGCGAAGAGTATCAAAATAATTTAGAGTTACCTCAGCTGTAGATTCTTTCAAGGATTTCAAATTAATATCTGCGTCCACAGTATGCTCATTAGCAACTCGCACAAGACTCTCTATGGCAAACTGCTCTATTTTTTCTGTTGCATATGATAGATCATAGAGCCTTTTTGAAACCTACAAATAGAATGCATGTATCAGCATTACATAGCGTAGTATTATATCAGGTCAAAACAATGAAAAGATAAGGCAATGCTGCTCCCATACCAATCTAACTGCCCTTCCCCTGACTTCATCTTGAGAGTGGGCAGCACACTGCAAATTCACAACAGAAGGTAAGTGCAGTATAGACCAATGTACCAGCCACATAAAAAGAATTTGTACCATCAATCTGAACTATGGTTGATATTCTCATAAACTGGAAATTATAGTACAACAAAATGTGAGCCATGCATCCCACATGCCTGCACTTGAGGTTAATAGACATATTTATACAACACAGAAAAGAAATGAAGATAACATAAGTAAACTCAAACACTGACAAGCAACTTAGAAAAATCTCTGATTATATTACTACCAGTGGAAAAGGAAACAAGCTAACCTTCAGAGCAATATCCAAGCAAACATGGCGAAGCGGAGGCCGACCCAAGATAAGGCTCCATACAGTTCCCAGGCCTTGGGCAACACGGTCCCCATCCCCATCCTTTAATTGTTGGCTGTTGTCTTCTGACATGCAAAGATCCTCCAGTAATCTAAAGGAAGACTCAGGTAGATATGGTGCATCGCATAAAAGTTTGCTAAAAGACTTGTCTGAAGCAGGCAGTGAATCAATCAAGGACCTCGCCTAGAGATGAGAAAAAAGGAGATGAAAAGATGTTTTGACTCTCAGAAAGAACATTAATAAGATATAATACTATTATGAGCATGCTTACAAGTGATATAAAGAACTTCTCATAATGTTTAGAAGTGGAGGCAGAGCTTTCTGGTGAATTAGCAACACCGATACTCTGCAGCTGATACAACACATGCATTGCCAGTTCATACCCCTACAAAAACACATGTACCTCAGAAATATCTTAGGGGTAAAGTTACCAGTCAACTAATATGCTTATATGATCATGATGGGACCCATGCAGATCCAGGCATTGACAATTGCAATTCACGTGGCGTGACAAACAGTGCAAGTTTGAACAGCACAAACATAGCTGATACTTTGTATCTCCATTTCTCCGAGAGTGCCACTACCCAACATATTTAGGGTCCATTTGGTTCGCAGCTGGTGCATGCCACGCCAGAGCTGCGGCGGCGCCAAACTTGTGGCGCCAATTTCGTTCGCCGCACTTGCGGCGCGTTTTGGCAGCAAAAAATGCACTGGCACACGATGACGAGGCCGCAGCATGCCGCAACTGCCGCAGCGAACCAAACACACGCCAAACTTGCGGTGCGGAAGGTGCAGCACGGTGTGGCAAAGTTTGGGTGCGAACCAAACGGACCCTTAGTGGCACCCTAAATCACCCTCTACCTCAAATTTGAGTCACTCCCCCATCCACCCTACCTTAAAAATAGGAGGTTGAGATTTAGGGGAACTGATATGGGAGAAAACAATTTAGGACGGGCTTATGTTTAGAATGGATCCTATATGAGAAAATAGGAGATGTAATTTAAGTGAAGTTTTGGATATGCTGTACGGCCTGTTTGTTTGAGTTGTAGTTTTTAGAAAAGCTGTCATTTGTGGCTGCTGGTAAAAGCCAGCTTTTTCAAAAGCTGGAGAAGCTGTCTCTTGGATAAGTTTTGAGTGAATGAAATGTATATAATGTAATGCTCCTCAGAAAAGCATCCAACAGAAGACTGCAAAAGCTCCTCCAAAGTCCAAGCCAGCATTTGGCTTTTAGTACAGACATAGCCTCTGTCTTTTAGACCTTTGGTTGAAGCTGTCTCTTTGTTTCAGCTTCTGGATTTTGGCCTACAGAAGCCAGCCAGGAGCTGAAACAAACTGTGCCTTAGGAGCATTAACTCGATGAACGCAGAACGCAGAAACTCGCTCAAGGTCAGCAGAAAAGGGCGCATGGATAAAAACAAACAAGATCACTTCGACAAGTGAACCCTAGTCATGACAATTGCACATATGTATATGAAAAATAATTACCAACCTGTCTATGATGTATTCAAGTCATGTTCACTCCAATAAAAAATAATAACCTGGTACCAATTTTAACGTCTGAACTTACATCTCATGAAATAATATAATTTGTATGTGTATTAAATCCTAATAAACAATAACAAATTCAGACCCTCAACTCAGCCAAATGCAAATTCCTAGTAATTTGGTTGAAAAGTTGGATGTATCTGCTGTAGTTACAGCAATGCTGGTAACACCAAACAGTGGATATTATTCATTATTAGTGAAGTACCTTCTGATCATGAGAGTGAAAGATAATGTGCCTCTGAATCAAATCCATAATGTTATCATCATCAGCACTCTGCGAAGACAAATTATGGGAAAAAGCAGTGTTAGACAAAACTACTCAAACAACATATAAAATATTTATAGCAAGTAAATAAAAGAGATTTCAAAAAATGGAGTTACTAAGCATTTGACTATACAGTATGTATACTAGACTAAAGATTACAATACCAAAATGATACCTGCGCAATCAAATGGGCAAGCAAAGAAAATCTGGCATTGAGACTATTTTTCTTGTAATCATCGAGTATCCGCCCAATGGCTAGTTTGTTAATTGAGATTTTCCCTTTTTCACTTAATTCCAACTGAGATGTAATAACTGGCAAGTCATGATTGGTGTCCTCTGGTGTTGATGCCTCTGGAGCTGGTAAAAAGGGGTCAACCTCTAAATCCATACTATCAGATTCGTCAAGTGAAATAACTTCTGAAGACATGGGTTTCACCATATCTTCATCAACATCAGAAGAATGAATCTTGACATCCACTGGTGCCTCGACTTCAGATGTTGGCTCCGGTTCAGCGGCAACATCCAGAAGCTCCAACTTATCTTTGGCAATTGTTTGATTAGGTTGAGAAGCTGAGTGCTGTTCATCTTCGTTTTTTTGTAAATCTCCTGAATAGTCTGAATAGTTTTCAGCCTTCCCAGAATTGGAGTAGAGTGTGTTCGACAGATTATCTGTTTGATGCACACTATTGGTTTCCATCTTCACCTGTATCGAATTTACAGCAGAAGGTGAAACTATCCGCCGTGGATCAAGGCGACGAGGGTCCTGCAAGACATCAGCATCCTCAGAATAGGCATTTTCTGTTGACTTCATAAAACACAACCTGAAAGTCACCAAAAGATAGATCGTACCCTTCTTGGATCACGCTTAGCATCATGAACGCTAGTCATAACAAAGGCATCAGATGGTGATATGCTGACTCCATCTGCTGAGGGTGTCGATTGTGCAGCGAATAGTGCAGAGTCTGAATTGGCTGGTAGGTTTTGTGTTAGGAGACCAGAGGAATATTTAAAATTCAGTTGCTGGACACCGTTATTTGTTGCCAAATGAAATGAAGCTTCCGGTAGATGTTTCATTGTTTCTATCACAATGTCAGCCATGACATCTGCCTCTACTGTTGAGACAAGAATACCCAAGGATTCAGCTCCTCTTTCTCCTTCAGCAAGTAAAGCACCAATCATTTCAATCATCTTCTCGACAGGAGACACGTCGTTATTCAATATGGCTGGATCAGACGAATGACCCACACTGGAACCATCGTCAGCCTGCATATCAGAATAATCAGAGGATCCCAGAACTGGCAGATTTGAAGTGGCAGACATGTCAAATCTTGCTCTCTTAGCTATGCCATCAGACGTAGTAAGAATATCACTTGATCGGGCAGCAGGTTTCTTCCGATTAATATCTCCATAAGGAATCTCCCATGATGTAGACTCATCCTGCAGCATAAGGGGGAAAAAACTACAATTCTTCAAAAGAGAAAAAACAATATATATACTTATCGAGGAAGCATATTTTTCAAAGGTATACATGTGCAATCCATTGAGCAAAACTGTATAAGCATGCAGATATATACCTTGATAGCACGAGAAGCACGCTCTATATTTCTAGACATCTTCTCTGCCTGCCTAATATTTTGTTCCGTTGCTTCACCAGGGCTGAGAACACGCAGCCGCCTTACTAATATGTCTTTAGACTGTCAAGAGAAGAAAGTCTGGTTAGCTTGACAAGTAATATACATCAAAAAACAAATATGAATATGTAAATCCTACACACATTTAGGAAAAGCAATGCAGAACTGATGTAGAATTTGAATGTTTTCCTAAACGCTAAACAGTAAACAGTCGGTCACCCTTCGTTTAGCGTTTAGACCGTTTAAACGGTGTTTAAACGGAGTTAAACGGCCTAAACGGTTTTGTACAATAACAATAAAATATACATATTTATGTAGGTAAAAATAAAATTTGCTAGAACCCATACATATTTACACATGTAAAAATCAAATATTCTACCAAATAATCTTGTTGGAAGAAATCTAAATCCCACAACACTTCATATAATTACAATGTTAATTAGTTTCATATTGATTGGACGTAGTCCTTTAATTCACTTAATTATGGATTAAATGGTTGCTTAGCTCATTTAATCATGTTTAATCTGATTTTGTTTAGACCGTTTAGACGGGATTGAACGGTTTAAACGGGTTTAAACGGCCCAACCGTTTAATTCACCGTTTAGGGCCTAAACAACACGGCTGACTTCTATTTACCATTTAAACGGTGTTTAAACGGACTAAACGGCCGTTTAGGCGAACAGTGAGAATTTCTCAAAAGAAAACAAGATGTCTCCAAAAATAGCTCATAAACATATTAGTCACTTTATTAAGTTAAAACAACAAACACAAGCAAGCAACCTGATCGAGAAGAAAAGGAAGGGAGGGTAATAGGGATTGTCTCCATGGGAGTGACTCCCTGAAAGGAAACAGGACAGCTTAGACCAGATACCGTTGCCACACACTCTTGGTTTGAGCTTGGTGGAATGAGTCTACAAAAACCCAATGCCATACATTCAAATCCTATAGTGCATGATTTCATCTTTCTTATCATAACTCCAACTTTGTTAGTATCACCTATTTTTGCCACACAAATCCAGATGAAGATTGAGTATTATCCTTGGTTGTAAAGATCTGCTTATAAAATCATCTTTTAAAGTTTTAACAAAGTTCACATAGATGCATCAGGGGTCAGCTTTGAGCCCTTATTTATTTGCTTTGGTGATGGATGAGGTCACAAGGGACATACAAGGTGATATCCCTTGGTGTATGCTCTTTGCTGATGATGTGGTGCTAGTTGACGACAGTAGGGCAGGGGTTAATAGGAAGTTAGAACTATGGAGGCACACGTTAGAGTCGAAAGGGTTCAGACTTAGTAGGACTAAGACCCAGTACATGAGGTGCGATTTCAGCGCGACTAGGCATGAGGAGGGAGACGTTAGCCTCGATGGGCAAGTGGTGGCCAAGAAGGATACTTTTCGGTATTTAGGATCGATGCTACAAAAGGATGGGGACATTGATGAAGATGTTAGGCATAGAATTTCAACCGGCTGGTTGAAATAGCGTCAAGCTTCTGGCATCCTCTGTGACAAAAGGGTGCCTCAGAAGCTGAAAGGTAAGTTCTATAGGACGGCGATTCGTCCGGCGATGTTATACGGTGCTGAGTGTTGGCCTACAAAAAGGCGACATGTCCAGCAATTGAGTGTAGCAGAGATGCGTATGTTGCGATGGTGTTGTGGGCACACAAGGAGGGATAGAGTCCGGAACGACGATATTCGGGATAGGGTTGGGGTGGCACTAATTGAGGAGAAATTGATTCAACATCGGTTGAGATGGTTTGGACATGTCCAACGGAGGCCTCCTGAGGCGCCGGTGCGTAGTGGAGTTCTAAAGCGGGCCGATAATGTAAAGAGCGGTAGAGGTCGACCTAAACTAACTTGGGACGAGTCCGTCAAGAGAGATCTTAAGGAGTGGAGTATCTCCAAGGATTTAGCTATGGACAGGAGCGCTTGGAGATTGGCAATCAATGTGCTTGAACCGTGATCTCTTTTTGTCTTATGCCCTTTATGTCCCTTTATGTGTCTCCCTGTTTCTCGTCTCTTTTGGGTTTCATCTCTAGCCTACCCCAACTTGCTTGGGACAAAAGGCTATGTTGTTGTTGTTGTTGTTGTTGTATATACTGGGCTGAATCGTGTACTCAATTCACATATGAGCTCATGCATCAAGGCATATTTACTATCAACCATCATATTTGTACTACCATTAGTTAATTGACCATAATCTGGTGTAAGAGCATATTAACAAGCTAGCCAAGTTATACTTCCTCACAAACAAAAATCAACTATAGCAACAGTTTAAGAATATTTGAGCTGTATCGAGGCATGAGGTATGTAAATTAAATCAGATAATTTATTAATGACAACTGAACCATAATCTACAAGTGTAACCAGTAGATGAGCTAACCTCAATCATTGCCTGGTGAGGACTCCGTAGAAACCCCAAAAAAGCTGCTCTTACGGCATACCGCAGGCTTGCTGAATGTGCCCCCTTTGCAGTCTCCAAGCCAGGGTCAAAATCAAGCAACACTGGCAACACGCGGTCATAGTAAATTGGTCGAATCTTTACAACTGCTGCAAGACTGACAAATGCCATATATTATATTTCAGAATAACAAATAAATACATCTCAGACAGCTATGCAGTCTTGTAAGATAAACAGCACGAATGGATGCACAGTCTCAAGCTTCAAAGATACACTCCATCTGCATGCATAGCTGGGCTCGCAGCAAGCAAGCAAGGAGCCGAACACACAAGCACACACAAAGGTGAAAATAATATGTCAGTAGATCACAAAGAACCTAGGTTGTGTAACAAAAAGAGTAGGATACCAGTCAATCAGCTAAAGTAATTCAATTGCTCCATAATGCTTACCTATTCAATATTCAAGATAAACATGTGGATAGCTAGTAACTGATGTCATGCATTAAATAAATTAAGGTTCATCTTCATACACAGAGGAAACTAGTTCAAAGAAACGATGAAATGGCAGAATAGTAGGGATGTAACGAATCAATTCTGCTCAACATATGTGATAAAGCTGGTAGATATTCTTACGAATTAATGGTGCCAACTAGGAAGGACCCTCGATGGGCATAAGCTGTTCGAAGAATATCCAAGAGGAGGAGGAGAGCTCTATGTGCATCAGCTTCCAAAACAGCAGGATCAAGGCTAGGATGAAATTGAGATAATCGTGAAGTATCAAATCTCCAGTTTTTCCCTGTATGGAAGGTGTACTTGTCAATGGAAAGCCATTTTCCCTCAAAAAATATTGCCCATGTACTTGTTACCATTAATATGGAAAATGGTACCTTCAGTTGGCTGTGTTTGGTCACTGTTGGCTTGAGGTGTGCAACACAAAATCCATGTTTCAACAAACTTTAGAGCAAGTAGTTTAGTTGCAATAGGACCTGGCTGTTACATGTCACAAGCAATAGTGTCAGCCAGTAACAGTTAACAAAGAATATAGACCTAGAAATCACAGCACCAACCATTGCATATGGTCACATATGTCATTTTTAAAAAAAATTGGTTATACTCTCAGGTAGCACTGCAGTAAAGTACAATAGTATCATCGAGGGACTTGAGATATTGCACAAAACGAAGGGGAATATAACAATAAAGACCTCACGCTTGAAAAGTTTTAAGTAATTCCATGATGTGTCAACTTCTCACAGCAGAACAACAGCAATTGCACATATTGTATGTATACAGCATAAACTACAATTAAACAAACCTCATTCATCACACCACAGACTGCATCTTTGAACTGCTTCATCCAAGCCCACATGTCTTCAAGCCAAGTTTCAAGTTTTCCGCACTTGTTAACCTAGATTTACAATTACAGTAGAAGAGTGAGTACCAGGAATGATTATAGTGAGTTACAAATATTTTAAAGTTAACTTATAGGTAACATCAAATCAAAGCAGGACAAATATGCCAAGAAAAGCAATTGTTCAGATTTATACAATCCAGATCCCAGACAGTGCGTCATATTTTCCAAAGAGAAGGGGATAATGCCATGAGTTTCATCTGAACCAAAGCCCAGCTAAAAACGTTGTCACATTAAATCTTAACTTGTACAGTTCATCACAAATCATCCTTGTAAATTAGCCAAAATAAATAGCAAACAATCTAAACTACTGGTACTGTGTGCCTCAATTTGTTGATAAAATTTCAATGGTTCATGATAGTTGGAATTCTAGACATTGCAAGGTAAGAAATCAGTTCAGTTTCAATTAATAGCATGTAGTTTAGACTCAACAGCACAAAATGTAAATTTAGAGCTTGATGTGTATTTCATAGTCCAACGGGGAACATTTATCTACACAAGCTCAGAATCACATTTCACAAAAAGAATATGTTGCTCATATACCACTACCAAATTCTGACAATCCTATTATTGCATGGATATGATCATGTATACCACTGGGAAGCACCACTTTATAGCTAACTTGACAACAGGTTGAACATATAAGAATTTATGATACTCCTTCAAATATTTAACTGGATGAAGATGGATGTATTTCTTTTTCATGGCAATATGAATAGTACAAGGAAACTACAGTACATTTATTATCACTTTAATGCCAGTATAATTGTTTGAGATGGTTGAGTTAAGGCAAGAAGGCCACTGTTTTAATTGATTGACTTTTCTCAGATACTGAAAAAAAATCAAATTGTCATGCAAGTCTCTGCCCCTTTTTCTTGGATTAGGTCTGCTCTTGCCCAAAGTGTTTTTCATGAAACAATGCAGCAAATATAAAAACAATTGAGCATAACAATGAGTGCCAGAATGAATGAATGGTGGAAGCAGAGTTCACAAGGATTTGGAGGTTTTGGTCATTGGGCATAAAGTCATTGCAAATAACTGAAATGATTGATCTTTTCATGGTAGCACAGTAAGTTCTTTGATGATCACAAAAGATGCATTCACTCGACATGCCGAAAGTCGAGAACAGACAAAAGTGCTTTCATCAGCAGCACTTTATGATAGTCAATGTCTGTTACTTTGCTGCATGAACTGACAAAGTAGAAACAGGTAAAAACAACAAAGTGCTGGATTTTACGCTGTCTTCAATAATAAGTCAACTAGAACATGCATTGCAGCAAAATGCTTGTCATTTGGAGCTTATAAACTCTTTGTATGAAAACTAGGTTTTATGTTAGCAAATAGGCCTTTCTTGTACCGTAGTTTTTCAATCGGATGGACTTTGTGAGACGCTCCCGACACAATTAAGATAAGAAAGCAACTTCGTCAAATGACCGTAGCAACATCACAACGGTAGGTAGTTACAACAACAGTGGATTTATTCATTTAATGAATATCTTCTGTTTTACAAAGAACAACCTGTAGTGTCATCTTTTCCAATACAGCAGCAAATAAATTTGTCCCACTAGCTATAGATTGCTTAACAACCACAGGATCATCATGCTTCAAAAATAACAGCAAGTTTGGCATCGGCACAACCAAATCTTCTGTAACATTTCTGCCAAGCTCTCTCAGCAATCTGTCAGAAAGAAGCAGATACATGAGAACCACCACAATAATTTTCCCAAGCAGAAATCAAGGAATACACAAATAAACACAATTTCTATTTGTTAATTCACACTAGGCTAAACATCATGTCCATTTTTTCATTCCAATGAATTTCAGCAAGTTATCCACTGCAGATCAGTGCCATTTTAAAGAATACAAACTCGAATCAGAAGCACTCGAATCAGAAGCCATCAAAACCAACATACACATTTAAAGATGTCCTTGAAAAATGTTATCAAATCGTCTAATTGATCCTAGTCACCACCAATCAGCTCGACTAATCGTGACTAATAGTAGTGCATAGCTGATCACCATGGCACCAATCAGCCCGACCAATCGCGATTATCGGACAACTTGATAACATTGCTTGAAACAGACTTTGCTTTGACCAAATAACAATATATATAATATCATGAATCATGAAAACTTCAAATGTCTGAATATCCCACAAGCATGATTTTTTCCTCTCCATCATTCCAAAGCTCCATGCTTCAACAAATTAATGAAAACCGTATCAAAACAAAACTTTGACACCATTGTGTTGCCCTCCTACCAGATGGTATCGGCAAAGTCAAGCTAAATTAACTGAGCATTCCTCTGGCATATTGTTAGTTCATGCAAAAATCAACTAATTTCTCCATGTCGTTTCTGATATTAAGTTCCAACTTAGACAACCAAGTACCTAGAGACCCTCAGAAGGCTAGCTGTACTACTAACAAAAATCACCATTTCGCCAAGCCCAAGCTCACAGAAATCTCACAAGTAGGCACACGGATGCAGAACGGAGCATGTCAGATCTACGAAGGTTACTAATATAACAATTTCAGCAACTTCAATCACGTCTACTCAACTAAAAAGCAGTCACAAGTCCCAAAATTCATGAAGACAGCGGACCTAACCATATAAAACAATTTTGCCAGAACGCCTACGAAATGGCATCACTCCATACGGATACGAAAGTACATGAAGGAAGCCCTGGAGCTCACCTCAGGGCACGAGACGAATCGAAGCGGGGCGAAGCAATCTCCCCGTGGTCTCCCGGCGGCGGCGGCGGCGGCGCTTCGGCGGCATCGCCTCGCGGCTGCGGCAACCGGGTGCCGTCCGCTCCGAATTCCATGGGCTTGGAGCCTAAACCCTAGCTCAGGGGTGCAGGGCCTCGCGGGCACGCGGAGGGATATCTAGGGCACGAGACCACGACTGTGAGCAGTAAGTAGCAGCGATTGGGTTGGGATAGGCTTTGTGTTCGGCGGTGGCCTCAGGCCGCGAGGCAGGCGGCGCGCGGCGGGAGGAGCAGGGCAGGGCGCGGCCAGGCGCTCAGGCGACGTGGGGTAGGAGGCGAGGGCCAGGCCAACGAGAGGACGGGCCACTGGTGTGCACGATGTTATAGCGCGAAGGACACCGACACGTGGGACCATTTGTGGTTCTTAAGGGCCCTACGCGTAAGTGTGTCTGCGCCGTTGGTTTTTTTTTCTTTTTTAATCTCAGAGAGCTTCGTAGACCACCGGCTCCAGGCAAATCGGCGGAGACCAATTCAGTTATAAAGCATCGTGCCTGGCACCAGAACACAGGTCCTTCGTCAGGAGAGGCTACTACACCATGGTTGGGCAAGCAATGGGCCGCCCTATTACAGGATCTAGGACAAGTTGAAATAGAACAGGAAACAAAATTGTTTGCAATCATTATCTGAATTTGTCTGAATAGAGCACCTTCTAGGCTGCTATCTAGACACTCTATTGTTAACGTCTTGCCCAGATTTGAAGCATTCGTTTCCAGTTGAATCCTTATCATTTCAAGTTATACTGCTCTGCTTAGTCCATGGAAGGCAGCCAGAGCTTAAGCATGCAGGGCACTTGCTACTCTTTAGATGAAACCCGCCCCAATATCTAGCACAGAGCCTGCATTGTCCCTTGCCACATAACCCCAACCCCCTTCCTTGTCAAGGTCGAAAATGCCGCATCAACATTCAATTTATAGTGTTTTTCCTATTTAGGCTTTCACTTTGGTTGCTCAACCTGACTTCGGGTCTTGTTTGAATCACTCAATTTTGCAAACTCATTCAAATGATACTGGACTGCATTGCACACCTCCCCAGCAGATTGCACTCCTTTTTCCGTATTTGCTTTATTCCTCACCGTCCACCATCTCCACACCCAAACCACGATTTTCAGTTGAATATCCAATTCCAATGCCCATATCTTTAGTGCTACTTCCTTCCCTGATTTATAGTTTGCTAAACTGCAATACAGCTCCTCCAACTGCATCGCTCGCCAACACTCCCGAGCCCCTTTACAGTTAAAAAAGAGATGGATGCAGTCTTCATCAAGTTTATTGCACATGGCTCACAATGTTTCAGTTTTGACTTTCCTTCTTTTCAGTTTTTTCCGAACTGGCAGGCTGCTGTGGACGAATCGCCAGAAGAACATTTGGACTTTGTTCGGCACTTTCGACAGCCATATTTTATGCCAAGGGAAATGAGTGTCTGCTGAACCCCCTCTGCAGACGTCCCAGCTTCCCGACTAACCTCAATGTCGTGGATTTGCACAGCCAGCTTGTATGCCGATTTGATAGAGAAAAGACCCTTTGAATCGAAGTGCCACGCTGGCCAGTCCAACATGTCTTCTCCAATTGGGATTGTCAAGATTGCCTCAGCTTCCTCCTACCAAAAAGTATCACATACCTATTGCTCATCCCAACCTCCAGTGTTGGGGTCAATGAGTTCCTCCACTCTTGGAACCGTGGGCCAACGGGCTAAAGGTGTGCCTCGCCCCGTGTTTTTCTATGTCCCTCGTCTGCTAGTGGGCCCTTAGAGGGAGGGAGTAATTGTGCTGCATATATAAATAAGGGTTGCGGCTGCTGCTTATTGCAGCTACAGTACATTTAGTTGTTTCCTCGCAGCCACAACCTGAAGTAGCTGCAGCGAGATCTTCGAATCAATAGTTCACGTTAGCCAGTTCATGTGTCGCCGCTGCTACCTAGGCCAATGCGTTCGGCGTCGCAGGCAAGCGAATCGCCAAGGTCGCCGTCCAGGTGGCCGCTTAGACCTCCACGCCTGCAGTTGTCCTCGCCCAGCGCTGCCTCACGTTGCGGCCGCCGCAGCGCCGTCACCCTACGCCGCCGCAGTGCCCTGCCTCTCCACCTACGCCGAAGGCGAGCGCCGCTGACGATGCTGTTCCACAACATGGCAGCCACCACCGACCCTCGCTTGCGGAGCCCGAGCACTCCATCACCAGAATGCCATTCGCCTCCCTGTCCGGCAGCCCGCACCACCAGAGCCGAGGCTCCTAGGATCCTAGCGCTGCCGCCCTCGGCCCTCCTACTCCACCTCGCGACATATATCGCCGCCGAGCCTCTTCTCTATGCCGGCCACACCCACACAGGCCACGACGCCACGCCGAAGCTGCCCTCGCCCGGGCCGCTGGCCTGCCGAGCTAGCGCGCTGCCGCGTTTGGGTGGTCTCATGGATCAAACCTATATCCACCCAAATCCCTGTATATTTCCTTTCCACTGTTTGGGTGGGTCTAGAACAGGTGGGTTGGGTGGGTTTCATAACCCATGCACAGGGCTAGATCCAAAAGGAGGAGGAGGAGGCCTACCTCGCCAGATCCGCCATGGCCGCCGCCGGCGCGGGTAGGAGGGAGGAGCTCGGCGCGAGTGGGGACGCGGACGCGGGGATGGCCAGCCTTCCTCCACCCAAACATTTCCTTCTAAGCCTGTCGGAGTTGGGGATATGAGAGGGAGAGCTGGTTGGAACCCTAAGGAGCAGATCCAAGAGGAGGAGGAGGCCTACCTCGCCAGATCCGCCATGGCCGCCGCCGGCGCAAAGTAGGAGGAAGGAGCTCGGCAGGGTGGGGGCGTGGGCGCGGGGAGGATCTCGCCGGGCGCCGGACACAGAGAGAGAGAGAGAGTAGTGGGGGAGGATAAAGTGCGGAAGTGCGGCGTAAAGAAGTCATTACCAAAAAAAAAAGTTTTCCATTTCTTCTATGTTTTCTTATCCACGTGGTTTCTCATTTCCTTCTTTGTTTTCCAATCCACAGTAATTTTCTCATTCTTTATTGTTTTCTGATTTTTCCAGCACCGCAACTTTAATTTCTGATTTGTTGTTTTCCACCAGCAAGTTTTCTTTTCCTGGTTTTGGATTCTATTTTGTGTTTAGTTTTTAATGACTTTCGTGGTTTTAGAATTGGTTTGTGTTTTCTAATTTTTTTTCTAACGGCAAGATTTCTTTTCCTATTCTATTTTTTATTTTTTTTGTTTTGTTTTTATCTTTATTTTCAGCAACGTTATAAAGTCTTATTCCATGACACTTTTCCTATTCTATTTTTTATTTTCTTTTTTTTCTTTCTAACAATGTTATTGATTATAATTCCACAAGACGCACCAAATGGCAGTATTGAGTCCTTTTTCCAAAACGTATTGAAATAGATGAGTATCATCGAATAAATCTTCGAACCACAAATCATTCAGCTAACCACATAATAACATCTTCCATTGTAGAATCATTTTCATCTTCCGCCTGGGCCCATGGGAATATGGGATTCCCATCACGTGGAGTCGTGGACGTGGCCCAAGAGGCAAGTGCACAAATTCGCAAAAAAAAAAGGCAATTGCAGACGTGCGGTAATACTTCTCTCCCCGACGAATCATTTTCTTCTTTGTTTTTGTCGGTCCTCGGCTGCTCGCAAAAAACAGAGACGCAGAAGCTACGCCATGGCTGCCAGGGCCCGTCGGAGCTGGGATCCGAGGGCTTGCCGGCTAGGAGGTCTGGCAGACGCTAGAGCTCGCCATATTGGTAGATCCACCCCTGGCGTGATTCAAGCTCCAACCTCTTTGCCAGCAGCAGCTAGGGTGCGTGCGGCCCTGTTCGCTTGGCTGAAAAGCCATGGTTAAAAAGTATTGTTCGCTGATTTGTTGTGAGAGAAAAATACTGTTCGTTGGCTGAAAAAGTATGGCTTATAAGACAAGCGAACATGGAGATGAGCAACAAGGTAGCGCATGGGTAGTGGACTAGCAGCGGGTGAGACTTCACGCGTCAAGGAGAATCAGGTATCTAGGGGAAGGAGAGGTGTTGGGGGAGTCGCATCTAGGATGACAATCCCATCCACGGGTACTGTATCCGATGGGTATGGACATGGGTACAAAATTTTACCCTGCGTATAGGTACATGGTTCTAGCCGCGGGCAAGTGCGTTATATCACTTCACCCGTTATTAGTGCTAAAAATACAAAGGAAATACATCTATTCTAGCAATAATCTAATCGCGGGTACCCGACGAGTGCAGATACCAGAACAAAATCTTACCCATGGATACGGTCGTGGGTATGAAAAAATAGCTGATAGTCAATTTGTCATGGACGGGTATTTATTCCACCTGCATCTTACCCGACCTACTATCATCTCTAGTTGCATCTTCCCCTTATTTGTGGGGAGATGGGGGTAGTTTTTGGTGGCTAGACGGTTAAAAGGTTGCTTAGTCTCCCTTAAAATGATAGTTTTATACGGATGTGAAGGGCTATTGGATACTGCCGGAGATACTTGGGAATATGTAACATGATAGACTTTGATTATACTTCATAGTCAAATTTTCGGCCCTTTTGGTGATCTGCAAGCTTCCCCCCAGAATTCCTCACAGGTCTAGAAGCATAGCATTGAGCATACGGCCTGGATCTTCCAAAAAAAAGGTGTCATTTGGAGAGTAAACAGCAGTCACAGTATTAATATTTGGAGGAACAACTGGATACCTAGATCAGACTCACTTAAAATTTCAAGCCCTCCTGAAAGCTCGAGAGTAGGAAAAGTGGCAGATCTGATTCTTCAAAATTCAAGGGGCCGGAACGAACCACAAATAAGGAAAATGTTTCTCTTTCATGAAGCTGAAGAAATTCTCAATCTCAGAATACCAGTTGTTGAGGGTGACGACATTCTAGCATGGCACTATGACAACAGCGATCTTTTCTCTGTTAGATGTGCTTACAAACTTGCAATGGAAGGAAAATCCAAGAATAACCGTAGAACTAGCATGTCTGCTGATAGGAAAATTTTTGACACAACATGGAAAACCCTGATGCCGCAAAAACTAAAAAGTTTTATTTGGAAGCTAGCCCGTAATGGTTTGGGTGTCCAATCAAACAGGTTGAGCCACCACCTTATATCTCATGCAACCTGTTCAATACTATGTGGTATGGAACCTGAAGATGGTCATCACGCCATGGTTAGATGCACTTTTGCATCTGCGCTTAGACATGCTTTACGCCAGTCATGGAACCTTCCTGAAGATTCAGCCTTCATTTATACAGGACCTGGTTGGATTCTTGCTCTTCTTAATAGCGCCAACAAAGACACCAGAGTAAAGTTGATGATGTTGTTTTGGAGAATTTGGCACCACAAGAATGATAATGTGTTTTGGAATGACCAATACCCCATCTCTGTTTCAGTAATTTTTCTGGAAAATTATCTCCGCTCTCTGAAACTTGAGGGAGATACAGCACCTCTGGTTAATACTAAAAGGAAAAATATGTGCACTTCAAATCCATATTTCCTGAGCCAGAATGGTCAAAGAACAATCAAGAAAAGGAATCTATGGACACCTCCCGCTACAGGATGGATTAAACTATCTTGATGCAGGCTTTGATCCTATTACACGATAGGCGGGCCTGGGTTTTGTTGGTAGGAATCATCTAAGTGGGGTGCTTTTCTCATGCTGGACCAGTGACCGTTTATGTTCCTCAGTGGAAGAAGTTGAAAATCTAGCAGCTTTGACGGGAATCCGAAATGCTGTCTCAACCTCTACAGGACCTATATGGCTGGAATCTCACTGTCTGGCTATAGTACAAGCACTCAACTGCAATATTCCAAATCGGTCCCCTAGTTGCATCATCATTGAGTTGGCAAGAGAAATGTTAAGACTTCGAAGTCACAAAATGTCTGCTTCTTGTTTTATGCCTGAAGGTGTCTCGACCTACCCGTTGGCAGCCATGGACTCTTGATTGTAATCACGCTCATGATTGAAATATAAGCTCTTTCCTATGTTCAAATTTTTTTCGCCTTTTAGTATTGTTTTGCAATACCAATGCACTAAACATTTCTGGTGCAATTGAACAAGTGTTGTCCTACTAGGAAAATATCCAGATTAAGTAATGTTTATAGGGCTTGCTAACAAGCCAGCTCGGCTCGGCTCGTTTAGCTCACGAGCCAGGCATAAAAAACATGGAAAACAAAGGGCTTGATTGGTTTGCGACTAAAATTTGTCATGCCAAAAATTTGGCAAGCCAAAGTTAGGTAAAAAAAATTTGCTATAGTTTTGGCAAGTCAAATGTGAGAGGTTGGTAAGTTTTGGTAGCAAACCAAATAATGGCCAAAATTATAGCTTGGCATATTTTGGAAGCCAACCAATCAAGTCCAAATATATATATATATATATATATATATATATATATATATATATATATATATATATATATATATATATATATATAAAGCTTGAGAATAGTAATAATACAAAAATAGTCCATTTATAAACCTTAAATCAAACAACTAAATTAATTATTATGTCCTCACACCTATACAACTATAAAATATACTATAGTACTACACCATACATCCAAGATCCTTACCCATACATAATGCATAATCTGTTATTGATTATCCATATACATACATTTAAACAAAATAATAGCCATAGTAATCGTATGTTTATAGGATCAAGGTCTAGTAACCAACCAATTGTAAAGTGGAAGACATCAAGTCATACAAAACTAATAGAAGGCCCAACAGCTTTGGCTCGTTAGGCTCACGAGTCAACTCACGGGTTGGCTCGTTAATTACACGAGCTAAAATGTTAGCTCAGCTCGTTAAAAAATATAAATGAGCCGAGCCGAGCCAAGCTACTAACAAGCCGAGTCAAACGAGCTACCGAGAGGTACGAGCTTTTCGTCCGGACCTAAATGTTCATGAATATTTGCAGCAGTATAAATGCTAGTCATCTATCATGCCATGGCATTATTTTCTAAATTATAGATCACCTTCAACTAGCATAAATACTACTGCTATGCAAGTATACTATTGTAAGTTCCAGATGACTAGTCTTCATTTATTGCATTTATTCTTTGAAATAAACCAGGTCATGGATTCCAAATCTATGAAATGTATAATGTCATAATCTGACTAGAAAGGCACTCACTCTATTCTAATTTTAAGTTATTTTTAGCTTTTCTAAATACATAGTTTTTACTATCTACCTAGAAATAGCATATAAAAACTATATATCTAAAAAGAAAAAATGACCTGTAATTAATCTAGAATGGAGAGAGAGTACTAAGCAAGTAAGCATGGTCTTGAACCAGTGAAAGAACATGTAATGAACTAAAACCCATCTCTATGTACATCAAAGAATTGCTAATCCTACATTCTGCAAACATAAACCAGAAGGGAAGAAAAGTGAAAGAATCTCGGACGAGAACAAAAGATGTGCCGATCATTGATCACTCATGGAGTCACGGTGGCAGACAAGCATGGCGACACATCGCCGTATGATGTACAGCCTCGCCTTCTGCTCCTTCAACATCCTGCTAAGGCCGCAACCATTCTTCATCGTCCTGGTAAGGCCGCAACCATTCTTGCCATGGCTCATCGCCTTTTTCATCCTGGTTTTAGAATCAGGGGTGTTTCTCTCAAGGAACGAGAAATCTGTGTTGAGTGAGCCTATGCTTTTGCTATGGCGAAAGCCGGAAAGAGTTTCTGCTTGATTGGCATGGTCAGTTTCCTAGCATCTGGTGCGCTTATAATGAGCATCTCCAAGAGTTTGTCAAATCAACTTGGCATCCATCTATTTTTGGTAAAACAGGAAAAATTGTGCTTCAACAGTTTGGCATCTAACTTGGCAAATTTTAGTAACTTGGCAAATCTCCCCCCTCCACGCGCATATTTGCGCGCTGAACGCGAGCGCGCATCGCTCGCGCATCCGGCTTCGCGTGCATATTTAAGCGGGGCTCTTCGTTTCTTAGCGGGGCTCTTCGTTCGCTTAGCGGACCTCTTCTTATTTTACCAAGTTCAAATGGCAAACTCTTAGAGAGAGTCTATTTTTTCACTTGCCATATATTTTAGCAAGTTGCCAAATCACGATATTTGCCAAGTGAATTTTGGTAAACTCTTGGAGATGCTCGTAATAATGTACACTACTAAAAAAATCGTTTGCGAGGCGTTTTGGAAAAGGCCTCGGAGGCGGGCAGCATTTCCAACCGTCTCGGTTAATCCAAGACATTAGCTGAGGCGGACAGTTTTTATTAACCGAGGTGGTAAAAAAAACGCATCACAAAATTGATTTACCGAGGCGGTCGTCTTAAGTCAACCACCTCAAAAAATCGCTTATTTTCGGAGGCGGTCATTTTATAACAACCGTCTCCGTAAATCCATTTTCGAAGGCGGTTACACTATAAAACCCGCCTCAGTAAATGATGGCTCAGCAGGCAGCCCGTTTCGGCTTGATATCACGTTGTTGTATATATACCGGCGTCTTAGGGTTTCCTTTCCACTCCCCTTGCACAACCCAGCCGCGCCCGGAGCCCCTCCCCTCACACACCACGCCTCACTAGCCTCTCCTTCTCCCTCACTCGCAACTTCCCCAACCTGACGCCGCCGCTCTCTCCCTCTCTCTCTCCATCCTGCCTTCGTCGCTCCCTCCCTCCATCCCCCTCCCTCCCGAGCAGCGGCGACGACTCCCTCCCTCCCGAGTAGCGGTAGCGACGGCTCCCTCCCTTCGAGTGGCGGCGGTGCCCTCCCTCCCGAGCAACGGCGGCGGCGGCTCCCTCCCTTCCTCCCGAGCAGCGGCGGCGGCTGCTTCCTTCCTGCTCGACGCCCTAGCCTCCGATGAGCTCCCTTCGATGGGCGGGTGGTGGATCCGGTGAGATCCACCACCTTGAGCTCCAGATCCGGTGGGTGGGTGGCAGATCCGGTGAGGGACGACGACGGGGTGGCCGGATCAGGCGAGGGACGACGACGGGATCATGGTCGGCTGCCTCTTCTCCGACGGGCTCTTCCCCTCCTCTCTGACGCGGTGGAGGCGGATCCAGTCACTGCGGGCAAGCAGATCCAGAGGCCGGCGGGCGGATGTGCTCACCGGCGAGCGGCAGCGGCAGTGGCGCCGCGTGGATGGGCTCGCTAGGCTTGTCCATGGATTTTTTTTCTTTTTTTCTTTTTATTTAATTTACCGAGGCGGGCACCAAACCGCCTCAGAAAATAAGCCATTAACCGTGACATTTGATCCGAGGCGGTTGACCTACCCGCCTTTGTTAAGCCTTTTTGCCCGTCTCGGTTAATCTTTTTGTGTAGTAGTGGTACTGTATTCATCCTACCACTCCGCAAACACATGCTGCAGTCAAACTTGACTAATTGCGTGAACTACTGATGCGAGATCCGGGAGGGCAGTACATCTAGACTTATATGGACCATGTTGTGCCTCCTGAATCGTTCGTTCTGGTTCCCAGAACCCCAGGAGATAAACATATCTGCTTCTAGGATTTGTTCAGCTCTGGGCATACATCAACTTGCTCTTGTCTAGCCCTGGGCATACATCATATCTTAGTTTCTGTCAGAGTTTGAGAGATCATGATGAGTTGATATCATAATAATTCCCTAAATTGGGTTTGCCAATGCCAGTTTACAGTCGTCTCTGACTGATGTCACCATACGACGGTCACAATATGGATTTCTTTGAAGAAGCTCCTTGCATTTCACATTCCTTTTGAAAAAGGGATGGCTAACAATTTCACAATTTGTGGCCACAAAGGACCCATGTGAGATGTGACCTCCTAATCCTATAGATTTAGGGAAAGGCTAACACCCGGACATCCGGACACGCCTGCTTCACGTGGAGTCCCACGCTGCTCCATATCCCGTGCCCGCTCCGTGTCTCACGCCGCTCTTGATCTACGTCCGCACGGTTTCCCACGCCTGCTGCTCTACGTCCGCACGGTTTCCCGCGCCTGCCGCTCGCACCCCCTCTGCACCCACGCGCAGGCAGGTGGGCCCAGCAGCTACAGCAGTCAGTCAACTGCTGCAAATGGTGTCCACTGCAACATGTGTAACACTAGATCTACTTTTGCAACATCTAAAGAAAACATTTGCAAGTTGTAATATACGTCCGGAACAGTTGAAACACTTGCAACATATGACTGAAACACAAGGAAACACGTGTGTAGCCATTACAAAACATATGCAACATCTAGATGAAACACTTGCGACATATGTATGAAAACATATGCAACATCCGGATAAAACACTTAAAATATAAGTGTGAAATATATGCAACACCTAGATAAAACATGTGCAACTTTCGTCTAAACAGCTGAAACATTTGGAACAGACGCTTGCAATATACGTGTATAGCCATTGCAGCATATGTAACATCCCGATTTACTTTTACAACATCCACATAAAACACTTGCAACATGCATATAAAACACCTGAAACACTTAAAATATACACTTGCTGTAACACCCTAGGTGTTAAGCATCGCATTAGCATCCCAAAGCATGAGCATTAGCATCAATTGCATTCGTCATTGCATGAAATATAAGTGAAAAGTTGAATTGAAACATTTGAAACATGCATGCTGCATATGCTTGTTAATTGTACTTTTGCCCTAACCTTGCTTGCTAGGTTAGTGAAACATGTTTGACTACAATTTTAAATAACCTAGAATTATTTAGCATGATTTTTGGAGCAACTTTTGAATTCAAAATCTCCCCAAATTTTGCTTTTAAAATATTCTAGAAAATGAATTTTTAATTGAAAAATGGACTTTGAATTCTTAATTCAAAATCTGTTTAGAATTTCAAAATGTGCCCTTAAGAAAAGTTGTAGAGAATTCAATTTTGAATACCTTTTGTTTTGGGGTCAACTTTTGAAAATGTCTTTTTCATCTTCAAAATTCAAATTTTAAATGATTTAGAAAATCTGGAATTTGATTTATAAAAGAAAAAGGAGTTCTCAGCTTTACCGGGCCGCCGCCCCACTTCCGGCCCAACGGCCGAAGCCGGCCCGGTCTGCCCCACACCCCGCCCGCACCTCGCCTCTCCCTCGGCCCAGCCCAAGCCACGCGCCTCCTCATTCGCTCGCGCGCGCGACGCCGCTCCGACCGCGCTCAGGCGGCCGTCGCCGCGTGGCGGCCGCATGCCGGCGACGTCCAGCGCGTGGCCGCTGTGGCCCCCGCCGCCCCGCGCTTACCCCACCCGGAGCCGCCTGCTCCCACTCCCTCGCCTCATTCCCTCTCGCTCGGCCACGCTCGCCTTGCCAGCGCCCGCAGCGCAGCAGAGCAGCCGCAGCGCCATCGCCGCAGCAGCCGGACCTCGCCACTGCGGTTCCTCCACCCAATCCCGCCCGCACTAGCCTTCCTCGCCCTCTAACTGACCTCACCGAGCCATTTGAGGCTCACCTCGGCAAGGTAAGCGGCCGAGTCGGCCATCTCCCTCCCCGTCGGTGAGCCCGCCATCGCAGCTCCCGTTGGTCACCCCTTCCCGCTGTCGCATTCTTCTCCTCCCCGTGCTCACCACGACCATCTCCGCTCACTGGAACTCGTGCGCCTCTCCGTGGCCCTTGCCATGGCCTGCTCCAGCCTGGCGCCGACGAGCCGCGCCACCGCCTCCACCATGGCCGCCTTCGTGCTTGCTCCGCTCCGCCTCTTGCCCCGCTAACTACCTCCTTGAGCTCGCGCTGTTGTGGGGAGTCGATTGGTGCTGACCTCGTCGCCGGCGACCTCGCCGACGGCGAGATTCCACCGGTCAAACGCTCCCCCTGCTCGGGTTCGGCTGACCGGTGGGGTCAGTTGACCTGTGGGCCCCGGCTGTCTGTCTCTCTCTGTGTGATTCGGGGGGTGATCCCGTGGGGTGCACTTAGCATTTTCAGCGACGAATTTTGAAAAGAAGTTTAAGAAATGTTTTTCAGAAACTACTTAAGAGCTTTAGAAATTCATAACTTGCTCATTTTAGCTCCAAAAATTGCGAAACAAAATTTGTAGTGATCCTCATGAGTAGATATATGGCTTAAAAATATTGCATGTTAGTTTTGTTGTACTTCTCTATATAGATTTATTTAATTCTTATTATTGCTGTTATCTTAGAAAATGTCTAATAAATGGAATATTAATCAAAAAAATATGGTTCCAGTTTCATTAGTCTTATTTAGTGATGTACTTTATAGGAAAAATGTATATCATGCATGTTCTGTGAAAAATTATTGAGGTGTAGTTCAAATGCCTTTAATTGATGATTTTTGTTATTTTTGATAGAGAGCAAAAGTTGTATAAAACATGCACGTGATAATTTTTGTATACTGATGGTGTGTGGTGTAGAACTTAGAAAAAATGCTAATTCTGTTGTTTGATACTTTTCATAGTACTAAATATTTTCATGCTCAATATCATGCTAGAACTTGTCATTTTTGTGTAGGTTGTACTACTTATCCAAATCTCCTGAAATTTTTATGGTGTACTATTTGGAATAACACTAGGCTACTGTAATTTTTTTAGATTTTTCTAGGCACCAGAAATGCTTATCGCTGTTGTAACCCTAGTTTAAATAGACAATTAAATGTCATTCTTATGAATAATTAGTATTAAGGAGTGTTTGGTGTAACTTTGAAGCACCCCAACCACCTTGCTGGTGTCACTTGAAAAGTTAAGGTAGTGTTGTTGGTGAAGAGTAGTGGCACTTATGATAGGGTTATATGCTAGCTATGATTTGAAAAAGATGACTTGTTTGTTTAATGATTAGGCTTGGATGATGCAGACTACTTTGTAGAAAGCTTTTCATTTCTAATCTATACTATAGGTTTCAATGTGTTCATTTGCATATCATGTCATCATGACCAAGACATTCCACCGCATCCGATGCACTGCTTGCATGCCTACTTATGCAATTGCATCATACAGGATCGCGGGAGAAGTCGCCAGTAGCAGTGCTGGAAGAGCAGACCGGAGCAGATCCGCAAGATCTCTAGGCACAGGAGGTGCCCGAGGAAGAGGAACAAGGAGAGGAGTTGCCCGAGTGCGTAGATCACCAGCCTAGTTCGTTTGAAAGAGGCAAGCCCCAGAGCATTCTAAATTCCCTATTTTATTCAAGCAATTCTTTATATATGAGTTATATATTGATGCATTAAGTTATAGGAGTTGAGTGAAACCGTTGTTGCATTTATTACTATCCTTGTCCACCTGGTTATCTGTTACCCTGTTAGATTAGGATCGAATAAATGCTTAGCCTTGCTTAGACCGGTAGCGATCAGTGATTTCCGGTCACCTACATGAATAGGTGGTCCCTGAAAGAATTTAGCTAGGAAAAGAATGATATCCTGGAATTAACCATGTGTTGCTGGAGAATTGGAGACCGGGCGGAAAAGTTGGAAGCAACCAGACAGGGTTCTGAGGTGCGGTTAGTTTTCCATCTGAGTCGATTAAGGACCGATCGTTGCTTGTCCCTCTTGTCATATTGAATGCATACCTCACATTTAGCTGGCTGAATAAAGTACCTTTCGACCGCGAAGCTAGTAACATGATTCGGGCCGGGACATACACGGGTGCGCGTACTGGTGCTGAAGGGTGTATGACAGGGACGCGAAGAGTGAGCCCAAGGTGCGTCCTGGCAGTCGGGCGGTCCCTGGGTACTGCGGCCCCAGTTTATCCCGCGACGTTTACCGGAATCTTGTTATTGGTGATCTGTAGCTCACTTGATCGGTGAGTGTGGTTTATGTGAGGAATAAGTTACCAGCTGGTTACGAATCGATTCGAATTATCATCGCTCCTGAATAGTGAGCACTTGACTCGAGCTACAGCATCGTAGTAATTATGATGAAATAATGATGGTTATTGGATAGTAGCGGAAATGCTAAATTTAAATTGATACTAGATGTATTGGTTAATCAAGTGATTGCTATAGTATAGGTGCTTATCTAGTTGGATATGTTATAATAAAGATGATACAAAACACTTAAAATAGTATCTTTATAGTAGCTCATGCTTTTCGCAACTGAGTAAGCCAACCCCACTAAAGAAAGCCTTGCATGCTTCTTGGTGTCACTTATTTTTGGTTTAAGACGGGTAAGTCTAGCTGAGTACCTTCTCGTACTCAGGGCGTTGTTCTCATTGTTGTTACAGATGGTCAAATGTACTACGGCTACTACATTAACTGTCTGTATCCAGCGATGGGCGACAACTAGGACCAAGGACAATGGTCACTCCGTATCTTCCCTCTGATGCTTTTGTTGGAGATGACTACCTACTAGCACTGTATCTGAATTAACTGTGTGTGTTTTAAAACTACTTGCTTCTGCTATGTCATTTGAACTTGTGTTGTAATAACTTTATGTTTTGAACTCCGATGTATTCAACTGTCGTTGTGAACTTTATGTAACATGTGACGGTGACTGCTAAACCAGTACGATCTTGGTTTGTTGTTGGTTGGTTTAAAATCCTTTGTGATTTCACGGCATCTCGGGTTGTACGGGCTTAAGTTTGGTAAATTATCTGCCTCGGCGAAAGATTTTCTTACTTAATCTCGTATAATCGTGTTGATCCGTTACACTTGCAACACGCACTTGCAACATTCGAGGAAGGAAGGGAGCATGAGGTGCAGCTAGAGAAGCCCGCTCCCAGTTTGGCCACTCCGGATCTCGTGATATCGTGAGCTAAGCTCGAGCGTCGCTGCAGCGCCGGTGTCAACAACGGCCATGACCTTCTAGTGGGGAACGGTGGCAGACACCTCGACGCGGCAAGGGACGGGGCGCGACGCGCAGGGGCAGGGACCAGGGACGGTATGACGAGGCAGGGGATGGAGCACGGCGCGGCGACAGACGTGGCGTGGCTCGACGCGGGATGGGGGCACCGCCGTGAGGCGGCTTGGGGCGTGTGGGCGGCCCGGCGAGCCACAACAAGCAAAGCGAGGAGTTGGGGATTTTTTGTTGGCTGTCGCAGTATAAATGAAACAAATAGAGGAGATAGCGTAGATGGGTCTGTTGGGCTGGTCGCTGTACTGGAGCGAGCGCGGAACAGAACGTCTGATTTTCTTTAAGATTCTATACGTATGTTCTGTAGCACTGTTGATAGACTTACAATGGCACTACATATTTCATAACACCTAGGAACTAATGCCCAGTTCGCTTGAACTTATCAGTCATGGTACAGTATTTTTATCTCACAATAAAACAACATCAGTTGGCTTATCGGCCGAACAGCTCCTGGAATGCAGATTTGAACAGACAAATAGAATTTGTGATGTTCTGCTTGACGGTCGAAATCGTCTTGCTTCATGCAGCAAAAAAGATGGTTGAATAACCGGGGAGCCTTGCATTTGCAGGTGTGCATTTCGTATGATATATATCTCCAAGTTTAGTGCTTTGACTCAAATACCTTAGGTCTTCTTAGGACAGCTAATGATTTGCAATTGCAACAACCGAACCGCCAGCTTCGAGCCTTCGATCGATTCCGTTTGACCAGCAGGTTGCTGCGCCTTTGTTCTGCTTCTGCCAACGTTTAGCTTTTGTGTCCTCGCTCCAAGGTTTTAGTCCGCTGGCTTGCTCGCCAATATAGCGTAGTATGTGTCATCGCGTAGACGAGTAACCTACGACTCTACGAGGCTACGACGACTACGTTTGAGCTTGGTTGATCTTAGCTTCAGAAGGCAACCGAGATTCGTGGTGTCGTCTGGAATCTGGATACAGGCATACAGCGTACAGCTGCATGCATACTGCAGATGCAAGTCCGAAGTCGAATTCGCTGCCTGCCTGTACTACACTTCTGACGTAGCTTGGATCTTACCGCCTGCTTCTTCGTTCTAAATTATGTTAATTATTTTAGTTTCATTTTAAATTGAACTCTAGTTTTTTTACTAATCAGACTAGCGTCTGGATGTCCGGACGCAGTGTCCTTCTGGACGCCTGTACCTATTGCCCGCCCACACGCCTAACGCGCTCCCTCTTGATGCGGCAGTAAACGGCCTAAGTGACCCACTTCCCTGAATGCACCCAGCCAACGGAAGGGACGCGTGCAGCGTGCCTCCACCTCCCACTTTGCCTGGGTGGGCCCACTTGTCCGCGTGTTGCTCTTGCTGTTGCCGCGCCTGCCGGCCTGGCCAACCTTTACTGCACATATGCAATATCCAGATAAAACACTTGCAACATATATTTGAAATAGTTAAAACACGCACTTGCAACATACGTGTATGGCCATTGGAACATATACAACATAAGACAATTGCAACATATGTTTGAAATAGATGAAATATTTAAAACATTTACTTGCAACATACGTATATAGCCATTGCAACATATGCAACAACAGATCTACTTTTGAAACATCCACATGAAACATGTGCAACATACATTTGAAACGGATGAAACATACAGTTGCAACATATGCTCATCTACTGTCTGCCCTCCAATGGAGGCTCGTCGACGCGGAGCTCGATGCCAGCGTGGAGCTCGAGGTCGCCCACTGTCGACAAGCAGATGGATCGTGGCCGCGCGCGGGGAGCGCAGCATGAGACGCAAGGCGCAGGCAGGAGCGCGCAACGCGAGGCGCGAGGCACAGGCGAGGGTGCGTGACGCAAAGCGTGGGGACAGGCGGGTCGGTCCCATCCGGAAAAGGACGGGCGCCTGTTTTGATTGAGCATTTATCATATAGTATAGAAAAGAAATTATACACATCGCAATAAACAAGTTTAACTAAAACGAATTACAGTTCGAAATGAAAAGGGTACAAGAATTGCATCGATCTGTCAAGAAATCCCCGCAATGGACAGGTCGTCCCGAGCCGATAAGTTACAATTAATCGAAAAGGAGACACCGGCCCGCCCATGATCGCTTTGCTTAATTTGCACTCATTGGGAGAGAGATCGTTCATCCTGAGCCAAGTAAGAAGACAGGAATCAGTAGTATATTTGCAAATCCGTGGAGGAAAGTTTGATGGCTCGTCGGACGATGCACCGGCGACGACGACGGCCGCTGACCTCTCGGGAAACAGAGAACTCAAAACTGATCGACGACACTTGCTTCGGGGATAATACAGTACAGCCCATGCCCATCATCGTAATCTCCCGGAAACAAACGCCCATGATCGCTTTGCGTGCGGAGTGCGGACTAACCCGGTTGAAGGACGATCCAGACTCCAGAGAAAGGTTTTAGCGCGTTTTGCACGGAACCGGCTGGTACGGGGAGTCCCGTTACTCCCGTACGGTGCAGCTAGGTAGCTGGACGGCTGGACTGGGACTCTTCTGGGAGTTTCTTCGCTAGCGCCTAGCGCCAACCGTGAAGCGATGTTGGCTGAATCGTCCAGTAGCAAGTCGGCAGCTGCAAGCGTTGGGGCGAGCAGATAGCGCCGACACCACCAAGCCCTTGTGTTTGTGCCACCGCCAGCATCCTGCTCGTGCTTCCATGCTTTGGTCGTGTGCTATACTGCTAGTGCGTCGGCAAGGTCTCTTTGCTCCTGACGCGACGCGACCCGCCGTTCCCGTACGTGTGCATGATGCATCTGCACGTCGTCAACACATGGTGTTGAGAATTTCCCTCGCACGTCGTGGAGAGGATTGACACTTTTCAAATTCAGATTGTCTTTTTTTTCATGAAATGTTTTATTAAGAGAAAAGAGAATTACATGGTATAGCTACGAGAGAAGAGAATTACATGATATATGAGGCACACACACAGGCACATCAAGAAGCAGATCCGGCGAGACACAAACACGCACATGACAAATTCAGTTTGTCAGTCAAATTGACCTAGAATTGAATGAGCGTAATAAATGATCGGTATCTAAAATCCTAGTATTACTGTATTAGTAGCAAGTATGATCAGTTTTCAGCATGAACCAAAACTGTAAGGATGTCCAGACACCTAGAGATCTCTTGGATTATTATGAGATCCATATCCATGAATCTTCGGCCTTACAGTGTGCAACGATAAGTTCAGATGGACACTATCTATATACTGCATTTATGTCAAATGTAACATTACAACAGGAATTTCAGAGTGGATCAAGAAGGTTCCCCCCAAAAAAAACATGTGTTAAATGGTGAAGAGAAAAAGAAGATAAAACAACAACCCAACAACGTATACACAGAGCTTCCTAAAAAAATGTTCGCACCCAAGAATTGCTGATCCTAACTTCTGGAACTAGAAACCAGAGCAAAAATTGGATTCTCTGACGAGAACAAGATTCCAATTGATTGTATCATCAGTCAGTCGCGATGGCAGAGAAGCATCACGACGCATCGTCGAATGATGTACAGCCTCGACTTCTGCTCCTTCAACATTCGACCAATGCCCCGCCGGCTATTCTTCTCCTGGCTCGCCGTCGCCTTCTTCGTCATGGCAATTCAGGGCCAGGGCCTCAAGGGGGCTTTCTCTCAAGTAAAGGTAGGTTGTGTTGAGTGTGGGATCTTTACAGTTTGCTTACGGACAGATACTTCTGTAGTTCTGTCAAAGGCGCTATGATCTAGGGTAGCTGGCCCTCGACTACGCAACTCGTAGTCTCGGTCCGTCGTCTTCTCCGGCGAGGTAACCCTGCCGCAGGCTTGGTCTTCTCCGGCTGGTTGCCCAGGCCGTAGGCTTAAGAGGATAACGAGGAAGATAGATTGATAATTCTTTCTTGACCCAGCGTTCACCGATTACAGCAATATATATATGCGGCCATTGGCCCAACTAACAGGAGTAACAAATCTCCTTTGATTTAGGAACTAATAATAGAAAGCTATCTCTAAAAACATCCTCAGCCACTAGCCACGTCCGTGCCTTCAGCTTCGTCTGTTGCGCGCGCCGCGCGCTAAGCGTCGCGCCTGATGTCCCGTGCGCGGCGACGCCTGGTGTAGTGATGTCCAACCATGACATCTCTCCCCCCCTCGAGTAGCAGCTCGTCCGCGAGCTGGAATCCTGGATACTTCGCGCGGAACTCTGCAACATCTTCCCACGTAGCATTGGCGGCTGTCTCGCCTTTCCAGTGAACGAGTACCTGATGCACGCCACGAGCCAGACGCACACGCACCGCACGTTCCGGCTCCGGAACGACCGCTCCATGCAGCAGCGGTGGAAGAGGCGGGGTCGCGTCGGGCGGAGGACCATGGAACTTCTTCAACAGCCCGACGTGGAACACATCGTGGATGCGGGCGCGTGGCGGCAGGGCGAGACGGACGGCGACGTCGTTGATCAGCTCGGTGATGCGGTAGGGCCCGAAGAAACGTGGCTTGAGCTTGCCGGTGACCGCCTGGGGAAGTGACGACGCCGTGCGCTGGCGAAGGCGAAGGAGTACCCAGTCGCCGACGTTGTAGACCACATGTCGATGTGCCTTGTCGTAGTGAAGCTTCTGGGTGGCTTGAGCTTGTTCCAGGCGGTAGCGAACATCAGCCAAGAACTGATCGCGTTCCTCCATGGACTTGGCAACGGCAGGCACCCGGGACTCGCCTGGCTCGTAGGACCTGATGCTTGGCGGGTCGCGCCCATAGACGACGCGGAACGGCGTGTCCTTTAGCGAGGACTGATACGCCGTGTTGAATGTATATTCCGCCCACGGAAGCCAGCGGAGCCACTGTCGGGGGCGATCACCTGTAAAGCACCGCAAATACATTATAATGACGCGGTTAGCCGCCTCGGACTGGCCGTCGGACTGGGGGTGGAAGGCCGTCGTCATGTGCATCTTGGCGCCCACCAAGCGCATGAGCTCGCGCCAGAACGTCGAGGTGAAGACGGGGTCGCGGTCGGACACCAAAGACTGCGGCACGCCGTGTAGACGCACGATATCGGCGAAGAAGGCTTGAGCGACAGATTCGGCGGAGTACGGGTGCGCCAATGGAATGAAGTGGGCGTACTTGCTGAACCTGTCCACCACCGTAAGGATGACGGTCTTGCCACGCACCCGTGGCAGTGCCTCGACAAAGTCGAGCGCGACGTCCGTCCAGACCCCCTGCGGCACTGGCAATGGCAAGAGCAGGCCGGCTGGGTGTAGATGTTCCGATTTGTAACGTTGACAGACGTCGCAGGCGCGCACCATGTCCTGCACTAACTTTTTCATGTTAGGAAAATGGAAATCTCGACGCAGGCGATGAAGCGTGCGCTGTACGCCTTCGTGCCCGTCCTGGTGCATCGCCTCCATGATCTCCTGGACCATCGGCGACGTCGGCGGGAGGTACAGGCGGCCAGCAAACTGGGCCAGGCCGTCGACGATCGTCCAGGGCGCCCCACGAGAGCCACCCGCAATCTCCTCCCGCAGGGCGACCAAGCCGGGGTCAGTGTTCTGTAGTTGACGCAACCGTGCTAGGAAGTCGAAACGTGGAGCGGACAGCACGAGCAGCGTGCCCTCCTCTGGCGTGTCACGGCGGGACAGCGCGTCCGCCACGGCGTTGGCCGCCCCGGGCTTGTACTCCACCGTGAAGTCGAAGCCCAATAGCTTGCCCACCCAATGATGCTGTGGGATGGTCGCGAGTCGTTGATCTAGCAGGTACTTGAGGCTGTAGTGGTCGGTCTTGACGACGAAGCGACGCCCCCACAAGTACGGCCGAACGAGCCCAATGAGCTCGCGCTCGTACGCCGCCAGAGCGCGATGCCGTGGAGCCACCTGCCTGCTGAAAAACGCCACGGGATGCCCGTCTTGCACGAGGACAGCACCGAAACCGTGGGAGGAGGCATCACACTCGACGACGAACGGCTTGGTGAAGTCCGGCATGGCGAGGATGGGCGCCGAGGTCACCGCAGCCTTGAGGGCAGCGAACGCCGCGGCGGCCTCAGGGCCCCATGCGAAACCCTCCTTCGTGGTGAGCGCCGTGAGTGGTGCTGCCACCTCTCCATAGTTGCGGACGAACTTCCTGTAATATCCGGCCAGGCCGAGGAACCCCCGGACCGCGCGCGCCGAGCGGGGTACCGGCCAGTCGTGGATGGCCTGCACCTTGGCCGCATCCATGGCAACGCCGTCTTCCGAGATGGTGTGGCCGAGGTAGGAGATAGCCGTCACCCCGAACGCACACTTGGAGCGCTTGATGAAGAGGTGGTGTTGACGCAGCTCGGTGAGGACGGCACGGAGGTGTCGTAGATGATCCGCCCATGAATGACTATAAATCAAGATGTCGTCAAAGAAAACAAGTACAAAGCGACGGAGGAACGGGCGGAGTACATCATTCATCAGGGACTGGAACGTCGCCGGCGCATTGCACAGGCCGAACGGCATCACCAGGAACTCGTAGAGGCCATCGTGGGTGCGGAACGCCGTCTTGTGGACGTCGGCCGGGTGCATGCGCACCTGGTGGTACCCCGAGCGTAGATCGAGCTTGGTGAAGAACTTGGCGCCGTGGAGTACATCGAGGAGCTCATCGACGACAGGTATCGGGTAGGCATCCTTGACGGTGAGGGCGTTCAGCGCGCGATAGTCGACGCAGAAACGCCACGAGCCGTCCGGCTTCTTGACGAGAAGCACCGGTGAAGAGAACGCCGACTCGCTGCGACGCACGGTGCCCTGCTCAATCATGGCGGCGCATTGTCGTTCGAGCTCATCCTTGTGCGCCGTCGGGTACCTGTAGGGACGCACAGCCACCGGAGCCGCACCCGGTTTGAGGACGATGCGGTGGGCGCGGCCTCGCGGTGGCGGGAGTCCCTTGGGCTCCTCGAACACGTCGGCGAACGAGTGGAGCAGACCGTCGAGGAGGGGCTCGCTCGCGGTCGTCGTCTGCAGCGTGGGCGCAGCGGGCGACGCCTCGCTGGACCAGCGGACTGGCCGGCCGTTCTGGGTGAACGTCACGACCCGCTCGGTCACATCCCAGGCGATTGGGCTCCCGAGTTGCGCCATCCACTGTGTACCAAGGACGATGTCGTATCCAGCGAGGGGCATGACGTACAAGTCGACGTGGAACGCCATGCCCTCGATGGAGAGCGGTGCTCGACGAATGACGCCCGGGCAGGAGACCTTCTCGCCGTTGGCCACCGTCGCGGTCAGGCGTGGACGTGGCTGCACGTCGAGGCCCGTGCGCTGCGCCGCCGCCTCCCCGATGAAATTGTGGGAGGAGCCGGTGTCCACCAGGGCCACGAACGTCGCGGCGCCCAGCACCACCCGCAGCAGAATCGATCTGCCCACAGGTACGCCAGCCACAGCATGGAGAGAGAATACCAGAGCCTCCATCTCCGGTCCTTCGTCGGCGTCCTCGCCCTCGTCGTCGACACTGTCCAACAAGAACAGGCGTTTGCATACCTTATTGTGGCCCCGGGAGTACTTCTCATCACAGTTGAAGCACAAGCCAAGGCGTCGACGTTCCTCCTGCTCAGATTGGTTGAGCCGACGTATCGGGCGTCCTTCGATGGTCGGAGCAGCCGTAGCTGCTTTGTTCGCTGCGGCCTGGGGTTGGGCCGCTCGCGTCCCTGGCGCTGGCAGTACCGCCCGCGCAGCCGGGTTGGCCGGGAACAGGTAGGGCTCCATCAGCTCGAATTGGCGGGCCAGACTCATGGCGGTTGCCAGATTGGGCGGGTTCTGCTGCTGCACCTGGAGGCTGAGTGGTGGCAGCAGTCCTCCCGTGAAGAGTTGCACCCGCTGGGCCTCATCAAGCCGTCCAGCGCGCGGGAGCAGGGCCTGGAAGCGGTCCTGGTAGTCCTCCACGGTCCCCGTGCGGCGGCACGACGAGAGCTCGAAGAGGGGTGCGGAACGAAGCGGTGGCCCGAAGCGCAAGTTCAGGAGTTCCTTGAAGCGTTCCCAGGTCGGCGTGCCCTCGGTTTCTTGGACGTGGACGTACCAGAGAGACGCGCCGTCTTGGAGGTTGTAGGAGGCCATCCAAGTGCGTTCTGCCGGCATGACCCGCTGTTGAATGAAGAAAGATTCGCACTTGTTGATGAAGGTCAGCGGATCCGACTTGCCGTCGTAGCGCGGGAACTCCGGCCGCCAGTGCTTGGGCGGGCGATCTTGATGGTGCTCGCCGGATGGCTCCTTGCTTGATGACGAGGACGACCGGTCCCCGGCCAGGGCCACGATCGCCTGCGTGTTGGCCTCGAGCGCTTTCGTGGTGGCCTCGGAGGAGGCTTGAAGCGCGGCGAGGGTCTTGGCGAGGGCGTCCAGAGTCGATTGTAGGTTGTTGTCACCCATGGGAGCGGCACGCGATGATGCGGTGGAGGGCGATGATGGTGCGGCGGCGGTAGGCGCGGTGGGGGCTGGTGGCGGGCTAGGGTTTATGGGTGGCGGTGCAGCGGCGTTGGAGGAAACCAAGGATCGATTGGATCGTGATACCAGGTTGTCAAGGGCGCTATGATCTAGGGTAGCTGGCCCTCGACTACGCAACTCGTAGTCTCGGTCCGTCGTCTTCTCCGGCGAGGTAACCCTGCCGCAGGCTTGGTCTTCTCCGGCTGGTTGCCCAGGCCGTAGGCTTAAGAGGATAACGAGGAAGATAGATTGATAATTCTTTCTTGACCTAGCGTTCACCGATTACAGCAATATATATATGCGGCCATTGGCCCAACTAACAGGAGTAACAAATCTCCTTTGATTTAGGAACTAATAATAGAAAGCTATCTCTAAAAACATCCTCAGCCACTAGCCACGTCCGTGCCTTCAGCTTCGTCTGTTGCGCGCGCCGCGCGCTCAGCGTCGCGCCTGATGTCCCGTGCGCGGCGACGCCTGGTGTAGTGATGTCCAACCATGACAAGTTCTGTGCTTATATATAGGGGGAGAAATGAGATGGACCTTCTCTCTGCCTAATTTTTTTAAGAGAAGACTATGTGCTGCTTAGTTGTCAGGTTGCACTAATCTATTCCATTTTGATGCAGCAATATATGCTACATGCCACTCCAAAGCTCAAGCTGTTGTTTGGCAACTTGCGGGGACTTTGACTCGAGATCTGAGGGACAATGCCTAGCTCTAAAATCTGTGGACCACATGTCCACATGTAAGCCTCGTGAATCACTCCGATTCACTGAAGATACGGAAATCTCCGTCAGGGTTTTGTTAGGCCAGGCCACATGTATGACCTAGCACCCCTATATCTTGGGAATCAACTTGATTCGCTGTCGAGCTGCAGGCATACATACATAATCTTAGTTCCTGTCGATGATTTGAAAGATCCTGGTGAGTTAAGGACCATGAGGTTTCCCTAAACAATGTCCTCAAGGCTCAAGTCCAACTTGAACTCATCACCAATATCATTTGCAATCAGTCGTACAGACATGCGTATAACATCTGATTTGGAGCCGGTTTGTCGTATCTGCCTCCATAAGAAACTTGATGCCGCAATTTTCGCCGAGAGGACGAGAGGTTGACAGGAGAATTACAAAAACGAACCACGATTTCGTGGCCATACGCAGGCCCGAGCCGAGGGGTGTGCCAGCGGTGCGTGGGAACAGGGCCCATGATTTCTAGGGCCCCAGCTACCGGACATCACTACTGTAGTTTGTAATCATGCGCAGGCAAACTAGTACTACTGTGACTAGTACCAGCTACGTAAGCCCATGGCGCCGTTAACTGATGTATTCAGGAATACAAAGCAGGACCTTTACCCTAGAGCCGGTGACTACTTTCCAAAAAGAATGAAATTCTAGTTGCATTCTTATTAAAGTGTCTAATGTTTGACCAAATATATAGATAAAATATTAATGCTCATGATATCAAACAAGCATATTATGAAAATATATCTCATGAAAAATCTAATAATATTTATTTGATACTATAAATATCAATGTATTTTTATATATAGTTAGTCAAACTTTAGATATTTTAACTATTTATTGTGCTAGAATTGTATTCTTTTCTGGACTCTAATCTTTTTCTTCAATTTTGAATTCTACTATCCTTCATAACATTATATGAACTACTAATGTTTTTTTTCGAACAATCATTATATCAAATACAATTATCCATCATATATATAGTATATGATATGTATAGTGTTCCAAGAGATTAATACATGTACAAGATATGTATGTAGAATTGATAATTACTATTATCAAGAGATAAGGCCTCATTTTATAGTTTGGTATAGGGCCCCAAATTTTGCCGGCTCGGCCCTGGGCCATAGATAGATAGTATAGATTTATAACAACCGTCTGTAGGTCGCTGAAACGGCTTATAACGACCCACTCGGCGACACTAAATCTGGGCTGTGCTATGTGAGGTTAGAGTGGCAGCATGGCACATTCTTATTATGACACTCACCGCTGGTTTGATTAGCATGCAAAATCGAGCTTGTGATCTTCATCATGACGGCCTAAATCTTCCTCATCTTCTTTAGAAAGGACGGCAAAAGCTTTGCCGCGATTTATATTAGACGAAGAAAGAAAAAAGGCAAGTGCCCTCCCAGTTTTTTGAATGAAAACTGGACAAAAAAAACCATACAACTGGGGAGAGTGTCCCACTCATCCTATACAACTTTGGTACAACCAGACAACTAACAAAACTCACGCCACTACTTGCTTCAACTTGGTCGAATCGACCCAAACAAATAACTCAACTAACAACTAACAAGGACTTTAGATCTTGGGAAAATCTCCGGCCAATCTGCAGAAGCAAAGATATATATGATCATTTTTTTTTTGTCATTGTGGGTGACTGTTGATCATTGCACCAGGTGTACTTTTTTCCCCTGAGTTCGATCCGTGCGAGTTGCGTATTATCGACTGTTACTCTAAATCTGTTCATCATTGGCAGGTTCAGACGTGAGTTATTTTTCTCCTGCGCACTAAAGATCAGGTTGAAATCTCCAAGCATTAGCCATGTCGGAAGAACATGTGGACGCAACTTCGTGATTTCAGAGGAGAAATGTTCTGACGCCGCGATCAGAATTCCCCCCCAGACTGCCACCGATGGCAAGGTAGCAACGTTGCTCGCCATATCGACGCCGACCGCTTCCACTAAAAGGTTGTGCGTCCAATTATTAATCTTCGTTTCCTGTAGGCACCCGATCGTAGCCCCAGTTGGAATGATCATATCTTGAACTGAGGCTCGCTTTGCTCTGTCCTCTAACATTGCAATATTGCAATTTTTTGACGACATAATGACAGATTCCCGCTACTTGATTACGGCAAAACAAATGTTGAGCAAGCAATCCATAATCTCAACCGGGGGTGGCCGAAGGCAACATAGCCAGTAGGCAGGAGTTCTCCCCCAAGTTCCATAGCTTACAAATTATTCACCAAAGGTCCTAGGCCAGCAGGCGCACATCCACATGATATTTAAAGGTTCGAGACACAACAAGTGCATGAAAGCACCCCAGTAGCCGAGCAGGGCTCTAAAAACAACCACTTGACGAAGATACAATGGGCTTACAGCCCAAACCCCTCTGCCTATAGGGAATAACATTGATCAATATCGACTGAATGGTGACACCTAGGCCACCAGCCCTGGAGCCTCTGCCGCGCTCCTCAGGTTGTTGCCCTTCTTCTCAGTCTTGATGAAGCAAAAGTTGACTAATATTATCAGAGAACCTACAAGTGCAAAGTGCGATATCTTCAAGTTTTTATTGGCTTTGACTGTAAATATTTTAGGCTAGCTACAATTCCGGCCTACTCCATATCAACAGCTCGATATTGTTTGACCGCAATTTAAAAACGACAGGTCCATGCATGTGACTTTGTTCTGCCAACGTTAACGCCAAGTTTTCAGTCAACTGGCTTCCGTGCAAATATAGCGAGATCGTAGCGTGGACAAGTAATTCCTGGCGTTAGATTAATCCAACCAATCTATGGTATGTAGCTGGCCGAGCCGCGCGCGGCAATTTACTGGGTAACCTGCCTGCATCCCTGCGAAATTATGGTTTTAAATAAAGTCTGATTTGCTCGTAGCTTGTCGCTGAATTTAAAAAACACAATCAAACTCGAAGATCAACGATATATCATCCTTAACTTTTTAAGCCAAACAAATTATACCTTTAAAATAGCTCAAAGTGGTTTAGATGACAGTTTTAGCTTATATAACACATGTGGCATATGGGCCCACATATCTTCGGTTTGACGGTTTTTTAGCCGTGTCATATTTCATGAAATACTCCCTCTGTCTAAAAAAAATAGTCATTCTCGTTTTCCAAAAAGTCGGCAACTTTTAACTTTGACCAAATATATTTAACAAAATATTAATATTTATGGTACAAATTAGTATCATTAGGTAGACTATTGAATATACTTTCATAATAAACTTATTTGGAGATAGAAATGTTGCACGTATTTTCTACAAACCTAGTTAAAGTTCAGAAAGTTTGACCAGCACGATTCCCATACGACGCTATTTTTGAGATGGAGGGAGTAGTTAGGCTTCTGCATTACATTCAATAAATTAATTTTCAAGTAGAAATTTTTAGATCTCATTGAGCACTACAAATTTGCCATAGAGCATGTCTCCATCCAAGGCCATTTGACAAAATTTAAAATTTGTACTCCATAATTAAAGAACTGAAAACAAATATCTGAGCCTTGAAATAATCTCAAATGGAAAAATTGTCAGCTACAAATAAAGTTATAGGTTATGTTGAGATCTACAAATTTGGCGTAAACCATGTCAACATTCTAAGTTGTTTGAAAAGTAATAATTTGAATTTCAAATTTTGGGAACTTAAAACGAATACTTAGGCCTCTGGATGATATTAGATAAAAAACATTGTCAACTAGAAATTATAGATCACATTGAGGGATACAACTTGGTATATACCATATCAACATCCAAGATTAATGGAAAAATAAAAAAATAATTTTTAAAATCTAATAACTTAAAACAAATATTCGAGTCTCTAAATGAAAACAAGTTGTCGACTACAAATATGTATATCAATTTGAGAGTTACAACTTTAGTATATAAACCTTGTCATTGAGGTCATTAGAAAAATACAAAAAAGTTGAATTTCAAATTTTGATATTGAAATAAATATTCAGTAATCTAAATATCTCAAATGAAATAATTGCCAACTACAAAGTTGTAGATCCATCAAAATCTACAATTTAGATATAAAGTTTGTATTTATATGACTTCATATGAAAAAAACTATGATTTTTTTATATAAGAGGAAGACCGAGACCAACTCACATGTGGGCCACTGCCACATCAGCAAAACCATCCAAGGAACCACTTTGAAATGTTCAAGTGTTATTTTTTCCCTGGTTTTGAAAGTTAAGGTATGTATGTAGTCTAATATTAGAGTTTGAGGAGGTTTTCAAATTCAGCGACTAGTTCATGAGGTAAATCAGACTTGACTCTTTTTAATAGCGGGCTAAAACATTTAGCGGTAGCCTCCTATGGGAGCTATATAAAAAGCTATAGCGGGATATAACAAAAGCTATTTCATTTGGTGGTTTTATAAAAATATATTTTGAGTTAGTTATGCATGGAATGAAACATATAGCTACAAAAAAAAATGAACACAAATAACCAAATGATTGGGCTCTCTAGAAAAACATGTCTCTGGGTCCACCACTTAGGGCCTCTTTGGAATACAGAAAGTTTACAAGAATTATATAGGAATTTCATAAGAATCGGTTTATTTTTTCACATGAAAAAACACAAGAGCAGGGAAAAAATTCCACATTCCAAAGGGGTCTTAACATTCCTTTAAATCAATCAGGATACTACGGGCTCACGGCTACTATCAATTTTATTTTCATTCTGCCTCAACAATCATCAATTCAATAATTATCCATTGTTTCATTACATCATTTATTAAGTAAAGAAATAACAAAGATGAATAAATTGTAGTCATATAGAGTAAGGGATTAATATTTGCATCGGTTAAGAATAGTGGCGCTAAAAGTATTTCACAGCTAGTATTTAGTGAAGCTAAAGCGTCATTGTACATTCCACCGAGCAAAAGTGTGGCAGAATCGTCTAATCCAATGCCCTCCCAAGAGTACTTGTCTTCCATTAGACACTAAGTACCCAAGAGAGAACACTAAATTACGCGATTCCGTCGAGCACACCGCAAGGGAGAACTCGAAGATCCATATTTTTACATCAGGATCACAAATGAGAGGGTAAAGCTTACAACATCCTTACCATTTCTTACATCACTTTTAGTACGACATCAGAGTAATTCATTAAGTAGTTATAACAGCGGAACATAAACATTAACAGAGTTCAGCGGAAATGGAACCATTTGATGACAAGTCAACATTAACATGAGATAAACATTTAACATGAAGAGTGTTTATATGCATGAAATGATAACAAGCTAATAGCATTTTTCTTGTAAAACTTTGGTGAGAGTTTCATAAATAAACTCTACTCCGCATCGCAAAGGAAATCCTCGATGAGCCCACCAGGAGTTTTCCACACACAAGTGTCAGCTTATCAGCACCTGTCACCTGCAACAGGGTAGAACAAACCCTGAGTACTCAATTGTACTCCGCAAGACTTACCCGTCAGGAGGAAAGAAAAAGACTCCAAGGATCATGCAAGGCTTTCTGGCTTGTGGGTTTATTGCATTTGCAAGAAGCAGCACTGAGAGTGTGTTCTTAATTTCTTACTTTTAATAGCCGTATTTTATTTCTTATCCAACTTTCTAGGTAAGCACCTAGTCTATAATCAAGCAGGGTTGAGCAAACAGAACCATTCTTCATCTTTCAACTGCCAGTTCTTACTACGATGCCAGAGCGTAGTCAAGCCGTACCGTCACACAGAAACGGCGATTCGCGAATCAATATGCCCAGCTGGGTGCCCCGAAAACACACGCCTTGCTTGTACCCCGGGCACAAGCAAGACCAACCCGTTCCACTCCTGTCAAGGGGTCCAGGTCCCCGTCCAAGCTCGGACTTTAAGCCCCCAACACTGCAGGCCCGGCCTCAGTATGGTGCTTAGACCTCCTCAACCCAATATATATACCCACCCTAAAAAGCCGGTCCGGAAAGAGCCGGAACCCATGACAAGAGAGAAACAAGTCTTCCTAGCCCCCATCCGCTAGTATATGCTCGGGACAATAAATCTGTGACTTGACCAGGGTCCATGCAACGAACGGTCCTTAATTGACACAGGCGGAACAAATGCAACCAGAGCCCCGCTCTGTTGCCCAACCAGGTCCAAGTCCATCCAACCCGTTCCGCCCGGCCTCCAATTATCCATATACATTTGTATTTCATGTGATAATAACATGATAATAGTAACAATAATATCTTTTCCTATCCTCTCGCGAGTGACAGGCAATCACTCGTCTTCTACCGGAGTCATGTAGCATAGCATTCTACACGATCCTGTCATACTAGTAAGACTCATGGGATCAAGATATATATGCAAGTGGGTTTCATTCAACTCCTTTAAACTTAATGCACAAGCATAATTTAAAGTGCAGAATAATAGGGGTCATGCACCGGGGCTTGCCTGGGTAGAATATAACCAAAAGTTAGCACTTCAACATGACACGATCATCAGGGCGCCATCTTTTCCGCTACTCCATGTGACTTCCCGATCCATCATCGTTCCTATTATGAGATGCGTGGATGCAACGGAAACGTAAATAATCAACGTAATTCGCAACGTTCAAAGTACAACGCGATCCTCTCAAGCTAACGAGCTAGCTCTAATGGCTAACGTACTAGCCTGGCAACCCCGTCGATGAGTATAGCATCAATTCCCGACACGTATTATAGTTACTCGGACCAAATACATTGTTTTATCCATTTTATCGATGTAATAGATATTTAAACTAGGCTTATTAGCTATCCTAGCAAACTAATTATTTTTTGGAGCTACAAAAATTACAGCGAGCATATAATAATACTATGAGCTTACTATAAAATTTCTAGAATTAATATTATCGCTGATTATTCCTAAAAATTCCTATAAATTCGTGTTTGATAATATTAAACGTCTCGAAGTAATTAGAGCAAACCTAAAAATATTATGACACCACACGAACCAATTACACCTTTAGATAGATCATGGTTTTATGAGTCTAACCAAATTAGTTTCACCAATTTTTGGACCCCCTACAACAATGTATATCAATTTCACGAGTTTACGTTAAAGACTAAATCGGAAGAGGCTTTTAGAAAAAGAAATGGAAACAGCCAACTGGCACCAAACGGCCCAGCGGCCCACCGCAGCCCGCGCGGGAGCGCTGCGTGTAGCAGGCCGGCCCATCCCACGGCCCGCGCGAGCGCCCGGCGCACTTCTGCAAAAGAGCCCTCGGTTTAACTAGTTATCGCGCGGAGCTTTCGTCTACTGTTGCACAAGAGACGCGTGTTGCAGTAAGCACCCTAGGAATAAGCCGTCTTCACAAAGGGGCAGTCCCCGACGTGCCCGCGCGCGGCGGCGCTGCTCCGGCCGGCATCACCCGGCCACGCCAGCCCCCGAAAGCCAAAATGACCCGCCCACCGGCCGACGAGCAACGCGAAGCAAGCACGAAACACTAGGCGGCGAGTAGAAGTTAGGCGGTGGCTTCAATCGTGCTGACCACGGTGACGGACCACCCGTCACGGCGGCGCGAGTGCTCCGGCGAGCCTACGGGCTATCGCTCTGATAGAGGCTGCGGAAGAGCGGGAGGGACTTACCACGGATCAAACCGCATATCCGGTTGAGGCAGGAACGGCACGGAGAAACCTGGCCATGTGCGACCTCACCGCGCGGCAGCGCTCTGAGCACGGCAAGGCCGCGCCAACTCGTCACCAGCAACACCTCCGACCTAACCTGCGTGCGCATGGTAAAGGCGAGATTACGGGGAGCCTAGGGTAGGAGTTAATTGGAACAAGAGTGAGGGAGGGATTACCCTTAGTCCCTGTTCTACCTCGGCGGGGGCTGTCCGACAGCGATGACAACCCGAAACCGGCGACCGATAAAGCCCCACTGCAATTGGATACGGATCGGACCGCTAGCTGTCATCACTATCCCGCTGGAGGAGCTCAGCATCGGGGCGTGGTGCTTGGGTCTGCCCGTACTAGCAAAGCGGCAAGGCTCTACCGGTGACTGGGCAGGCGAGCGGCGACTTAACGAGGCTCAGCCACGACATGAAGAGGACGCAGCTGCGTGGGTGGGGGGGGGGAAAGGCTCGGCCGTGCAGGCTGCAGCAGAGGCGCGTTGCCTAGCGAAGAAATGGGGACGGAGCGGGGCAGACCACGGCATCAGGCACAAGGCGTGCCATTGCGGCAACTACGAATGCGGCAGAGCAGAGGGTGGACTCGAGCTCGGCCCAAAACCCGCCCGGGCTGGCCGACAGCCGCGACAGAGGACCGCGCGCCCACCACGGTCCCACTGCGCGGGCAAGCGGAGACGGTGACAGAGGCGGCAAGGGCAGCGCGTGGGCTCTGCGTCGCTTCAACGGAACACGGCTGCCCGCTAGCGGAGACAAGCACGGCAGGGGCGGCACGCACCTGCTTGCGGCCGGTCGCAGTCGCGTCGGAGGCCAGGTAGGAGGTCAACTGCAACAGCGCGACATGACGGTGGGCAAGCAGGCGGCCTCTGCCAGCCGGCACGGCCGAGTCACACTGAAGGCGCGGTGACCACGGCCAAACAGCTACCGGTGGGTTACGAAGTGCTTTCGACGAATTAGTTCCAAACAATTCAACCCTTACGTCAACACCACGCTCTCGTGTTGAAGCAATCGACAGTCCGAAGAGATGGAATTGGTGTTCAACAAAATTTTACCGAATCTACCTGCTAACAGGGCATTGCCCTACCATTTTAACTTAAAGCGAGTTAGGGTTACCGTTCCGCTAACAACCATCAACAATTCGGCAACGCTTTTCTTTTCTTCGTCTACCTCCCCTGCTCGTTACCCTTTACCTACGTACTACATACCGGTGGTATTTTATTTTGTTTATATAAAAAAATCATTTTTAATACCAAACAATTAAAGATACCGGTTCTATATAAACGCATTTTTTTATTCGGAGTTTCACTATCAGTGGCACGCACTAAATAATTTAACTTAGGTTTTTATTTGATTCCTCTTAGGTATTACTCTATGTGCTAAGCATGCTCGTAACACCAGGGTGTTACAAAAAGATTCTTGCTCCTAGTCAATCAAAGGATGTAATGATACAGTAAGTAATATCTGCAATAAATCTAGGAAGAAAAGTTGATGGTCACTATGACCGACATCAGACGGGCCGGTGCCCCGGGCACCGCACGGGCACCGGCACAGGCCGGGACGATCGAATCGGAGCTCACAAGCAGCGCCGTCAAGATCTCCCGGGAAACGGAGGGATCAGGAATCGGCCGACGGTCAAGATTACCTCGAATAATTTGGACACGTGGTAGACGGTAGACACGCATCTACGTAGATGCTGTATTGTCCAGACTTTGCAGTTGACTGATCCGGGTAGAGGTTGGCACATTTGCACTGAACTGCATGCAAACAAAGCGCGTTCAAAATCTTCGTACGTACGTGCGTACAGGCACAGCTAGCTAGGGCTGTGTTTAGTTGTGAAAATTTGGGAAAAAGTTACTGTAGCACTTTTCGTTGTTATTTGGTAAAATTTATACAACCATGGATTAATTAGACTCAAAAGATTCGTCTCGAACTTTACAGACAAACTATGCAATTAGTTATTTTTTTACCTACATTTAATGCTCCATGCATGCGTTTAAAGATTCGATGTGATAGGTGGAAGAGGAAATATTTTGGGTTTGCATGGCAAGTAAACAGGGCCTAGGTGTCCGTAGCGGCAAAGGACTGCACCTAGCGCGACCTACATACATTGAACCATCCAGGGCCTTGTTTAGATGCTAAATTTTCTCCCAAATTTCACTATGCAAAAAGAAGATTCCCCATCACATCAAAATGTCGGCACATGCATGGAGTACTAAATGTAGATGAAATCAAAAACTAATTACACAGTTTAGTTGTACTTTGCGAGACGAATCTTTTGAGCCTAATTAGTCAATGTTTGGATAAAAATTCACAAATACAAACGAAATGCTACAGTGAAGAATCTGTTACTGTGCAGATTTTGGACCTCCAAAATCGGGCCAACTAAACACGGCCCAGCATCGCTCCCCCTGCGCCGGCGGCCGGCCACTCATGGACCTCTATATTCATCATCTATACATTCTAGTCATCAAGATTCTCTTCTCCATACTCAATTCTTCCGCACCCATCATCCTCTATATCATCTCTATCCATTATGGGATCCACTTGTCACTTTATCTAAATATATCCATGTGACATCTTGTTTTGAAGTATTTATTGAAACAAATTTAATGGTGCAATCAAAATTTAATTTGAACTTTTGGTTTATAAGTTATAACATTTTTTTGTGGAAGTAGTGGGACCCGCCACTGCATGCCTGTCTCCTCTGCTCTCTCTCATGCTCGCGGGCGGGCAGCAGCGTCGCGGCAGCGTCGTGGGCCCCACGCACAGGATAGCGTAGCAACGCTATCTCGCTAAATATAGCGGAAGATGACGCATAGCGTACCTGGTACTGTTCGGTTCCCGCTGCAGCAATATTTGACGCCAAAAGGATCCGCTATCTGTTTACCGGCCAGCCTAAGCGCGGGAGGAGAGAACGCGGAACGCCACCGGCCCAAGCGCTGTGCGTCCGGGTCCTCTAGCCAGCTGGGATCCAGATCGATCGTTTCCTCAGCCCCGGCCGGCAGCTTGTCTGCGTTGGAGGCCGGCCGCTGTCCAGTCTCCCCTTGCATGCGCGGCGCCATCCAGCCACCGATCCAGCGCGTGATCGACGCAAGGGAGGAGCCGATCGAGGAGGAGGAGATGGAGCTCGCCGTCGTCAGGAGCCAACAGGGGAGGCGCGGGGCTAGGGGCCTCCGCAGGGCCGTGAAGGAGCACGGTACGCGGCTCCGCATCATCTGCCACTGCGTCGCGCTGCTCGTCTTCTACCGCGACTGAACCGACCCTGGCCGCCCCCATTCCCAGTACACTCCGATGAATCCATCAGTCCATATCTGCGTGCGCTCGTCAGTCGTCATGATGACAATGGGGGGCGGCTTTAATTTGTTGTGTCTGTCTCTGTGTCACGGTCGCTGTGTTTGCGTTGTTAGCCTGGTGACTGGTTCCGTGGTTCGCCTCTCTCGTTGTTTCCTCGCCGTGGGGCTCTTGTGGCCACGGTTTCCGTTTTTTCGGGCCCTCTTGGCGTCGACGAAGTAGGGAGCGTGTGCTGCCGTGCCGCATCAGGCAAGAAATGCAAAGCTGGTTTTTCGTGACTAGTAGTTATGCATGTGCATGCGCCACGTATGTGTTTATGATTGTGATTACCGACGTTTTATTATAAATAAAATATAATTTCTGAATTATTTTGCTAAGAAAACATTATGACCATTTTTTCAAAAATATCACTCAGATCGTTCAACTTTATCACTGGATAACTCAGTCACTTGTCATCTAGACACTCGGTCACCCAAACAATTAGCCACTCAGTCACTCGGCTACTCGGTCACTATCACTCAAACACTTAGTGACTCGATCACTCGACCACTTAGCAAATTAGTCTCTTGTCCACTTAGTCACCCGATCTCTCGGTCACTTAGTCGCATGACTACTTAGCCACTCGCCCACTTAATCACATGACCACTTAGTCACTTAGTAACTCAGTCCAGTCACTAGGGGTTTAGCCACTCAAGCAATCAACCATCAGTCCTTGGCCCCTCGACCACTCAAGCAATTAACCACTTAGGCACTTGACCGCTTAGTCACTCAAATACTCAGTAACTCAATCACTTTGTCACTTGGCCTATAAGCCAATTACTACTCAGTAACTCAATCACTAAGTCACTTGGCCTCTAAGCCAATTATTCACTTGACTAATCGGTAGAAAATATCAACAAGAGCAACAAAGTAATTTTCTTTGACATCTACGGGTCGGTTACCTTTGGTTGACCCAAGGATTGATCCATTCAATCCAACCAACTATTTTTGGTTGACCCCAAGCAGGCGGAGCTCGCACTCGGGAAGGGGCGAAGCATGCGCCTGCCGGCGGCTACCGCCAAGGGTATCCGCCTACTTCCTCGCTCGCTCCTGCGGAAGGGGATGGAGGCTGATGGGAGAGAAATAGTCACTCGAGAAAAAAAAAAGAACGAAGTTGTACCTTCCGTGACCAATGGCAGGTGGGTAATTTTTTTTAAGGTACCCACCTTCACGGCTGGTGAAAACGAGCGAGAGAAAAAACTGCGGCAAAAGCAGTTGTGGATTCTCACCTATTTGGTTGGCTTTTGGTGAAAAGCAAAAGCATATTCCAAAAGCCAAACCAAAAGAGTTGGTTTAATCCACCCTCAACAATGAAGATGAAATTAAACCTTCACGATCTCAAATCATCATGCACATAGGCTAAATCCAAACTGGGCTGGATGCCACGTACGAAAGAGGCCCTCCAAGTGGCGAGGAGCATAACGGGCCACTACGGACCAGCCATTTTATCGGGCCATCGTACCTGTGCCATCCAGCGAGCCTTTCCGGGACCCGAACACGGCCGTGCTTGCTCGAGCGCTGTAGGAGACAGGCCATGCTCGTGCTTAGGACCGGGCTAAACATGTGGACCTCGTGCCAGCCCATCTAAACATCTATATACCAGGGCATCGTGGCCCCGCCGCCTCCGCCGCGCCCGCGCCGCCGGCTGCCCTCTCCGATCACTTCTAGCTGCGCTCCTCGACGCTGTTGGTGACTTTGTCGCCGTGGGTTCCACTCCACGGCTACCGCCGATGGGACTCGACTCGTCCAGGGGAAACTTTGATCGGTTGAAAGCAAATGAGGTGGGGCCGTGGGGGCGTGGCGTAGAGGTGGAGGGCCAGAGCGCGGATGCGTGTGCCGCGCTGCCTGTGCGTGAGAATAGGCCCTGCAGAAACATTCGGATTCGGTGGGCGATTCTTGCCTTCCGCCAACCACGCCCGGCGCCACTGTCTGTTTGCTTCTCACGTAAAGGCTGTGTTCAGATCCGAAAATATTCGGGGGATTCTGGTAACACTTTCGTTGTTATTTGGTAAATTTTGTCAACCATGGATTAACTAGACTCAAAATATTTGTCTCGATGTTTACAGACAGACTATACAATTAGTTATTTTTTATCTATATTTAATGTTCTGTACATGCGTCTAAAGATTTGATGTGATGGGTGGAAGAGAAAATATTTTGAGAAGTGAACGGGGCCAAGTACGGTGGCGCCGAGCTGGCGGCCACAAGACGCGCTAGCTACCCTCAGGCCTCAGCTACCGAAAGAGAGAAGCCACCTTTCGCTCCTCCTTTGCCTCGCACCATTTCGTTCCTCCTCCTGGTCGAGAAATCTGGCGCTGCACTAACCAACAGGGGCCGAAGAATCAGCAGAGCAACTTGTTCTCGAAAAGGAATTCGCAAAACGAAGTTCCTGCTTTTTCTGAAAAAAAAGAGAGAGACCGACGTTCGAGACAGGCGAGACGTGCTTGTCAAATTCTGGCGCGCCTCTGGTTTCCTGCCGAACGTTTCTCTTCTGCCTGAAGAAATCCTCCTCCAACAAGACGTAGGACCATTCGGGACATCATGATCGAGCTTTCAAGGGTCTTGACAATTGCAACCAGACCACATCATACCTTCTTAATTAAAAGTGTACATATGTACACGTAGCAAGTACAAGATATACTGGTACTGCAAACAGACCAATCACAGTGTTCAGAAAGTCGTGCCTACTGCATGCTCAACCGGCGTGGCAAGGAAGTTCAAAAAGGCTACCAAGTCCCAACGACTGGACATCGGCAACGATTCCGAATTGGACGAATCAGTTTCTGAAGTTCAATGAAAAACAAAACTAGAAACTTATGTATATCTGAAAAATACATAGAAATAGGTGAGCTAATGCCTTTTGCCAGGCTAAAGGGGTGTTTGGATCCAGTGACTACAGTTTAGGAGGTGACACATGGGGATATCGCATGGGGTGTTCGGATACTAATAAAAAAACAAATTACAGAGTTCGTTAGCAATCCGTGAGACGAATTTATTAAGCCTAATTAATCCGTCATTATCATATATTTACTGTAGCACCACATTGTCAAATCATGGACTAATGAGGCGTAAAACAGTTTTAATCTGTGCATTTAGTTTCGTAATTAATCTATATTTAATACTGTATGCATGTATGTAATATCCGATGAAACAGCTAGGAGGAGGAACCAAACACCCCTAAGCTGGCCCAACGAGCCAACTGACAATTTTGGCCTGGCCTTCGCTTCATTCTTGCCAAAACTTGGTTCTTATGATTGGAAATAAGTGGTACTCCGTATGTCAGAACAGGCTTATTTAAGTAACACTTTAGTAATCTTCTTAACTTTGGTGATACATCAGCCACGTTCGTTTATGCTGAAAACAAGCTGAAATACTGTTCTGGCTAATTTTTTTGAAAGAAAAATACTATTTTAATTAAAAAAATAAGCTGAAAAGTATGGATTATACGCCGGCCGAAGAGGGCCGTCAATTTGCCCCGGCCAAGAACCCAAGACAACCAGGAAAACAGTTCAGCTACGCCGCCAGCCCCATATGAAATGAATGAATTCTGCATGTGCATCGGATGAGAGATTGTTGAGATCCAGCACTCAGTTGGGCACACTAGGGGCCGGTTTAGATCCAAATTTTTTTGCAAAATAGTATTGTAGCAAGTTTCGTTGTTATTTGACAATTAGTGTCTAATCATGGTCTAATTAGGCTTAAAAGATTCGTCTCGTCCATTTCGTCTAAACTGTGTAATTAGTTTTATTTTTTATCTATATTTAATGCTTCATGTATGTGTCCAAAGATTCGATGTGACGAAAAATCTGAAAAATTTTGCAAAATTTTTGGGAAACTAAACAGGGCCTAGGCTGACGGGCAGTAGGCACCGACATTGCACTAATCTACAGCGTTGGGCTTGGACCGGAGTTATTATAATCCAAAAATACTATACTAAGGTTGTGTTAGATGCTTCAAAGTTTCAAAAATTTTACAAGATTTCTCGTCACATCGAATATTTAGATACATGTATGAAGCGTTAAATATAGGTAAAAAATAACTAATTACACAATTTGGTGGTAAATCATGAGACGAATCTTTTGAACATAATGAGCCCATGATTGGACACTAATTACCAAATAAAAACAAAAGAGTTACTGTGCTTTAAAAATTTTACAGCCCCATGTAAACACAGCCTAATAACAAATCCGGTGTTGAATTGCACGTTGAGTCATCAGTCGTCTCAGAAAGAACTTCCACTGGCGTGGAAGGTGAGGAACGCGCTTCTCTGCGATCAGGCGGTCCCCTATTTGTTGGGGGAAGGTTGTGGCAGTTCCGTGTACCGCGAGCCCGCGCCCAAAATTTCACGCACCGAGCCCGAGCCAAACCATAGGGCGAGAAGCACAAAGCCACAAGGAGTGCGAGGCGAGGACCGACACCGGGGGCAAGCGCGGCGCGGCGGCGGAGCCGCGGAGGCAGCAATGGCGGCGCTGCAGAGCTGGCGCAAGGCGTACGGCGCGCTGAAGGACACCACCACTGTCAGCCTCGCCAACCTCAACTCCGACTTCAAGGTCCGCCGTCGAATCCTCCCTCACCCGCCCCATGCTTTCCCCCGATTTTGCGGGCGCCAAACCGGTCCAGTTCTTGAGCGCCGCTCGTGCGCTCGCCATCGGATCCATGGCCGCACTCCTGCGCTGCACTGGGTTTATTGATTCTCTTTGGGGGTGTGGTTTTTTGTTTTCTCAGGATCTGGATGTCGCGATCGTGAGGGCCACCAACCACGTGGAGAACCCGCCCAAGGAGCGCCACCTGCGCAGTGCGTCGTGGATTCCTCCTATATTCTCCCTTTGCATTTTTTTTCTTAATTTGATTTCAGGAACTAGCCGGATCGTCGAGTGCCGTGGTTAAGCATTTCTCGGTTTAAGTTTGCTGTCTCATGGGTTTGTCGGTGCCGGTGTTGCAGAGATTGTGGCGGCGACGTCCATCGCGAGGCCACGAGCGGATGTCGCCTACTGCATCCATGCGCTTGCCCGGCGACTCGCCAAAACCAGGAACTGGATTGTAAGCACTGCCGCACTCCTGTTTAGATTATTTGATTCGTTCTGTGTATTCGATGCTCTGATGGTTGCTTTAGCTGCTAAATTGGTGCCGATCTTGTAATGGTATTGGGTGATCGATGAATCTCAAATGCAATTTCGTTTGTTAAAAATGTGATCACGCTGTGGAATTAAATGCAGACTAAATGCTCAATCGGTCAAATGTCCAAGTTTCATGCACGGTTAGTCAGTTAGTGAGGATGCAGTGCTATTGATTTGAGCACCTGAACCTTGGTCATTGCACAGTGGAGAGCTCGAGCTCATATGTTTAGTTATATAATAGTGTATTATGTTGTGAGTCTGGAATTGCAATACAAATTAGACCTTTGTTATCTGTGCTTTTGGTGGCTTGAGTGTATATGTACCAGTTAATTTGGATGTGGGAACAAAAAAACAGAAAGAGACGCAACTGGGGATTTTGTTATCTACTGTTGCAATCAAGATATTATACATCCAAGTTGAAATTTCTTTGCATATCATGATAAGCTTGTTTACAAAAGCACAGTGAAAATTCTACATTTAAGTGTTTGACACAATTCTTCAGTTTTTGTGGTCGCTTTTATTTGAACTGAGAATTGATGATTTAAATTGTGTGGTTCCTTCTTTTCTGTTGATTGTCTGGACTCTGAAGCCCGTTTGACAACCTGTAGTGTTATGTCCTTGGATTAAACTCTTTTTTTTAATGGTTATTTTTGGGTCTTGCCTGAATTGTATGATGGAGTTCAGTTGAGATGGCAACCCAATGCTTGAATAGGTCTAATTTGTACAATGAGTTCTTGTGTTATGAAGGTTGCCCTGAAGACACTTGTAGTGATCCATAGGCTTCTTCGGGAAGGTGATCCTGCATTCCGCGAAGAGTTTCTAACATTTACTCAGAGAGTGCGGATTTTGCAGTTGTCAAACTTCAAGGATGATTCCAGCCCAGTTAGTCTGTATTTCTTCAATTTAAATTTAACCTGATGTTTTATTTGGATCATTAATATTCTTCCATATTTCCTTCTAATCTATTGTCTTTATATTTCGGAATTATATCCAGCTTGGGATTGTTCTTCATGGGTTCGCACATACGGTTTATTTTTGGAGGAAAAACTAGAATGCTTCAGGGTCTTGAAGTATGACATTGAAGCTGAGCGTTTATCAAAGCAAGGTCAAGGACCTGAAAAGGTCTGGGCTCTGACATGCTCATCCAGTATTTTTATTTCATTTTATTACCACTTTACCAAAGCTGTGCGGTGTTATCCATTATTTGTAGCTATATTACTTGCTGGTGATACTTCAACATGTAATTAAACTTCTTTGTTTTCAGTGCCACAGTAGAACTAGGGAATTGAATTCTCAGGACTTGCTGGAGCAATTGCCAGCGCTGCAGCAATTATTATATCGACTTATTGGCTGTCGGGTGATTCTCTCTTATCCTTGTAACAAATAAGTTGGATTAGTGAAAGAAACCGATTTTATAAACATATTTAGTTTTTTGGTCTGTATTTTTCTATTTTAACTAAGCCAACACGGCACTGCTTTTCCTTTTGTATTCAGGCAGAAGGAGCTGCAAATAACAATTATCTGGTGCAATATGCTCTAGCCCAGGTAAGCTCTGTTTTTTCTGTCATTTTTTTTGCTTCAACTTCTACAAGGTGATCTTTATATTTAGTTTAACGAGCCAACTGGTCATTTGTGAATCTGTCTGGCTATGTCTTGCACTTTATGACCTATTCACTGTATAATAGAGCAGTTCAACTCCTTCTATGTAATAGTTTATTCTTAGATCTGAGGCATCTTACACAATTTGAGTGAATCCTGCTTCTGTACAGGTTCTTAAAGAAAGCTTCAAAATTTATTGTGCAATAAATGATGGAATTATCAACCTTGTTGACAAGGTATATTAATCTCAAAGTAGGAATTTGTCTATGTTGCGCTGAGCTATTTGTACTTATGCTTCGTCAAACAACTGTGCAGTTCTTTGAGATGCCAAAGCATGAAGCACTAAAAGCCCTTGACATTTACAAGAGGGCTGGCCAGCAGGTAACTGCCCTACACGGTAGTAATGTGCAATGTATCTTAACTCGAAGAAGATCCGGATGTAACAATTATGTGTGCTTAGACGCTTAGCTGCTATTTTTACCCATCAACATCTTTGATGCTTCAGGCTGGAAACCTATCTGACTTCTATGAAAGTTGTCGGGGTTTAGAGCTCGCAAGAAATTTCCAGTTTCCCACTTTGAGGGAGGTGAGGTTGTTTGTCTCAGTGTTCACCATGTAAATTTTTACTATGTAAGAGTATGACCAGATACTCAGATTTGATTTATCTTATTTTCAGCCACCACAAACATTCCTTTCAACCATGGAGGAGTATGTGAAGGAGGCTCCACGTATGATGCCAGTTATAGAGCCACTGGTTAGTTCCTGGGTTCTAGTAAACCATTTGGATTTTTGCATGACACCTTTACATTTTATAAGTTATAACAACAAGTAACAAGTAGGAGCCTCGACCGATGGCATTTGTGTGATACTTCCTGTGCCTTGCATGTTAAATAGCATATCAGAACCAGTGGTGAAGCTAGAGCAAATTAGAGGGGGTGCTCTTGCCTTGTGGGTGCTTATACACAGGGGTTGCATGTATGGTGAAAAATTAGATAACATCATTGTTTTAATTATTTTTAGGGGGTACATTTGCGCCCCCTAATCTCAATGTAGCTTGCACTGATCACAACTTCATTCTTCTTTTATATCTAATGACAGCAAACTACCTAATGTAGGGAAACAGTTAACATCAATATTTGTGGCCCAATGAACAATTTCTCTTTTACTATGATACTTTTGTGATAATTGTGTCATCAGTGTGAATGTCACATGCTCTTTTCGGGAGATAAATGATTACTGTCAAGTTCATACCAGGCGATTTACTTATTGTGGAATGGATTCTTAAATATGGGCTATCCTTCTTATTTCATCAGGAGCTTCCTGAGCGGCTTCTTCTGACGTACAAACCAGAAGAAGAAGAAGAAGTTCGTGAGCCTGTTCCTATTGTAGAGGAGAAACTGCAAGTTGTTGAAGAACCTGCTCCAGTTCCTTCTTCCCAAATAGCTTCGCCTCCCAAGCCTGAGATTGCAGATACTGGTGATTTACTGGTAAGTATGAAAATAGTCATAAAGTGAGTGACATTAATGCTTTTGCGTTATAATCTAAATGTCATATTTTCTCATAGGGGTTAGGTGATTCAAACCCTACTGTGTCGGCAATAGAGGAGAGCAACGCTTTGGCCTTGGCAATTCTTCCAACAGGTAATTAATCAAATCGTTGTGTTATTAATTATATCATGTAGTTCTGAGAAGTGTATGCATGCATGCTGCAGGTGTTGATAATTCAACAACAATTACACAGCAAGATAGAGGATTTGATCCAACAGGATGGGAACTTGCTCTTGTTACTACAAGCAGCAACATGACTCCACTGTCTATGGAGAGTAATTTGGTTCGTTTCTTAATCTTTCATTGAGGATATCTACCTTTCAGTTGGTTAACACAGTTTTTCCAAATCAAAGATTTTAGAGTTGCTGTGCTGCTGTTTACTCTGTTTCATGCAACTTTGTTAACCTCCTGTAGTTCTACTGTCAAGCTTAACTCATTTACTGGCTGAAAAGTGAAAACCAGTATGCTGGTTCACAGCAGTTGAAAACTAGGAGCAATTAGTAGCTAATTCCTATTTTGTCAAAGTGCAATCACAAAAAAAAAAAAAGTAAATTTACTATTTTGCGGTCACTCGTACAAATACTCTATAGAGCACCTTTTTGAGAAGCTGTATTTTGCCTCCTTGATTGCTTGAGCCAACTGACAGCACCACTTGTCATCGACTTGGAGAATCAATGAGCTTTCTGGAATTTTGTATTATGGATAAAAACATCCAGAACATATAGGAACTAAGATACTCCCAATCTCAAATGACCGAGACTGATGATTCTTCCCATCCACAGCCGTTGGAAAAGCTTCTTATGAATGTTCAGTTGGTACTTGATAGTTCATATAATACTAGGGGAAATTTTGAATTCACAACTCTATATTTCCTGTCATTTCAAGAATTGGCAGTTGCCATACATTGCCTCATTGACATTTGTTGTTACTTTTCTACCTCATGGCATCATTACCATGGTCTGGAAAGGTGTAAATCATTGTATGGCTCAATTGATACTTTCTGCTTATGCAACAGTCGTTTGGATAGAACTTGACAGCATTTCTGCTAACTCCAGAACGTTGTGCGATCCTGTAGATGAAATGAAACCCTACCTATTTACAGGCTGGTCTCCATTGGTAAGAAAAATCTGTGTGCTGAGACACAGTACAGATTGATGAATTATGACTAAACAATTAATTTATTGTGTGGAGTATTGTTTAGCTTTTATCAAAACCAGAATATGGTCCTTCGGTGTTCCAAAAGAAAAAAAGAATGTGGTTTCGGTATTGCCAACGATTCTGTTTCAGATCTTATTGTGAATTCTATAACGTGGAGTCTTTTTCCATTTGCAGGGTGGTGCATTTGACAAGCTCACATTGGACAGCCTATACAACAATGGAACCTACAGGCAGATGCAGCAACAACAGCTATATGGCTCAGCCCCTCCCAATCCCTTCATGGCAAGCGATCCGTTCGCCATGTCGAATCAAGTAGCTCCCCCACCGTCAGTTCAAATGGCAGCCATGGCTCCACAGCCCCAGCATTTGCCCATGATGATTGAAGCAAATCCCTTCGGACCACAGCAGCATCACACGGGCATCGCTCCTGCAGCAAACCCCTTCCTCGACGCCGGGCTTGGTGCGTTCCCGGCAGTAAATGGAATGCATCCACAGACCAACCCCTTCGGAGGTGCCGCACAACTTCTCTAGACAAGCAATTGGCGTGTCTGAAATTGCTTTTCTCCGTCAGACCATCACCAATCAGGGAATCGCTATGTTGCACCAGCTTCATCTCGCCCTTCCATAGGCCTTGGCCGCTTGGCCATTCTTGCATAGCTTTCCGTTTTGCTGTGGCTGGTTTCCATCTTCTGGGCTGGGCCATTGCACCCCCTCGTTTGTAAAGAAATTTGTTCCGGGCTTTCGGCTGATGTAAAACTACGTGCCAATAAGTAGTAGCAGTCCAGGATCCAGCTAACTCATTCTTTATCACCCGTTAGCGTTTGCATTTGTCTAACTCCTGATGTGGGATGTCTTCAGCCGCGCGAATATTACAGCAATTGGTCCTAACCCAGTTTGCTGTGGCCCTCGGTTCCGTGTTGTCTCCAGTGCTCCTCGGCCTCCTAGTGCCATCTCTGGTATTCCTCTTCCGCGCTCTAATAGCTAGCATCTCGTCCTCCCGTCTCCGATATTCTTCCTCCTGTCCCGTGCTCTCATAGCTCAGTCAATTGGGATAACGGTAGATATGGCCGAACGATGAGTAAGTCATTTAAGGGCTTTTTGCTGGAGTATGCAAAGAAAACAGATCCTCAAGAGTAGAAGAGTCCTGAAATCAAAAGTAGAAAAGTCCTGATTTAAGGCCTCCTGTTGAAGTTGCTTAGAGCCTGATTGTATGAACTAGGAGTCTAGGACCAATAACTATTCCTATACCTATAGCTAACAACTAGTCCATAACCAGTAGGCTAATAATTAGCCTACCTATTTATATCTTTAGGAGATAAAAATCAGTAACTACTCCATCCATCCTAAAATAAGTGCACATATCGTATTCCGAGGAGTTAAACAATTTTAAGTTTGACTAAATTTATAGAAAAATAGTATTAACATTTGTATCTCAAAATAAGGTAGTATGAAAATATATGATGTGATTAATCTAATGTGAGTATTTGATATTATAATTTTAATATTTTTCATATAGATTTAGTCAAACTTAAGTTCATTTGACTTAAAACACGTGATGTGTATTTATTTTGGGACGGGGGAGTAGTTAATACTGCTTTGGACACACATGACCTTCGTCGATGCATTTTATTCGAAGTAAATAATCTATGGCACACATTTACGGGCAAATAGATAATGTATCATATGAACAGTGACATTATATATATACCAAGGCCATGTTTAGATACCAAAGTTTGGCCACCAAATTCACTATACAGAATTCCTATTCTCCGTCGTATCAAAATACCGGTACATATATGGAGTACTAAATATAGATGAAATAAAAACCTAATTACACAGTTTTGTTATACTTTGCGAGACGAACATTTTAAGCCTAATTAATCAGTGTTTGAACAATTATTACCAAATAAAAATAAAATTGCTACAGTATAACGCGCCGTTTACTATACAAAATTTGTCTAAACTTTGGCATCTAAACGAGGCCCAACAAAGACAGAGGATATCTGTGCATATTATTATAAAGTATAAACGCCATGCGAATGGGGTGGCGGTTAAAAAAGCTTTCCCATGGAATCCGGCGGGGTCCGCCGGTCCGGCAATAATTGCAATTGTGGAAATGGAAAAGGACGCCGGCGGAGTGCAGCATCCACTCACAGCGGGAGAGGGGACCGGTCCTCATCACGGTTGATCGCGGTCTCGTGGTCGGCTCCAAACTCCATTCCACTGCCCCTCGCGTCCCACAGTCCCACTCGCCGTCGCCACGGTTCTCGCCGCCTCGCATTCTAAATACCACCACCCAACCTCTCCATGATTCGGCGGTTCTGAATGCAGCAGCGCGGGCTCTCCTGTAACCGCCGCGCCCGGAGCTTCTCCCGAGCCCGCGTCGCCGTCGAGGGCTGTTAACCTCGCAACACCCCTCCCCAACCAACAAACGAACGCGCGGGCTCGCTGTGATGGCCGCCGCCGCCGCCGCCGCCGCTGTGAATGGTAAGCGATCGGCCCGTTGCGCGCTCATTTCGCGTTTGAATTGGTTTGAGATAACTGTCGAGCACATGGCGTGCAGGTTTTGTATGAGGATTGAGGCCTGGCGTTGACTGCGGGGACTGATGGTTTCTGGCTGTGTGTTGTTGCAGGGAGCCTAGACGTGCATGAGAGGAAGGCGCAGAGGAGCTACTGGGAGGAGCACTCTGGGGAGCTCACCCTCGAGGCCATGATGCTCGACTCCCGTGCCGCCGAACTCGACAAGGAGGAGCGCCCAGAGGTGATTTATCCTGCGACGATATTTTTCACTCGGCTTTTTTAAGTTTCAGTTCGTATGTTTGTGATTCATCTGCTTGAACCTGAGGATATGCTAATGCTCCTGTGATTGTAGCCTTGTAGGCTTAAAATTTTGATATGTTGGTGCTTCCTTTCTGTAGGTTCTGTCTTTACTTCCTTCATATGAAGGGAAATCTGTACTGGAGCTGGGAGCAGGAATAGGTCGCTTTACTGGTGAACTGGCTAAAACATCTGGGCATGTTTTTGCAGTGGATTTCATTGAAAGTGTGATTAAAAAGGTACTGAGATTTACACTTTCCATGTAAATAATTTCAGGCTCAGTAGCTGAATTTGATCGTTTTGTAGAATGAAAGTATAAACGGTCACTACGACAACACATCCTTTATGTGTGCTGATGTTACATCCCCGGACCTGATGATTGAAGCAAGCTCCATTGATATGGTATTTTCAAACTGGTTGCTGATGTATCTTTCAAATGAGGAGGTAATGATCAAACCGTACATTATAGAATCATAAACTGACTCAAGGTCTATCGCTAAAGAAAAAACTCAACTGCAACTTTTCGTGTGGATAAAGTTACATTTATCGTTTGACCTGAATTGGGATATGTTTGTCCCTCCAATTTTTCTGACTGTTTCTCTTACTGTAGATTGACAAGTTAGTAGAAAGAATGATAAAATGGCTGAAGGTCGGTGGCTATATCTTCTTTAGGGAATCTTGCTTCCATCAATCTGGAGATTTAGAAAGGAAAGTCAACCCGACACACTATCGAGAACCAAGGTTTTATACCAAGGTGAGAATGCAAACTCGCCTAGTGCCATCCCCTTTTGCTTTTATGATTTCAGTCAATTCAAAGTTTTTCTGTTCTTACCCACTCCACTCTTCAGTTTTCTTAGTCTCAGTACCAGCTTTCTTCGAAATAGCTGATGATGTCTTTTCCCATCTAGGTATTTAAAGAATGCCAAACCTTTAATCAGGATGGCACTTCCTTCAAACTTTCTCTGGTTACTTTCAAATGCATTGGAGCTTATGTAAACATCAAGAAATATCAAAACCAGGTACTTCTCTATCCTTTTTTTTTTGAACGAACCAAGCAGGATAATTGCCAATTATGTTAAAAAGAAGGTGAACCCAGACTGGGCAAGACAACAGAATTACAACAGAGCAACGTGACTCCAACAACAAAGAGCTAACAACTAGACATGCGTTTCCATTCCTGTGAATTTAGTATTGAACATGACTCCATTGTTTCCAGATATGTTGGCTATGGCAAAAAGTAAATTCATCAGAAGATGGGGGTTTTCAAAGTTTTTTGGACAATGTGCAGTACAAAGCCACTGGAATATTGCGCTACGAACGTATCTTTGGAGATGGTTACGTGAGCACTGGTGGAGCTGGTGAGAGGACACATCCCATTTTGTCATTTTTTTTTGTGATATCATATTTGCAGTGGCATTAAATGTTATTGTCTATCACTATCCACTAGAGACTACTAAAGAATTTGTGGATAAACTGAATCTTAAGCCTGGGCAGAAGGTGCTTGATGTTGGATGTGGAATTGGGGGAGGTGACTTTTATATGGCTGAGAAGTATGGTACCCATGTTGTTGGTATTGACCTTTCCATTAACATGATATTGTTTGCCCTTGAGCGTTCCATTGGGCGTAAGTGCTCAGTTGAGTTTGAAGTCGCTGATTGCACCGCAAAGACATACCCAGACCACATGTTTGATGTCATCTACAGCCGTGACACTATCCTTCATATACAAGTATGCTTTACACATATAATGCATGTAGTCTTTTTCTTCCAAGATGATAGCTACATCTTGATCATATAGAATCATGGAATGTATCTCCAGTTGGAGGTGTACTTAGAATTTTTTTTTTGGCTTAGACACATGTTTATGGCACACCTTTAGTTGACTATTTGACTAACATGTCTTTTTTGCTTTTGACTCTGCAGGATAAACCCTCCTTGTTCAAAAGTTTCTTCAAATGGCTAAAACCTGGGGGAAAGGTCCTAATCAGTGACTACTGCAAGAGTCCTGGGAAACCATCAGAAGTGTTTGCGGCATACATTAAGCAGAGGGGTTATGATCTCCATGATGTGGAGGCTTATGGACAGGTGGTTCTTAGCTCTTACCTGATCTTATTTTTGTGTGCATGGTTAATGCTTAATGGAATTGCTTTGATCTAAAAGTATAATTCCGTTTGATGAGTAATAAACCTCTGTTCCCCAAATTATCCAGATGGTCAAGAATGCTGGTTTCAGTCATGTCATTGCTGAAGACCGAACTGACCAGGTCTGCCCATCTAAACATGCGCAATCTGCATGTTCATATTCTTGTCTACTAAGATGCTTGGATAAACAGTTTTAGTGACACACTGTGTGTTGTGTTTCAGTTCCTCAGTGTTTTACAGAAGGAGCTAGATAAATTTGAGAAGAACAAAGATGATTTCCTGTCTGAGTTTGCCCAGGTGATTCGACAAAGCCCCTAAGAAGTTCAACAATGAAAACTCCTAGCAAAAATGAAAATATCAAAAGTTCAGCAATGAACTGGCTGGCGCTGTAGAAGCCTGCATTCTTTCTCTGTTGCTCTAAATCATATCTAACTCTTTGTTTCATTTGTTCCCAGGAGGATTACGATGATATCGTGAATGGATGGAAGGCAAAACTGCATAGGAGCTCTGCTGGTGAGCAGAGGTGGGGGCTGTTCGTCGCCACCAAGTGATGCGCGTGTGGCCTTACAAATAAAGTGGCTTTCGCAGTTCACCGATGGGATTGGCTTCATAGCGTGATTTTACATAACTGAACTCTGAGAGCCTATCCTATTTCTTTGTGCTTTGGGACTGGTTTAACTTTACGGTCCTGTGATCGCACTGAAATATAGAGTGTGTGCTGTACTGATGCCACCTTTCCGTGAAAGTGTAATAAGCTCTCCGCATGGCTCGGCATGTGGCTACATGGGTGATATATGAACATGAAATTTGTTCATATGAATTTTTTTAAAAATGATTTTGCACCTTGACCAATGTGCATATATTGCATTGAAGATGTGCATCGTTTTAAATTTTTTTTTGAAAACTTATGAGTATGTGTTTCAATAGAATTATCACGATTGTACCGAACAAGAGATTTACACTGAATATTTACCCAACATATATGTGTGTGCCATAGTTCTTTTCTTCATTTCAAGATAATAGTTTCTTGCCAAACTAGCCGAGGAAGCGAATTCCAGTGCTTCAAACCAAGGGCAAATTGTGTACTTAGTCTGTCCAAATTCTGCTAAATTTTGTTGGCAGGAAAATGAAAGCCCCCCGCAGATTCCGAGGTGGATCCAAAGCATCCGGCCAAAGGACTTCCTTTTGTTCTCCACGTTTCTATGTACGTACACATCATGTCTTTTATGGTCAGGGCTCTCAATTGTATATCTAAATTTGATTCTCGCTGTCTCTTCAGCGTGCACGCGTGGGCTGCGGGCGGGGTGCTACTCATCCAACGACGTGGTGATGAATTTTCTAGGCACTGATCGTGGCTCGTGAGGTGGATCTCGCTTAGGCAGATAGGCACACGTGAATGGCTCTCCTGATGCCAGTGGATTAGATTATGGTGATGCACGCTAATGGATAGTAAATAGTGCCAAACTGAGAAACAAAGACAAGTAAATATTTTCTCTACATGAAGCACTAGCTTATAAGAAAAATAGTGCCAAACTGGTGAACCCATGGCTGATTAAGCTATTATTCATGTTAATTTTGTTGAAACTTATTGGAAGGTAACAAATAAACTTCCACGCAACTTGGTTCATGTCAGTCTTATGAATCTACTTCCTTTGTCAAGTAAATCCTCATATAATTAATCCCTAAAAAACTTCAACTCTACAAAAACATATTTAAAATTTCAATGTGGTTTACTTAATTATAAATAAAGTAGAATGTGGGCTCGAAACAAAAAAGAAACTCTATTGTAAAAATTTTTGAACTACAAATTCCTTAGTTAACAAATTAGCCATGAGTCATCCATGAATTCAAAAATACAAAACATGTCAAAAAATATCTAGACAGATATAAATAGTATTTAATGCATTGTATTGGATTTCCAACTAATTACTGAGTGTTATAATATATGATTGTTGAGCAACTCCAAGAGACTCTTTATATTCTTCCTAATTTTATAGCAATAGAGATTTTGGTGAAAACATACCCTCCAACAATCTTTTTAAATGGATCACTAAATATAGTATTCCGAATTTCTCGCTAGCTAAAGATGGAGAGCGAGGGTAACTATCTAGAGTGCACACAAGATATAGAAAAACTAATGAAGGATATAAAGATATATAAAGCAATTTTTACTTAAATGACTCTCTAGATGATTTAGAGAGTAAATTTTAGAATACTCTTGGAGATGCTCTTAAAGATTGAACTATTGACCATTCAATACAAAGGCCAGCAGTCAACCAACAACAACTAGGAGTGACTCAACAAATAGCTAAGTGTCCTTATAACACGATCGAGAATAGTTTAATTGTTAGGAATTATAACCATTTGCCATGTATCTCATTAGGACCGTTGGGAATTAGTTGTTTATGTCGGCCAAAGACTGACCGGTTTACTTATAACCATCGGTAACACCTTAACCATTGGTGTCGACGAGATATGGTCGGCAGTCTACCGAGAGGTATGCCCAAGGTAGTAGATTGTCGGCAGACAGGTGCGCAAGCTACGAACTAGATGGTGACGCAAGACAACACACGAGGTTTTATCCAGGTTCGGCCGCCGTGAGGGCGTAATACCTACGTCCTGCGTCAGATTGTATTGTTCTGTATGAAGAGATGTAATGAGATGTGTTTTGAGGGGGTCCCCTGCCCGCCTTATATAGTCTAGGGGGTAGGGTTACAAATCTGGAAACTAATCCTAGTCGGCTACAATTGACATAGCTGACCGGATAAGGATTCCTATTCTAACCGACCAGAATCTTGCTTGATCTCCAAGTTTATTTTCCTTCCTTGCGCGGGACGCCAAGCAGATCGACCGGGCCATGCGTCATCCTTGTCATGGGCCGAGCCCACTGATCTGAGTCAGCCCAAGTCTAGCCGTAGGGGTATAGGGGTTAATACCCCCACAGCTAGTCCCCGAGCACTATGCATTATGATGCGACACGCTGTCTTGACATTCTCCGAACAGTGAGGCTTGAACTCTTGTCATCTCCGACCGGTCAAAACGCTATCCAAATAGTTGTTGGAAGCCTCCGACCAGCTTGAAATACAGCCGACCACTGTTGTCACCGAAAAAGTAGGTTGTCCGAAGAATGTATGGTGCTCTTGAGAAAAAGAAAAAGATTTCCTTTCTGGTGAAGTGTGCCCACTTATATTTCTGAAAAGAAATGTAAGTAGGGTAAACAAAGCGTAGGGGTCTAAAAATAAGCATATTCACCGCAAGGTGAATGTGCCCACTTAGTTCCCAAGCCTGAGAATAGGTGACGTAGGCACGTGATGCCAGGGTCTTAAAATAGATTGTCTTGAAAACTGGATACTGAGATGCACCGACAGGTGCATCGTACCGATGTAGTCCCCGAGCTCGCTGGAAGGCGAAGTATTAACCTTGTAGCAAGGTCTAAAAAAGCGCTGACCTCTGAACTGTATGTGAGTCAAATTTCACATGTAGCCGAGGAAAACAGACCTCAAGCTGTGGTCAGGGAGTGGTCGAAACAGTCCCCGAGTATAGCATAAGGCGTGGTCGACGAGTCCCCGAGCATAGTCGGAGAGTGATCGACAAGTCCCCAAACGTGATCGGGGAGTGTACCACGCTCGGTGGTCGGAGATGGACTGTAAGCCCCAGACCAGTCTCCGAGCGTCGTATATATATCTAACACCTTTAGCTCTGTCATATTTTGTCTTACTTTCTCTCTATCATCTTTCTTCTTCGTTCCTCTCATTTTTTTTGACCTGACCCGTTGGCTCAGAAGGTTGCCTAATGTGACGTGGCAGTCATGCCGTTGTCTTATCAATCAAACTGTGGACCGGTGTCTGTCACGACACGTCAGCGTGGGCCCTCCCGCGTTGTAACCGAGAGAGCGCATTTACTGGCGCGGGTACCAGTAAAAAGTGGAAACTACACAGCGCGTGCCGCGTTTCACGCGCACGACCCCCGAGTATCTCGGGGAGGTGGAACAACGCGAATAATAGGATAAATAGCCGCTGTGCAGTCATTCCCCATTTACACCCGACATTTGCTTTTATAAATCAAGCGTCTTCTTCATCCAGCCCACAGTCCCCATTCCCCTCCGCAGCCACCATTAGCAAACCTTGCCGCCGTTAGAAGCAATGCGCTCTCTGTCCACCAACTGAGCCGAAGCCAAGAGGCGAGAGAGGATGGCCAAGACGGAGGCGATGAAGAGGGTGGAGGTGATGAGGAAAGAATGGTGGAAGTCGAAGTCCACCGAGTCATCCATCAATGATCTCGACGGCCTTGGGGTGCTCCATGACAAGGAGCTCGGAGGCTGGAGAGCATCGGAGTCAGAAAGCTTCCCCGATCCCTGACCCGGTGAGATCGTTGTATTCGAAGACTTTTTCAAGAAGGGATTTAGGGTTCCTGTTCATCCGTTCCTCCAAGGCCTTTGCCTATACTACGAGATCGGGATTTGCAATCTTCATCCCAACTCGATCCTTCTCATCTCGACGTTCATCCATATTTGTGAGGCTTTTGGGGGATTTCTTCCACATTTCGACCTCTTCTGCTATCTTTTCTGTCTTCGGAAGAAGGGGTTCAGGGGGGTTCGCGGATTGCCGGCGGGGTGTACCTGACACTTCGTGATGGGATGAAATCGGAGTACCTCAGCTGCCCCTGGAATACCTCTCTTGGTGAATAGTACAAGAAGTGGTTCTACTTCCGAGAAGAGTCCAACACTGCCACCTTTTGTGACGTCAGTTACATCCCGGAGAAGAGGGTCACTTGGAACGAGCGGCTAGAGTACGCCGGGCAGGTGAGGGAACTCATGGCGCTACTCTCATGGAACCGTCTGGATGGTCTGGCCGTGGTCGAGAGCTTCATTAGCCGATGAGTACAGCCTTGCCAGAAGAGGGTGCATGCCGGCTATGAGTACAAGGGCTCAGCCGACCAGACGAGGATGCGTCCGAAGCGGCTGCACGAAGACGAGATCAATCAGAGGATTGCAGATTTGTTCAACCTAGCAGACCCGGCGTACCAGCCTCTGAGCGTCATCGTGCACGCATTCAAGCTCATTCGACCAGCTCCGAAGGTAACTCTGACACCTGTCTTTCATGTCGATTGCATAGTTGATAAAAAACATTTGTTGTAATTCCCGTGTTCCTTGTTGTTAGGTGCATGGTGTGGAAAGGCACGCACTGTACATGTCTTTGGCACCTGGGATGGACCATCCGAGGGGCGTGGAGCCCCCTCCAAGGAATGTGCAGCGGTGCTACGCTCACGTTAACGTGGAGAAGGGAGATGGAGCACCAAGCACCGGGACAAGCACCGGCAGCAAGAGGACGGAGAAACACCCAGCCGCCCCCGAGCACTCGAAGAAGAGGTCGGGGAGTTCAGAGACCATGGAGGTGCCGAAGAATCTGACCAGCAAGCGTCGTCGGATAATACAAAACTAGTCGGATGAAGAGGAAGAAGAAAACCTGACCGCTGATTTGCTCAATCCTCGTCGGAGGAAGGATGTAGAGCGAACAGTCTAGGAGGGACCGTCGAGACCAGCAGCGGCACCAGCTCGGGGAACGCCGACGGTGTCAACCGTGGCTACATCACATGTGCTGCCACCAAGTGATGGTGGCCAGGGCTCGTCGGGTCAGCAGGGGAGCCAGGGACGACCGCCGCGGCGCGCATTCTTAGCCACCCATCGTTAAGCGGATATGTAAGTATCTGCACGTCAGTAATCATTAGTAGTAAAGGCAGATAATAACATGCAACATTAACTGTGGTTTTATTAAACTGTAGCTCGGCATCGACGGAGGTCCCCGAGGAGCTCGCCGCTGGTGGGAAACCAGCAACAGCTGGCGAGAGAGTGACCACCGAGCAGGTGGTGCCAAGTCTTGGCCAAAAGGAGCCAACAACGGTTGAGGCAGCCACCGAGCCGAGGGCATCCAAGCAGGTGGTGCCGGAAGCACCAAACGTCGAACACGTAGCCCCGGAGGAGAGTCAAGTCCCGGAGCCAGGACAAGGAGCTCCAGTGCAGTCAGGAGCCACCCCGAGCACACAGGAGGGTGGCCTGCCAGACACCGCGGCTCGGGGGAAAGGTCCGGTTGTGATGTTGAGGCCCGAGAGCAGCTAGCGACAAGAGGGGACCGAAGCTGGCGAGCAACGAGAAGAACTCGGGAGCGCTGAAGCCGCGGAGTCCGAGGACAACGACGTCCTTGAGGAAATACAGGGGCATCCCAAGGATGGGCGTCAGCACATGTACGTCTGCCGTCAGCGTGGGGACCATTTCATCTGCCACGAAGAAATCCCCACGGCTGACGAGACGAGGAAAGTTGAGTTAGCGGCAAAACGGCTGATAGCCCAAGTGCAGGTAAGCCGCCTATGATGCCTTTATAGACTAGTATCATGATGCATTTGATTATGAATAATACTGTGTTCACCTTGCAGGATATCGACCAAATTGAGCCGACATTTAAAGAAAACCAGGAGCTGACAGCCGAGATCTGTCGGCTACGTGAAAAGCTCGAGGCCACCGAGAAGGAGAAGGCTGAGCTGGAGACGTCCCGACACAACGCCGTCATCGAGCTCAACCAAAAGGAGCATGAGAGGACATGTAAGTTGTCTAGCCGTAACTCCCCGAGCATGAAAAGTGTTGTTAATACATATTCTTGTACTGACCAGCATATTTGCAGCCATGGCGAATGAAGTAGCTGGTCTGCGAGAAGAGAACTCGCGCGTGGTCGGAGAGTGTGCCCGACTGACAGCAGAAAACAACCAGCTAGCGCAAGACCACGCGCAGCTCCGGGAGCAATCCAGCAAAATGACCGAGGAGCTGAAGGCAAAGAACCTGGAGCTAACCAGTAAGTGTTGGTTGTCGTGGTCTTGCTGTGTCAGTTCAATATGTCGCCATATGAGACCTCCCTGACCAGGTTGTTGCTCTGCAAAACTAAAGGTGAACGCAAAAAAGCACCTCGAGGAGGTTATGAAAGACCGTGACGCCTACTCAGCGAAGGCGCTCGAGCTCGGGAAGGATCCGGATCTTTGGAAGGGCCAGTGTAACCAAATGGTGGCCGGTATCAAGCCAGTGCTGGACCTCATCGACCCAGAGCTCCCAGCGCCCGAGGCCAGAGGACAGCCGCGTGGAGTGCTCGACAAGTGCCAGCGTGCCTTGGGATGGCTGCAGCAGTTTGTGAAGGAGGCCGGGGAATATGCGGGTGCCCATGTGCTCAGCATGGTGCGTGCGCACTACCCGTTGATCGACTTCAAATGCTTCGAGCTAGGGTATCCCAAGGAGGTTGGCCCGAAGCAAGCAGATGAACTACGGATCCAGCTATTTGACTTGTCGGCCTCAATGATGGGCGACATCAACTTGTGCGGAACACCGTCGCCGCCAGGGCAGGAGCCAGCATCTTCGAGTCAGCTACCGGAAACTGCGGTCTTGACCAGCCAGTCCCTGGCACCAGGATCTTCTTCCGCAGAGCGATCGGAGGCTGCGGTCTCGACCAACCAGACTCCGGTGGCACCAGCTTCCTTAGCTAGAGAGGCACCGCCATCATCAAGCGGTGAAAAGGCGAAGAGCAGCGCCCAGCCTGAGCACCGAGCGTCGACCAGCTAGTAGCCTGTAGCTGTAGAAAGTAGAACAATTTTAGTTTATTGTAGACTTGTGCCTCGTCAGGCAAGCCTGTAATAATGTACTGTTAAGACAATGTAAGCTTGTTGTGTTTTCGTATGAAAAAACATTTAAAGCTTAAATATTGTGTGGACGAGAACTAAGTTAGAACGTATAAGTGTTCTATTTTAGTTATAACAGCTGAGAGACACGTCATCCTGTTGAATCCATATGGCCCTGGCCGGATCTGTGGTCTAAGAGTGAGGCACAGAGCCTGTTCACACGTAAGAGCACACAGGTCAGACCAGGGAGCGCTCGCCGACCAACCGGAACGTAGAGAGGCGATCCCGTGCACGCGTGGGGAGAAGTCGGAGACGGGGCTAGCTCCAAGAACTCGAGAAAGAATGGTGGTTCTGTCAACTGGTCTATTATAAAATATTGATAAAATAGTATCAAACAAACATATTGAATGAAACATAGATGCTTTATTGAAATAATCAAAATACAAGAGGAGTACGTATCTTTCTCATTCGGTGCTTCAAGGGTAGAAACGCCTAACTTTATCAATATGCCAGGAATTGGGTAGCATGGTGCCATCAGGACAAGCCAGCCTGTAGAAAGTAGGCCATGTAACCTCTGTGACCTCAAATGGTCCCTCCCACGGTGAGGAAAGCTTGTGCATGCCGTCTTGGTTCATCTTCCATTTCAGGACCAGGTCTCCGACCATGAAGAACCTCTCTTTGACATTCTTGTTGTAATACTTGCATAGTACGTCGAGGTACTTGGCAGTATGCACACAAGAATCAAGACGCCGCTCCTCGAAGCAATTTACCTCAAGTTCTCGTGACTCATCAGACCTGTCCTCGTTGAAATTCTCGACCCTTGGAGATCGAAAAGCGATGTCGGCAGGGATCACTGCTTCTGCACCGTAGACCATGAAGTAGGGAGAGTCACCCGTATTTCGACTGGGTTGGGTGCGGAGACCCCAGACCACAGCCGGTAATTCCTTGAGCCATCTGCGGGGCGCTTTCTTGTTTTCTCGGTATAGTCTCTTCTTCAACGCGTCGAGGATCATGCCATTTGCTCTTTCAACCTGTCCATTAGCTCTGGGATGCGCCACTGACACATATTTTACAACAATGCTCCTTTCATCGCAGAAGTCCTAGAATGCACTGCCCGTGAACTGAGTCCCCAGGTCTGTGATGATGCTGTTGGGGAGGCCAAAATGGTGTATGATCTGGTCGAGGAATTCGACCGCTTTTTTCTGAAGACGCCTTCTTCAAGGGCATATACTCGATCCATTTAGAGAACTTGTCGATCATCATGAACACGCATTTGAAATTTCTAGGGGCCGGCTTGAAGGGGCCAATCATATCCAGTCCCCAGCATGCAAAGGGCCAGGAGGCTGGTATGGTCTGGATCTCATGTGCTGGTACATGTATGCGCTTTGCGAAAAACTAACAGCCGTCGCAGTGGCGTACCAGCTTCTCTACATCGGCCACGGCGAACGACCAGTAGAATCCTGCTCGGAAAGCTTTACCGACCAGGGTTCGTGAGGCGGCGTGATTGCCGTAGGTGCCACTATGAATTTCTTCGAGCAATGCAATGCCTACCTCTTGAGTGATGCATTTCATCAAGACTTCTTCCTTCGCATTCTTGCGCATGAGGATGTCGTTGACGAGTATGTACTGTTTGCTACGGCATATAAGGCGCTCGTTCTCTGCTTGATCAGTATAACCTATTCCGTCCTATAGATACTTGATAAATGGTACCCTCCAGTCGCTATTATCAGTGGTCAAAGGGGAAGTATGAGTGGTCGGAGAGGGTTCTGTAGTGATCGGAATAGGGACCGTAGCCACCAGTTGCTGGTCTGGGGGCTTTTCGACCACGTGATCTTCTTCTTCCTTGATGGACGGGTTAACAAGATCTTGAACGAACACGCCATGTGGTACTTTGGCTCGGGATGACCCTAACTTAGACAGCTCATCGGCTGCTTTATTTTTATCTCGGACCACATGTGTGTATTCGATGCCATAGAATTTGGCTTCCAACTTTCTGATTTCCTTGCAATAAGCATCCATCTTCTCGCTAGTCGGTCCCGGTCTTTATTAAGCTGGTTTATGACTAGAGCCAAGTCGCCATAGACAAACAGGCGCTTGACGCCAAGCTCGACCGCAATTCGCATGCCGTGGAGGCAGGCCTCGTATTCTGCAGCATTATTAGATGTAGGGAGATGAAGTCTGAGGACGTAGCGGAGTTCGTCTTTAATTGGTGAAATGAATAGCACGCCTGCTCCTGCACCATCGATGTTGAGAGAACCATCGAAATACATCTTCCAGTATTCAAGTGGCCCTGATCGGGAGGTGCGCTTGGGTCTGTCCATTCGACTATAAAATCGACCAGGCCCTGGGACTTAATAGTCGTACGGCTCTAGAACTCCAGGGAGTAGGGGCATAATTCCATTGCTCATTTGAAAATGTGTCCGCTAGCGTCCTTGTTCCGAATGATGTCGCCGAGCGGAAAACTGGTCTTGACCACCACCCGATATCCGTCGAAGTAATGTTTTAACTTTCAGGATGTAATCAGGATGGCGTAGATCAGCTTCTGGATTTGGGGGTACCTAGATTTGGACTCGTTAAGTACCTCGCTGATGAAGTAAACAGGGTGCTGGACTTTGTAGACGTGGCTGGGTTCCTCATGCTCGACCACGATGACTGTAGAGACCACGCGATCAGTGGCCGCAACATAGAGAAAAAGGACGTCGTCTCTCCGAGGAGCAGTAAGGACTGGAGGAGAGGTAAGGAACTCTTTTAGCTGTGTGAAAGCAGCGTCTGCCTCCTTCGACTAGACAAACTTCTCTGATGCCTTGAGTAATTTGAAGAAAGGTAAGCCCTTCTCACCGAGTCACGAGATGAAGCGGCTGAGGGTAGCCGTACATCCAGTGAGCTTCTGGATATCCTTGACATTTTTCGAGGGGCTGCATATCCAAAACAGCCTTAACCTTAGTTGGATTGGGGCGTATGCCGTCGTGACTGACGACGTTACCCAGCAATATACCAGACGGGACTCCGAAGATACACTTCTTAGGATTAAACTTCCGTTGGTACGTGTTAAGAGCCGTGAAAATCTGCTGAAGATTGTCGACCAGGGTATGGGCCTCCCTGGTTTTTATGACCACATCATCAACGTAGGCTTCGACAAGGTCATCCTTTATCTCGTTCTGGAGACAGTTCTGGATGGCGCGCTGGTATGTGGCTCCCGCGTTCTTGAGCCCGAATGACATTGTCGTGTAGCAGTAGGCGCCGAAAGGCGTAATAAAAGACATCTTGATCTGGTCGTCTTTGTTGAGAGTGATCTAGTGATAAACAGAGTAGCAATCAAGAAAGGAAAGTAGCTCGCAGCCGGCTGTTGAGTCAACGACCTCATCTATGCGAGGTAAGCCGAAGGGGTCTTTAGGGCAGTGTTTGTTGAGATCAGTATAATCGACACACATTCTCCATTCATTATTCTTTTTGCGTACAAGCACCGGGTTGGCTAACCACTCCTGGTGATACACTTCTTTGATAAATCCGGCTGCTAAAAGCCGTGTAACTTCTACCCTAATAGCCTCCTTTTTGTCACGAGCGAACCGGCGTAGCTTTTGCTTGATGGGTTTGGCGGTCTTGGAGACATTCAAGGAGTGCTCGATCAGGTGCCGAGGTACACCGGGCATGTCCGTGGGTTTCCACACGAATACACTTACATTGTCCCTCAGAAACCTGACGAGCGCGTCTTCCTATTTGGGATCCAGATTGGCCCCGATAAGGGCCGTCTTGCTGGAATCGTTGTCGATCAGCTGAATCTCCTTGTGGTCCTTGGGCTTGATGCTCTTTCGTGGGGCTTGTAGCTCTGGGATCTCCAAGTGGTCGGTGGGAGTCTTGGTGGCGGCGATCAAGGTTTGCTCCATGCAGATCGAGAGGTCAGTGGCTTCGGCCACTTTGAAACCTTCCTCTTCATAGGTATAGGTAGTGTAGACATTGCCTCTGAGAGTGAGGACGTCGTGCTCGGTAGGCATCTTGAGCACCAGGTATGAGTAGTGTGGCATAGCCATGAATTTGGTGAGCGTCGATCGACCAAGGATGGCATGGTAGGTGTCGTCGAAGTCCGCGACCACGAAATTGACGTAGTCGGTGCGAAAGTGCTCTGTAGTGCCAAACTGCACGGGGAGCGTGATCCTCCCGAGAGGTATAGAGCTCTGTCCAGGAAGAACACCCTAGAACTGTGCTTCGTAAGGTTTGAGATCAGCCTGGCGCAGTTTTAGAGTAGGCAAGCTGTTGTGAAACAGAATGTCGATAGAACTGCCACCATCTATAAGAACCCTCTCGAACCGGACGCTGTTGATGCAAGGATCGAGTACGAGGGGAAACCAGCCAGGTTCAGGAATTACGGCCCACCGGTATAGTTGGCCAACGGGCCGACACGACACGACATGGCATGGTACCAGGCCGGCACGACACAGCACGCGTCGTGCCGCGACGGGCCGTGCCTGACCGTGCTTCGTGCCTGGCCTTCGGCCCAGGCATGGGCCCGTGGGCCATTTTTCGTGCCGTGCCGGCCCGTAAAGCACGACACGATGAGCGTGCCGGGCCAGCCCGTCAGCACGTCAGGCAAAAAACACCTCAGTCAACAGATCACAAATTCTCAATTATCATCATTTTGACAAGATCAGCACATTACTCATGGAGTCATGGAGCTCAGAAACATCACAAGTTCACAACTTCACATATCAGATCACAATTCAAAAGTTCTAGATGATGATAACATGAACATGATTATCAAAATGAGCTGTTTTTGTGCAATGCTGCCTCATTAAAAACCTTTCTAGATAAAACTCACCCTTGTGAGAAACTCTAGAAAGGAAAAAAGAGTGCAGCCAACTCATAGTTAGGTCTTAATGTCTTATGTCCTACAAACCATAGTGGCATAGTTCTTGGCCACCCAAAATCACTCATCTCTCATAGTTCACAGCAAAAGAACACTCACTAACTCATCTCACATTGTCTAACTCTAAGTACCAGTACCAGAAGCAACAGCAGCACCACTCCCACTTCCTTCTTCTTCATTAAGGTACAAGTTCTCAAATGCCTCAGCAAGCTCTGTGTTCTCAGCTTCATGTCGTTCCCTTGTTGCTCCTAGTTCCCAATCCTTGAATCAATACATAGATATTATGTTAGCACAAATTTGTAGCCAAAGCCAAGTACAACTCTACAAGCAAGTAAAGTAATAACATATTACCTTGATGCAGGTCAACATCTCCACATTCTCTGGCAGAAGGCGTCGTCGCCTTTCTTCAAGTATCCTGCCTATCAAACTGAAATAGGACTCTGAAGAGACAGTAGAGACTGGAACAGACATGATATCTCTTGCCATTATACATAAAATTGGATAGGTTAGCTTGTGGTCCTTCCACCAGAGAAGAATGTCAAAGTCATCTCCATAAGAAGTGACACAGTCACTATCTAAATAAGCAGAGAGCTCAGAAACATCAGATGAAGATGAAGTGCCAGAGCCAAGGGGGCCAATACCACCTGATCCTGATCCACCAGTGCCACTGCCACCAAAGATCCTTCCCCAAGCATGCTTTTTCTTACCTGTATTGGTTGATGGCTGTGCAACTCTTTGAGAGCTAGCTGTACCAAACTTGCTCACATACTTGTCAAATAGTTTATAGAGTTCAGATTTGACATCATCATAGTATGAATTGTAGTCAGAACCAGTAAAATCAGCAAGCAATTCCAGAACTTTAAAGAATCCAATCATCTTAGCTCTAGGATCAAGAATGAAAGCATATGAATATAGCAGTGGTATGTTCTCCCAATATTTTAAGAATTTCAGTTTCATAGGAGCAACAACACTTCTAAGAGCTTGATCTCTTTCATATGCATGCAAATGAGAAGCAATCTCAAGGACATGGTGCAGAATAAGAGGACTTGTGGGATAGTAAACACCAGACAGAGAAACAATACAGTCATAAAATAGCTCCAGGAATTCATAGATCTTTTCAACAACATGCCAAAGATTTCTAGTCAACAGTTCTGAACCATAGTGTGAATTAATGAACACAGAAAAGATATCCTTGTATGGGATCAAGTGCTTAAGCATTAAGTAAGTAGAATTCCATCTAATATCCATATCTGAGCCAAACTTCCTAGGTCTCACACCCTTAGCACTGCAGTATTCTTTAAACAATGCAATCCTTTGATTAGAGGAATTTAAGAAGCTAATTGCAGTTCTCAAATCTTCAGTAAAAGGTTTCAACCTTTTCAATCTAGACTTCACAATAAGATTAATTATATGACAGGCACAACGTTGAAGCACAAGTAAATACTTAACCTTATTAGGATCAGAAGGTGTAGGTGCAGGATAAGAACCCAAGTAACCAGAGAACACAGGTGCTAAAGCTCCATAGCCTTAGCATTAGAAGAAGCATTGTCTAGAGTGACAGCAAAAATCTTATCAACCATACCAAATTCCTCTCCACACCAGCAATCCTTTCAGCTATGTTTTCACCAGAATGTTTAACATCAATTAATCTGAAACCCACAACCCTTTTCTGTAACTCCCAATCAGAATTCACATAATGACAAACAACTAAAATGTAATCCTCTTTAGCATTACCAGACCATATATCCGAAGTCAAAGAAACAGAAGAAGCAACAGGCAACACAGAATTCTTAAGCACATCATGCCTTTCAGTAAACAATTTACCAAGGTCTCTAGTTGTGGTTTGTCTAGAAACCTTGCTGAACAAAGGGTTATGAGCACGCTTAATGTAATCTTCCCAAGCCTGTGTGTCACCAATGCCTAATGGAAGGTCTAATCTAGCAATCAAACGTCATAATTCAGTACGAGCAACAGCAGGATCATACCCCCAATTATTCAAACCATCAGGATTCAAAGCAAGCCTAGACTGGACCCTATGAGCATGATCTTTCTTCTTCCTACAAGAGTTCTGGTGCCTAATCAAATGACCAGTGCCAGCAGCAGATCTAGCAGACATTCTAGTGCCACACATTTTGCAGATAGCAGCAATACGAACATCACCTTCTTTTATCTCATGGAAATCCACCCAAACACCAGATTTGCGCTTACCAGTACCAGCATTAGAGGTACCATGAGTGCTGGTCGAGCCAGTGCTAGTCCCTACCGTCATTGCGGTCCCTTCACCACCGTCACCATCGACGGCATCGACATCAATCGGGCTGTCACCGACATCGATGCTGAACAGAGCGGCAGCGTCCTCACGGACGTCGTCTCTCGAGCTCCTGCTCGTGCTCATCATCGCTGAGGAGCTCATCGTTGCCGTTGCCGGAGAGGGGATCCGGCATGGCGACCCCCCCAGCAGATGACGGCTCACGATGACCCCGTCCTCCAGCACCGTTCCTCGATGGAGCGCGAGGGCGCCTGGCCATTTCTATGCTAGAGGAGGAAGAAGCGGCATCAACAGCAGCAGGCGCCGACCTGCTCAAGCAGAGGAGAAGCAGGGGAGGGGAAGGGGACACGCAGAGGAAAGATTAAGCTCGAGTGTGAAGGAAGACATATCAAAATCAAAGATCTAGGGTTAGGGTTTACGTACCTGCGCTACCGGAGCTCGGTGCCGGAGATGACGAGGGTCACCAAGGTCCAAGAGCAAGACGACAGAGAGACAGACACCGATTAGATTCAACGGCGACAATGAGCGACGAAGGAGGGACTGGACAGTGACAACAACTCACATATTTCACCGCGAGCGAGAGGAGAGGAAGGGAGGGAGGAGAAAGGGCGAGATGGGGAGCGCCGAGCGCCGGAGCGGCAGGTGGATCGAGATCACCAGAGTCGAAGACGACAGAGTACGGCTCGAGCGAGAGCGACTAGCGAGTGAGCGAGAGCGACTGAGAGAGCGGCAGGCGGATTGGGGATTTAGGGTTTCTGAGGAGGGGGGTCGCCGCCGCGACCGTCATTTATATGACGGGGCACGGGGAGGGGGTGGAGGCGCCATTGGTAGGCCGGGCCGCGCACCGGGCCGGCCCTTGTGGCCGTGTCGTGCCGTGCCGTGCCACGGGCCTAGGGGTCGGCCCAGGCACGGCCTAGTGGCTCATGCCGTGCCAGCCCGCGCCCGTTGGCCACCGAGCCGGGCCGTGCTTGGGCCGGGCCAAATGACCATGCTTAGGGCCGGGCCAATGGGCTCGGGCTGCATGGCCAAGTATACCCACCGGTCTTCACGGTTGAAGGAGATTTCTCGGTGAGACCAGGCTAGAAACCTGGGGTCAGTGATGAGGTCGTCAGCGTTGGTGACGCTCATGCAAGCTCGTTTGAGCAGTTTGCGCTCACGTTTGGACTCCAGAGACACCTTTCCACCAAAGATGGAGTGGACGGTTTTGGTGGGAGCGACATATTGATGATGAGGATCTCTATCCTATTCATCATCGTCATCATCACCATCTCATCGTTGTGCGTCGTCAAGGGCTTTTGCGGTGGCGTCGGCAGCGAGCTGTTTGGCGTAGATGTTCTTGAGGAAGTGACAATTCTCCATGGTGTGATTGGATTTGGGATGAAGCTGGCAGGGACCCTTCAGGGCCTTGTTGTAGTCATCCTGGTAATCGAGGCGACCATTTGGCTTCTTAACCACGTTGACTTCATGATCGTCCTCGTGGGGACGCTTGCCTCTGAAGGCGTCGCGGCGGTCACGCCACCGATCACGGTTGTCTCGGTGGTCGCGGTTATCGTTGCGCCGGTCATGACGATCGCGGTTGTCGTTTCGATCACGGTCGTCGCGGTTGTCATCACGACGTAGTGGGTGTTCGGGGCGTGGTGGCCCTCCCACGTCTTCCTTGATTATCTTCTCGGCGTCATCTGCATCCGTGTAGTTTTTGGCGGTGGCGAGCAACTCGGAGACCGTGGTCGGCCGTTTCCAGAGCAGCTTACTTCTGAGGGCGTCATGGTGACGGAGGCCCTTGATAAAGGTCGAGACTGCCTCATCGTGAGAGATCTTAGGGATCTTGAGGTGCATATCCGAGAAACATCAGATGTAGTCGCGCAGTGGCTCGTCCTTGCGACCACGTATGCGCTCGAGGTTGTACTTATTGCCCGGCTGGTCACACGTGGCAATGAAGTTGTCGATGAAGGCCTGCTTGAGTTGTGCCCAGCTATCGAACTGGTTCTTCGGTAGACTCAAGAGCCATTGATGACCTGCTTGATCAAGAACAACTGGAAGATAATTAGCCATTACATGTTCATCGCCCGAAGCTGATCGGATGGTGATCTCATAAAGTGTGATCCAGTTCTCGGGGTTCTCCTTGCCGTCGTACTTCCTGAGCTTTTTAAGCTTGAAGTTCTTCATCCATATGACTTGTCAGAGGTGAGGAGTGAACTGTTTCAGGCCGGGAGGACCATGCTCAGTGTCGTATTCGATGCGACAGACGTTCTCATAAGCTTGACGGTCATTAGCACGGCTGAGGAGCTGTTGACGGAGATCACGGTTGGGGTCTTGATTCACTTTCTGATCTCGATTACCGTGGTGATTGCGGTTGTCATCTCGACGACCACGACCACCTCCGTGGGTAGCGTCACTATCACCATCGTTATTGCCACCACCGCCGCCACTACCTCGAGGGTTGATTGGGGGTGGACCATGTTGGTGACTTGGGTGTTCTGAAGCGCGATGACTCCGGCTAGATGCAATTGACGTGCTCGAGGTGATCTGAGCTCATTTTGCTAGCTCGACAGTTTGGCCCATAGCAGCGATCAGATGTGCTCGGATGTCGTCGCGGACCTGCTAAATTTCCGGTTGGTCAGGTAAGTGGTCCAAGTTGGCCATGGCGACAGCCACGTTGGCACTTGGAGTCCTGAAAACTTGGTGCTCGCCAACCCTGTCAAAGGCGTTGGCTAGATCTCTTGGTCGGGGTCCCCTCTGACGCTCTTCTTCTTCTGCCTCCAGGCGACGGCGTTTGGCGCGGTCGGCATTACGCTGTTCGCAAAGCTGCCGTTGCTCATTAGTTTCTCCCACGACTGCGGGCTCCTCATTGTTGACGTTGAGCACTATGTTACCACGTCTTGGTGGGAACCTTGGGATCGGAGGGAAACCCAGAGGATATGGTAATGGATCCAGATCATATTCATCGTCGAGGTGTTCAACCTCGGTATGGACGAAGCGCGTAGATCCGATGCTGGAGTCACCATCCTCGGGAAGTGTATGAATAGAGCCTTCATGATGTTCTTGGACTCTGACCATGTTGACAGCGTTGCCTGGTGATGGTCGAGGTATATCCAGGAAGCATAAATCTGAAACATGGTCTCGCTCTGTGGGACCCATGAACAGATGAGGCATACGATACGCATATTCAGAAGCAGCGTTTTTCAGACCGTATGGGAGGGCCTGGCAATCATCCGTCAGGAGCCTGAGGCCGAGTGTAGGAACTAGGCGAAGGCGTACCATACGTCCTTTAGAAGTAGCGGTGACCACTAGATCTGTATCAAGCCGTGTTGGACGGCGAGCCTGAACTGGTCGGGTAGATTTGTTGTGGTGGAGAGGTACCTGCTCGGTAGATTGATTTTGAATTGAATCTACTAAAGTCAGGGTTTGAGAAAGCTTGTGGCCGACCTGGTCGATAGCTTCGATTAGGTCGGTGTTGTCGATCGTCCTTTCTTTGTAGCGGGGAAGTGGTCGACGAGTTGTCAGCGTGGTCGGAGCCGTTACTAGAGTGGTCAGAGCCGTAGCCAGCGTGGTCGAAGCCGTAGCCAATGCAGATGTGGTCGACACAGATCAGATCTGTGCCTCCTCCGTGGCAGTGGCGGTGAAGCTGTTGACGCTGGTGATCCAGGTGATCTGGCCGACAGTGAACGAGAGACCGTCCGCCACGGCCGCGGAGTCGGGGATGATGACCATCTTGCTCGCCTGGGAAGCTGTACGCACACCCCCTACCTGGCGCGCCACTGTCGACGAGATATAGTCGGCAGTCTACCAAGGGGTATGCCCAAGGTAGTAGATTATCGGCAGACAGGTGCGCATGCTACGAACTAGATGGTGACGCAAGACAACACATGAGGTTTTATCCAGGTTCGGCCACCGTGAGGGCGTAATACCTACGTCCTGCGTTAGATTGTATTGCTCTGTATGAAAAGATGTAATGAGATGTGTTTTAAGGGGTCCCCTGCCCGCCTTATATAGTCTGGGGGACAGGGTTACAAATCTGGAAACTAATCCTAGTCGGTTACAATTGCCATAGCTGGCCGGATAAGGATTCCTATTCTAACCGACCAGGATCTTGCTTGATCTCCAAGTTTGCTTTCCTTCCTTGTGCGGGACGCGGAGCAGATCGACCGGGCCACGCGTCATCCTTGTCATGGGCCAAGCCCACTGATCTGAGCCAGCCCAAGTCTAGCCGTAGGGGTATAGGGGTTAATACCCCCACATTTGGTCATTTACAATCTCCTCAACTACCCTTGGCCATTACACTGTCCTCTTGGCATATGACATGTTTCTAGTAGTGAACTGCATAAATTTGTCATAAGTTAAAGCTCTATTTGGATTCATAGATCATTTGAATCCGTGATATGCAACTAACAACTATCATACTAGTTAGGCCAAAACCAACTAATAACAACTAATAGTTAGCTAGTGTTGACACCAAAGGTGGCATACGGATAAACCGCAAGCTACGGTTGTCAAGGCAGCATTCACTAGGAGTATTCCAGGTATCGATTTTCACGGGGAACATGAAGTGCACTAACAAAGAATCAGGTTCGTCCAATGATAACACAAGGAGTTTATGATAGTTTGGGTAGAGATGATTCTTATGTTTATGATATCTGGCAAGATAAGATAGATATAAGGGTGATAGCCTCACCCTTTCTCATGGGGCGAAAGACGAAACAACAAGAGGACAACACCCTTGCACGAAGCGACTAACATGTTACGGGAGCCCTACTATTTTAATAACTTGCCTAAAAACACGTGGTGCATTACAAAGACTAGACAAGGCTGTCACCACCTACTAGCATCCACGAACAATCCATGCGACAAGTAACATACATAGGAAAGGAATAGTCTAGACACCACGTCTACACTATATCTCACTACTCTAACCTTGGTCCACTAAGTTCCCTTAGCAAAGCTAGAGCACTCTACTAAAGTAAAGTGATGTACCAATGAGAATAAGTTATATATCACTTACTAGAATTAGATATCAAGTACCATGAAGAATCTCAGATGTTTACTTACAAGAGAGCACATCCGCCGAGGTACAACTTGGAGAAGACTCCAACAGACCCAAGTCTTTCTCCACACTTCCCTCACTCTCTCCCTATTTTGTACTACTTTTTTTAACTTTCCTATTTTGTACTACTGCTACTACTAGAGTAGGGCTTCGCTTATCTAAAGTGATAGTAGATCCTCCTTTGTGGTCATGACTTGAGAGTGAGGGGGTAGGGGTATTTATAGCACTTTAGTATGGGCTCATGGATCCATGTGCTCTCCATCCTCCATACTTTGATCAAGCTGCCTTAAAATGCATGGTTGAGATCTTCTAATGTTGTGTTTCTTTGCATGCAGGAAGATGGAAGGCTGTGGAGCAAGGGGGCGGTCGTCCGACCACCTGGGGGGCAGGGTTCGGCCGACCCCCTATACGACAGTTGGGGCCACCCTCCAAAAGTGGGGTGCTTCTCCTCTTCTTCCTTTGTGGGTATGCACATGTTGGGGCACTTTGTCATGTCGGTTATTCACTTTGTGGGCCCTTCAATTCATGTGACATTGTCTTTAACCGTTTAGAGAAAACACACTTTTGATCCATTGCTTGTGAGAGTGTTGGGAGGATCACCATGGCTTGGGAGGGGGCAGTGGACCATAGGGGGGCGGCTAACCCCCTTATGTGGGCCCACAGTCATCCTAATTCCTTCATTTTCATACCTACAAGTAAATAATGATATGTACAAGTAGAACCATGTTATTTTATACAAAATTCACTATTACTTTGCTTGTTTCCTCCCAAAAGAGATGTTTTGTTGACTGTTTTAACTCTATAAAATCATGACGAAATTGCCTTCAACAACTAGCTAATTCTAGCTATGAGTTATCAGTTAGCTAATTATTAGCAACTAATGAATCTACAGAACCTTAGTATCCGTGTCTTGATTTTCAAGAATTAGCTTGTGTTTTGTCCCACTAATGTCAAATCTCGACAGCGATTTACCAAATCGAATTGTTAGTTCTGCGGTTCGGTGCCATGATATGGTACTAGTGTACTAGGAGGATTTTATTTTATGGTCACCACTTCTCGCCTCACTTCATGAGATGAAATGGTGATTCACCATTGAGGGCTTGTTTGATTCATTGCTATAATGATTAATGATACATCATGTTCTTTTAACATCCTTTCCCACGCGTTATAGATTTATTTTGTTGCTAAACTTTTCCTAAGTGTGACTTCAATTTTATTCACCATACTTTCTGTAACAGACACAATTTAGCTAAGGTTGGGCATGACAAACTTAAGCAACAACCAAACCAGCTCTGAATCATCAAAGAGATAGCCTAAAGGATTGTTTAAAACCCCTTACAACTAATAGTTTTTTTTGGGAAACTTTCGCTTCATTCATTAAACAGTGTTATTACAATTGGATTGCAGACAATTCTGCAGGAAGCTAGGTGGATGTAGCCAAACATAATTATGTAAAAAAGATGACGAATGCCGGGCACACAAATGAGCTGCAAAATTTGTCGATCTTCTAGTGTGGATGACCCGGAAGGAAGTAAAGCTAGAGGTCATCTCCTCAACTGCGTTCAGGATTGCAGTGATCTCGCACCGGTGTTTCCTTCTATTGTTCCACAACGAAACTAGCTTTTGAGAATTCGTCTCCACCGATGTGCTCCCCGGTACCTTCTGGTATGAGCTGTACGCCATCCCAAAGTGCTTCTTCTTTTGCCAAAAGGGCAGACCCCAGTGATTCCAACCATAGAGCCGATGCCGCAAGGAAATTTCCGCTGTTGCCTCGGTAGAACCGCCCCTATTGCACCCGTGCCAGACTCTTGGGAAAGCGCCCCATCAACATTGATCTTGAGGGTCCCCTCCTCCGGCATTCGCCACGGCATATTTGGCACCGACACCCACCCGGCGCCAGCTATCCTACTGGTTACCGCCTGACAATTGGCAGCAGGTCTCCGGCGCCCATTCCATTGCTGCAACCGGGTCGATCGTCGTCTTGCCATGCCGACTTCACCACGAGGACCACATCGCACACATGAGCACATATTTAGATGTCTTGCCTACCACCTGACTAACAATTAACTACAATATAACTATTAGTTACCACACAACTAATAGTTAGCAGGGAGGGTCAGTGGCCCAACCAGTGCCACGGATCAGCCAAAACGACAAAAAGAGAGGAAAAAAAATCCCTCGCCGATCCGGCATGCACGCTGCGGGTGGCCCCACCAGGCACAGATCTCACGGTCGATCGGGTCTCCCGGCTCCCGGTTCATAAATGCCACCACCAAACCTTCGCTCCCTCCCAGGATCCCGTTCCCAGTCGCAAGCCACTGCCCACAGCCACCGTGTCCCTCCTCCCCCAGCCTCGCCGCGATCAGGTGGTGGATGCAGCAGCGCGGCCGCTCCTTCAACCGCCGCTCCCGAAGCTTCTCCCGCGCCCGCCTCGCCATCGAGGGATCTTAATCTCACAGCCATCCCTCGCTCGTTTCGTTTGAACTCGGTTCTGAATTTCTGACTGACGAACGGACGAACGCACGCAACGACTTACCGTGATGGATGCCCCCACCGCCGCCGTTGTTTCTGTTAACGGTAAGCTATTTCACTCCCACGCGTCGATCCGTGCAGAGGGGATCAGATCTGCTCGTTGCGTTTTCGTGTTGTTGGTTGGATGGGGAGAAGTGTCGAGCACATGCTGTGTGCGGTTTGCTTTGTTCGTGTTGATGATTTGTTTGCGGGGCGTTGCAGTTGCAGGGAAGATGGGCATTGAGGAGAGGCAGGCGCAGAAGAGCTATTGGGAGGAGCATTCCAAGAACCTCACCGTAGAGGCCATGATGCTGGACTCCCGCGCTGCCGATCTCGACAAGGAGGAGCGCCCCGAGGTGATTGTTTCCGCGATGATGTTTTCCCCTATTATCCATTCCATTGTTTGTTATAGGTATTTAGGTGCATACTGTATACTGTAGTACCTTGTTCAGCGCCTTTCGGGATCCAACTGCTTGGATCTGAGCAGTATGTGTCAGCCACTCAGCCTTTGCTCCGCAGTATCACATGGCAATCTCTGAAAGGACACGTGTGTGGAAATAAAGGCGGATGCACTTTTTTTTTTGGATAAACTGGTCGGCAATTTGTGGTGTTCAACACAGGTGTGCTATGATTGTGATGGCAGAGGGTTACTTTGATAGATTATTTTTCTTTTCTTTTTTTTTCTTAAAAATATGCTATGATTGTGATGGGAGAGAGTAGGCTACGTTGATAGTTTTTTTTTCTTTCTTTTCTTTTTCTGCAAAGAGTGAAAACTGAACTTGGCCAAGAAAATTTCCTGCTCACTTGAGGTTGCGTCAGGTCTTTTAATTTGTGATGTGAAGTATAATTAATTTCTTAGCTAAACTCTAAATAACAAACAAGGTTGTTTCAAAAAAATAAATAACAAACAAGGTAAATGTTTACTTCTTTTGAGTAGCTGAATTTCGATAGGGCTTTTACTCTGATGTAGTAAACTATACATGTACTAATTATGACCATAAGAAAAAATATTGTACTGATTATTTTCCACGTTCTAGACTGTTAAATATTAGGAATATATAAAAGATCTGAAATAAAAGCTAATTTACACCTTGACTTTATTTAATTTTGTTTTATGATAGATACCTTGATTTTCCTTGTAGGTTGTATCTTTAAGTGCTTTCCAAAGAAACTCATATTTGCTTGGTGCTTTTTCTGTAAGCATGTGTTGATCCATTTCATGTTCTGACTGATATTTCTTAGTTTAATATAACATCTGTAAAGAAAAAAAAAAAGGAATCGCAAATTGAAGCTTGCATTTATTGATTATTTGATTTAAAAAAATTGAACCAGTTCTATTTTATTTTCAGGAACTGTGACATAAGTATGCTATGTCCACTGGTTGCTTGAAATGATAATAATTTTTTATTTAGCAGACATCATTTTAATTTGTAAGAGAAGGTGTTCCTGAAAGCACCTAGGCTTTCAGGGCTAAACATTTGATATGCTTCCTGGTCCTTTTCTGTAGGTCCTGTCTTTGCTTCCTTCATATGAAGGGAAATCTGTACTGGAGCTTGGTGCTGGAATAGGCCGTTTCACTGGAGAACTCGCTAAAACAGCTGGGAATGTTCTTGCTCTGGATTTTATCGAAAGTGCAATTAAAAAGGTATTGAAATTTGCAATGTCTTGATATAAAAGTTTTGTGCTTGCCAACTTGAAATATGATGGCCTTCATCTGATTTCTAGATGTGTGTGGTTGATTCATTCAATTCTTTTATGCAATTTTTTTTCTCGCAGAATGAAAGCATTAATGGTCACTACAAGAACACTTCCTTTATGTGTGCTGATGTGACATCCCAGGACCTGGTGCTTCAAGCTAACTCCATCGATCTGATATTTTCAAATTGGTTATTGATGTATCTTTCAGATGAAGAGGTAATGGATGAGACATGCTTTGAATAAGTAACAAATTCTAGTTCCATAGTATTCATTGATCTTCTCGCTGTGGTTGTCCTTGTAAAATGGATCTGTGTCATAAAAATTCTGAAGGGCACCTGTTTTCTAAATGAGTTAAAATTGTGTTCGAATGTGCTGACTGAAATATATTATAAGTTTATGGCTCTTGAATTTTCCAACTTTTGTCTCTTAATGTAGGTTGAGCAGCTAGTTCAAAGAATGGTAAAATGGCTGAAGGTTGGTGGCTATATCTTCTTTAGGGAATCTTGCTTCCATCAATCTGGAGATTCAAAAAGGAAAGTTAATCCGACACACTATCGGGAACCAAGTTTTTATACTAAGGTGAGAAGGCATACTGTCCTACTGCTCTTCCCTTTTGCTTGTCACTTATATCAGACATTCAGGCTTGTCAGTAAAAATTTAGCTATTATATGAAGGATTGTTGCTTCACTCTTTACTTTTCTTATTATTTTCAATACCATTTTCTTTGAAATAACTAATTGATTGTTTATTCCATAAATAGGTTTTCAAAGAGTGCCATACCTTTGATCAAGATGGGAATTCCTTCTAACTTTCTCTAGTTACTTGCAAGTGTATTGGTGCTTATGTTAAAAACAAGAAAAACCAAAACCAGGTACTTTTGTTTGTCCATGCATATACACATGTGTTAACCATGGTCAACTGAGGTCAGTGGACATGTCTCTATGGTTTATAGATATGTTGGCTGTGGCAAAAGGTTCATTCTACGGAAGATAAGGGGTTTCAAAGATTTTTGGACAACGTGCAGTACAAAACTAGCGGAATATTACGTTACGAGCGCATCTTTGGAGAAGGTTATGTGAGCACTGGTGGAATTGGTGAGTGTCCCTTTTTGTTTTAACTTGTGATGTTCTATTTGCATTGTGCCATTAAATGTTGTTATGTATCACTGTCCAACAGAGACTACAAAAGAGTTTGTGGATAAGCTGGATCTTAAACCTGGACATAAGGTGCTTGATGTTGGATGTGGAATTGGGGGAGGTGACTTTTATATGGCCGAAAAATATGATGCTCATGTTGTTGGTATTGATCTTTCCATAAACATGGTATCATTTGCACTTGAGCGTGCCATTGGGCGCAGTTGCTCAGTTGAGTTTGAAGTTGCTGATTGCACCACGAAGACATACCCAGACAACACATTTGATGTCATATACAGCCGTGATACTATCCTTCATATACATGTATGTTTCAAATATATCCTGTTTCAGATGTATACTTTTTTCAGAAGCAACACTTAATGTGTGTTAAAGTTCTAAATTATACGAAATGATACCTGAGAGACATTTGTTTTTATAATCACAGTACTAACATTAAATGCTTCATGCTTGTTTTGTTCAGAGTAACATTGTTTAGGCTGACATGATTTTGCTTTTGTTTTGCAGGACAAACCCTCTTTGTTCAAAAGTTTCTTCAAATGGCTGAAGCCTGGGGGCAAGGTCCTTATCAGCGACTACTGCAGGAGTCCTGGAAAACCATCAGAGGAATTTGCAGCGTACATCAAGCAGAGGGGTTATGACCTACATGATGTGGAGGCTTATGGACAGGTGCTTCTTACTTGCATTTTTATATGGTTATACTAGACACAGTTACTTTTGATCAAAATGCAGCACTGACTCTTGCCTGTTCATCATATTATACAGATGCTGAAGAGTGCTGGTTTTCGTGATGTCATTGCCGAGGATCGAACTGATCAGGTTTCTTTGTAACTAGCTTTTCCACTAAGATGTTTGGATGATGACAAGTTTCTACTATACTAATCCATGCTCTGTGTTGCATTTCAGTTCCTTGGTGTTTTATAGAAGGAATTAGCTAAATTTGAAAAGAACAAGGATGATTTCCTGTCTGACTTCACCCAGGTGATTCAACAGAAGCACTTAAGAAACTCCAGTCATGGACTGGCAGGCAGATTAGGAGCCTGCGTCCTTTCTTTTGTGTCTTTGACATCTCTAACTCTGAATTTCACTTATATATTCCAGGAGGACTACGATGATATTGTGAACGGTTGGAAAGCAAAACTGCAGAGGAGTTCTGCTGGTGAGCAGAGGTGGGGGCTGTTCATTGCCACCAAATGATGATGCAGATGTGCGTGGACGTGCAAATAAAGCATCCTTTTATTATAATCGATGTCGCATTAGTTATTCTGAACCCAGCTGTTACCTGGTAGCCTGGGTTAGTACCTACTATCCTGTTTATTTAGTGCGTGGAGAAAACTCGTCCAGTTTTACAATCCCGTGACTGCATTGCCGGGGTGCTGTGGTAATCCATGAAGTCTATGTAATAAAGTAATAAGCTGTCTGCATGTTAGTATGTGGTCTTTTGAGTTATGTGCTATACTTATGTGATGGAAGTTTCAGAGTTTCTTATCTATCTATCTATACTATAAAGGAGTGAAGAATTAGAGGACACCTGTCACAGATCTCCTCCGTTGGATCGTTCAGATTTTTCATCCAACGGTTATCCCGGAGGGACGATACTTATGTGATGGCGTGTTTCGCTTCATGCCTCCGCTGGGCAACGCTGCCAACCGATCCCTCCCCGCATGTCGACTCCTTCCTGTCTGCTTGGTCCCTCTCGCCTCCCTCCCGTCTGCTCGCACCCACCCACCCGTCCCCTCCCCTCGTGAAATTCAATTGCACGACACCTGCGTCGACGACTCCGCTCCCTGCCTGCGAGGCTGCGACAACTGCCGGTGGCCGGACGCTGCTGTCGTGGCGAGTGGGATCCGCGGCCACGACCAACCCCAGAGAACATGGCGAAGCCGCACTACAGTCGCCACCACGAGCCGAGCACTGGCCTCCGCCCGTCGAGGCCCCTTTCGACGCGTGAAGCTTGGCAGTGCTGCACCTCCCGGATGTGATCTCCCCTCTGCTCCGAAATTTCCTTACGCGCTGCAAACTACTGCCCGCGGCTTGCCGTGGCTTGGGCGGCGGCTCTGCGCCGAATCTGTATGTGTGGAGGATTGGAATTCGAATATGTCAGCACGACAACGCAACCGGTTAGGGTGGAGCTCGTCAACGTGCTCCGCAAGGACGGCGCCGATCCCGCTGCCGCCTTCGTCCACCGCAAGAAGGTCCATCATGCCGAGAAGAACATCCGCGACGCCTTCCTTGCACTCTACCACGGCCTCGATCTCCTCAAGAAGTTGAGGTATGGATATGATGGTCGATGCTCTCTCTTTCTGTCGATCGTGACAACTAATCAAGCCGACGTCCTCCAGTTCAACCTTCCTCACGCGCATCATCAACCATCGCCATTGTTACTCTGCTGTCAACACCCGGCTTGATTAATACTCTGCATGGCATCGCAAGTGCAGGAAGTGGAGCCGTGGAGGTGCAAATCGCCGGCAATTAGGGCACGTACACAAGCCAGCGAGTGTCATGCATGCCCACAAAGCCAGAGTACGTCCTTTGTAGCTACTGCTTTGTTTTTTTTATGTTTGATCAATTTCACTCTCCATCCATTCCACCTCATGCAAGTTCGATTCTTTTTATTTTATTTATTTATATCAAATATCAATATCAATTCAGCCGATGTCATCCTGAGCTTTCCGTATTTACTTTGTCTAAATTCTATAGTATGAACCACAAAATGGATTTTGCTCCTTTTGGTCATGGTCCCGGCCCTGTAGTAGTCAATAATGAAAGGTGAAATAAAATCTCCTCAAAACTGCCTTTTTTCCACCTGGGTATTTCAAATTAAATTATTGTTATATGAACTACACTCGAAATCTTGATCAGGTAATGTGATCTATATTAAATCTGATAATGGTAAACAAATTTACAAAACCCTCTATAATGCCAGTCTCAATTTATTGCATCACATCAGCCATCAATCCTCTGTAAAGCCTATAGCATTGGTCATATAAATACATCTTTATGTTTCCATGGTTAGATTTCACATTACTGATTTTCTGAGGTACCTTCTCTCTAAAACATCCTTATCACACATTCTGAAGTACTATTTACATTGAACAGGGCAAGTATTACATGGGAAAAGGCTGAAGAGTTTAAGAAGGAGCATTGTTATATATCTCTTGATTATATGGCAGAGTTGCGAATATTTAAGGAAAGCTTTGAATTCTTGCATTCTTGTTTTGAATGAATTTGTATAACTTTACATTTTAGAAATTAACTTTTTTTTTTTACTTTTGAAAGCAAGCTAACTGGTATTACGTATATAGGTTGTGGCCTATCAAATGGAAAATGAAAAAACTTATGATATGTAGGGTTACACGTAGCTTGTTAAACTTTAAATAAGATATTTACAATGAACTGATGTTGTCAGAGATTGGTGGCAATGGCCAGTTAGCATGTTATGATGATTTGTAGTTAGTCACAGTATAGAAATCCTTTATTTTACGATGATTTCTACTGGCTCTTAATGATGGCCAAATAATTTTTTTCATGAAGTCATATTAACACCAAAAAAACATAGTAAAACAGACTGACTAGCAACAAATTAGCCATCCTTATGAGAAAATCATCGTAGAAGGTCATATCTCTTGTAGTGATAGGATTTGTATAAAGTGCATAGGGCTCAAGGAGGTAAATATGTTTGGAGGCGCTTGCATTTTGGATCAGAGACGGTAAGTGGACATTGTGCCAAATTTCTTATTTTTCATCGATGTTGTGTTTGTGTGCTTATATCTCAGATGACAATTCTAAGCTACTACTTCGTTTGAAGAAACATGAAACTTCAGTGACTGCTGTGGAAGATGAGAATTCAGATTCTTTGATCACCGAGTTTATTTCAGACTTCATGCTTCCAACCAGGTTTCTAGGTGATTGACGTCTCTCATCCATATACTTCACGGTAGTCCAACCAAATGTTTCATAGTGAATCATCATGCTTTAAAAGTTTTGGTGGGAAGCTCTCTCTATTTGCCTTACACACTGTTGTTCTCATTTTTGAAGATCTATGATAGCAGGCTGATATAGATTTAACTATGGTGATTGACTAATCTTAACATTTTATATAAGAAAAAGAAAAGAAAAGAAGCAGAACGTAATGCTGGCCGAATGTATGTTAACATTCCATGAACCCAATGCTGATATATTCGAAATTATTTAGGTTCAAAGTTTTAATCTAATATAATTACAAGATACATTTTTTTCATAAACTTTAGGAGTTGAATTTGTAATCTTGAGAAAATGTATGTTTTTATCTTTGTAAAATGTAATAGTCATGAACTAAACACTTCTCATGTTTAATTTTTTTTAGACACGTGCGTATCCCACGTGCATTTCTACTGGTTAAATAAAGCATCCAAGGTAGTGAAATGGAGTGCGGCCTGTCGCTTTTGGAACAGAAGCGCATGACTGATCTCTTGTGCTACTTGGTGGAAGTTAAGACATTGGCATGTGGAAGTACATTTTAATATTTTATTTTATTTTATTTTATTTTATTTTCGCAAGGCCAAACACACGCGAAACAACCAGGCGACAGCTTGTTCCCGGCTGAACATCGTCTGTGACAGGCATGTAGCCTGCGTCGATTGCCACCTCGCCACCACCTGCTTCGCTCCTTGAAATTTCAGTTTCCCCACTTTCGCTGCAAATTCACGTTTGCTTTCGCATGTCAAGTCGAGGAAACGGTTGAGTCCGCGTCTGTTTGAGTTCCTCATCTGCAGTTTACTTCCTATCACAAATGTTTGACACATATAAGGAGTATTAAATATAAACTAACAAATAACTAATTATACAAATTACGATTAATTTACGAGATGAATTTTTTAAACCTAATTATTTTAGGATTTGACAATATGGTGCTACAGTAAATATATGCTAATGATTGATTAATTAGACTTAATAAATTTATCTCACGGATTACTGAAGATTTTTATAATTTGTTTTATTATTACTATCCGAATACTTTCCAGTGACACCCTAACGTGACACCCGACGTGACATCTCTAAACTTTACTCCTGAACTTAAACAACACCTGAACCGATTAGCTTTGCGTGTGAAGCCGGATGGACTGATGAGTGATGAGAGGAACCGTGCAATCCATTCTGATTTCTGACCAATCCATTCTGACCAATGGGCGACGACGCCGACGAGTGAGGGTGTCAAAGGACTAGGGCAGGTGTGCCCTGGCCGAAGCGGCAACGCGCGGAGCCTGGCCGCCTGGCGGCCTAAGCGACGACTTGAGAGTCCAAAGTCCACACTCCCAAGCGCAAGTCTGCGAGTGCGATGGCCAAATCTTTTCCTTTTCCCTTCGTTTCCTTCACGGGCGCGCTCCGGCAATTAGGCCCCGTTCAAACTTTTTCAGGTCTCAACAAATCAGTGAATAGTACTTTTAATCATGACTTTTCAGCCAAACGAACAGGTATATTGTTGCATGCTGCCATGCTGTATATAACCCACAAATGCTCCATGGTTAATCAGCGTGCTCCGTTCTCCAGTTTGATGGTTTCACCGCTGTGGAAGGACACACAACTATCCCGTTGAAGTTCTCTCTTTCTGCTTCGTGTCCCCTCATTTTAACTCTTTATTTAATTAGTAACCAAGAGATTCGATAGCGAAGGTTGTTAATTTATTTTTTTTACTTCGAATTCCACATGCTAGACCGACCAAACGGTGAAATCCAAGCTTGCACAAAGCACATGCCCGCGGTTTTATCGTAGTAGATTTTTGCTGCATAAATTTCTAAGGTAGAAAATCTTTGTTGGCACGAAGATCTTCTCGAAACGAGCCTTGGGAGAGTTGTATTCTCGGAGAGTACAATAACATACTGATTCCTTCATTCTTCATGTCGCAAATCACGGCGAAATCTAGAAAAGCAGGTCACGACAAGGCATATAATAAGCCCAAACCAAAAAAGCCCTCAGAAATCACGAAGCGCGTCGACGGGGCCTATGATTGATTCCTCCTCGAACCCCTTCGATCAATCAAAAAGTAGCTTAAAACAAGCGGAATCCTAACTAATCTCACTGAAACCTGTACCCCGCGCTCCAGATCCCAGGAGGGCCCCACACCGCCGCGTATGCGTATTTCCAGTCCCCATCCACACCCGCAGCGGCGCCATACGCACAAGCGCCCGACAGGGACGCCGTGCGCGTCACGAGGCCGAACCGGAAAGACCGCTCCGAAAACCTCAGTCCAACACCCCAACACGCACCACCACCCTTTCACCAAAAAAAAAAAAAACCGTACCACCACAACAAACCACGGGCGGGCACGGCACACCATCGCTCCCCGTTCGTCCGTTCCCGGCTCGGCGGCTCCTGTCCGCCTCCACTCCACCACGGCACCACCCGCGCGCGCACACAACACAGCCCGTCACCGTCTCTCCCACGCGCCGCCGCCGCGGCCGCGCGCCCGCCCCGAAACGCCACGCACGCAAACCCCCCCGCCCCGCCTCGGCCTCCCGCGGTAAACGCCATCTCCTCTTTTTTTAGTCCTCTCCCGACTCCCATTCTCCCTCCCCGCCGCCCGCCTTTCTCAGTTTTGGATGCCACGGAGGCCTGCCAGTGCCAGCAGTAGGCCACCGCCATACATACGCGCACGAAGATGCCGGTGAAGCGGTCGGCGTCCGTGGCGGCGCTCCCGCCGGCCTGCCGCCGCGCGCGGGCCCGCCTCTGCGTCCGCCTCGCCGCGCCGCTCTCCTTCCTGCTCCTCTTCGTGGCGCTGTTCCGCGCCCAGCCGCTCCTGGGCGTCCCGCCCGCCGCTCCGCCGCCCTCTGCGGGGCCCGCTAAGGTCGCCTTCCTCTTCCTCGTCCGCGCGGGGGTGCCGCTCGACTTCCTCTGGGACGCCTTCTTCCGCGTAAGTACCAATCTCCCCCTGATCGATCCCTCGCGTCTGGTTATCTATATTCGATTTATTAATTGGTGGCCTGATCGCTCCCCATGTTTTTGCAGAGCGGCGAGGAGGGGAGGTTCTCGGTGTACGTGCACTCCGCGCCGGGGTTCCAGCTCGACCGCACCACCACGGGGTCGCCATACTTCTACGGGCGGCAACTTGCGAGGAGCGTCAAGGTTGGACCATGTGTATTTTCTACTGTACCTTTACTATGACGTGGGGGTCTCTTGGTACGATCTTGACTTTGGGAATGTATGGTTGCGACCCGCAGGTGGTGTGGGGAGAGGCCACCATGGTCGAGGCAGAGAGGATGTTGTTTGCCGCCGCGCTTCAGGACCCCGCGAACCAGCGCTTTGTTTTGCTCTCTGATAGGTAGGTGTGCTACTTTCTGATGTTCCCGGCATGTGTTAACTGATCTTGTTCGTACCGTGAAGTGGTCCATGATGAAGTGCACGGTACATTGTCTGACTCTTGATCGATTTAATAATAACCATTTAAGATGTTTGGTAATGGTATTTGACCTAGTCATATGCATTTGGACGTCCTGTTCTGCTGGTACTGCTTACTGCTCTCGATATGCTTTTCTAATAATATTCTCTAGTGTCTCCATATCACGTTTTGTTTTGCTTTCATATGTTGGCATAACAACATCCTCACTTGTTATTTAAAGTTTGCAATTTCTATATTAGAATTTAACATTTTGATACATTTTTTCGTTTTTTTCCCGGTATGCAGCTGTGTTCCTCTCTACAATTTCAGCTCCATATATACTTACTTGATGGCTTCACCTAAAAGTTTTGTAGACAGGTAATGGGGAAAAAACATGCAATTTCTTGTTTGTTCATTTTGATTTTCTCCACAATCTTCAATATTTCAATTATTTGTTCTCAAATATAATAAGTTATTAGTCTTGCAGCTTTGTTGACAAGACGGAGAAGCGTTACAATCAAAAGATGTCTCCTGCCATTCCAAAGGATAAATGGAGGAAAGGATCTCAGGTTATTAGTTTGTGACCTTTCTTGTTACTATATATATATATATATATATATATATATATATATATATATATATATATATATATATATATATATATATATATATATATATATATATATATATATATATATATATATATATTTCAATACCTGCTGAGAGCTGTATTCTGACTTCTGGGTCCATCTGTCAACTCATTTCAGTGGGTAGTATTAATCAGAAAACATGCTGAAGTTGTTGTTGGTGATAAAAATGTATTAAAAGTATTCAGAAGACATTGCCAGGTATATTGTTGTTCTCTTCATGTTGACACTGGAATTTGTTTTTAGCTTCATTTGTTTTTTAGCTTCATTTGGTAACTATCAAAGGGATTTTCAGTGCACCTTGTTGTTTCATTTTGTCTCTTTATTGCTCTAATAAGTGTAGATCCTTGGATCCATGAGCTTACAACCAGTTGAACAAAAGCATGAGATGAGCTGACTTTTATTGAAATTAGATGGGAGAAAAAACTGTCCCTTTAATTTTGATTCATTGTGGTCCAGTTAATTGGATAAGTACCAAGCAAACTGCTCAAATACTTTCAAGGTTTAAGTACTAATCTGAGCTAGTTTTATGAAATCTGTTCTGGTCTTCTTTTCCACAAACAACATTACTTGATGAGTTGATGTAGTCTACACTTCCAGGACTATCTTCATAAAACTACTTTATGATTTCCACTTGATTAGTGTCTATTTTGATTAGCACCATGATCAATTACTGGTGCAGATCTATTATGATCTTTATCTCATTTATACGAGGCTCTAATACAACACAATAATATAGTCTTCATATTCTTCAATCAGCAGCAGTTACAGTTTTTTTGGGTTTAACCAACTTCTGCAGATGGTAGTAACCAAGAGCTTGCTTGGACGAAGGCCAAATGCTGTAAGTTTTTAGTTTACTTCATTCGTGCACACTTTTATTAGGTTTGTAATTACTCTATAGATATGAAGTTGTGAGCCAAAATTGTGGCATTCAATGCCTGTTGTTTGGCACTTTGAGAAGGCGGTTTTACTGTAGATTGGGAAATATCGTATATAAGAACAATCCTTACCTTGATCTGTGCAATCTTAGCTAAAATGAGATTTATAATGTACTGGAGCTAGTAATAAACATAATTGGATCTGCGCCATTGCTCTATGCTTTGTAATATGGACTACATTTCATCTTACCAAATGTGATATTCTGTAAATGATGTGACTTGTCTAAGTTTTATATTAGGTACTCCCTCCGTTTCAATTTATAGGTCATTTTGGCTTTTCTATATACACAACTTTTATTATGTATCTAGACACATCGTATATCTAGGTGCATAGCAAAAGCTATGTACATAGAAAAGCAAAAACGATCTATAATTTGGGACAGAGGGTGGTAAGTGTTTTCTTTTTGTTTGTTTCAATCTTAAATCAATCTAATGGGTGAACTGATTTTCCATCCCCTGTTCAGTAACTATTTTTCATGCATCAAACAACTGATCGTCTGATCCTCTAATTGAATGTTCTTGTTTGTTTGATTAGTGTTTACATTAACAAATCCACTTTCCTTGCAGAGACGACTGGGGTTCACCTTTCGGAGAAAGCAGGTACTGGTAAAGTTCAGTTGTCCACATTCTCTTCAAATATCCTCAAGCATGTATTCAGATGAAGTAGATCTAGTTGTCACTTTCATACTTACACACATGATTGCAAAAAGAAAGGAGCACATATAGTTTCTTGTTCATAGCTGTTGCTCAAAGCACATAAGGTTTCTTATTCATTTAATTATGTGCCTGACACATTATGTCATGTTTAACTTTTCAGAAAGGAGTAGCTCAACAGGAGCATGATTGTATTCCGGATGAACATTATGTGCAGACATTATTTTCTGTAAGCTTTGTTGTTACTTCTATAGATCTCAAAGTTGGAACTGTCATAATTATCACACAGATTCATAATGGTGGCACATTATTTTAATATATTCTAGATCAAAGGTCTTGAAGATGAACTTGAGAGAAGAACTTTGACCTATACCTCATGGAACCAATCATCAAATCCGAAAGACAAAATGACTTGGCATCCTATGAAATTTGAGTATGATACATCTAGCCCTGAGCATATCAGTGCTATCAAGGTAGGCTCTTGATTTTCTTCTGCATGTCTGTTACTCAGATCAGAATTTGTGTTTGCATGGTAGAATTAGTTACCTCAAACCTATGTGTTGGGAATAGGTTTAATCGTCGATACCTGATGGCAATGTGTATTCTATTATTCAAGCATGATCCATTGTATGGTTTACTTTTATGACAGCCGCTTTTCTTAGATAAACATTGTGTTCAGGACAGAACATATATATTGTTATTGCTCAGTTACCACCACACCACTCATAATTTGTTATGAATATTTTTGTAGAGAATTGATCATGTCAACTATCAAATGGAGCAGAGGACGGAGTGGTGCCAATGCAATGGTACCTCGGTTCCATGTTTTTTATTTGCCAGGAAGTTCTCCTATAGTGCGGCCATGCATCTTTTGGAACAAGGAGCCATTGGCACACCGAAATCTGCTCAGCTGATGATTAACTTTTAACAAAATTGTTTACACAAGTCCACACCGTTTTGATGGGTCAGATACTGTTCACAATTAGTACCAGCCTCAATGGGAGCTGTAGCATTTGCAGCAGTAACTACAGAGACATGGAGTATCAGAGTATTGACAGTGGCCAGACTGCGCTTAGACAGTTAAAGGACTTAAAGAGGGTTGATGTACAGGCTACAGAGCATCGGTTTTGAAGTTTGTCAGCTCCATCAGTATATGCGATCTATAGATGTAGTGAAGGACAGAGTACTCGCAACCCTTACCCTAACAGAACAAGAAAGTTATAACAATAGCTTAATTTTTCTTATACATATTCTTCCCCTTGTATGATTAAAGAATAGATAGTTTTGTTACTGCATACAGGTTATTAGACATAGTGAATAGGAAAATATGCAAGAGGAGATACATGTGTCCATCTGACCTACTGTTTAGAACATCGGTCACATTGGCCGATGATTTGAAATTATTGCAAGTCTATGGACCAACGAAAACTCCTGTGTTTTTCTTTTTCCGTTTATCCCCTCGGGAACGTACTATTATTTTTCAACAAACGTCGTTCCTCTAAGCATACGTACTATTATTTTTCAACAAACGTCGTTCCTCTAAGCATGTACTCGCTTGTATATCTTATATATACAAGACCTAAGGTTCACCAAACACAGCAAGAACCCAAATGATTCTGCCCTGCTGCTTCACATGCTGAGGGAATGTATTAGAGTTATATTACTTCCTCTTGTAGATCTTGTGTAGAAAGGACTTCAACACCGCCTGTACCGTTTCACTGGGTTGTGCTTCAATGTCTGAAGTCAACTTTTCGTAACTCTCCCTTTCATACTCAGCGAAAGCCCTCTGTCAAGTGATAAAATGTCACGGTCGGTAGTATATAAAACGCTGAGTACAGAAATACTATCATGCTATTCTATATGCAAGGAAAAAGTTGCTAAATGTTTGCTAAGATAAAATCCAAAGGTAAAAAAAGAGATCGAAGCAACCTCAAGATCCAATTATTTGTACAGAGCCTTCATTTCTGCCACACAAGCAGGATCTGATTTCCCATAATTTTCCTGTGAATGGCATGCAAATATTAAGGTAGTGTGTTCTAATTATATAAAGAAGTCGTTGCCAATGGGCCTTACGAATAAGAAGTCCTTTTGCTTCTCATCAGCACGCTGAAGTGCTTGAACAAATAGCCAGGAACACTTGAAGTCTTCAGTGTCAGATCCAATCTGCCATGATATGCTTAGGAAATGAAACACAGAGCACTGTGGTGGTATTGGTATCATAGTGAAGTACTGAAGTGTAGTAACTTGCCCTGCCGATGACATCCGGATCGCCAAAACAGTCTAGATAATCATCCTGAAAGGAAAATGTAACTACTAACATTTAATGTGAAAGGGTACCCAGCAAAAAAAGGCTGTTCAAGTCTAAAAAGATCAACTGTACTGCTAAGATGACTAAACCTGAATTTAAAACACCCATTTCAACTAAAAATTGCTTCACTTGAGCATAATCGTCCAAACTCTGACCGGATAGTAGCAGTGCGCATGCGACCTTGTAACAGTTTTGAAGAATTTTGCTGCTAGTGAATAACCGCTCCAGAGTAAAGTACAAGAAAAGGAACAGACAGATTGAATATTGGCTAAAACATGCACGTAAACACATTCTACGGATATTAACCCGGCGATTGCTTGCCGTAGGTTGGTCAAAAGAAAAGAAGAAGAAGAAGAAGAAAAGAACTGTTGCTACCAGCATCAACTTCACGCTTCATCACTTCACCTAGAGGCTAAGGGCCTGTTATTTGATTTATTTGAGGTGCATCTTTTAGGCTTCTGACTCAAAAACTGGCTTCCTGTCTTTTGATCTTTGGCTGTTGTTTTTTCGCTATTAGGCCATGTCCATCGCAAGCATGCAGTAGTAATGACCTTATGAGAGTGAAGATGACATGTATTCCCAAAACCCCCAACACACATGGATTGATGTGGATATATGGACATCCAAACAAGCACTAATGCAAACCACATGGGTAGGTTAAGAAAAAGTAAGCATACAACATGTTTTTATCTTTTCTCTTTTGCTCTCTCTTAGGCTATGGATATCTTTTTTTTGGAACGAGGCTATGGATATCTCTGCACGTACTACTGACTACCTGCAAACTACTATTTTTCCTTCTCTTACCTCCAAGTCAGATCTATTCCTACGTGGCACGATGGAGCCTCTATTCTAGTCGGTGCGTTGGGCATGACATGTGGGCCTGAGCGCAACAGGTTAACGTGAGCCAGTTTGAACCGCCACGTCAGCAAAACCAATAGCCAAACCCACTAAAAGGGGTTAAATGTCTGGTTTGGTGAAGTTTAGAGTGCTCAATACGTGGTTTCATAGTTCAGGAAGTGAAGTAGATGCAGATCAGCAAAGATCAGGAGATTATATAGACTTTTTTTCATTTTGAATCCACATGTATAAACGGCCTTTTCACAGCTAAAACAAAATAACTTGCCAACTTGTCTTCCAAGCGATGAGCCTTGTCGCCGTAAGTCCTAGCCAGATGCTTCTTTTCTGAACACATCGGGCGCCGAGCGGCAAAGGGACGCAAACACTGGCCGACCGAGGGTGGGCGCGTCACTGCTCGAAGCCGACGTGCCAGCGTGTTTGGTTCGCAGCGTGGCCTGGAGCTGCCTGGTACGGATGAAAACGGTCGAAAAACTCCTCAACCATTTTCTACTTTTATATTTGAATACGAAAACGAAAACGGTAAAGCCGGACACGAAAACGAACGCGAATTTACAGAATATCGAGAATTTCGAAAACGAACCCATTCGAGCGAAATTATGTCGAACACGGTCGGTATACGAAAATTCAATACGAATACCGATCCACAATGCATAACAATAAAAAATAATCATCGTGGCAAATTTCAACTGCAAGAGAACAGACTTATCAATTTGGTTTCTTTAACGAGAGAAAAAAAGAAAAGAAAAAAAAAGAAAAAAAGGAAAATTCGAGATGCCATCGGTACTATACTAGAAAGGATAGCAACAACACCTGGCCCATCTAGCTCTCTCTCTTTTAGTCGGCCCAGTCACATGCAATGAAACAACAGCGCCGCGTGAAGCCAGATGCAGCCATGCAAGCATACAGCACCGTGCAAGGTGATTAGTCCTACCTCGATGACTCAGGGAGGCGCGACAGGGTGAGCTGCCTATATAATACGGCCAATGAGCATCAGTGCTCCACACTTGCCTTTGCCTATTTGCCTAGACAATAATGATTGACAACAAAATTCGGTTTAAACTGAATTTTGAATTCGGGATATTCCGAATTAAAAGTAGAAAAGTAGAAAACGGTCTTTTACATTTGAAATACGAAAACGAAAGCGAAAACGGTAAAGTCGGACACAAAAATACGAATTCGATCGGATAAAATACAGAAAACGATGCGGTTCGGTTCGGGATATTTCCGTTCCGTTTTCATCCTTACTGCCCGGCCCAGGCAACTTTACCAGGTTCAGAACCAAACTAGTGAGCCAATGTAGAACAATAGCTATGGGTCATCAGCATAAAAGTGGAAGTAGTGGTCATGACTCACGAACCATAAATGTAGTCGCAACGGTCCACAGCACAAGGCCATTTTCAACGCAAATCAATATCAAGACCAATCCCTTTTACAAAGGGAGCGCACCCCGCAAGGGAAGAACAGCTCTTTCTACTTTTGATTATTCAAGGTCAAAGATCACATTCCATACCCACAAACCGTAACATTTGCACATCAACATTGGCCTGCTTAAGATTGTTCGCCTGTGGTGAACTGTGGTGAATACCTTTGTGCCAATCCAAAAAGGCCAAGGGTGCCACCCGTATGGATCATCAAGACTTTGGCTGCACTGTCTCCACAGCATAGATCAACAGCTTTCTCCCAGGCAGCCAAGGTGTACATCGGATCCAGCAGGATACCAGTCTGTTCAGCTACCTGGCGGCACATTGCGATTTCACCATCCAGCACCTTGCCAAATCTGAAGGAAAAAGGTGAAAGGTATTGATAGTTCAGTGCAAGAGTAAGTCCAAATTATTAGTACCAGTGTCTCAAAGTATCAAAATTACTGTTTTGTTCACTGAAATACGTTACATTGTATGTTGATTCCTTTAGAGAGGTAGATGGATATCCTTGATGACAATTGGGATACCACTGAAACAACTTAGTACATGGATACCCACAAATTACAAGGTTCTGAATATGTTGAATCCTGAATGTTATCCTCTGACATTAGAGTTTGGTTCTGAATATGCTGAATCCTAAATGTTATCCACAAATTACAGAACTACCAAGCATGCCATCAGCAAACAACCTTTATACTGTAAAGCATACAAGTTTGGAGCTTCGGGAATCTTTATTGCAGCGAAAAATATTCTTTATCAGTTATCTGAGAAGTTTCAGTGACTTTGCATATTGAACAAAACGGGTACCAAGTAATAAAATGCAGTATATGCACTTTACTAAAACATACCTTCTAGGTGAAAAGCGCTCGACCCATTGAACTAGATTGTCATGAGTAGCATCTTCCACCATTCCATGGTAGATTTCTGGGAAAACCTTCTCAAAATCAGATACAAGAGATCTCTCTCGTTGTTTATATCTTTCAAGTGTGTCAGCAAGCATAACACCGGTAACCCTCCACTGGATTCTGCATGTGGGAGAATTAGATGAGATGTGATAGGTAGCAAAGATGCATGGAGAGAATAGCACTAACAACATTAGGTGATTTCGTGATGAAAATAAGACCTGACAGTTTCAAATTCCCAACGCAACATAATGCGGCATTTCAAATTTATGATTGACTGATTGTTTTCCGCAATTTTTTTTATTGTGCAGGTATTTGTATCAAACGCACCCTAGACATACCGCTCCAAGAGCTAACCCCACAGCTGTTGTGCCTGTTCCAGAATCTACAATGATATGAACTTTCTCATCCTTTCCAAATAATGTCAAACCAGAAAGATACTCCAGTAGCCGCATGACACCTGAAGAGAGAATAAATCATGTGAAAAGCAGAACGATCACTTTCTCTATCGAGCTTCAGTAAAAGTTTTCCTTTTACAAATCTCAGAACAGACATAAGAAATCAACATATTCTGGTGCAAAGTACTTGAAGAGAGAATACTGATCTTAATGCTCGGAATTTAATTTTTCAGCCCTGAGGAAACACAGATTGAATATGAAGTGAAACCAGTCAAAGATGTATGGACTAGAATATGAGCCTATCAATTTATTTTATTTTATTGGCAGTAGAAACATCATGTGTAATCATGAATGAAACTAGACAAAAAGAATCCCTTCTTACCAAGCAGTGCTTGAACACTCCCTGCCCCTTCCTTAACAATCATTACTCTTCTTGAACCATTTCCATCAGTGGTGTCCTCATCTACACCCAAATCCTTTCCTATAACTTCATCTGCCCACATCACTGTGCCACTAGATCCTGCAACCTTTATGGCATGCTCATAAAGCATCTCATCTCTTTGGGCATACAAAGACCGAGAGGCATATGTAACATTGCCAAACATCAATGAGATCAGATTATACCCTGTGGGGACATCCAGTTGCTCGCCTCTCAGCAGTATATGTGGCCTGATTCCCCATTCGGCACAATGAACCGCTGATACATAGATAGAAAATAGATTGTTAGGGAAACTAAAAAACATGGAGTACCATTTACATGAAAAAGGTCATCCGAAAACAAAATTTGGCATTAAACGCGCGTACATTACACAAACCTATATCTATATATATCTATATCTATATATATCTATAACAGGTCCTGGGTTCGAAGCCGTCTCTCTGCAGAATTTCTGCGGGGGTAAGACTTTGCTTCGGTTATTCCCTTCCCTAACCCCACTCGTGTGGGAGCCTCTGGCACTGGGTCTGCCCTATATATCTATAACAGATGGAGGCCACTAACAATCATTAATTGCTATAAAGCTCAATCCTCATGAAGCCACATCACCCAAATTAGCCACCATTCGTCTCATATTTCTTTATATTCCACCTCATTTAACCATGTCCAGTAGCAATCATTAACTAAAGCTCAAACCTCATGAAGCCACATCACCCAAATTTGCCACCATTCGTCTCATATTTCTTTATATTCCACCTCATTTAATCACGTCCAGTAGCAATCATTAACTAAAGCTCAATCCTCATGAAACAACATCATCTCTTACAGCCACCGTGCAGGCATATACACTTTTTATTCATTCATACACCACACAGATTAGCTTGGTTTTAGCCTCTTCTTTAATAGAGAATTCATTTGAACTACTTTTTAATTCCCACAGCAATGCGCACAGGGAGATCACCTAATCTATATTAAACGGTACGAGCGATTCAAGCAAACAAATTTGCATGGATACACTGGAATTCAACAAGTAAATTACTAAATTTACAGAAGCATGGGACTCACCAACGGCTGCGGCATGGGCGCTCTGGCAACCCCCACATGTAACCTGCAATTGGGAGTTTGGGACAGTGAGAATTACCAACATATCACAAAACTAGATGCAAAATGAGGAAAAGGGGTGGCGAGATGGACGGACGATGTCAGTAGCGCCGCAGTGGCGGAGGACGGGCAGGAGGGCGTCGAGCTTGCGCGCCTTGTTGCCGTTGGCGAGCGGGTGAAGGAGGTCGTCCCGTACTATCTGGAACTTAGGATTGCCAGTCTATCTACCGTTGCCGCCGCCATTCCTGAGCGACGTCGTGAGGTTGGAGAAGGTGAACTCGGGACGAGAGGGAAAGACGGAGATGGTGTGGACTTGGGTGGCCGGAGACGGAAGCATCCATTCCGTGGCGGATAGGAAGCTTGCGACCGTGCGTCCGCCGGCGGCGAGTGCCGGCGTCGGCCGCATAGGGTCGAGGGAGGCAGCGGCGTGTAGCTAAAGGATACTCTAAAGCTAGAGTATATATACAGAGTAAAAACTGTTTACGGATACTTAAAACGATACTCTATTATTTCTCTCAGGCTGTGTTTAGATAGGGGTGTAAAATTTTTGAAAGCACAATAACTCTTTCGTTTTTATTTGGCAATCAATGTCCAATCATAGGCTAATTAGGTTCGAAAGATTCGTCTCGTGATTTACAAACAAACTATGCAATTAGTTATTTTTTTATCTATATTTAATGTTCTATGTATGCGTCCAAAAATTCAATGTGACAGAAAATCTTGTAAAAATTTTTGGAATTTTGAAGCAACTAAACATGGCCTCACTCTATATTTTAAGTAGTACAGTGCTTACTCTATAGTAAGCAGTGGCAGACCCCACTAGCTAAACAAAGGAAAAAATGTTATAACTCACAAACAAAAAATCCAAATTAAATTTCGATTGCACCATTAAATTCGTCTCAATAAATCCTTCAGAACTAGATCACACATGGATATATTTAGATAAAGTGACAAGTGAATCCCACAGTAGATAAAGTGGATAGAGGATGATATGGAGGATGGATGGGTGCGGGAGATTAGATAAAGTGACGAGTGAGTCCCACCATGGATAAAGTGGATAGAGGATGATATGGAGGATGGATTGGTGCGGGAGAATTGAGTATAGAGGAGAGAATTTTGCTGACTAAAACGTATAGAGGATGAATATAAAGGTTCATGAGTGCGGATAGCCTTAGGAGCGTAGTAGCATCCGAAGTTTTTTTTATTGCCTCAGTCTTTGGTATCTATGCTCATCCGTACGAGCTACGGGGAATAAATCCTCTGGGTGAGGCACCCGAGCGAGCAGCACTCGAACCCGGGTGGGCAGCCTAAGCACACGCTCAGCTGACCAACCAAGCACCAGCCAGTTCTCAGCAAATCATCATCCAAAGGTTTGTACAATACAACATGGTGCACCACACACCTGACAGCCATAGTACTTCCTCCCTTCCTTCCAAAATAATTGCATATTTCGTATTTTAAAAAGTAACTAATGTTAAATTTAATTAAATTTATACTTTAATAAATTATCAAATCTGATATTAGTTTTCTTCTGAGAATGTAAGATATAGATTTATTTTGGAAGAGAGAGTGGGCTAGATTTATCGTACTAAATTTATACTCTAAACATAACTATCAAGTTTGATATTAATTGAGTCCTGACAATGTAATATGTACTCCTATTTGGATGTAGGAGGTATGCTATATATATCATCTATCCCCTCTTGTCCTGAATAAATCAATTCGTAGAGCTGTCCTAAGTCAAATATGTTTAAGTTTGACCGAATTTATAGAAAATGACACTAAAATTTATGGCATCAAATTAATATCATTAGGTACACTATGAAATATCTCATAATTTGTTTATTTGGTGTCGTGAATATTGTTATATATTTTCTATAATCTTGGTTATTTTTTTAAAAAGAACTTAAACAATTTTAGAAATTAATTTTTTTAGGGATGGAGAGAGTAGACCTGTACACACCTACGCCTCAAGAAGGTTAGCTCTCACATAATCAGTGTCCAAATACACTCGAGGCAGGCCTAAAACAATAATGAGAAAATATCCGGTGGGAACTACACTAAGTTGAGTGAGCTCAAACGCTGGCATAGGCACGCTACGACAGGAGTTTTTTTTACTACACTTTTTTTTGACATTTTGATTGCACTTTTTTTTGTTTCTACAAGGATGATTCACAGGTGCTATTCCATCCGTTCTAAAATATAAGACGTTTTGGCTTCTTTAGATACATTGATTTTTACTATGTATATAGACATAGTATATATATATAAGTGCATAGAAATAACTATATATCTAGAAAAGCTAAAACGTTTATAATTTGGAATGGAGGGAGTATATCTTAAACCACCTCTCTAAAGGCATCTTCAATGGTCAGTTCTAAGCTAGTATTAGATGCCAAATGAAGAAAAGAGAGGTTAAAAACCTTTAAGCTAGTGGAAGTGAAGAGCTAAAGCTCTTTGTATGTCACGATGCATGCTTCTCTAACTCTCTTGATAGGAGAGAGAACATATGAATAAAGAACATCTTACATGTGAGCATACATGATAATTAAGAGATGACATCTAAGATTATGTGTATCTAACTTTTATTATTGGAGGTGCCTTAAAAGAAACTCAAAGAGACTCTTAAAAATGAAGGTATCGTAGGTTGTGTTAAAAAAAATAGCTACATTAAAAAGCATAAAAACATCCCTCCACAACTGAAGCCCAATCATCTATCTCAAATTTTTAAAAGCCCTATTGCATTGAAAGATATGTGTAATGGCCATCTACATAAGCCTAAAATTATATTATAATCTATTTTTCTAGAGATCCTTGAATTTTTGGTATACTTTTTCTGGATGTTCATTTCACTTAATGACATCAACGTTGAAAGGGCCGGATGGCCTCAAAAGTAGGGTTTTGAATTGGGATGTAAAAATTTAAAAGCGATAAATCTGAGCTTATGCAATTCTATTTCATCCCCCCTCGTGGTTCTAGTCCAAGAACTAAAAAAGACAAGATCAAGTCATTAGGGACATAACGCTAAACATGTCCTTAGCAAAAGAGCATGCTAAATAAGGTCCATAGTTGTGAAATTTAACTTTATAGCTAAGCACACTCTAGCATAAAAGAAATTCTAGTTGTCATACAATTTTCTTTCATGCGGACAAGAGGACAACACTAGTATATGACAAGAAGGTAGTGCAAGAATGAAAGAGAGGGCAAGAAACATCCGGAGTTTGTTCTCATGGTAGTGGTTGCCAAAAATATGTAACTCCTAGACCATGTTGTATCTCCACTAAGGTATGCTCTCAGTCACCAAGTCTCTTCCGGTCATGGTGTTGGGCATGTCACACTGACGCTATCACTTAGTCTTATCACTGTACCGACCATCTAGTCACACCTTGACCCCATTTGGACTGCGGCGTTTCTCCACGAAGGTTGATATGCCATATTGTCATTTGTTATTCAATAGCTTTTGAGGATGATATCAAGATTTAGAAAGCATGTTTACCTAATTTCCGGCCCCTATGAATCCATCATATTATGTAATAGGTGAGGATAAACCATGCGAGTACGCCCATACTCACGAAGATGATAATAGGTTTAAGCCTTACGAGTACTCCCATACTAATAATGCGGTTAAGAAGTTATTGTGGGTTGCCGAATTGTGGCCACTTGAGTATATGCAATGGTGTGGTTGGAGGCATATAGAGCGGATAGGCTGGGCACGACTACCCGACCTGATGTATGCTAGATGAGAGGGGGTGACTTTTGAGAACCTATGGGATGCTTGGAAAAGAAAGACTAGTTTGCTCTGTTTTATTTTACCTAGATTTTATTTATCCATTCGTGAAATGAAAATTATTCATTTCTATCGCATCTTGTGTATGTACGGAAACCTTGGTCCTATGTCTAGAGCTACGGTGATCACTTGTGTATATAGTGTAACCTTCAGTCCTCTTAATCAATGCTAGTGGAATGCAGATGTCGTCTTTCTAGAGATTACAGAGTTAGCTAGTTAGTTTTAAGGTGGTTAGTTGAGAGGTCAACACTTAGGATCTATTTAGATCACTAGGGCTAGTTATTACTAGTCTCTACAACTAAAAAATTCATAAGGGAATCATTCACCGGGCGAGCAAAAAACACCGCACGCTCCTTCGCTCGCCCGGCCTCGATGCGCATGTAAAGAAGGAAGCTCTGTCTCCGCAAAATCTCCGCTCCATCTCCGTCTCTGGTAAAAACGGAAGCTCCGTCTCTGCACAATCTCAACTCCATCTCCGTCTCCGGTAAAACAGGAAGCTCCGTCTCTGCACCAATACCCGCCCCGCGCCCAGTGAAGTTCCACAAGAAGCCACGCCCGTTGCAGTTCTGCCAGGAGCCTCCTGCTCGCGTCGTCGTGCCGCACCGGTCGATCTTCCCACGCCAGTCGCCTGCCGAATCGTCCACCAGACTTCGGCCTGTCTTCTGCTACCGCACACCACCCCCACCCTCCCACCAACTAGCAGACCTCAACCTCGGCATCGCCCTGCTCCCTTCACCAGTTCACCTCTCGCCATTGCTACCTCGCTCTCACCTCCTGCTCCGTCGCCTGGACCCGCACGTCATCGACGCCGCCGCGGAGTGCTCGCGCTCACCGTCGACTCCTCCGCGGAATGCTACCCTCACCCGGACCCGCTCGCTCCCGACGCGGCAGCGGACGAAGGGGACGACGGCAAGCCAGGCCCGCCTCTCTGCCTACTTCTCCTCATGTGGCGATGACGACGACGGCTAAACCAGCGGGGGTCCGCCCTTCTCCACAGGGGCGAGAAGATGCAGCTCTCTCCACCTCTCTCCAGACCTGTCCTTGCCCGACACAACTTCCTCCGGCCTCGCCTCCATCGACAGCAGTAACCTAGCCAGTACCGGCTGCCACCTCAACCCTATTCACCGTTTTCATTTGAAATGGTAATGTTCAATCTAACTAAATTCTTTTCAACGTGATGGTGTTCAGAGGCTTAGATGATTAGATCTGTGTTTAACTAGATTGTGCTAGAGGACTGAAATGTCCTAGAGGCTTCAAACTCCATTGCCCGGTTCATTGAAATGGACAGTAGCATTACGCGCAGTGTAAGCCACAATCTACCTGCTACGTGTTAAAATGACTGAACAATTTGCTGCTGTGAGAAGGGTGAGAACTGCAGTGTATTTATTTCATCGCTATTGGTAGATAAATCAAAATGACAAAAGAAAGAGTGTATTTTCTTGCAAATCTATCTTTTCTATCACTGGCTGGATAAATTGGATCTATGATCCCCCCTGAGCACTCTACTTCGGACACAGATTTTCTATGGTGGAATGAATGTGAAATTTGCATTGCCCAATTTAACATTTATTTTCAGTGTTATTCTTTTGGGACCGAATATTGTAAATTTTTTAAACGTTGAATTCAAATTTGGTTTGACTCCTTATGCTTGCTACCATTTCCTTTCCCTTTGTGGTTTGACTGGTTCTATATATAGTTGCAGTTTCTGTAGATTTCCTTATGCTAGCTCTTGTTCTGTGTGCAGTGCTAGCCAGTTGTTTTAGAAAGGCCTCTATTACATAACCTGTGACCATGAACTATACTCATATCTACTAGCGTTTCTCAAGTGTGTAGCAATGTGTTGCAAAACACTAAAATAGTAGTTGCACTCTAACAAGTGACTCTGTTTCTGTCTCTATTTTTTTGTTCGTCATATTTCTGAAATAGGTAGGAGGACAATTAATTTGATTGACACAAAAGTTGCATTCTAACATGTCTCTGTTTTCTTTGTTGGCCATATCTTTGAAACAGGTAGGAGGGCTGGTAATTTAATTAACACAGAAGTTTATTAAATAATAAGCTCAGTAAGCTTTTCCCTGTAGAAAAAAGCAGCTAAACACATGAGCTTGTTACATTGTATTCATCAAATGCATATTCCTTTTTTAATAATTTGATGCAACTACTTGTACATTGACCATGTTTTCATTTCTACTTGACTGATAATAAGGCCTGTCTTTCTTCATATTGGTCTATATTTTTAGATTATTTCTTTATATTGGTCTACATTTTTAGATTAGTCAAAATTGTTCGATGGCAGAAGCACATCATCACTGCCACTGTGAAAAGTAATTAGTTGCAGTGGGAAATTATTTAATCTATCTGATGCGTGCAGCATGCATGGTGAACACAACAAGAGCACCACCCAATTTGCATCGGCTCTCCTCCAATGAGAGGGTCCTTCTGTCTTCCAGGCAGGCCGGCTGTGTATATGTTGATTATAGTAAGTGCAGCCCCAACAAGAGAAGAGATCTGTGTTTTACTAGATTGTGCTATTCACTACTAGAGATGAATGGAGATGTGGGATTCATTAGTAGTGTGGGATTGCTGGAGGGTGTGAGATTGTTTTAGTAGTGAGGAATTGAAAGCCCAAGTTTGGTTTTGGTAATTAATGACACCAAGTTGCTAATGCCATGTCTTAAGTGTTTTGAGTTAGACATAAGCAACACATGTGATGAAGGTGTATGTGGCAAGGAGTGGTGGCCACAAGATCACAAAGAGATGGTGCATGGACATGAAATGATGATCATGGTGAAGATGCACATAAAATGATGGACATGATGATCAAGTGGAGGAGAAGGATCTAAGAGCGCAAGGCAAAGGTATAACCATAGGGTTTTCCTTTTGCCGGTCTAAGATGAGTAGAGAAGTGATTGATCGGGTTTAGGATACACAGCCGACTATCAAGAGGGGCAATCACAGTTAGCTCGGAAATCAAGTGCCACTAGATCAATGTCTTGAGCATATGCATTAGGATCTAGTTGAGAGCTAACATAGCGCCTTGAAAAATGTTTATGAAATGCTAACACACATGCACTTGGTGGTGTACACTTGGTGGTGTTAGCACATTTGCGAAGGCGGTGGAGTTTAAGCGGTAGAGAGGGGTTTAGGTTCCTCTCTCCCTCCCGCCGAGCTTGCGAGGCGGGATTCGGCGCCTTTTAGGGAAGTGAAACGCCTATTTTTTACTACGTCAGAAGTCGGAAAAGAAACGGAGGCGAACGGTGGTCACTGTGGTGACCGGACGCTGCACCGGACGCGGTCTCGGTTTGACCGGACGCGTCCGGTCAGCTCTCACAGCAGTCAGGCGCGCGGGTGCTAGGGTTTGCAACCGGCGCGTCCGGTCTCTCACGGAACCGGAGCGTCCGGTCAGGCACCCACAGGGGCAGAGCCGGTCATTGAACCGACCGGACGCGCGACGCGTCCGGTCACGTGCGATCGGACGCGTCCGGTCGTGGTGGGAGCTTACTGGACTCCGACCGGACGCTAGGTGTAGCGCGTCCGGTCGAACGCCAGAGCACGTCCAGTCACGGCAACGGTAACTTCTGACGCGCACTGTTCACGCTTGTCTTGTAGTGACCGAACGCGTCCGGTCACCCTGACCGGTGCGTTCGGTCAGCTCGTTTTTGACTGTGTCGTCCGGTAACGGCTAGCTGCGTACCCCTTCGCTATAAATAGAAGTTGGCCGGGGTTTGAGGGTATCTCTTGCACATTTTGAGACCTAGAGACATCCTTTGAGCTAGAGAACAACCCCTCTACTCATCTCTTTGCATAGTTGCATATCTTGAGTGAGATTGAGTGAGATTCAAGTGCATTGCTTGAGAGTTGCATTCTAGAGGCACTTGATCTTCGAGTTGCTACGGATTTCTTGTTACTCTTCCGTGTTTCCTGACACGGTAGACGGCTTGGAGCAGCAGAGGTGATTGAGCTCATAATTGAAGATTGTTGGAGCCCTCACCAAGTGTTATAAGGGGTTCTTGATCCTTCCCCGCGAGAGTTCGCAAATTGGATACTCTAGTGGAGCTCGTGGCTTGGAGGATCCCCATCTTGTGTGCGGTTGTGCGGCGCCCTCCGAGGGCTCGACTCTTGATAGTCGATTAGCTCGCGAACCGACAAGTGGGTGCATCGCCACAACGAGGAGTAGCTTGCCGGGAAGCAAGTGAACCTCGGTAAAAATCTTGTGTCATCTCTTTGCCGAGGATTTCTCTTGTGGTTGATCATTGTGATTGATTCTTCGAGTGCATTACTTCTCTACATCGTTGGTATAAGAATCAAGTCACTTGCTCTTTACTTTCTTGTATTAGTCCTAGTGTAGTTTGCTTAGTGGAGCTTTTATCACATAGGAGTAAGTAGCTTAGTGACTTAGTCTTGTTGGTGTGTATTAGAGATCATAGCCTTGCTTCACTAGAATTGTATAGGTGGCTTGCATAGTGTAGTTGAACTAGTGCTACAATTAGCTTAGCCATCTTTTATACTAACGTGGTTGTTTAGTGAAGCTTATAGATTTTTAAATAGGCTATTCACCCCCCTCTAGCCATTTGGACCTTACAGGAATCCTCTGTTTGTTTGAAGCGATCCAAAAATTTATCTGCTGTTCTAACCAAGAATTCCTCTTTGAGTATGTTCCTGCTCCCGATTGTGAAACTATATTGCAGCTACAGTACTTGCGAATATGTACTTATAGCATCTCATATGTTTGTCTTACTTCTTTGTACACACAATATTAGACCATAGTGAAACTATGTTCCAGAGTCAGTGCGATAATGGCAACTGAGTTTTTTAAGTAGATGTTCCAAAGTACATGAGGACTCACACAAGTCAAAATCAAATATATGCAGGCTACAAATACATCCGCGGCACTCATGTTTTGCGATGTTTTTGTGTTTTGTTATATAACTTTCCAATGAGAGGTATTTAGAAAATGGAGGTATAGGCAAGTTATCTGGAGGTTATGATAGCTAATGGAGGAACTCCTCTTTGTTCTTTCTTTCGATTTTACTGATAACAATGCCCAAAATTGACTAGATGATTTGGGTATCTCCAGAGTTTGGGAATTGTGATACATTCATTTCTTTCTTTAGTTCAATACACATTTGGATATTCCACTGGGTGCTGATGCATGAGGAAGACGTGTCTTAGTATTTCAGTTATGGCCTAGAAGCTTCAAACTTCACCTCCAGCACCTGTAGTAGGCTACTCCAATAATACTAATTTTGAAGATGCTATACTTCCGAATTTTCATTATGGCCTTATTTGATGATGTTGTGCTTTTTTTGGTTAAGCGAGATTTTTGTTCATGCAGATCATTTTTGGGGCCAACATGTTTTCGACCAGTCTACAAATTAGTCATCATGTGGTTACACGCCTCTCATGGAGCTTTGAATGGAGTGGCAGGGGCTATCTGCCCTGCCACTACAAGGGAACATCACGCTTATGCATATTTTAAGGAGAATAAGGGTGATGTATTTATGATCACCTGAGGATTTTTTTCAAAAGTAAGGGATAGCTATGACCATGATCAAATTAGATTAGTGTAATTTTTTCCATAGAAAAGGACTGGTACTGATATGAATGATATTGCTGGTGTTGGTACGGTATCAATTTTGTAGAGCACCTAAAAAGAATTGAACTGCTTGGTGAGTTCTTAAATGCAAAATTGATTTTTGATCAAGGACAAACATGATGTATGAAGGCACTTACCAATCATCATAAAGTATGTTGAATTTGTATATAAAAAATGTCTGAACTGAGTGATGTTTAGCCATAGCAAAGGACAAACATTTTAGGAAAGCATGTTATATTATTCTTAAGAAATCAATGAAATATATATGAACATAGCAAAGGACAGACATTGTAAAAATTAGCATGTGACAAAACAATTGCATGCGAGAACCAAGATGAGCACAAGGCGTTGCTTTATAGTGTATTGGAAAATATTTGAGATGATATCGATTTTTAATTTTTTTAGTTCACTTTGCAACGCACGAGCCAAGAGTCATTTTTTGGTACTCTTATGGCATCGGAATTTTTGAGGCTCGTAGACTTACTTCCTTCAGAATGTATCGAGTTGAAAATGTTGATGCTCCCGTAGCAATGCATGGGCATCTGCTAATAATATATTAAGATTTGAATCTAACAACCATTGTTTACTCTAAATGTATGTTAAAATACAGGGAGGCCATGGCCACCTTTCTTCTGCACTAACCTACTCGCCCGCTTAAGGTATCAAATTTTCTTTATAAAAGAATTTTATGTGTACTAATATTTTTCTAAGAAAATAGAATATTTATAATATATTGTCGATATAAATATGCCATAACTTTGCAGTATATAAAATTATGTAATATAACAAACCTGCATGAACTGTCATGGATATTATATTCATATATAATATTAGATGAATAATTAGTATGCTTAGCATATGAGTTGTGAAATGGATATTTTTCATAATTATTAAAACAAACAAACTAAAGTGGCCCGCTCAATCATTGCGGCCACAAGGCAAATTTTCCAATCAAGATGCTGTCAAGCATAAGGTTTCATTGTTTAACTTGGGTTTCAAAGAGAAGAGAATATCTGTTTTTTTGAACCATACAGAGAGACAGATATGGTGCAATGCTAGCGTGGTTTTCATCTCAAAGGGTCCACTTGATATTGCATTGCTTCAAATAGATAAGGTTCCAATAGAATTAAATACAATTAGACCAGAATTTGTTTGTCCAACAGCAGGGTCATCTGTTTATGTTGTTGGGCATGGACGTTTTGTCAGTGAGCCTATGGATGATTATGAATGGTTGGAAAAAAGCATTGATACAGAAGTTACCCATGGAGTTTTACCAGATGACCATGATAAAAAAAGCTCTATCAGCTTCTCGGGAAGATCCAATGGGACAAAAAGGACTTTTCGAAATCATAATCTTACAAAATAAACCTAAAAAATCTATGTCGTCACCGGTTGCCCCAGAAGGTATTGACATTTTTTATTTGATGGATTAATAACTTGGAAAAACTCCTAACTATTGTTGTATGCTTTTCATTTGTAGAGATTGTATATAGGCGCTGACTAATTTATTTTTCAGATTATATCTGCACCCGAGATGACTTGTGATTTATTGAGCCCATTAAGAGCATCCCTGCTCACCCGGGGGACGAGGAGATAGTCCAGATAGATGGTGCCTTGGTTACGAGGAAATACATCGAGTGCCTTTTTCAGCCCGATGCATATGCAAATGACGAGGCACTAAGTAATTATCTCATATGTTTTAACTATCAATCTATCTATTTTAAGTAACTATATAACATGCGCTCATACATATGTTCGTAATATTATGTGCTCCTGTCACAATGCACGGGCATTTACCCGGTTAGAGCTAAAAATTAGATGATCTAGTTAGCTGGAGCAATACACCTATTAAAAACCCTTCTATTTAGATAAGGTGGGACTAATTTTTAGCTAGCTAATAACAATTAGCGTTCGTATCAAATAGACTCTTAACTTATTAGAGCAATTCCAAGAGACTCTTTATACCCTTATTAATTTATATAAATAAATATTTTGATGAAAAATATTCTGCAACAGTCTCCTCAATCGAATCTCTAGATATAGATATAGATATCTTCTAGGAGACTGTTGAGCTTCATCGTAAATATCTCTCTTTGGATGCAGTACTACCGCGCAGTGACGTTGAACAGGCGTCATCGAGCGTCTTCAGTGGCAAACCGCGACAATCCCGCAAGGTCCCGATCGAGGTTTGGCTTTGGACTGACGTACAGGAGCATAGGTACTCTAGGAGGTACGGAGTACAACCGACTCTCCAGTACGGAGTAGACCAGTAGTAGTAGTTCTAGTACTTGATTGGAACGGTTGATGCCGCAGCGCACCAGACAAAGGCCTTGTTTGGATAGTAAATTTTTTCAACTTTGATTACTGTAGTATTTTCGTTTGTATTTAATAAATATTGTTTAATTATGGGCTAACTAGACTCAAAAGATTCGTCTCGTGATTTACAACTAATCTATGCAATTAGTTATTTATATTTTACCAATATTTAATGCTCTATGCATGCGTCCAAAAATTGATGTGATGGAGAGAAAGTGAAAAAACTTAGAATTTGGAAGGGCAGTAAACAAGACCATAAGATCCATCGAGTAGTACAGCACGTATGTTGTGATTGATGTCACGGTTCCGCTGCAGAAGATGTTTGGGTCTCCAGGACATGCGTGGACTCCTGTGGTAACCTTTTCTCCTTTGGCCTTTCACACACTCAGACGTGCCAATTACAGTATGCTTTTCGCTGGGGGCCTGGGGTAAGCTTTACTCGTACTCCTACGTCGGAAGAAAAGCTAGTAGAAGCAACTCTGATGCATCGACAGCAAGGCAAACGATCGTTGGTGGTGGGTCAACAGCGTAGCTGTGGCGTGCTATATACATCAGGTAGCTGTGGCGTCGTCGTCTCCGGTCTCCAGACTCCAGGTAGCGACGGTCGTAGGATTCGATCAGCAGCCGCAGCCACCTGAAAAGCAATTGATGCTCTGTCATTTCGCCGGCAAGAAAAATTCTTTTTCGCCGGCCGGCAAGAAAAATTCTTTGATGCCAAATCGCTGGCTGGCGTAGTTTTCGCTGGATCGGGCGTCTTTATTTTGTTCCCCGGCCTTCCCTCCCGTCTTCCCAGTTTCAGGATCCTGAGTCACTAATCTCCGACGATGCCATATTGTCAGCAATGTACTAGCACTATTGTATCATCAAGCTAGCACTACCACCCTGCCTGTGTTGTAGTACGAAATTATGGAGGCTAACAACGGCCAATACTCTCGCCTTTCACAAATGATGATGAAAATTGGTATATATATGAGCATATGATGACGCACTACACAGGTGAACGGTCGAGGAGAAGAGAAACCGACCGGCGGACGGCAGAGTTCAACCGTACGCACCGCCTCGTGACGGTCACGGCGCGTCGTCGTCGCCGCGCGTACGTCCTCTCCGCCGGATCTTCTTTCTCGCCGACCACAGATGCATATCCATGTTACCAACAACCGCCGGATCCTTTCCTAAAAGGAGAAAAAAAAACCAAACAAACAAACAAACCACCAACCGCCGGATCCATGGAGGAGATTGATTGATGACGACGCTCTGCATGTTACATTACATTACCTACCTTAGATTTAATCCTAGCAACTCTTTTACTCGGTCTCAGCCTCTCATGCGTCCTTGTGGCCGCTAGCTAGCTTAGCTTGTGTTTTCTGCATGCTAAAAAAAACCCTAATGAGCTTGTGTTTCACATGTTCGGTTTGCTGAAATTTGGCTGCTGCTGCTGCTATTGGAAGAGAAAAATACCGTCCCTTTGCTGAAAAATACTGTTAAAAATATAGGGACATAAGCGAATAATAAGATGCGGTGGAGCTGGAGCGAGCAGATCCAGCACCCACTCCGAGTCTCCGAGCCCTGGCCTACCAGACCAACCATCAACCGCGCGTGTTGCGTGCCCGACTGCCCATGCTAGGTAAACATCGAAATCATCAGAGTAGGACTCGACATGACCACCGTACAAGGTGTGTATGATCGACCTGGGCACCTGGCCACATCCATCGACCAAACGAGTGAACGAGAGTGAAGTATAGGATTCCATCGGCCGGCTTCAGCGTTTATTCTACGTCAAAAGGGAAACCTGCTGGCTAATGCTCCACCTTATATAGGTACAAAGAGCTTCCACAGGCCAGCAAGCAGGCACCAGTAGTGCCAACAAAAAGAGCTTGGATTCAGCCAGACAGAGAGAGGGCCTGAGGGGGCATAATTAGGTTCGTTCATGGCTGGGGGAGCGAGAGACGGTGGCGAGGATGATGCCGAGACGACGACGACGACGAACGAGGGACGCGGCGGCGGCGGCGACCGCGCAGCCGGGGCCACGACGAATTCGAACAAGCAGCTGGTGCCGTTCCTTGGCATGTTCCGGTACGCCGACCGCACCGACGCCGCGCTTATGGCGGTCGGAACGGTAGCGGCGGTGGCCAACGGCATGACGGAGCCGCTCATGACGATCGTCTTCGCGGCCGTCATCGAGTGCTTCGGCGCCGGCGACGACGCCACTATCCTCCACCGGGTCAGCAAGGTACGTTGTCACTACGTGCCTACGTGTGTGTACGTGTACAGGGTTTAATCAGTTTTTGCTTGGTACGTATATATGTTTGTTCCATGCACGCGCGCGGCGCACCAGATAGCTACTACTAGTGACTAGTGATGGTGGGGATCGGCCAGGGCGCTCATCGGCTCATGGCGTGCGCGGTGGTTACCGACTAAACGGTGACGGGCGAGAGGCTGCCGTGGAACCGGCCCGGCGCTGCGCCGCTGACCCCGCCGTTCTCTTTTTGTTCATAATTGCCCCGGCCGCGTAGGTACGAAGGTCCAGCAGTACTGGATATATGCCCGCTCCATGTATGTAGCGCATGTGTGCATGTGCGTATATTTGATGGCGGTTCTCTAGTTAATTGGCATGAGATATTGATAAAAACTACACATGTATGCCATCCAAGTATTATAGATTAGTTCTTTCAATCGACGGTTATGGCATATATTTATTTTATATTAAAATTACAGCTTTACTTTGTTGCAATTTATGTAGACATAATCTGTAATTTTTAATTACGAGAATAAAAAACCTGTTAGACAAAACCACAAACTCGATAAAATTAAATCTATACTGGCATAAAGACAATTAACAATTTACAATTGTTTCTATAGTTAGACAAGGACAAAAATTTGATATGTTATGATACAAAGACAAATAATAAATCACAAAGTAACAATTTACTTGTACTAGTTGGTTGTACAGTAGTGTTTGCCTAAAATATAGGAGAAGCGCTATAGATTCAATAAGAGCTATTGTCTTCTCTCTCTAAAAAATCTCTCCACCATATTTCAAACCAAACCAATATATGTTAACCTACAGCAATCGAGTACAAAAAAAACAGAGAAAATCAGGCAGGTACAACTGAAAGTCCTTTTCAAAAAAGCAGGCTTAGTGGGCCACATTATTATTCTACCATACATGGTCTGGAAATCCCTCATCATATTCTTTTCACATGTTGATATATCGTCCCTTTCCTTGGTGGGTCATATTAAAACGATCCGACGTTAGTTAGTCGAACGTAATCAGATCAAACCGTCTGCAGTTACGTACGTCCAACACTAGTAGTACAACACAAGAGGTTACGACGTGCGATATATAGCTCACGGCGTTTCGGTTTGATGTTGTCGGCTCACCACACCAGACAAATAAATCTACGGGTGATGATATCATATTCTGAACTCTATAAACAACGACGACGTTTCGACAAGTACTGAGTGCTACCTCTTCCTCCTTTAGCCATTGTACATACAATTAATCCAGACATGCTATTATGCTAATGACGCTTTTTGCTGAAGTAAGCTTTACGTTGACGGCCCGTTTCCGTTTGGGTCCCCTAAATCGGAATGCCTCTCTACCATCTTTGAGCAAACATCCTCGATAGTGCTCCTTCCACTATGGCGACAGTATTCATGGTTGTCTGCCGGTTATGATAAGGTCCACAACATATTTCGGAAGATGAAAGCAGCAGGCGAGTAATAAATACTCCATCCATTCTAATTATAAGGCATTTTGATTTTTCTAGATAATATACACTATGTCTATCTCTATATACATAGTTAAAACAATGTATCTAGAACAGCTAAAACCGTCTTATAATTTGAAACGAAGAAAATAGTAACAAAAAGAATTCGTCTTTCGATTTTCAGGCTAGAAATCTCCTATAGGTCGTGGCGTGGGTTTCACTGGAATTTATAAATGTCGTTTTTAGTTCCAAAGCAAAACCAAACAGGCTACTCAAACAACCCAATTCGAAAGATGCAGATGGGAAGAAACAACGGGATCTGAGCAAGGCCATTCAAGAGAGATTTGTTAAGAAATTACATGTAGTTTAAAATATAAGGTTTATCCTAACCAACGCCGCTCGCCCCGCCCCACTCCACTCCACGCGCCTCATTGTTTCACGGCTTCTCTAAAAAAAAGAACAGCGCCGCTCACTTTCTCCATCGCAGGGGGTGCCCGCCGCGGCCTTCTTTAGCGCGGCGGCGCCACACCCGGGCCCTTCCCACACTGCTTCGCGCGCCCGCGCCGAGCCACCATCCACCTACCCCGTCGCAGAAGAGGAGGCAGGGGAGGCATGCGCCTGCACCCCCATCCACCTCGCGGCGTCGGCAGGAAGGGGAGGCTTGCACGACTGTAGTTCCCCACCAGGTAGGTCCTGGCCGCCGCCGACGCTGTGTTTTGTTCCAGGCGTTTTCAGACATGTTGCAAATCTGTGTTTCAAGTGTTTCAGTTGTTTTATATGTATGCTTCATACGGATGTTGCAAAAGTAGATCGGGATGATGCATATGTTGCAATGGTTGTACACGTATGTTGCAAACTTTTTGTTCCCAATATTTCATCTGTTTTTCAGAAGCACGTTGCTAGTGTGATTGCAATGGTTGTACACGTATGTTGCAAACTTTTTGTTCCCAATATTTCATCTGTTTTTCAGAAGCACGTTGCTAGTGTGTTTATCTGGATGTTTCATCTGTTTTTCAGACGTATGTTGCAAGTGTGTTTATTTGGATATTACATATGTTTTATATATATATATATATGCTGCAAGTGTTTTATCTAGATGTGTCATATGTTTGCAATGGTTTTCAAGTTTTTTCAGGTATTTTTACCAGTGTATCAGACGCATGTTTTAAGTGTTTCATCTATTTTTTTATGTTGTAAGCGTTGCATTTGAATGTTTTAAAACTAGATCGGGATGTTGCATATGGGATACGCGCGGAAAGCGGGAGAGCACGAGCGGTCTCCGCGCGCGGTCTGGCGGCACGGGCCCGCTGCTAGGGCGCTCGCTTGCTCGCTGCGTGGGCACCGTCCGACACTAGCGCCCCGGATCGGACGTCCGGGCATTAGCAAGTCCATATACAAAAATCATCCAATGTATATAACTGCTGCATAAATTTAGGAATAATATATAGTTAGAATGGAAATACAGCTTCCTTTGTTTCTGTTTGTTTGTTTTGCACCGAACATGCACAAAAGCTTCTTTTTTTCTGTGTGTGTGTGTTTTGGCAAGTCCCACACTCCACAGACTCACTCTATTATAACTGATTATGGCAACTAACACTACACAGTATGTGCCCATCTCCTTAAGTATCAAACAAGCCCACACTATTTGAATTTTCTTTTTTGAAGCTTCACTATTTGAAATATAATACATAACAAGGTGATTTTCTCCAGATTATCATGTACTACATCTACCTGGGAATCGGAACAGCAGTTTCTTCCTTTCTCCGTGAGTACCCTGTTCGTTTCGCTGAAATTTGGCTTATGCTAATTTGTTGTGAGAGGAAAAACGCTGAAAAGTACTGGTGAATATATTGGACTTGGACGACACGGGCATGCAACTATAATGAATAAATGATGTCCAATAGCTAGAGAATAGGAATTGAAACAGCTGGCGTTCTTGAAGAGTCATATATAATGGTAGTAAAAACTCAAACAAAGAAAACGGCAAGTTTCGTTGGTAGCCCATTCACAAACATCCCACGAGCACAAAATGGTCACTGCCAAGTGCTACCAATGGAATGCTTGGCTATTCCCACTGTCACAACTTGAAGTATTTGCTAAGGTTCCGATATTTTTCAGTTATTCACATTAGTATCAAAACATACACACTACATCTTCGATGGTTTCAAGCATGAAAAGATAGCGAGGGGTTTACTACAATCAGAAACAAAATGTGGCTAAATCAACTTACAACTTCAACCAGGAAGAGAATGAACTTTGTAGCAGCTAAAAATGAGAACTCTGTTTAGTTGGATTAGCAGAATCCCAAACGATTGGCTGAAACATTTACCTGCTCCAGAGGTGTCATGCTGGACGGTGGCTGGAGAAAGGCAGTCAACACGACTGCGATCATTATACCTTGAAGCTGTTCTGAGGCAAGACATTGCATTCTTTGACGTGGAGATGACAACTGCAGAAGCAACTTCAAGAATGTCCATGGACACTGTACTCATCCAAGACGCCCTCGGTGAGAAGGTAACAATTCATTATTGCTTTGACAAAAGAAGCAAAAAGTATGTCTAATTTCCAGTAAAGGGTCTTTTATGTCTAGAACATAAGGAAAAAGGCCTTATGTAGAACACTAAAGAACTGACTTCTCATGTTAAGGTAGGGAAGTACATACAGCTTTTGACGACTTTCATCGGTGGCTTTATCATTGGATTCATTAGAGGCTGGATGCTGGCCCTTGTTGTGCTTGCGTGCATACCTCCAAGCATTTTATCCTTTGCGACAGTCTCCCGATTGCGAGCTCAAATATCTCGAAAGAGGCAAGAATCATATGATGATGCAGGGAATATTGTCGAGCAAACCATTGGAGCAATAAGAACAGTGGGTGATTCTAATATTTTTTAAATACAAATTAATGCTGACAATAGGTGTTTGCAACTATTCAATATCAATAACATCTCAAAAACAGGTTGTATCTTTCAATGGTGAGAAGAAAGCAATTGCAATGTACACTAATCACATAAAAAAGGCATACAAGGCTACTCTCATGGAAGGGATCGTCACTGGTCTTGGAGTAGGTTGCATATTTTTTGTTGTCTTCTGCAATTACTCTCTAGCTTTCTGGTATGGCGCCAAGTTAATCATCGGCAAAGGATATACTGGAGGGCAAGTCCTCAATATCGTATTTGCAATTTTAACTGGCTCAGTGTGAGTTTTCTAACTGTGAACTACATATGTAATAAATGATAGTAAAAAAGTACTGTTAGACTCTTTGATTGAAATTGAATTGATATTTGAAAAAAATAATATACTCATTTTTGGATTTTGACATTAAGGTTTGATTATTTGGGAACAGGGCTATAGGTAATGCATCACCATCTATTTCTGCAATTGCAGAAGGGCAGTCTGCAGCACAAAGATTGTTTGAAATTATCAACAGAAAACCAAATATTGACATCACCGACACTTCTGGAATAGTATTAGAAGATATCGAGGGAGATGTTGAGCTCAAGGATGTGTTCTTTAGGTACCCTGCAAGGCCTGAGCAGTTGATACTTGATGGCCTGTGCCTGCAAGTACCTAATGGTACCACAATGGCTATAGTCGGGGAGAGTGGAAGTGGTAAATCAACAGTGATTAGTCTGGTGGAGAGATTTTATGACCCACAGGCTGGTGAAGTGCTGGTAGATGGAGTGAACATCAAAAGTCTGCAGCTCCAATGGTTAAGAGGGAAGATAAGTCTTGTCAGCCAAGAACCATTGCTTTTTATGACCTCCATCAAGGATAACATAACCTATGGTAAAGCGGATGCTACAATCGAAGAGATCAAGAGAGCAGCTGAGCTTGCAAATGCAGCAACCTTCATTGAAAAGCTGCCTGATGTACTTTGAGAAACACTACTTATTTTTGTATCTTATTACTCAAGTTTCTGGCAATTAATATCTTGTCTTCCACCTCATACAGGCATACGAGACAATGGTTGGTCAACGTGGTTCTCAGCTTTCTGGGGGGCAAAAGCAAAGGATTGCCACCGCAAGAGCAATTCTCAAAAATCCAAAAATCCTTCTTTTGGACGAAGCTACAAGTGCTTTAGATGTAGAGTCTGAAAGGGTAGTTCAAGAAGCACTAAATAGGATCATGGTAGGGAGAACTACACTCATTGTTGCCCACCGCCTGAGCACCATCAGGAGTGCAGACTGCATAGCAGTAGTTCATCAAGGGAAAGTAGTTGAACGAGGTAAGTGACTCTTCGACACCAGTTACTTTGGTTTTTTAATCTTTATTTAGAAGCAATCAATCAGTGTGAAAAAGTAGAGGTAGTTCAATTCAGTTTTTTGGAACCAGTTAATCAATTGACATGTCATACAGGTGTCCATGACAAGCTGATTAAGGATCCTGATGGAGCTTATTCTCAACTTATTAGGTTACAACAGGCACATGCTAAAGAAAGGCATGAGGTTCCAAATACTGATGTGTCAGGTTCAATATATAAAAGTAGAAGTTTATCTTTGGAACAATCAATAGACAGAGATTCTCCCAGGAACAAAGGACATCATTCCTCCACAAAATCCACTGGGCTGTCTGAAGAATTGAACAAGCAAGTTTCTATAGACAGACAGGAACACCAGGAATCTAGTGATAGTAAGGCTCCTAAGAAAGCACCAATTGGACGACTATTCAAACTTAATAAGCCAGAAGCACCAGTTCTCCTATTAGCTGCTATAGCTGCCTTTGTGCATGGTCTTATGTTCCCATCGTTCAGTATAATGATGTCTGGTGGTATAAGAAGTTTCTACTATCCACCACACCAACTTCGAAAAGATTCTCGGTTTTGGGCACTGATGTGCCTTCTGTTCGCAGTCATTGCCCTGATTTCAATCCAACTGGAATACTTTCTATTTGGGGTCGCTGGTGGGAAACTTATACAACGTGTCCGCTCTTTGTCTTTCCAGAGCATAGTGCATCAAGAAGTTGCTTGGTTTGATGACCCTTCAAATTCTAGGTTTGGCTACTTAAACATTTTTTTTCAAAATTTCTTAAATTTTTCTATGTTTGGACATCAATTTTACTGTTTCATTTTATAGTGGGGCACTTGGCGCGAGACTCTATATTGATGCTTTGAACATCCGACGCCTTGTCGGAGATAACTTGGCCATACTAGTGCAGTGTATAGTAACACTAGTAGCTGGTTTTTCCATAGCATTTGCTTCTGACTGGAAGCTCACGCTGATCGTCATATGTGTGATTCCTGTAATGGGCTCACAAAATTATATTCAAGTGAAATTCTTGAAAGGATTCAGTGAAGATGCTAAGGTGAAAATATTGAATTTCCTGCAGTGAACCTAATCGTCTTTATGTTTAAAAAAGCAAAGCATACCTGATACTCTTCAAAATAGATGAATATGTGCAATCTTTTTAGACATCATACAGTTTTTCATACAATAGTAATAACTCTAGATATATTTTGAAGTTCACAGTTAACAAAACTTAAGTAAGATTTAATGTCTTATCAAAAGTTTCACCTAACAACTAATTGGAACAGGTGATGTATGAAGATGCAAGTCAAGTCGTAACTGAGGCAATCAGTAGTATTCGAACTGTAGCATCTTTCTGTGCAGAGAAGAGGGTAATTACATCATACATCCAAAAATGCCAAGCTTCAATGAAACAGGGCATTAGAAGTGGAATGGTTGGAGGCCTTGGTTTCAGTTTCTCAAACTTAATGATGTATCTCACATATGCTCTTTGTTTCTATGTTGGTGCACTGCTCGTACATGAAGGAAAATCAACTTTTAAAGACGTTTTTAGGGTAAGGGATATACATTTGGGATCATTTAAATAACGGCATTCTGTTCAGTGACTGTCTAACTTAATCTGGTAACTGGCAGGTCTATTTTGCTTTGATTTTCACAGCTTTTGGAATTTCCCAAACAAGTGCAATGGCAACAGATTCAACAAAAGCCCAGGAATCTACAACTTCCATACTAGCTATTATAGACAGGAGGTCTAAAATCAACTCGACTAGTGATGAAGGCGTAATTCTTGAAAAAGTTGATGGCAACATAGATTTCAGCCATGTAAGCTTCAAATACCCATCCCGCCCAGACGTCCAAGTGCTCAGCGACTTTACTTTGGCCATTCCAGCCAGAAAGGTATTGTTTGCTTGATGCTTGTCATAGTTAATTCATAAGTTGTTTGACTAGAGGGGGTAGTTAGTTATTCATTGATCATTGAAAGAAATAGGGGATGGGAACTGGGGTCGTTGATCTTGCTAGGTTAGTACCAAGTTAGACCATGCAAGACACTTCACAGTTCACAAAAGCGTCATGGCAATTCTTGAGCAGCTTAATTTCAACAACAGTATAAATGTATAATAGGAAAATATCAGATATTGGCTACAAATACAATAACTGTTTGCTACTTTGCTCAGGTAATGAGTGTTCAATTCATCTTAATCCTTAAGATAAGTTTCACAAAAGTTGTGTACAGGTGGTACAAAATTCATTTAGCACTCTGCAAAATTTCAAGGTCAAACTCCAATTTCACAAGGAGTACAAAAGGCAAACAATATGAGATGAAAGTAACAAAAAAGATTTACTATGAATTAAGGGTTTTTTCCATGCTCTTCTATCTCTTTAGAATGCTCGATTGCCCGCAATAACTGCTTATTTTATTGATGTACATGTCATTCAATGGGACAAGAACAACTGGAGTGCTGGATACTTCCAGACAGGGCTGGATATCGAGCCAACCGTAGTTTTTTTCGAGCTTTTTTAAAAATTGGTATAATCTTATTCATCATTATTTCCTGCATTGTTTAAGACCCAACTTCACGACGAGCCTAACGAGCCGAGCCGAAGTTGAAAGTCGTTCCACATCAAGTCATTTTCATTTTAAAAGATAAATGAGTCCAATCGGAGCACTTTTGTACCGAGCCACCGAGCCAGCTTAACGAGCTTTTTGTCCAGCCCTACTTCCAGTCAATGAAAATGAGCCTAAAAAAGAATGGAAATTAATTCTAGTTTTCACATTTTCCTCTATGATCTGTACTGATGAATTTAAATCAATTATCATATGCAGACTGTTGCACTTGTTGGAGAGAGTGGTAGTGGTAAGTCAACAATAATTGCTTTGCTTGAGCGATTCTATGACCCAGATTCTGGCACAATCTCACTAGATGGAACAGAACTTAAAAAACTAAAGCTGAGTTGGTTAAGAGACCAAATGGGGTTAGTGAGCCAAGAACCTGTACTTTTCAACGACACAATTCATGCCAACATAGCATATGGAAAACAAGGAGAAGTAAGAGAGGCCGAGATTGTTGCTGCTGCCAAGGCAGCTAATGCTCATGAGTTCATATCTAGCTTGCCTCAGGGATATAGCACTATTGTTGGCGAGAGAGGAACACAGCTCTCTGGAGGGCAAAAACAACGGGTTGCTATTGCAAGGGCCATCTTGAAGGACCCAAGAATACTTCTACTCGATGAGGCAACAAGTGCCCTGGATGCTGAAGCTGAGCGCATTGTTCAAGGTGCCTTAGACCAAGTGATGGTCAGCAGGACCACCATTGTTGTGGCGCACCGACTGTCCACAATCAAAGGGGCAGATATGATTGTAGTCATCAAAGATGGTAAAGTTGCTGAGAAGGGAAAGCATGGATACCTCGTGGGCAAGGGTGGAGTTTATGCATCGCTGGTAGAACTGCACTCGAAGTCAGCATAAGGATATATGGGGACTTCGATGGATTATTTGGTATTACAAGGGGAGCATTTGCAGTAGTAGGTAGTCATGCAACGGAAATAAATCCATGTAAAACTTATCAATTCGTACTTCTGGTTTGTTATAGGTCAGGGTCTCAAACTCCATACAAAGATAGCATTGGCATCACGTATTTCATATGCTGTAGTGCACTGGATTATCAATAAATTAATGGTGAAAAGGAAAACAAATCGACCTAATCACTGAACTATTAATATTTAGTCGACGAGCAGAAGCATTTCTGCTATTCCAGATTCCCAAATTCACGCGAGGCGCCTGAGCATATGACTACATGCCAAATGCACTACAGCTTTGCACGCATTGGAAAGAATAAGTTCGGATCAAATGAAGCTACCCGTCAGCGAATTTGTTCAAACCAAAAATTCAGGTCCAGAACTTAAACCCGGCATACCTTTCGTGCACCGAGGTCCCATTTTGGTCGTCATGATCCAACCGAGGCTAGCCTAGATGGGACGGCCGTACGCCCGCTAGCGCGGCCGCCATACCTGGCTGCTGGCTTCAGGGAGCCGCCTCGCTTCCTTTCCGCTCCCCACCAGCGAAGACACAACCGCCGCCGCCGTTCCAAAGCGACGGCGCCGCGTGCCTCTCCCATTCTACCGTCCGAAAACAAAATCAACGGCTTATATTACCTGGTCCCATCCTTCGCTTGGCGGGTTACGGCCCAGAGGAGCGCAAGGGGCAGGCGCGGCCGAACGCCTGAGCGACTGAACGGGGCAACGGGGTGAGCAGGCACGGTCGCACGAGCTGACGAGCGGCGGCAGTGCGGAGGCAGGGAGCTGTCGCCGGCCTACGGCGCTGCGCTGTGCTACATGCGGCATGCCTGCACAGCAGAGGGCAGAGGCGCATGGATGGGCCTGGATTGGACAGGCTAACAGGCAAGCATCATTAATTATTGGTTTGGTTAAATAGAGCATGAAGTGCTGCCAGTCTGCTACTCAAGGAACATCACCTATTTGCTTGCTAATAGTTATGGTGATCGGTGATGCCAGGCGCCTAGCCTTAGTATGGCCTATGCCATCACAGTTCCTGCCTTTCATGTGTTCGACGAAATGCGTCTCCGGCGAAGCGAGTAGTTGCATCCTCTCCTTGAATTTGAGAAATGTCTACACTATATATGCATCCTTTTTCTATCTAGTTAATTACTAATTTGAGCACTTGATTGCTTTAGAGTCTTACATTTCTTCCACTGAAAATATGGAATGAAAATGAAATGTGGACCATGTCATATATAGTTGTTCGTTGCATATATACATGTTGCTGGTTGTTGCTACAGTAGCAACCATATTTTAGGGGAACAGATGCTGACTTTCATGTTATCGAAAGCACAGCTTCATGCTTTTACCATGGTTTGAACTTGAGCGCGCAAGCCCCCCCCCCCGCTTTTGCATTTGAGTTCAATAGAGAATATAATTGTTATGGACGTCGTTGGGATTGGGAGGATTGAGGGGCCCACACCCACCCGCTTTTGCATTTGAGTTCAATAGAGAATATAATTGTTATGGACGTCGTTGGGATTGGGAGGATTGAGGGGAGCGGCAACGGTGCTACAGTACCCGCGTGCTACAGTACCACGTGGGTACTGTTTATGCGAGAGAGAGGCAAGATGACCGGCGGCTAGGGCTGTGAGGGGCGCTGGGAACGCCGGCCGCGGGGCTTCGGCCACGGCCGGCAAGAGAGAAGGTTTTTCCTTCTAATCTCTTACTTGATTAGATTCATACATCTCCTCTCCTTATATAGAGAAGAGGTCTTACTTAGCCCCTAAGCAAGCGACTAATTAACCCTAACGGGCTAAGGCCCAATAAGCCCTTGACTCTTCTAACAATAATACTGTTGAGGCTTGTTTTTATATTTTTATATGGTTTATTGTTCAGTTAGTGACGCATTTGAATATTTCAGTTAGTGACGCATTTGAATATGGTCCCTTCACCTACCACATAATTTTAGTTTCGACTTCTAAAATTAAGAACAATTGAATTCTGACCAAATAGTACTTGGATAAATGCACAAACGATATAAAGATACATCATTCTATTCAGATTTCGAGCGGAGCTCTACTAGGGAAGCATAAGCTCCACCGTTGATGCGCATCAGGGCTTCATGTCTTCCTTTCTCTACAATCTTGCCTTCCTTGAGGACAGCAATCATGTCAGCCCCTTTGATCGTGGAGAGGCGGTGTGCCACCACAATGGTGGTACGGCTGACCATGACTCGGTCCAATGCGTCTTGAACAATGCGCTCTGATTCAGCATCAAGGGCACTGGTTGCCTCATCAAGGAGTAGTATCTTTGGATCCTTGATTATGGCCCTTGCAATAGCTACTCGTTTCTGCCCACCAGATAGCTGAATTCCTTTCTCGCCTACCATGGTGTCATATCCTTGAGGTAAGCTTGATATGAATTCATGGGCATTGGCTGCCTTGGCTACAGCCATAACCTCTTCCTCTGTTACATCACCATGTTTCCCATATGTTATGTTGGCACGAATTGTGTCATTGAAAAGCACTGGCTCCTGGCCTACCAGCCCCATTTGATCCCTTAGCCAGCTTGTTTTTAAGCTCTTAATTTCAACGCCATCTAGTGATATTCTACCAGAATCTGGATCATAGAAACTCTCCAGTAAAGCAATTATTGTGGACTTGCCACTACCACTCTCTCCAACAAGTGCCACTGTCTGCAAAAGGAATGAAAATATTTCATCACAACTGTTCCAGAGCTTGGCAAATGTCAGATGTGAAATAAACAAGCTGAAAGTTGCAGGTGTTATGTTGGTACATTGCATCCAATCATTTTGGGCAATGCTACTGCAAGACAATGAACAAAAGATTGTAAATGGTTGCAAGGCTAATTGTACCTTTCCAGAAGGAATGCGCAAGGTAAAGTCACTGAATATCTGGACATCTGGGCGCGATGGGTACTTGAAACTGACATTGTTGAAATCAATGTTGCCAGTGACATTCTCCAGTGTCATTCCATCATAGCTACTTGAGTCAATTTTTGACTCCCTATCCAGAATACTAAAAATGGAAATAGCAGAATCCCTTGCTTTTGTTGCATCAGAAGCCAGTGCACTTGCCTGCGAAACCCCAATAGCTGCCAAAACTAATGCGAAGAAAACCTGGAAAACATCCAGCCAGTTAGTGAATGCTTTATAAGGTAATATTGGTGCACTAAATGGTAACTAGAAACTACTAGTAGGTAACTAGGTATCTTACCTTAAAAACATCTGGAAAAGTAGTTTTCCCTTGACGTACAAACTGTGCACCAACATAGAAACAAAGACCATATGTGAAATACAACATTAAAAATGAGAATCCATAACCAAGTCCTCCAACAATTCCACTTCGAATTCCCTGTTTTCTTAGAGCTTCACATTTCTCGTTGTATGTTGCGACCACTCTTTTCTCTGCACAGAATGATGCTACAGTTCTGATACTGCCAACGGCATCAGTTGCAACTTGGCTTGCATCTTCGTACATCTCCTGCATAGTAAGATCACATTATCATGGTAAGCAACTTAGGGATCATTAGGAAATATTTTCTTCAGTAAAATAGAAAATAAATTTTACAGTTGCCATGCATCACCTTAGCATCTTCGCTAAACCCCTTCAAGAACTTCACTTGAGCATAGCCCTGTGCGCCTACCAAAGGAATCACACATGTGATGATCAGTGCAAGCCTCCAATCTGCCGCAAAGGCTATGACAAATCCAGTTGTCAATGTAGCTATAGACTGCATTATAAGGGCCAGGTTATCTCCTGCTAAGCGCCGGACATTTAACGCATCAACTGAGAGCCTTGTACCAAGTGCTCCGCTGCAAATGATAAATATGACTCTTAGTATTCATTTAAATCTATATATGTTTATTAGAAAATATATAATCAGTGCCGGTCCTGAATTGTTCAGGACCTAGAACTGAACTTAAATTCAGGGCCCTTTATAAGCATGATAAAAAAATACTTTACATGTATATAACTTTTTTTTGTCACTCAACAGTTATTTTTTTTCGAAAAGCATGTGTGGCCGTTGGTGCCTCATAGCCATAGCTCAATAACAATGACTAATGAGTAGTACACATGTAACTTGCAAGTGAATCGTCGAACGTATACGCGCGCACGCACGCACACACCGACACACGCAGCCGCTGCCTACTGAAGCCGAAGCGGCGTCGGCCGTTGCCTCGCTGGGCTACATGAGGATGACATGCGGCCTCCTGGGCTCTAGGCCTAAAGACTAACGTGTTGGCTTTCTCTGTCTTGGGCCAAGTAATATCCTAATACTACTACTACTAACGTGTATATACTAATCTAAATATCCTAATACTACTACTACGTATATACTAACGTACATACACTGGGGGCCCATTGGGATTGAGGGCCTGGAACGGCCGCCCCGTTTGCCCCCCCTCAGGGCCGGCACTGTATATAATAACAAATAAGAACTCTTATCGTACCTGGAATTTGAGGCATTATCAAACCAAGCAATTTCCTGGCGCACAATGCTTTGAAATGACAAAGCACGAATGCGCTCTATCAACTTGCCCCCAGCTACCGCAAACAAAAAGTATTGCGCTGGGACTGAAATCAAACATGTAATGCCCAGAACAACAGATATCAGTGCCCAAAAGCTAGTATCCTTTCGCATTTTATCTGGTGGTTCATAAAATGATTTTATAATACCAGACATTAATATACCAAACAATGGGAAAACGACACCATGCACTGATGCTGCTATAGAGCCTAACAGAAGAACTGGCACTTCTGGCATGTTAAGCTTAAAAAGTCGTCCAATTGGTGCTTTCTCTAGCACCACAACATCAGAGAGCCCTTCTGTTTCCTCTCCGCCTATGATCCTATTCTCATGTAACTCAACTGATAATCCTAAGGGATTCTTGAAGGAATATCTGTTGCTGTTACCAAAAGAATCTTTATTCATTGACCGTCTAAGTGACAAACTGGTGCTTTTTGATCTGGAATCTGGCACCCCAGAGTCTGTTGTTTTACGCGTTTCATCAGCACGAGTTTCTTGTAGCCTAATAAGCTGAGAGTATGCCCCATTGGCATCCTTCACCAATACATCATGAGGGCCTGTATATAAAATTTATGTTTGTGGGACAAACTGGATTACGACAGCTTGACAAGGGAAATATTCCAGAAAGAAGAAAAAAAAGACATAAGAGATTCAGACCTTGTTCAACTATTTTTCCTTGACGAAGCACTGTTATGCACTCAACATTCCTTACGGTGCTCAAACGATGAGCAACAACAAGCGTGGTCCTTTCCACCATTATCCTATTCAGTGCCTCCTGAACTATCCGCTCAGATTCCACATCCAATGCACTTGTTGCTTCATCGAGCAAAAGTATTTTTGGATCTTTAAGGATGGCTCTTGCGATTGCAATCCTTTGCTTTTGTCCTCCAGAAAGCTGTGCGCCACGTGGTCCAACCATTGTATCATAGCCCTGGTTTGTCAAGAAAATGTTGTTAGCTCCTTATCAGCATAAAGTGTCAAGAAACTATTGGAAATATTCAAAAAAGATTCTTCCATACATCGGGCAACTTATCGATGAAGTTTGCTGCATTTGCAAGCTCAGCTGCCCTCTTGACCTCTTCAATTGTCGCGTCTCCTTTACCATACATTATGTTATCTTTAATGGAGGTCATAAAGAGCAGTGGTTCTTGACTGACCAGACTGATCTTCTCTCTAAGCCAACTAAGCCTTAGATTCTTGATGTTAATGCCATCAATCAAAACTTCACCATCATGTGGATCATAGAATCGTTCAACTAGGCTGATGACAGTTGATTTGCCACTTCCACTCTCTCCAACTATGGCCATTGTGATCCCACTGGCTACTTGCAATGATAATCCATGTAATATCAGTTGATCAGGTCTTGCAGGGTAGCGAAAGTGGACGTCTTTTAGTTCAACATCACCCTTCATATCTTCTAAAACAACACCACTGGTATCACCTGAATCTATCTCTGGCTTCCTCTCAATCGTTTCAAACAATCTGTACGCTGCAGATTGACCCTGAGCAATTGAAGAAACAGAGGGTGTTGCATTGCCTAAAGACCTGTTGCAAAGAATTGAATTGTAGCATGTTCAGGACATTATTGTACGATGTGCGGTAAAAGTTAAATTTATTTGTTTCTCAATATGAAGTAATAGTTGCATAAGTACTGCTCAGGTGTCATGCCCTGCATGTATGCGCTTTTTTGAGGAATCTAGGTGATATCATGAAGGTAGAATTGTGCAGATAGAATAGAATTAAGTACAACTGTACAAGTACAGAGTGCTTAAACTGTGCATTTTCGTGTTCCAAATGTTTTTCAGAAACTCACATTGCACCAGTTAACACAGCGAACAAAACTGTGATGATCTTCCCACCAGTATAGCCTTCGTCAGCGATTAGCTTTCCGCCATACCAGAAAGCTAGGCCATAGCTACAGAACAAGATGCAAAAGACAGATCCCATGCCAAAACCATTGATCAGGCCTTCCAAAATATCAGTCCTGTATGCCTTCTTTATTAAATTTTTGTACATTGCAACGGCTTTGTTCTCTCCGTTAAAGGAAACTACCTGCATATTGAAACAAGATAGCTTACTAACTCATTACCTTGTAATCAGATCGTTTGTTCTATCTTAATATATTGATGTGCAGTTCTCCTTCGTGTTCGAGAAAAAATTGACATAATTTGAACTCACTGTTCTTATAGCTCCGATAGTCTGTTCAACAGTGTCCCCAGCATCTCCATAAGATGTCAGTTTCTTGCTAGAAATATTTGTTAGAAACTGAGCAGAAACTACACCGGCAATTGCAATTAGTGGTAGTGATGTTAGCATGACGAGGGTGAGGAGCCAGCCTTTTGTGAATGCTACTATAAAACCACCAAAAAAGGCAGATGAGAGTTGTATAAGCTTTCCCGCCTGTAAATGATAATAATTTAGTGAGACCGCTTTGCGGCAGCAGCACAAGATGATAGTGAGACTGGATGCAGAGTATGAAAATAATACAGTTAGCTAGCACAAAGGAAAAACTAATGGCAATCATCCATTTTGCTAAAAAGGTAAAATAAATAACAATAATGTTTGCATTCTCTCGTGTTTTTGCAGGTCTCTATGCACTTGTGTTTGCAATATGCTATAGGGAAAAAAAAAACAAATGTAATACCTTCTCGCCAAGAGCATCCTGAATCACGAGGGTGTCACTGGACATCCTAGAAACTGCTTGGCCTGTTGTCAATTCTGTGTCGAAGAATGCAATATCTTGCCTCAAGACCGCATTAAGGTATAAAGAACGGATTCGAGCCGACTGCCTTTCTCCTGCCATCGTCCAACATGACACCTCTGGGACAAGTGAAAAGCTGAGCCTTTTAATTCAACTGTACAAGCAGAAGTAGATTGTAGCAAAGAAATAGGTGGAGGAAGAATATGCAGCAAATTCCTTTTGAGACTGCAAATGGCGTAAAGCATGATGATATATATGATTTTTCCCAACTAAGCATGATGGTATTTGATAGATGTCGTAAAGGTTAGTTTGGTTGACGAATGCTATATGTTCATACGAGTAATTTTTATGTCATACAGTTTCATATGACTATTTTTTCTGTATCATTTCTTCACCACAGCTTCGATTGGATTGAATCCGAAAAGAGTGTAAAATTCGACTTACGAAGAAATGAGACAACAGCTGCTCCTATGCCCAAATATACGAAATCCAGAACAACCTGAAGGAAGAGAAACTACTGTTAAAATTGGGCTGGTGGGAAGCGATTACTGGCAGACGACGATGCTGAAGCGTGGCTCCTGGGCGGCCGCGGCCTGTCTATCATATATTCCTCGGTGCACTCACCTTTCTCACGCTGCGGACGATGTCCTGTGAGGTGCTGTCGCCGAAGGAGTCGATGACGTTGCCGAAGAGGACGGTCATGAGGGGCTCCGCCACGCCGTTGGCCAGGGCCCCTACCGTGCCCACCGCCATCAGCAGCAAGTCCAGGCGGTCCGCGTACCTGAACATGCCGAGCAGCGACACCTTCTTGGCCGGCGCTGCACCCTGCTTCTTGTCCTCCTCATTTTCTTTGCCATTCTGATCACCGCCGCTGCCACCGGCTCTGCTACCCGTCGCGTCCATGAAGCTCAGCTTGCTGGTGCGTGCTGGAATTTGTGTGTGCTTGTGGAGTACACCCACAAATAATGCACAGGTTCAGTGCCCCCCAGCCACGGCCTAGTGGGGGGCGCTATATAAGCGCATTAGTTTTGGTGCGAGGGTGCAGGCGCTCGACTTGTCGCCGCTGATTAGAGCCCGGAAGCGACCCGGAACGATCATCGATCACGGATAGATAGCGACGGAGGAAAAACAGAGACCGGTCATACAGGTCAGGCAACAGGCATAGGCAAGGTGCGGTTTGTTTTGCGAGAAGCATCAGTATCAATTCCACAACACAGGCACAAGCTGCAGACTAGAATCGTGCTTCTTTCTTCTGCGGTTTCGGACATTTCAGCCGACGTGTGGTACTCTTGTTGTATGAACATATATATGCTTTATTTATTCTTCTCACTTCCGAAGAGTAATTAAAGGCTCGGGTAATAACTTGTTGCTTCCTTTTTTGTCGTGAACTCATGGTACTTTCTTTGTTTGTATACATGGTCGGAGTCAGCTTAGGCCTTGTTTAGTTTTAGGGGTGTAAAGTTTTTGGCGTCATACCTAATCTTGTATGAATTGGGCGGCTCTGTCACAGCTAGCTGCTGCGGCTGGAACGCGAAGATTAAGACGCACAACGCTCAAGGGCAGTTGTCCCCCTTGAGTGGTGGTGGTGGCGGTCTCGACTAGATCCCGGTAGAAGGCAAGATCCTCTACCTCATCGACTCCGACGAGGAGGTGAAGCCTTCGGTGATGTGCCTCGCCCTAGAGGGCGTGGGAGGCGCCGGGGGGGGGAGTCATTTGCCGCTGCCGAGTGGGGCAATGGCGTGGGGGATTCGTTCTCCGCCATCGGGCAGGGCAATGGCACGGCGTCAAGGACCCGTTCCACTGGGCAGGGCAACAGATCTGCGTCGCAGAGGAGCAGCATTGGCGACCCTGCCGCCGAACGTGCAAATCCCATGCAAGAAGGTGGTCACTCCGTTTTCAAATATAGTTTAATTTAGTTTTATCATAAGTCAAACCTTTTTAACTCTAACTAAGCTTTTTTAAAAAATATGTATATTAACACTTACACATAAATTAAAGAAATGCACCGTCAAGACCCAACATCTTTTATGGAGGATTTAATAAAACTAATGTAATACTACAAATACTAATATATTTCTCCTATATAAAGCTTGTTAAAATTAGAAAAAAATGATTTAGGATAAAACTAAAGTAGACTATAATTTATAATATAGAGAGTGTAAATAGCAGCAATAACAAAACACATTGTATTTGTAGAGACTACTAAAAGTTGCAATGTGATAAACAAATTGACATGAATGTTAAGATCTGGGATTTGATTTGTTAAGGTTGAGAGGTTTCCATGGATGTCCAAATCCCGATCTAGGGATTTGATCTATAGCTCCGTTGGCGATCTTACATACTTAAACATATACTTACATCTATGAAATTGACAGACGCTGCCGGGCATTCTTGTGGTGTGGGACAGAAACGACGGCCGGGGGAAGATGCAAGGTTGCTTGGCGCATTGTCTGTGCCCCAAAGGAGTATGGAGGTCACAGCATCCCTGATCTCCATATCCTGGGTTTCGCGCTCAGACTCCGCTGGAGTGGATCAAGAGGACTCGACCTTCTACGACTTTTGCTACACTGCCAGACAAGTCGGAAAGAGCACAACAATCGGGTATTCGACAGGACCTCCCAAACAGCGAATCAGCTCACCGAGCGGATCATTGCTGAGGGGGAATCATGGATTGCCGTTGGCTTCAACGCCATGTCAGTGCTAATTGCAAGGGCTACGGCCTGAACCTCTGCTCCAACCCGGTCGTTAAACTGTCAAAAATGTAATACGCTGCAATTCCTTACTGCAGTTAGTGATAGGTCCTCTCTGTAATCGTGCGAAACCAGCATCTTGCTAGGGGTTTACACACTGTTGTAAAAACTATCCCTCTCAGTTGGCTAGGTTCCTTGCGGTGGAACATGCCCACCCGGATTTAAGTCCTCGACTTGGCATGTGTGCTCATATTTTTCTAGATTTATTCCAGAATTTAACGGCGCTATGTTTTCAGTGATAGGCGACGTCCCTATTGATAGCGAGACTCCTATGGTGACTTCGTGAATCTGAAAATCTGCCGGTTCAGTCCTTTGGAGGTGCTCATAGGGGTAGGGTTTGCATACGTCGATGAGTGTGCGTGCGTGTGTGGGCGTCTACGTTGTACTGTATAAATCTCAAAAAAATAATGAAACACGTGACATGCACGTTCTAAAAAAATGTACGAGTCGGGAAATCGCCTCTTTTGTCCTAGTCTTCTTTGGGCAGCGGTAAAGTCTCATTCCATCTTCAAGACTCCGCTCCCCTGGAGGTCGCCCCACGCTCCCCGCCGCCACCGCCGCCGGCTGCCTCCCCGGCGCCGGCGGCCCCCTCCCCCGTCCCCGTCCCCACCCCCTCCCTCCACCTCCCTGCCCCCTCACCAGCCTCCGCGAGCTCGAGCTCCACCGCTCAACTGTTTCGGGCCGCTCCCCTGGAGGTCGCCCCCCGCTCCCCGGCGCCGGCTGCCTCCCCGGCGCCGGCGGCCCCCTCCCCCATCCCCGCCCCCACCCCCTCCCTCCACCTCCCTGCCCCCTCACCAGCCTCCGCAAGCTCGAGCTCCACCGCTCCCTCTGGCCAGGATTCCGCATCTGGCGGATTCGACCGCGCTCCATGGTCAGCGCCGCCGTCCGACGATCCAGCCCCGGCGGCCCCTCCCTCCCATGGTGACGAGTCCGGCGACCCTCTGCTGAGTGCCAGCGCGGACGCCGACGCCTCGGCCGCTCGCGAGGAGCCGCTCACGGGGGTCGGCGCGGGCGTGGCCGCTGAGTGGTCTCCGACCCAGGCGGTGCCGGATCCTGCTACCGCGACCCAGCTGCGCCCAGATCCGGCGGCCAGTGCCTCGCCTGCACCACCAGGCGTCGTCGATGGCGAGGTTGTAGACGAGTCGTTGGTATTCGTTGAGGACGCTGACATTGCGCAGACGGCCAGGTCCTCACCGTCCTCCCTCTCTGCACGTGCCCCGCCCTTCTTCCCCGCTTGTCAATCAGCTGGCAGGAGCAAGTTCCGGTGCTGGGAGGAAGAGGACGGCACGTGCAGCTCCGATGACGAACTTGCTCCTCCTGCCACCCTCCCGTCGTACCTGGACGTCGCCCATCGGACCGTCGAGGCGATGTCCTTGCCTATGCTTGTTGCGCCGTGTGACGGGGACAGCTCTGCCCCAAGTCCATCCCTCATCTCCAAGAAGAGGCGGCGTCGCCGTCGTCATGCCAAAACCATGGACGACGATGGTCCTCTGGCGGCCCCCCCACGCTCGACTGCTAGGGTGCCCGTGCACCTGCGGCTCGGCCCACAACTAGCCATACGTGTGCCCGCACGCCAACGACTTGGGCAACTCCATCCTGACGGCTGCCCTACGCTCGGGCTCTTCAGGAACGCTAGGCGATCTCCGACGCCGCGCGTGCCCATCCTAGAGCAGCGGTGCCTGTCGACGTCGATGGCTTCACGCTTGTTCAAAGCCATAGGCGTGGGCGCCGCCATGCTCCGCCTCTCCCTCATCGCCCGCGGCGAGTGCCGCCTTCGCTCATCGGTCTCTGCTTCAACTGTCTGGCGGGGGACCACATCGCTGCCCAGTGTACCTCCCCGTCCCGTTGCCTCTTCTGTCTCAGCACGAGGCACCGGGCGAGGAACTGCAAGCTTCGTCGACCGCCCCAGCGCCTTTCCCCGAACCGAGTGCGGGAGCCTCCAAGGCGCGATCTTTAGCGTGGTGCCGCCGGTGGCGACCAATTGCTAGCGGCACCTATCCTTGTCGGACAGATTCTCTGCTCGGCCATTACCGATCCTTTGACATCGGTGGTCGTGGGTGGCGGCCCGCGACCCTCCCTGCACTCGCCACACGGTGGCTCGTGCGATGACGCGCGTGCGACTGTAGGGGGCGCCACTGGCATCCATCGTAGACGCCGGCAGCGTCAGAACAAGCTACCAAGGGAGATCAACAGCGTCGCGACTCCGGACCATGACGACAGTGCCGCTACCTCTACTGACCTGCTTGTGGTAGCGTTGTCCGAGGGCGTTGGGCCTCCCACCTGGGTTGACCCGATGCTCGATGAGCTCGCCGCTTCCCTTCTCGTGGGGCGGTCAACTGGTGCTCCTATGTTGCGCCCGTCTACTCCGACAGCCGCCTCCCTTGAGGCCCAGGCAGCGGTGGCGGACACCTGCTCGCCGCCACAGGTGGTTGACCTGAGCTTCACGGACGCTGTGGCACCAGAGGAGGATGGTGTGGATCGCTTCATCGATGCCGCGGTGGCGACCACTAGCAACATTACCCCAGACATTGTGGTGCCAGCCTGTGCGACCATGATCGACGTGGCTGCTGCGCCTACCATTGCGCCTTCTGTGACCTCCGTCGACGATTTCATCTCGTCGATCTCCTCTGACCTCTGCCCACCGATCCTGACGTCGCCCCCTAGGTTGAGGGTGTCTCAGGTGCCAGACTACAGCGTCGTCCCCAGGCGTAGCACCAGGTTGGCTGACAAGCGGAGGGCGTCCAACCCTGAGGTTCAGGCCACAAATGTCATGTTAAAGAAGCTTGGCAAGTTTGTACCGCCGCCCACTATGGAGGATTTCGGCGCTCGTCGTTTCCGCGAAACGTTCTCTGCCTCCCTGTCTCCATCCACGAAGGAGGCCATGAGAGAGCTGTTCCCGGCACGCAAGCGTTTCGGGTTGCGGCGAGCCACCGTGTAGCTGCGCCCTTACCTCGTCACAATCCTAGGTCGCAAAATCTTTCATTATGTAATCCCCTTTACGTACCGCGTTCGTCTCTTGTTACAGGATTACCTTTGTTCAGCCGTGGTGTGCCGCTCGCATTCTAGGCCGTCCAGAGTTTGCTTTGTAACAAAAACTCATATTCCTTCTTAATGATATACATGCAATGCATGTTCGCGAAAAAAATGTACGAATACTTATAGAAAATAAAGTTGGACACTCAGCATATGTCTCACTGGTGAAGTACACATCATACCGTCAATTATTGATAAGTAAGGTGTAAAAGCATCTCTGTTGACTATCAAATCGACGAGTTGTAGTTTCATTCCAATCCACTTCAACATACGTGGATTGAAGTAGATACACGTGTATCTAAACAAGACCTCAGTCAATAAAATATGGTTTGACAATTGAATACTTGAGTTCTTTGGACTTTATTTGCATCACCCAACCCATAGGCAAAAACCTAGCAAACGGGTGAGCATGGATGTTGCGGCCTGTGGCTACTAGGAAACATATGGTGCGTCAACGACCACACGACATCACCAATCCGTTCTTCATTGTGCCTTCATCTCCAAGCGACTGTACTGGACGGATTGGTGGAACCTTTCTTTGACTTCTCTCTGGCTGGACGGATGGACATAGTCACATAGGAGGAGTTGGCGTTCCTTGCATGCCAAGCAGGCAAGCATGCACTTGCCTAGCGAGCTAGCCAGAAGTTGGAATGAGTGGCATTTATCAACTAATATTAAATTAACTTAGTCAATGAAATACTCCCTCCGTTCCAAAATAAATAACGTTTTTTATTTTTTAGACATCGCGTTTGACCATTTGTCTTATTCATTTTTTTTGCAAATTATATGAGATAAATAAGAGGGAGTCTAATTATCTGTCGACAGATTTTTATGTGGCCAAATCTATCATATTTTTTTTATAAATACGACCTAATAGACAATTGTAGCACAAATCTTAAAGCACAATCAAACGTACAAAAATCTAACAGATTTAGTACAAAGAAAATCTGTCAACACATAAATAGCAAAAATCAATAGATAAATCATTATTAACGTATCTCTAATGTTAAAATAAGTCATAATGAAATAGATAATATTTATTAATTTTTTTTGAATAAGACGAATGGTCAAACAAGATATCTAAAAGTAAAAAAAACGTCACTTATTTGGGATGGAAGGAGTATGGTTTGCCAATTGAATACTTGAGTTTTTTGGACTTTGAATCACCTAAGCGATAGGCAAAAATTTAGAAAACGTTGAGCATATGGATGCCGCAGACTGTGGCTGCTAGGAGACATGGCGCGTCCACGACAGCACATGACGTCACGAACCTTGTGGATTTGGAATGTTACAGCGTATTTGGTTCATAGATCGATCTCGTCCGTCAAGAGTCAATCTGGCATGAGTTCATCCATCGTTTTCCTCGGAATAGATCTGTCTTGAGAATCACCTAGACGTTGGCTTTGCAAAAGTGTTGCGTGGAATGTCTTCGCGACGGATCATGAACAAACCAAACACCACTGCTAGGTTTGGTTTTAGGTTCGGATGATCCCGGACGCACTGAACCCGCAAACCCATCACCATGATATATAGTGATTGGTTTTTCATTGTGTCTTCGGCTCTAAGAAGTTGTAGTACTGTACTACCAGGTGGGTGGCCTGAGAATGGATTGTGATCCAGCCCCAACCCCATCTCAATCCTGAATATTTTAGGAACGGCAGTTCTCCCCGTCGAGTGGTGGTGGCGGCGGCAGTCTCGACTGGATCCCGGTAGAAGGCATGATCCTCTACCTCATCGACTCTGACGAGGAGGTGAAGCCTTCGATGATGCATCTCGCCCTAAAGGGCGTGGGGGCATGGGGGGAGTCCTCTACCACCACCGAGCGATTGAGGCAATGGCGCGGCGTCGAGGACCTGTTCCACCGGGCAATCGAGGCAATGGCGCAGCTTCGAGGATCCGTTCCACCGGGGGGGTGCAACAAATTTGCGACGTCGGTGACCACTGCCACCGGGTGGAGCAACGGATCTGCGGCGCCGGTGACCCCTGCCGCTAGGCAGGGCAGAGGAGCGGTGTTGGCGATACCGGGCAGGAAAAAGGAGTGGCGTTAGCGACCCCTGCTGCCGAGCGAGCCAAAGGAGCGGTGACGCCGACCCACACCGGGCAGGGCAAAGGCACGGACAAAGGAACTACTGCCGTCGCTCAAGAAGACGACTTCTTTGACCGCTAGAGTGAAAAGGCCAGTGACATTGAAAAAACCCAATTGCAAGAAGAAGGTATAGCTTATTTCAACTGTTAGGGTTAGGGCCGGGTAGATTAGATTCAATTGTTAGGGTTAGGGATATTCAACTAGCTATGACTTAACTAAAATTTGATGATAACTAGCTATGACTTGACTGAAATTTGATGATAACTAGCTATGGCTTGACTAACATTTGATGATAACTAGATACAGAGTGCCTGAGCCTCTACCCTTTTTACCCTTTGGACTTAACCAGTGTTAGTTCATAGATGAATATAATACTAAAGTGCTTACTTGCTTACAACCAAATAATTATATGAAATCTTAAGTATTACATAAACTATAATAAAAATATAGAAAAACAAAGGGCCTTTGAAGCTAAAAGTTTCTTGCCTCCTAAGCTCCATTTCTGAATCTTAATAAATAAATAAGAAATGTGCAACAGTAAACACTAGGCACCCTCTACGTGGTTTTGCTCTGCATTTCCTAAACCCGATAAATAGTACCACTTTCGTCTTATTTGGTAAATATTGTCCAATCGTGGATCAACTAGGCTCAAAAGATTCATCTCGTGATTTCCAACTAAACTGTGTAATTAGTTATTTTTTTACCTACATTTACTACTTTATGCATGGGTCCAAAGATTGATGTGATGGAGAGAGAATGAAAAAATTCTAACTTTTGGGGTGCATCTAAACAAGGCCTTGACTTGAAATTGGTTATTGAATGTCTAACAGGAGCATTCAGTTTAGGGCCTGTTTGGTTAGAGGTGTTAAAGTTTAACAAACACCGTAGCACTTTCGTCTTATTTGACAAAAAGTTTCCAATTTTAGACTAATTAGGCTTAATAGATTCGTCTCGTAAATTACTCCTAATCTGTGCCGACATGCATACAATTAGTCTACATTTAGTACTTCATGCATTTGCCGCAACATTGATGTGATGGGGTTAAACTTTAACGTTCATGAACCAAAGGCCTTAGCTTGCACAAAAAGCTGGTGATTTTGACAATTGTGCAGTTTGCAGGAACAAGAAAGATTTCAGTTCAGGCCTTGTTTAGATGCCAAATTTTCCCCCAAATTTTACTATGCAAAAAGAAGATTCCCCATCACATCAAAATGCCGGCACATGTATGGAGTACTAAATGTAGATGAAATCAAAAACTAATTGCACAGTTTAGTTGTACTTTGGGAGACGAATCTTTTGAGCCTAATTAGTCAATGTTTGGACAAAAATTCACAAATACAAATGAAATGCTACAGTGGAGAATCTGGTACTATACAGATTTTGGACCTCCAAAATCGGGCCAGCTAAACACGGCCTCAGTAGCTTTCAATGTTCTTTTCCCTTGTGATGACATTGATGATCAGAGAAGCAAGTGAGAATCATACAATAATAGCATCATTGAACAATGTCACCATAAGTAATATTTTTATGAGAATGGAAACAATAAAATGGACATTCTAAAAAAACAATTACCAAAGACGAGGGAATAATTACTAATTAGCCGGAGAATACTTGTCAACCTTTGACTACCAGAGGATAATTAATAATTAGCCGGATTGGTGGAGCGTTTCTTTCTTCTTTGACTTGTCTCCTACAGGAGGGACGGAGGGATGTTCCTTGCATGCCAAGCATGCACTAACTGGAAGTTGAAAAGCCTGGCCTCACGGGTGTTCACACGTGAGTACGTCACGTAAGCGTGTCAAACTTCGCGGGAACGACCGAAGAACGAGATACTGTAGGAAAGGTGGAAGGATGCGATAGCCGAGGTCGCTGTAGGGCGTGTTGGGTCCGGTCCGATCCGATCCGACTGGTTGTCTGTGCGCGCATGCATGACCGATGACCCGAATGAAATAAAATAATTAAGTTAATCCATCACCACATCATTCTTCATCGTATGCTAAAAATCAATATTAGTACCGAGAATGAGATGATTCTACTAAGGCAGGGCGTTGCTAGCGCCCGAACGCCCGACTTCAGGGCCGCGTCCGGACGCTGCAAAAACCATGCGAGCGCCCCCACCCATCCCGCCCCGTACGCCCCCGCCCCACGAAAAAAAGGAAAAGGCGACCCCCGCCCCGCTCCCGCACCCGCGAATCCCCCCGGCCCGCCCCCGCACAGAGCCCAGCCGCCAGCTTACACCAAGCCCCCCCCTCTCACCGCGCGGGGGAGTACGGAGAAGACCGCCCCAACCCACCCCGCACGGAGAAGAAAGGCGCCCCCAACCTCGCCGACCCTAGCACCCTCTGCCCCTGCCACCAGCTCACCACCATAGTCCACCCCCCACGAACTGCAAACAAGGGAGAAAAAAAGTTATTGCAACATCAAAGGGCGCCTGATGAAACAAACGAAAAAACTGTTGAAATAAAACGAAAAAGCTATTGAAACATCGGAAGACACCTAATGAAACACAAACAGAAACTGGTGAAACAAACAAAAAAAACTATTAAAACATCGAAAAACACCTAATGCAACAAAGGAGAAAAACTACTACAACAAGGAGAAGACAACTACTGCAACAGGGGAAAAAGAAAGCTATTGCAACAAAGGAGAAGAAAGTTGCTGCAACAAGGATAAGAAGCTACTGCAACAAAGGAGAAGAAGCTACTGCAACAAGGAGAAGAAGCTACTGCAACAAGGAGAAAAAAACTATTGCAACAGAGGAGAAGAAGCTACTGCAACAAGGAGAAAAAAGCTGCTGCAACAAGAAGAAGAAGCTAATGCAACAAAGGAGAAGAAGCTACTGCAACATCAGAGAATCGTGCTTCACATCATTTGTTGCCATGTAGCTTAGATCTGACTCACCACAAAGAAAAGAAGCTGCTGCAACAAATGAGAAGAAGCTACTGCAACATCAGAGAATCGTGCTTCATATCATTTGTTGCATGTAGCTTAGATCTGTCTCGCCACAAAACTATAGCCACCATCAAAACCATAGATCCAGAGGGGGACGAGGAGGAGGAGGAGGAGGGGCGAGGAAGAGGAGGGACCATATCGAGATCCAGAGTGGGGAGCGCGGGGGAAGGGCGCCTCAGATCCAGATCCTTTCCCACCTACCTCGTCGAAGCCTATGGATATGGCGGCGCGCGAGGACGAGAGCATCAGTGAGGGAGCGGAGGGCGGCGGGCTCACCGGATGCCGCCGCCGTCACCCCTACTCCAGTGGCGAGGAGGTCGAGCATGTCGCAGCGGGGGAAAAAGCGCGGGGGAGGAGGGAGGGGAGGGAAGAGGGCGGGCTCGCCGCCGGAGCAGCACAAAGGCGCGCACGGGGAGGAGCGCGCGGGCGGAGCGGAGCAACCAAGAAAAGAAATAGAGCGGGGAGGAGGCGAGCGAGTGGAGAGGAGGGAGGTGAGCGAATCGATGAGCGGATAAGGACGAGCGGGCGGGGCGGTCGAGTGGATGCACGCTCGGGTGCGTGCGGTTGAGTCGGGTCGTGCCCGTCGGGTGCGTCCGACGTCGTCCGGACGTCCTCACTGTATCATTACCGTTCTACTAAATTTAAGGAATAAATCGGACTCATGATGTATCACCCATCTAAAATGGGTTGATTACCCAAACCAAACACACCATAATACTTGTGTAACGGTGACGGCATGATCAATAAGTTAGAAAAAGTAAGTCTCATACATGAAACAAAAAAATCATAGTTATGAAAACGCATCTAAATTAAATTGGTCCTTCAACTATCACATAGGGTTCATTTTGTCCTTAAACTTTTAAAATAGCCACTTTAGTCCTCAAATTTTTCTTTTGAGGTCACTTTCATCACTAAACTATCAAACTAGCCAGTTTAATCCTTAAACTTTATATTTTAGGCACAATTTTATCCATGAATTATCAAAATGGATTTTATTCCTTAAACTTTTTTTGGCTCAACTTTGTCCTTTGTCAAGCACCACCCGCAGTTTGAGATGGATGGTCATCGTTATGTACTCCCCTGACGTAGTCCTAGCTACCGAATTGGATAGCACACTTTCAACATTATATCCATATTCTAAACGAATATAAATATAGATATGAATAATCTTAAATATGAATTATTTTTTAGCATGTGGATAAAAAATATTATTTTAATACACAGTTGGTTATTAGTTGAGCCTAACGCTAGAAGTAGCCGTGGAAAAAAATTATAGTTTTACCGTTGTTTCAATATATCCATGTATTCTTAAGGTAATAAATAGCGTTCAAAGCAATTGTAATTTTTTTTAGAATTACATTATACCCACAAAAATCATTTAGTCGGATATATATAAATGACACCCTTATAAGGTAACAATAAAAATAACAGCTTGAAATTATTAAAGGCCACTAAAAAGTTTTTGGACGAATATTAATTTTATATCTCCGATCACTGGTGGTGCTAGAGCTGACCAGTCATAACAGTGCAACATTTCACATAGGACGATGGATAAAGTTGAGTTGATAATAAAAGTTTGAAGATTTAAATGCACTTTGATAGTCCCTGGATGAAATTGAACCCAAAATGTAAAGTTTTTGAGGGCTAAAACAATCATCTTAATAGTCCTAGGATGAAACTGAGCCTAAAAATAAAGTTTGAGTAATAAAACGACTATTTTGAACACTCTGGGATAAAACTGAACCTCGAGTAATAGTTCAGGGACCAAAATGGCTATTCCACCAATTAAATTCCAACTATAAATTACGTGTCTCACAACAAATCCTTTCAAATAAGACCCACTTTGAGATATTAAATAATATTTTGTTAAACAATATTTTCTCATGAAGATAATGTTCTAGGTTCAAGAAATAATGTTCCATCTTCATAAGAAAGATGTTCTAAGATAAGGAAAATAACATCTTAGGAATCAAACAGGAAGAGCTAAGTGCCTGTTTGGGAGAGCTCTAGATCTGAAAACACGAATCTGAAGCACCAACTCCACCATGGAGTAGCTCCTCGGTGGATCTGATCTCCCAATGTGGAGCTGAGAAAATGTGTTTGGCTTACAACGCAGCTCCACATCCATGAACAAAGATTTTGGTTGGAATTGCCTCTTGTACCCTTGGACTCATGTGCTATATATAAATATTTTTAGGGACTTATACAAAAGATATACAACAAAAACTAGAAATGTATAATTAGAATATTTTTTAGGGGCAACAAGAAAAAAGCAAGAACACCGACGGGGCACGGCCATGGTGGAGTGAGGCCGGGTGTGCCATGGCCAGGGCAGGACAGGGCGTGGCCTAGCACGGCCATGGCGGGCTGGACGGGGCCACGGCGGGTGCGGTGTTGTCAGGCGGGGTAGGACACGACCATGGCGGGACAGAGCTAGGCCGAGTGTGGTGAGGCCATGGCGGGGCGGCGGCCACCATGGACCGTGCCCATGGTGGCGTGGTGCTGCAGGGTGGGGCGGCCGGGGCAGGGCTATGGCGGGATGAAGCGAGGCCGAGAGCCGGTCATGGTGTGGTAGTGTGCGGTTGAGGGCAGCCACAGCGGGGTGGGGTCATGGCCGGGCATGCCCAGGAGATGCATCAGTTGGAGACCATGACGGTGAGGCAGTGGCACATGGTCGTGAGAGGCGGCAGCGCACGACTATGCTCTGAGGGAGAGGAAATTTAGACAGTTTGCTGTGTAGTGTCAATAGTTTTTAATGCACCCATTGAAAGAGCTCCATGAAATCTATAAATCTGACCACTAGATTCATAATTTTTGCCGATCTAGATTTTGTGGAGTTGAAGCGTTTGACTGAGATTTCGTGGGGTGAAGCTGTGTGTTTTTTTAGATTTGGAGCTGATAGAGTTCTACCAAACAATCTCTAAATCTATGTGTTTTCTTCTAAATTTTGTTCCTGCCTTGTTTCTGGCTTTTCCTTTACTAAGCAAAGGAACACCAGTTGTTGTACGAACATGCAAGGTTAGCATGTCAGTATTTGTATACAGGCGTCCGATCAAAATCTCATGTGAAACTTGGCTAAACAGCCAGCTACTTTTTTTTTTGAGAAATAAACAGCCTGCTACTTGGGGAGTTGCATATGTGGAGCCTCAAGCCTGGTTGTGCTGAAGCTGAACCTAGTTCATGTACCCAACTAGGCCACGAGGCAGGCATCCTACCCAATCACGCTCATAGCAGTCGATTTGTTTCATCACCTGGACACTGTTAGCCCGGTCCGCTAGGCTGGGCCCATGGGATTAGCGAGGTGAGCATAGCCCAGACCAACAGAACGTAGCCTAAGCATAGACATTCGCCAGAAGGCCAGGAGAAGCAAGCAGGCAAAGCAAGCAACCAGGAGGGGGGCAGGGGCTGCGCATGAAGCGAACCCGACGGTCAGGAGCCCGTGACACGATGCGACGGCTACGGCAGGAACGCGGCTGATCCAACCCAACGCGATCTGATTGCCGCGGAATCCCTCCGTTTCCCGAAACGCAGCAGACCGCCGCGCCCAAGGAACGAACCACCCCAACGACCCTTGCCTCTCTGGGTTGGCGTCCCGCGTCGCGGTGCACGGCGCGCACGCTTCCTGGCTACGTGAACGATCCGTCCAGCGGCTGAGCAGGCCGGCAGGAGGGATCATGACGCGGAAACCGGCGGCGCAGCAGCGGGGCGTGGGCGGCGCGGGCACGGGGGTGATGAGGACGACGCTCAAGCGTGGGGCGTGGACGCCGGAGGAGGACGAGCTGCTGTCGCGAGCCGTGGCGAAGGAGGGGGAGGGGCGGTGGCGCACGCTGCCGCGGCGCGCTGGGCTGCTGCGCTGCGGCAAGAGCTGCAGGCTCCGGTGGATGAACTACCTCAGGCCGGACATCAAGCGCGGGCCCATCGCCGACGACGAGGAGGACCTCATCCTCCGCCTCCACCGCCTGCTCGGCAACCGGTGCGTGTAGGTGTAGTGTACAATGCTTATTCTTCTCCCCTGCAGCGCGGTGCAAATGTGCAATGCTTACATCGTACGTGTGCGTGCGTGCAGGTGGTCGCTGATCGCCGGGCGGCTGCCTGGGCGCACGGACAACGAGATCAAGAACTACTGGAACTCGCACCTCAGCAAGAAGCTCATCGCGCGGGGCATCGACCCGCGGACGCATACGCCTCTGCCCGGAGCAGCTGCAAGCCCCTACTCCCACCGCGCCGGCGCAGCAGCAGCAGCAGCCGGTTCAGCCGACAAGACGCCGCCACCGCCGGAAGTCGAGTCACTGTTTGCGCAGCCGCCGCCAGCGCACCCGAGCTCGTCGTCCGGCGCCGGTGTTGGCTGCGACTTCGCCACCAGCATGATGGGTATCGGCGCCGAGGGCTTCGATGGATTCGGTGATCCGTTCTGTGCACCAGATGTTGCAGCTCGTGGCGGCTTCGACTTGGGCTGCCCCATCGTGGACGACGCCACCTTCTCCTCGTTCCTCGACTCGTTGATGAACGAGGAGCGCATCGCCGATTACTCGGGCGATCACAAGGATGCTGACGGTGAGAACGATCTGGGTGGAGCTTAGCTTATTCACGATCCCCCCCAAGGACACAATAACTTCATCTGCATTTTAGTCGTGAATGTACTACTACTATTCAGTGCATCGTTAGGCTAATCATGATTCATGAATGAGCAGAGTAGTATACATAGAAGCACGTACTGAATCTATCTCTTTGCGTGGTTGGTGTTTATGTATGACTGTGTGTGATAGTTTGATCAAGCATGGGGGGAAACATGAGTAATGAGAATATTCATGTATTGATTGAAATAGAACTAGTACTGCATTGGTAATTTGGTATTGTAAGGTCTGGCTTAATGCCTGCACCTACTAGCTGCTCATGCGTGCGCATTATGCCAAGCGAGCAGTTTGAGCACTAACGGGGCCACACACCTGCAGCTCTGCCCATCTATATATGCACGCACAGCTCAAAAGCTCATTCAACAGTGCTACCAATTGCCATGAACAGCCGCCACGCGAATTGCTTGTTTTCGTTACATCCGTGCTGATACTGGATTGTCTGAAACCGCACGCTTGTCGACTGAGCTGGCTATAGACACCTACCACTTCATTTTAAACTTACAATCCTGCACGTTGACAAGAAAAGGAAGAAGTCTGAGGAGAGGATTATCTCATGTACAGGACGCGAACAGCACGGCGGGCCAACATCTGAATGACTGAAAACGTCAAAGACTCAAAGTAGAAGCGAGAACAGAGTAATCTAAGAAGTAAGAAGCCAATGCGAACGTATTTCAACAATAAGAGACGACGACCTGTAGCCTGAGTTGCAGCCAGCCTCCATGCGTGCCCAACGGCCGATGCTGCCGTGCATTGCTTCCCGACCCCCAGCCTCCATGGGCCATGACCAAGACGAGGCCTCAACTCAAGTCCCGGTCCCAAAGTCGCTGCAGGGGTGTGCTTGAGAAGAAGCACCGGCGCGGCAGAGAACCCAAGTGCTTGCCGATATATAGAGTGACGCTGATTGTGCACCGTGCGAGATGGACTGTCAGGTTGGAGTGATCCAGCAGGAAACAGAACGCGGTGAACTCCTTTGCCAGTGTGCTCCAGCCCCAGGTGTGTGTATTCTACCTAGCAAATTGACTGGTAGATGCAAATTTTTCTTGGGAGTTGAAAGTCAGATTGTTCAGTGCGTACTGTGTTACTTGTACGGTTGTACCCCTTTAAATGTTACAGTAGCTTTTTCTTTCCTTTGCTTCGCTATGTACTCTCTGCTTGTTGTACTCCTGCTGAACCCTATTTGGTTTTTTCCGTTTAATATATTTTCAGTAGGGGCTCCTTGCCCCTCCTGTTCCCTAAAAAAAGAAAATGTTACAGTAGCGAGCGTGGATGAGGCCAAGCGACCGAACGGTCCAAACTCCAAAGCTAGCACGCGAGAGATACACTGTATATACGTATTGTACATGCACCGCATCCATCGTTCTGGTCTTGCAATTGCACCTACCGTATAGAGCTAGCACGCCAGGGAAGATTGCAGGATTTGACGCGAACGCTTGCTGATACGTCTTCAACAGAACCTTACGTAATATACCTTTTCCGCTTCCAGACTGTACCCATTGACTCCCAAGATTCGCACACCTTGCGGCCGGCGCTGCCCCGAGACGCCTCTTGCCGAGACGAGGGCGCGCTGCAGGGAGTGTACTGGAGTCTGGAGATGACCTTCGCCGTCACGCCCACGACGCTTCGGGCGCCTGCTGCCCTGGCCGGATGGAGGCGGCGCCCGGGGGCAACTCCTCCGCGGTTCGCCGTCGTCCTGGCGACGTCTAGCGGAGTCGGCGGCGAACGGACCCCGCCGACGTTCGCGCGCCTAAGGGAGGAGCTCCTCCAGCTCCACGCCGAAGCCGACCTCACCCAATCCAAAGGTAACATGCCTGTAACTGGAATGCTTAATGCTGTGTTCATGGGACCGGAGGATTGTCCTGTTTCGCTGTCCAAATTTTCTGGTACTTCCCATTACAGCAAGTGTGACTCCCAAAAGGTTAAAGGTGCAGTTTGATTTATCTGCATAACTTGTGTTTCTACCTAGCCATCTTAGATTCACCTGATGTAGTGATGTGTAATCATAGGACATTAGGATGAGACTTAGTTCACATGCGGGTATGAGTACAATGTGCAGGCTGGAGCATTTGCCCAACCGCACACCATCCTTGTAACAGTTTCTTTTCTTTTATTTTTTCACAGCAAATAGTGCGAGGGTAAGGCTTGTGCGGTTGACTGAGGCTGCTGAGAATCTTAAGAAACGAGCCGCAACCAGTGTCCGGATGGGCAAAGAGAACGAGGCTGTGGATTTACTTGTGCAGAAGAAGAAATTGACCAAAGCCCTGGAGAACATTAAAGAGCGCATTGAGGTGCTTGACAGGCTTTCCACAAAGATTAGTGAGGTGATGACATGGTTTTTTAGTATCATGTAAAATGGTATGACTAATTTCTTTTTTTCTAGAAAGTTGTGTATTCTTTAACTTCATTCCAGCTGCTCAAAATTACTGCACAAGCGATTGTTTGCATTTGTATGTCACACTGTTCATGCAGTGATTCTGCTGATCACAATCTGAAATTTAAAAGTATTTGCTTCAACTGTGGCATATAAGTGCAGTACTCAGGAACTGATTGTTGTGAATTTCTGTTCATAAATCTTATGGTATATGCAACCCTGAATGAGCAATTTTGTTGGATTCAGGTAATTTCGATGAAGCAAAACATGTTAATTGAGTATGCGTTGCGTCCAGGGACATATAATGGTGATAACTCTGATGAGAAGATAAGGGTTTTCTCCAGTACAGTCAATGATGGAACCAATGGAGCTGAGAGTAGCGATTCTCATCCAAAATCAGTTGAAAATGAATCTTTTGAGTTGAGAAAGGAGGCACATGCAATTGCAAGCATGGTTGGCCACCCTGAGCAAAATGCACTTCAGATGTCCGATAGCTTCTCATTTATAAACAATCCTGACCCAGCAAACAACATAAAGAATCATTCTGCATATGATGGCCTTATAGAGCATATTAATTTACAGATGAAATCATTGGAATATGAAATTGAACAGTTCATCAGTTCCCAATCAGTCGAAGAGGTGGGCAGTGAGAAGCAGACAAGTGCCAAGTGGCAAAGGTTATCTGACATCCAGATGCTTGTAAAGGAAACTAGAGAAAAGTGAGTCTTTGATGCCAAGTCAGATAAATTCGTAGTGTCTAAACTTTTCCACTCTAATGACAGTCATTTCATGATTGCACAAGATATCCTTGATCTTCATTACAGTAACTAACTGTTTCAGGATTGCAAGAATTTTGGGTATGACAGTAGAAGAGGCTGAATCTGGGGACTTAAGATGATAGCAAACAACAGAACAGTGAATTGGTGGCATCCATCCCCCGTCTGTTTCATGGGTAAGTTTGCCTCTCCATTGCTTAAGGAAACCTCAGGAATCCAATACCTGTATGAATGCATTGAATATTGTCTGTTGGTTCATTGTGTTTCTTCCTGTATTTGTTTTTCCCCATATGTTTAAGACATTCTGGAGATGAATGCAGTCTTTAGTTCAACCACAATAATGTTTCAAAAAATAGTTCAACCACAATACACAACTTTCAGATTTGAGTTAAACTGCAACGGATAGTGTTTTTGAACACTCATGACATGCAAGGGTATTAAATTGCCACACATACATGTGCATGCTACTTAACAAAGTATACGGGGTTCTAAGAGTACGTCTATCCTCATGATATGGGATATTCCTAAGTTACAGATACCAGATTCATAATTTTCCAATTATATCTGCAAGAGGGATCCTTTCACATTTTCCAAACTCTATCTGATCAAACTGGTCAGAGATCATTTTGATGTCTTTCTCATCAATCTTCCCCATCTCCTTGAGCTTGTAGATCACAAAATCTGATTTGCTGTTGCATAGGAGCAAGCAGATTATTAACGAATGGCCATTGACAACTATATACATTGAATATGACTTACATTCAAATTAATATAATGTGAAATTTACAAGATGTGAGCAAAGTAAATTTAATTTACGGTGGTGAGGGGTTGATGCTCATGTCACTTTCATGACAGTCATGTAGCCTTGCCCTGTCTTTCTATTTATAGAATGTTAGTGTCTCTACTGCAGACATTTTTTAAAAAATTAGGACTTTGGGCCTAGTTTCGTCAGAAACTCTAAAAGAAAAGTTAGTTTGTACAGGTGGCTATGAGGACGTACAGTTTTGTATCAAGATTCTTTTGTTTACTAATGCATTCAGGATTTTAAACCTATATTTTCAGCACATAAACTACCTTTACAGTAATTTATTTTTAATTCAAAAAACGATAAATTCAGTGCCTAAAAGAAATAACATTTTTTTGTCTCTTTTCATGTAAGGAATTAATAAAGTCCATTTCTTAAAAAAGATCATGATGTAAATATAAGATTATAAGAAACATATTAGAAGTATAGTTTCTCTGAAAAGTTGCTTCCCTTTTGGGTATACATTATTTTTTAGAACTTCCAGGTATTAATTGTTGAAAGGCAACTTCACAACATAGATTTACATGAAATAATCTTTCATGGAAACTGTACCATACCTTACAGCAGGATCGTTGTCTAGGTCTCCAACAAGTGGCTCATTGTCCATTTTCTTCTGGAGGATCCATTTTGTAGTCCGCCGGTTTCTTTTGTCCATTCTTAAGTCTGTTAGGAACAAGAAGGCCTTTGCAACTGCTAAAGTGCTTACTAACAGGCACACAGTGGCAGTGAGCCTTCCTGCTGTTGTTGAGAAGCTTTTGTCTCCATATCCAACTGTTGTAACAGAAATGACTGATAAATAGAAACTATCGATCCAGTTTAAGCCCTCAACTTCATGTACTATGATTGTGCAAATTGAGATAGTGCCTGCTACAACCGCTAATGCAAGTATTACTTTCATCCTCCCTCTTGACCTTTTCTTTCTAGCATCAATCATGTAGGTGTCAAACACCTTGTTAAGCTTGTTATCATCCATTGTGCTAAGTAGAACTGTTCTCTGCTTGTCCAGTACATTTGTCAACAGCCCATTTAACATAAGGTCGATGAAACGAACACCAACTAGTAGGAACAAGCATGTGAACACCTTTGTGAAGTTAGTACATGGGACTATGTCACCGTATCCTATTGTGCACAAACTAATGATGGTGAAGTAAAGGGCATCCACTAACTTGAATGTGGATTTCCCCTTGAAGCCATCAACATTTGTCATGTACACAAGTACCCCTATTGAGATGTATAAGATGACACTGGCAATAGCCTGCCTTGCAATTGATGGTGTATATTGTGTAGCAGCAGCATGGCTTTGGCCATCAAGCTCATCCACACAGTGTGCTTCTTTGCTTGATGTGAATATAGAAGGTGAAGAGTGCACCCGCTGAATATTTGGTGAGGATACCATATTGGTACTTCCATCAGTGGGTGGCAGATGATTGAGAGTGCTGAAGTTAGCTTTGATATAGCTGTTTCGGGAAAAGGAAGTTGCACACCTGCTTGGAACATCACAGGATCTTCTTCTGTCTTCCTTGGAAATGTACTTTTGGTCGCGCTGGACCAAAGGTAGCAGGGGCTCTTCCATGGAAGACATATTGGAGGTTGGATTGCTTAGTTGCAGCTTGCAGTTCTCAGGCTGGATCATCAATTTATATCCATGGTGGTTCTGCTGAGACCTTGACGATGGAAGTGGTGGCCACTAGGCATTCAAGCAGGGATGTACACTTCCCTGGCGTTTCTGGGATGAATGGACTGGTTTACATCATATCTTGAAACATATCTTTCTTATTTATCGCAACATCTATATCGTGCAGTTTCTAGTATCCTGCATCGTAGCTGAAGCAAGAGGCAACTGATGAAAGAGAAAGAATGGTGGGCATATTCTTTTATCTTCGCAATCCCTGTGTTGTGGCAGGAATATCACGCACTGAATCACTCTTTGTTCACTGCACGTGCACTAATTATGTGTTTCTGAATTACACTTCAATGCAGGTACCCAAGACCCAAGTTGAGAATGGCTTATGAGTAGTTGGATCTTGCAAGTTGTTTCCGCGCTTGGGATGGTCCATTGGATCTTAGGCAGTGCCATATTCTGCAGGACTCTGCCTAACAACTAGAGGGAACGCGGGGTTACCTTCTTCTCTGGATGGAAACATATCGATTTGTTGCTGTGCTGAGATCTCATTGTCGGCGATGGATATACTGATATACAGTACAGATAGCACCTACTGAAAGCTTCTCAAGCTGAAAAATCTTGACCGGAGGAGCTTGGTTGCTGATCACATCCGTACCTGTGAGTGCGCGTTATCTCTATGTGGACCTTAGTTGAAGGGAGCTTCTGTTCCATTCCAGGTCATCCCTCTGCGTGCATTTGCATGTAGAGAAAGGTGCAGTCAAGTTGTACAAGCCCTGTCTAGATATTTCCCGAGGACTTGAGAATTCCAATTCCAAGTCTGACATGAGTGCAGGTGATGGTAAATTTCGAGATCTCTGTACCCAGTAGCATATAACAAGAACAATCCATGGAGTACTAAATGAGAATGTGAGATTGTTGTTGTTTCGTTTGTGGGAGATCTAGGGGAATCCAATCTGAGAAGGGGGATTGGAACTATTCCCCCGTTCCGAATGACACAGCCACACAGGAGCTCTGCTCGTTAAACATTTTTCTGTTTCAATTTTGTTTCCTGAACCTTGCGTAACGCATATATTGTGTTACTAGAGTACAGGTAGAACACGTCTATCAGTATACAACAGACAGCAGCTCCCTTTCACGGGATTTTCTGTGTCGCCTAATCATCGGATAAGGGAAGCACAGCACTACTGTAAACCTTCAAACAAGGCTTACAATGTCCACAGCGAAATTACCATTCGGTTCATATGTGATGGCTGTTACAGTACTTGTTTATACTGTTTCTGTGATACGCTAAAGAAACTAGCAACTCCTGGTTGGTTTAATAAAAGGAACTTCGTTTAATAATGGGATCTTGTGAGCGTGCAGCGTGCGCACCTCGGTCTCCGGGCCTCGTCACTCGTCAGCCCAACCCATCCGAGCAATTCTGGGCTCCCACTCCAAGTCGGCCCAGTAGGCACTAGCGAGCTGCTGCTACCCAATCAACAACCAGGCCGAGCAGGAATATATGATGGTGAAAAGCAGCAAAGGTTAGTAGATGGGCTTTGAGCCACCCACAGACTTGTCACTTGTCGGACTCTCCACATAATTTTTTTTATCATAAAGTTTAGGAAACAAATAAAAAAAAATTCTAATAGACTGTAAACTACTTTTCATAAGTTTTGGAGAGGCTACATGACTCTCTAAAATGCAATATATGGTAGTTTTTTATGATATTTTCACGCGAGGAAATTTATGATAGGGTTTTGAAGTGTAGAGAACAAAAAAAATGCAGAGTATGTTGGAGATATATGTGAGAGATATACAAAGAGAATATTCATTAAATGGCTCTTCAAATAGAGATATAGAGATTGAAATATAAAGAGGCACTTAGAGTTGCTTTTATAAAAGGATGTAAGCGGATTACACAGAAGGTTCCGTACTACCCTATCAGATTTATATTGAGGTAGAGAATGAAGGAGAAAAGACAGAAGAGAAACAAGCTATGAAAAAAATAGTGTGAGAGAATGAGATTAGTCAGCTACTAATGGTGTAGCATATATGAACAAGAACAACTAACTTTTATATGCATGGATCTTTAAATGGTTTGTGTAAATAATATGACAGTGCTGTGAGGGAGCGTGTATGAAACCCGTTGCTAATAAAGGACGATCCGAGGCGACGACGAGGGCGACAGAAGAGACAAGACCGTGGGTGGGTCCGATGAATTTACTTCAGCCCAGTTGGATCTCTCTCAGCCTGGGCATTTGGTTTAAACCGAGAATTCGGTTTGGTTTGTTCGGTTCCCCTAAACTTCGGTTTGCTAGAATAGAGAACCGATCGGTTGCTAAAAGAATAGGAACCGATGAATTCGGTGTCGATTTCTTCGGTTTCGGTTTTCGGTTCCACCGAGCAAACCGACGAACAGCAACAAGGAAGAAGCAGGACAAGAATAGTGGAGACTCGCCGGATGTGCAGACGCGCGGAGCCGAGGCACCGTTGGGCGCTAGTTGCAGCAGCATCGATGTCGCGCCGCCGCTCGTGGACGCCACGTCGGCCGCCGGTCGTAGCCGCGGAGTAGCCCCGCCTTTGCCGAGTGCCGATACGCCGCTGCCCCCACCCGCAGACGCGGGACGCCCGCCGGGGCGCCGGGCGGAGCAGATCCACCGCTGCTGATGCGTCGCCGCCCCTCGCCGGCTCGCCCGCAGACGCCCCTCCGGGCGCACCTACTGGGACCGCCCCGCCGCTGCTCGTATCTGCCGCCCTGCTGCCCCGCGCTCCGCTGTCGCCCGCTCCCACGCTCCGCTCCTTCGCCTCTCGCCTGGCACCGTGCAACCGCGACGCCGCCGCGGCCGCTGCCGCCTCCGAGTGTTAGGTTTAGGGTTTGGAGTGTGGTGCGCGGTGCGAGGGTGCGGCCGTGCGGGGGATTGCGGGCGACGGGCGTGCAGCAGCAGCTGAAGTGAAGTAGCGACTAGCGAATTGAGGCCGGAGGTGGGCTACTGGGCTGGGCTGTCGCTCTGTTCTCTGGTGCATGCTCGCTCGTGTAGCGCAGTTCGGCTTCTTCAGCTTTTCGGTTCGGTTTTGCCATGGAACCGAACACCGAACCGAACACCGAACTTCCTGGGATCAAAAACCGAAGCCGAAACCGAAAACCAAAAAAACCAAAATTTCGGTTTGGTTCGGGTCGGTTCGGTTCGGTTTACGGTTTTCGGTGATTTTTTGCCCGGGCTGAGATCTCTCGATCTATCTATACGTACGTGGTGGCAATTGGCACCTTGGTTGGGAGAGAGAAATTTTGAAACTTGACATCTCATAAGCCACGAATTAACGTTTTTCTTATGCTTCTGCCGTCAAGATCGACGGATGGCCCCCCATTGATCTCTTTCAGTCTTTCCAGTTCGTGGGTCCGATGGAACCGCTGGATCGATCCATAGGTGCGCGCACGAATTTTCCATTTGTTTCTTGTGGCTCTGCGCTCTTGGCGCGCATCTGCTTGTACCAGCGGCTTGTGACACGTGCGCTCGTTTCGTTTCCCAGCCAGCTTTTAAAAAGGGTTCATTTATTTATTCTTTTCCGGGTGCCAGAGGCCAGAAGGCTGCCTTGGGAATTCATTGTCACGGATGGATGGATTGCATGGAATTCTCTTTTTTTATCAGTGGGTTCCACCCAAAAGCTGATCTTCACTCACGTTTACATCAATTTTGAGACAACATTTGAACTCTAGGGCCCTGTTTACTTTCCATGCAAACCCAAAATATTTCCTCTTCCACCCATCACATCGAATCTTTAAACGCATGCATGGAGCATTAAATGTAGGTAAAAAAATAACTAATTGCATAGTTTGTCTGTAAAGTTCGAGACGAATTTTTTGAGTCTAATTAATCCATGGTTAGACAAATTTTACCAAATAACAACGAAAAGCGCTACAGTAACTTTGCACCCAATTTTTCCCACCTAAACACGATCAAATTCTTTGTGGTTCCCAACGACCACGATAGCGCCAGGCGCGTGGTTGCACGGACCCAGCGCAGACAGCTACGCCACCTTCTAGAAGACGATGGTGTCAACTGTCAAATCAACAGCTCTACTGTACCTGTACTGATGAAATACGACGACCCTCACCCTTAAATCAGCGCGATCATTAGCAGCCAAATTATGAAATAAAAGATTCGTGCAAGTGCTTAATTTACGGTATCTGTTTGATTCCCGCGCGGTGCTTAATTTGATGCCAGACAGGAATCGAATGGGCAGTCGTATGTGCGTGACTATTCGTACTTACCTTTTTTTTTTTTTGGATAGGCGTACTTACCCTGTTTGTTGGATGGAGTTGGCGATATTGTCGGACAGGAAATTCTAATGCTACGAGAAATTCTAATCTAATGCTCTCCATTCATGGTATTTTGGAGCTGTCTGAATCCAACAATTTGTGAACAAGCATCTCCAAGAGTTTGCCAAATCAACTTGGCATCTATCTATTTTTGGCAAAACAGGAAAAATTGTGCTCCAACAGTTTGGCATCCAACTTGGCAAAATTTAGCAATTTGATAAATCTCCCCCCTCCACGCGCATATTTGCACACTGAGCGCGAGCGCGATCGCTCGCGTATTCGGCTTCGCATGCATATTTAAGCGGGGCTCTTCGTTCACTTAGCGGGCCTCTTCTTATTTTACCAAGTCCAAATGGCAAACTCTTGAGAGAGTCTATTTTTTCACTTGTCATATATTTTAGCAATTTGCCAAATCACGATATTTGCCAAGTAAATTTTGACAAACTCTTGGAGATGCAACTTGTATGCGTGTTTTTTCTATTTTTTTATGTTTCAAAATGCTACGAGTAAACTCATATTATTGAAAAGTAGCTTTACAAATATTAATCTTTTGATTTGTATTATTATATTATATAGACATAGTATCATAAGTACTTGGTTGTTAAATCTTAATTGTATATGGTGCGGTTTATGATTTTGCTCGATCCTAGTTTATCAAGTTTGGTTCTATGATTCTTTTAGTAGGGTACATGGTTTTTACAATTTCAATAATTATGATTCTATGATTTGTGATCCTAGCATTCGAGTTCTGGTCTGATTTAAGATCACGATTTTTTTTTGTTGACAACCTTGGTCAAAATGTGTTTAGGGGACTTTGATGTCTACATATATATAACCACTTGTGTGTGATGATGGAATCAAACCCACTGGTTAAAAGCACTGCTAGACTAGAAAATGTCATGGTTAGTTGTTGAAAGTTTTAAAGGGTCTATTATTTCTAGTTGGAAGTTTTGAGCCTAGCTTAGTTGGTAGGTTTCTTGTGGTGAAACTTGTCCACCTGGGTTTAAGTCTTCGACTTGGCATGGGTGTTCGCATTTCCTGGATTTATTCTAGGATTTAACGCGTTGTTCGTATTTTCTTGGATTTATTCCAGGATTTAACGGCGCTATGCTTTCAGTGGTAGCCTGGTAGGCGACGTTCCCGTCGACAGCGAGACGCCTGTGGTGACTTCGTCAATCTCAAAATGTGCTGGCACAGTTTTTCGGAGGTGCTCATAGGGGTAGGGTTAACGTGTACGTGTTCATAGGGATGAGTATGCATGCGTGTTATGAACGTACGAGTCTGTATCTGTGTAGTTCGAAAAAAAAAATGCATTAAACAATGGGGAATGGATGCTGATCGCCAACGGTAATACAAAGATCTTGTCGGGGCCGCAGGCCTCTACCACTGCTAGACTAGTAGCCTCTAGTTTTTATGGTGGAGCTGACCTGCTGGCCAGTAGCAGCTAGCAGCCTTGGGAGCGAAGCAAGCCTTGACGACCAAGCTCAGATGCCCAGGCCGGAGCCCCGCACTGATCAACAACGAAAGCGGACAAAATCAATCGGCTGATCTTCGTTTCCCTGACGCAAATTAGAGGATTATATACACGATTTGGCGGCTACCTTGACACTAAGCTAGCTATGCACTTGAGTGTTTGACCAGCGTATAAAGCATGAACATGGAGATCCTTGGATGCCAAGGACAGATTTCCAATATAATAATGACAACAAATAAAATACTAGGAGGTTCTGCCTAACACATAAGCAACGGCCGGACGTCTCTCTATCTGCATATCTATGCGCGTGGCATACCCACACATTTTTTTTTCTTTTTTTCTTTTTTGCGGCGCATAAAATCAGTATAAGTGCCATTAGATATTTATTGCAATTAAAGTACTTTTTTATGATTAAAAGATCAATTCTAAATATATTAACAAATCGATAGTTGGTCAAAATCTGATCCTCCTAAGAAATGAACGATAATGCTTTGACTCTAACGTCCGGCGTTTTCCGGACGTGGCAGATAACGATTGGCTATGGCCTGCGTGTCCTCCACTCATCTCTCCATGGCCTTATCCGCTCGTCGCACTGTACATTCATTCCAATGGCGCCTCACTCCCTCCCGCGACGAGCGCCTGCCGCGCCGCGCACCCCATCCCACATCGTTGCTCCCCATCCGCTCACTTGCGCCCCATGGCTCGCGCACCTCTCACCCCACCCATCGCGCGTGCCGCCGACTCCCTCCCTGGCCGGCAGTGGCGCCCTCACCCACCCCGCGTCCTTCTCCTCCACTACGGCATCCTCCTTCCCCACCCTGGCAGCTCCTTCCCCACACCGGTGGCTCCTTCACCCACCTCGGCGTCCAACCTCCCCCCTCCCACACCGACGTCCTCCCCCACCAGGAGCCCCCAATGTCCGTAGATCCGACGGCCATGGCGTTCCCCGCGCCAGACTCTCTCTCTCTCCCTCCCCCTATGTTGCAATTGTATGTTTCAGTTGTTTCTAACGTTTCAGAGGTATGTTGCAGGTGAATCATATGGATGTTGCAAAAGTAGATCGGGGGATGTTGCACATGTTGCATATGTTGCAAGTGTTTCAAAGGCATGTTGCAAGAGTATGTCTCAAGTGTTTCAGATGTTTCAGATGTATGTTTCATCTGTGTTTTCCAGATGCATGTTGCAATTGTGTTTATCTGGATGTTGCATATGTTTCACACATACGTTGGATGTGTTTTATTTGGATGTTGCATATGGTTGATTGGTTTTCAAGTGTGTTTCAGGTGTTTTCTTCAAGTGTTTCAACTACATTCAGACGTATGTTGCAACTGTTGTATTTGGATGTTTTAAAAGTAGATCGGGTGTTGCATTTCTTCTCCTCCCATATTCCGTTGCATCGTCTCTCCTGGAGCCGGCAGGGCATCCATACGACGCAACGACCGGGTCCTTCCGAATCGGAGGCGCCGTACGCACTTCCCCTCTTGTCGCTTGCGTGGCGTGGGCCCTGCGTGAAGCGCGAAACGGGCGCGGCGCTGCACAGCGCTGCAGGGGGTTTGCAAAGGGAGTGTGCCTGAGATGGCAACACAGTGGCAAGATGGGGGTGTGGAGGAGGTAGGACGTGGATGGAGACGCGTCCACGAATGTTAGTGCTGTTTTTATACGGGTGCTATTTTTCTAAGGTGTGTCCGGACACGTCCGGACGCTTGAACGTACCAGAAAAATAAAATAGTACATTCTAAACTCGTAGGAGAGGAAGTACGGAGATATATATATATATATATATATATATATATATATATATATATATATATATATATATATATATATATATATATATATATATATATATGTTACCTGACGCTGACGGCATCCATGGTCATCTATCGCCACGAAATTGCTATATCAATCAGTACTAGTACTAGTAGTAGTATTACTACTATCCATTCGGAAAAAGTATACTTCCTCAATTCTGAAAAAAATATAAATTTCAAATGATATCGAGTAAAAGTATTTCAGATTTAATAAAATTTATTAAAAAATAATATTTGTAATATTAAATAGGTATTATTATATTCATTATAGAGTATTTTTTTCATAGTATACGTATTGAGTATCATAATATTATAATTGTATTAAATACCATTTCTTTATATTATTAGCAAATTCTATTTTTTGAGCTCATTGTTAGCAAATTCTAGATGGTGCGACTAGAAATAAAATTAGATTTGCATCCTTTTCAAGACGGAGTTAATAGCAATTAATTGGGTCAACCGTCGTAGGGATGAAAACGATCGGAAACGATCGATAGGAGGCCAAATCACTTTCATTTTCATATTTTTTTCTCGAAAACGAAATCGATACGATATTGTCGGAAACGAATACGGCACCGATATTCTAGTAATTTCAAAAATGATATTAGTCGATTGGAAAATACATCGATAATGATCGGAATTCATGAGAACGATATCCTCAGAAACGATAAACACACCTAACCGTAGAACATGAGAAGAGTCATAAAACTCGACCTATCTCACAAGACAATAGTAATAAATAAAGTCATAATTGACAAGACCACAAGCTAAAACCACAGTTCACACCATCTTAGGTTTCAAACAAGCTAAACCCAAGATCCGTTCGTGATCATGTTGAGGCTAGAGTTAGGGTGTAGTACGTGATTGACTAATTGCCTTCTTGTTCCTATACAGATGAAATACTTGTCGTATAGTTTCTTTCAAAAAAAATATTTGCTTTATGTGCTTACGTGTGCAGATGGGACGCTTAGATGTGGGCCAGCTAGACCTAAAGTATATGTATTATATAGTCTATAAATAAATTAGGATTCAAGATCTTTGAATCGGTAACCACTAATGGTAAATTACCGGCTAAATACGGCAATTTTCGAAAACGATCGGAAGAGGGCAAAATCATTTTCGCTTTCGTTTTCAATTACTTTTATCATTTTCGTTTTTATTTTTTCGATTATCGCTATCATTTCCGTTTAGGCCTGAAAATCGGAAAAAAACTCGAAAACGATCCCCGAAAATCGGAAATTATCATTTTCATTTTCGTCCCTAAACCGTCGTGCCTATTATCGCGTCATGTAAGATTTTTTCTGTTGCAACTCTGCAAATAAATGTACGACCAGACCCGGAAGCAACATGCGAGCGACCCAGCGTCCGAGCGTCCCAGCGACTTTTGATCGTTGAGTGGTCTTAGTCGTGATCAGTGGAGAAGATCTAACAAGTACTGGTACCAAGTACAGTACCCTAGTACGATTTGGACAGGCAACGAACAGAATGGTAAGCGAACTGAAATCACGCCGATCGATCGATCGTCTGATATGCCATAACCCCGCAGCGTGCAGTTTTGACATGGCAAATTATTAACGAGGTGGAACGCATTATTTCACGTCACGCATGCGCCATCAGATTTTTATATTCCAGAGACATTTTCATTTGCTGAATTGTACTGTATTAGTTTCCCCCATTCCCTTTTACGGAGTACGTGTCTATTGCAGCTTCTTGGTGGTTTCTGCTACCGTGCTACGCAAGTATAGGCCCCCTTTGCTAGAGGCGTGAGCGCGGTAAGAAACAACTCGCTTTTTTTTTTCTATAATAAAGAAATGCACAAACGAAGGAAAAACACAGTTAAAATAAATTACTCTGACCTAGCTTATGCGTTTTAGCACGGAAAGATTCATAGGGAGAAACATGGCCTGAAAAAACTACCAAAAACCATACCATTTGGCTTCTAGTTTTAACTTATTATTTATTTGAGCCATAAATAACTTATGGAATGCAGGGCTGGGATGCACTTTTTCTCTTCTAGAAGTTGCTTGATATATGAGAAATTAAGCATCTTTAATATTTTTCTTCCTTTTTTTTTCCCGTCGATTGACATTAAATCAAACCCATAGCCCACAAACAAAGTAGCCTTAGAACGTTGCTATAAAAAAAGTAGCCTAAGAACGTTATAATATAAAATAACCAGGGGTGCTCGTATACTGTCAAATTTGACATGGCAACTAATAGCTAGCAATGCGAATTATTGACCTTCGCGGGCAAGCGGGCCTTGTTCTAATTAAGTCTATTCCATATACTGATATACAGCGATCGTCATGTGTGCCTGTCACCCATGCATGCTGTTGGACTACATGCTTGCTTACTCCTAATTATCTAGCATATAATCGCATTCCCTTTTCTACTGTTTTTGCGTAACGTGCTCGGTGGTCGCTTTTCCTTGCGTCCCAAGCACCTCGAGCGTCCTGATGCTGTATAATTAATTGTAGTATTGTTTATTTATCAAATTTAAACTGGCGGACGTAACTGTGAAGTAAATTATAGAAATGATTGCTTATAACCGCTGTTATTAGTACATAGACAAGTCAAAGACAAGCCCTCCGATCCACGCTTACGTCGCTACCATACGAATCGTCTCGTAACATATATATGGTCCTAGCTAGGTGTGCAATTTATCACTACTAAAAATGATTTTTACAGACAACCTTTTGGACATAAAAAATTATTTTTTCTATTTTTGTGTAATTTTACATATTTTTTCAATTGTCGAAAAAAATATTTTAGGCGTGGTTTCAAAACCACCCTTACAAATAAATGCCTCATTTCCAAAAACTAGTAGTGTATAACAACATTTTTCTTTTTTAAAAGATAGCTAGGTCTAATCCATACGGTATAGTCAATAGTGAAACTTGATCCTCTATATACTCCCTCCATTCTAAATTATAAGGCATTCCAAGAATCTTGGAGACACTACAAAAAAATGAGGCTTTACATGACGATTTCTGGTGACGTTCTAAGAAAACATCATAGAATTCTGTTGTCTGTGACGGTTCATTCCTGAGGTGATATATGTATGATAGTTGTCGTCACGGATGGACGTCACAGATCTTATTTGTAACACCCCAGGTGTTTGCCTTGCATTTTAGCATCATTTGAGCATGGTCATAGCATGGCATTACCATAAACATCATCATTTCATGTGCAGCTTTGCTTGAAACATGACCTTGCAACAACTGCAACATGTGTACTATGTATGCTAGTGATAATATCATGTATCTGACCCATGCTTTGACTAGTTGACCATTAGGACCTTCCTTGTTTGACCTAACAAAAAGTATAGCCTAGAGTTTTTGCATGGCTGTGACACCTTAGCAAAGTTTGTGCCAAATTTCATGAGGAACAAAAGTTGTTCAGTGGTCATCTCATGAAAGTGCTTGGAACATGCCCTAACATGGCCCACAAGTCAGGTATAGGGGCTGTTTCAGCACTTAGTCATTTTTGGCTAAGTTCTGGCTGCATGCAGTTTTCATGTACCCCACTTGGGAACCTTGTATCTCCTACTATAAGCAGTTCTGGCTCAAGTGGGTATTGACACTTTTGCAGAACCCATTTAGCTCTACAAGATTGTCAATAGCCCCATCCTCTAATTCTCACTGGTTTAGGAACTACAGAGTAGGGAAAAGTCGGGTTCAGTCGAGGCTTAACTGAAACTCAGTTTCAGTTTTTTGGTGACCTACTTTAGGGCTCTGTAGTTTCAAAGCTAGGCCGAACTAGTCCAAACTCCAATTGACAATATTGTTGTCCGCACATAGCTCTACAATTTTGTTGTTAACAACTAGCGCTAACTCGGGCTAGATCGTGAGTTGTGAGCTGCTCAAGTCGGGCTGTCAGTCGCATTTCAACTGAAACGTTGGGCTTCAGTTTCAGAGTTTGAAACTCCAAACTCGATCGTGGCCAACACAAGCAGGAGATCATCGACGCGTGGTCACGACATGTCGACGCCGGCCCGCATTTGCGTTGCTTGAGACGCCACGCACCGCAGTCGCCATCGCTCGTCGCTCACTCTCCCTCCGCCCCATCCCTGCCTCGCTCTCCTCCGGCAGAGTCGCCATCGAGAGCCTCACCGCGTTTTGGGCCAGCGTCGCTGCGCCTTAGCCGCTCCATCTCGCCCCTAGCTCCTCCACTACTTCTGCTTGCTCGTGCGCTGCCCAGCCTAGATAGCAGAAGCCAGGAGCCATCATGTTCTCGTTTCCGCCATCGTCGACATCACCGACGTGCCACCGAGCATGAAGCCCGCCGTGGTCGGAGCGACATGCATCTCCTCTTTCCCTTCCTAGCAGTGTTCTGGGGTCCCTTCGAGCCATAGGTGGGTGAGCCTTGATGCTACCATCTCCTTCGCAGAGGTTTGGCCGGAACGGATGCGTCACCATGCGCGCTCCGCCATTGTCGCCGGAGTCACCGAGCTCCAGTTCCGTGAGCTTGTCACTAATTCCTTTCCAATAGCGAGTGCCTAGCACGTCCTAGGGTTAGCCCTCTCTGCCAGTGAGACGCTACCATCATTAGTGCGCCGTCGTCGGGGAACACCGGTGAGTTCACCGTGTTACCGCCGCCGCCGCGTCGGCATGCAAGTGACCGTGCTCGGCCGGCCACTACCTTGCCTCTTTATCTATCTAGATATCTCCGCCTGGCCTCCTAGATCGCGCAGCTGCTCCCGGCACGTGCAGCAGTGCCTCCTGCCGGCCGGCGCACCGCTGCCAGGCCGCCGCCGCTGCCATGGCCGGCGACGCGCCTCATCGGTCCAACTCTAGCAGCCCTGTAGCACCTCAGTCAGTTCGTCTCGGTGAGGAGGTCACGTCAGTGACCATAGTTTGGCCGGAGCCCTCGCCGGCGGCGAGGAAATCGCCGGCGGGCGCCTTCCCTGTTCCCTCCCCTGTTTCGACGCTGGGCCGATTCGGCAGTGGGCCAAGTTGGCCTGCTGGGCCGGCCCAAGCTGAAGATTAGTTTAGGTTTTTGAATTGTTTTCTTTTTCCAGAAAGTGAAATTTTGTGCTAAAGTTTGTAAAATCATAACTGGGGCTAGAAATGTCCAATTGAGATGATTCAACTTGCACTGTGCTCCATGAAATGTCTAGTTTATTTAGAAAATATAATATGTGGTATGTTAGTTAGTGCTTTCTGAAGTTTGTATTTAATCTTGCTAGGCATCTTATTTAATTAGGTGATTTAGATAATTTTGTACCTCTCTGTGTATTAATCCAATTGCCATGAATTTTTTGTGGGATGTTAAGTATGGTATGAAGATGCTCTAGTTAAATTTTCAGTTATATTGGATATCATATGCTTTAGCTATAAAAATTTCTTGGTTATAGGCTTTATATTGCTTATACATTTGTTTATTATGATATCTCCAATTCTACTTGTCAAATTGAGTTGAATTTTTTATGGTATCCTCCTGGTACCATGTATGTGCCTCTGTAATTTTATTAGAATTTTCTGGGTACATTTCATATGTGATGCAATTTATGCTTATGTACTCAAAGTGTAACACCCCTGGTGTTACTAGCTTAGTTAGCACGCGATTAAGGTTTAAAAGAAATTAGTAAAATGAGTTCTCGGATTTTAAAATTTTAATCGCTCATGAAATGATACCCGACTCTTATATGACTCATTCTGTAGTTAGGAAAAACTACATGAGTGTTGTAACTTAGTTTATTTTAGGTGAAAATATGTTGTTGTGATCTTAATAAGAAAAATAGAATAAGTCGTTTTAATCACTTAGCGTGAAAACAAATTCTATAAAACAAGTGTGGTATACACTCACGTATTTCGTTTTGATAAGCGTGTTGCTATATTATTTAAAGTAGTGTAGAAATTTATTTCTTTCCGAGTGTATCTCTATAGATAAATATATGTATAATTACATAATAGATATATACATGTGTGTATTTAGATTAGTAACGAAGGAATAATGGGATGTTGTAATTTACTTAAATTACGTATATATTTTGGTAAGAAAAAAGAAACGAAAAGAAATTAGAAATAAAACACACGCACACCACACATAATCACGCACGCCTGCTGCCCTCCTTCATGGTCTTGCTGCTGGCCCGCTGTCCGCACACGCGTGCTGCCGCTCTGTCGTCCGCTGAAGCACGTCGTGCTGAGCACCAGAATCCGGAGCACACGTCGCGCTGAGAAGCAAACAAGACAACACACAGAAAACACTGTAGCGCGCAGGAATGTACTGTAGCACGCAGACTTACTGTTTGCTCGCAAAAGTCACTGGATTCTGCCGGAATTTCTAGCCTGGTGCTGTAGCATGCAGAAAAACACTGTTCATCCGAAGAAAACTTTTTATCGCCAGTGCGCTGCGAGGCTATTTAGAGCGCTGCCTCCGCTGAAGTGTGTCGCACGCGTCAGTCATCCTTCTTCTGCGAGCCCGCACCATCCAGTAGGCGTGAGCCTTTACTAGGTTCAGCTGCTTCTCGCTCGATCTCTCGACTTCCTTGCCCTGTCTGCAAGCTGTACGTGGCCAGTGTCGACCTTACCCGGCGGGTGCGGTGAGTAGCTCTCGAGAATCAGCTGTCTCCTCCATTTTTTTTAAGCCGCAGCGTGTCCTCTCCCTGCCTGTGGTGAGCTCCTTCAGAGCTTCAGTTTACGTGATCAGCATGTACTAATCAACTCTTTAATCAACCTCCACATGTAAGCAAAACTTGTGAAGCTAATATAAAATTATGTAGGTGTCCAAAAATAGTGGAACCAATTTTGTTAGTTTCCTAAAATCATGATCTAGATAAAGGTGTAATTAGTTCACGTAGTTTTATAATATTTTTAGGCTTGCTTTAATTACTTCGAGATGTTTAATATTATCAAACATGAACTTGTAAGAAGTGTTATGAATAATCAGTGATAGCATTAATCCTAGAAATTTTATAGTAAACTTCTAGTACTACTAGGTGTCCACTGTAATTTTTATAGCTCCAAAATAATTAGTTGCTAGGATAATTAATAAGCTCTAGTTTGAATATGTAGTAAATCGATAAAATGAATAACGCGACATCTCGGGTTTATATAACTAAAACACTTGTTAAGAAATAACGTTTGAATCGACAACGTGGATACGTGGCCTAGTGAGTTGGTGTGTGGCTAGCTCGTTAGCTTGCGAGACGTAGTCGTACAACGAGAGTTGCGATTGCTGTCTTTTACTTATGTCTCTGCGTTGCATTCACGTAAATCATAATAGGAACGATGATGGATCGATGGATCAACCGGAGGACTTGGCGTTGACCCAAAAGATGATGCCATGGTGATCGTGCCCCGGAGATGGCACACTAACATTTGGTTATATTTTTACCCAGGCAAGCCCCGGTGCATAACCTCTATTATTCTGCACTTTATCTATGCTTATGCATTAAGTTTTAAGGAGTTGAATGAAACCCACTTGCATATATATATATATAAGATTCATGGGATCAGGATATATATATATATATCCTGATCCCATGAATCTTACTAGTATGTCAGGATCGTATAGATTGCTATGCTACAGGACTCCGGTAGAAGTCGAGTGATTGCCTGTCACTCGCGAGAGATAGGAAATATATTATTGTTACTATTATCATGTTACTATCACATGGATTATATATGGATAATAATTGGAGACCGGGCGGGACTGTACTTGGAATTTGATATGGACTTGGTTGGGCAATCCGAGCGAGGCTCTAGTTGTATTTGTCCCGCCCAATGTTTTCCTAAACGCTAAATGGTAAACAGTCGGTCACCCTTCGTTTAGCGTTTAGACCATTTAAACGGTGTTTAAACGGAGTTAAACGGCCTAAACGGTTTTGTATAATAACAATAAAATATACATATTTATGTAGGTAAAAATAAAATTTGCTAGAACCCATACATATTTACACATGTAAAAAATCAAATATTCTACCAAATAATCTTGTTGGAAGAAATCTAAATCCCACAACACTTTATATAATTACAATGTTAATTAGTTTCATGTTGATTGTGATAGACGTAGTCCTTTAATTCACTTAATTATGGATTAAATGGTTGTTTAGCTCATTTAATCACGTTTAATCTGATTTTGTTTAGACCGTTTAGACGGGATTGAACGGTTTAAACGGCCCAACCATTTAATTCACCGATTAGAGCCTAAACAACACGGCTGACTTCTGTTTACCGTTTAAACGGTGCTTAAACGGACTAAACGGCCGTTTAGGCGAACAGAGGTCCCGCCTATGTCGATTAAGGACCGGTCGTTGCATTTGGATGGTTGTCAGGTCACAGATCTTCTTATCCCGAGCATATACTAGCGGATGGGGGCTAGAAAGACTTGTTATTCTCTTGTCATGGGTTCCGGCTCCATCCGGACCAACTGAAGGTGGATTATATATGGGTATTAGGAGGTCTAAGCACCGCGAGAGGGCGGGGGCTTGGAGTCTCAGTATGGACGGGGACTCGGTTCTCTTGACAGGAGGATAATGGGTTGGTCCCGTTTGTACCTCGGTACGGGCGGGGCGTGTGTTTTTCGGGGTACCCAGCTGTGCTACATTAATTCGTGAATCGCCGCGTAAGCGGTCTGATATGACTTGATCCGGGCACCGTAGTAAGAAGTGAAAGATGAAAGATGGAAAGATGGTTCTAATGGCTCAACCTTTGCTTGAAAGTAGAACAGGTGCTTACCTAGAATGGTTGGTTAATGAACTACTGATAACTGCTAATAAAAATTGAATATAAGGATGCACCTTTAGTAATGCTTCCTGCAGTTGCAATAACCCACCAGCCAGATAGCCTTGCATATCCTTGGAGTCTTTTCTTTCCTCCTGACGGGTAAGTCTTGTGGAGTACAATTGAGTACTCAGGGTTTGTTCTACCCTATTGCAGGCGATAGGTTTTTGGAGCTAGCACTTGGGTGTGGAAACCTCCTGGTGGGCTCAGCGAGGATTTCCTTTACGTGCGGACGTAGCGTCTATTTAAACTCCCACCAAAAATGTTTTCAAAGGAAAAACTTATAACCTATTATCATTTCATGTATATAAATGTTCATCATGGTAATGTTTAAACTTGACCTTCAATGATTTTCCATTCCGCTAAAGCTCTGATAACGTTTTATATTCCGCTGTTATAATCAAATAATGAATTACTCTGATGTTGTACTAAAAGTGATGTAAGAAATGACAGGATGTTGTAAGCTTTATCTCTCATTTATGATCCTGATGGAAAAATATGGATTTTCGAGTTCTCCCGTTGGGTGTGCTCGACGGAATCACAGAGTTTAGTGCTCTCTCTTGGGTACTTAGTGTCTAATGGAAGACAAGTACTCTTGGGAGGGCATTAGATTAGGCGGTTCTGCCACACAAAGTAAATAGAAAAGGGTGATTAGATAAATGTTTATGCTGTGCCATGACTTGATTTGGTGTTACTTAAACATGATATAACTGTTTGTGAAGTTGGGTAGGTCATTTGTGATGTTCCCAACATCACTTAATATTTAATTGTATAAATCTACCTTTTCTGGACAGATTCGGTGGTTAAATAAATTAGGCTATGTTAATGATGTTTTCATGCTTGGTGAACTATAACAAAGTTGTTAAGAACTTCATGAAATAGTTGCTGGTAAAATTTGGTGACATTTGGACTCATGGTTTAGAAATGGCAGCTGTTCAAAGTTCAAGTCAGAATTGTTTTGCTCTTTGTCTTTTGGAACAGTTTTTTGCGTATATGCTATTTCGACATGGTAAATGATAAAATCATGCTTAGATGTTTATAAATGAATTGTAGACAATTTCATAAGCTTTTCAGAATGTCCTCATGCATGTCAATTGGAGTTATATAACTCTAGTTATGAACTTTATAAGTTGTTGTGGTCAACATGTCAATACGCTAAATTTCTGGAACTTGTTGTATGAGTGCTAAGTATGAACTTTGTGGTACTTAGTGGTTACTTAGGGATGTTTAAACATGTTAATACCAGAGAGGAAATTTGCACCTAATCTTAAAGTGATTTGAATAGAGCACCATGTAGCTTGACTTTTATTGCTTAGATTGTTGCACTATTCATCACATTCATCATGCATACATGCTCATAAGCTCATCATGTCACATCTGTGCATACATGAGATTCATTGGTGCATATACATGCAATAGGTGTACCGAGGAGCGTGACGACGGTAAAGTTCCACAAGACGTACCCGGTGGAGTTGGAGCCAGTTCGGGGGCAGGAGGCCTAGTCCGACGGAACCCGAGGAGACGAAGGAACTGTGGTTGAGCGCTGAACCCCGAACCATCCTCGTACGGTTAAGGCAAGCCCCGGAGCATTATAAGCCTCCTACTTTCAAATCAATTAATTATATATGTTATATGTATTGTTGCATTAAGTGGTAGGAGTTGATTGGAACCCTTGCTGCATTATATTATTCCTTGTCCAGATATATGAATCCATGAATCCTATATAGACAGGATCGTCTATATGCTTAGCCCTGCTTAATTAGAACGGTAATGTCAAGTGATCTCCTATCACCTGCAAAGTAGAAAGTATTGGGTCACGGTTGGCTATATTTGCTATCGTGGAAAAGAACCAAGTGTTAATAATGAATTTAGACCGGGCGGGAGGTCGATAGCGAAGCAACAAGGCATGGAGGTCTTGGGTGTGGAACTATCTCCGTCTGTGTCGGTTAAGGACCGATCCGCTGTACTTCCTTTGTCATTTTGAACGCAGCCTAACACTTAGCTGGCCGGCCTGAGGTTGCCGACTGCGAAGCCGAGTAGCTCAACTCAGGCTGCGAAGCCGAAAAGTTTAAGTCGCCTCGGAGGGGAACCAGGTGGGACCAAGGGCAGGTGAGTTAAAAGTCCTGAGCTTCCTGGCCACTGGAATCCCTGAGAGTGCGGCGCTGTTCGGGCCCATCCTGAGTTGTACCAAAGGTGACTGTTGACGACTCTTGCAAAGTATGCCCGGTTGGTGTTAGGAATACCCCTCAGCTGAGTTAGAATCGATTCGAATCGCCGTCTCTCCCGGTTAGTGAGAAACTTAACAGAGCAGATGCAACGTAGATTTCACTAAATATACTGATGGTTCTGAAGATCATGATGATATAATGACGGCCTTATAAACCTGATATGGTTACTATTATTTGCTTAGCTAAATCAAGTGATTGCTATAGTACAGGTGCTAATCTAGAGGATAGGTTAATAATGATTAACTTGATGCTTAAAGCAATAATGATTACTTATCTGTACTTAAGCTTTTATGCAAAGGTGTCAAGCCAGCCCACTTATATAAAGCCTTGCATACTCCTTGGTGTCATCTTATTTCTGGTTTTTGACGGGTAAGTCTAGCTGAGTATCTTCTCGTACTCAGGGTTTATTCCCACCTTGTTGCAGGTAGCAGATTCCTACCGGTTACCTGAAGTACTGTCTTCGCTGTTGGGTGTGAAGACTAGACCATTGGGCATGGTCTCTGTAGTATTCTCTTCTATTATGCTTTTGCAGGATGTGACTACGCACTGGCAGTATTTGAACTAAATGTGGTTTCAAAACTATGTTGCTTCCGTTATTCCTAATTTGGTTATGTAATAACTTATTCGTACTCCGATGTATGAGAGCTACTTATGAACTATTGTAACAAATATTGTGTTATGTTGAATCACTACGATCTTGGTTGCTCTCGGTTTGATTTGAAATCCCTCGTGATTTCGGGGACTACCGGGGTTATATGGGCTCAAGTTTGAGAATTTGATCGCTTCGGCGATTGTTTTTAGACTTGTGCTCTTATAATTTGGACGGTTCTGTGTCATTATTTCCTTGTAAAATGATGCAAGATCAAGAGTATTGGATATCCAGCCCAAGACAGATATATTTATTTTAGATTGGTAAATTAATAAAAATATAATATTAAATTAAATTAATAATGACACATTTGCCTTAATAAAATAAAAATTTAGCACACGTTTTTAATGGATTTTAGGTCAGTGGCAAGCCGCGCAGGTACGGCGAGCCGCGGGATTGTGCCATCGCCCGCTGCCCGGAAGAGAGACAGGACTCCGTTTTTAACGGATTTTAGGTCAGTGGCAAATCACTTGTATCTATTGCTCCTTCTGCTCCTAAAAGATCGTAGAGATCTTTTTTTGTGTGTGAATAATATCATAGAGATCTTGTTTATTGCTTGTTTGCAGGAAATTGATGGGGATTCAGAACTAGTCTGTGTCCATGATTCTGCGAGGCAATTGGTGAGGCTTTGACATTTTTGCGGTAGCCTGAGAGTAGATTAGGAGTTTCTTATTTAATTCTGTTGCATTTTCATATGTCACAGGAGTGTGTTTCCTGAAAGCTGCAGATTGTGTTTCTGTTTTCTAGATAGAAAAAAATATAGGTACAAGTAATTTGCAGTTTGTTCAAGCATGGCCTTGTGCTGAAAGTGCTACTGCAGCAAGGTGCGAGAGGCCTTGTGACTTTCTTAAGTCACCCAATCTGCATCCAGTTATATGTCTTGTTATACTAAGTCATGGTGGAGAATCAGCATCTAAGTTTTCAAGTTTTTTTTACCTCTAGCACTTTTTCATGTAACTTTGTTTACACAGCTTTATTGATGAATGGAACCTTTGGTTTTCAGGTCAGAACGAGCTAGAGATACTGTGGTGCAGCAAGAGGATCACAGTGCTCACCGGCTCTTTTCGAAAGATTTTGTTAGCAAATGTGCTCACCGGCTCTTTTCGAAAGATTTTGTTAGCAAATCATGAGTTGTGTGATCTACAAGCCAACATCTTAGTTTTGTAGGAACTTTAGTGTAGCTTGGTTGTTGCTTTAATATTCGTGTGAAAATTTGTACAAAAACAAATGTTGATGTATCAATGAAAATGATGAGCAATGTTTTGTAGCAATGTTGTGATGATTTGACACTAATTTGTGTCATATACAAAAAAAAATGTAGCCATGCTGTGATGATTTGGCACTAATTTGTGATGTTCTTTTTCGTCACTATGGTTTGGATCTGGGCTTGGATATGGGTTGGTTATAGAAGACAGACAACAAATCCATGACGATCTCAAATTCCAATCTATGACGACTCAACTAGGTCCAGCAAATGTATGACGTGAGATACATGACGGATTTTTCGATCGTCATGGTAAGTTAACCGTGACGTATTTTTGACTGTTTGTGACCAAAGCGATCGTCATGTAAAGCACCATTCCTTGTAGTGAGAGTCAAAGCATCTTAAGTTTGACTAAAATTATAGAGAAAATTATAAAAATTTATAACATCAAATAGATATACTATAAAAATATAATTAATGAAGAATCTAATGATACTTAATTGGTGTCATAAATATTATTATCTTATTATATAAATTTGGTCAAACTTGAGATCCTTTGACTCTCCAAGATTCTTAGAATACGTTATAATTTAGGATGGAGGGAGTACATGTCTAAGACATCATTTTTTTTCTTGACCGGAGAGATATATGTTGTGCTGGTACCCTGCAAGGACAAAATAGCTTGCGTATTTTCTTTAGTAATAAGGCCTTGTTTCGTATGGTTTGGGCCTTTCTAGAAACGGAGAAGCCATACAAAAATATATTTTGTGGCTTCAGCTTTATTGGTTTTTGCTTTATAACTGTTCACGTGCGCACGTTTGGCGTGACTTTTGATTAAGACGATGGAGAAATCGTAATAAAAAAAGATATGCTAAAGACCATTTAATTAGGACATATTTGATACAAGAGAGTTAATACATGGACTATTTTTTTTAGCCAATTCTTAAACTAGTTGTTGGCCAACTATAGCTAATTTTGACTAATTTTAAATTTAATTAGTATCTAAACATGTGTATGAGACGGGCCCTTACTATATTAGGTACGTAGCTAGCTAGCCAGGCGGCTGATTGACAAGAGGTTAGTTCACCCAATCCACTACATGTGTCAACTATGTTAAGCATGTGAGGCTTCCCATTTAGGATCGTGCTGGCGGAAGCTTCACGGGTGTGACACTGTGACTGTGTGAGATTAGGAGTGTAATGGTGTCCCAGACATAATCTGCTTACCCTGAGGAGTGAGGACGAAGGCCACCGCCATGCATTGGGACACAATTACAATTAGAAGTAGGCCGGGGAAAGCCGATCGGGTGCCAGCGACAGCGAGGCAGGCGCGACGCATCGCGGGAGGTCAAGTGATCACCAGGAGGCATGGAATTGGGAGTGAGGACGAGCTGAGCCTGAGCGCAGATCATGTCATGTCCTGATGTGATGATGTCCATGTGCACGGCGCCGCTGGTGAGTCGACATCGATCGTGAGCCCGCACCCATCCCGTGTGAGTCGTCGCGGACAGGTCGCAGCGTAGCACGGGGGCGGGCGCCCAGCCCCAACACAAACACCCTCGCTTCTCTCAACTTTGACCTGATAACGTCGGCGATGACGTCAAGCGCACGATTTTTTAACTACTTTAGATACTACCCCAGTGGGCAATGGCTTAACTCGTGGCTACTCGAGAGCGCCAGGAAGGGCCACCGACGTGCGGGCTCGCGGAGTTGCTGCTGCCTGGGTTCCACTTCCACTGGTGCGTGTGCGTGGTGCCCCTTGTTCGGGAACCGCTTTGTGCGCGCTAACTGTGTTTGACCGTACACACGTGCTTGCTTGTAGCGTAAAGTAGGTGCTCCCGTGGGTGGGTCTGCAGGCGGGCCATCCGTGTCAGCCTCGTTGAGCACACCGTGGACGTGAAGGTCAAATTCCGCGGTGCTGTGTCACTGGCATGTGTGTTACTGGCGCCCGACAGTGTCGTGAATTGTGGCTTCTTGAAATATACTCTTCCTTTTAAATTTTGTTGTATACTTTGACACTTTTCGGCCAACAAAACTCCATTGCAAAAAAAAACTTGGAGGCCCGAATTTTTAAGCTTGTGATAATGCATAGGTGAGCAATTAGGAAGAAAATTATGTCAATATCTTTGCACTACGAAGCTCGGTTAGTTTTTTAGAAATAGAAAATTTCCAACCTCTACGACCGCACACAGCCAAGCGTTACAATGTTGTCAGCTTATTTGCTGACAAAAAGGAAGCTCGTCGGTTATGGAAAAGAGTGAAGACTTATAATCACAAGGCCTGTTTAGTTGGTGAAATTTTTTAGGTTCGGCTACTGTAGCACTTTTCGTTTTATTTGGTAATTTGTGTCCAATCATGAACTAATTAGGTTCAAAAGATTTGTCTCGTGATTTACAACTAAACTGTGTAATTAGTTTTTTCTTTCGTCTACATTTAGTACTCCATGCATGTGTCGTAAGATTTGATGTGAAAGTTACTGTAGCACTTTTTGAATTCTTTTTGGAAACTAAACAGGCTCACAGTATCAAATAACGAACTAAAGAAGAGTGAAAACTGAGGAAAATTCACCGGCGGTCCCTGAAGTTGGCAGCAGGTGTCATTTAGGTCCCCGAACTTTGAACAGTGTATTTTTGGATCCCTGAACTTGGCTTCAGGTGTCATCTAGGTCCCTGAACTTGGCTTTAGGTGTCACTTAGGTCCCCGAACTTTGAACAGTGTATTCTAAGTCTCTGAACTTGGCTTTGGGTGTCATCTGGGTCCCTGAACTTGGCTTCGGGTGTCATCTAGGTCCCAATGCTGACGTGGCGCGGTCCTACATGTGGGGCCCACATGTCAGTCGGTTATATTTCTATTTCGAGGATACTGTAGCTACAATTTCTAAAATATTCTAAAAATTGTATCTTTTTCATATGATCTCGGATGAAGATTATTTTTATATGAAAAATGTAGCTCTCGACGAGATCTACAACTTTCTAGTTTTGAGTTTTTTTAATTTGAGATCATTAAAATGCTTAAAAAATTTAAACAAATTTTCAGCAGTATATTAATCGCATACACGCGCTTGTCGCATTGGAAAAATCATATCTTTTTTATATGCTGTCAAATGGAGATGATTTCTATATGAAAGTTGTAGCTCTCGATGAGATCTGCGACTTTCTAGTTTTGAGTTTTTTAATTTGAGGTCGCTAAAATACTAAAAAAAAATTAAACAAATTTTCAACAGTATATTAATTCCTGAAAAAAAATTATTACTGAAAATTTTCACTGGCGGTTTAAACCACGAACCGGCAGTGAATCTAATTATCTTCAGTAATAATTTTCAGCGAAAACCGCCAGTGAAAATTTTCAGTAATAATTTTTTTCAGGAATTAATATACTGTTGAAAATTTATTTAATTTTTTTTTAGTATTTTAGCGACCTCAAATTAAAAAACTCAAAACTAGAAAGTCGCAGATCTCATCGAGAGCTACAACTTTCATATAGAAATCATCTCCATTTGACAGCATATAAAAAAGATATGATTTTTCCAATGCGACAAGCGCGTGTACACGATTAATATACTGCTGAAAATTTGTTTAATTTTTTTAAGCATTTTAATGATCTCAAATTAAAAAAACTCAAAACTAGAAAGTTGTAGATCTCGTCGAGAGCTACATTTTTCATATAAAAATAATCTTCATCCGAGATCATATGAAAAAGATACAATTTTTGGAATATTTTAGAAATTATAGCTACAGTACCCTCGAAATAGAAATATAACCGACTGACATGTGGGCCCCACATGTAGGACCGCGCCACGTCAGCATTGGGACCTAGATGACACCCGAAGCCAAGTTCAGGGACTCAGATGACACCCAAAGCCAAGTTTAGGGACCTAGAATATACTGTTCAAAGTTCGGGGACCTAAGTGACACCTAAAGCCAAGTTCAGGGACCTAAATGACACCTGAAGCCAAGTTTAGGGACCCAGAAATACACTGTTCAAAGTTCGGGGACCTAAGTGACACCTGCTGCCAACTTCAGGGATCGCCGGTGAATTTTCCTCGTGAAAACTAATGCAAAGTTTTTATTATACCCGCGTACATACATAGGTGGCACATTCAGGATTTGCTTACGAAGGAATAATTCATTGTGTCATTTTCATCAGGGTTAAGTCTACTTTAGGTCCTCCAACTATCGTAAAAGTCTGGATTTCATCCTTCAACTTCAAAACCGGATAACATTGGTACTCCAACTCTTAAAAAAGTTCACTTTTCACCCCTGAGCGGTTTTGTAGGTGGTTTTGCATGGCACTGTCCACGGTGCTGACGTCAGCGATGACGTCAGCACTTATTTTTAATTTGCGAAATTAATATCTTTTTATTCGGAGCTTCAAATATAGCAAATAATATATCAATTTTGATCGTCTCGACGAGCTCTTTGCAATGGTGTACTCTGTTTTATTGTTTGAGATGGTTTTATTTCGTGAAAAATTAAATATTTCTATAAAACAAGTGAGAATAACAAAACTCGTGGCCATCGTGCCGCTGTACCGGTACGAGGAGCGGATGAACGGGTACGTCCTGCTCACGCTCTACTCCGTGCACGTGCACCTGGCACTGGAGCTCGTTCTGGCGGTGGCGTCGCCCGCGCTAGTTGGGCTGGAGCTGGAGCCCCGGTTCGACCGGCCCTACCTCTCGGCCTTGCTGCGCAACTTCTGGGCCCGGAGGTGGAACCTCTCTGTACGGGCCCAGAAGTCGCACATCAAGGCCGAGAGATAGGGCCGGTCGAACCGGGGCTCCAGCTCCAGCCCAACCAGCGCGCGACGCCGCCGCCAGAACGAGCTCCAGCGCCAAGTACACGTGCACGGAGTAGAGCGTGAGCAGGACGTACCCGTTCATCCGCTCCTCGTACCGGTACAGCGATACGATGACCGCGAGTTTTGTTATTCTCACTTGTTTTATAGAAATATTTAATTTTTTATAAAATAAAACTATCTCAAACAACAAAACGGAGTACATCATTGCAAAGAACTCGTCGAGACGATCAAAATTGATATATTATTTGCTATATTTGGAGCTCCGAATAAAAAGATATTAATTTCGCAAATTAAAAATAAGTGCTGACATCATCGCTGACGTCAGTACCGTGAACAGTGTCATGCAAAACCACCTACAAAACCGCTCAAGGGTGAAAAGTGAACTTTTTCAAGAGTTGGAGGACCAATGTTATCTGGTTTTGAAGTTGGAGATGAAATCCAGACTTTTGCGATATCTGGAGGACTAAGAGTGGATTTAACCTTTTTCATTATTACATAGTACAGTACTTCCGTAAAACGTTTCGCAACCGAAGTTGGGCAGTGTGCAATGGCTCCTTTCCCCACTACCACCCTGCGACCAACGAACCCCATAAATACCGTTGCCAGGCGGAGCCGCGAGAATCAGGCGCCCCCAAAGGCAGGCGTGTACGCAGTACACACACACACAATGGACGCAGCGGGAGGTGCGAAAGGGAGGGATGGCGTGGAGAAGAAGGAAGAGGGGAACGGGAACGGGAACGGCGGCGGCGGCGACGCTGGGAAGAAGGTGCCGTTCACGGGGCTGTTCCGGTACGCCGACGGCACGGACGTGCTGCTCATGGTCCTCGGCACGGTGGGGGCGCTGGCCAACGGCGTCTCGCAGCCCGTCATGACGGTCATCTTCGGCCAGGTCATCAACGCCTTCGGCGACGCCACCACCGACAACGTCCTCCACCGCGTCAACCAGGTGAGCCGCCGGCGATGACAGCACTTCGACGACGACGCTAGCTAGCTTCTCCATGACATGTACGTATGCCGGCGGCCGGAGACGGCCGTCGTTGGATCGAGGACAAATTCGGTCGCAAGGCAGTCTGGTCTGATCGAGATAGAAAGCTTTGTTAAAATCTTGCCGGCGTTTGCGCTTTCGTCGCCCACGAAGGGACAGAGGGCGTATCTTGACTTTTGTCGCCATTAGTCCTCCCGTTGTGTTCTCTGTTCGTCTTTTTTTTTTTGAACGAATTGTTTCTGTTTTTCTCCTTTTTATGTCCTTCCTCCTTCGTTCAATCAATCTTGAGATATAAAAAAAACACTCCTGTTATGAAATTAAAATACTTACTTTTGATACGTTATCCGTAGAAACTTAGCAGCAACGTCCAGTATCAACGCGACGCCTCTTCCTAGCGCCTTATTTTCCCAGTTTCAAAGTTCAAATATTGCACTATTTCTTCTGTCTTCTTGGAGCGTTTTTGCTTTCATTAGTTCAGTCATGCGGTAGCAATAATTGTATAGTTTCAATATTTTTAAGAGCAAACAGCGAAGGGTGAGTATTGGCCAAGTTTCTATGGCAACTTGTTCTTTTTTCTATTGAGGGAATAAAACAGGGTCTTCAGAGTCACAAGTTTACTGTAAAAAATACAAGCCCGGAAATACTGTTTCGCTGCTCAATGCCTCCTCAACAACTCAACTCAACTTTTAAAGACCAACTAACCAGAATATTTTTCGCATTTAGTTTTTTTTCTCATGCAAATAAGATTTTTTCTCTTTCTCTCACATGGGAGCTGACTTTTATATGAAGATAAAGTGCTTAGTCGCTTACAATGTGCTTTTCTGAATTAGAAACAGGAATAGATTAGCTAAATGCTCAAACCAGTAACTTGTAATAGGTTATACCAATAGATTGCATTATTACAACTTGTAATATAATAATATAATAATAATAAGAGACCATGTGGAACAATTTTAATATAATGGATAACTAACCACATCCGGTAAAGGCTGGAATTTTTTCTTGATCAAAGATCCGAAACTCAGTCCAAGAATAAGCTGGCGTCCAACACATTTCTTTCCCCCTTTCTGAGATGGGACACAAAAATCACGCTGTCAAGTTTGTCTGTTGCAGTAGTATATTTTTGCTGACAGATTTCTATCCGAATCCTGAACAAAATCATAAAAATGCGGTCAAACTTTCATCACTGTTCTCCATGAATTATATGTACCTTGAAGTTTACTTCAACTAGAATTCATTTCCTTGTTAGCGAGACATAATTGCATTTCTCAATTCTCACTTTGTTTCTACCTTGTTTTTTTCACAGGCAGTTTTGAACTTTGTCTACCTAGGCATTGCAACAGCGGTTGTTTCCTTTCTTCGTAAGTACTCTTAAGTAGACTCTGTCAACTTTTCAATCTTCACATCCGCTTGCACTTCGCACCACAACCTGAAATAATCTTGCGGTCAATGGTGAGATAAGCTTAAGAAAAAGAAGCACGCCTCGTATACCAGCTAGCGCCAATACTAGTGTTTCAACTTTTCAAACTTGCAAGTTGGCATAGAGGAGAGTTCAACTTTGACTTTTGTTATGTACTTTCAATGAAGGGTACAAAAAGCTTGTGTTCATGATAGTGGTTAGGACAGTCCCAACATGTTTGAACTTCCATGGAAAGTAATACGTGAAGAAACGTACCATAAAGACATTGCTTCGTTAACAAACTGACCTAGAAAACTTGAAACAAGGTTCCACATGCATAAGCCACGTAATAACTATATCAGTGTAAATAAGTGAAGCCACTTATTGTTTGTGCAGAGGTGTCATGTTGGACAATGACAGGAGAAAGGCAGGCAACACGCATTCGATCTCTGTACCTAAAATCTGTCTTGAGACAAGAAATAGCATTCTTTGATGTAGAAATGACAACTGGGCAGATAGTTTCAAGGATGTCTGGTGATACCGTGTTAGTTCAGGATGCCATTGGTGAGAAGGTAATAATTCCTATCTTTGAAAGTGACGAGTGCAGAAGCAAACCTGCTATTGATCATTACCAGATTATATCAAAATGTGCACAATTTGACTTCTACAAACTCTTCAGGTCGGCAAGTTTCAACAGCTTGTGGCAACCTTCATTGGCGGTTTCGTGATAGCATTCGTAAAAGGATGGCTTCTATCTCTTGTCATGTTGGCATGCATACCTCCAGTTGTCATTGCTGGTGGAGTTGTCTCAAAAATGCTTGCTAAAATATCTACCAAGGGGCAAGCATCATACAGTGATGCAGGCAATATTGTTGAACAGACACTTGGGGCTATAAAAACAGTGAGTTCCAAAGCGCTCCTGTCAGATGAATCTCTACATTTTTCAATTTTGCATGCTCTCACTGGTTTTCTTGTGCCCACATCTGTAAAACAGGTTGTCTCCTTCAATGGGGAGAAACAGGCTATTGCATTGTATAATAAACTCATACACAAGTCATACAAGGCTGCTGTTGAAGAAGGAATTACCAATGGTTTTGGCATGGGTTCTGTTTTCTGCATATTTTTCTCAAGCTATGGTTTAGCCATATGGTATGGTGGAAAGTTGATTCTTAGCAAAGGTTACTCAGGAGGAGACGTCATCAATATCTTGTTTGCTATAATGACTGGGGCAATGTGGGTTTCTTTGAATCTAGAGAAATAAAGTCTTATGCTGATCCATGTTGCATGACTGGTGGTGTTAACTTCAATTTTTGGTGTGCAGGTCTTTAGGTAATGCAACACCCTGCATGGCAGCCTTTGCAGAAGGACAATCTGCGGCATACAGATTGTTCACCACGATCAAGAGGAAACCAGAGATTGACCCAACTGGTAAGCAACTAGAAGACATCAAGGGTGATGTTGACCTAAATGACGTGTACTTCAGCTACCCAGCGAGACCAGAGCAACTAATATTTGATGGGTTCTCGCTACATGTGTCTAGCGGCACTACAATGGCTATAGTTGGGGAGAGTGGAAGTGGCAAGTCAACTGTGATAAGTCTTGTAGAGAGATTCTATGATCCACAAGCTGGTGAGGTTTTGATTGATGGGATTAACATCAAGAGTTTGCAGGTTGATTGGATAAGAGGGAAGACTGGTCTTGTTAACCAAGAGCCATTGCTCTTTATGACATCTATCAAAGATAATATAACATATGGAAAAGAGGATGCAACAATTGAAGAGATCAAAAGAGCAGCTGAGCTTGCTAATGCAGCAAATTTCATCGATAAGTTACCCAATGTATGTCATAGATCTAATTATAACTTATGTACATCCTAATCTTGCTGAGCCGAGTGCTAATATTTCTCTTTTTGTCTGATACTAGGGTTATGACACGATGGTTGGCCAACGTGGTGCCCAGCTATCAGGGGGACAAAAGCAAAGGATCGCTATTGCAAGAGCAATCATCAAAAACCCCAGAATTCTTTTGTTAGACGAGGCTACTAGTGCATTGGATGTGGAGTCGGAGCGGATTGTTCAGGAGGCACTGAATAGGATCATGCTGGATAGGACAACACTTGTGGTTGCACATCGCCTAAGTACTGTGAGAAATGCTGATTGCATATCAGTTGTTCAACAAGGGAAAATAGTTGAACAAGGTCAGGATGTCTTTCCCATTTTGCATATTGAATTTTAATTCGTTACATGCTCAAGATATTTTAACTAACCATATCAATTTCTTGCATCAATGAATATTCATAGGTCCCCACGATGAACTGATAATGAACCCTGATGGTGCTTATTCTCAACTTATTCGTCTCCAAGAAAGCAAAGAAGAAGAACGTAAATTAGATCATCACATGTCTGATTCAAGGTCTAAAAGTAGAAGCCTCTCACTGAAGCGATCAATAAGCAGAGGTTCAACGGGAAACAGTAGTCGGCATTCTTTGACCCTCCCTTTTGGCATGCCTGGTTCAGTTGAATTGCTTGAAGGCAATGATGCAAATTGGGAGGATGAGAAAGAGCAGGCTCGTGATGGTGAGGCCCCAAAGAAAGCTCCAATGGGACGGCTAGCTAGTCTAAACAAGCCAGAGGTGCCTATTCTTTTGTTAGGATCGCTAGCTGCTGGAGTCCATGGAGTGCTTTTCCCAATGTTTGGTCTAATGATCTCCAATGCCATCAAAACATTCTACGAGCCGCCACACCAACTAAAAAAGGATGCAAGCTTTTGGGGTTTGATGTGTGTTGTGCTGGGTATTGTATCAATACTATCAATACCAGTGGAGTATTTCTTATTTGGGGTAGCCGGGGGGAAGCTTATCGAGCGTATCCGTGCCTTGTCGTTTCGGAGCATTGTGCACCAAGAAGTTGCTTGGTTTGATGATCCCAAAAATTCCAGGTTGGTTACCATCCCTTTTGATCAATGTTTTGTTATCTTTATTTCTACTTACAGGATTCCATATTTGAGGTACTAACGGTATGCTTATATCTTACAGTGGAGCACTTGGCGCAAGGTTGTCAGTTGATGCTTTGAATGTCCGACGTTTAGTGGGTGATAACTTGGCCTTGGCAGTTCAGGTCACCTCGACACTAATTGCAGGATTTGTCATTGCTTTTGTGGCAGATTGGAAGCTCACATTGATCATCCTGTGTGTGATGCCACTATCGGGTGTTCAAGGTTATGCACAAGTGAAGTTCTTGAAGGGTTTCAGTCAAGATGCCAAGGTAATCTATCAACTACTGAAACTAAGATTTATGCATATATTTTCAAGCAACCAAGCTCATACTATCTTATAAAATTTATGACATATTATTGACTTATACGAATTACATAAAAAATGATTTAAAGCAGGATTCACTATAGATATTTGTTTTCTCCCAAATTTGCTAAGCGACAATGGATCGCTATTCTGCAGATACTGTATGAAGACGCAAGTCAAGTGGCCACCGATGCAGTCAGCAGTATCAGGACTGTAGCTTCTTTTTGTGCTGAAAAAAGAGTGACGACAATTTATGAAGATAAATGTGAAGCCTCAAAGAAACAAGGAGTCAGAACAGGAATGGTTGGAGGCCTTGGTTTTGGTTTCTCATTCTTGATGTTGTACCTTACATATGGACTTTGTTTCTACGTTGGAGCACAATTTGTTCGTCATAACAAATCTACTTTTGGAGATGTTTTCAAGGTTAGGAAAATGTATCGCTTCCCTTCAGCATTCCACTTCTTCCTATTGGATATTTGAGTTTGATGCATTAAGTAATGTCTGGCAGGTATTTTTTGCACTGATGCTGGCAACAATTGGAGTATCTCAAACAAGTGCATTGGCTTCTGATTCTACAAAGGCCAAGGATTCAGCCGTCTCCATATTCGCATTATTGGACAGAAAGTCCAAAATCGACTCAAGCAATGATGAAGGTTCGACGCTTCATGAGGTCAAGGGCGACATCGATTTCCGACATGTCAGCTTCAAGTATCCAAGCCGGCCAGATATTCAAATATTTAGCGATTTTACCTTGCACATTCCCTCTGGCAAGGTTAGCCTACTATCCCTCTGCAATGTCCTATCTTCTATAGTAATATAATCCACAACTTAATCCGACTTATTGCTTTATACAGACTGTTGCACTTGTGGGAGAGAGTGGCAGTGGCAAGTCAACGGTAATCTCTTTGTTGGAACGATTCTACAACCCTGACTCTGGTACTATCTCATTGGATGGAGTAGAGATCAAAAGCCTGAAAGTCACTTGGTTAAGGGACCAAATGGGTCTGGTGGGCCAGGAGCCTATTCTCTTCAATGACACAATCCGTGCCAACATAGCTTATGGGAAACATGGGGAGGTCACTGAGGAGGAGCTCATCAAGGCCGCAAAGGCAGCCAATGCACATGAGTTCGTATCAAGCCTTCCCCAGGGGTATGACACCACTGTTGGAGAGAGGGGGGTTCAGCTATCTGGTGGCCAGAAGCAGCGGGTAGCCATAGCAAGGGCCATACTAAAAGATCCTAGGATTCTACTTCTTGACGAAGCAACGAGTGCCTTGGATGCTGAGTCTGAGCGCATAGTGCAGGATGCCTTGGATAATGTGATGGTTGGCAGGACAACAGTTATTGTGGCACACCGCCTCTCGACGATCAAAAGCGCTGATATTATCGCTGTTCTCAAGGATGGCGTGATAGTGGAGAAAGGAAGACATGAGGCACTGATGAATATCAAAGATGGATTCTATGCTTCTCTAGTTGAACTTCGTTCAGCCTCATCATAGTACCTTTTTTTCTCTCAAATACGCAGGAGCTCTGCGTATCATTGCATTAAGAAGAAGAAAGAGTTTTCATTACAACCAACGTGCATCAGGCGCGCTAGGTGGTCATCAGCTGGACCAACCTAGCAATAAGATCCCTGGATCGATATTACATAAATGTATCAACCAAAATGAGCTCGCCGCCGCATCCTACGGGTCCCCCCGGAAGAGCTCACACGTGTGCCCTTTGAACGCTGGGAACAGCGCGTCCATGGCGTCCACCTCGCTCGACGACAAGGTCCCAGAACGCCATCATAGTACCTAGGTTAAGAATTTCTTCTGATTATTAGACATTATACTTATACATCTTTCTTAGCTCTCCTTATTGTTTCTGTAGTTTGGGGGTAGTATGAAGTCATTGGGATTTGAAGAAGAATTCGAGAAGTTAACATTTCTTTGTAATTATCATTCGCTGTAAGCATTTGGTTGAATTTTGAACGGCGGATTGCTGTGTGTATACGCAAAGAAGGCATGATTTTGTATTGTACCAATGACATTGCTCTGTCAATATCACCATATAGAGTCTCCACATAACTTATGATATCAAAATGATCATCTATTTTTTGTTTAGGAATAAACAAAGCTTAATAAAAAAAATTCTAGCCTACTGATCCGCGAAATACAGGGGACACCTGTTTGGTCGCTTGGAGCAGTGACTTAGTCTTCATGATCTAGTAGTATAGATTTAAATGAAACCCTAAAAATGCATATAGCTATCCCAACAACCGAAGGATTTCCGTGATCATATAGATAGTGCCCCTCATCCAAAAGACGATCAAATCATTTATTAATAAATTCTGAGCTACTTAAACAACCAGATGAGAAAAGGCCAAACATACCGTAGCCCCAAAGAAACCATGCTTGGCATTGGAGGAAGGAGGATCAGTGACGCCGTGCGAGCTAACACACCAAGCTCTGAGCAGCCGCCAGGCTCGCCACGCGTCGCCCGCGGCGGCGAGCTCCCGCCACAGTTGCTGCTCGAGATTTGCAGCAACGAAGTGAAGCGCTGCACCAGTTGCACCGCCCCAAAATCGCGCCTCCAGTGCAGGTCCTGGCAGGGCCGTCTTCAGAAATTGGGGGCTCCTGTTCGAAACGCACATTAGGGCCCTAAATTTAGATCACAATTTGCAATACATGATTCCTAAATCGCAATTTGCCAATACATAATTTCAGATGATCAAAATTCAATTCAATTAATCAAATTGGGAATCACCTGAGCTCTTGCGTGGCTGCCTGCCTGCCTGCGTCCCTCTGTTGTTCATGCGTTGCTCAGAGGCAACTGTGACTGTGTGTATAAGAATAAGTAACAGATAAAGGAAAACAACAGCTTCCAGCTAGTAGGAAGAGAAAATAGATAGCAACCGCCGTGACTTATGGCAGCATTGTGGCTGGAATTGGCCAACGGTAGGAGCACTTACCAGTTATTCCCTCCGTCCCATATTTAAAGTCGTTCTAGCATGCGACGCCGCTACCAAGGCTGAAGCAAAAATACCACCGCACCCCTATTCTAGTAATGCCTGTTCTTCTGCTTTACTTGTCTGTAGTCATTGATTAGCTCACTCCAGCCTACTACGAGCTTGCTACAGGCTACAAAGTTGCAGACTAGTGCTGCTCAGCCGACCTCTAAAACGTCATTCTTATTGGGACATCCTTTAAAAGCTAAAACGACGTGTATATTGGGACAGAGGGAGTACCAATAGCCGCTCAAGTCGGGAACCAAACAAGACAACCGTGGTTGTGCAGTCTGGCCTCTGCTGATTGCCGAGTTAGTGTTGATGACGACGCGCAGATGACGATGACGAGGGGACGCGTGATAGTGCTGCCGCCGTGCTGAGGTTCGACGTTTTGACTGGTCGAGGAATGTGAGGTGGAGGCCCATGCTTTTGGGGGGGCCCGGTTCGATTGCCCACCTCGCACATGCCTATCGACGGCCCTGGGTCCTGGGTGCGTCCATGGAGGAAGCCGGCTGGTTGATGTCGACGCGATGGCCGGCGGGCACCACCGTGCGGCCCGTTGCGCCAATCTTCCAGTGCTCTAGTCGGCGCATAGTACAGCTCCGAGCAGCAAGGCTTTGGATTTGGGGAAGTTTGTTGTCTAGCACCAAAGTTTGCTAATGTTGGCCCAGTTGAATAGATGTTTGCTAGTGTGGGCGTGAAAAAAAAAATAGATAAGGAAACAACAACAAAAAAATGTTTGCAAGTGTTGGCCCAGTTGAGCCAAAACATAAAATAAGAACACTTTAGAACAACTTTAGTAGCCTCTTTATATCTTTCTGCATTCATAAGAATAAAGATTTTCATGAAAAAAAAATCTCTCCACAGTTTCTTTAATTAGATCTCCAAATATTACCATTACCATCCTCTTATTCCAGATTTCTTGTACCCAAAGATGGAGAACGGGGTTGGCTCTCTAAAATGCACATAAGATAGAAGTTGTTGGAGGCTAAAAAGATATAGAGAGATTTTATTAAAATAGTCCTGCAAATGATGATTTAGAATAATTTTAAAAAAAGAGCCCTTAGAGATGCTCTTAGCGTAGAGATGGTGGTTGGACTAATTTTAGGCTTGTTAGGCTAAAACAAACACAAGCATAGGGCCAAGGATGGTCAGAGCACGGTAGGTTAAATAACATCTTAATAATAACTTCACTAAAGAACCAGGATCTTTACTTGGAGTTTGAGGACTCTCATACTTTTGAGGTTTAAAATAATTGCACTAACTCTAAAAAAAAGTCATCAAATCTTAGCCTCTATCCGTGTATATCATTCAGGGTCCACTCGTCAGTGTAACATTCACTCTCTCTCCTTTTTCTTTCTTCTTTTCCATCTCTATACAAGGAGATTCATTGGAGTGCCCATTCCATTCATCCACCATCCTTTGTGGTGCCGTCCGCCTCCACCACGGCACACTGTCCTCCACATTGATGTTGTCCACACCCGACGAGGGCATCAACCCGGCCGTGTCTCATAGGCTCCGCGTGCTTCTCGCTCTAGGGCTATCCTAGAAAATTTTAGACCTTATGCAAAACTCTGAAGTGAGGCATTAACTATCTTTTTAATGTAAATAGTTGCAAAAAAAATTCTAACCCAATTTGTAAGATGAGTTGATGCACATCTACACAAGGATGAAGAACCAAAAAAAAAAAATGGATGCATGCACTTATCAATAGAAATACACAATTATTCATTAGAGGGAAAATGCAAAAATAATAAGCCTTTTTTGCTTAGACGGATCCGATTCCAGGAACTTGGCAAAGTGAATGGGTGATATATGCCACCTGACTGACTGCCTGATGCCCTGATCAGTAATGGCGATGCAGCAAGCCTGGAATGATGTTGCTTCCTTTCTTCCTGATGGTGATGGCAAGCATTGCTTCTTGAATCTTGATGGGTTGTTTCGATAAGCTTTTAAAAACAGGCCCTAGTCCAGCAAAGGCCAGAGAGTGAAACTTGCCCGGAGACAAGACGGTGCAGTGAAAAACAATATTCCATGTCAGGGCTTTTAGATGAGCTCATATCCACCTTAATCCGCATGTGTTAAGATCAAAATTAGTTGATTTTTCTATCTAATCCAATACATATGGATTGAAATAGATACAAATGCATCTAAACAAGCCCTTAGTGGTATATAATAACCAGGACACCCATAATTGCATACATTTCATTCATTACATAATAACTAGATAGCACGTCACGCATAGCTTAACAGATAACCGATAGAACAAACATAACGGAGCACAAGACGAGCAAATAGATCTAACGAGTCTCATTTCCAGGATTCTAAGATTATTATGACTGTAATAATGAAAGTTCGACAGGCTACCCACTGTTCCAAAAACAGCACCAGGGAACCGTATGCAAACACAACTCAGGACATCATGTCATGACACCAGATTCTTAAGAACTCCGCAATAACCGAAAGTATCTCTCAGCTCCTTCCTGGACACGTACAAAGGACGAGTAAGTGTGACCCGAGTGCAGCTTTCAGACTTCTGCCTTCGGAGAGTTCTCGGGCGTCTTCAGCTGCACGTCCGGTGCCTTGCTTGTCTTGTGAGACTCCACCGCATCCTTGAATTCCTCCCTGGTGGCTGTGTCCTTGAACTTCAGAGCAAATGTGGCAAGGCTGCTCGGTGACTCCCCAATGCTGTTCATGCAGGCAAACGTCACGCCTTTCTTGTCCATGTCCTTAAGTGACATGTCGTTGTAGAGGCTTGCATTCAGGACCAGCCGGTAGTTGCCTTTTGTCCTCATGACGAGCCGGGCTCTCTCACCGCTCTCACCGCCAGATACAGGGACATTCAGCTTCAGTTCACCTTTTCCTCTTTCTTTCCATCCCCCATCTAGGTACTCATATAAAGCAGAATCAGCAGTAAATACAGCCTTCTCATTTTCTTCACCGGTTTCAACAGGACCCTCTGTCATAGCAAATTTCTTGGGTGCCTCTACTGAAGTAGCAAGCGCTGTGGCAGAACTCCCGTTGTTGGCACTACCAAGATTAAAAGAAGGGAACGAAGAACCATCAGCTTTCAGCCCAAATAGGGGACCAGAACTTGAGCCATCTTTAGAGGCTGAGCCAAACGAGAATGATGTGCTTGAAAATCCAGTTCCGGTCAGACCTGTGAAAGCATTTTGACCACTTGACAGATTCTTAAATGAGAAAAGGGGTGTTGCTGATGATGTATGCCCTTTGTTATCATCATCTTTCTGCTCTGACTCATTTCCATCTTTCTTCTCAGTATCATCCTTGCTAATTTTATCAGCATCTCTCTGCTCATCAGAGAAGCCATCCTTGGTCTCTGATTCACCTCCATCTTTCTTCTCAGTATCATCCTTGCTAATTTTATCGTTATTTCTAGCTTCATCTGCCCTTTCCTTTTCTTCAGCATCTCCCTCTTTTGTTTTGCCCTCAACTTCAGATGGCATGGAGCTACTTTCGTTGGGTTCTCCAACTACCACTTTGTCTCCACCAGATTCATCCTTTGTGTCTTCTGCCTTGTCACTGGTTTCAACAGGTTGAGGTGGTGCTTCAGTTGTGGCAGCGGAGTCGGTATTTACACCAGAGCCTGCATTCTTGTCTGGCACAGACAAAGTATGTTTCCCACTACCATTGCTTCCCTCATCAGCTTTGACATCTGAAGGTTGGGCCTCTGGGACAGGGGCGCTTGTTTGAGCACTAGAATCAGTGGGGGCAAATCTGATTGCGGAGAAAGGATTAGAAGAAGGAGCTGATGACGTCTGCTGGCGCCGAACCTTTACAATTCTCCGGGTTGCCATAACTTCCTCAGTAGCTTTCTTAAATGTACCCATCTCTTGCTCTGGTCCGTCATCATCAGGCTCAGGATTATCCTTGTTGATTTGGGTACCTGCAACCCTCTTCCTAGAGCTTGGGGCTTGTTCCTCATCTGCCATCTTCCAAGTTGATAGCACCTGAAATTCAAACAAAAGAACTTAGAAACAGTAAAAAGAAATAGTCCCATGGGCCACCAAAAAATAGTAACAGGTAGGGTGCCACAATTCATCAGAAATGAAAATGTAGAGTTAAACCTAAAGATAAGGTTTATATTAGAGTGATAGCTCAATCTGCTTCCTAGTGACACATAAACAGCCAAAAAGTAGTCCAGGAATTTACATGTTAACATGGTATCTTGGCAATCTATCAAACTATCAACAAAGAAGAAAAAGAAACCTGACAAGACCTTCCTATATACAATCTAGAAACAAAGATGTGCCAAGGACAAACAAGCAGCACAATCGTGGTGCAAGTGCAATAGACTCCACCTAAGGCAAAATAGGAAATTTTTTTCAACTTATCTGGCATCAATAACCACACAATTTGTAATCTAAAGAAAGAAATAATATGTTGCTTGACAGTGTATCAGATGTTAAGTTCTGTGCAAAGTGCAAAAAGGAAATATCATCTTGGCAGAACATTGCCAAAAGAAAACTTGAATGGTATCCATAAAACTATCTCACCCAAGACCCAACAATAGCATTAAACTATCTCACCCAAATATTAAAACATGGCAATCGTATGATGTGTTTTGGACCAAGTGGCATGGAACATATATCTATATTAAGCCAAAATAAACACAGTTTTTTTAAATCTCCATCTCGTGTCAATAACCAAACAAAATTTTATGATGAATCGAGGAAAAATATATTGCTTAACATAATACATCAGACAATAAGTTCCATCTAGCTGCAAAAAGAATATCATGTTGGCAAAACACTGACAAACCCTAAGTTTCAAATATGATGAAATGATGTGCAAGCTAACCTGACATCTGAAACACTAAGTATACATGGCCCTGTTTTCAATGGCTTAAACTTATAGAAAGCTAGCTTATGGCTAGCTGCCCACAAAAGCTACTTTTTGGAGCTCTCATGTAAAAAGCAAAGCATTTTGTGTCTGGCTTTATTTTTCCGGCTTCTTCCAATCAAGAAGAGAGGGCAAGCTGCAGGGCTCCTGCTGCTTAGTGGAACTGGCCGGCCAACGACAGGGAGGCGAAGGCCAAGGGTGCGCGCAGATGTGGGGCGGCACATGCGGTGGTTGAGGGCGACAGCTCCAATCCACAGGCAGCACGTCGATCCAGCGGCGCTCGTCGGTAGGATGGTGCTCAGTGGGGAGATCATCAGTGAGGAGGCAATCGACGAGGAGGCACTCACAGTGGGGAGGCAGCCAGCGGGTCGGGCAGCACACATCGACGAATAGGACGCTCAGTGGGAGGAACTCATCACAGTGGAGGCAGGCTACTAGGAGGCACTTGCGGTGGGGAGGCGCTCGAGGACGGCGAGAAAAAGACGAGATAAGCTCCTCACAGGCTGCTTAATGAAGAAAACGGCTCATAGTTGTCTTGCGGGTATGTTTCGTGTTTGGTTGCTCCACTGTTTTTTTTTTCTAGTGAAAAGTTGCTCCAAAAGCAGTTCCAAACAGGGCCATACACATAATGCAACCCAGCCAAAGAATCATGTTTAAAATTCCATTCATGTAAACAATATACTGACATAATCCCCCCTGATTTTGACTTCTATTCCACTTGCTATATGTAATGAGATAACAACATGAGTAGCAATTAGCCCGAAAAAAAAGTACTTTTAATGACGAAAAATATGATGAGGTAAGTGATGGAAGAAAAAAAAAAATTGCTACTCTGTAGATAGTTTGATGGATTCCTTTTCTGTAGATAATTTGATGGATTGTCAAGTTAGCATGTTAGCATCTTCATCAAAGAATTTCTCCTAAATTCGCATGTACATGATTCAATCTATCGTAAACAAATATGTTCTGAACATAAAGAAGTCCACCGATCTTGTTTTAAGGACATGGATCAAAATCTACACCGTTTAGAAGTTGCAGGGGCTCAACTTCGGCTAAAAACACTGCAATTTTGGTACCTAATTCAGAGTTGCGTTCAGCTAAAATCTACTGTCGTTTAAGAGACAAAAGCTAATACCGCAGCAGGCAACAGGAGAGAGGAGCAGCAGAACTGCAGAAGGCCCTGCGGCGGCCTGGCGCTGGCGGCCTAGGCAGCTGGCCAGCTGGGCGTGGGCCGTGGGTGCCTGGGCGGCTGGCTGTGGCCTCCGAGCGCCGGCCAAGGGCGCAGGCCGGAGGGCTGAGGCGGCCAGGCGGGGGCGCGCCGGCGCGGGGCAGCTGGCCGTCAGCGAGGCACTCCGGCCTCCGGGTGGCGAGGCAGCTGGGCGGCGGAAGGCGCAGCCGGCCGCGGAGGTCGGAGGGCGGAGGGCGGAGGACGGGGCGAGTTGGCGGAGTCGCGACCCCTGCTCGCGAGGATGGGGACGGCCGGACGGGGGCACGGGGCGACTCCCGCGGAGGGCGAGTATTGCGGCACTCGGCTCGGGGACGGGAGCTAGGTTAGTGGGAGTTTTGGGCTGGGCTTTCAAGACCCGTTCCCTGGTAATTCGGCCCGGGGGGGGGGGGGGGGGGGGGGGGGGGGGGGGGGGGGGGCTGCAGCCCCGGCAGGACCCCCCGTGCGTCCGCCCCTGAGTCCCACAATTTTCTCATTGCTTTGTTGGTGCCTCTTTGTTTTTGAAGCTAACAAACTAATCTGGGAACCGGTGCTGCTAATCTGACAATGTGCTGTACTAAACGGATCCATTGACGACCTTAATAGGGCACTCTGGAATGGTAAGGGTTCTCAAGTTATACATAGTGTTCATGTGTCCTATTTTTTCCCATGCCGCTAATACACCACGAATTAGTTGCAGACATGATTGTTTCTGAGATTGTTCTGCACCTGCATCATCTTACATGTTGCCTAAAGCATGCACAATTGATTTGGAAGACATTAAGAACATTTTTTTTCCATATTTTGTATGCCTTAGCTTCAGATACATGAGTCATGACATGAATGCTTTTGAGATTGTTCAGCACCTGCATGATCTTATATGTTGCCTAAAGCGTGCACAATTGATTCAGAAGAGGTAAGAGCATTTTTTTCCACATGGCTTTCTTGATGTCATGTGTCAACAAAAAATGAATATGCCAAGCAAGAAATTTCTTGAAGCCTAACTATTTTGGTCAGATTGCCCATTACCATTTAGATTTCCTCCTTTTATCTGGTTGCCACGGAACACCTCAATATATTTAATTGGAGTGTTAACAAATGGTGTGCTTATTGAATTATTGATCTTACGGAACATACTTTAGAGTTAGTCATTTTGGTTCTGCTCTGTACTGGTTCTTATGTAAGTGAACTTTCAGTTACCTGCCTATGGTTTGATCTGATATGTAGGGCTAAAATGGAGTTGTTCATATCCAAACCTACCCATGTTGTAATCGGAATTAGACTGACTTAGACTGTCTGCACCGGCGTCCGCTACCGCGTCCTGCAGGATAGATTTAGCGGAAAAAGCCTCGCACCGGGTACGCTATCACCGTCCGCTATCCTCCAGGACCGGCTCCCATCCGCCAAATTTGGCGTGGTAGCGGGCGTGCGCTATCCGCGCGTGGGGCCTGCCGCCCACCACCGCGAGGCGCCTCCCTCCGCCCATCCCCGCCAAGCTCGCCCGGAGCCGCCGCCCGCCCCGGAGACCACCTCGCCGCCCGCTCTGCTCCTCCCCCCAATCGCGGCACGGAGGTCGACGAAGAAGAGGACGGGGACGCCGGTGCAGACGGACGCGGTGCGCTCGTCGAGGTCGTCTTCCGTCGCCGCCACAGATGCGAGCTCCAGGTGCGAGCTCAGCCACGCCTCGCCTACGAGCCCCGGCTCCGGTTATCGCGCGCGCCGGAGATGGAGATGGAGCAGGGGCACCGGCTGGGGATGGAGATGGGGGCAGGGGCACCAGCCTGCTCTGGCCCCGGCTCCGGCCACCGCGCGCGCCGGAGAGGAAGGCAGGGGCGCAGCTGGTGAGGGAGGCGGGAGCGGAGAGAGAGAGGGAGGGAGGGGCGGCGGGGCAGTGGCTGGGGAGTGGAGGCGGCTGGGAGGAAGAAGAAGGGGAGAGAGAGGAGCGGGCGGAGGAAGAGAGAAAGGAGGGGGAGAGAGAGAAAAAAATAAAATAATTATGATATGTGGGCCCCACAGTAGATAGAGGATGATATAGAGTATGGATGGGTGCGGGAGAAAGCAGCATAGAGGAGAGAATCTTAATGACCAAGCTGAAATATTCCTTTTAGAGGATGAATATAGAGGACAACGAGTGCGGACAGTCTTATGCCTTGCATTTGCTGTCCCATTGCACAGTAACCAAATGCTCTTTATTATTTCCCGAGCTCTGCATTTACATGAATGTTCTGAATATTATGCCTGGCATATAGCATATCCAGGTGACAAGGTTCAGATGGTTAATCTCATGATGTATTTTCGTAGCTCTAAATTCACATGGGTGCTCTGAATCTTATGCCTACAGGAGAGATATTGTGCTTGCGAAGAAGGTTAGGTCTGATGATTAACCGCGTGATGTATTATCTTTCTGATACACACTCTCCGAAGAAAAAATATCCACCTAATAACATCATGGATCAGACTATAGGTAATCACTACTCGATGTACTCCCTATACAAATTTATATGAAAAAAAATGCGGAACTAATGCCACCATCCTAACTTGATAGATGTAGATTATGTACTAGCTACCTCTTGCTTCTCTATTGCCGCTGTTCTGTCCATTTTTCAAGGCTGTGTACTAGACCTTCATGCTGTGCTTAGGCCCGATTCAAACAATCCTATATGTTCTTGAGGCTCAGAGCATAGATATGGTTAGGTCTTGGAGTTGGAGAAGAGAAAGCTTTGTTCTTGCTGTTTCTTTGCTACACCAAGATGATGGTACAAGTGAAATGCTGGATAAGAATAGAGGTAAAAGGGAAATTTGCTTCCTGCTCATGGTTGTCAGATTTCTCAGAGATGTTTTATAATTTTCTATGACTATGTATACCATTTCTAAGATCCACTTCTATGATGTTTGTATATCAATTTTTATTTCTTTCCTCTCATTCATTCTTCTGGTGCCCTTCTTATGACTAAGGTGTTATTGTAGGGTTTAATTGGCAGTTTTTAGATGGAGACAAAAGGTACGCTGACAAGATGTGTGCCATAGAGCTCAATTACCGCGAGATAGTAATCATTTTTTTACTCTTCCTTAAATAGATGACCAACTATTTGCAATCACTTTACAGACATGCAACAATCTTAATGGTTGATATATATAAATGGCTTACTCCCTCTGTCCTCAGTTTATTCTGACATTTAAAATTTATCCTCAAATATAGTACATTCAGGGAATAAGAAAATAATGTTTACTTAAATAAAATGTGTGATTACTTTGTATAAGGGAAGTAGTTCATGTACTTGCCATATTTTATATAGGAAACTAAGAGTTCACTCTATAATCATGCGAAAAAGAATCAGATTTCAATACATTAGGAAGGTAAGGGAGGGGTACATGCATCTATTGCACTCTCCCTTATTTTGCCTGAAAATAGTTAGAATGCACTCTATTTAAGAACGGAGGAATTAGTTCCTAAAAGATGTGTTCCCCGTGCCCATATGGCTATAAAACTATAATGCTGCAAAAAAATGTACTTTTTGTTTATGTTTCCATTTTTATGCTGACTCCTTTTATTTGTATCCTGTCGGTACCAACGATATAGGGGTATCCACAATCAACGGTTAAGACGAATGAAACACCAACGCGCAAACACAGCAAAGCCAGGAAACAGCAGACAACGTACCTCGATTACGCTCCGACTCGTACGAGGCCGGATCGATGGGAAACCTCGACCGTGCTCTGACTCCGCCTCATACGAGGCACCCTCGACGGGACGCCTCGACCGCGTCCCGACTCGTACGAGGCTCGTTCGACAAGGCATCTCAACTACCGGCAAACTCCGACTCGCACGACCCCGGGTCGAATCGCTCAACCTATCTTCCCCACCAACTCTGAGGCAAAAGTCAGAGCATTTAATGCAACTACCTACTACCTTCTACCGTCATGGCTACAGCTGCGACCTACGTGGGAACAATACCAGTGTCAGTTCTCACTTTTTATTGCCCGTCCCGGGATGAGAGGTGAAAACCTGTCACTGTACGCACCTTACCGCGCACTGTTCTACCACTGATCACCCTCGAGGGAGGATACGACAAGGTCCGTACCCCACGATCTTGGGGATTCGGCCTTATCCATCCGACCTCGACCCAGTCTCGACCCAGCCTCGACGTCCACCTCCAGTTAGTAGGGAAGAAAGGCCGACGTGGCACAGGACTCCGGGTCTTTTCACCGCCTCGTCCCCGACGTCATCACGGTGTCCAGGGATGGCCAGCCATTCCTAAGGCACGTCGCTACAGCCGCCCCCACAGGGAGCGACAAAACTTCACATCAAGACTCCCCGGCGTCCTGGTCTCCTCTTACCCTATAAAAGGGCAGGCCAGGGCTCTTCAAGGGGACATGAAGCAAGGTGCAAACCTAGAACCCAAGTGCTAGCAAGCAAAAGCACACGATCCAGAGATCAACATCTCAAGCAATCTCCCTTGTACTCTTTCATTTCCTTTGTGACTTAGGCTCGGTACCCTCTCTCACAGCTTGTAACCCCTACGCAAGCACCTCGGTGCAAGGAAATACAATACTCTCCCCTCCCCGCTGGACGTAGGGCCTTCTTTTACCCGAACCAGGATAAATCCCCGTGTATTCCCCTTGCATCACCATCCAGGTTAAGGACACGCAACACTCACTCGTTGGCTTAGGACCCCCACGGGACCGGACGCCGACAGTTGGCGCACTAGGTAGGGGAAGCTTCATGCCAACATCGTTCTCCTGCCATTTTCCTGGATGGCTGACCCCGAACGCCCTCTCCCGTTGGCCACGGTGATCTGGTTTGGGAGTTTGGAGTTCATGTCGCCTGGCCACGGCTACGACATGGTCCTCCTCCCGCCCAGGCACCCGACCGATGAGGACCACGAACTCTCCCAGCCTGGGGGAGCGCTGCGCCGGTACCGTCGCTCCCAAGCACGAGCCGCCAGACGACGATGAGCCCGGCACAATCGCCGTCATCACCTTGTGGAGGACGGTGGGATTCCCCGATCCGGCGCCTCTCAGCCAGACGCCAACACGGATTTTCTCACTGAGGGTCTGTGTAGGATGAGTTTGGCTGAGGGTAAGATGCCGACAGGGAGTTCCGCCGCTCTGCCGCTCGGTGTGATGCCACCACCGCCCGGTCCGACTACACCGGCACGAGGAACGACGCCCCCATCAGCATTCCCGTTTGGGCTAGACTCGGTTGCCCGGGCGTACGCTTCCTCTGTAAGCACCAGCATGAGCGCTTACAAGGAACTCCCCGGACACCATCTACGCTCCACTCTGGACCTTGTTGCATCCACGCCGGCTTCTGAGTACCTGGACTCCACGGAGACCCCAGAAACAGAGCCCTGTGTGACTGCTCCTCGACGTTACAACCCCAGAGACGAGTGGCGACGACCTCACATGCACCCATCATACTACTACTTTGGCGCTCCTGACTCCGACTCTGCCGATGACACCTACGATCCGACCCGCGAGTGCTTCAACATCGACGGGGTGAGCACGTCAGATTCGGAGGACGAGGCACCCGTCGAAGAAAGGAACACGCCGCCTCATGTCGAACTCCCTGCCGAGCGGGACGAGGCTCAATTCCTTGCGGATCAAGGAATGCAGCTCGAGCAAATCCGTGAGTTGCAAGACAGGCTCGATGAGGAACGAGAAAACCTATGTCTACTACAGCGAACCCTCGAGCAAGAGCACACGGCACACGCACACGGCGGTGGAGCTCGAGAAAGAGCTCGCGACGTCAATCGTCGCATCGCCGAGGATCGGGCGGTCGACCCCCCGGTTTTTGGTCGAGCCAGCCAGAACGTGGTCACCGCCGCCATGCTCCTTCGCAACATGCCCAAGCCATCAAATCCCGACGCCCGATGAGCCCGAGATGAAATCTGAGGACTCCTCGAGACCGCTGCCATGCAGCAGGCCGAGAGTTTCGCCTCGAGGCAACGCGGGCTTGCCTCGGAGCAGCCTGCCGAGCCCTCCCGACAGGAGAGAGAGGCCTCAGTTCATCCCGAGCACGCCCAATGGAACCGGGCGGCCCCCGTCCCTGAGCCCATCGACGATGACCATGAACCTCGAGACACCCGAGGCAACATCGTCAAGCGCCAAACGCGCAAACACGGCGACGGTGTGGCTCGAGGCTACCACGTGCACAGGGGCGGGCGCTACGACAGCTCAGAAGATCGTAGCCCTTCACCCGAGCCTCCGGGTCCTCGGGTCTTCAGAAAGGCTATCCGTGAGACAATACTCCCGGCTCAGTTTCGCCCTCCCACAACTCTCACCAAACGGCGAGACCAAACCCGAAATTTGGCTCGCTGATTTCCGCTTGGCGTGTCAGTTGGGCGGGGCCACCAACGACCGGGTCATCATCCGGCAACTCCCCCTGTTCCTGTCAGACACCGCTCGAGCCTGGCTTGAGGATCTTCCACCTCGACAGATCCACGACTGGGACGATCTCGTGAGGGTGTTTGAGGGAAATTTCAAGGGGACCTACATGCGCCCCGGCAACTCATGGGACCTCCGAAGCTGCAAGCAGAAGCCAGGTGAATCCCTCCGGGATTACATCCGACGTTTCTCCAGGCAACATACCGAGCACCCCAACATCACCGACTTTGACATGATTATGGCCTTCCTCTCTGGCACCACCTGCAAAGAGTTGGTCCGAGAGCTGGGCCATAACACCCCGAGCACCACCAACGGTTTAATGGACATCATCACCAACTTCGTCGTTGGCGAGGAGGCAGTTGGTGCCATCTTTGGCGGCGATCAGGACAAAGGGAAGCACAAGGTCGATGATCCCGTGAGCCCCAGCCGGGGCTCCAAGAGGAACAACAGGAAGAAGAAGAAGAACCAGCAAAGCAAGCTCGAGGCTCCAGCCGACGAGCTTGTCGCTGCCACCGAACGCAAGAAACCTCGAGGCCCCCCCGGTGGGGGCGTCTTTGACAAAATGCTCAAGGAGTCGTGTCCCTACCACAAGGGGCCCACAAACCACAACCTCGAGGACTACCATATGCTCCGAAGGTACTTTGAGGGCATAGGCGTCAAGAAGGACGACAAGAAGGAAGATCTTAAGGACGACGACAAGGACGGGGGGTTCCCCGAAATCCACGACTGCTTCATGATCTACGGAGGGCCCTCAACCCACCTCTCGATGCGCCAACGCAAGCGAGAACGGCGAGAGGTCTTCTCCGTGCAGCCGGCGATCCCCCACTTCCTTGACTGGTCCGAGGTGGCCATCACTTTGGACCGTGATGACCACCCCGACTACGTCCCCAATCCAGGGGTCTACCCACTTGTTGTTGATCCCATCATCACCAACACACGCCTCACCAAGGTGCTCATGGATGGCGGTAGCAGCCTCAACATCATCTATGCTCAGACCCTCGACCTCCTGGGGATCGAGAGGACGCGCCTCCAACCCAGCGTCGGGGGCTTCCATGGAGTCGTGCCAGGAAAGCAGGCAGAACCTGTCGGCCGGGTCGACCTGCCTGTCTGCTTTGGCACTCCCACCAACTTCAGAAAGGAGACCCTCACTTTCGAAGTGGTCGGATTCCGTGGAACCTACCACGCCATCCTTGGGCGCCCATGCTATGCCCGGTTCATGGCGGTCCCGAACTACACTTACCTCAAGCTCAAGATGCCAGGCCCAAATGGTGTCATAACTGTCGGGCCCTCTTACGAACATGCCTACGAGTGCGACGTCGAGTGCGTGGAGCACGAAGAAGCCGTCCTAGAGTCGGCAACCTTGGCGGCAGACCTCGACGGTCTGGCCAACGAGATCCCCGACCCCAAGCGCCACGCCGGTAGCTTCGAGCCTGCGGAAGACGTCAAGCTCGTGCCCCTCGACCCCGCCGACCCAAAGGGAAAGGCGCTGAGCGTCAGTGCCACCCTCGATCCCAAATAGGAAACAGTGCTCGTCGACTTTCTCTGCGCAAACGTCGACATCTTTGCGTGGAGTCCCTCGGATATGCCGGGCATACCCAGGGAAGTCACCAAGCACGCCTTGGAGATCCGAGCCGGCTCTAATCCGGTGAAGCAACGCCTGCGCCGCTTCGACGAGGAGAAGCGCAAGGTCATCGGTGAGGAGATACACAAACTGCTGGAGGCCGGATTCATCAAGGAGGTTCATCATCCCGAGTGGCTAGCTAATCCTGTATTAGTTAAGAAAAAGAGTGGGAAGTGGAGGATGTGTGTAGATTATACCAGTTTAAATAAAGCATGTCCAAAAGTTCCCTTTCCTTTGCCATGTATTGATCAAATCGTTGATTCCACTGCGGGATGTGAAACTCTTTCGTTCTTAGATGCATATTCTGGCTACCACCAGATCAAAATGAAAGAGTCTGACCAGCTCGTGACTTCGTTCATCACCCCATTCGGCATGTATTGCTACGTTACTATGCCCTTCGGTCTTCGGAACGCAGGGGCTACGTACCAGCGATGCATGCAGCACGTTTTCGGGGAACACATCGGACCAACTGTCGAGGCCTACGTCGATGATATCGTTGTCAAAACCAAAAAGGGCGATAATTTGATAAACGACCTCAACGTTGCGTTCAAGTGCCTCTAGGCAAAGAACATCAAGCTCAATCCTGAGAAATGCGTTTTCGGCATTCCTCGAGGCATGCTTTTAGGGTTCATCGTTTCTGAGCGTGGTATCGAGGCCAACCCGAAAAAGATCACCATGATAACCAAGATGGGCGTGCAGAGGGTCACGGGCTCTGAAGGGCGTGCAGAGGGTCACGGGCTGCCTGGCAGCCCTCAGTCGCTTAATTTCGCGCCTCGGCGAAAAAGCGCTCCCTCTGTATTGTCTCCTGAAGAAATCGAAACGCTTCTCATGGACCCGCGAGGCCGAGGAAGCTCTTGCAAAACTCAAAGCTACACTCTCTAATTCACCGATCCTCGTCCCTCCGACCCCAGGGGAACCACTCCTACTTTATGTCACCGCGACAACACAAGTAGTCAGTACGGTCTTGGTGGTCGAGAGGGCTGAGGAAGGACATACCTTGCTCGTCCAGAGACCGGCCTACTTCATTAGCGAGGTACTCTCAGAGACCAAGGTTCGCTACCCGCAGATCCAGAAGCTGCTATATGCCATCGTCTTAACACGGCGCAAACTCCGTCACTATTTTGAGGGCCACCCGGTGACTGTGGTTTCTTCTTTCTCCCTGGGAGAGATAGCCCAGAACCGAGAAGCCTCGGGTAGGATAGCCAAGTGGGCGGTCGAGCTCATGGGCGAGACCCTCTCTTATGCGCCACGCAAGGCCATCAAATCCTAGGCACTAGCAGATTTCCTAGCGGAGTGGACCGACACTCAACTCCCCCCGGTTCAGCTCCAGGCCAAGCTTTGGACCATGTACTTCGACGGGTCGCTAACGAAAATGGGAGCAGGCGCGGGCTTGCTCTTCATCTCACCCCTCAGGGTCCACATGCGCTACGTCATCCGGCTTTATTTTCCTACATCGAACAACGTCGCCGAGTACGAGGCACTCGTCACGGGCTTGCGAATCACCGTTGAACTAGGGGTCCGACACCTCGATGTTCGAGGTGACTCCCAGCTCGTGATCGATCAGGTCATGAAGAGCTCGAGCTGCCGTGACCCCAAGATGGAAGCCTACTGTGAAGAGGTACGGCGCCTTGAGGACAAGTTTCACGGCCTCGAGCTAAACCACATCGCACGCAGGTATAATGAGGCTGCAGATGAACTCGTGAAAATCGCGTCCAGTCGAGCTACGGTCCCACCAGACGTTTTCGCGAGAGACCTCCACCAACCATCCGTCGACCTCGGGTCGGACAGAAGGGTCGACGGGCCGTCACTCGATCCCCAACCTAAGACAGAAGCTCCCTCGACCGGGGCTGAGGTCATGCAGGTGGAAGGCCCGACCCCACCATCTGACCCCGAGCCTGACTGGCGCATTCCGTACCTCGACCATCTCATTCGAGGAGACCTCCCCTCGCATAAGAGCGAGGCTCGACGAATAGCCCACCGGGCTAAGTCCTTTGTGATATTTGGCGACAGTAAGGAGCTGTATCGCCGTAGCCCTACTGGTGTCCTCCAACGCTGTATCACAAACGAGGAAGGCAGAAGCCTGCTAAATGATCTATACTCGGGGGCTTGTGGTCATCACACAGCACCTCGAACCCTCGTCGGAAATGCTTTTCGACAAGGTTTCTATTGGCCGACCGCAGTCTCTGACGCTGTCAAGCTAGTACGCTCCTGCAAAGGCTACTAGTACTATGCGAGACAAACCCATCTCCCAGCTCATGCCCTACAAACCATTCCCATCACCTGGCCGTTTGCTGTTTGGGGGCTCGACCTTGTCGGACCCTTGAAAAGGACAACTGGTGGCTTCACCCACTTGCTCGTTGCCATCGACAAGTTTTCCAAGTGGATCGAGGCCCGTCCTATCACCAGCATCAGGTCTGAGCAAGCTGTGCTCTTTTTTACCGACATCGTCCACCGCTTTGGGGTTCCCAACTACATCATCACGGACAATGGCACCCAATTCACTGGTAAAAAGTTTCTAGATTTCTGTGACAACCACCACATCCGTGTGCTCTGGTCGGCCGTAGCTCATCCAAAAACAAATGGCCAAGTAGAACGTGCCAACAACATGGTCCTACAAGGCCTAAAACCCAGAATCTTTGGCAAGCTAAACAAACATGGCAAAAAATGGGCCGCCAAGCTTTCCTCGATCCTGTGGAGCCTAAGAACAACACCGAGTCGAGCCACGGGGTTCACTCCATTCTTCTTAGTCTATGGATCTGAGGCTATGCTCCCCACTGATGTAGAATACGGATCCCCAAGGCTAAAAGCCTACAACGAAAAAAATAACGATGCCACAAGAGAGGACGCCCTCGACCAGCTTGAGGAAGCCTGCGATGTGGCTCTGTTGCATTCTGCCAGGTATCAACAGAGTCTCCGACGCTACCACGACAGACACGTCCGTAGGCGCGACCTCAACATTGGTGACCTGGTGCTTCAACGAAGCCAGAACACCAAGGGACGACACAAGCTCACGCCACCGTGGGAAGGGCCATACATCATCGCAGAAGTGCTAAAGCCTGGCACCTACAAGCTATCAAACGAGAAGGGCGAAATCTTCACCAACGCTTGGAACATTGAACAGCTACGTCGCTTTTTGCCTTAAAAAGCCTCGAGGCTCTGTAAATTCTTTTTAATCTCATCAATAAAGAATACAGCAGTGTTTAAAGCTTCGTTTCATAACAACCATGAAGGATCGACTCTGTTCTCTCAGAATCGACCCTCCCTCGGGGGCTACAAGGGGGGAACCCCCTGTCCCTGAAAAAACTCATACTCTTTTTCAAAAAAGAAAGCTGTCATTTAAGTCGACAATACCACGGGAGCGCCCCAAAGCTCAAAGGTCACGCCTAGGGGAGCGACCACACGCTAAGTAGACCTAGTGACGCTTTATAACTTTGAAAAATAAAACATCCTCGGTCGCTTCAAATCAAGTTCTTACATGATCTACAAAGCCGCAAACGCACCCTAAAGGCTCGAGGGCAGTCGAGCCGTGAGATCGCTCACGCCTCCGAGGCTACGGTACCTCCACTTGCTCCCTTGTGCCAAGGGGTGTAACTGCGCGCTAAGTAAATCATACGAGAACACAATTCAAGCAACAAAGGAAAAAGAAAAACTCGAGCAAAACTTAAACAATCAGTGCAGGTTTACATCCAAGTGTTCAAGGCCTCCGAGGCCACCACGACCAAAGTTATAAACGCTAACTTATTACACGGGCCTCCATGCCCAGATTTGGCTCACAGGCCCTCATCGTCGGCAGGTGGAACCACCTCGACCTCGAAGAGTTTGGCCAGGCAGCTTCCAGGTTCCTCAGCGGCTTGAATCAGGTCTAGGTAGGCGGCTTCGTTCTCCTCGTCTGTCCGATCTGGATCCGTGATGAAGCCGTCAGCAACGAGCTCCATGTCATACACAAACCCGGATCGAACGATGGCCAGTGCCCTCTTCACGCCATGATGAAGGCCACCTCGTATCCTCTCTCGAGCGAGGCGGCCCAACGCCACCATCCGGCGGACAAAGGAGTTCCCCGGGGCGTCCTCCTCAGTGTCGGCGTTGGGCTCGACCCCCAGGCCGTCGCACACGGAAGTAATGGTGCCCTAAAGCAACTGAGTCCGCTGGGCCTCGACCTCGAAGAGGTTCTGGAATGAGGTCGCCGCCGCCTGAGCTGCCTGCTGCTCCTTCTCCAACTCTAGAACACAAACATTAAGTTAGTGCAAGTCTGGGACCTCGACACCAGGACCACTGCGTAGAAAGAGGCTTGCCCTCGGAATGGGTCTACCAACCCATGACCTCATCGCGCAGCTCCCCGCACGTCTTCTCAGATGTTCAGAGAGCCTCGTCCCTATCGTGGAGCGCCGCCCTCAGCACCTCAAGCTCCCGACCGGTGCCCGAGAGAGCCTCGTCCCTCTCTCGGACCGCCCCCGACAACGCCACAACCTCGCTCTCCATGGATCTGATGTGAGCGGACGCCATCCCGACCTGGGTGTTGAGGGCATCGCGCTGGCCACCAACCAAGGTGATGTCTTCCTCGAGCTCCTTCACACGCGCCAGCAGTGGCACGAGGTCCTCGCGGGCTTTGGTGGCCTCCTCCTGGGCCCTTGCCGCATCTTCACGCGCTGAGGCCTCGGCCGCTCGGGCCTGCGCCGCCTCTTCCTTGACCGCCGTGTAGGCGACGCGAAGCTCGGTCATCTCGGCGCTCTATCGGGAGAGCCGCTGGTTAGCCTCCTCGACCAGAGCCCGTTGCCGGAAAGCGCCGCCCACACGCCGCTCTCATTGCGAATGAAAAGCGACTTGCAGCGAGAGCGCTCCTTGAGCTCCTGACCACGGTTAAAACCTAAAAAATCAGAACCAGGGAAAAGGAATAAAGAGAAAATGAAAAACTACCAAATCCGACTTACCTCAAAAGCATCTGACATACCCCGTGCCAGGGCCTCCGAAGCCACACGAAGAGATCGCATCGTGTGCTGCCAGAGACCCTCGAGGTACTCCCAATGGTGCACCTCGTCTCTGTTATCGAGCACGAAGACAGGCTCCGCGCTAGGGTTGGACGCGTCCCTAAACTCGAGGGCCGACCTCCCCCAACGTGGCAGCTCCTCCTCCGCCCGCACAAGGGCTAGCCTGGCAAGGTCCGACCATGCGACCGATGCCTCAGCCAGGTCACTCTCCGGTGCCGCAGAGGGACCGGCCCGATCCATGGTCTCGGCCCCCTCGACCGCCGTAGAAGGACCGACCTGATCCAAGGCCTCGGCCCCCTCGACGCCCACCACTTGCTTCCCCTTGTCGATGGGGGAGTCGTCGAGGGTGAGGTCAATCAGGGCTGGGGTTGACCCTTGCGCCGGGGCTAGCGCCTCGACCGCCGGCGCCACCACCGGGACGACGGGCGGGGGCACGTCCGCCCCACTCTCCACCTCGGCCGCCGGCTCCGCCGGCTTCGCCGGCTGGTCCTGCTGCGGCTACAGCTCCTCCAGCTGCGCCGCCTCCTGTCCCGGCTCCGGCGGGACCTCCACCACCTCCTGTTCCACATCTGTCCACCCCGCATTGTGGACGGATGCTTCCGCCTTAGCGGCCTCGATGGAAGCCTGGGCGGTTGAGGTCGACCCAAGCTCCGGCCCACCAGTGCTGGGCACCACCGCTTCTGACGGCTCTGACCCCTGCATGGCAGGATCGGAATCGGTAGCTTCCTAGGCGTCTGTCGCCGCCTGGGCAGCCACCTCCCGCTGCCTAAGCCGCTCCATCGTAGCCCGGTACTCCATGACCCAGGCGGCATCATCGGCCACCGTTCGCATTATGACGGCGGCGCCCGACCGGAGCGCCTTCACGGGGGTCGGACCCGCGAGCTCCACCTTGCGCTTATGCCTGTGGAACAAATAACCACATCAAAAAATGGGATCACCAATCACAAAAAAATGGGGCATAACAACTTACCCAGAAATGGGAACCAAGGGCCTAGACCCCGGTCGATCAGAAACCACCGACGGCGCCTGCGGCGGCCCTACCGTCGGACCTCCCGCTGGCCGGGCGCTCCTCGGGGCCCTGGTCGGCGGAGCTCCCTGAGCCCTCTGCGCCGCCGAGGCTAGCTGACCCCGGGTCCTCATGCCTGTTGACGGCGCCCCGAATGTCGACGATGGCGTCGCCGCCCCGGTCGCCGCCTGAGCCCGCGGAGCTTGGGCTCATAGGGGCGGCGCCGTCGACCCCTCTTGCGGGGCCCTCGATGAGGTGGCCCCTCCCGTTGAGGGGCCTGCTCCGGCCCCCACCTCTTCCGGCTCCTCCTCCACCACGATGGATACTGAGGCCAGCTCCGACGCTTGGGAGGTCGACCCCCCGATGGGCTCCAAGAAGGGGCGCACATCGGGGAGGTCCGCCAGACCAGTCGCGGCATCGTACCACGACAGGGCGTCATCGTCCTCACCACCGTCGTCATCATTCTCCCCCGAGACCATCTTAGAGGGAGACTCCTCAAGGGGAAGCCCGTCGAGGCTCTGCTCGCGTCGACGCTTCTTCAGCGCCTCCTGCTCCTTGGCCTTGCAGATTTGGCGCTTCTTGGCGGCGTCCTTCGCCTCTTTCTGTTTAAACGCCAAGAGGCGTCGAGCATCCCGAGTGGGCTGGTCTTTCGGGAGTGGCGGCCGCGTCTCTTTCACCGCCGACAAGTCCTGTACACAGACCTCGACTAAGTCGGTAGAAGGAATTCGGAAACAAAGAATCTTGAAAAACGTAAACAGCGACGCTTACCAGGGGCTCGAATCCTTGAGTAGGCCGCATCGGGACCCTGTCGACCTCCTCCGGCTTGAAGCTCCCCACCATCCGACGCGCGCGCTTGGTGACCTCGTCGAGGGGAAGGGACTCGTGGGACATCCTACTCCCCTCCAATGGCGCCTCCGGCATCATCTGGTCGAGCCGGAGTCGACGCTGCGTCAGCGGCATCACCCTCTGATGGTGGAATGCCGTGACCACCATCCCCGCCGTTAGCCCGCGCTGACGGAGCCTCCACAGCGCGTCGAGCAGCGGGTCCAGCCTTGACTTCTCGTCTTCCACGACACCATAGGACCAGTTCTCCTCCCGGGCGACCAGCACCCGGCTGGTGTACCTCGGCAGTTGGTCGCCATCGTTACGGAGGTAGAACCAGCCGTCGTGTCTGCCGTTGTTCGAAGAGATCAGTTGCGTCGGGATGTACTGATCGCTTCGGCTGGACCGAACTTGCAGCACGCAGCTCCCCGCGGGCACCGCGTGCCGTGCCCCCCGCTCTCCCGCCTTCTTGGCGAAGAACTCCACCCTGAAAAGATGGAGCCACAGATTCCACTGCGGCTCCATCCCCAGGTACCCCTCACAGACCGCCGTGAAGATGGCGGCCTGCGAGACGGTGTTGGGGGCGAGGTGGTGCAGCTCCACCTTGTAGTAGTGGAGGAGCGCGCGCATGAAGGGGCTGGCCGGCACGCCAAACCCCCTCTCGTGGAAGCAAACGAAACTCACCACGTAACCTTCCGGGGGCGCCGGTTCCCGGTGGTCAGACGACGGAGCCCTCCACTCCGGCTGAGTCCAGCTCGTCTTCGACCGCAGGAATCCGTCGTGGACCAACTCTTCCAACCTTTTCTCCGTTACTGAGGAGGCGGCCCAGGCGTCGGCAGGGAGGAGCTGGCTCTCGCTCGCCATTATCGCCGGGAAACTACGCGGGAGGGTGACGGCGGCGGCGCTGGATGAAGGCTGAAGGGCGCAAGAAAAGCGATCTAGGGCAAGGAGGGCGAGAATGCAAAGGGCCTGTGAGGAAAAACGAACCCCCAGGTCTTGCTCTTCTATCCCGACAGAAGCCCAATGGGCGCGCGAAAAGGTAGGAGCAGTTTTTGCATTTAATGGCCTTACCTAACCGTTTCCTCAAAATTCGAAGATATGGGCACATGGCCGCTATCCACGCTGTAACCGTCACACCACGCCGCCCACTACCGCGCCGATCTCGCTTCCCCTCCTGAAAAAGCGCGCCCGAAAACGGGCAGGGGAAGGATCCGCGGACGGATATTCCCAGACGCCTGGGTAACGGGCTCCGAGCCCGATATAAATCTTGAGGGAGCGAAAGCTGGCCCTCGACCAGGGTTCGACAGCTACCCTCGAGTAATGGAGTCAGGGACGACTAGGGGTGCGCCCATACAAGGCCAGGGCTCAAGCCGCGCTCTTGAGGCGCCCCAAGACGTATTCGAGGCTGAGAGAGAAGGTTGACGTAGGAATCCCCTCTGAGGGAGGCATCGAGCCCTCGAGTCCCATCGCAAGGAATCGAGATCCACACGACTACTCTTTGGCATTCTTGAGAGCGCCCCCGGGCCACTAGCCGACTCCTATCGAATGGAGCACGGGCTCACACTCGAATTCCCCCGTTAGCAGCTCACCGGAGGCCGTCGGAACTCGCCCGAGCGAGGGTAGTACGACATCCCCCACCCCTCCTCCTCTTTTCTAGAAGAGGAGCGTGAGGGTCGAACGATAGAAGAGGGTCAAGACTCTGATCGACCTCACACGTACGAGGCTCGGGGGCTCGACCGCAAAAAAATACTCAAACGAAAAAACACAGAGCACGCCACGATACGAGACCGTTCCTCAATAAAGTGTATAAAAGACCTCGGAGGAGTCCAAGTACTCCACCGAGGCCTCGGGGGCTACACCCGGTGGGTGCGCTCGCGCGCCCCCACCGGAGAAAGTTACGACGCTATGACTCCTGTTCATTTACCGCTGAGCCTCTGAGAGAGTGACTTACACTCACCCAAAGGCTCGGAGGCTACTGTTGGTACCAACGGTATAGGGGTACCCACAATCAATGGTTAAGACGAACGAAACACCAACGCGCAAACACAGCAAAGCCAGGAAACAGCAGACAACGTACCTCGATTACGCTCTGACTCGTACGAGGCCGGATCGACGGGAAACCTCGACCGTGCTCTGACTCCGCCTCGTACGAGGCACCCTCGACGGGACACCTCGACCGCGTCCCGACTCGTACGAGGCCCGTTCGACAAGGCATCTCAACTACCGGCAAACTCTGACTCGCACGACCCCGGGTCGAATCGCTCGACCTATCTTCCCCACCAACTCTGAGGCAAAAGTCAGAGCATTTAATGCAACTACCTACTACCTTCTACCGTCATGGCTACAGCCGCGACCTACGTGGGAACAATACCAGTGTCAGTTCTCACTTTTTACTGCCTGTCCCGGGATGGGAGGTGAAAACCTGTCACTGTACGCACCTTACCGCGCACTGTTCTACCACTGATCACCCTCGAGGGAGGATACGACAAGGTCCGTACCCCACGATCTCGGGGATTCGGCCTTATCCATCCGACCTCGACCCAGCCTCGACCCGGCCTCGACGTCCACCTCCAGTTAGCAGGGAAGAAAGGTCGACGTGGCACAGGACTCAGGGTCTTTTCACCGCCTCGTCCCCGACGTCATCACGGTGTCCAGGGATGGCCAGCCATTCCTGAGGCACGTCGCTACAGCCGCCCCCACAGGGAGCGACAAAACTTCACCTCAAGACTCCCCGGCGTCCTGGTCTCCTCTTACCCTATAAAAGGGCAGGCCAGGGCTCTTCAAGGGGACATGAAGCAAGGTGCAAACCTAGAACCCAAGTGCTAGCAAGCAAAAGCACACGATCCAGAGATCAACATCTCAAGCAATCTCCCTTGTACTCTTTCATTTCCTTTGAGACTTGGGCTCGGTACCCTCTCTCACAGCTTGTAACCCCTACGCAAGCACCTCGGTGCAAGGAAATACAATACTCTCCCCTCCCCGCTGGACGTAGGGCCTTCTTTTGCCCGAACCAGGATAAATCCCCGTGTATTCCCCTTGCATCACCATCCAGGTTAAGGACACGCAGCACTCACTTGTTGGCTTAGGACCCCCACGGGACCGGACGCCGACATATCCGTTAACGGAATGTTCTCCTTCTACCTTTTGTTTCAATTTGCGTATTGGTGGACCTGAGCAATGTGAATCTGCATACCAGTTATCTGATGGTTGCAAGGTGTTGTAATTGTCAGGTTATCCTTTTATGTCCACAGATATCCAGTTTATCATCAATTGTTATCTACAAGTTTTATAAACTGTAAGTGGAGGCTACAACACCTATCAATGATTCCTTTGATATGTGCTTAAAGCAGAATGCATATGTAAGCAAAGTTTCCTTGTGTTTCATTATCTATAAATCAATTTACATAGGTGATATTTTTAAGAGACTTGCCTGTGATGTATAATTTTGAATTTGATAAAAAATATTTAAAGTCATTAGAGTTCTAAATATTCATTTTATTTTCTCATATTTTGAAATTTAAAATTTAAGTTTTTTTTCAAATGACTTCAAATGGTAACATGATCTATGCTATTGTAGTTGTCAATGCAATCTACAAAATTTTGGTTGACAAGTTTTTTACTTGAAAAAATGTATAGTTCTAAATGTTTGTTTTAAAATTTTCAAATTTTGATATTCAAATTTTCAAACGATTTCAGATGCAGACACGACATATACTAAAACTATAGTGCTTGGTGAGATCCAAAACTTTGTAATTGAAACTTTATTCCTAAAAGTTAATATGATATAAAGGAACTTTGTATTATATTTTTTTTAAGATAATAGAACTTTGGTCTCTTATCTTAGAAAAATATAATATAAAACGGTAACATCCTGTTTCTAGAGTGAGTACTTAGTATAGTGGTAGCAAACACACGAGGCAAAACGCATGCGTGATAAGAGAGATATTTTACGGTCCCGGTTGCTCCCGTCAAAACTAATTGCCGCAGGTATTAATTAGGGAAATTAATTAATTATAATTAAGGACAGTTAAGTACTTTCCTAATCTCTAACTCCCCAACCCAATTCCACTGAAGCCGCTCCGTGCGTCGTGACTCTAGATATCGCTCCTCCATGCGTTGCTGCCTCGCCGCCCGCCTCCCAAGTCGCCCTTGCCACCAATCGCGTCGGCGCCGCCCTCACTAACGCATCTCCCCAGGGTCGTCGCCCGCCTCTCTCTAGGCTCGTCGCCGCTTAGAGTACAAGATAGACGTCTCTTACTAAGAGCTTGTTTGGACACCAGAAAATCAGTCTCGAGCGGCTTCTCGTGTGGAAAAAGTGCGGGCGTGCTAGTGTACCAAGTACACAAAATAAAAAGACAGGAACATGCATATTATTAATCATCACGAGTTAACAAATACAAGTTCCTAATAATGCGCGCGCTACAAAGCCTACTGCTGGCGATGATCTGACTCGGGCAATGTGGTCTTCATGGTTCCTGGGGCCTCGGAAGGCTCCCAGTTAATTACCCCGTGAGTTGGATCACGGAGTACCTCCAATTCTGCTGCTGTGGTCGTCGTCTTCAATTCTTGCTTCACGTCTCCATGCATACGGTGTTGATGTAGAAGTGGGTGTCGGCATGTCCATGACCTTGTCGGTCCATGAGCCGGTGTAACATGACTGGAATATGAGCCATGCCGCCAGTGTCGTTCGCCTCGTCGGTGTCGAACGACACATAGTGTTGTAGTGGTAGTAGCACTTACATGGTTGGTGTAGCTTGAACTGCTTCAGACTTCCTTGACAACGTCGTCGTGGTACGCCGTGAAACTTGATCATCTAGAGTTGTTGAAGTTGTTGATGAAGACTTGTACGTCGCCTTGCTCGTGTTCTCGGCACACGTAGACGGCATGTGCATGCATGGCCTGTACGTGCACGTATATGCATGTGCATCTAGGCTTTGCATGCCTCTTGCAGTAGTATTTGCATCTTGGTGTAGTACTTGTATCTTCAGGTTCTTGTCCTGGCGGCCGCGTTCGGATCTCAGCCTCCAGCTCCACGTCGCGGGCATGTCTGACACCAGCAGGCCGAAGCCCGCCGGGCGATGCTCCACCTCCTCATGACGCGATGGTTCTCGCAGTCCGGCACCGACTTGATCATCCGGCTGCCGCGTCATCCACTTCTCGGCCAGCCGTCAGCCATGACGCCGGCCGACGTGCATGCTGATGCAAAAGATCGAAAGAAACAATAACTAGATTAATTTCTCACCCATGGAAGAGATGAACACCATCTCCTTGCTTGTAGCCCCCGGTTCCATGGAAGAGATGAACACCATCTCCTTGCTTGTAGCCCCCGGTTCCACGAACGGGCGTGCGGCCTTCTGGATGAAGACACCTGAAGCCTGGCGGCGCTACTCGCTTTGTGGATGGAAAGTGCGATTAGCCTTTCCCTGTGGTCTTGAGGCTCCTTTATATAGGCAGTGGCTAGGATAGCGTCGGGGCTGTTGAGCCGCACGGCCCGCACCTCCAGGAAGTTGTTAGCAAGCGTGAGATATCTGGAGTCGCCTCTCCCGTTCGAGATTATCTCTGGCTCACGTATATCCATCCAAGCGTCCTTCATTGAACCTGGACACTTCTACTCCGTATACGAGATCAACGACTCCTCTCTTGCCTGAGCAGTGGGCCAAAACTAACCCAACGAGCACACGGTGATATAGATTATTTAGCTCTTTCTCACATGCAGTCCCTGAGACATGGGTCCAGCGAGATGGAGCTCCCTTGCATCTCTCACGTGAAACAAGTTCAAATACGTACACGTATTCTCTTGCTTCCATAGTTCTTGCGGCCGATAACATGCCTTGCCCGGTAATCCACATACGCATAATCCACGTACCGAGTCGCGCCATACCATGCCAGCTCGGTTGGTGTACAATTATACCGAGAATACATGACACGCGCCGGCGTATATACAAACTCTACAGCCGGTTCTAGATATATACAGACGCACGCATATTAATGGCTGCACCTGTTAGCTTTTTCTATTTGTACATCATGAACACGTTCACGTGCATGCATGGAACGTACAGGCCCATGCAATCGTTGCTAGCTTCTTTCCAATACGTGTACATGAACAAACACGTACATTTTCCATATATTTTATTTACACACTAGCACAAATCCAAATTTCTTCTACTGTTCCTAAATCATCCATTTTCAGATTTGAGCCCTCTTGGGCCCTCCAACCTGGTTTCCAAGAGATGGTTAGCATCGCTTGGGACCTCCACCGCTCCCCCCATGATCACGCTGCGTCCTTGGTTGTCAGGCTCAAAAGAACAAGGGCTGCTTCCAAAAATTGGAAGAAGCGTCGAGGATCAATCTCCCAACGCGAAGTGGACTGCAAACTAGTGATTGCTATCCTAGATTCAGTTGAGGAAAATAGGCCGCTGAGTCATCTAGAGATTGTGCTTCGTGAGGTCATTGTTCGCCTGCTAAGTCGGACAACTAGAGAAAAATTGTTGCTATGGAAACAAAGAAGTAAGATCAGAGCGGCCATTGAAGGGGATGAAAACACTCGATACTTCCATGCCTGTGCTTCTCAACGAATGCGGCGCAACAAAATTCAGGTGCTTGATCATGACAACATGGAGGTTTTTGGGCACGAACAGAAAGCTCAGATCCTCTTTGATTTTTACAACTCCCTCCTTGGAGCTTCCCACCATACCACTTGGAGTTTTGATTTGAATTCGCTCTACCTGAATCCGGTCGCTGGCCTGTCCGCCCTTGACGAACCCTTCACACAAGCTGAAATTAAGACGGCCTTCTTCTCTATGCATGCTTCCTCCAGCCCCGGCCCCGATGGGTTTGGGCCTGCCTTCTACAAATCCACCTGGAACACCACTGCCGCTGCTGTCCTCTCGCTGTTCCAGTCTTTCCACCAGCATTCTGTCGATTTGGAGCGCATCAACAGGTCCTACATTGTCCTGCTTCCGAAAAAGGAGGTTGCTCGCACTCCGGCCGACTTCCGCCCTATTTGCCTTCAGAATTGCCCTGTTAAGGGTATTTCCAAAGTGCTCACTAGACGCCTCCAGCCGCTTATTCCTTCTCTTGTCAGTGATGATCAGACTGGTTTTGTGCTTGGAAGGAACATTGCGGACAACTTTGTCTACACGGCTGACCTCCTCAACTGCTGTTACCGAAGAGGTGCTCCCACTGTTGTGCTCAAACTTGATTTCCATAAGGCGTTTGACTCTGTTAATTGGGACAGCCTTCAAAAAATTCTGAGATGTCGTGGCTTCTCTCCAAATTGGTGCAAATGGATCCTGGAGCTTTTGCAAACTGGGAAATCCTCCATCCTCCTCAATGGTGTGGCTGGCAAATGGATCGCTTGCCGCAACGGTTTGCGACAAGGCGATCCCCTCTCCCCCTACCTCTTTATTATTGTCGCTGACGTGCTTAAGCGTCTCCTTCAGGAGGACTCTCTCCTGCCTGCTGTGTGTCATCCTTTGCTCGACAACACTCCTTGTCCCATTCTTCAGTACGCAGATGACACCCTCATCTTTCTCCGTGCCACTCTTGATGGAATCATGGCTGTCAAGAATGCGCTCATGGACTTCGAGCTTGCTACCGGCTTATCGATCAATTTCCACAAAACTACCTTCCTCCCCTTGGGTGTCACTACTAATGATGCTGCTGCTCTTGCTTCCCTCTTTGGTGCCTCTGTTTCCTCCTTCCCTCAGACCTACCTTGGCCTCCCCCTCTCTCCTCACAAGTTATCTGTGTCTGATTGCCAACCAATTCTCGCCTCTTGTGATCGCTACCTAGCCGGTTGGCGTGCTTCCCTTCTTAACAGAGCTGGTCGACTCACCCTTGCATCATCTGTCCTCAGTGCTATCCCCCTTCACTATATGACTGCTATGGGTCTCCACAAAACTGTGATTAACGCTATTGACCGGCGACGTCGCGCTTTCTTCTGGACTGGAGACGATACTTGCCACGGTTCTAAGTGCCTTGTAGCTTGGGAGCATGTCTGTACTAGTAAACTGGAGGGTGGTCTTGGGCTTAAAGACTTGCAGACTCAGAATAGATGTCTGCTGCTTAAATTTGTTGATAAGCTCTTCACTGGCGCTCAGGCTCCATGGAAAAATTGGCTCCTCCTCAATGACTCTATTTTTCTGATAACCCGACTTCTTCCCCTTCCTATCTGTGGAAGATTATTAGTGACGAACTGTCTACCTATCGCTCCATCACTTTCATTGATGTTCGTGATGGCTCTTCTACCTCCTTCTGGCATGATCGTTGGCTTGCTAGTGATCCCCTCGCTCTTGCTTACCCTGCCTTGTTCTCCCACTCTGATAGGCCTAATATATCGGTGCAGCAGGTTTTTCGAGACGGGCTTGATTTGCGCTTACGCCCTAGACTGACAGCAGCCGCTGCTGCCGAGCTTGCTACTCTCATGTCTGATTTGCAGGGGGTGTGCCTTCAGGAAGGGCAGGACATCAGAGGGCTGACATTCACCCGGAAGCCGTTCAGATCCAGAGATGCGTACAACATGCTGGCTCCCTCTCCCTCAGTGCAGGACTTTCACGGCCGGTGGATTTGGGGCTCCAAAGTTCCAAATAAAGTGAAGATCTTTGCATGGCTATATTTCAAGGACAGGCTAAGCACGAAGGCTAACTTATTTGACAAAAACGTAATGCAAGATGCTATCTGTGGCCGTTGCGGTTGCCCATCCGAAGATCGATGCCATGTTTTCTTTGACTGTAAACTCAGCGATGATGTGTGGAATGCCCTGGGTCTGGGTTTCCTCTCCACTACGGCTGATAACGATGTCTGGGCATTGCCGTCAGTATGCCATCAGGATGCAGCAACCTGGCCCTCTGTTCTCTTGACCATTTTATGGCGGTTGTGGGATGCAAGGAATGGCACCATCTTCCGGAATGAAAGGCATCTACCGCAGGAAGTGATTGTTCGTATTTGTGATGACTTAACCGTCTGGGAAGGGAGGTTTAGCTCTGCCTCCATGAAAGACGGTCTTCGCCAGTGGCGTGTTTTTCTTCGCTCTTGTGTAAATGCTTCTGCAAGGCGATCGATATCGTCTTGATATGTAACCAAACCTGGATCTTTATGCTTAATATATTCCAGGCGGGGAAGCTCTCCCCTCCGTAGTTTCGCGTCAAAAAAAAATCCGTCAAACACAGCTGCTGGTGGAGGCGAAGGAGCAGCGGCTGCGACTGAGCGTGGAGGAGGTAGCGGTGGTGGAGTGGGAGAGGGAGAGGGCCGGAGACGCAATCGTTGCCGCTGCTAGGGTGCGCGAGGGCGAAGCGGCGCGAGCGAGATGGCGGGAGGCGAGGCGGCGCTGTTAGTTGCAGGGCAATGCAGCAACGGCGCTGCTGCCGGGCCGCGCCACAGCGATCGTGCTGGTCGAACACCCGCCCAACTGCGCGTAGCACCGGCGGCACGGCGCGCACTGCAGCCACACCACATCACTGCCGGTGTCCAGCACCAGCAGCGTGGGCGTCGGCGGCCCTATGCAGGGCCGGACACCACGGGCGCCGCGAACCCGCCGCCGCCGGGCCTGCACCACGAAGCACCCTTTTTTATTTAGATTCAGACTCAAAGAATCAGAGAAGCAGCTCTTAAGACATCATAATACTGTTATACCCTTCAAAATTACTCCCTCCGTCCATCTATCGGAGGCTTATTTGGGTGTGACGCGATGACCAAGGAAAGGCCGCGCATGCAGGATTGCTCCTTAATTAGCCGAGATTTACTCCTGCATGCGACTGTTGGCTTACCGAGCAATTACTCCGCCGCTAAACCTGCCCCAAACGCCGTTACGCGCGTACCTCAGCTTTCCTTTTCACCCCGAGCGAAATCTTCTTCCTTTCGTTTTCACCATGCGCGGCACCGCTCGCGCGCCATTCTCTTCCTTCCGTAAACTTAGCTGCGAAATTTGAACCTTTCCTTTTCTCCATGACTGGCACCACGCGCGCAATTCTCTCTTCCTTTCCTAAACGACGAGCGAAATTTTCAAGCTTTCCTTTTCACCATGCCTGGCATCGCGCGCACAATTCTCTCTTCTTTTCGTTTGCCGGCAGAGTTCAGTGACAGGCATCACTTAGGCTTGCACGGTCTATATATATGATCGCTGAATCCTTCCATCTCCCTCAGTCTCTCATTCATTGCTGTACTAAAACCATGCCTGGGTTAGAGATCGATTTGAACCAAAATCCACTAGATTCAACCTTTGAAAATCCAATAGATTGGAACGAGATAGGGGAGTGGGATGGCCCTGCCAATGAACTCGATTATGCCATGGTCTGGAATGATGAGGATCAACAGCAAACTGCAGCCTTCATGCTTGACCTTGTCTGACTCAAACTTGGAAGCAAATGATTCAAGGGCATGCACGGTGTCAGGTTCGTCGACGTCGGCGATCTCCATCTGGCTGTCCGGCACCTCAGTCTCACCTGCGTAAGTATCCTGAACAAACTGCACCTCGCTCTCGGACAGGACTTCATCTTCGCCTTCATCTTCGTCGTAAGAATCTGGTGCCCAGTTGACACCACGCACGTACTGGACCTTGCCGTCGTCGTCATGGCGATCCATCGCCTTGCAGCAGCACGACGGCGTGGAGCTACTCGCAGCGCGGCGGCGTGGAGAGGTCGAGCAGCGCATGCGGCGGCGTGGAGTTGTGCGACTCTGTAGTGTACGGCTGGGACTCTTGTACTCGACCGCGCGGCTGCGACGATAACGGGTGGGAAACGGAGCGGGGTAGTTGAAGCGATGGCAGACGGCGCTGCATGAATGCCGCGTTTGGTACGAGGAGGCCGGACGAGCGCGGACGCATGGGGAACTGGTGCATGCATAATAAGCTCCCAATTCTTGGAAACTTTATTTTTGGTAGGTTACCAAAAATAAAGTTTCCAAGAATTGGGAGCTTATTATGCATGCACCAGTTCCCCATGCGTCCGCGCTCGTCCGGCCTCCTCGTACCAAACGCGGCATTCATGCAGCGCCGTCTGCCATCGCTTCAACTACCCCGCTCCGTTTCCCACCCGTTATCGTCGCAGCCGCGCGGTCGAGTACAAGAGTCCCAGCCGTACACTACAGAGTCGCACAACTCCACGCCGCCGCATGCGCTGCTCGACCTCTCCACGCCGCCGCGCTGCGAGTAGCTCCACGCCGTCGTGCTGCTGCAAGGCGATGGATCGCCATGACGACGACGGCAAGGTCCAGTACGTGCGTGGTGTCAACTGGGCACCAGATTCTTACGACGAAGATGAAGGCGAAGATGAAGTCCTGTCCGAGAGCGAGGTGCAGTTTGTTCAGGATACTTACGCAGGTGAGACTGAGGTGCCGGACAGCCAGATGGAGATCGCCGACGTCGACGAACCTGACACCGTGCATGCCCTTGAATCATTTGCTTCCAAGTTTGAGTCAGACAAGGTCAAGCATGAAGGCTGCAGTTTGCTGTTGATCCTCATCATTCCAGACCATGGCATAATCGAGTTCATTGGCAGGGCCATCCCACTCCCCTATCTCGTTCCAATCTATTGGATTTTCAAAGGTTGAATCTAGTGGATTTTGGTTCAAATCGATCTCTAACCCAGGCATGGTTTTAGTACAGCAATGAATGAGAGACTGAGGGAGATGGAAGGATTCAGCGATCATATATATAGACCGTGCAAGCCTAAGTGATGCCTGTCACTGAACTCTGCCGGCAAACGAAAAGAAGAGAGAATTGTGCGCGCGATGCCAGGCATGGTGAAAAGGAAAGCTTGAAAATTTCGCTCGTCGTTTAGGAAAGGAAGAGAGAATTGCGCGCGTGGTGCCAGTCATGGAGAAAAGGAAAGGTTCAAATTTCGCAGCTAAGTTTACGGAAGGAAGAGAATGGCGCGCGAACGGTGCCGCGCATGGTGAAAACGAAAGGAAGAAGATTTCGCTCGGGGTGAAAAGGAAAGCTGAGGTACGCGCGTAACGGCGTTTGGGGCAGGTTTAGCGGCGGAGTAATTGCTCGGTAAGCCAACAGTCGCATGCAGGAGTAAATCTCGGCTAATTAAGGAGCAATCCTGCATGCGCGGCCTTTCCTTGGTCATCGCGTCACACCCAAATAAGCCTCCGATAGATGGACGGAGGGAGTATATGATACTCCTATACGTGAGATCATATCAATGTAATTCTGGGTCGGCAGATTTGTCTAAGATTATCATTCCTAAAGCTCGTTTACCGTATTTTTCGATGTTCATTTGATATATGGACAGCTCATTTCCTTCAATATAACGCATAGATTAGCTTACAGTTGACTATACTCCACCAACTTTGGGGAGTTCTAAGAAATCGTGGTCCTTTAACTATAAGGCTCTTCTGGAACATGCGGGAATATAATTTTTTTTTCATATCCTGTATTTTTCATGTAAATTTGAATTGTTTTTTCACTTTCTGTTTTTTTTTCAAATCCATGTATGATTTACTTGTGTTTCAAAAGAGGCCTAACTCAAGGTTACGGGTGAAGGATGAGTCTCTGTTAATCAAAGCTGACAGAGAGAATCCTTACCGTCAGTTAATCAATAATATATAACCAACTGTAATATATAAGAAACAACGAGGCTCTTCTATTTTAAAATGCCCACAAGGAATGCAGCGTAGTAGACATGTTTGCAGCCGGTATTTTATGATTTTATTATTTTCAGGGGTATCGGTTATCGGTTGAGGAATAAAATGTGGTTTGGCTATTAAGCTATAGGGGTGGCGGCTAGGAACGAACGACAGGCAGAGATGGGGTGGGGAAGGTTGAAGAAATTAAGATTTTGCACCGTCGTTGTCATGCATGTTGTTGACATTATACCACGAGTACTATATTATGCCATGCTCCATATAATTAAGCTTCTTCACGGTTTCACCCAATAGCTCCCTGCGACGACCAAACCAGCCCCATAATTATGCACCCTCTTGGCAAACTCGAGTCATAAGCATAAGGATAGCTGCGGCAGACGTACGCGTGTAGGCACCAGGCACCAAGCCGAGCGCGCGCGAGCAATGGACGACGCCGCCGCCGCCGCCGCGGTGACAGCAGCGAAAGAGCGGGAGGGGAAGGAGAACCACGGCGGCGATGCGGCGAAGAAGGTGTCGCTCGTGGAGCTGTTCCAGTACGCCGACGCCATGGACATGCTGCTGATGGTGGTCGGCTTCGTGGCGGCGCTGGCCAGCGGCTTGACGCAGCCGCTCATGACGGTCATTTTCGGCCAGCTCATCAATGCCTTCGGCGGCGCCGCCACCGAAACCATACTCGACCGTGTGACCAAGGTAACACAGTCCGCTTTTCCCGTCGATATAGGTAGTGACCTACGGCCAGCGTCTCCGAGAGTTCCCAAAATACTCTCCCAGTCCTTGAATTTTAGAAAGATTTAAAAAACATAACTCCAACAACTCTCGAGAGAGCATCTCCAAAAGTTCTATAAATCTCTTTCTAATCATTGGTTCTTAGCGAGATGACAAAAAACTCCTCTCCAACAACTCCTAATCCATCGTCAGAATCTTTTAGAACTTGAGAAAAGTCACCCTGTTCCGTATAACGCGCTTCTAAGTAGCGGCGTATCTTCTCTGTCCCATGAATAAAGAGTAGAAAAGAGTTTCTCATGCAAATATACCAGAGAGAAAGAGTATATAAAAGTGGTTAAGATAATTTATAAATAGTATAGAATTGTTGATGTAAAATTATTTTCTATATTTTAAAAATGGATTATTAGAAACTCTCGTAGATAACCTTCTTTGCCCCTTCCAATACTTTCTTTTAGGAGTTATAAAACTTTACGTTGATCTTTTGGCACTCGCAAAGACCCACCCTCCAGCGCGTAAAGATCCGCGTGACTGCGCGACTGCGTATGTCCCACGCGGTTTCGCGATCTGTTGGAGCGAAGACGATGGCGCCGGCATGGAGCAGGCGGTGGACGCACTACGGCCGCCCCTGCCTGGCCCCCAGGTGAAGCGGCGTGGCGCAGTGTCCGTGCTCGTCCCTCACGTTCACGAACCGCGCGAGGCGCGAAGCCCCTGCAAGCAAGCAAGCGGCCATGTCGATCTGTCCTGTCGCTCGATTTCCATGAGTCGGTCACCGGTGTGGTCTTGGCAGCAGAGAGGATGACTTGGAGGCAGTGGGCATGGCCATAGTAGGCCGCATGGTCGAGGCATGTCCGCGCGTGTACCGAGTCGAACATCAGTAGCTGAGCCAGCATCAACGGGCCGGGGTCTGCTTCTCTGACGGCAGGTGGTCCTGCTGGCTGCTCTTGTGCGACTTCGCTCAGCGCCTGCGTGGCCGGTGGCTCCGTGCCATAGGCTTCGGTGGTAAAGTAACTGGGAACGGGCACAAGGCAGCAAGGTGACGATCGACAAGGGCACCATCCACCATGTACGTGCTTGTTCACAGGAAGAAGATGATCGCATTTACGAAAATGCCATTAAATAATTGGAATATGCTTTTGGAATATGTTTTTGGAGTAAATTATTAGAAACTCTAAGAGATGACATTTTTTATTCCTCCCAAAACTTTTTTTCAAGTTGGAAAACACCATGTTTTTATGAAGAAAAAATAGGGTACTCTTGAAGATGCTCTAGCCAAACATTTTGTAGGGGCCCTGCCAAACACTTCCTAGTGTAATAAGTTGAGATGGGAGGGTTTCATGCCCGTAATTGGCCTCTCAATCGGTGTCTGTTATAAGGGTAGTCCCAATTAATGCTGGCAGGGAGCCTACACATAAGAGTTTTTTTTTCAAAATAATGTTTTATCTAATTATATATCTTCTTTCTTCATTATCTACCTACCACATTTGTTCATGTCTTGATTCTTGTATAACCTAGTTTCTTATCTAAGAAATATTTTTATCTTCTCTTTTCTTTAACTCCAACGTTACATCACTATTTAGCACCCTAATTAATCAACATAGAAACCATTCTAGTCTCTGGGTTGCGAGTGCCCTAAATAGAATGAGCTTGTCCTCTTTATTTTGAGGGACAAAAATTGGTTCGAGATACATGACAAATATCTTTCTTCTCAAACCACCACATTCCACTTGTCCGGAGCCAAAAAAAAGTGTCCTATTTTGCACCCCTTATCTATATCTAAACATTAAAGCAAAGGAAATCTTCCAACCGTCCTTTCTTTCTTCCCAAAGTGTCTTCATGTCTTTATGTCTCGTGTGTGACCCGAATTCTTACGACCTGTGCTCATTTGAGTTAGAACAACCCACATCCAAAGATGATATAAAATTCAGTTCCAAGGCGTATTGGGTTCATTTGCAGGCTTGTAGTTCACCACCAAGGCTTTTGCCAACTAAGACAAGTATCAAGTCACCAAGGCGACACCACCCGACTCTTCTAGTCAACTTGGTGTTGTCTTCACTATAGAGTTTCTACTCCAAGGACAGGGTCTTCTTGTCTCCAACACACCAACTTGCCGCCGAACCACAACTAAGCTCAGAGGGTCAACACCGTAAGGTCACCAAGACCTTAAGCTCTAGCTCACCGAGTTACAAGGGCACAACTGCTCAATCTCTCAAGTATCAAGGCGTAATCATCACAAAAATGAACAAGGAGAATCTATCCTAGCATTCGATATTTGGATATGATCAATATAAACTTGAAGGTTAAATCACTTGCCCTAGTTTGTAGCAACCTCAAAATACTCTAACGAAATCAGGAAAGTGAGTGGGAACGTATATATAGCCCATTCACACAGCTAGACATAAAGTGCCCATATGACTGTTGGGCTAGGCGATTGTCCAAAGTTATTTTTCTCTTTATGCTGGACCGTTCATCCAATATGAACACACAATGTTGTTGCTCTAAACTGCCACCAAATGATATGCTGCAAAATAACTAACACTGGCAGATCGTCCAGTGCTTGACACTTCACAATGGCCATCATCTCTAAACAGAGTCGATCTGCTAATTATACTATAGGGTCCAACAATCCAGTGGGGAATATTCCCTGGACTTTGGTAGTATAGAAAGCATGACCAACGCCTTATCATCTAATGTGTTCCAATGAACAATGTCATCGGATAGTCCAAAGCTTGTTTCTAATTATCACCGGATGATACATTTTTTTTGAAGCATTAAGATCCCTGGCCGCCAGACCATTCGTTGTGTGCAACCTTTGCACACTTTCTTTGTTAGACTTTGTTTAATTTCTTCACCAATTTTCATGCCACTCCTTCTTTTGCATACCTATGACCTATTGTAACATTTCTAACACATCTTAATACACAAGTTAGTTCTAAGGCGTATGTTGTCATCTTAAACACAAAAACAAAACATAACCATACATAGGCACATGAACCTTACAGCCGGTAGGACTAAAGATCATGAAATTTCAATCGAATTTCTACACCCTGCCTTTGGGCATAACATCCGTTGTCCAGTAACATAGCCATGATTTTAAACTAGGGAGGTCCAATTTAATATAAAAAATTTATTAACAATATAAATGTAGCAAGTTACCATGCAAACATATAATTTTTTTATAAAATGAGATAAATACATTAAAAAGTCATACAAATATGTTTTGAATCTAGAAACTCCGAAGGTTACTTAAAAGTAACCGACTATTTAAATACCTATAATACTCTTATCCACATTTTTGGAGTGGTCTATGGCCCATACAGATTAACCCTTAGCTCTGCCACTACGTCCAACCACCCTATAATAAGATCCTATAACACAGAAAAAATTTTGCGACTCCGAGACCCTCTGCACTGTTCATATACTTGATGTCACTGTCTAGACACTGTTACTATTACTGTTGACACGCTGTTCAGACACTTCTTCGGCACTTTTCCATCCCTACCGCGATTGGTACTGTTCATGAACTGTTTGATCCATTGTTTAACCATGGCTTCCTGCAGTCGTTCAAGCACGGTCCATCCGTGTGTTCAGCGAAGCGCGCATATCATGCTAGTAGACTTGCCCTATTCGTTTGGTTTATAAGACTCACTTTTTTAGTCAATGAACATTTTTTTTTCTCTTATGATAAATCAGTAAACAGTACTTTTAGCCATGACTTTTCAACCAAGTGAACATGACCTTCATATTCTTGTTACTTATAATAGTTCATACTCCTTTCATTTCAAATACAAGACGTGGTTTGACTCGGCATGGTCTCCAAATTTATACTGGACCTATAATTTCTCTGCCCGTTTGGATATTTAGAATTGGAATGAATCGTAATCCCATTGATTGATAGTCTGTTTGGGTTCATTCAGAATTCAATTAAGTTTTCAACTAGTTGTTAAAAAACTAGGTAGCCAACCACAATAAATTTAAACTAATTTTTATCCCCAACTAGTACCTACCCAGGTGTATCAATAGCCTAACTATTCCAGTGAAAGCTCATCTTTGCATAGGTAAGATTTCTGGCTTGAGTAATAGAAAGATCGATTCCATCTTCATCCCATTTAGGCTCCGTTCGGTTGCATCGAAAGGATTCCTAGCCGATCAGTTTCTTCATTAATTTGTATTAGCATGGAGGATTTCCTGGCCTAGAACGTCCCATTCTAGGACAAACCAACAGAGCCTTGGAGCATCTCCAAGAGCTCTCCATATCTTTTCTAAATATTAGGAATAGAAATTTTGGTGAAAAATTATCCTCCGATAGCTTCTCTAAATGATCATGCAAATATAGTCATCTTCTATTTCGGATTTTTCCCTAGAGTGTGCATTAGATATAGAAAAAATGTTGAAGAATAGAAAGATATAGAAAGTGATTTTTATATAAATGGCTCTTCAAATGATGATCTTGAGAGCCAGATTTAGAAGGATTTAGGGGCCTGTTTGGTTTGCCCTGTTAAACTTTAACATGTGTTGACCATGGAATTGACCATAGGATGTTCGGATATTAATAATAAACTAATTAGGTTTAATAGATTCGTCTTATAAATTAATTTCAATCTATGCAATTACTCCCTCCATCCCAAATTATAAGACATTTGACTTTTTTGACCCCAAGTTTGACCACTCGTCTTATTCAAAAAATTTGTGCAAACATAGTCAAATTTAAGTCATTCTTGAATAACTTTTATTAATAAAGCGAGCCACGATAAAAGAAGTAATATTTTGCAAAAAATTTTAAATAAGACGAGTGGTCAAACTTGGTGTAAAAAAAGTCAAACGTCTTATAATTTGGGATGGACCTAGTAGTTTCGTAATTAGTCTATCTTTTAACACTCCGTACATGTGTCAAATATTCGATGTGATATGTGTTAAAAAAAACCAAACACCCCTTTACAAAGGCTCCGTTGCTCGCCTGTTGTCCCCCGACACAGTGACCGTTGCCGCCGAGCAGTTCCCCGCCGCCAGGCCGCTTTGCGATGGCGACGGCTTGCACCCGAGACGACGGGGCCGCGCGCGCGGCGGAACGCGTCAGTTGGGCCGAGGCTGACGACAAGTCCCGTGCCGCCAGGCTGGGCGGCAAGCGGGGGAGCATTTACCTCAGCGAGGGCGTGCCGGTGTGGGGGTGAGCCACGATGCGCCGCCCGCGGCCCGGGGCTCGGTGATGGAGGACATGTGCGCTTCGCCGTGCCGCTGCATGTGGTGCCGCATGAGCGGATGGTGATGCAGCTCCTGCAAGGGGGGCCGCCGGCCCGCCGCGACGCGCTTCGCCGATGTGCCGGAGCGGATCTCGCGGGCGCGCTGGGGATCAGCATCGGCGGCAATGCACTTGTTCGGCGTGTACGACGGTCACAGCGGCTCCTAGGTCCGGCCCGCTCCTAGATTTCATTCCGTTTGCTAACTATCCAAAAGAACTTCAGAAAATGATTCGTACAATCCAAATCCATATACGTCCAAACAAAAAAATGATTTGACTCACATTCTAGCCAATTCAATTCATTTCAAAATCTGAACTAGAATCAAATTGCTGGAAAACAATCCAATTCCAGATCATAACCAATGCTTTCATTGCCCTAAAAAAAAGACAATGCTTTCAAATAGAAATCCAATTATATTAGTTTTGTGTAACAAAGCTTGCATCTTGCGACGCTAACTTTTGGTTGTACGATCACCTTATTAAAAAATGGTGGCATTATATATTAGCAACAATTTAGTTTATTTTTCATTCATTTTCTCCGGGACGTGTTGTTCTCAGTTTCTCACTCATCCGGGAGCTGACCTTTACAAAGATAGAATAGTGCCTTTACACATTGCTTCTATGAAAGCTACGTTTTGCAGTGGATTAGTTAAAGATTGTAACTTATAGTCCCTACATATGAAATTAGTAGGCATATTTATTTTTGTTAGACCAACAATTTCTTTATTAATACATTATTTTTGTAATACAAAATCGATGTTATTAGATTTGTGTTACATACTTGCTTATGATTTTGATTTTGCATCATATAAATGACATTAATATAGTAATTATAGGTTAAGTCTTGTCTTAGCACTACAAAATGCGCCTGCTAACTAACGGTATCTTTGTTCTGCCATTAGGCCCATACATGCTTCAGGTAGTAATTTCTCATTGTTCCTCCGCCCTTTTCTCTCTCTCTCTCTCTCTTCAGGTTGTTCTGGACTTTGTCTACCTGGGCATTGGAACAGGGGTTGCTGCCTTTCTTCGTAAGTATGGATAGGCCTTAAACCTCTGCAGTGTTCATATACATTTGCAACACAAACTGATACTGCTGCCGCTATTTGTTCATGATGACAAGATGGTGATATAATAGCTTTTAAGTAAAACAAGCTCAAGTGTCCAGCAGTTCGTGATATCCGACAATCTGATACTGGACAAACTGAAACAAGTTCTATTACTGTTGTTTAAGGCATATGGTGCTCGTATCAGTCTAAGAATTGAAGCCACTGTGTTGTTTGTGCAGAGGTGTCATGCTGGACAATGACAGGAGAAAGGCAGGCAACACGCATTCGATCTCTGTACCTCAAATCTGTCCTGAAACAAGATATAGCATTCTTTGATGTAGAAATGACAACTGGACAAGTGGTTTCCAGGATGTCTGGAGATACCGTGATAGTTCAGGATGCTATTGGTGAGAAGGTAATAGCTCTGCAACAAGTAAAATGAAGAGCACGACTGCACGATAAAAAAAAATTGTCCATTATTATCGCCCACTTGGCCAAGCTTCTTGGTTCTTGCGGTAGACCGATTAGAGCGGTGAACTCTATGAGTCATTGAAACTCCTGTCCAACACGGGTTCTAAGCAAGGCGCCTACTTAAGGCAAAACCCAGGGCCTTACGAGAGCCCTGAGCCCCGTACCCCCAACCACAACCTCTCTCTCTCACACACACATACCCCACAGCCCTGGTCAGGTCTAGTTTATTTTATCGGCAGCTTGTATCAGAAGATCTGCATAATTTGACTAGTACAAAATCCTACAGGTTGGCAAGTTTCTACAACTTACTGCTAACTTCATTGGTGGCTTCGTCGTCGCGTTCGTGAAAGGTTGGCTTCTATCTCTTGTGATGTTGTCATGCATACCTCCAGTTGTCGTCGCTGGCGGGGTTGTCTCAAAAATGTTGTCCAAACTATCTAGTAAGGGGCAAACATCATACAGCGATGCAAGCAATGTTGTCGAACAGACAATCGGGGCCATAAAAACAGTAAGTTCAGTGCACTCAATGATCCAGCAATTTGCATAATGCTAGTATCGGAGAGATATCTACATCTCACATTCTCACTGTGTTTCCTATGGATACACAGGTTGTCTCATTTAATGGTGAGAGGCAGGCCATTGCGTTGTACAATAAGTTCATACACAAGGCATACAAGGCTGCTGTCCAGGAAGGAATTACAAATGGCATTGGCAGGGGTTCCGTTTTCTTCATATTCTTTGCTAGCTATGGTTTAGCAATATGGTATGGTGGAAAGTTGATTCTTAGCAAAGGATACTCAGGAGGAGACATCGTTAGCATCTTGTTTGCTGTCATGATTGGGGCATTGTGAGTCTCTCTTCATTAACACATGGAAAATGTACATTTTATTATATTTTGATGCTCACCGCAGCATAGTTGACTGTATCAATTGATCTCAAGTTGTTTGTGTCAGGTCATTAGGACAAGCAACCCCCTGCATTGCAGCCTTTGCAGCAGGACAGTCTGCGGCTTACAGATTGTTCACAACAATTAAGAGGAAACCTGAGATTGACCCAGATGACACAACTAGTGGTAAGCAGTTTGAGGACATGAGGGGCGACATTGACCTCAAGGACGTGTATTTCAGCTACCCAGCCAGGCCAGAACAACTGATATTCGATGGATTCACATTACATGTTCCGAGCGGCACCACAATGGCAATAGTTGGGGAGAGTGGAAGTGGCAAGTCAACTGTGATCAGTCTTGTAGAAAGATTCTATGATCCACAGGCCGGTGAGGTCTTGATCGATGGGATTAACATCAAGAGTTTACAGCTTGGTTGGATAAGAGGGAAGATTGGTCTTGTTAGTCAAGAGCCATTGCTCTTAATGACTTCAATCAAAGATAACATCGCATATGGAAAAGAGGACGCGACAATCGAAGAGATTAAAAGAGCAGCCGAGCTTGCTAATGCAGCAAATTTCATTGATAAATTGCCTAATGTATATGAAACCCCCCCCCCCCCCCCCCCCAACAAATCAACTTCTATATTCTACATCTTCTGTCTGACCAAAGTGCTGACATTTTCCTTTTTCCCCCCCCTCATACCAGGACTATGACACGTTGGTTGGTCAGTGTGGTACTCAGCTCTCTGGGGGGCAAAAACAAAGGATTGCTATTGCCCGAGCAATCATTAGAAACCCCAAAATCCTTTTGTTAGATGAGGCTACCAGTGCACTAGATGTGGAATCAGAGCGAATCGTTCAGGAGGCACTGAATACGATCATGTTGGGCAGAACAACCCTTGTGGTTGCACATCGTTTGAGTACTGTAAGGAATGCTGACTGCATATCAGTCGTTCAACAAGGCAAAATTATCGAACAAGGTTAGGATCCCTTTCCCATAAGTTTATGTCCATTCATTACATGCTTGACATGTTTAACATGATTGATCATATTTTTGCATGCATGGATACACAGGTGCCCATGATGAATTACTAATGAACCTGGACGGCGCTTATTCTCAACTTATTCAGATACAAGAAAGCCCAAAAGAAGCAGAACAAAAATTAGATCGCCACATATCTGACAAAAGTAGAAGCCTCACATCGTCGGAATTGATAGGCATAAATTCTGCAGGGAACAGTAGCCGACACTCTTTCACTTTGCCTTTTGGCTTGACCAGCTCAATAGTTGAATTGTATGAAGGCAATGATACAAATGATAACGAGAAAGACAAGGCTGGTGACAGTGAGGTCCCAAAGCAATCTCCTCTTGGACGCCTAGCTAATCTAAACAAGCCAGAGCTACCAGTTATTTTGTTGGGGTCACTTGCTGCAGCAATTCATGGAATGATTTTACCAGTTTCTGGTGTAATAATTTCAAATGCTATCATAACTTTCTTTGAGCCTGCAGACAAACTAAAAAATGATTCTCAGTTTTGGGGATTGATCTGTATTGTGCTGGGTATCGTGTCAATAATATCAATACCAGTGGAGTATTTCTTATTTGGAATAGCTGGAGGGAAGTTGATCGAGCGTGTTCGTGCCTTGTCATTTCAGAGCATTGTGCACCAAGATGTAGCTTGGTTTGACAACCCAAAAAATTCCAGGTTGGTTTCCATCCCACTGTTCATTTTTTTTTTTGTTTCCACAGGACTTATGATTACGAGGGTTTAGACATGGGTACTGATGGTCAATTACATCTTACAGTGGAGCACTAGGTACAAGGTTATCAATTGATGCTTTGAACGTTCGACGTCTAGTGGGTGATAGCTTGGCCTTGGCAGCTGAGGTCACTTCGACACTTCTAACAGGATTTGTCATTGCTATGATAGCAGATTGGAAGCTCTGTTTAATCATTGTCTGTGTAATTCCACTGGTGGGTCTTCAAGGTTATGCACAAATAAGATTCTTGAAGGGGTTCAGTGAAGATGCCAAGGTAGTAATTATTGAATCTGGGTATTTTTTTAAGAATATACTTTTGGAAACAATTACTGAACGATACATATGCATTCATTTTCTAATTATCAAGGGAAAGCTTGGTCTTATTTATAAAGTTTATGATGTATGGTTGACTTTTAGAATACATATGCATCCTCTGTTGGTTTAACACAAATATGACAGTCACAGTGTATGGACCTATTTGGCAAAGTTCCCAGAGCAGCTTCCAGGAAAGAGCTCTGCCAAACAGTTTTCTAGTGGGAAGTAATTCTATACTGATTCTTTGAAATGAACTAAGTCTATGCATAGAGTTTATTCTAGAGAATCATGAAGAAATATTTTCAGTTAGAGAATCACTTCTCACAGAGAATCAGCTTCCACAGAGAACCTTGAGTAGGAGGAGCTCTACCAAACATGCCCATATATTTGGACACTTATTTTCACACCATACTAAGTTAATGACAATGGGTTGCTCATTTTGCAGTTATTATATGAAGATGCAAGTCAAATGGCCATGGATGCAGTCACTAGCATCAGGACTGTAGCTTCCTTTTGTGGTGAGAAAAGAGTGATGGCAATATACAATAAAAAATGTAAAGCCTCAAAGAATCAAGGGGTTAGAACAGGAATGGTTGCAGGCCTAGGTTTTGGCTTCTCATACCTGATGCTGAATCTTACATATGGTCTTTGTTTCTATGTCGGGGCACAATTTATACGTCATGAAAAATCTACTTTTAGTGCTGTTTTCAAGGTAAAAATGCATTATTTAAAAAGTATTTTTACCTTTCTTTTCTCGAACACGCAGGAGAACAGTGTTTTTTACATTTATATTAGAATTTCACTCCTTGTTATAAAATATTAACAAATGCTGGTAGTCCCTAAACTATTACGCCATTCTGATTTAGGTCTCCAAATTATGAAACTGCATATCTTGGTCTCTTAACTATTTAAGTACCCCAATATTGCGATCCAAAGCAGCCATGCCACAATCCATTAGCTAACGTGGCATTTTAGGGTGGAACCAATTGTGGGTCCACTGGTCATAATTACGCAGGCGGTCCCTAAACTATTTTGTGATTTTTGTCTAAGTCCCTATGCTATGAACATATAAAGGTTCCTAATCTATTCAAATACCCAATCCCGATCCAAAAGCAATCCCTTCACGTTCCATTCATCAAAGCTCGGCTTGCGGGGATAGGCTTCTGAGCCTTTGCTCATTCTTGATCTTGTGTCTTCTTCTTATCTTGTCTAGCAAGGACTTCTTGATGCTACCTGCAAGCATGGCTGGACAGGCGCCAATTGCTCCTCGTCATTGTGAAGTTGTCCAGAATGTCCCTAGAGATGTTGCATAATAGCCTTGATGCATCTGGACGTGACACCGAGCTCCTTGTAGCTGCAGCGTGGTGGCTGATGGAGCAGAGGGGAGCAAGGCGAGTGTGTCCCTTCATCGGTGGAGAAGACAAGTGGATGCTTTGGACCGAGATTATATTGGAGTAATTTAATAGATTATAGGGACCCAGCCAGATATGCAATTTCACAGATTGGGGATCTAGGTGAGAACCACATGATAGTTTAGGGATCACCTTGTAATAATGAGTTATGGACCCATATATATATCGGTTCCACGCTGAAGCAGTGTGGTTGCTTTAGACCAGGACTGGAGTACTTAAATAGTTTAGGGGGATAGATATACAATTTCATAGTTTGGCGATCTAAATGAGAATGACATAATAATTTTGGTAATTTGTACTTTAATAAGTTAACTCATGTGGTTATGTCTTGCAGGTTTTCTTTGCATTGATGTTGTCAACAGTTGGAATATCTGAAACAAGTGCACTGGCTTCTGATTCCAAAAGGGCCAGGGAGTCAACTATATCCATATTTGCTTTGTTAGACTGTAAGTCGAAAATTGACTCAGGTAGCGACGAAGGTTTGATATTAGAAGAGGTCAAGGGTGACATCGATTTCCGACATGTCAGCTTCAAGTATCCAACGCGCCCTGATGATCAAATCTTCAGTGATTTTACACTGCATATTCCCTCTGGAAAGGTTAGCCTATTTATATCCCTCTGCAATATCGTAATTTCTACGATAATATTAATAATGTCTTACTCACATTATGGTTTCAATAATGTCTTACTCACATTATGGTTCCATGCAGACTGTTGCCCTTGTTGGGGAGAGTGGCAGCGGCAAGTCAACAGTAATCGCTCTGCTAGAGCAATTCTATAGACCTGATTCAGGTACCATCTCACTGGATGGAATGGACATTAAGAAATTAAAGATAAATTGGCTGAGGGATCAGATGGGACTGGTGAGCCAAGAGCCTGTGCTATTCAATGACACAATCCGTGCCAACATAGCCTACGGGAAGCACGGGGAAGTCATGGAAGAGGAGCTTATCAGGGTCGCAAAGCTAGCCGATGCACATGAGTTCATCTCAAGCCTTCCCCAGGGATATGACACCAGCGTTGGGGAAAGAGGGGTGCAGCTATCTGGCGGCCAGAAGCAGCGGGTAGCTATCGCAAGGGCTATACTGAAAGATCCTAAGATACTGCTGCTTGATGAGGCAACAAGCGCCCTGGATACCGAGTCTGAGCGCACCGTGCAGGATGCCTTGGATCATGTGATGGTTGGCAGGACCACGGTTATCGTGGCGCACCGTCTGTCGACAATCAAAGATGCTGATGTCATTGCAGTTCTCAAAGATGGCATGATAGTGGAGAAAGGAAGGCATGAGGCACTGATCAACATCAAAGATGGATTCTACGCTTCGCTTGTCGAACTTCGTTCAGCCTCACCAGATAGGATCTAATATCAGAGGCTTTGCTCCTAATGACAGGCATTGTGTATCCTCGTTGCCAGTTCTCTTTGCTGCTATGGTTCAAGCTCGCTATGGATTCTCTTGGGTGTCAAGAATAAATTAAGAAGTGAACTTTTTTTGCTTTATTTACTATTTAGCGTAGGTACCCAAATAATAGCATGAATATGCATTTATTTTTTCCATAATGCTACCATCAAGAATAAATCATGGAAGGCCGGACGCCTCACTCCACTCACTACCGTATGCGCCGCTCCCTGAAAAAAAAATCAAATCCCCACGGAAAGCTCGTCTCCCCCACTCCGTGCCCATGTGTTGCGGCTTCACGGCACCGTACGGCCATCCGACCGTCCCAATCTGCCGCGTTGCCATCTCCATCTCGTGCCGCCGCCCATTCCGGCGTGCCGCCGCTGCCACCCTCTGTGACGCCCCCTATCCCCGCGGCATCTCTGTCTCTCGTGAAGAGGAGGAATCCTCCGCGTGAGGTACATTGCCAGTCGTCCCACCAACTGCAACTGCCGCTGCCGCCGGATCCGGTCGTCGGCGCCTCGCCCTCCGCCTCCAAGCTCCATGCGCGTGCTCCGCGAGTGCAGCGGCGCGTCTCATGCTCCGTCCTTCGCCGCACCCAGGCCAGGCACCCAGGAGAGGGGGGCGTCGCTGTCCAGGCCCAGGCCCAGGCCCAGCCGCACTTGGCCGCTGCCAGGCCGCGCCACAATCCTCGGCTACCGGCTGTCCGAAACCAGCCATCCCCCGCTCTGCACTGCGTCGTATGGAAGAAGGGTGAAAAAGCATGATACAAGCGTCTGTTTCAAATGTTTCAGAGGTATGTTGTAAGTGTTTCATTGTGCAAAGGTAGATCGAGATGTTGCACATGTTGCAATGGTTGTACACGTATGTTGCAAGCTCATATTTTCAATGTTTCATATGTTTTTTTCCGACGTATGTTGCAAGTGTATTTATCTGGATGTTGCATATGTTTTCATACATATGTTGCAAGTGTTTTATCTGGATGTTGCGTATGTTTACAATGGTTTCAAGTGTTTTTCAGGTGTTTTTTCAAGTGTTTTAGATGCATGTTTCGTTTGTTTTTAAACGTATGTTGCAATTATTCTATCTCGATGTTTTAAAATTAAATCGAGTGTTGCATCTCCCTCCTCACCTTTCTGTTGTCTCACCTTGATGTCAGGTGCGGAAAGACGGAGGCGGTCCCCACTGGCGCAGGAGGGCCCATGTGTTTGTGGGCGGGCGCAACGGGCGAGGCGTGGATGGGTAGGCGCGGGACACGAGACGAGGGGCAGCGGCGTGAGCGTCCAAACGCGAGGCTAGCGTCCGGACGTCCGGGTGCTAGCCACGCCCTTATTTTTTCGCCAACGTGCTTAACACATACTTCATTAAGAGGGTACTTATGCATTTATTATTGGTACGTGTATTGCTTACCATCCGGAGCATCCATATAATATAGGGAAAATTGGTTGTTGGACACTGAAAGTGACCACCCTTTGCTGCTGGACACCCAAAATAGATCGATTTGCTGGAGGACACTCTAGTTCTCGGTAAATTTGCCGCTGGACACTACGCCTAATAAAATATTCATTTCTAGCTTTCGAGAAGAGAGAAGCACGGTGAAATATCCTTTTTGCCCCTGGCTCTTTCTTCTACCTTGGTCTCCTTCCTCTGGCCATGGCCATGGAGATACCGCTGCTACTCGCGTGGAGGGGGAACGGGCTCCGGCAGGGGGCCGGGCCGGCCAAACAACACGGCAGCGCGTGGGGCCCACGCGCGGTTCGTGCTGGGGCTGGCTCGGTGGCCACGGCAGTGGCCGGGCGGCCATAGGGCGCCGGCGGCGCTGCTGTGCCGCAGCACGCATGCGAGGAGTGGCCTCGGTGAGGCCGGGTTAGCCCACAGTGCGGCGGCTTCATGGGGCGGCGGCGGCTGCTCTGCTTTGATCCATGACTTCCTCCCTCCGTCCCACCTAGCTGCACCACCACTCTCCACAGGTAAAGTTCGGGCGGGCCATTGCCACCGTCGCGCCTGCTATAGGTGCCGTCGAGCAAAGCTCGCGCGTGTGTAAGGTCCAAATGGCTAGAGGGGGTGAATAGTCTATTTAAATTTTCTACAAGTTTTACTAAACAATAAGTTAGTAAATAAGATGGCGAAGCTAATTCTAGCACTAGCTCAACTACTTTTATGCAAGCCACAAATACAATTCTAGTGCAAGGCTATGATCTCTAGTTCACACCAACAACGCTAAGTCTCTAAACTAATTACCCCTAAGTGATAAACTATTCTACTCAAGCTAAACAAGGCAAAGAACAATAAGTAAAGGAGTGAGCTTGAATAGATATACCAACGTTGAATAGATATACCGAACACTGAGCGACAGACGCTGACGCCAGCATCTCTCGCGTGAGCGTCCATGCATCCATCGCCTCCTCCTCTGCTGACCACGCCTGGGGTAAGCCGACAGACGCAGGCCCAGCGTCTGTCGCTTGTAAAACAACGACGACCACCTCCGCGACTTCGCCTCCGGTTCTCGCATCCGGCGCAATAGAAAATAGGCATTTCATTTTTCTGAAAACGCCTGAATCCCGCACTCGCAGGCTCGGCGGGAGGGAGAGAGAACCCCAAACCCCTCTCTACCGCTCAAACTCCGCCGCCTTCGCTAATGTGCCAACACCATCAAGTGTATATCACCATGTGCATGTGTGTTAGCATTTTCACAATCATTTTCCCGAGGGAGTTATGATAGCTCTCTTTACTAGATCCTAATGCATATACTCAAGATGATGACCTAGTAGCACTTGATTCACGAGCTAACCGTGATTGCCCCTCTTGATAGTCGGCTATCAATCATAAACCCGGTCAATCACTTCTCTACTCATCTTAGACCGGCAAAAGCAAACCCTATGATTATACCTTTGCCTTGATCACTTTGTTCCATGTCCATCTCCACATGCTTGATCACCTTTGTAACACCCCTGGGTGTTAAGCATGCATTAGCATCCTATAGCATGAGCATTAGCATCACATGCATTTCATAATCACACGCAATATAAGTTAAAACTAAATTGAAATGCGTAAAACATCTTTTTGAAACATACATATTGCATTTGCTTGCTAGGGTTGTAAAACTTGTTTGGCTATAATTTTAAATAACCTAGAACTAATTAGCATGATTTTTGGAGCAACTTTTGTATTCAAAATTTCCCCAAATTTTGCTTTTAAAAATATTCTTGAAAATGGGTTTTTAATTGAAAATTTTGACTTTAAATCCTTCATTCAAAATCTGTTTAGAATTTCAAAATGTGCCCTTAAGCAAAGTTGTAGTGAATTAAATTTTGTACAATTTTTGTTTTGGGGTCAACTTTTGAAAATGCATTTTTCATCTTCAAAAAGTCAAATTTGAAATGAATTAGAAAATCTGGAATTTGATTTATAAAAGAAAATGGAATTCTCAGCTTTATTGGGCCGCCGCCTCCGCTTCGGCCCGCTCGACAAGCCGGCCCGGCCCGCGTCCACGCCCGCACGCTCGCCCGTGCGCGCCACGCGCCAGCGCCTGACCGCACTCATGCCGCGGCCGCCGCGTGGAAGCCGCTCGCCGTCGCCGGCGTTCGGGTGGCACGCCGTGGCCCCCACCGCCTCGCCACGCCTCCAAGTCGACCGAACCGAGCGGCCGCTCCCCGTCCCTCCCATTTCGCACTCCTCGCGCGCCAGCAGCAGCCGCAGCGGAGCCAGCGGCCACCGCGCCATTGCCGCCGCCCTCCGCTCCACCCCGTGCTCCCTCTAGTTGTAGCCATCGTCAAGGTGAGGGGGCCAATTTTGGCCGACCGTTCTTCACCGCCGCTCATCGGAGCTCGGCTCCGCGCGGGTGGGCTGCTCCCATCGCCTTCCTTCTCTCCTTTCACGCGCGTCAGCTTCGCCTGGTGATGCTGGAGCTCTAGCGCTCCTCGGACCGCCATGTCGTGCACCGGCGAGCTTGCTCCGGTAAACCACCTGGCCAAGTCCGAGCACCTGTCGGTGCGGCTTGGTGCCCCGAGCACGCTCGCGCTGACCGCCTCGCCGTTTGGCTCACCGACGGCGAGATACGACCGCCGGCGTCCGTCCCTCTCTCTCGGTGGCTGGCAAGTGGGGCCACGAGGCCCACTTGCAGCGACTGGGGAGGAACCAGTTTGCGCAGATCCGGGGACGCGTAGCAATTTCAGCAGTGTAGATTTTCGGATTTAAAGAAAATGACTTTCTAGAAATTGTGAAAAGCTTTCAAAAATCTTATCTCAAGATTTTTAGCTCCAAAAATTGTGAAACAAATTTTGTAGTGTTTCTCATGAGTAGATATATGGCTTAAAAATATTGCATGTTAGTTTTGTGGTACTTTTCTGTATAGATTTATTTAATTCTTATTATTGCTATTATCTTAGAAAATGTCTAATAAATAGAATATTGATCAGAAAAATATGATTTCAAATTTGTTACTCTTCTTGTGTACTGTACTTTCTAGGAAAAATGTTTATGATGCATGTTCTGTGAAAAATTATTGAAGTGTAGTTCAAATGCCTTTAATTGATGATTTTTGTTATTTTTGGTAGAGAGCAAAAATTGTATAACACATGCATGTGATAATTTTTGTGATGTGCTTGTTTACTGTGTAGAGCATAGGAAAAATAATGAGTCTATTGTTTGATACTTTTCCTAGTACAAAGTATTTTCATGCTCATTATTATGCTATAGCTTGTTTATTTTGTATAGATTGTTTTACTTATCCAAACCCCATAAAATTTCTGTAGTATGCTATTTGGAGTAGGACTATACTACTGTAATTTTTGTAGATTTTTACATGCAACAGAAATAGGTGTTAATGTGTAACCCTAGTTTAAATAGGAAATAAAAAGTTATTCTTTATGAGTAATTAAAGTAATAAAAAGTGTTTGGTGTATCTTTGAAGCACCAAACTACCTTGCTGGTGTTACTTGATAGGTTAAGGTATTAGGGTTTGGCAAAGTGTAGCAACACTTGTATAAGAGTTATATGCTAACTAGAATGAGAGTAGATGACATGTTTTGTGGTACATGTTCTTGGATGATGTGGACTACCTTATAGAAAGATTTTGTCTCTAATCTGTACTGTCAGTTTCAGTGTGCTCATCTGCATATCATGTCATCATGGCATTCCACCGCATCCGATGCACCGTCTGCATGTTTACTTATACAATTGCATCATACAGGATAGCAGGAGGAGTCGCCGGTAGCAGTGCCGAAAGAACAGACTTGGACCAATCCGCAAGAGCTCCAGGCACAGGAGGTGCCTGAGGAAGAGGAGCAAGGAGAGGAGTTGCCCGAGTACGTAGATCACCAGCCCAGTTCGTTTGAAAGAGGTAAGCCCCGGAGCATTCTAAATCCCCTATTTTATTCAAGCAATTCTTTATATATGAGTTATATATTGTTGCATTAAGTTATAGGAATTGAGTGAAACACTTGCTGCATATATATACCTTTTTCTTGTCCCATAAATATGCCTGGAATCCTATTTTAGTTTAGAATCAAAAGTATTGCTTAGCCATGCTTAGACCGGTAGAAGTCGGGTGATTTCCTGTCACCTGCGAGATATAGGTAGATACCTGGTTATGGTTAGCTATGATTGTTATCTTGAAAAGTAACCAAGTGTTGATGGATAAACGAAGATCGGGCGGAGTCTTATAGGGTTTTGGACTATAGTAATTCCGCCTGTGTCGATTAAGGACCGATCGTTGCTCGTCCCTCTTGTCATGTTGAACGTATGCCTCACATTTAGTTGGCCGAATAAAGTACCTTTCGACCGCGAAGCTAGTGATATGATTCGGGCCGGGACCTACACGGGTGCGTGTACCGGTGCTGAAGGGGGTATGACAGGGACGTGAAGAGTGAGCCCAAGGTGCGTCCTGGTAGTCGGGTGGTCCCTAGGTACTGCGGCCCCAGTTTATCCCGCGACGTTTACCAGAATCATGTCATTGGTGATCTAAGCGACCCTAATGGGGGAAGCGTGGTTTGTGTGAGGAATAAATCACCAGCTGGTTAGGAATCGATTCGAATCGCCATCGCTCCTAGATAGTGAGCACTTGACTCGAGCTACAGCATCGTAGTAATAATGATGGAACACGGATGGTTATGTGAATGATGTTGAAAAAGCTAAACCGGATATGGTAAGATTTGATGTTAATGGTTAATCAAGTGATTGCTCTAGCATAGGTGCTTACTTAGATTAATCAGGTATAATTAAGTTGATGCTTATATTTTAAATGGTTCATAGATGATAACTTATGCTTTTCTGCAACACCGGTCAAGCCAGTCCACTTTATAAAAGCCTTGCATACTCCTTGGTGTCATTTATTTCTGGTTTATGACGGGTAAGTCTAGCTGAGTACCTTCTCGTACTCAGGCCGTTGTTCCTATTGTTGTTGCAGATGGTCAGATGTACTATGAGTATTGCGTCAACTGTTTGCACCCGGCGATGGGCGATAACTAGGACCAATGGCAATGGTCACTCCGTCTATCTTATCCCATGCTTTTGTGGATTATGACTACCTGATGGCACTGTATCTGAACTAAGTGTGTGTGGTTTTAAAACTACTTGCTTCCGCTATGTTAATTTAAACTTGTGTTATAATAACTTTATGTTCTGAACTCCGATGTATTCAACTGTCGTTGCGAACTTTATGTACCATGTGATGGTGGCTGCTAAATCAGTACGATCTTGGTTGGAATGTTGGTTGGTTGGAAATTCTTTGTGATTTCACGGGATCTCGGGTTGTACGGGCTTAAGTTTGGTAAATTATCTGTCTCGGCGGAAGATTTTCTTACTTAATCTCATATAATCATGTTGATCCGTTACAACCTTGATCATCATTTTACGTGCATCTCCACCTCTTGTGATCTTGTGGCCATCACTTCATGCCACATGCTCCTTCATCACGTGTGTTGTTTATGCCTAACTCATTCCACTTGATACAATAGCATTACCAACTTGGTGTCATTAATTACCAAAACCAAACTTGGGCTTTCAGCGTGGCCGGCGCAACTCCGTTTCCCTCCGCTCTCCTTCTTTCTTGTTTTGGTGTCGCCCTCGGTCGTTGAGCCCGCGCCAGTGGCCGTTGGCCATGGCCTTCGCCGCCGACAGTAGAATGCCGAGCACCGACGCCATGAGCTCGCCGTGACATCACCATACATGTGGCCGCGCTTCACGCCTACCTCCTTAGGGCCCGTAGGGGACTCGTGCCTGTCACTCGCGTGCAGGTCGGGGGCCTCCCACATGTCGTCGTGCACCCCCGGGTGCCCGCCAAAGGGGCCTGCCAGGGTCCGCCATGAGCACGCCAAGGACCGCCGCACGAATAGGGAGGGGCCTAGCCACCGTCGTCTCCGGCACTGGGGTCGGGGAGGAGTAGGCGTGGCCACCGGGGTGAGGGCGAGCGTGGCCACCATGGCGCGGGCCGCCGAGGGCAGGCAACCGCGGCCGTCATGGCTCCGGGCGAGGCAGGGATGGTGGCCAGGGCTCGGCTCGACTGGGGGCAGGGAGGGGCGGCGCGCCGGCAAGGGCGGGGCGGAGGAGCGGCCGAGGCCACGGGGGCTCGGCTCGTGGTGGCAGCAGGTCAGGGCACGGGCGGCGTGGGGAAGAAAATAAAGGAAAAAAAGGAAAAGAGAAAGAGGCAGGGGTATTAAGGACATTTCACCGCTCTTCTCTCTCCTCCAAACCCAGAAATCAATATTTTATCAGGTGCGGTGTCCACCAGTAAATTTGACAAGAAACAGAGTGTCCATCAGCAAACTGCTCCATTTTACATGTCCAACAGCAAATGGAGGTCACTTTCAGTGTCCCGCGGCCAATTTTCCCTATAATATAAGGTCTACCTTGCAATTCCACATCTAAAAACTTTATCTAAAGTGTGCTTAGAAATAGGAGGATTAATCCTACTTCATTTCATTGTGCAATTAATTTTCTACGACTTTCAGAATTCAATGCAGCGCGCAACTTTGCACTCACTGAATGATTCCTGTTTACGTTCCGTATGAATAAATCTCTATTTAACGAATTCAGGACCAAGCTCAGGCTGTTCATGGTGCCACGTCGCCAGTTCTTATCAGCCGTCTCTGATTCACGTGCTGAATTACATCGAACGCGACCGGTGTGTGCAAGCACCGTACTCCTATCTTGCAGCCCACTTTAAACTCAGAATCATAAGAATTGGGAGTGAAAGCAAAGGTATTGCACGAGAAGAACAATAGAGTACACCTGCATATATAGGCAAGGGCGATCTTGCACTGTCATTTATTACGAGTTTTAGATTAAATGGTTTAAGGTTAGACCTAATTAAAGTATTAATTTCAATAAAAATATTGGATTCACGGACGTCATGTAACAAATTATATTTGCTAGTACTTTAAAAAACAAAAATGCGGCTCCAATGTTTTACCCAATTTCCAAAACACACGTTATTTATAGAGCTTTTTACCTGTATGACCTTGAAAAAAATGGCTCTTTCTTGTGTGGCTCTTTTTTTTTAACTTAGCTCTATGGTCCTGAAACGTTTCATTCCTTCTATGTCTTCCACCATATTTTGCTACTTGACGGTGTTAAGTCAAGGGTAAAAAGACCGTTTTGCCCCTGGCGTAAAAAAATTGCAGAGTTTTGTTTGTTTGTTGTATATTTGGAGTAATAGTTCGGAAGAGTTGGGATCGAGTTTGGACTCTCCTTGATTCGACTGCGGAAATCAGAAGTTCTGGTAGGGGGTCAGAAGTTCTGATGTTCGCGCAAAGCTAGAACTCCTATGCGAAATCAGAAGTTTTGGTAGGAGGTCAGAAGTTCTGATTTTCGCACAAAGTCAAAGGACAATTTACTCTTTCATCTAGACTCCGAATTAGGCGTTCCATATATGTTTTTTTACCATCTCGACGAGAGGAACACAATGGTAAAGTCCGTTTCACATTTTGACAACTTCACAAAATAGACAATTTTGGTTGTCAACAATTATGTGCTCTAAAAATTTCACACATGCATTGCAATTAACCTAGTCTCACATAAATTCACCATAGTTTCAATTACACATAAATAAGGTCTCACATACAACTAGCAAATTCAATAGGCATATCACAAATCAAAGACTGATCCTTCTTTTGCTTCACGTGGTCATGGCAGGGCTGCTAGGAAATATTGTCGTGCTTCTTGTACCCATCGATGGGCTGTCAAGTGGCACCTTCAGAATGTCTACGGCTTTTCTCTTTGGAAGGCCTAGCTTTTTCTTGATGGGTGCCGCTTCCTTTTAACTTGAGCAGGTCGATTTTCGCGTGAAGCAATAGAAAGTGCTTCAGGCTGATTTGACCCACTTCTTGACCTACAAATGTTATACATTGACAATGGTTTAGATAAGAGGGAAAAAATTAGATTCATGTAACTGAAATTCAGAATTAGAAAATATACAATTTTTAACGTGTAGAGTTGGAGTTAGTGCGGTTTCTCTTTTTCTTACTTGAAATCTCCAAGCTGTGGCGGTCATGGTAGTCAAATTACGAAGTTTTCAAAGCAAGATGCGATGATAGGGAGATTTCAGCAATATATAAATGAAGGAACACAAGTAAAATTAATATGTAGACAGTAGAATAGATGTACCACATAACCTAGAATTAGATACTAGAGTGATTTGTTCAAGATGCTAAAGCATTAAAACCCTAAATATAAAAAAAATAAATAGAATCTCACCGTTCTTGCCGGTGCATTAACACCCGTTGCAAATATCTCAATGGAAAACAGTACCTACAATGAGTTCACTTTTCAGGAGCACTGTGATGTTATTAGGACTATCATTTTTCTGTTGGACAGTCCATTCAAGTTAAAGAACAACTGTGTATGGTGTAGGTTGCTAAAGTTAGTCTGCATGACTGCAATAACTTTGGACAGGATGGACTAAGCCAGTGGCCACTGGTCAGCGAAGGCGGAACCAGGGGGCTAACAGGGCCGTGCCCCCAGCACAGTAGATTTATTTAAATACCTATATAAATATTTATATTTATAGCATAAAAAATATTAATTTCATCTAATTTTTATTAAAATATGATGATTTTGGTTAGAAATAGTGTAGATTTTTTTTGAAAATTTGTTGAAACATATAATTATGTATATTTTATCACACTAAAAAAATATGATCATATTTGTCCGGCCTCTCTTAATCAAAATTGCTGGTTCCGCCTCTGCTGGTCAGCATTTACCATCTATGACAAACAACAATACAATTCTTCCACCAAGGTTCGTACTAGGTACAACAGCATCTATCATGTAATTAAATACAATACATATACCAGATGTTCAAAGCATAACCTTGATTACACCACGACAGAATAGCATCTCAACGGCTTCCTTCACAATAGGGAGAAGTCCAGCATGGTGTACTCCAATTCCTCTTCGCAGAAGGCTTTGTATTCCTGCAACCTATCAGAAGGTCAAAGTTTAAAGCACTGAACTGATTAACAGAAGCATAGGTTTACAAGGTGAGGTGTACAGGACTAAAATTTGCATATGTCACTAGATCACCTGTGGAAGGTTCCTATCAGATCCTTTAAGACGTGAACCGGGCTGCCTGCAGGGGAGGTTGCTGACTGCAGAACCGCGCTGGCCACCCTCGTCAGAGGTGGCGGCCACGCCGGCATGGCCGCGGCCAGGGACGCTTGGTGCAGGCACGCTCCACGAGTCGAGCAGCGGCACCTCCACCACGGCAGCCTAGGGTTGGAGCAACGACGCCTCCTCCACGAGTTGGAGTGGATTCCGGTGCTGGATCAGGAGGATCTGGGGGCAGGAGATCCCGATGGATGCCCCTGGCCGGCGGCGGCGCCCTCCCCCGTCGGTCTCGCGTCGCGGCCCTGGCTCGATCTTCTTCTTTTTTTTCCTGATACACGCCGTCGGTCCAAGTTACTCAGCTTGATGCGGCCTCTTCAGAAACACAGAAGGGCAATTTCGTTTTTTCACGTATCCACCAGTGGACAAACTAACGGAGTTCACTAACAGACTCATATAAGGAATGAAAGTTCGTTTCAGGGCCATAAAGGTACATTAAAAAAAACATTCAAGAAAGAGCGGACACCCAGCCCGGGCGCCTGGCAGTCCCATAGATGATGACCAACTGGCGGCTGGCCCACTTTCTCCCAGTGGACAAGTGTGCGCCAACGTCCGTCCCTTCAACAACCAATCCACAGCCACAACAACCACGTCAAGTGCGTTTCCACTGGTCCACCAGCCCGGCCAGTGTGGCCTCCGACTCGCCGCCCTCGCGCAGCGCGTCCTTGGCCTGCCGCATGGCCTCCAGAGTGCGCTCCCGGAGCCTCCTCCCGCCTTCGGAGTCCATGAGCCACCGCACCTTGGCAGCAACTTCCTCGGCCGCCACGAGGCCCGTGTCGCTGTCGTACCCTTCCACGGCCACGGCCAGCTGCATCTCCTTCTCCAGGAACACCCGGTTGAGCCGCTGCTCCGCGTAGAGCGGCCACGCCAGCATCGGCACGCCCGCCATCACCGCCTCCAGGACCGAGTTCCAGCCGCAGTGCGTCACGAAGCCGCCCACAGACGGGTGCGCCAGCACGTCCCGCTGCGGCGCCCACGACCTGACGACGAGGCCCCTGTCCTTGGTCCGGGCCAGGAACCCCTCCGGGAGGAGCGCGTCCAGGTCCGGCTCCGGCGGCTTCTCGAACTTCTTCGCCGGGTCGTCGCTGGGCGGGGCCCGGACCACCCACAGGAACCGCTGCCCGCTGGCCTCCAGGCCGGCCGCCACCTCCCTGATCTGCTCCGCGCTGAACCGGCCGATGCTGCCGAAGCAGAGGAACACCACGCTGGCCCTGGGCTGCGCGTCCAGCCACGCCAGGCACTCCTCGCCGCCCTTGCCCAGCACCTCCTCCGACTTGATGAGCGGCCCGATGCAGTAGATGGGCGGGGTCGGGAGGCCGGGGGGCGTGCAGTGGCCCGCGGCCACGGTCTCGACGGCGCGCTGCTCCAGCAAGCGGAACGTGTTGACGAGGAGGCCCTGGGAGCGGCAGAGGTCTCTGAAACTCTTTAGGAAGCCGTCGTAGGCCGCGTCGTCGCGCTCCATGATGGGCAGGATGGAGTGCGTCGCCGGGAACGGCGGGATGCCCGGCACGTGCACGAGCTCCTCCCCCATGTCCTGGAAGCTCGCCGTGGTCCGCTCGTGGAGCACCGGGAGGTACAGAAAGAAGGCCAGGACCTCGGCGCCCGAGGTGAAGAAGAAGTAGGCGGGCACACGGAGCTCCTCCGCCACGTCCAGCGCGATGTTGCAGAAGAAGTCGACGACGAGCATGGCCGGGGACGCGGCGGCCAGGAACTCGCGGAGGTGCGGGTTGGAGACACGGACGAGCTCGAAGGTGAGCGCCTCGTGGTGCTTGGACTTGACGGGCGGGAGGCGCTCGACCTTGGGCAGGCGGTGGAAGGAGATGGACGGGTTGGCCGCGGAGACGCCGGCGAGGAAAGGCCCCGTGGCGCCCGTGTTGTAGGGCGGCTCGACGACGATGATTGTGACGGACAGCCCCCGCGCGCCGAGGATCTTGCCAAGCTCGATCATGGAGACCAGGTGGCCCATCCCCGGCGAAGGGTATAGCACAACCGGTCTCTGGGCGATCCCTGTCGCGGCGGCGGCGGCGGCCTCCATTTTCCCCACCGAAGGATTGCTTGCGTAGTTGCGTTGGCTATAGTGGAGTGGCGGACAGTGACGACCTTTCTGCTGTGAGGACTAATGGAAGCAATCTTGTGACGCTTTATATAAATTGTGTACACGCACGAGGCCTTTCCTGCGTGCGAGTCCACGTTTGGTTTGGCTGGCAGCTGCCTATTGATATTTTCTTTATAACACACACACCCCAAATATGTTCGTCTTTATAAATACATTTACGCACATACACGCCCTATTAGCTCAGTCTGGCTTATTAGGTAGTACATGGAGTCGTCCACGACCACGAGCGCTACCTAACATGGCCTTCATATGATTTAGGTGGACAACTCTGAACTCAGTACGCAATGTTGAGCTGGTGAAAAAGGATTTGAGCTACCTGTGGAAAAGAGGGGAACACACGTTTCGTCGGTCTACTGTGGTCCTACTGTCATGGATGTATGGTAAAACGACGCCCGCCACATGTGAAAGTGTACAATGCCAATTTCGCAACGCCACTCGCTTTGTTAGACGATGAATGAACGACCGACGGACGCACATGCCGAAATAACGGCTACCTGCGGGCCGGGGACGGGTCGCGCCCGCACTCAGACTACCCGCACTCATGGACCTTTATATTTATCCTCTATATGTTCTAGTCAGCAAGATTTTTTCCTCTATAGTTAATTCTCCCGCACTCATCTATCCTCTATATCATCCTCTATCCACTGTGAGACTCACTTCTCACTTTATCTAAATATATCCATGTGTGATCTAGTTTTGAAGGATTTATTGAGACAAATTTAATTTGGATTTTTGGTTTGTGAGTTATAGCATTTTTTTTTCTTTTGTTTAGCTAGTGAGATTCGCTACTGTAGAGTATAGAGTAAGCACTGTATCACTCTAAATATAGAGTGAGAGAAAGGATAGAGTATCGTTTTAGAGTATCTAGTGCAGCAGTTTTTACTCTATATTCATACTCTAAAATTTTAGAGTATCATCTTAAGTAGCTGCGGGTAGTCTCAGTAAAGTGTGTGGAGCCGGTGAGAGCGGTGTGGCAACGTCATCGATGACAAAATGGGATGCGGCTCTGAGCATCAACTTTGCGTTGTGAATTGTCATCTTTCCCCCATCCCTACCTGATCAGCAATATTCGTACCGGGTAGATGGCGATGCTCATCTGGCTTACCGTGGTGACGTGCATATAATAATAATAGTTTCTGCTCAGCACGACGTTCACGTGTACTCAGTCCGTTCTGTAAAAAGTGATGTTTTTGGTTTTTTTTACTATCGATACAGGCATGTAGAGTTCTGTATCATGACAACTTTTATCACCGGCCCATCTCAGACTCACGGTCAAGATCAAAGGACACGATTCAAGTTGACGTGGACTTTAAGCTGTAAAGACCGACCTAATTGAAATATTATGAGAGTTAGACTCTGTAATAGATCTAGAACTCCTCAATTGTATCCGACTAGAACTAAAATTAAGCCTCAGCCTTCTCTCCCTATATAAAGAGAGGCTAGGGGTGTCCCTTATACACACATAATCATACAATTAATTCAACGTAAAGGCAAACGCCAACCGGACGTAGGGCTTTTACTCGATCACACCAATATAAATCGCTTGTTCCTTGCATTACCGTCGAGTTTCTAGGTTCGCCGACCCTCGAACAATCGTCCCGAGTAACCCCGTGACGAGTTGCCGGTCATCAAACACCGACAGCTAGCGCGCTAGGTAGGGCCTTTCGGCGAATCACACTTGAGAGCTTGACGGATTTTGGCAACATGATCTTTTCGACGGGTTCAACCTTCGTCTTCGGTTCCTGGATCTGTGTAGCTAACGGCGACGGCATACTCCAAAGCCATATCACGGAGATCCTGCTGCCTCAGCATACTTTCGCCGCTCCTACGATCGTGATGGATCAACCCGTCGAGAAGCTCGCCCAACTTTCGATTTCTGACTCGACTTAGATCTCGAAGGTCCCCAAGGAAATCGACTCCGGCTCGATTACGCCAGAAGAGATCAACCCGGAGTCCAATCCGAATTCCGCACCCGAAGTGCCGGGTCCTAATCCACTAGGACTCCGCAATGCAGCGTTCACCTATCAAGATTCAATTCAAGACCGGGTCAACCCGGCACAGGAGATTCCCCTGACAGGAGTTCAGGAGGGCCTTGTGCTGTCGGATACCCCGCAAGGTTTCATCGTCCACTGGCCTGGATCCTGTCCAGATGACTCTTACCCGGATTCATCTCGGGTGAAAGCAATGACAAAGATTTTACCCTACCAAGATGGAGACTCTCTCCCCTGTGATGATTGTGGCTCCATGGAGATCCTCGGAAGCTCTGGTACAGCGAAGTCTACTACCAACAGGATTTTCGGCCACGCTCGAGAGGTACTTATGGTACGAGGCCGCTCACCACACCGTGCTCCAACTCTGCCTGATGTCAACTCGGATGACAAGACCACCTCTGCTATCTCCCCCGATTCACTCGGAACCCCGAATGAGACATAAGCTGAGAAGACTGCGAGGGAAAAGAAGAACAAGCAGAGGGCAGGTTGTCGCATTCGGGCTGCATGTCGACGACAGGCTCAGGCTGATTACCAAGCTCAGATGATCGAATATGATCGCCAACGCCTGGCCCGGGAAGCCGAAGAAGACCAGCGTCATCAGGACGAAAGGCGTCGACGTGAGCGTCGCGAGCACGAAGAGCGAGTAGCTGGTTCATCCCGTAATCTCGAGTCAGAGTTCATGATGGTCAGAGGCCATAAAGTATATACCACTCCATACGCGAATGTTTATACGCTCACCAAAGAATATGAGGTTATTCAGAATCCAACCCCCGAGCAAGAGCGGTTGCAAGCCATATTACAATCCACTACTCTTCAATTGCAAGGAAGGAACCCGTCAGTGAGCCATCAACCCTCTCAAGCAGGAAGTCAGGGGCACAGTCAGTGAGTTTCCGTTCATGATCGAATTGGACCAAACCCCATACGGGATAGGGACAACCGGGACAATCGAGGGAATTGAGATGTCCAGAGAGGACGTGATGGGGATGCGCGTGGCAGACTACCGATCTACCCGGCTCCTCGCAACCCACCTCGACAAAATAGTAGATATGAAGGCGGTGCAGAGTCTGAGTACAAGGAAGCCGGAGTTCCTAATAGATTTCCCTGCTTTGCAAGACGCCTTCTATCTGTCCGGCTGCCCTACAAGTTTAAAGCTTCAAATCATTCCAAATATGATGGCAAGACTGAGCCAAATCAATGGCTCTGCATCTATTCCCAGTCAATTGAGCTAGCCGAAGGCAACGACGATATCAAGACCCCGTTCTTTTCCTATGGCGCTTGAAGCAGTACCCCTCCAGTGGTTCGATAAGTTGAGCCCCGAGTCAATTACGTGCTGGGATGATATATAGAAAGCTTTTTGCAGTAACTTCGCAGGTATTCTCACTCACCTAGCCACCCGGATGGAGCTTAGAGGATGTACTCAGAAGAAAGACGAGAGCTTCCGGGAATACTATCGACGCTTTGGAGAACTTCGCTCCCAGGTTCATGATATCACTGAGCGAGAGGTCATCGATGATTTCTCTATGGGGATACGTGCCAAATGGCAGTTTTAGGACTTCTGCAGAGAGAACCCACTAACCAACGAAGAGTTTAAACGCACTATATAGAAGATGATCTCGGCAAAAGAAAGAACTCAGGAAAGATTTGGCGATAGGTGTGATAACCGGGAGAATTATGACAATAGGAGAAATCAAGGTGGACAGCAGTACCGCAAGTGCAGACCTGACAATATGGTCGCCTCTGCTGATAAGTCAAAGAAATCTAGCAAACCAAGGCATTTTGAAGACCTGGAGAATCTACCCTACCCATGGCACCCGAATTCATCGCACATGGCAGGAGATTGCCAGAGTTTTAAGAATTATACTCGAAAGAATGATTTAGCCAAGGGCAAGGGTAAGCTAGATGACAACAACAAGGATCAGGAGGACCAGGGCGACAAGGGGTTTTAGAAATCCAAGGGCGTTGTCAATATAATCTTTGCTGGAGTCCCAACTTCTAAGAGTAAGTAACAAGAAAAACTCGCTTTACGGAGTATCTCGGTGGCTGAACCCGCTATCCCCAAGTACCTCAATTGGTCTGAGTACCCAATCCAATTCTCGTGAAAGGACTAGTGGACCAGTGTTGATAATGCCAGACATTACCCATTGGTTTTAGATCCAACCATTGCGGGTATGACTGTGACAAAGGTTCTGATCGACGGAGGAGCAGGGCTTAATATCATCTTTGCCGACACATTGAGGAAGATTGGTTTTGACTTTGCTGGCCTACTAACTCCTACAGATATACCCTTCTACGAAATAGTACCTGGCAAAGCGACCATGCCTCTCGGCTAGATTACGCTCCCAGTCACCTTCGGAACCTCGGACAACTATCGTACTGAGTTCATTAAGTTTGAAGTAGCCAACTTTGAATCATCCTATCACGCCATTTTCAGGAGACCTGCGCTGGCTAAATTCTTGGCAGTACCGCATTACCCATATCTCTTGTTCAAGATGCCAGGCCCCAACGGTGTTCTTTCATTCCAAGGCGACCTGAAGCGTTCCTATGATTGCGATGCTCAAGCTATCAGGACTGCATCCAGGGTGCAAGCAGACTTAGAAAGGGAGGAGATTGCTACTCTAGCCAGTCAAGCTAACCCAGAAGATTTAGAGTTACCGGCTAAAAACCCCACCATCTTTGTTCCGCCTAAGGAAGTGGATGTCATGAAGATTGATCTCGGCACTGGTGATCCCTCCAAGACGACGACCATCAGTGCTCACCTTCCTAAGGAATAGAAACTCGCACTCACCAATTTTCTCTAGGATAACAATGATATCTTGGCTTGAAAGCCAGCTGACATGCCAGGTGTCCCGAGAAAGTTGGCTGAGCATAGAATTGATTTGAATGAAGGCTCTAAACCTATCAAGCAACAATTATGATGTTTCTCTCCCGACAAGAAAGCCACCATCAAGAAAGAAATCATGAAGCTTTTAGCAGCTGAGTTTATCCGGGAGATCTTACATCCTGACTGGCTTGCCAACCCTTTGTTAGTATGGAAGAAGGACTCGAACGAGTGGCGTATGTGCGTCGATTACACGGATCTCAACAAACATTGCTCGAAGGACCCGTTTGGTTTACCATGCATTGATCAGATCGTGGATTCAACTGTCGGTTCAGCCCTTTTGTCCTTTCTCGACTGTTACTCCGGGTATCATTAGATTGCGCTTCGTATAGAAGACTAGAGCAAAACATCCTTCATCACTCCGTTCGGTGCCTACTGTTATACGACTATGTCGTTTGGGCTCAAAAACGTTGGGGCCACATATCAGAATGCAATTCAAGAATGTCTAGGCGAACAAATTAGTCACAATGCAGAGCCCTATGTTGATGATGTGGTTGTCAAAACCTAAGATTTAGCTACATTGATTGATGATTTAAAAGAGACTTTCAAAAACCTGTGCGAGTGGAAGTGGAAACTCAACCCGAACAAGTGCGTCTCCGGTGTACTTTTCTGGATAGCTGCTGGGATTTTTAGTTAGTCATCGTGGGATTGAGGCTAGTACAAAGTAAATTCATGCAATCACCAAGATGGGTCCTCCTTGTTGCGTCAAGGATGTCCAGAAGTTGACCGGGTGCATGTCTACTCTCAACTTATTTATCTCACGGCTTGGAGAAAAAGGACTCCCCTTCTTCAAACTTTTAAAGAAGTTAGGTAAATTCGAGTGGACTGATGAGGCGTTCGAAAAGCTCAAGGCCTATCTTACCTCTTCACCATTCCTCACTTCGCCTATGAAGAAAGAAGACATGTTACTCTATATCGCAGCAACGACCATGGTGGTCAGTGTGGCGATTATTGTGGAAAGAGAAGAGGAAGGCCATGTATTCTAAGGTCAGAGGCTAGTCTATTACGTCAGCGAGGTTTTATCAGATTACAAAATCTGATACCCGCATGTGTAGAAGCTACTCTACGCCATCTTGATCACCTCTCGCAAGCTCAGACGCTACTTTGATGATCATAAGATTATGGTGGTTACCGACTTCCCACTCGGTGACATCTTACATAACCGGGATGCTACCGGACGTATATCCAAGTGGGCAGTTGAGCTTGGGGCTCTCAACATCGAGTTCACCCCGCGAAAGGCTATTAAGTCACAGGCACTGACCGACTTTATAGCTGAGTGGACAGAAATCTAGCTGCCTATGATCAATGCTATACTCGACCATTGGAAGATGTACTTTGACGGATCTCTCAAGCTAGGTAGAGCAGGCGCTGGTGTCCTCTTTATTTCCCCAGACAGGAAGGAGCTCAAATACGTTTTCTAAATTCTCTAGCCAGCTACTAACAATTAAGCATAATACGAAGCCCTTATCCATAGTCTCCAGGTAGCAGCTTCACTTGGATTAAGCGCCTACTCGTCTATGGTGATTCATCTGTTGTTGTTAATCAAGTCAACAAAGATTAGGACTACACCAAAGAAACCATGGATGCCTATTGTGCAGAAGTACGCAAGCTAGAGAAGAATTTTGAAGGTTTGGAGATACTTCACGTAGCACGTGACTTAAATGTTGACACAGATGTTTTAGCAAAACTTGGATCAGACAGGGCACAAGTGCCACCCAGTGTGTTTGGGGAGGAGTTGACTTCTCCATCCATCAGGCAACCCAAACCTGTCACCTCTGATGCTCTGGCACTCAGCATTCAGGTGTTGACCATTGTCCCATCCTGGACTCAAGTCTTCATCGATTACATTAAAGAGCATAAACTGCCAGCAAACAAAGGCAAAGCCACCCAGATTGTCCATAGAAGCAAGAACTATGTGTTGGTTGGCAACCAGCTCTATCGACATGGCACGTCCTCTGGCGTCTTGCTAAAGTGTATCACCATGGAAGAAGGCAAGGAGCTCCTTGATGAAATTCACTCTGGCTGTTGTGGTAATCATGCCGCGTCTAGGACTTTAGTTGGGAAAGCTTTTCGATCTGGGTTCTATTGGCCAACTGCTCTAAAAGATGCTGAAGATCTCGTTAGGCATTGCAAGGGCTTTCAGATGTTCGCCAAACAAGCTCATGTTTCGGTGCACAATCTCATTTGTATTCCACTAGCCTGGTCTTTTTTATGATGGGGATTGGATCAAGTGGGACCCCTTAAGAGAGCTAAGGGTGGTTTTGAGTACATCTACGTGGCTATTGACAAGTTCACCAAGTGGATTGAGTACAAACCACTCATCAAGTACAGCGTAGCTAAAGCCACCAAGTTTATTCAGGATATCATGCACCGTTTTGGCATGCCTAATCGAGTAATCACAGATCTAGGCTCTCCATTTATGGCCATTGAGTTTAAGAGTTGGGCGCAGGATTGCGGCATTAGCATTGACTATGCATCTGTAGCTCATCCACAGGCTAACGGGCAAGTCGAGAGAGCCAATGGCCTCATTTTAGCCGGACTCAAGCCAAGTTTATATGAAGATCTTAAAGGCTATGCCTCTAAGTGGATAGACGAGTTGCCCAAAACAGTCTAGGGGCTACACACCCAAGTTAGCTGAGCAACAGGGTACTCACCTTTCTTTCTGGTATATGGCTCTGAAGCTATGTTACCAATAGATTTGATCTGGACATCTCCAAGAATAGAGCAGTGTGATGAAGGCGAAGCTGAACACACTCGGCGACTTGAGTTAGATGGCCTAGAAGAGGTTTGAGTTAATGCTATTCTACAGTCTGCTCGATATCTTTAGGGTTTATGGCGTCACTACAACAAGAGTGTTCAGTCTCACACTTTCCAAGTTGATGATCTAGTATTACGACGTATACAAAATACAGACGACCGGCACAAACTGCTTAAGCCGTGGGAAGGTCTTTCATCATCTCTAAGGTCATGCGACTAGGTGTAAGGTCCTAGATGGCTAGAGGGGGGGCGAATAGCCTATAAAAATCTTCAAGAACCACTAAGCAAACTTGTTAGAATAACAAACGGCGTAAAGCGAGTTTTGCTTAGCCTACGGTTGTGATGCAAGCCTCCTATCCACAAGTCTAGTAGATTATGATCTTTAGTTCACACAAGGGCTATGTTACTAAAAATACACTAGAGAGCAAGCTAACAACACTACTAGCAAAGCTACCACTAGAGCTACACAAGATAATCTAGTAAAAGTAAATGCAAGAGAGAGGATTGTGATTCTTATACCGACGGTGGAGTGAAGATGTTGCCAAACACCAAGATGATATACAATCAATTAATATTGACAACAACACAATATGTAGACCAATCACCGGGAGACAAGAGACACAATATTTTTGTTCACCCGGTGTTCACTTGTGCACCGACAAGCTACGTCACCGGTTGTGTCGACCAACACTTAGATGATTTTCCGGTGTGACCCTCAAGTCACTTGCCCCTCAAGGCACGCCCCGCAAGGCACCGCAAGACACCACTATCAAGTGAGGTAACTCAATGACACGCGCATTCCACTAGAGTTGCTTTTGGCGTCCCGCCGAGGAAAGTACAAGAACCTCTCACAATCAACCAGAGGTGGCCAAGAACAATCACCTTCTCTTGCCAACGCCTCCAACAATCTCCAAGCCGGCTAGGAGCGGTATCTCCAAGAGTAACAAGAAATCCACTGGCTAAACCATCCACAAGTGCCACTAGATGCCCTTAAGCTACGCAATGCACTTTGGGATCACTCAATCTTACTTTTGATTTGCAATCAAGCAAGAGAGATGAGTGGGAGGAGAAGCTTTTGCTCAAAGGATGCACAAGAGTGTTAGAAATGCCAAGAGCGCTCCTCAAGGGCCGGCCAATACGTATTTATAACTCCCATCCTCGAAACTAGCCGTTACCCCCTTTACTGGGCAAAACGCGTGTCGACCGGACGCGCTGGTCGAACTGACCGGACGCGCTGCACCGCGTCCGGTCGCCCTACGCCATCCACGTGTCCCTCAAATTCAAACGCAGCCGCTCGATTTCAACGGTCGACACAGTGTTCCAACGGTCATCGCACGACCGGACGCGCCGATCGCACAGCGCCGCGTGCCTGCGACGCATCGACCGGACGCGCTCCATGCAACGACCAGACGCGACAGTGCCAACGTCCGGTTGGAGTCCAGTAAGCTCCCTTCGTGACCGGACGCGTCCGATCGCGTGTGACCGGACGCACCGCGCGTCCGCTCAGCCCTTCGCCACACACTTTTCCTTTGGGTGCCCGACCGGACGCTCCGGTTCCACGAGGGACCGGACGCGCCGGTTGCAAATCCTAGCCCGCGCGCCTGACTGCAGCGTTGTACTGACCGGACGCGTCCGGTCAAACCGTGACCGCGTCCGGTCTAGCGTCCGATTACGCTGGTGACCTCCGTTCCTTTTCTGACTTCCGGCGTAGTAGAAAATAGGCATTTCATTTCCCCGAAATCGCCTGAATCGAACCCAAACCCCTCTCTACCCGCAAACCACAGCGCGACCAACTCCATCTTTGCAAATGTGCCAACACCATCAAGTGTACATCTCTATGTGCTTGTGTGTTAGCTTTTTCTCAATCATTTTCAAAGGTTTTTCAGTTAGCTCACTAGGCCCTACATGCAATGCATTTCATGAATTCACCTAGTGGCACCCGTGTGTTGAATAACCGATAAGACTTCCCCTCTTAATAGTTCGGCTATCGACCCTAAACCACTTACACCCTCTATGGTGTCTTGAGTGCAAAACAAAATGGCCCTATGGTTATACCTTTGCCTTGATCCCATTTTGTTTCTCCAAATGATGTGATTCACTTCATATCATCACATGACCGTCTCGATCCATCGACCTTGACTTCACTTGCTCTTCACCGTTGCATCGGTCCGTCAGCGCCAAGTCTTGCTCAAGCTTCACCATCGCATGGTCCGTCGCTTTGAAGCCTCGACTTGCCCTTCACCTTCACAACCGGTCCATCGAGCCAAGCCTCATCTTGGTCTTCTCCATTTTGGTCATATGAGTCAATGTCATGTCTCATATTCAATGACCACCTTTATCTAAATCATCCACTTAGATACAAAGGTTAGTCCTAGGTTTCATCAATTAGCCAAAACCAAACTAGGGACTTTCACCAGGTTTGTTTGAGTTAATGACTGAAGATGGAATACCAGTCAAGAACACCTAGCACATTGACCAGCTTCACAGATTTTACACCTAAGGTTATAATTTAGGTGTTAGTTATTTACAGTTTCAAAGTTTGTGTAATCTATGGTCCTTGGTACACAATAATAATAAATATTAGTTGTCCGAGTCAAGGCTGCTCTTACTTTGAAACTACCAAGGCAACTTCTTAGTTGTCTCCTATTTATCTCGGGTAATATGATTACCCGGATGAGAGGTCCCGGCTATACATGTCATTGCTCATCTAGACTAGAAAGTCACCTGCTAGAAGACTATCGGTTATCACGCTGGTAGATCAATATAGGCACCTAGATACACCATCCATATCTATTAGTTGGCTCACATCCTGTGGCTATGTTGATCAGCTGCACCTTTTTTGGCACTTAGTTTTTACATTGAATGTATGCCAAGCCCGTAATAGATTATCTCAGAAGAAGGCGACTAACTTGTTCTTCTAGCATGTCAGCCTTAAGGAACACACTTCTACAATCACCTTATATGGTCAAGTGCTTTCTGGCACTTAAGATCGGTTATTATGTGGTCCTATCTTGACTACACGACTACTCGGGTGTTTCGTCTTAAGTCAATCAAGGCGCTTATATCACGATTCATAACACAGGCTAAGTTCTATCAGCCTAAGTATATATTAAAAAGTGTTGTTCTCCACATCCATTACCAATATTACATAGGTTTCATTAAGAGGCCTATGATTCTACTATAGGGGCTGTGGGGGTTGATCAATTGGCCTGCCTCCTATCAGATCAAGTTGACTAGCAATGTCGCTGGCCAGGTTGTCTATCGCGCCCTTAGCTTCTTCTACTGCTTGGAGAACCTCTTCATCTTCAATCTCTTCTGTCAACCTCTCCAGAGGAACAGTTGGCCAGAGCACCCAGATTTGTGCCAATACTGACCAGATGCAAGCCTTTGTAGCCATCTTCACATAAGCATTGAAGCGTTCTGGTATGACTGGAAAGAATTGCACTCAGGACTTCCCGACTTCTTCTGGAACTTGGATGGCCAAGCCACGAGTATTCTTCTTAGTGCTCTAGATGGAAATGAGTCCAATAGAGTGACGAATGTTGATGTGGCAAAGCAGATTTGGGACACTTTGCACCTTGCTCATGAGGGTGTTGACAAAGTGAAAAGAGCCAAGATTGATTTGTTGATGGCCAAGCTAAATAGATTTGTGATTATTGATGGAGAAGGGCCATAAGAGATGTTTGATAGGTTGATGACCTTGGTGGACAAGATTAGAGGTTATGGTTGTGATGAGCTTGATGATCACAAGGTGGTGAAGGTTATGTTAGAGGCATATTCACCAAGAAATAAGACCGTAGTCACCTTGGTTAGAGACAAGAAGAAGTTTGAGCACTTCACACCAAATGATGTGCTTGGAAGATTATTGACATTTGACATACAAAGAGAAGAAGCAAATGAGAGAAGGAAGCTCGATGAGTTGCAAGCCAAGTTGGATGGCATGAAGATCAAGGATGTTGCTCTCAAGGCCAACAAATCAAGCAAGCAAGGCACCTCAAGCAAAGCAAAGGGCAGCAAGCAAGCATCAACAAGTCAACCCAAAGAAACCAAGCAAGTGCAACAAAATAATGATACAAGTTCATCCTCAAGTGAAGATAATGATGATGGGGCTGATTTCAAGAAGATCGATGATATGGCATTATTCATAAAAGAAGTATCACAAGGGGCTACAGCAAAATGGGTACAAAGTTATGCAAAAAAAGTTCCCAAACAAGAAAAAGAGAACATGCTACAATTGTGGCAGCACCGAGCACTTTGTTACCAAATGTCCCTATGAGAAGAAAGAGAACAACTACAAGAGGGACAACAAAGAAAGCAAGCATGAGCACAAGAAGAGAAACAAGCAAATGGGAGAGGCACACATTGGGCATGAGTGGGACTCAACTAAAGAGTCAAGTGATGAGGTTGTGAAAGTTGCAACCGTGGCTATCCACAAGTCATCCTCTACACCAAGACTCTTCACCAACTTGTCTGATGATGATGACCACCACTCCCCTCACATTTGTCTCATGGCAAAGGGTGAGAAGGTAAAACCAAAAGCTAAACGTTCTCCACCTCCTAGTGACATCTCTAGTAGTGAACTTAGTGAAACCTCTAGTGATGATGACCTTAGTGATGATGATGAATTTGTTCAAGGAACTAAAAATTTGGATCCTAAAACCAAAATCTTCATCACCAATCTAATGAAGAATTTAGAGAGTGTCCAAGCCGAGCTAGCAACTAGAGATGATCTCTTTGAACAAGAGAAAATGTATATTGCTTGCAAGGAAGCTCTTATGTTAGAGAGAAGTGAGGTGGAATCTTTGAACAAGGCCTTGGTCGAAGAGTAAAGAGAACATGCTCTCACAAAGAAGTCAAATATTGCACTCAATGACAAGTATTGTGTTTTAGTTGAAAAGCACAACAAACTTGAGGAGCAATATAGTTTTCTTTGGGAGAGCACCCCACAGCCCTCTAATACAAAGGACACCTCTAATCCCTTCACTAGTCAAGGTTGTGGAAAATATTATAATCTTAATTTGGATGTCTATTCCACTAACCTTGCAAATATGGAGGCAATGAAAAAGGAGATTGCTAGACTCAATGCTATGCTAGGTGAAAGGTGCATGAAAGACAAGAGAGCTGCTAGTGGCAAAGAGAATCAACCAAAGATGCCACAATACAAGGATGGGAGACCTCCTCATATCAAGGATGGACTTGGGTATACAAAAAGAGCCAAATCAAATGAGAGAAAGGTAATAAAAGGCTATAAGTATGTCTAGTTCATGAGCAAGAGAAAAGTAGGTACAAATAAGCATGCACAGCTGGTGGCACAAGGCCTGCCCCGAGTAGCACAGCCTACCCAGGGCGGCAGTGCCGCTGTGAATAGCGGCAGTGCCGCCCCCATAGAAAAGGGAAGGCTACCTCTTCATTCTCTGCTTATGTAAAGCCCAAGAAGAATGTCTCAAATTCAAAGCAGGAGCCCTAGAAACCAAAGAATTCAATTTGGGCCACTCGAAACAAGTATTCTTATCAACCGAAGGCTGAAGTACCTCGACAAAGTTTTGAGTTCTTGTTTTGTGTTGAAGAACAACAGCAAGGGGGAGGTGATTGCCAAATATGTTGGCAATGATAGAAATGTTTATCTTAACACATCTATTTGGGTTCCTAAGATTCTTGTGACTAACATGCAAGGCCCAAGAATGTTTGGGGACCTAAAACAAGGAACTAAGCTTGTTTTACAGGCATACTCCTCCGGTGGGTCAAGTTGGGTGCTTGATAGCGGTTGTACAAATCATATGACTGGAGAAAGGAGTATGTTCTCATCATATTCCCCAACAACAAATTCAAATGAGAATATCATATTTTGTGATAACTCCAAGGGGAAAGTGATCGGTCTTGGTAAAGTTGCTATAACACTTGATCATTCTATTTTCAATGTCTTACATGTTGATTCGTTGAGTTATAATTTATTGTTCGTTTCTCAATTATGTGAGATGGGCTACAATTGTCTCTTTATGGATAAAGGTGTGGAATTCTTTAGGAGGGAGGATTCCTCTATTGTCTTTACGGGTCGGTTGAAAAACAAGCTTTACCTTATTGATTTCAGTAAGAGTAAAACTAAGATTGAGACCTGTCTAGTGGCAAAATTTAGCATGGGTTGGCTATGGCATCGCCGACTAGCCTATGTTGGGATGAGGAACTTGGCTAAACTCTTAAAAGACAACCATATTCTTGGACTAACTAATGTTCAATTTGAGAAAGATAGGATATGTAGCGCTTGCCAAGCCAGAAAACAAGTAGGTGTACCTCACCCACCAAAGAGCATCATGACTACCACTCAACCATTGGAGTTGATTCATATAGATCTCTTTGGACTAGTTGCCTACCTTAGCTTTGGGGGTAATAAATATGGATTAGTAATTATTGATGATTATTCCCGTTTCACTTGGGTATTCTTTGTCTATGATAAGTGCTAGGTACAAGATAAGGTGAAAACCTTTATTAGAAAAGCACAAAAGGAGTTTGGTCTTTCCATCAAGAAAGTGAGAAGTGACAATAGGACCGAACTCAAGAACACCCAAGTTGAAGAGTTTCTTGATGAAGAGGGCATCAAGCATGAGTTCTCAACTCCATACACCCCTGAACAAAATAGTATAGTAGAGAGGAAGAATAGGACACTCATTGACATGACAAGGACAATGCTTGATGAGTACAAGACATCAGACCTCTTTTGGTGTGACGCCATCAACACCGCTTGCCATGCCATCAACCGCCTCTACTTACACAAGAAACTCAAGAAGACTTCATATGAGCTTCTCATCGGTAACAAACCAAAGGTGTCTTACTTTAGAGTATTTTGGTGTAATTGTTTCATACTTAACAAGAGACCCAGAACTTCTAAATTTACACCTAAAGTTGATGAAGGCATTCTTCTTGGTATGGATCAAATAAGCATGCCTATCATGTCTTCAACAAAGCCATGGGTAGAGTTGAAGTAACGATATATGTGACATTTGATGAATCTAATGGCTCTCAAGTAAAGCAAGTTGATTCAAGTGTTGTAGGAAAGGAGGATCCACCATGTAAGGTAATCAAGCAAATGGCTATTGGAAACATTAGGCCACAAGAACATCAAGCTACTGATGAAGAGGATCCCCAAGCTATTGTTGCACCAATTTCTGCTGACGTACTCTACAAGAAAGGGCAGCACTCACCTGTTGTGATTCAGCAGGGCGGCAATGCCGCCCCTGAGGGTGGCAGTGTGTGTCACAGAACCTCCTAATTATGATGGCCCATAAGTACCCGTCATTGCCATAATGACCTCTGACAGCCGTACTTATGTTCACCATAACTTAACAGGATCCAATCACAGGAGTATTGCAATATTACAACAGTTTATTCAAAATATTCAACAGAGTAAAGTAGCGGAAGTCTTACAATAACTTAGGGTTACAAACCAGTTTTCAAACTTCAAACCTTATGTAGCATTATTACAAACCAGTAGTAGAGAAGTATCGGTAGTAACTTTATTACAACACACAAGCGAGATGCCTTGCCCAAAGGCCACACAGTCTACTCGTCGTCACTTTCTTCAACCACGACGGTCATGCAATAAGGCTCGAAGCAGACTTGTTCATGAACCGCACCTGCAACAAGGGGCTCAACAAACCCTGAGTACGAGAGTACTCAACAAGACTTACCCGACTAAGACAAAGACTCTAAGGGCATGCTAGCTTTAGGGAATCAAGGTACGGGTATGTTGGGCATTCTTAACGTCATTACCAAAAGTAGACTTAGTTTTCTAATTCTGATAACGGCGCCAAAAATGCCGAACCTATCCCTCATGCCACTTAAGCCAAGTTGTCATCCCCAGCATGACATGAGAGACGCGGTATTGAAATATGCAACTGCTCTTCTAAATAAATAATAAATAAGATCTGCAAGCGCACAGATTAATACCGATGTAGCATTTTAACCGGGAAGTATTCCAGGTATCGTTATTTATATTTTTACCACTGGGAAGGGATTACTAACATCAATGTTGATTATGGAATGGAATATAGGAATGAGTATCAATCATTGCATGTATAAGTGAGAGCATTCATCTATCTCTTGCATACAGGGGTAAGTGTCACATAAAATATAGATAAAGTATGAATGGTGACAAAGATAATTAATCTGATTAGCTAGCCACATATAATAATGATAAGCACCTCAACAGATATTCTAGCAAGTCATTAGCATGGTATTAGGACGAACTACAAGGATATTTCCTAAGTTATTCTTAACTATAAAGTCTAGCATATCATAGTTAGCGCAAGTACACTTGGCAATCATTGCGAGAAAGGACTACGCCCATGCATAGTGATATTATCAAGGAAGATGAGAAACATAGCAATCACTCCCCCGTAATAATGTTGCTCTGCCTGCCTTACACACGGGAGGGGGACTATATAAGAACCAACGAAGCTGTCACCATCGCGGACCACCCCACGATCCGGCATATAAGGTGCAATCGCAGATAAATATGGTCTAAGCACCACGCCTACATAATATTTATCATTTACCCATGGATCCGATGGATAAACGCTATATGATCCTAAACATGTATATAATTCCAATCTAACTAAGCCAAGCGTATAACTACGATAAACTAAGAACAATATAATTGCAAACATAAACAAGTAGAGCAAAGTCATAATCAATATATTGAAATAGAACAAAGTTGTATTCATAATATTGAAGAACAAAGATGAACAATGAAGAACAGTAAAGGAATTACCAAGAATCCTCTTGACAGATCCGGAAACCAATCGAAGATTGACTCCTTCTAGTTCTAATCCTATGTAGCTATGCTATACTAGAGATCTAGTTGATGTGGTGGCTCTAGGGCTTGATCAGAGACTCTCCTCCTGAGATTAGGGTTTGAAGAATTGAGAATGAGGGAGTGCCTCCTCCAGGGGCCAGGGGTCCTGCTTATATAGCCCCCTCAAGTGAACATGGGCCGTCGGATCAAACCGACATTAATCGCACGGTTTTCCTTGATCCCTTAGGTCGGTGGAGCATAATCCGCGAGACGGAGCCTGATTGGCTCTCAGGCCAGGGCGGGCGCCCTAGGGAACAGGGCGGGCGCCCTGCCTCCGGGCCCGTTCGGCCTCCCGTTCGATCTCGTGGCTTCTGGAGTCTTCTAGATGATAGAAAATCGGTGAACACATTATTATCTCTATGTAAACCCGACGTGTGGGCCTTTCCTCCGTATTTTCTGATAACCCCCTGCAGAAACAGACAAACACCAAAACTCGTGGAATTCTGTCAGATAAAACCCTAAGTCTAGGTGTTGGTTGCATTTGGATCCTTTTCTTTATTTATTTAATAACTATATTTGGTACTTAAGGACCGTCAACAAACTCCCCCAAGCTTACCTCTTGCTCGTCCCTGAGCAAGGATAGACTCATTATGGATTAGAAGTTGCTGCAACGCCTTTGAACGTTGACGGTACATATGCTTTCAAATAAGGTCTCATCCCTGAGTTAGAGTAAACTGTCAAGACTTAAAACTTACTCATTTTTCCTTTCACCATGGGGCTTGCAACCGTCACCTGCATCTTGAGTGGTTAAAAGATAGAACGGTCTAGTCAAACGCCATGTCTCTTATTCTTGATCAGCTATAGCTCTGGAGTTTTTGCAAATTTTTCAAATAAAACTCAGAGATTCCTTGTATGACTTTCTCGGGTCTCTCTTTTGTGGTATTTCTGGATCCTTACCAAGGCAGTAATGGTATATGCCTTCTCTCTCAAAGTATGTGGTATTTATGGTATAAGGCGTAGTGGCATTGCCTTCTCTCTCACCCTACTCTAATAAGGCTTTGATATCTGGAGCTCATAGGTGGAAGATAAAGTATACATACTCATAGAACATTTATTGCATAGTCAAACCATGGATCCAGAGAAACAAGTCAATAAGTCAAATCAAGATGTGCATGTGTGGTGAATGAGTGGTGTATGGTGATGATGGTGATAACAAAAGTCTAATGCTCTTTTTGAGGGAATACATACCTTTCTTGCTTTTTGAAACTTTTGAGGAGAATGAGATGCTCTATTTTTTTTTCTTTTTTTTCCTCTCAGGTGGGTATCTTGTACCCCTAATTCTACTATCGGACACTTGTCCATTTTTACCTCTCGTCTCACTTTTTCTTTCTTCGAGGTTCCGAGCACTTGCTCCTTTTTATTTTCTCGTATTTATATTTTTTAGAGCAATCTCCCTCTTTTGAAAATATAGCAAGTGGTAGTAGAAATGACTTGAGCATTAACTTCACAGGAAATAACAGGAATAGGATAATGTTTTTGGCTATTCTCTCCCGGGTCAGGAGTAGAATAATTTTGGGCGAATCTGGAGATGGAAATGAGTGGATATATGTGGATGCGTACTTCCGGAGTAGAAGCAGCATGTATGAGTGAACGTGCAAGTGAATCTTGATTTTAACCACATGACAAGTTCCTAAGGGTCTACACAGCTTGACCACACTCAATGCCCATAAGCAGTAAGTAGTAAAAGTGCGGCTCTTATTCTAACAAGCATGTATATATGGCTGTGGTAGGAATTTAAACTCTCATCATACAGGAACTCATCATGCAACATTTTAAAGATTTTCAAAGATAAAATTCTCTAGAATTCTAGCATCTCTAGGAATAGATAAACCGCAGCTCAACCTTCCCATATCATATCCGTTAACAACTTAGACTTCAGATCAAGTTCTCTTCCCACTAGTTCAGGTTTAGAGCCAGTTTTAAATTATAACAGTTATGTCTAAACTAGAGAGAGAACAAATTTGAAAATTAGGCAGAGCAACTATTCATCATATCCATGCTAGAGTTTTATTTTCAAGATTCAGTTTAGCATAGCTACTTTATTTATTTATTAAACTAAGCAAATATATATAAACATAAAATATTTATTTGGGTTTTCATGATTATGCATCTTTTTATTTTAATAAAGCATAGGTATAAATGTAGATAAAAATACTTATCAGGATAAATGGGGGTGCTCTCCCCCAAGCTGGATCTTGACGTAATTTCTTCTGATGTAGCTAGCAGGTGCAGAGGTGTATTTGAATGTCGGCAGCACCCTGACAGCGATTAGGATATCCTCCGTCTGCTAGTCTTCCTGAATTCTGTGGAGCTCAAATAGACAACAAAGCTTCGTGGAACTTGATTAAGTGTTAGCATAAATATCTAGCCTTTATCATGTTTGAGCTTCCTTGATAATGTCACTCTCTATTTTTATTTTCATTTTTATAGAACAGAAAAAATATATATTATTTATTTTTTATGCCACCACAGTGAATGTACTTAGGGGTTTTATGCCACTCGCATACTCACATGGGGCTTACTGTTTTTAACATTTTTTTAGACAGAATGAACATGATTAACTAAGCAATAATTAAAGGAAAAATGATAACTACCAAGTTTACCTCTTGGCACGGCGTTCGGTGTTTTTAAGTCCTCCGAACAGGACTTCTTTTCTTCTTAGTTGTCCTGGGATTTGGGTGGCGTAGACGGTGGTTCCGGCAGCGCCTCCTCTTCTTGTGTAACTGTCTTCGCTTTCCATACCCGACTTGGTGCTTCGGTCTCCTGTTGTGTATCCTCGGGCCTTATGACCTCTCCTTCATAGTCTGCCCATACGTCCTTGATGGTTTGCCTCCTTTGGTTACAGTTACGTCGCCTTCTTCTTGTCCTGACCTTCGACCTTTCGGGATGTCTGATCTGCCATCTGAAGCTGAGTGTATGTTGGTTTTAAGGGCATGGTCCCGTACAAGAGCTGATAGGTGACTGTGGCCATTATGCTGACGCCTGATCCAGTGTCGCAGAGCGCCTTCTGAAAGGAGTATCCATTGATTGAGCACTCAATGCTTGGCATACCTGGGTCGTCCTTCTTGATTAGGAACGGCGACTTGAGTCGACCATCTTGACCTCCTTGAACTGCAGTGACCATCTTAGCTGATTCGGTCCATCCTTGGTTGTTTTTGTTCTGCTTGTTCCTCCTGTTGGTCCTCTTCCTTGGTTCATGTTGGGGTTGCTCTGGGATTTGTGTAATCTTGTTCTTGAAGGAAAACGTCTCCTTCCTCCCCTTGATGTTGAAGTTGATCTTCGCAGCGCTGGCGTAGATGACAGCTCCCGAGGTGTTTAAGAATGGCCTTCCCAGAATAACTGGTGACCTCTCATCGGACCCGGTCTCTATCACCACGAAGTCAGCTGGAGCGTACGAGGTACCAACTCGGACACACATGTTCTTTAATATTCCTTTAGGAAAGCTTAGTGTCCGATCTGCAAGCTGCAAACACATAGTTGTTTCTGATAAAGGATATGTAAAGAATTTTTCATAGAGTACCCTAGGCATAATGTTGACGCTGGAGCCAAAGTCACAGAGTGCTTCTGGGAAGTCCACCATGCCGATGGAGATCGGGATGACGGGGCGTCCTGGATCGCCTCTCTTGACTGGCAGAAGGTCATTATGTACTCCAACAGCGGGATTACTCCAATAGTTACCTGCATCAAACATGTCTACAAGATTTGCAGATTCTAATCCTTCCGGTTGTGATGGTATACCGGGGTTAGTAGCAGGAACAGCAGCAGCTATTTGATTTAACTGAGATTCAATCATTTTATTAAAGCTAATTTGGTTTTTGATGGCAGTAGAGAAATTATCCATTCTATTATTTATGTTTTCTAGTATTTTATCATTGGATGCCAATTTCTTAGACAAGTTATCCATTAGCTTTTCTTGATTAGACACTAACTCTCTCAGGGGTGGAAAATTATTATTGTTGTTGTAAGAGTTATTACCTTGATAATTACCTGAGTAGTTACCTGAGTAGTTAGGCCTCTGTTGATTCCAACCTTGGTTTTGTTGAGGACGGTTGTAGTTGTTGTTGTTGTTGATGTACCTTACATCCTCAAGCATCTCAGGGCAGTGATTGCCTGAGTGTCCAGTATCTCCACATTCCTCACAAGTCATGTGAGAGTCGTAGACGTTCATGACTTCTCTTTTGTCTCCAGCTTTGTCATCGAGCTTTTTCATGAGTAGGTCTAGCTTTGCAGACAGCATGTCTACCTCCTTGAGCTGGTGCATACCTCCACCCTTCTTGCGTGTTTGAGTCCTCTCTTCGTTCCAACCTTGGTTGGACGCCATCTTCTCCACAAGGGCTGTAGCTTGTGGTATGGTGAGTGATAGAAATGCGCCTCCAGCTGCAGCATCCATGGTCTCACGAGCACTAGTGATGAGCCCATGATAGAAAGTCTGCATAAGTAGCCAGCTCTCCATTCCATGATGGGGACATTCTAGGATGTAATCTTGAAAGCGCTCCCATGCTTCTGGAACGGATTCATCATGTTGTTGCTGAAAACTTGTAATCTTCCCACGGAGAGCATTGGTCTTGCCCATGGGAAAGAACTTAGCCAGAAAGTTCATAGAGCAGAGTGCCCACGTAGTGTTCTTATCCTTCGTCGCGTAGAACCACTGCTTCGCTCTCCCCAATAGTGAGAATGGGAAAATGCGAAGTAGTATGGCGTCTCTGGGAACATCTAATAAAGTGAATGTGCTGCAAATCTCCAGGAAGTGTTGGAGATGAGCACTTACATCTTCGTGCGGCTTCCCACAAAACTGGTTGGCTTGTACCATGTTGATGAGCCCTGGCTTGAGCTCAAAGTTCTTGTCGATGGCCGCGGCAGGTCCAGTGCGGATGTTGTCCGTAGTGGGAGCTGAGAACTCGCGGATCGTCTTGTTCGCCATGGCTGCGAACTCTGTTGACAAATTCCGGATGAAACTTCGGCGGTCTTCTGGATTGGATGAAGTGTTGCGTCGAAGTGTTGACTTCTTGAGCTTGGCTCTTGCCCCTCTGATTAATGCTTCGGGGTTGTCAACAAAATTTTCTAGAAGATGTCCTCTATTCATACATCACCCTGCAAAACAATAAGAATGGAAAAATACAGGGGTAAATCTGTATGGGAGAATTGATGATCTCAATCACTTATTGATGGGAATGATGACTCAAATTCCGTATTCATTCCTTGTTAGTAAATCAACCTTCCCCGGCAACGGCGCCAAAAATGCTTGTTGGGCATTCTTAACGTCATTACCAAAAGTAGACTTAGTTTTCTAATTCTGATAACGGTGCCAAAAATGCCGAACCTATCCCTCATGCCACTTAAGCCAAGTTGTCATCCCCAGCATGACATGAGAGACGCGGTATTGAAATATGCAACTGCTCTTCTAAATAAATAATAAATAAGATCTGCAAGCGCACAGATTAATACCGATGTAGCATTTTAACCGGGAAGTATTCCAGGTATCGTTATTTATATTTTTACCACTGGGAAGGGATTACTAACATCAATGTTGATTATGGAATGGAATATAGGAATGAGTATCAATCATTGCATGTATAAGTGAGAGCATTCATCTATCTCTTGCATACAGGGGTAAGTGTCACATAAAATATAGATAAAGTATGAATGGTGACAAAGATAATTAATCTGATTAGCTAGCCACATATAATAATGATAATCACCTCAACAGATATTCTAGCAAGTCATTAGCATGGTATTAGGACAAACTACAAGGATATTTCCTAAGTTATTCTTAACTATAAAGTCTAGCATATCATAGTTAGTGCAAGTACACTTGGCAATCATTGCGAGAAAGGACTACGCCCATGCATAGTGATATTATCAAGGAAGATGAGAAACATAGCAATCACTCCCCCGTAATAATGTTGCTCTGCCTGCCTTACACACGGGAGGGGGACTATATAAGAACCAACGAAGCTGTCACCATCGCGGACCACCCCACGATCCGGCATATAAGGTGCAATCGCAGATAAATATGGTCTAAGCACCACGCCTACACAATATTTATCATTTACCCATGGATCCGATGGATAAACGCTATACGATCCTAAACATGTATATAATTCCAATCTAACTAAGCCAAGCGTATAACTACGATAAACTAAGAACAATATAATTGCAAACATAAACAAGTAGAGCAAAGTCATAATCAATATATTGAAATAGAACAAAGTTGTATTCATAATATTGAAGAACAAAGATGAACAATGAAGAACAGTAAAGAAATTACCAAGAATCCTCTTGACAGATCCAGAAACCAATCGAAGATTGACTCCTTCTAGTTCTAATCCTATGTAGCTATGCTATACTAGAGATCTAGTTGATGTGGTGGCTCTAGGGCTTGATCAGAGACTCTCCTCCTGAGATTAGGGTTTGAAGAATTGAGAATGAGGGAGTGCCTCCTCCAGGGGCCAGGGGTCCTGCTTATATAGCCCCCTCAAGTGAACGTGGGCCGTCGGATCAAACCGACATTAATCGCACGGTTTTCCTTGATCCCTTAGGTCGGTGGAGCATAATCCGCGAGACGGAGCCTAATTGGCTCTCAGGCTAGGGCGGGCGCCCTAGGGAACAGGGCGGGCGCCCTGCCTCCGGGCCCGTTCGGCCTCCCGTTCGATCTCGTGGCTTCTGGAGTCTTCTAGATGATAGAAAATCGGTGAACACGTTATTATCTCTATGTAAACCCGACGTGTGGGCCTTTCCTCCGTATTTTCTGATAACCCCCTGCAGAAACAGACAAACACCAAAACTCGTGGAATTCTATCAGATAAAACCCTAAGTCTAGGTGTTGGTTGCATTTGGATCCTTTTCTTTATTTATTTAATAACTATATTTGGTACTTAAGGACCGTCAACAGGGTATTCAAGAATCAAATTTTCTTTTGCAGAAAAGCTTACTAAAGTAAGTTCTTATCTTCAATATTTTACTTTTACCATTGATGGTTCATTAACCAATTCTAGGTGATCCTAATCTAGATCAAAGTAATTATGATCAAAACACTTCTCATTCTTTCTTTCCATTCCAGTTCTTAACTACGCTGTAAGTCAGGTGATCAAGTCTCCATAACCGAGGAGCAACGACGATTCGAACCGATTATACCCAGCTGGGGATCTCTAACATCATGACATATGTAGAACCAAATCTTGCATATATGAACCCTCATTTAGATCTCCCAAAACCAGAACGTGTCCATCGCCACCCGAGAGTACAGTACTCCTCGAACCCGGCCCGATTCTAGCCCAGAGGGTACACGCTACTCCCGCCATCTCTCCACTCCCAGTGCGAGGTTAGACGTTCTCGTAATGGAATCACTAACATTTTGGGCTTACCCAAGGCATGAGGCTAGTTGCAAAGTCTCGAAACATAGGCCGGCTTACAACGGACGGTCCTTAACTGACAAGGCAGAAACACTACATTGGGACTAATTTCCCAATGCATGTTAGCAGTGGCCAAACCACCTGCCCGATCTTTCAAGTTCATTCTCATCTTTCAATATTCATTAAGTATGTCATCATGGCTATGTAAACATTTCATTTAAAAGCTTAACTTCTAAGCATAGCGAAGCATACTACGCATTTTCCGTAAAACAGGTATCAAGGTTGATATCGCAATAATCAAGGATGATAATGCAGCAATTAGGTTATCACTCAACTCCTAATTACTTAATGCAGTAAACCATAATATAAATAATAAAATATTTGTAAAACTCAAGGTAGGGTTTAAATGCACCAGGGCTTGCCTTGCTCTGACACGATGACCGACTCAGACTCGAGGACTCCAACGTCTGGTTCGGAACCCACCAACGATAGCTCTTCTCCGGAAGCTTGCTCGGTGACTTCGACTTCTTCGAAAGCGGGAACTACACGATTACATAATATGCTTCAACATGATGCTCAATGATAAACATGATGCTTGATGATAAAATGCCACGAGTTACGACTTGAGTACAACTTCCCTTCACGGTACAGTCGCAAACAGAAAACCTACTAACTAGAAGCGACAACTCCAGCGATACCAGCTTTTAACCCTAAGTAAGTTACTAACGAGCTCAAACATGGAATTAAGGTGCCAAAGATCACCAAAGAGTAGTGACCTAAGGACATCACTCAATCAAAAGGGCACACAACACTTAAAGTTCTCAAATTAACATTTATTTACTATTTAAATAATTAGGGCATAATTAGAAGTTGATCAAACTTTATCTAAACAAGCTCAAACTTTTTCTATGGATTAAGGATGATTTAAAACAGTGTCATAACAAATTTCATAACTTTTGGATTAATAAATTAATTATTAAAATTCCTAGAAGTTGCATTTAATCTTTATTGGAACCAATTAATTCCACTGCATAAAGTACTCAAATTTAGGGTTTAACATTTTTCCTAGATAGTTTACACATTAAGAGACTCACACAAAAATTTTCATGAATTTTGGAACTATACACAATTTTTAATGAAATAAACAAATAGCTACACTATTCATTAATTCGAAAAAGAAAAAACAAAACCAAAAACCGAGCCGGGCTGACTCCTTCTCTCCCGCGGTCCGGCCTAGCCGAGCGGCCCGCTCGCGCTCGCGCTCGCGCTCGGCAACGCGGCCCAGCAACGCGGCCCAGCAACGCGGCCTGCCTCGCCCGCGCTTGCGCGTTCTCTCTCTCACTGACAACCCTGCCCCACATGTCATCACCCTCCTCTCTCTCTCCCGCTCGCTCCCGCGCGCTCGCTCACCCTCGCGCGGTGGCCGGCCAGTGACCGGAGCTTCGGTCAACAAACTGACCCTACCATCACCATCTACACCTTCCCACGATTCCATTTTGCTAGATAACACCACGGTTCGAGCTCCGGTGATAGTTCACCGACGACGGTGGCGGCTCGACGGCCACGGTGCCCGATGACTCGACGGTATAGCACGGTAGCAGCTAAAATAGCGTGAGGAAAACGATCAGGAGCTCACAGCGGTGACGATGGCGGTCTCGGGGATGATGGAGAGAAGCCGGAGTGGCCTGGCCACGGGAGGCGACGGTGGCGGTGCTCCGACCGGAGTTGGACACGGGAGTGGGTGGCTGTGGTGATTCAGACCAAATTGGGCTAGCTCAAGGGTTCACGAGGTGCGCAAGGTCAAGGCGAACGCGATGACGCACTTTGCGTGGCTGGAGGTGGCTCAATGGCGGCAGCGGCGAGCGGCGGAGCTGCGGTGGCGGCGGTGGCGAAAATGGGGAAAACGAAGAACGTCACTGTGACCTCGACGTATTTATAGACGATGGTCGCGGCTACAGAGCTGGTGTTGATGCAAAAGTGAATCTGCAAACATAAAGGGATAATACCCGAAATCGATATCCAAAGCGTGCCAGTCGATTTGACCTGTTAATCGACAAGGATGAAGATACGAGCACTTTGGTCCTGACAACAGCGATACGCCCGGAAGCCACGGCCAAGAGGTACTCACGCGGAACTCGAGGATCAACGAAGATTGCACTTAGAGCAATGCAACTCGCCGAATCGATGAGAACTCGTAAAAAGGAAAAATATGCAAATTGACGAAGTCACCGAAAAGTAGATGTAAATAAGAGTAAAAGCTGTTTTTTGATGTATTTATTGATCTCCTATTACATTGCCCTTCACTCTATATTTATACCCTGATCTATAGAAACATAACCAAATACGACTAGGACACTAAATCCAAATCTACGGAAAAAATATGACTTTGATACAACTCAGACTCTACTAATCATAAACAAGGAAATTAACTCCTATTTTATTCCATAGTCCGCCTTAATCACGATGGTATTCTCATCGACCTCCTTTTCAACGGCACAGCCCCTGTTCCATCGGCAGCAGCCTTCGAGCTCCTTCCATCGGTACATTCCCTGTTTCATCAGCTGCAGTCTTCATACCTTCCTTCATCGGTACATCCTCTATCTCATCGGCAGCAGTCTCCAAACCCTCTTTCATCGGCATCGGCAATAACACCCTTAACCTCATCGGCAACATTTCAAATCAAATTCATACACTGCCACCACTCCAGAAACAAACTTATTCTCCTTGGCAATCAATCTATACGGTAACCTTTCCTCTGTTGATTAGCCCTTCCTGATCATCTTGACACGTGCCAAAAACGATGTCAACACATGCCCCCCAATTTCGGAGTATAAGATACTGATGCTCCGAAATTTACTCCAACTGATGCTTGCTATTGCCCATTCTCCAAGCATAACATGATTTGTTACTAGATTTAATCAAATCTAGTTCTAATCCATGCATCTCAATAAATATCGCACATTTTCCAACCTTCTTTACCTTAATTACGGTTGAGATACCAAAATAACAATCCATCAGCAAGATCTTACCACAACGCATCATTTTTAGAACTGAAAAATCCTGTATCGAGATATCCTTCAAGTCATGATTACTTGCCGTCAAATCTTCTGCACCATCCCTTGATTGTCGTGCGAACAGTTACCATATCCAACTGAACCACCTCGATCCATTCGCATACGGCATAGAGATAAGTCAAGAATACCCCTACTCCAAATAACCTATAAATAGATTTCTCCGGGCTGTTCATCTTCTACCTTCAAACTCCATCCTTTGGCATTCTCACTCCGGCGGCAACCCTAACCAACGACCGCGCGTCCTCAACTCATCAGAGCCATCATCATCTTCAAGTTCCCAGCTCGTGCCCTCATCCGCTTGAAGCAATGGCTGTTAACTTCGACGTCCCTGCGGTTCGTTCTTCCTCTTATTACTTTTACTTTAATCCTTTCAGTTCCCTGCGAGTTCTTACAGTCGACATCTTTCTTTCTCTCTCATTTTCTTGGTCCTCCAAACTCAGGAACTTCGCAATACACTGGTGATTCCAACCCATCAACCACCTCTCCATTGCCTAGGTCCGATGGGCGATCCAGATCCAACTGACCTGATTAATGCAGAGGCAAATCGTATCCCCTTCAAATCTCAAAATTTCTCTTTGAATCTGTGGAAAGACACGTTTCGTTCTTGGCCCAAACCCACCAAAGGGTGGAAAAACTGGTTCTTGAGGGTCAACAGATCAATGCAAGTGTACTGGGCAGAACGGAAGATAGATCAGTGTATCAGGCTATCCATTGCCGATATGCAAAAGAATGAATCCATGATGATAGCTGCTGCTCAGTTTTGGTCTGACACCACCAACACCTTCATGTTTGGTCATGGCCCATGTGCCCCCACTCTTGCCGATGTATACATGCTCACGGGCTTAGACATCTCAACTGTTGATGAAGGCCATATTTTCGGCAGAAAAGCTGAATACAGAGTAACTACACGCAACATCGGCGGCTGGACGGGATATATCCAAGAGTACCAAAAGACTGGCACCGTCAATCAAAGGGAACATGCCACATTCCTGAACATGTGGCTGGAAAAGTTTATTTTCTGCGGCCGATCGGTAGGACCAACTAACGCTTTCCTTCCAGCAGCAGAACTCTTAGCTAACGGCGTCAGATTCCCACTTGGCCGATATCTCCTGAGCTCAACCTACCACCTTCTTCACCAAGTATCTCAGAAGCTTATACTTGGTGAACCCATCGGCAATCTGGGAGGCCCATGGTGGTTTGTTAATATGTGGTTAAACTCTCACATGCACAAGCGTTTACAGTGGGATCTCTTTGCTCAGGAATTCCCACGAGAGATTCCCGAAGAATATGTCCTTAGGGATGATGAATCGGCAACACGCCCCCCTCTCAACTTCGGTGAAGCAATAATCGTCCTTCCCGGAACAGAAGCCAATGAGGACCAAATCGGCAGATTTTTTCAAACTTTATACCATGGCCTCTCTCGTGACCTCAGGGCTTGGGTACCTTATATCGATGAGGATAACAAGTTCCCTCTCCTCTTCAATTTCACCGATAGTGATCTGAACCAAGACAATGATCTCATGATGGCCATTATCACCCCCAGAGCAATCCCAGTCAACACATTTGGTAGCGGGAAAGCCTCCCATATTACTTATGAATTCTACAATCCATCGGCAATATCTCGCCAGCTGGCCTTTGGGCAACTGCCCATCAAACTATGTTATGCCGATGTGATTAAGCCCAGAGAAATCATTACTGCTGGAACTGAATGGAGCAGGATAGTAAGACTTGCTCCCGATGCCGATATTTCAAATGTCGATCTCTCCGCCTGGTCACCAGCTTCTTTCATAACAGAGTCATATAAGCAATGGTGGCAGGAGTGGAAAGAACAGCTGTTTTCAACGTCTGTTCACACATATCGGCACTTGATCGACCTCGATTATGCTATTCCTGACAATGCAGTAAGTTTCTTTTAACTTCTGTCCTTTTCCTTCCTTTTATTATGTATATCGGTAGTTAACCTTCCTTGAAATAGGCTGATGATCCAGTTCCACCAATAAGCAAAAGCGGAAAACCCTTTAACCTCCATCCAGCCTCTCCAGTCTCAGCAATCGGCTACAACGCCCCCACCTTAGAAGCCTTGACCTTCCAAAGGGCTCGCACCAAAACCATCTCTTCCAGACCAAGACTGGGAACATCCAGGGCTTCTCCAAAGGCTGCTGCTTCAAGCCTGATCAAGGCCTTTAAGGTAATAATCTTGCTTATTCTATTTCCTGCCGATACACTTCATATTAACACACAACTATCAGGGTGTACAAGCTGCAGCTGGATCGTCATCGGCAACTTTACCAAGCACCACAACTTCTACCCCTCCTTCAGAGGTATTCTCTTATTTTTACATTTTTCTCTATTAAATATCCAATCTTATACCTGTTTTTGCAGCAACAAATGGGCACATCGGTAAGCACACCAAGCATGCAGGCTCCTCAACCAACAGATGTTGATGCCCCCCAGCCAGTTGTTGTTGAAGCACAAACAAAGCGTAAAGCTTTGACCGATGCTGAGGCTCAACAGAAACGACAGAAATCTTCACCAGCCCCTGCGTCTGATCCAACACCCGTCAGTCAACCCTCTGAACAAACTGCTCCTGCCCAAGATACATCATCGGCAATTATACCTCAAGGGCCGACTACCGATGCGATCATAGAAGATATTCCATCGGCATCTTCTACCGATCCTTCGTATGACCCTTTACAAGCCGCTCCCTCAAACCAAGCTCAAGAAATTGCCCTGAAGCAGGTAAACCAATCAATTACTTGGTTTATTATATCCCCAAATATCATAAACAGGATTTCTAATTCTCTTTATTTCATAGGAACAAGACTCTCCCGATAGCTTATTCTCTTTTGCTATCGATGTTTCTGATGACGATGGAGAAGAAGCGAGTTCCTCCCTGGCGTTGGGAACAATATCGTCAGACACCCTTGGCAAGCTAGAAACCCTCCTAAATCTGCTACAGCAAGACACTGCCCAATTGGTGATCGACTCGGATCCTGCAAGGTCTATCTTCAAAACGATCCGCGGCCAAGTCCCTGCCAATGTTGAAGAAATCATCTTTCCAGCAGTCCATCTGGAGAGCAGACAACTTCAATATCAAAGGGCCGTTCATCGTATTGCTGACAGAACAGCTCAGTCTCAACTTAAAGAAGAAATGCTACAGCTGAAGCAGACTGCCGACGAGAAGCACAAGAACATCAACAATTTGCAAGCCTCCAGTGCCGATATTAAACAGAAAATCTCCGATCTATCGGCAAAGAAAGCAGCCCTGCTAGCTGAATTGGAAAAGGTTGAGACAGCTCTGACTCAAGCTAAACAAGAAGAAGACCAGCTTCCCGACGCCATTAAGGCCCTTCAACAGGAACGAGATGCTCAAGCTCGCAAGGCCTTGGCCTTGAAAAAGAAAATCAAGCCTGTAGAAGGAAGTGCCGATGAAGATGCCAAAGAATTAAAAGAAGCCGATGAAATTCGCCTGCGTGCGATATCAGCCATCCAGGCTTTGTTAAATTAGCGCATCGGCACAATTGATACTTTGTTTTAACTCCAGCCGATAGGATTGTTATCGGCAACTATACTCTTATGCATCTATCCAGATACTAGGGTAATATTTCTTTAAATATTTTCCATTTAACGCTCTGGGAAATACAACTCCTTCGAGAGTTTCAAGAATATACGCATTACCAGGAACAGACTGATTTATCCGATATGGACCTTCCCAATTAGGAGACCATTTGCCAAACTTAGAACTTTTAGTCCCAATCGGTAAAATCAATTTCCAGACTAATTCACCATCGACAAATTCCTTTACCTTCACTTTCTTGTCATACCATCTAGCTACCCTTTTCTTATTCTCCTCGATGCTAACCAAAGCTTTTAACCGATGACCTGCTACATCTTCCAATTCATCTTTCATAAGAATATCATAATCATCGGCTGTTAGTTGATCCTGAAAGCGCATTCGCCTAGAGCCAATCTTAATCTCCCAAGGTAATACCGCATCGTGTCCATACACCAATTGATAAGGTGATACCTTGGTTGCACCATGACATGCCATCCGATATGACCACAAAGCTTTATTTAATATTGTATGCCACTTTTTAGGATATTCTTTGATCTTGCGCTTAATAAGTTTGATAATTCCCTTATTAGATGCTTCAGCCTGGCCATTAGCTTGGGCATAATATGGTGAAGAATTCAAAACTTTAATTCCCATACTTATAGCAAACTCATCAAATTCACCTGATGTAAACATAGTGCCCTGATCGGTAGTGATGGTTTGAGGGATGCCAAATCGGTAAACAATATGCTCCTTCACAAAATCAACCATGTTAGCCGATATCACCTTTTTCAAAGGAATTGCTTCAACCCACTTTGTGAAATAATCGGTAGCAACCAGAATAAACTTATGCCCTTTACTCGATGGTGGATAAATTTGACCGATGAGATCAATAGCCCAACCCCTAAACGGCCAAGGTTTAATTATGGGGTTCATAGCCGATGCGGGTGCTCTTTGAATATTACAGAATTTTTGACATTCCTGACATCCTTTAAAATATTTAAAACAATCCTCAAGAATAGCCGGCCAATAATATCCATTTCTTCTGATCATCCATTTCATCTTGAATGCTGACTGATGAGCCCCACATACTCCTTCATGAATTTCACTCATCAGGCCTTTTGATTCCTCTATGCTAACACACCTGAGTAAAACTCCATCTATGGTACGGTAATATAATTCATCATCGAGGAGTACATACTTTGTTGCTTGGAACCTTACGCGTCTTTCAACCTTTTTAGATGAATTCTTTAAATAATCAATGATTTCCTTTCTCCAGTCATCGGCATCAGCCACCGATGTCAATGCTTCTTGAACAGGTTGATATCCTGAAGCATGCTGAGCCAATCGGTTAGCCTCTTCATTATGCATCCGGGAAATATGCTCCAGATGAAAACTCCTAAACCCTTTTAACAATTCCAAACACTTTTCATGATATGAAATTAGAATTTCACTTCGGCATTCATAAACCCCAATCAGCTGATTTATAACTAGCATAGAGTCACCAAAAACTTCAACAGCATCAGCCTGTACTTCTTTAAGCAATTCTAACCCTTTTATCAGGGCTTGGTACTCAGCTTGATTGTTTGTCGATGTGGCGACGATCGGCAATGAGAATTCATACTTCTTCCCCTGAGGGGAAATCAACACGATGCCAATGCCTGCCCCTTCACCACAAGTAGACCCATCAAAGAAAAGTGTCCATGGAGCAACTTCCAGAGAATCCACCGTGTTGCAATGTTGAGTAACAAAATCGGCCATAACCTGTCCTTTAACTGCCTTAGCCGATTCATAACATAGGTCAAATTCTGATAACGCTAAAATCCATTTACCAATCCTACCATTTAATATCGGCATAGATAGCATATATTTGACCACATCATTTTTGCATACGACAGTACATTCTGCCGATAGTAAATAATGCCTCAACTTACTACAGGAGAAATATAAACATAAGCATAATTTCTCAATGGCCGAATACCTGGTTTCAGCATCTATTAACCGTCTGCTCAAATAATAAATAACACGCTCCTTCCCTTCAAATTCTTGAATAAGAGCTTAACCGATAACAGTATCTTCAGTTGATAAATACAATCTGAAAGGTTTTCCATGCTGGGGTGGAACTAACACTGGAGGATTTGTTAAATAACTCTTAATCTGATCTAAGGCCAATTGCTGTTCATCCCCCCATTTAAACTCCTGATCGGCTTTCAATTTCAATAATGGACTGAAAGCCTTGATCTTGCCTGACAGATTAGATATAAACCTTCTGATGAAATTAATCTTACCGATCAAGGATTGTAATTCAGTTTTATCGGCAGGAGCAACGACCTTGTTAATTGCCTCAATAGACTTTCTACTAATTTCAATGCCCCGCTGATGCACCATAAAACCCAAGAATTGTCCTGCCGATACACCAAATGCACATTTATTAGGATTCATCTTTAATCCATGTTTTCTTGTGCACTCCAGTATCTTCCATAGATCGGTTAGATGCTTTGTGATGTCTCCAGACTTAATCACTATGTCATCAATGTAGATTTCTACCAATGTGCCGATATATTCATGGAAAATAAAGTTCATAGCTCTTTGATAAGTAGCACCAGCATTTTTCAAACCAAATGTCATAACTATCCACTCAAATAATCCCACATGACCTGGACACCTAAAAGCAGTCTTGGAGATATCTTCTTCAGCCATGAATATTTGGTTATAACCCGCATTTCCATCCATGAAACTAATAATCTGATGCCCTGCTGCAGCATCAATCAACAAATCAGCAATCGGCATTGGATAACCATCCATCGGTGTGGCCTTATTAAGATTCCTGAAATCAATACAAACACGGAGTTTTCCATTTTTCTTATATACAGGAACCACATTAGAAATCCACTCTGCATATCGACACTGCCGAATAAACTTTGCCTCAATTAACTTGGTTATTTCGGCCTTAATATCAAGGAGTATATTAGGATTGCATCGGCGAGCCGGCGGTTGATGTGGCCGAAATCCAGATTTAATAGGCAACCGATGTTCAACTATAGATCGGTCTAATCCAGGCATTTCAGTATAATCCCAAGCAAAACAATCTTTATATTCCTTTAACAAATCAACTAGTTGCTGTTTACACTTGGAATTTAACTTAGAGCTAATAAAAGTGGGCCTTGGCCTATCGCCTTCACCAATATCTACTTCTATTAAATCATCTGCCGATGTAAATCCTTGACCTAATTTTCCATCATCGGCAAATCTATCCATTAAAACTCTTCTTCAGAACCGACTGCTTGGATCGGTAGAATTTCATAATCGGCAATCTTGAGGAACTCCTTTTCCCAGGCTTCTCCCGATATGCACTTGGTTCGCTCATAAGTATCTGATTCTGCCGATGCAATGATATAAGAAGAGTCACCAGGAACAACTTCAATCTTATCTCCAATCCATTGTACCAGACATTGATGCATTGTAGAAGGAACACAACAATTAGCATGAATCCAATCCCTTCCCAAAAGTAGATTGTATGCACCCTTGCCATTAATAACAAAGAAAGTTGTCGGTAAAGTTTTACTGCCGATGGTCAACTCAACACATACTGCCCCTTTAGCTGGTGATACATTGCCTTCAAAATCTTTTAGCATCATATCGGTCTTAGTTAAGTCTTGATCTCCCTTACCAAGCTTCCGATACATCACATAAGACATAATATTAATTGCAGCTCCTCCATCAATAAGTATCTTAGATACAGGCTGCCCATCAACTCTGCCTTTTACAAATAAAGCCTTGAGGTGTTGTCTCTCATCATCGGCAGGCTTCTCAAAAACGGCCATCATTGGATCTAGCATTAATTGAGCTATTTGGTCAGAGAAAACAGTCTCTTCTTCGCTATCAGACAAGGCCAAAAATTCCATCGGCAACATAAACACCATATTGACATCTGCCGATGGACCTCTATTTTTGTGCCTTATCTGCCACTGCTGGTTACCAGATCTCTCATTGGAAGGACTTTCTTCTTGATATAAATCTTTTTGATGTTCTCGCTGCATTTTTCTCTTCTGTGTTTTTGTCAAACCTTCTGGACACCATTGAGGAAGCTTAGTTTTCCAAACTGGCTGATAAGTCCTAGTTGTCTCCACACGACGTATATTAGGATCCCTGTAAAATATTTCTTCATCAGGAACTCTTGCATTTGCCATCTCTTCAAGTTCCTCTTGGTTTCTTGGAAAATATGCAACGCGTTTACCAAGCCTTTCATGCACACTGAGCCTGCCCCCCAGCCGATCATGTACTGACGCTCTCCCTCTGATCGGCTCATTAATGAGAAAACCTTGATTACCAGATTGAAACCTTCTTACAGGATGATTAACCCCATAATAGCCATTGCACTCTGGACAATTCTCAACAGTAGGTAACTTAATACCTTCTTCCCAACAATGAATAAAAAACAGACAATTCCAATGATCCTTATGCCGATTCCACTCTTCTTGACGCCTTTCCTCTTGTTGTCGTCGATATCGGTCCCTTCGCTGACGCCAGCCTTCTTGTTGTCTTCGATGAGTAATCACGATGCCAGATCGAGGAGGTCTCCCAGAACCGCCACTTTCCGTCAATAGCCCCTTGTCTTTTGCATCATCGGTAGTTATCCGATGTTGGGGATCTACTGATGCATTCTTTTCAGCAACTTCCGATGTCAACACCTTAATTTTCCCTTCAGCATCCAACATATTTGCTGGAAAAGGATGTTGATCAATTTTCATTGGCTTTTGAATCTTGGAATTGCCAAATTTTATCCTGCCAGATTCAATAGCTAATTGCAATTGCTGTCTAAACACCTTGCACTCATTGGTACTGTGTGAAGTTGCATTGTGCCACTTGCAATACAGCATATGCTTCAACTCTTCTGCCGATGGGATCACATGATTAGGTGACAATTTAATCTGGCCCTCCTGAAGCAAAAGATCAAATATCTTATCGGCTTTGGTGACGTCAAAAGTAAACTTTTCTGGCTCTTTGTGACCAAAGGGACAAGATATCGGCTTCTTATTCTTAACCCACTCTGCCAAACCGATAACTGGTTCATTATCTGAATCAGAATCTTCCGCCTCTTCAACAAATGAAACTTTCTTGTTCCAATTTCTCTTAGGTTCAAAAACCCTAGTGTCTTGATCAGAAATCCTTTGCACTAAATGACTTAGGCTTTCGAACTCCTGAGAAGCATATCTGTCTTTAAGGTGTGGTAATAATCCCTGAAAGGCTAAATCGGCAAGCTGCCGATCATCCAATACCAGACTATAACATTTGTTCTTTACATCTCGTAGCCTTTGCACAAAGCCTTCTACCGATTCATCATTGCGCTGTTTCATCTTTACCAAATCGGTGAGCTTCTTTTCATGAATTCCGGCAAAGAAATACTTATGAAATTGTTTTTCCAGATCAGCCCAGGTGATAATAGAATTTGGCGGGAGTGAAATAAACCACGTAAATGCTGATCCAGATAGAGATGACGAGAACAGACGAACTCTCAATTCATCTCTACAAGCTGCCTCTCCACATTGAATAATAAAACGATTAACATGCTCCATGGTTGATGTATCGTCTTGCCCAGAGAATTTAGTGAAATCTGGCACTTTGTAATGATTTGGGAGAGGAATTAAATCATATGCCGGAGGATACAGAGTCCGATAAGAATAAGTATTACCCTTGGGCTTGATCCCAAATTGATCCCTCATAATTTCTGCTATCTTATCGGCCCAAAAAACATCGACATCTTGCTGACGATATGGTTGAATCTCTGCTGGAGGTATCTGTTGATACCCTTCTGCATACCTTTGTTGCCCACGATCTCCAGCAATTGGCATATTTGCTACTAACTGTGGTCCATTAACCTGCTGAAAGGGGTTCATCGGCTGAGCTGCCGATGCTTGATTCTGAAAACCAGCATGCATGTGACCTTGATGAACTCCTGTGGCTTGCTGATTTGGCTGAACTGTATGTTGAGTAGGAAACTGCCCTGACCAATTATTAGTATTCATCGGCACAAAGTTTGCCGATGGCTGGTAGCTTATTGGCATTGCTGGATAATTACATCCAACTTGAGGCATAACCTGGACTCCAGGTTGACTGGTGATAGGAGCCTTCTGCTGCATCGGTAACAAATTTGCCGATGGACTTGAACTAGATGTTTGATTCAGAGACGCCTGAAAACCTCCCAGACCCGGTTGTACAGTAGTTGTAATATATTGAGGCGCTTGGGCTATCGGCAAACCAGCCGATGGGATAGGAGTTTTTCCCGCTGCATCAAACACTTGAGATAATACGTGATTGAAAGTAGATGGCTCCGGAGGCATACCATATCCCCACCAATTAGCAGGAGTTTGATTACTCTGTGGTATATGACCTGATAAAGCTGATGCTGATAAATCTGTACCAAGCTGAACTCGTCCTGATAATGCTGAATCTGGACGCACCGGAGTAGATTGTGCATTAGATAATCCTGCTGATACTGGAGGAGAAGAAATCTCTATACCCGCAACGGGTGGAGGAGCCATGGAGCAACAGCAGATGCTGCTTCCAGTTGATGATAAGCAGGCCTGACGTAATGAGGTGACGCTTGCCCTTCTTTGAAAGTTTGAATCACAGCATTATGAACAGTATTGGACAGCACATTGGAGTGATTAATTAAAGCATGATTTACCGCAGAATTAACCATCTCTTGAAGTTTACCAGGATTAGGATCAAATGTAACCTGCCGAGGCAACGGCAAGTCCTGCTTCTGGATGACTTGTCCACTTTTGTTCACGCTGAATGACTTTAAGCAAAGCTGTCTGTATTCTTCAATAGCCTTCTCCATAGCCTGCTTCTGATCGTCCTTAAGATCTTCTTCTGTTACTGCGATGATATTCCCAGCATCGATCTCATGATTAGGCATCTTGACTAGATCTGTCCCACTGGGCGTGCCAAAAGATGTGTTGATGCAAAAGTGAATCTGCAAACACAAAGGGATAATACCCGAAATCGATATCCAAAGCGTGCCAGTCGATTTGACCTGTTAATCGACAAGGATGAAGATATGAGCACTTTGGTCCTGACAACAGCGATACGCCCGGAAGCCACGGCCAAGAGGTACTCACGCGGAACTCGAGGATCAACGAAGATTGCACTTAGAGCAATGCAACTCGCCGAATCGATGAGAACTCGTAAAAAGGAAAAATATGCAAATTGACGAAGTCGCCGAAAAGTAGATGTAAATAAGAGTAAAAGCTGTTTTTTGATGTATTGATTGATCTCCTATTACATTGCCCTTCACTCTATATTTATACCCTGATCTATAGAAACATAACCAAATACGACTAGGACACTAAATCCAAATCTAAGGAAAAAAATATGACTTTGATACAACTCAGACTCTACTAATCGTAAATAAGGAAATTAACTCCTATTTTATTCCATAGTCCGCCTTAATCACGATGGTATTCTCATCGACCTCCTTTTCAATGGCACAGCCCCTGTTCCATCGGCAGCAGCCTTCGAGCTCCTTCCATCGGTACATTTCCTGTTTCATCAGCTGCAGTCTTCATACCTTCCTTCATCGGTACATCCTCTATCTCATCGGCAGCAGTCTCCAAACCCTCTTTCATCGGCATCGGCAATAACACCCTTAACCTCATCGGCAACATTTCAAATCAAATTCATACACTGCCACCACTCCAGAAACAAACTTATTCTCCTTGGCAATCAATCTATACGGTAACCTTTCCTCTGTTGATTAGCCCTTCCTGATCATCTTGACACGTGCCAAAAACGATGTCAACAGCTGGAATGTTCACGCCGTCGCGCTGGCGCTTCCGACCATGCGCGAAGGGTCTGGGCGGCCACGGCGGCTCGCCGGCGCCCATACCACGCGGTGGCCGGCCGCCATTGCCGCGGCACTGTAGCACTCCCCCCCAAATTTAAATTTTCAAACTATTTTCTCAAATTACTCTCAAATTCATGTGGAAACTTGAAAAACTTCCAATACATGAAATCTTCAAAATTTCAAGGTCTACAAGTTTTGTATTGAACACTTTTTCAAATTCTCACTGGATTTTGAAATTTGAGTTTAAATTCAAAAGGGGACACATTTTTGGGATTTGGTAATTTCGAAATTACTTTTGATTTCATATTGAAACTTCAAAATCTCTAAACACCAAAGTTGTACATCTTGACAAGACCTACAACTTTGCTGTTCAAAACATTTTCAAATTCTGCATAAATTTTGAAATCTTAGTTTGGGGACAAAAATGAGTCAAATCTGAAATTTGTTTATTTTCAAAATTGCTCCACATTTTACACTAAAACTTTGAAAACTCCAAACACCAAAGTTGTAGCCCTTGAAAAGTTCTACAAACTTGGTTTTGAACTTTTTCCCAAATTTTGCTTAGATTTTGAATTATTTAAAAAGGGGTAAAAAAGGGTTTTGAAATTTAGGGTTTTCGGAGGAATTTTCAATTGGAATTTGTTGCTACTTTGATTAGTGTTTACTTAGTGATCAAACCATCATCCAAGGGCATCATTTGGACCAACATGACATGGTTGACCAAATGTCACTCTTGGTTGACCAAATTAGCTTTTGAAATTCTTTTACATTTTTCCACAAATTTGAATTTGAATTCGAATCGGAAAATTCGTGACAAGTTTTGGGACTCCAACTCAAACTCAAACTTGGAGCTTCATTTTAGTGTTGTACTTAAGCTCATACTCTACACTTGGCACTAGTGTGCAACACAGTCACACACCTCAAATTACGCAGGGTATGGACTAAGTATTTGCGGTGGCATTCGAAATTAGGGTTTTTGGGTTCGGAGCACACCACTGAGAAGCACATCCAAACTAGATAAGTAAACTTATTTTAGTTGATGCATAACAAGGTTGACCTAATCATGGATGCTTTGCGATGCATTATGATGACATGGCAGATTAATTAGCACTATAACACCCGGGGTGTTACAACCCTTCCCCCTTAAAGAAATCTCGTCCCGAGATTTAAAGCCTTGAGTTAAGTAATGGAAAAAGGAAACGTGTCAAGCAAACACGTCCAAGACTTGTCTACAAAACAGGTAGGGTTTTCTACATTACAAGGATTTGAAAAGGATAGGCTACAGTTTAAAGAAGAAATTGCAACCTAGATAGAAGCAAAGAACTCCGGGAAATTCTCCAACAGGTAATCCTCCGATTCCCAGGTGGCTTCCTCTTCTGAATGTTGATTCTATAGTATTCTGTACCATTTAGTTGTTCTACTTCGGATAACATGATCTTTTTTATCCAAAACACGGATAGGATGTTCAGAATAGGTCAAATCCGGTTCAAGTTCAACTCCATCAACATCAACAACTTGATCATGTACTTGCAAACACTTCTTCATTTGTGATACATGAAATACATTGTGCACGGCTGACAGTTGTTCAGGCAACTTTAACTTATATGCCACCTTTCCACATCTCTTAATAATTTGAAATGGGCCAACATAACGCGGTGCAAGTTTGCCTTTGACTCCAAATCGGTTAACTCCCTTCATGGGTGATACTTTCAAATAAACATAATCCCCTACTTGAAATACCAAAGGTCTACGCTTTTTATTAGCATAACTCTTTTGTCTGGACTGAGCAATTTCCAAATTATTCTAGATCTGTCTAACTTTTTCTTCTGTTTGTTTCATAAGATCAACACCGAAAAACCACCTTTCTCCCGGTTCTGACCAATTCAATGGAGTTCTGTACCTGCGGCCATATAATGATTCAAACGGTGCCATTTTGATACTCTCTTGATAACTATTATTGTAGGAGAATTTTGCTAAAGGTAACCACTCGTCCCAAGTGTCTGAATAATTAAGGGCACATGACCTTAACATATCTTCTAGAATTTGATTGACCCTTTCAGTCTGACCACTTGTTTGTGGATGATAAGCGGTACTGTGCAAAAGTTTTGTACCCAGGGACTCATGTAGGTGTCTCCAAAAATTGTTGACAAACTACGTACCTCTATCAGATACAATGGTCTTTGGTACCCCCATGAAGACTCAGGATTCGTGCAATATATATTTTAGCATAAGTTGTAGCAGTATAGTCCACTCTGACTGGAATAAAATGAGATGACTTTGTCAGTCGGTCCACAATGACCTAAATTGAATCAAAGCCTCTTGAGGTCTTGGGTAACCCAGTAATGAAATCCATACTTATATCTTTCATTTTCAGGATGGAATGGGCAAGGGTCGTAACATTCCTGCCGACTTCAAGTGTACAGCCTTCACTTTACAACAAGTGTCACATCTGGCAACATACTTGGCGATCTCAATTTTCATTTTGGTCCACCAGAATCTCTGTTTCAAATCTTGATACATCTTATTACTCCCTGGATGAAGAGAAAACCTTGTACTATGTGCTTCATCAAGAATGAGCTAACGTAACTCTAGAATCTTTGGGACCACTAGCCGGTTCTTAAACCATAACACATCTGCATCATCAATACTGAAATCTGTCTGTTGACCAGTTCTAACTTTTTCCTTGATGTGAGCTATTCCGGAATTCTTTCTCTGAGCAGATACAATCTGATCTTTGATTGTTGATTCTACTGTGACATTAGTCAACAGACCTTGTTGAACTATTTCAATATTTAACTTTTCCAATTCATAACATAAATTGTAATCCATTGGCTTCACAGTCATGCAATTGCAATGATTCTTTCTACTGAGTGCATCGGCAACAACATTCGCTTTTCCAGGGTGATAGTGCACTTCTAAATCATAGTCATTTATTAATTCAAGCCACCTTCTTTGCCTCATATTCAATTCTGACTGAGTAAAGATATACTTTAAGCTCTTGTGATCTGTATACATGTGGCAAGTATTACCTAACAAGTAATGACGCCAAATTTTCAATGCATGAACCACGGCTGCTAGTTCAAGATCATGTGTCGGATAATGTTCTTCATGGCGCTTCAACTGTCTCGAGGCATAAGCAATTACTCTACCTTCTTGCATCAATACACAACCAAGGCCAATACCCGAGGCATCACAATAAACATCAAAGGGCTTTTCTATATCTGGCTGTGCCAAGACTGGAGCAGTTGTCAATGACTTCTTCAGAATTCTAAAAGCTTTCTCACATTCTGGAGACCATATGAACTTAGTTTGATTCTTCAGCAACTCCATGATTGGCTTGGCTACCTTTGAAAAGTCAGGTATGAATCGACGGTAATAACCCGCCATTCCCAGAAAATTTCAAACTTCATGAACTGAGATTGGTGGCTTCCAATTCAGAATATCTTTCACCTTGCCAGGATCTACTGCTACTGCTTTGGCTGACAACACATGTCCCAAGAATTGCACTTCTCTTAACCAAAACTCACACTTACTGAACTTGGCATACAGTTGATGATCTCTTAGACGAGTCAGAACAACTCTGAGACGCTCAACATGCTCTTCTTCACTTTTGGAGTATACCAGAATATCATCAATAAACACAACTACAAACTTGTCAAGTTTCAGCATGAAAACTGAGTTCATCAGATACATGAAATGTGCCGGTGCATTGGTGAGACCAAAAGACATAACTAGGTACTCATACAGTCCATATCTGGTGGTGAATGCAGTCTTTGGGATACCTTCAGGTCGAATCTTGATTTGATGGTACCCTGATCGAAGATCGATTTTTGAAAATACCTTTGCCCCCGCAAGCTGATCAAAGAGTAGATCGATGCGAGGCAATGGATATTTGTTCTTAATGGTTACTTCATTCAGCGGTCGATAGTCAGCACACATCCTTAAAGTCTGATCTTTCTTCTTAACAAAAAGAGCCGGACATCCCCATGGTGAGGAACTGGGTCTGATAAAACCTTTGTCACGTAACTCTTGCAATTGATCCTTAAGTTCTGCCAATTCATTGGGTAGCATTCTGTAAGCTCTCCGGGATATTGGGGCAGTACCCGGTTTTAACTCAATCACAAACTCTACATCTATGTCCGGTGGCAGACCTGGTAGATCATCTGGAAACACATCTAGAAATTCACAGACTACTGGTATATCACAAATCTCCTGTACTGAAGTTGCACATATCCTTTCAACTGTTCTCTTGGGAATAGGAAGTTGGATAAGAAGATGAGATGTATTATCTGGCATGTTCAACCTTATAGTTCTGTGCAGTGCATCTATAATGCTCCTCGTTGGTACATCCAATTCATACCCAGGATTACATCTATATCCTGTTTCTGTAATATTATCATTGAGGTAGGGAATATATGCCCACCTAACTCTATAGGTACGTCACGTATCATCTCCTTAGTACACAGTCGTCCCCCGGGCGACTGGATAAAGAAATCTTCTTGCGTTCCTAAAATTGGAATGTCATGCTTAACAACAAAGGTGCGATTTATGAATGTATGCGATGCACCTGAATCAAATAACAGTACTGCTGGATGATTAGCAACAGGGAACATACCCATCATAACAGGTTCTCCCTCTGGAATTGCACTCCCTTGAGTGTAGAACACACATCCGGTCTTCTTCTTCTCACCCTTACCCTTCTAAACATTCAGATTGTTATTTTTGCTCTGAGGTTGTTGCTGTTGTGGTACGGGAGCTCTGGGATAATTGGGATTGTACTGCCTTGGATACGGGCAGTCCTTGGAAAAGTGGCCTGGCTTTCCACAATTGTAGCAGGGAAAGTTATGGGTTACGGGAGTCTGATTTCGAATACGAGGAGCATTCGGCTGTTGTGGATATTGCGGGGTTGCGGCAGGACAGAAAAACGTCTACGGCTGAGCTTGGTATTGCGGTGGACGATAAGTTGGGCGAAAATGGTTCTAAGGGTGGTAAACAAACTTCTGGCGCTTCTTAATGTCGCCAGACGGACTAGAAAACACTTGCTTCTTTTTCTTCGACTCTTTGTGTAGTCAGGACTTCTCTTCTGACGCAATAGCCACATTGACTATCTCATGGTACGTGGCATTATAGCAGGTAACCAATGCTTCCTAGATTCTGGTACTCAAACCTCTCATGAAACAACTCTTCTTTTTCGCATCAGTGTTCACATACTCAGCTGCATACTGGGACAAATGATTGAATTTGCCCACATACTATAGAACTGTCCGATTCCCCTGTTTCAGTGAGAGAAACTCTTCTAACTTCATGGCCATGACACCATCTGGGATATAGTGTGCTCTGAAGGCATCACGAAACTCCTGCCAAGTGACACGGTGGCCAGCAGGCCGTGCGGCGACCAGATTCGCCCACCACGCCCCTGCGGCACCTCTGAGTTGCTGTGCTGCACACACAGGTTTCTGGTACTCCGTGCACTGTAGAAGTTCAAACTTTTGCTCCATGGTGCGGAGCCAGTCATCCGCCTCTAGCAGCTCATCTGCCTTTGAAAACACTGGTGGACGGGTATCGGTGAAATCCACATAAGTGGTTTCTCCTCCATTATTACGGCCTCTACGACCCTGATTTCTATTCTGATTCTGAGCCAACAAGGTAGTGGCATTGACTAGTGCGGCAATAGCTTCTGCCAAAGTAGGTGGAAATGGTGGGGGATTCGGAGTATTGTCCCCATCCTGGGATGTTCCAGTACCATCCATCTGTTGTACACAAACCATGTTTATTTACATCGCTTTATTGAATTAAAAAGCAGTTAGTACAGTACTTGTACACACACAAACTTATCTTACATTATTTTCATTACAAACTTGCTCGCAAGCAAGTAACTACCCACTAAGGTTCTTAGAAAGCAGGAAAGACTACTATGTTACATAACCATCCATGTCAACACTTCACTCCTCATCATCATCGCTGATCACGATCACTCCATCCTTAGCCTCTGGAGCACTTGCACCAGTGACATGACTTGCCTCATCCCCACTTTCCATCATGGGTTCATCTTCTTCCGGATCTTCTTCCTCATTGTCCTCTCCACCAGGAACAACCATGACACCGACATCATCTTCCACTGCCTGGGGCTGATGATTGGGATTCATCAGATCATGTAGCCTATGGACCTCCTCATGCAGAATGGCGTTGTACTGCTCCAGGTGTGTCGCATATAGCTCCAACTCTCGAACATGAGCCCTGGCTTCTGTCTCCTTTTCCAGAGACTCGTTCTGGAATTGCTTCCAAAAACGCATGTTGCGCTTCAGTCGCTCGACCTCTGATGTAAGCCTTGTAACCTTTAATTCTGAATCCGGGTTCGAATTGCGGCTACTGCTTGCTCCATCACCTCTGACGGCCAACTGATGACGTGGCACTCCTTGCGGACCACTTTTCTTACGAGGAGTCATCTTCACACGTGCCATCCTAAAGCAAGATAGAATTAGAACGATAAGAACAGATGGGAGGGATCTGAAGGTTATCATGAATAGGATTGAACCTTACTTAACCCAAACCACTTTAAAAGGGAAGGTAACTTAAGCAGGTTAATTAAACATGATGTATGCATCGTACTTACGATCTAACAGAAAGATTAAGTAACACATGCAATAATTATAACATAGGGCACTATACATGATACTTCACTACGAAGCTTTCAAATAGGGCACTATACATGATACTTCACTACAAAGACTCCAAGGGCATGCTAGCTTTAGGGAATCAAGGTACGAGTATTCAAGAATCAAATTTTCTTTTGCAGAAAAGCTTACTAAAGTAAGTCCTTATCTTCAATATTTTACTTTTACCATTGATGGTTCATTAACCAATTCTAGGTGATCCTAATCTAGATCAAAGTAATTATGATCAAAACACTTCTCATTCTTTCTTTCCATTCCAGTTCTTAACTACGCTGTAAGTCAGGTGATCAAGTCTCCATAACTGAGGAGCAACGACGATTCGAACCGATTATACCCAGCTGGGGATCTCTAACATCACGACATATGTAGAACCGAATCTTGCATATATGAACCCTCATTTAGATCTCCCAAAACCAGAACGTGTCCATCGCCACCCGAGAGTACAGTACTCCTCGAACCCGGCCCGATTCTAGCCCCGAGGGTACACGCTACTCCCGCCATCTCTCCACTCCAAGTGCGAGGTTAGACGTTCTCATAATGGAATCACTAACATTTTGGGCTTACCCAAGGCATGAGGCTAGTTGCAAAGTCTCGAAGCACAGGCCGGCTTACAACGGACGGTCCTTAACTGACAAGGCGGAAACACTACATTGGGACTTCTTTCCCAATGCATGTTAGAAGTGGCCAAACCACCCGCCCAATCTTTCAAGTTCATTCTCATCTTTCAATATTCATTAAGTATGCTGTCATGGCTATGTAAACATTTCATTTAAAAGCTTAACTTCTAAGCATAGCGAAGCATACTACGCATTTTCCGTAAAATAGGTATCAAGGTTGATATCGCAATAATCAAGGATGATAATGCAGCAATTAGGTTATCACTCAACTCCTAATTACTTAATGCAGTAAACCATAATATAAATAATAAAATATTTATAAAACTCAAGGTAGGGTTTAAATGCACCGGGGCTTGCCTTGCTTTGACACGACGACCGACTCAGACTCGAGGACTCTAACGTCTGGTCCGGAACCCACCAACGATAGCTCTTCTCCGGAAGCTTGCTCGGCGACTTCGACTTCTTCGAAAGCAGGAACTACACGAGTACATAATATGCTTCAACATGATGCTCAATGATAAACATGATGCTTGATGATAAAATGCCACGAGTTACGACTTGAGTACAACTTCCCTTCACGGTACAGTCGTAAACAGAAAACCTACAAACTAGAAGCGATAACTCCAGCGATACCAGCTTTTAACCCTAAGTAAGTTACTAACGAGCTCAAACATGGAATTAAGGTGCCAAAGATCACCAAAGAGTAGTGACCTAAGGACATCACTCAATCAAAAGGGCACACAACACTTAAATTTCTCAAATTAACATTTATTTACTATTTAAATAATTAGGGCATAATTAGAAGTTGATCAAACTTTATCTAAACAAGCTCAAACTTTTTCTATGGATTAAGGATGATCTAAAATAGTGTCATAACAAATTTCATAATTTTTGGATTAATAAATTAATTATTAAAATTCCTGGAAGTTGCATTTAATCTTTATTGGAACCAATTAATTCTACTGCAAAAAGTACTCAAATTTGGGGTTTAACATTTTTCCTAGATAGTTTACACATTAAGAGACTCACACAAAAATTTTCATGAATTTTGGAACTCTACACAATTTTTAATGAAATAAACAAATAGCTACACTATTCATTAATTCGAAAAAGAAAAACAAAACCAAAAACCGAGCCGGGCCGACTCCTTCTCTCCCGCGGTCTGGCCCAGCCGAGCGGCCCGCTCGCGCTCACCCGCGCTTGCACTCGCGCTCGGCAACGCGGCCCAGCAACGCGGCCTGCCTCGCCCGCGCGCGCGCGTTCTCTCTCTCGCTGGCAACCCTGCCCCACATGTCATCACCCTCCTCTCGCTCTCCCGCTCGCTCCCACGCGCTCGCTCACCCTCGCGCGGTGGCCAGCCGGTGACCGGAGCTTCGGTCAACAAACTGACCCTACCATCACCATCTACACCTTCCCACGATTCCATTTTGCTAGATAACACCACGGTTCGAGCTCCGGTGACAGTTCACCGACGACGGTGGCGGCTCGACGGCCACGGTGCCCGACGACTCGACGGTATAGCACGGTAGCAGCTAAAATAGCATGAGGAAAATGATCAGGAGCTCACAGCGGTGACGATGGCAGTCTCGGGGACGATGGAGAGAAGCCGGAGTGGCCTGGCCACGGGAGGCGACGGTGGCGGTGCTCCGACCGGAGTTGGACACGGGAGTGGGTGGCTGCGGTGATTCAGACCAAATTGGGCTAGCTCAAGGGGTTCACGAGGTGCGCAAGGTCAAGGCGAACGCGATGACGCACTTTGCGTGGCTGGAGGTGGCTCGATGGCGGCAGCGGCGAGCGGCGGAGCTGCGGTGGCGGCGGTGGCGAAAACGGGGAAAACGAAGAACGTCACTGTGACCTCGACGTATTTATAGACGATGGTCGCGGCTACAGAGCTGGAATGTTCACGCCGTCGCGCTGGTGCTCCCGACCACGCGCGAAGGGTCTGGGCGGCCACGGCGGCTCGCCGGCGCCCATACCGCGCAGTGGCCGGCCGCCATTGGCGCGGCACTGTAGCACTCCCCACCCCAAATTTAAATTTTCAAAATATTTTCTCAAATTACTCTCAAATTCATGTGGAAACTTGAAAAACTTCCAATACATGAAATCTTCAGAATTTCAAGCTCTACAAGTTTTGTATTGAACACTTTTTCAAATTCTCACTGGATTTTGAAATTTGAGTTTAAATTCAAAAGGGGACACATTTTTGGGATTTGGTAATTTAGAAATTACTTTCGATTTCATATTGAAACTTCAAAATCTCCAAACACCAAAGTTGTACATCTTGACAAGACCTACAACTTTTCTGTTCAAAACATTTTCAAATTCTGCATAAATTTTGAAATCTTAGTTTGGGGACAAAAATGAGTCAAATCTGAAATTTGTTTATTTTCAAAATTGCTCCACATTTTACACTAAAACTTTGAAAACTCCAAACACCAAAGTTGTAGCCCTTGAAAATTTCTACAAACTTGGTTTTGAACTTTTTCCCAAATTTTGCTTAGATTTTGAATTATTTAAAAAGGGGTAAAACAGGGTTTTAAAATTTACGGTTTTCGGAGGAATTTTCAATTGGAATTTGTTGCTACTTTGATTAGTGTTTACTTAGTGATCAAACCATCATCCAAGGGCATCATTTGGACCAACATGACATGGTTGACCAAATGTCACTCTTGGTTGACCAAATTAGCTTTTGAAATTCTTTTACATTTTTCCCCAAATTTGAATTTGAATTCGAATCGGAAAACTCGTGACAAGTTTTGGGACTCCAACTCAAACTCAAACTTGGAGCTTCATTTTAGTGTTGTACTTGAGCTCATACCCTACACTTGGCACTAGTGTGCAACACAGTCACACACCTCAAATTACGCAGGGTATGGACTAAGTATTTGCGGTGGCATTCGAAATTAGGGTTTTTGGGTTCGGAGCACACCACTGAGAAGCACATCCAATCTAGATAAGTAAACTTGTTTTAGTTGATGCATAACAAGGCTGACCTAATCATGGATGCTTTGCGATGCATTATGATGACATGGCAGATTAATTAGCACTATAACACCCGGGGTGTTACAGTGTGGCCCCCTCCACCTCAGCAGCAGCCTCTCCAACTCCTACTCCACAAGTTCAAGGGCTCAACCTAGAGCCTATTTTTGAACAAGAAGAAACTAAAGGCCCAGAAGAAGGAGGTGTTGAGCAGCCAATGCTACGTCAAACTATACAATGGGATCATCCCATTGACAACATCCTCAGGAGTATCCGAAGAGGGGTAACAACTCGTTCACATTTAGTAAACTTTTGCCAATATTACTCGGTTGTTTCCTCTTTGGAACCTCTTAAGGTAGAGCAAGCACTTGGAGATTTGGATTGGGTCATAGCTATGCAAGAAGAGCTCAACAACTTCGAGAGAAATCAAGTGTGGACCTTGGTGGAAAGGCCCAATACCAATGTCATTGGCACTAAGTGAGTCTTTCCCAACAAGTAAGATGAGAATGGTGTGGTGACAAGGAACAAGGCAAGATTGGTGGCCCAAGGCTTCATAGAGGTCTTAGACTTTGAAGAAACATATGCACCGGTGGCAAGGCTTGAAGCAATTCGCATGCTTTTAGCCTTTGTTGCCCATCATGACTTCAAGCTATACCAAATGGATGTCAAGAGTGCATTCCTCAATGGCCAAATACAAGAGTTGGTCTTCGTCGAGCAGCCACCGGGTTTTGAAGATCCCAAATTCCCCAACCATGTCTACAAACTCCAAAAGGCACTCTATGGGCTTAACCAAGCACCAAGAGTATGGTATGAATGCCTTAAGGAATTCTTGCTTAAATAAGGCTTTGAAATAGGCAAAGCAGATCCTACACTGTTTACTCATAAAGTTGGAAATGATATATTTGTGTGCCAAATATATGTTGATGATAAAATATTTGGTAGTACTAATCATGTGTATGTTGAGGAGTTTAGTAGGATCATGATCAAGAGATTTGAGATGTCCATGATGGGTGAGCTGAAGTTCTTCCTCGGATTTCAAATCAAGCAAGTGAAGGAAGGGACTTTCATAAGTTAAACCAAGTACACCCATGATATGCTCAAGAAGTTTGACATGGTGAATGCAAAGCCTATCAAAACTCCCACGCCAATCAATGGACATCTTCATCTAAATGAAAATGAGACGGTCGTGGAAATCAAGGTATATCACTCCAAGATCGGCTCACTACTTTACTTATGTGCATCTAGGCCGGACATAATGCTTAGTGTGTGCATGTGTGCTAGATTTCAAGCTGACCCGAAAGAGTGCCATTTATCAGCCATTAAGGGAATCTTAAGATATCTAGTTCACACACCAAACCTTGGCTTGTGGTATCCTAAGGGCTCCAAGTTCAATCTACTTGGCTATTCGAATTTCGATTAGGCCGGTTGCAAAGTAGATAGAAAAAACACTTTGGGGACATGTCAATTCCTTGGACAGTCCCTAGTGTCTTGGAGCTCTAAAAACTAAAATTGTGTAGCCCTATCCACCGCCGAGGCCGAGTATGTTGCAGCCGGTGCATGTTGTGCTCAACTACTTTGGATGAGGCAAATCTTTTAAGATTTCGGATGCCATTTCACCAAAATCCCATTATTGTGTGACAATGAAAACGCCATAAAGCTTGTAAACAATCCCGTAAGCCACTCAAGAACAAAACATATTGACATCCGACATCATTTCTTGAGAGACCACGAAACCAAAGGAGATATCGAAATTCACCATGTGAGCACCGAAAAGCAACTAGCCGATATCTTCACTAAGCTCTTGATGAGTCAAGATTTTGTGCGATGCGCTAAATATCCTTGATTCTCGTAATGTAGTTTGAAATCTTGCATGCCTCTGATTGATAACCTAGTGACATAGGCAAAATTTACAAAATTTCAATTATATATGTTTTAAAATGATTTATAAAATCTACTCTAAGTGGCATGACCATTGTCTGTATTTTTGATTGCTTACTGGTCATAATACTTAGAGAATATGTGTCCATGTCTGAGGTAAAAAGAGTCAGAGAGTTGTAGCTAAATCCCTGTCAATTTGACAGGGCGGCAGTGCCGCCCTCTGAAAACTGCTCCGTTTTCTGTCAAAATTTGACTAAATCATGGGGCCCATTTTTTCTATCTATTTCTTCTTTGGCTCCGTGATTCTCTCTCTCGCCCTCAGTTATGCCCGATGCCTCCTCCCTCCTCATCTCGTTCTCTCTCACGAGGACAGGGGTGGCGCCGACCTCCCAGCCTGCGGCAGCCACTCTGGCATTGCCGCCCTGACCACCGGCCTCCCTTCCTCGCCGCTGGTGGTCGCTGCTGTCACGCCCGGTTTTCAAAAGAAGACCAAGCACTCGTTATATGTGTGCCTAGGAAGTCCACACATACAATAACAGAATAGAATAACAAAACCATATTTATATAAAGCGGAATACATTCTATAATAACACTTACAACCATCAGAGTATCCCAGAACGGGTGCTAAACTTCTGCTCGGGCTCCATTCTTCTCAGGGATGGCTAACTGGGGGCTCCGTATGCCAAGCACTTCTGATAGACTCCTCGAAACTCCATTACACATTCATCCTTCTTCTAAGTAGCACCTTGCTATACATTGGAGTGTGGGGAAAATAGCAAGGGTGAGCACATGTCGTACTCCTCAAGTATAACATAATGTTCATGAGGCACAAAAGGCTAGACATTGTTTGACTATATTTAACTTTTAGTCATCATATAAACAGCAATTGAGTAGCATCAAGCTAATCCAATTCCCATTAATGAACCAATGATCATTTGTAATAAGGATAATGAATAGCATTAACATGAGCATAATAGTAATGACAATAGTTAAACATGATATGACAATGGTGATCAACTATTCTGTAAGAATCTCTAAGGCCGCTCGTGTCCGTGAGCACGGCTAGTATATCAGTTTATTAAACTCTGCGCAGAGGTGTATATTTTCATTGTGAGTCATGATTTCCAAATGCATGGAATAGCTAGTCCCAAAACACCGAAAATCATATAAAGTCATTCAAAAGTTCGTCTAACAAGTTAGGGCCATTAGATTCACTCGGCAGCCAGATGTAGAAACCCCCCTTTTCAAATGGCACAATTTCTTCTCGGCTATACTCATAAACTAGAGGTTGTTCTACACCCAACGTGGCAAGCCATTCTTACGTCATTTAAGGTAACCACTAACAAGCTAGAAAAGGTCTTTTAAACAACTAAAGCCAGAGCCATATAGCCCTCATAGCTATACTGTCAATCCCGGTTATCACTTACAGGTAAGTCCTTACGGAGAGTAACTAGAGCAACAATATAACCCCTTGCTCTAGTCCCCTTTCAACAGTAGTAAAATCATCGTTAAAGGTTGGTCGCATAATTCATTAATCTAATTATAAGATCATCATTTATAATTAAGCGCTAGCAATAGCTACCCAAATGCACAACCCATAGGTGACAAGGAAACAAGATACCAATAGCTAAGTTATAATCTCTATGGTTGTTAAGGAGGACACATGCATATGTGTGATAATTTTCGTGAATAGAACAACAAGGACGGTCCCATGTTATACTTGCCTTTCTCCTAAAGTTAGCTACTCAGAAGTCTTCAGCTGCTATCTTTTGGTCTCCAACTTCTGCTTCGACTGTCGATCCTCAGCTCCTGGTCTCCAGCGCTAACGAACCACAATTCCTCTACTCGCAACAACCAAGCACAGCAAACAGACAACAAACACACCTAAGAACAACATCATACAAAGGAGACACTTTAAAAGAGAACGCACTAAACAATACGGTACGTTGCTACGATCGCTAAAATGCATGAACGACGGATAATGGAGCTACCATCAAAAAGACACACGACTATCAAGGAGTTTACAACAAATCGGAGAAGACAAACTATATGTTTGATTTATTTTAGTTAATAAATTAAGGTGATAGATATTTCAGAGAATTATTCTAAAGTTGAATTAATCAAATTATAAAGCCAAAGTTAAATCATAGTTGTATTTTATTTATAGTATTTAAGTCATTTAAATATGTATAGCTTAAAGAACATAAAACATGTGAGAGCATTAATCGAATCATTTCATGTTTTGTGTAAACTAAACAATTTATAGTTAAGAAAACATTTAAGTTAACATTTGACTATGAAAAGACCGAAGTATAAACTTAAATTGCTTTTAATTAAAACGAGCATTAAATAAATATCGATCAATTTATTATGATTTGATTCATAATACAAGACATGGTAGACATCGCTGCTAACACATAGCTTAGATCGACATGGGTGCAACGCAACAAGAACAAAAATATGTTGTTTTTAAATTTAAAAGCTATTAACTAATTATTAATCAAATTACATTTAAGTTAATAAATTCACAATTAAGTGACATGACAAAAACTATCACTACTGCGTAGAGTGTGACAATACAAAACTAACGCAACTTGGACGAACTAAAACGGAGCTAAAACGACTAAACGGCGAAAATAATACAGTAGATGGCAAATTCGTAATTGACTCGTCTTGTACCTTGGTCATCTTCTTCACGAACGTGAACGTGGTGGCCTTGGTGGCCAAGGGAGGTGCTGCTGTTGCACTTGCGTAGGGAAGGGGCTGAGGACGGCCGGCCACTTGAGCGGTGTGGCGCACCAGGCCGCGGCGGCGCAGGAGCCCACGCGCTGGTGGTGTCGTAGCCGGGTCGGGCTGGCCACGCGGCACAGCAGCCGTGGCTGCTCGCAAAGCAGTGCGCGAGGCATGCGAAGGGGCGCGGAATGGGGCGGCACAGGGCTGCAGGCCCGGGGTAGCCATGTGGGGACGGGGCCGGGATGCAGGAGGTGGCCGGGGTGGCACCGGAGAGGATGAACCGCGGCCATCCATGGAAGCTCCTCGCCGGAAAAGAGGAAGAAGATTAGGGAAACGACGAACGGATGATGGATTCACGAAAAGAGAGATGTGCCAGTGAAGAGGACGACGAGACAAACCTCGGAGTGGAAGCGGAATTCACCAAAGATGAGAAACGTGGCCGGAAAAGCTCGCCGAACCTTCGCCGGAAAAGTTCGCCGGAAACGAGATGCAAAACTTCGGTGATAGATCCGCGGGGCTACGAGTGGCGGCTCACGAAAAGGGTTGCATTTCTAAAATCAGCACGTTGAGGGCTACACCGACATATATATAGGTCTAGGGTTTAGAAATATTTCGTAATTTCTTAATTTTAGGATTATTTTAATTCCGCGAATAAAATAATTCTAGAAAATCTAGAATTACCTTTTAAGCCACGAAAAATAACCCGGACCTCAGAAAAATCACGAGAAAAATCCTAGAGACTCTTGGAAAGATAAGGAACTCAACTAAATAATTTTGACCTCATGAAAAGTTTGATGAAAAGATCAAGAAAAAGATTAAGTTCACAGAAACTAAAATTTTAATTCCAAAAAGGGCCAGAAAAATTTTCCAAAGAAATAGAAATGTTGCTCTATCGTACTCTTAAACCGTTTGCACTCATAAACACCAAAACAAGCGTCACATCAACCAAAGCCCATCAAATTAGTTCAAAGAGAAAAATTGAAACCACATTTTTCTATTACTTACTAATGTTAAGATAAACTAAACTTGGGAATTCTTTCTCCAAACATTAAAATATTTATTTTATTTAGTGTTTTCAATGTACAACCCAAAATAGTAAATCTTAGGGTGTGACAGCTGCAGCCTTAGGCAGGGCTGCTCTCTCTCTCTCTTCTCTTCACTCCATCGTTGGAACACAAGGTGAAACCCTAATCCTCCTTGATCTATGCAATGTGATGCTTCTGGTCATGGATTTCAGTTTATAGGGGAAGCATGGTGGGTTTAGGAATGTTTTTTGTGGTTGAATCGAATCATTTGGTATTTCACCTGTTGGATGAATCGGGTAGAGCGACAGTGCCGCCCCTAACAGATTTCACCTGCCTGACCCCAATTCATTCAATTGATGAACTCCCAAATGGACTGAATTCATCTATCAAAATTATTCTAGTAAGTTCTTCATGCTCAACCTTTCAAGTCCATGGCTAGGATTTCATGTATGTTCTTGTTGACTATGATTCTGAGATTGTGGTAAAGAACAGAAGTAGTTGGAAATGGGATTGAGCAAGACAAGAAACTAGAAGTTGATCTTGTGGAGCAACTGAGGGCAGCAGTGCCGGCCTCAGGGGCGGCAGTGCCGCCCTGCCTAGACTATTCTGGACAGCATGCTCTCAAAATTAAATTCTAAGTTCTTCTTGTAAAACCTATTTGCAGGCTCTTCTAACACTCCATTTTGTACAGTTTCTTATCTAGTCCATTTTTTGCATAGATGGAGCAAGGAGGAGATGATGGAAGGGGCAAAAGGAAGTTGATGACCAAGCAATTGTCCTGTCAAGGTAGAGGGAGAGGTGCTGGTAGCAGTGTTGCGGCTCCTCGAGCTTCAGTTGACAAAGCAGCACATGAGCAGTATATTGCTGAGGAGGAGAGAAATCAGAGGATCGGGCATACCATTCTTGAGAGGCCCAACACTCCCAACCACCTTTCTGAGTTTGATGACAGCTATATGATGAGGACATTGCCAAGCTGGACACACCGGCGCTATGGTCTTCCCCAAGTTGCAATTCGTCCCCAACTCAGCTGCCACGTCACCCTCGGATTCAGCAGACACGTCGTCACTGTTTCGGTTATAACTTTCTCATACGACATCGAAACGGGGTGTTCTTGGATGCGTTGGAAAGGGGACGATAACACTATCGTTTTGGATCTGGTCCCAGCTCTGGAAGGTCTGTGGATCATTCTGTGTGACCATGGCAAGGTGCTGTATCACCTATTTGGGCCAACTTGGCCATGTATCGTGTCGGGCCTTAAGCCCAAGTTGTGGGCGCCCAACCCCTGGCCGTCCCCAACCCTAGGTCGAGTCTTAGACTATAAACACAGCTGCCGCCGTTGTTAGACAATTGGGTTTTGTTTAGAGTTTAGTTTTCCATCGAGAAACTGAATCGTTCATTGTAACTGTGGTGACAAATCCTTTTACAGTGATCCAGGGCCCCTGTTCTTGATCTCCTCTACTGTGTCGATTAGTCCTTTGGAACCGAGTTCTCGAACCCTCTATTGATATTCGCATCATTCATATTTGCAATTTTAGATTGTGTGTTTTACATTCTTGCTTGTGCTCTTCGATTCGCTTGCAGAAAAAGCCTTCTTGGCGAGGTCAATCAAGTTGTGCTTGGTTGATAACCAACGGAGCAGTGGTGTAACGGTTGCAGAGTTTGAAACGGTAACGGATCAACGTGATTATACAAGATTAAGTAAGAAAATTCTCCACTGAGGCAGATAATTTCTCAAACTTAAGCCCGTATAACCCGAGATTCCATGAAATCAAGAGGGATTTCAAACCAACTAACATACAACCAAGATCGTACTGATTTAGCAGCCACAGTTCACATGCTACATAAAGTTTGCAACAAGAGTTGAATACATCGGAGTCCAGAATAAAATTATTACAATGTAGTTTAAAATAACATAGCGGAAGCAAGTAGTTTTAAACCACACACTTAGTTCAATTACAGTGCCAGAAGATAGTCACGGTCCACAAAAGCATTAGATAAGACGAACGGAGTGACCATTGCCTATGGTCCTAGTTGTCGCCCATCACCGGATACAGACAGTTGGAGCAGTACCCATAGTACATCTGTCCATCTGCAACAACAATGGGAACAACGCCCTGAGTACGGGAATGTACTCAGCTAGACTTACCCGTCATAAACCAAAATAAAGGACACCAAGGAGCATGCAAGGCTTTTATATCATGGACTGGCTTGACTCATTTGCGAAAAGCATAAGTTATTATGAATAACTACACTAAGTACTTTTTGCATCATTTTTATTATAACCTATTCAAGCTAGGTAAGCACCTATTGCTAAAGCAATCACTTGATTCACCATTAACATCTAAATTAACATATCAGGTTTAGCATTTCCAACATCATTCACTTAACCATCAGTGTTCCATTATTGTTACTACGATGCCGTAGCTCGAGTCAAGTGCTCACTATCCAGGAACGATGGTGATTCGAATCGATTCCTAACCAGCTGGTGATTTATTCCTCACACAAACCATGCTTCCCCCGTCAGGGTCGCTTAGATCACTAATGACATTTTCCAAGAAGCCGCGGGATAACAATCATGGACCGCACTACCCAGGGACCGCCCGACTGCTAGGACGCACCTTGGGATCACTCTTCGCATCCTCGTTACACCCCCTTCGGCACCAGTCTACCAATTCAAGTTTATCCCAACTTGAAATAGTATCACTAGCTTCGCGGTCGAAAGGTACTTTATTCGGCTAGCTAAATGTGAGGTATACGTTTAACATGACAAGAGGGACGAGCAACGATCGGTCCTTAATCGATACAGACGGAATCACTATAGTCCAAAAACCCTATAAGACTCCGCCCGGTCTTCCTTTATCTATCAACACTTGGTTACTTCCCATGATTTCAATGTAGCTAACCAATAACTAGGTATCTTCCTATAACTCGCATGTGACAGAAAATCACCCGACTTCTACCGGTCTAAGCATGGCTAAGCAGTTATTTGATCCTGACCTAACAGGGTAAAGGTAATCAGATGAACAAGGATAAATATGCAACAACGGTTTCACGCAACTCCTAAACTTAATGCAACAATATATATATATAACTATAACTCATGTAATAAGGAATTGCATTTATAAAGTAGGAGACTTAAAATGCTCCGGGGTTTGCCTCTTTCGAACGAGCTAGGTTGGTGGTCTACGCACTCGGACAGCTCCTCGCCTGGCTCTTCTTCCTCGGGCACCTCCTGTGCCTGGGGCTCCTGCTGATCGGTCCAAACTTGCTCCTCCGGTACTGCTACCTGCGACTCCTCCTGCGATCCTGTATGATGCGAGTGCATAAGTACACATGCGAATGATGCATCGAATACGGTGGAATGCTTTGATGACATGATATACAGATGAGCACATTGAATGGACAGTTTAGATTATAACAACATCTTCTATAAGGTAGTCCACATCATCCAAGAACATGTACCACAAAACATGCACTTATTATTCTACTAGTTAGCACATAATTTACACATACGGGTGGTCACAAGTTGTCAAATCTTACTAACCTAACCCATTAAACAACATCAGTAAGGTATTTTGATGCTTCAAAGATACACCAAACATATTTTATTACTTTTAATTTCTCATAAGGAATAACCTTTTATTTCATATTCAAGTAGGGTTACACATCAACACCTATTTCTGTTGCATATAACAATCTACAAAAATTAAATTAGCTTACTCTTACTCTAAATAACCTACTACAAAAATTTCATAGGAATTGGATAAGTAAAACTATCTATACAAAATAAACAAGTTATAGCATAATAATGAGCATGAAATTATTTTGTACTAGAAAAAGTATCAAACAACAGATTTCACATTTTTCCTATGTTACTTACAGTAAACTAGCATATTACAAAAATTATCACATGTATGTTTTATACAACTTTAGCTCTCTACTAAAAATAACAAAAATCATCAATTAAAGGCATTTGAACTACACTTCAAAAATTTTCCATAGAACATGCTTCACAAACATTTTTCCTAGAAATTACATCACTAAGAAAGATTAATGCAACAAGAATCACATTTTTCTCATTATTATTTTATTTACTACACATTTTCTAAGATATCAGCATTTATAGCAATTAAATAAATCTACACAGAAAAGTGTCACAAAATTAACATGAAATATTTTTAAACTGTAGATCTACTCAAGAGAAACACTACAAAATTTGTTTCATAATTTTTGGAGCTATAAATCTGGAGATATGATTTTCCAAAGCAATTTCATAAATTCTAAAAAATCATTTTTCCAAATTCTTTTAAAAATCCGCTGGGAAATCGTTGGATGCACCCGGTGCAGTGCACCCACACTCGCTGACACGCGGGACCCTCGGGTCAACGGGGCCCACTTGCCAGCCGGAGCAGCGCCGGGCGACGCTGACCGGTGGCTACCTCGCCGCCGGCGAGGTCTCCGGTGACGGGGAGGGCACCAACGTGCTCCCCGCACCGAGGCGCACCCAGCGCACCAACTCCGAGCAGCGCGGGAGCTCCGAAGGAGGCTCGCCGGCGGAGATGGCGGCACGGCGGCGCTGGAGCTCGTCGGCTGGCCAATGTAGTCCACGGGAGCAGCCAAGAAGGCGAGCGCGAGCACCGTGAGGTGAAGGGGAAGCTGATGCTCAAGACCGGAGGAGGCGGGAAAGGGTAGGGAGCTCCGGCCATGCGCGCTGGCCAACGGCGGCCATGGCGGTAGTGGAGGAGAGGAGCGGCCAATTGGCCCTCACCTGAGCTTGAGCGGCGGAACGGGCGCGGGCACGAGATGGAGAGAAGCGGGGCGGAGCTGAGGCCGGGAGGAATTGGTCGGAGAAGCGGTCACGGGCGCGTGCGGTGGTGGCGGAGCTTCGGGAGCCGGCAATGGCGCGGCGGGGCGCGGCTACTGCTGGCGCGCTGCTACGGAGCGAGAGGAGGGAATGGAGGGAGCAGCCGAGGCGGGTGAGTGCGTGGAGGGAGTAGGCGGACGCAGGGGACGCGGGGGCCACCGGGGGCGCGTGTCGCGCGGCGTCGCCGACGTACGGCCACGCGGCGGCCAACTCCTGCCGCGGCGCCACGGCGTCGTGCGCGTGCGCGGGCGGGAGGAAGCGGACGCGGACGCGGGCCGGGCTGCCAGCGCGGGTGGGCCGGAAGGGTGGCCGCGGCCTGTTAAGGTAAGGAAAAGCTTTTCTTTTTCTAAATAAATTTACAGATTTTCTATTTTGATTCAAATTTGAATTTGAAGATGAAAAAGGGGTTTTCATAATTTTTGCCCAAAATAAAAGTTGTTCAAAATTTAATTCTCTACAACTTTCATGTAGGGCACTTTTCAAAATTCTAAGTAGATTTTGAATTTAGGATTTAAAGCTAAATTTTGAGTAAAAATTTTACTTTTCTATAATATTTTTATAAGCAAAATTTGAGGGAATTTTGAATTCAAGAGTGGCTCCAAAAATCATGTTTATTTATTCTAGATTATCTAAAATTGTCATTACACAAGAGTATACCATTTTTTAGCACTTAAATTCATACTTAGGGTTTCAAGTAATTGTTTATCCACTTTAAATTTTTAAAGAAGCTTATATTGCATGCAATGATAACATGTGTGTGATGCTTATGCCTAATGCTTTGGATGCTAATGCATGCTTAACAACCAGGGGTGTTACAGAATCATGTCTGATTTGAAGCCGGATCGCCAACGTCGGATCTCCACAAATCGAACTTACCGGCTACCTCTCGGAAGATCAGGCCTGTACTCATCAAGTGGTATCAGAGCTGGGCCCTTATTTAAGGGGAGGGAATGATGAGGACATCCTCCACTATTACCCGCTGACAAAGACGCAACAAAAAAAGACCAAGTGGCCTAGTTGTAGTCGGGCGGTGACCGTGTGAGCCTCTAAATAAGCCCACCTTGCTTAGCTTGGGAGGAGGAAGCCACCTTAATAGAGAGAGCCACCCTTCCCCTATCGGACTAGTCTTTTAGGGACATTGGGCCTTTTCCCGAGTGGGTGTGCATAAGAACTGTTGGGGTCCGGGCAACCTTAATTTATTGGGCCTCGGCCAACCCCACCTGGGCCAGATGTATCACTATATGAGGGACAACGATGATGAGTTCGTCCTTAAAGCTCCATAGGACAACATTAGACACCCTAATGTTGACTATGCTAAGAGTTGAAAAGGGATAGGTGAAGCTAGAGAGATTGATCCTTATGCTACTAACAAGCTTCTGGTTGACTATAGGTTTTGGAATGTCTTTCATTCCAACTTCTATGCCACTGCCATCCTGACCAAGCCAAGGGGCAATATAAGTAAGATGCAGTTCATTGACTTCAGTGAGTTAGAAGAAAGAAATGAGTTTGCTGCTACAATCAAGACCTGCGATCGCTTTCAATTGACAGATATCATGAGTTTCAGGTATGATTGGAACAAAGAGATCTTAGCCTAGTTTCATGCCACATATTTCTAGAATAGGGATGCTGATGAGATTCATTGGATGACTGATGGTCGGCATTATCGCATTGACTTTGTCACCTTCTGTCGCATTCTTGGTTTTGGACACATCCACAGGACTTTCGGTTGGATTCATGATGTGCGCCGTCTTGAGCCACATGAGGTGAGTTTTCTGTGGTATGATCCTAGCAAGGCTGATGAGAGGAGGACCGGGTTGAAAGGATTTTATTACACTATGAACAACCTCTTTAGGATCACTCTCAACCCTAAGGACAATGCAATTGATTTGAATGGATATATCACAAAATGTGTTGTCTAGGTTCCCAGATGGTGAAAATTTTAATATTTCAAGGTTCATTTGGGTTGAGTTAGCCTATGCTATGGATGATGGAAGGAGATCTCTACCCTATGCTTCTTATCTTATGTTTATGATTGAGAGAGTCACTGGACAGAGATTTCTAAAAGAATGTTTTCACACAGTCTATAATATTAAGAAGACTTATGGTGATAGAGGAGGCAGCGGGACAGCAGCATATCACTCTTCTGGAGGTACATCTTTTGCTCATAGAGATATTCCAGAGTCTTCTAGGAGTGGTGGAAAGAGGAACAACAAGAAGTTTGCTAAGATGGTTGAATGGTTGAAGGCCATTTTCACTAATTGCACCTATGTTGCAAACACTGCATATGAGGACCAGCTAGAGAGTCGGAATGCTATCAGAGAGGCTAGAGAGCTTGCAGGACTACCAACTCTTCCACCTATTCATCCTCTACCTCAGTTTCCTGATCTTCCTCGCTTGTCTGACACTTCCTTAGAGGATGAGGAGCAGCAGGAGCAACAGGGTAGCGATGATGATGGTGGTGGTGATGAGGGCATACGTGCAGCAGAGGCCAATCTAGCTGTTCAGGATACCTTACTTCGTGTCTACTCTAGGAGGCCGAGAGATTCTCAGGCAGCTGCTCCTTCCACTTCATCTGCTCCTCGACTCTCAACGCGCTTCACTTCGACCACCCACGTTGCCGGACGAGCCCGTGTCGAGGAGACCGACAGTGACGAGGAGTGACTTCTCTTCTTTTCTCTGCTCTTTTTGGTATTTGATGCCAAAGGGCGAGAAAATTAGAGGGGTCAATCACTTTTCGACTTCATGTCCTATCTGTTGAGAGTAGTTGTTAGTTTGTGAGTTAGAGAGACGATGGAAACTTTAATTTATGTAATATTGCTACCTATTTGACTCTATTTGCCTCGGATATGGACATGTATTGAGATTACCATGTTTAGCTTTTTATATTCTAAGTTTATGTTTTTTAATTCATATTATCTGTTGTGTAAATTTGATTGTGATCTGACTGCTGAGGCGAGGCCGGCAGTGCCACCCTCCTTGGGCGACAGTGTCGCCCTGTGCTTCAATAGCCAGACCTTGTGTGCTTGAACTGATACATTCTATCTTATGCATCATGTTTATTCTTGTGACACCATGTTCAGCACCCCACAGCAGGCATGGATGTAGGGGGAGGCCCCAACACACCTAAAAATATGAATTTTGGCCTTAAATGCCAATTTGAGAAATCAAATCTTCATTCACATTTTTAGGGGGAGCCTCCCACACCCATGACTCGAAAATCTCAGTTATAATTTATATATCTTTGTAAGCTCTAATTGAGTTATCATCAATCACCAAAAAGGGGAAGATTGTAAGTGCAACCAAGACCTATTGTGAGTTTTGGCGTCAATGACCACCAAATTAGAGGACTAATGAGATTTATTGACATGACAAGCAGGGAATCGAAAAACAAGGATGATGTACAGATTGCAGGTGCCCCCAATTACAAAAGATGGCTGGACTTAACTCAAGGAGTTTAAAATTCTTTTATGTTTTGAATTTGAGTTAGGAAATGTCATACTATTAAGGGGGGCTCGAGGACAGTTGATCAACTGTGCAACCAGATACTCAAAATCCTAGAATAACATTATCATACCCAGCCAAAACAGCCAGCTAAAAATCTTCTAATTCTTTCTGTTTTGGCTAGGGCGGCAGTGACGCCCTGTAAGGGTGGCAATGTCACCCATAAATGACCGCTGGGCTCTAGGGGGTATTTATACCACCAAGCCTGGCCCACAATGATCATCTTCTTCCTCCATCGGTTCATTTTGAGAACATTAAGACCAAAGCTCACTCTCTCCCTCCATTGTTGCTCCTCTATCCCTCAAGAAAATTCTTGATTCCAACCATCAAAACTTGAGAGAAAAGGTAGTAAAACTCGATTGGAGAGCAGATCCACTGATTCCCAAAGTCTAAGAGCATTTGGTTCACGTTTGGCCGGTGGTTCTAGGGTTTGTTACTGTTAGAGCTTGCTCCTAGCCGGCTAGGCGTTTCCCTTGAGCTTGACAACTCGTGTGTAGCCTTAGGAGGTTTGTAACCTCATTCTCGAAGCTAAGAAATCACCCCTCATCTTAAGAGTTCATTCTCTTGATTTGAGAACGAGGGTAGGGCAAGCCTTTGTGGCAAGTCTAAGCCTTTTGTGGCTTCCTCAACAACGTGGACTTAGGCCAACCTTGGTGATGAGCTAAACCATGGGATAAATCTTTATGTCTTGTGTGTTCTTGCTGATTCTTACTCTTGCTTGACTGATTTTAGGGTTTGTGAGCTCGATCTACTCTTTCGCTAGGGTTCTGTGGTATCCAATCTTTGAGCTGGACTTTATCTTCATATTACAAGACTCTGCAGCTCATAGATTTAGTTTACTCTCTGTGAAATCTCTTTTCTGTCTGAGCATTATTCATAGGCCGGCAGTGCCGCCCTGTCTATTGACAGAATTTGGAGTTGAATTTTTACAGGCCTATTCACCCCCCTCTAGGCCTCCTTAACCTTTTAGGAGATCCTACACCAGCTGATTGTATCTACGGTCTGAAGATTTACCCAGATAGTGTTCATTTTTCACCCGGCTAGTCTCGAAGCACCCGGGGAGTCGACAGTTTTCTTCTAGGAATTTGGAGAGCACTCGGACGTTTGAACATTTACCCCGATGCCTTGATGAGCACCCGGATGGTTTGAATGTTTACCCGGATATCTTGAAAAGTACCCGGATTGATCATATATTGCTCGGATTCAACTCCTACAAGCATTGTATCTACTTTGCAATAGATTTTTTTCTTCTAGCAATAAGTTCAAGGGATATAAGATTACAAATCTTACAAGACCCATCGAATTCGGTCCAAGAAACCGTTCAACTAGCAACAAGAAACCCGGTAGAATTCGACCTCTACGTCAACTCATTTACAATAAGGATCCTAGTTGCTACAAGGCAGAACACACTCTACTCGGGCTACTGTTTGGGTGTCATCTGCAGGCATCTATCTACCCAAGCCTCTTCTGCCATGATCACTCGAGCCAAGGATCGATCGTAAGTGAACAGATGTGAACAAGCCAAACAGTAGAACTGACCTGGGACTACTGGATGCTGGAACATGTCCCTCATCACAAGGTTTTTTCTATTTGCCTTCACAGACCACTTGGTAAAATTTCGCTGCGGGACTAGTCTACCTCTAGTCACCTTCACAAGATTTCTTCTACTTGCTACAAGCTTTTTTCAAACATGCCTGGGGGCTGCTCTACTTCTCAAACTATCATGTTCATGGCTATGACTTGTTGATTCCTTCTATCTACACAGTTGCTATACTCACGCTTGCCAGGAGGGTATTTATAGGTTGAGTATGGTCTACATAGACTATGTCTAGCTCTGTATCATGGTGTCAGGGTCACTCTGGATAGGTCAAAGTTTGCAGCCTACATTAGATGGATGCAGTATGTATGCGCGTGAAGCTACAGTATTCTTGAATGGCATATTCGGATGGATATCCTGTTACTATGTCGCTCATGACTATGATGACCTCACTGCTCAACCACATTTCTAACAAGTAGCTAGGCATTGATTACTCCTGCATGTTCGAGTTTATTTACTTTAGATCCTACATCTGACTACTTCAAGTTCGCGAAAGTACCCAGATATAGGCTCGGGGGTTGTGGGATACATGTCCTCAGGGAATGTTTTTATTTTTCCTGAGGAGTTTGCAGAAAAGACACTCCAACTTTTTATTTCAAATAGTAAGAGGCTCGGGGGCTACACCCAGTGGGTGCACTTTTTTGCAAAAAGTGCACTTCACTCGGAAGTTCTTACCAGAACACTTCAGGGTTTCTCTTCGGAAATTACCCAGATCAATCTTATTTCTACCCGGAAGAACCTAGAGAAATAAAAAGGCTTCCAAGTTCAACCATGAATTGCTTGGGGGCTTGTCGATACAGGGCCTATAGGGTTCTATATCATGACGACTTTTATCAGGAGCCCATCTCAGGCTCACGGTCAAGATCGAAGGACACAGTTCAAGTTGGCGTCGACTTCAAGCTGTAAAGACCGACCTAATTGGAATATTAGGAGAGTTAGACTCTGTAATAGATCTAGAACTCCTCAATTGTATCTGATTAGGATTAGAATTGAGCCTCAGTCTTTTCTCCCTATACAAAGAGAGGCTAGAGGCGCCCCTTGTACACACAATCATATAATCAATCCAACGCAAAGGCAAACACCGACTAGACGTAGGGCTTTTACTCAATCACGAGGGCTTAAAATAGTATAAATCACTTGTTTCTTGTGTTACCGTCAAGTTTCTAGGTTCGCCAACCCTCGAACAATTGTCCCAGGTAACCCTGTGACGAGTTGCCGGTCATCAAACACTGACAGGTACCATGTTTGACCATTCGTCTTATTCAATTTGTTTTTATAAATTATAAAATAAATAAATTATTATTAAAGTATCTCTAATGATAAAATAAGTCATAACAAAATAAATAATATTTATATAAAAATTTTGAATAAGATGAACGGTTAACCAAGATGGCACGGAGTCCAAAACGTCACTTTCAATGGGACGGAGGGAGTACATGGCCGTCGTCGTGGAGCAAATGCGACATATTAAGGCCCTGTGTGGTTTTCCATGACTAAAATTTAGCTACTAAACCAATAACTAAACTTTAGTTACCTTTATTTGGTTCTAGTGACTAAAAGTGACTAAAGACCATTAAAGCAGTTCAACAAAGACCAAACTAACTCTAATGAATGCCCAAAGCAGGGTGGGGGACCAGCAATAATGAGGGGCAACCCTTGTCCACTTGGCACTTTAGCCCACTTTTAGTTACTCTTGGGTGACTAATGTGACTAAATTACTTTAATTCTTTTTTAGTAGTTTGTTTGGCAGTTTAGTAGCTAAAGTGATTAAAGTTTAGTAGCTAAAACTTTGGCATGGGCAACCAAATAGGCTCTAACACAACGAGATGGTGGTTTTGCATTGAGCGGATGACAGAGTTTGTGCACTCCGTGGACCTCTTGTCCAGCTTACGGTAACGGCTGGGCTAGACGAGCTCACTCTGGAGGTGCACGCAAGCCGGCACTACCTCATAAGGTCAGCGTACCCATGCAAAACCCAGGTGATTTGAGGAATTCGGTGACTCATGTGCATGATTTGGTTGCCAAAATCACGTGAACTAGAAGCATACCCTGCGCGTTGCCACGGGAATTATAGATTAGTGGATTGCGTGGTATGATGACGTGGACAACAAAATGTTTGTGTCTTGCTGACGTATACATTGCAGTTGCATGTGCTAGGGGATTTTAATTGTATATGATTCGGCAAATGGAATGAGAATGAGGTGGATTCTTTCCAATTATTCATTGAACATACACAAACAAAGTTCGAATTAGAAAATAGAAGGGGTGTGGTTTAACCCTCAGAAAGTAACTAATTAGATGAAATTCATTCTCTAACAATAAACGAATACGGTTTATGTATGGATTCCGGTAAAATACCAGTACTCGATTTCATAAGAGTCACGAGTAGGAAGTTCTGGTCCCACCCAGAAGAGTGCACTGATAGCCTATCTATCAATCTTCTCCAGCCAATGATATAACATAGGGAATCTTTTTGAGGGGGATAGCGTAAGTGAGCGAATGTGTGTAAGCCCAGTAAAAGATTCCTATTCTAGGCGGGATGGGCCATCAACCTTCGAATGGTGTTGGTCCTACGGACCTGAACAGATTCACCTCTGGCCTCTAGGCCCGTCAGAACCGCATGAGTTCACCGGGGTGGAGCACGGTCCGCCAAAATCGACATAGGTTAGGTGCTGGAACATGGTAAGCCCATCTTTCTCCATATGAAAGTGTTGCGGGCACATATAGATGATGCATTTTATCCAAAGACATGGAGAATTTCTTATCAAACCAAAAGAAAAGAAAGAAAAGCAGTTTCAAGCCTAACAACTTCTGACATACCCTAGCCAAAATAAGGGAATTATGGTCAAAGGAAAAATGAAACAGCATAAGCCAGAAAATGGAAACTCTCAGAATAGGAATGAAGTATGGGAAGAAATAAGAGCCTTAGGCCTGTGCTTGACATGTGTTGAGCTACCCTGGTCATCAGTGCAAGATGAAGATGAACATAATAATAGGTGATAGCGAAGAGAATCTAATTATGCGTTAATAAATAGTAAGATGAAGAAAAATTTGATATACTAGGTACAATAACGCCTAATAGCCCAAAAATATCTCGAATAGGAATTCTAGGATTCGATTCTTTTACCGCATTGGGATATTTTGAACAAGTGTAATAGGAGCATTCATTGACAAAAGGATCACCCTAAAAATAGGAGAAAAATCTATGACAAAAAATAGGAGAGAAAACAAATCCGAGAGAAGCAAAAGTAACTTTCGAAGGTTTAGATACAGAAGCCTACCCAACGGAATGTTTCGCGTTCGCCTAGAGAATGACTCGATCATCCTAGAGATAAATAACTAGTGGGATTTTGTTTAATGGATTTTAATTCTATGTGATAGTGCATTGCCTAGTTGGACAACTTACATGTTGAGATAAATAGCTAGTGGGGTTTTGCTTTATAAGAGTATAACATAAGATAAGATTTACAAGTGCAACAAACCATGTGATATAATTGCTTTTCACACAGATAATATGATTGCTTAAATCACATTATTTAGATCATGTGCATTATTTGAAGGGCTCCATCACACGAATTTGATGGGGCAACATAGGTGACCAAAGATTTATCACTAATGCTGCAGTCAGGACGTCCGTCCGCCCGGACGCTTGCTTCCTGGGCCTATGGACCGGCTCAACAAGCCTGTTCGATGACTTCTATGGCTTCTAAAAAATTGGATGCTTTGATGACATATCCCCACTCCGCCTTGATGTATTCTCCACCACCCACCCGCGCTACCCACTTGCGGTGGCCGCCTCCAACGAGCCGGCAAGGCTTCTTGCCGTCGCCGGGGTCTGGCCGCTTGCCAATGTTGCTGGCTGGCTGGGCCAACCCAGCAGCAGCCATGCAGGCACCCAGACATCGTGTGTGGCCAGGCGACCAGGAGAGGGGGCCGTTGCTGGCAGGGCCCAGGCCAGTCGCAGGCGCAACTGGCCGTTGCCAGGCCGCGCCACCATCCTCGGTCACTAGCTTGCTAGAATCGGTCGTTCCCTGCTCTGCTCTACGTTGCACGGAAGAAGGTTTTTTGTGATTCAGAACTTCATTCATTCACCCATGAGCATCGGGATTACATTCTTCGGCCAGTAGGTGATCGATGCAAGTTGGGGCTAATTGCCCTCTCCCAACCTGACGTCACTCGTGACCTCTTAGCTAAGTGAGCTACGAAAGAAGAAGGTTGAAAAACACATGTTACAGGCGTATGTTTCAAGTGTTTCAGATGTTTCGTAGGTATGTTACAAGTGTTTAATAATATTGTTGTAAAAGTAGATCAAAATGTTTCATATATTGCAATGATTGCACACGTATGTTGCAAGCGAGACGTTCCTAATGTTTCATCTGTGTTTTCAGACGTATGTTACAAGTGTGTTTATCTGGATGTTGCATATGTTTTCACACATTTTTGCAATTTGTTTTATTTGAATATTGTGTATGTTTGCAATGGTTTTCAAGTGAGATGTTTTTTGCAAGTGTTTCAGAAGCATATTTCAAGTGTTTCATCTATCTTCAAACATATATTGCAGCTGTTGCATCTGGATGTTTCAAAAGTAGACCGGGTGTTGCACATGGGACGCGCGTGGGAAACGGGAGGGGTGCCCGCACGCAGTCTAGTGGCGCGAGCCCGCATGGGCGCGTGGGCAGAGGCGTGCTGGCGCGAGCGCGGGTGTAGAGTGCAACGCACACGGGAAACGGAGTGCAGCACGGGCGTCTATCCAGATGTATGGGCGCTAGCAATGCTGAAGATTTATATATGAATATTTAGTTACACAAATTTTACCTAGGAAAAAACACCAAAATAATTGTCATAGCTTTAATACAAGTACGGTATAAATCTAGTATAAGTCGAGCTGAAGTGTCCTTATATTAGCTGCAATAGTGGTGTTTAGTCGAGCTAAAGTGTCGTTAGCTACAATAGCAGAATCATTGACGACATTATAGCGGCATACCATATGAAATATTATAATGGTGCTATAGCAGCTATTTAGATCGATTAATATAGCTCTTTAAAAATAATTGATTAATAGCATGCTTTCTTTTTTATAAAAGGATAAGAGATGGTTTAGTAGATGGAAATTTTACTCTGACTAATTCGAGATAATAAGTTTAAATATTTATGCTAGAACTAATGCACTCTCTCCTTTTCAATGTGCACGACGTATTATAGAATAAAAAACAACTATTTAAACTTTGACCATCAATAAATTAAAATATATGCATGTCTAGTGCACAAAAATGCATCAACACATCATATCTCACATGTATTTTAGTATAATGTTGGTTTTATAGCGATTGATAATATATTTTAAGATGAGTCAATACCCAAAATTAAATATATCTTAAAATACTTTTTGGATTATAATATGTCTTATCAAAAGAAATGGAGAGAGTAGGTCTTTTTCTCCAAGGAAGAAGGAAATGATCGGTTTAAGCAAAGATGAAACGCTTCGTTGACAAAATAATATAATGTTTTTCTTTCTCTCTTTGAGAACTACCACGTCCGTCCAAAAATATGTAAACATCGTTTTTCAAAAAGTCAATTAATCTCAAGTTTAACTAGGTTTATAAGAAACAATATCAACATTTATATCTCTAAATAAATTTATTATGGAAAATATATTTCATAATTAATCTAATAATATTTGTTAGGTATTATAAATATTATTATTATATATATATATTTGATAAAACTTGAGATCTGTCAGAAAATGAGATTTATATTTCTTTTTTGGGACGGTGAATTGTTTTTTTTTAGGGGAGGGACGGTGAATTGGTGAGTCTGGCTGGCACGGCATCAACTATCGGGCCTTGCTAGGCCGTGTAACAGAACACGACGGTTTCGCACCTCGCTTGTCTGGGCCGTGGATGGCTTGACTCGGCCCAACCATAGAACGACAAACCGAGCTGAGAAATGATCTGAACTTTTTTTTTTTTGAGGGAACAGAAATGGTCTGAACTTAGAGGACACGATCACACGATCAACCAAGATAAAGAAGTGCTATATATTGCTTTGTATTGCATCTCTTTCCCATTCAAATTCACAACTCACAAGCTTGGCAACTGGGGAACTACCTTCTTGTTCCCAAAAAAAGTTGCAACTCAAGTTTTTCTCTTCAACCAAAAAGTCATCCAAAAGTTAACACCGATATATGTGTACAAATAGGAGCAATTAGCTGACGTTGAAGAACTACGCAAGTACCGAACACTATCAGATACTTGTAAACATAAGAAAAATACAGCAGCATGCTGAATGGTGGGTTACCTCAGTTGATCGCAAAAAGGATCAGGCAGGACAACAGGACAAGGAGATATATAGAAGCGTTGAAAATCTCCGAACTCAGCAATAAGCCAATGATCATCAATTCATCATTCATGCATCTCCCAGATGTGTACTCCCTTTCTTCATCAGTATCAACAACAAAAATCAGTATCAACAAAGTGTGCAAGAGACTTGACAAACAGTTACTAAACACATGGAGGAAGCAAGCACGGTGTTGGATTTCATCCTCATTGTTTGGTGTCTCCAAACGAAACACGAAACAAAAGGATCATCTAGCTAGTGGCAGCTCTAGCACGAGAACCTCAAAACGAAACACCAGATAGCATCATCTCATCCGATCCTGAGCACCAAAAGTGTGCAAGAAGATGATCAAATGATGAACTTAGCGAACATTACCGATTAACAAGAGTCACGTTTCCCACTGCCATGCTAGCCTATCTTTTACGGAGCATATAGATTATAATCTCACAACAAATGCCTATGTCAACATATATCCGCAAATTAAAAGGATCGAACCTGGAGAACATGTCACTGATTTGCTAAGCACCAGCACCAACGCACGTCGAAAAAGGATCAGATGTGTATATGTGCATTCCATCGCCAGGAATAATCCAGTATCAACTATCAACAGCAAAGTGTGCAAGAAGATGAACAAGATAGTGAACTTAACTCACAAACAGCGGTTAAACGAGATCACGCATTTCCCAAGTCCTTGCCTCACTTTCTGAAAGCTACATTAGTTCTAGGCGACGCATAACAGCTGAACAAGCCGCCGATGAGCAGATGAACTTGACCAAATTAACAGCGATCACATACCAAACCAATAGTTCTCAGGGCGTGTACTTACTTCCCTATGGCAAATTACCCACCACCGGGATACCCAAGATGAAGCACAGCACCAAGACGGCGATCCTCAGGATGCTGGTGGGTCCCGGCACCACGGCGCCCCACGACGCGACATACGCCAGAGCGTACGCGGCGGCGGCCGTGACGAGGACCCCAGGGAGGAGGTGGACGCGGCTGAAGGCGAAGGCGAGGGCCCGGAACACCGCGAGGAACGCGAGGGCTTCGACCAGAAGAAGCTCGTTCTGCTTGATGAGCTTGACGCGGGCCGCGGCCTCCACGTAGGCGGCGGCGTGCGCGGCCACCTCAGGATCATCCAGCGGCAGCACCAGACCCTCCGGCGGCCGCGGCTCCTGGAGCGCGCGGCGGGCCGCGGCGGCGTTGAACGCCACCTCCGCGAGGCGCTGGCGGGCCTGCGCAAGCTCGGCGGCGGCCTCGGCGTGGAGCGCGGCGTACTCGTCGATCTCGGCGCGGACGAGGTCAACGTTGCGCTGCACGCGCTGCAAGGCGTCGACGTCGCCAAGGCGCCCGGCAAGGTCGCCCATCAGTGCTTCTACGATGGGGTTGGCATGCGCCATCGGTGAGCGTGGGGTGAGGGCCGCTGCTGCAACTGCGAGAGGTGGATGGGTTTCGGCCGGGTGGCGCTGGCGACTGGAGAAAAAGGAGGCCTGCAGTGCAGCAGGGCTGCAGAGGGATCGGAACAGAATGCCAGGATGCTATACAGCAGTACAGCTGGTTGTACCAACTACCAAGTGCCATGCCTGACTTGAGCGGTAAGTAAGATTATCGACGGTTAATTGTACTACCGTACTACGTAGGCTACTAGCGTGAACTAGCGGGCATTGCCGTAAGGCTATCCGCACTCATCATCCTCTAAATTCATCCTCTATCCGTCTTAGTCATCGAGATTCTTTCCTCTATATCCAATTTTACTGCACTCATCCATCTTCTATATCTCATCCTCTATGTCGTCGGTCCCACCTGTCATACACCATCCCTCTGTCTCCCTTTCTTCTCCCCCTCCCCACCGGTCTGCACAGTACCGGCGCCCCTCTTCCCATCCTCGTTTCTATCCGAGCGGCCGAACAGAGATTGAGCGAGCGCGCGTGGCGAGCAGCGCGGGGCCGGCGACGAGTGCGCGGGGCGAGCAGCGCGGGGCCGGCGACGAGTGCGCGGGGTGAGCAGTGGCGGTGGAGCTTGCCCGCGCGGCCCGGCGGCGGGGCTCGCTTGGTGGCTCCTCGGCTGGCGACGGGCGACCTCGTAGCGGCGGCGCTCCCGGCCACGGCACGAGAAGGGCGCGCGGCCTCCCAAGCTCCTCAGCCAGCGACGGGTGACCTCGCGGCGGGCGGCGGCGATGCGGGGTCGCCTCCTCCTCTGCTCCTCCCCTTTTCCCTCTCCAGGCGTGAGGCGAGGCCGGTGGTGGGCGGCGGGCCCACGCGCGGATAGCGCACGCACGCTACCACGCCATATTTGGTGGACGGGAGCCGGTCCTTGAGGATGGCGAAGTTGTATAGCGTAGCCGCTGCGGCTCTTCGATCCTGTAAAACGATCCTGCAGGATTCTTTAACGTTCGCCGGTGCGGACAGTCTAAGACGGGAACAAGGTTGCAGGGTACAGGCGTACAGCCCGATTCCGGCGGGCGGCTAGGCCTAGGCTGCCTCTGGTTACAAATTGTTTGAATCAATGAACTTGGAACGTAAGTGAGACACAGAAGATTGAGACAACGAGAATTGTTTTTGTTCGAATTTTGCCATGATTTTTATTAGACAGAGGGAAAAAAAGTATCGTCTCAACTTTTTGAGTAAAAATCTGGTTAAAAACAACACGGCTAGAAAGACCGTATAACTTTAGCGCACCAACGAAACAACTAACAACTTTATGCCACTACTTGCTTAGATGAACTATAGTGAGCCAACTTTATCGAAATGACGTAACTGGCAACTAACTTAGAGCACCTCAAACCAAAAACAACTAGCAAAACTATTCTCTCTAGCAACCAACACGGAGCAAAACTAACAATCTCGACAAGTTCTGAGCACCACAACAAAACAACTTGGAGCACTACCATTTGCCGCACAGTAAGAGCGGAACAGTGGAGCCGGAGAAACCTATCGACATATTCAGGAAGAAAATGACACCAAAGACCCAGGGGAAGTGTCGGTACCAACAGTACGGGGGTACCCACATTCATCGATAAAGAAAAGCTAGAACGACTGAAACCGCAATAAAAGGCAGCCCGCCTCGGCCGCACACCGGGTCCACCTCGTACGAGGCCCGCTCGACGGGGAGCCTCGACCGCACTCCGTCTCCGACTCGTACGAGGCACCCTCGACGGGGGCGCTTCAACAACGCCCCACTCCGTACGACGAAGTACCCCGACCGCACTCTGACTCGCGCGAGGCCCGTCCGCCCGTCGGGAAGGCTCCGACTCGCATGACCCCGGGTCGGGATGCTCGATCCATTCACTTCACCTACCCCAGGACAAAAGCCTGAGCATTTAATGCAGTTACCTGCTACCACCTACCGGTATGGCTGCGTGTATGGTCGATGTGGGAACAATGCCAGTGTCAGTCTTCACTGTTTTACCGCCCATCCCGTGATGGGAGGTGAAAAACGTCACTGTACCCACCTTACCGCACACTGTACGTCACTAGTTACCCTCGAGGGAGGATACGACAAGGCCCGTACACCGCGATCAAGGGATTCGGACTTATCCGATCGGCCTCGACCCAGCCTCGACCCGGCCTCGACGCCCAGCACGGCTCAACAGGGAAGGAAGGACGGTATGGCGCGGCACTCCGGGTCATTTCAGCGCCTCATCCTCTACGACATCACGTGCCCAGGGATGGTCTTCCATTCCTAGGGAACGTCGCTACCGTCATCTCAAACAGGGATCGACAAAACATCGTTTCAAGGCCCATCGTCCTGGCCACCTCTCGCCCTATAAAAGGGGAGGCCAGGACTCTACAACGAAGGGACAACAGACGGACAACAAGCCATACACAAGATCAAGATCAACATCTCAAGCAATCATCTTGTATTTTCCTTTTCTCCTTTTGAGACTTGGGCTCGACGCCCTCTCTCGCGAGCTTGTAACCCCTACACAAGCACCTCGGTGCAAGGAAATACAAACCTCTCCTCCCCCCGCTGGACGTAGGGCCTTCTTTTGCCCGAACCAGGATAAACCCCTGTGTGTTCTCCTTGCATCACCATCCAGGAAAGGGACACGCAGCATTTTACTCGTTGGTCTAGGACCCCCTCGGGTCCGAACACCGACAGTTGGCGCGCCAGGTAGGGGATCGCTGCGTGCCAACGTCGCTTTCCCGCCTTTTTCCTGGATGGCTGACCCCGAACGCCCTATCCCGTTGGCCACGGTGATCTGGTTCGGGAGTTTGGAGTTCATGTCGCTTGGCTATGGCTACGATATGGTCTTACTCCCGCCCAGGCACCCAACTGACGAGGATTACGAGCTCTCCCAGCCTGGGGGAGCAATCCGCCGGTACCGCCGCTCCAGGCAGGCGCGAGCCGCCCGACGGCGGCGAGCCCGGCGCAACCATCGTCTCCACCTCGCGGAGGGTGATGAGATTCCCCGTTCCGGCACCCCCCAGCCAGGCGCCGGCCCAGATTTCCTCGTGGAAGGTCTGGGAAGGATAAGCTTGGCTGGGGACAACATGCCAACGGAGAATCCTGCCGCTCTCCCGTCCGGTGAGACACCGCTACCCGGAGCACCCGCTCCGGCGTGGACGGCCACATCTCCTTCGTCGTTCCCGTTTGGGCTAGATTCGGCTGCCTAGGTGTACGCTTCCTCCGTAAGCACTTGCATGAGTGCTTATGAGGAACTCCCCGGACACCATCTACGCTCCACTCTGGACCTCGTTGCGTCCACGATGGCTTCTGATTATCTGGACTCTACGGAGACACCAAAAGCAGAACCTCGTGTGACCACTTCCCAACGTTGCAACCCCAGAAATGATTCGCAACGGCCATACATTCCCCCATCATACTACTATTTTGGCGCTCCTGACTCCGATTCGGCTGATGACACCTACGATCCGACCCGCGAGTGCTTCAACGTCGATGTTGAAAGCACGTCGGAATCGCAGGAAGAACAGTCGGACGAAGGAAGGCACACGCCGCCCCATGTCGAGCTTCCTATCGAGCGGGACGAGGCTCAGCTCCTTGCGGATCAAGGAATGCAGCTCGAGCAAATCCACGAGTTGCAGGAAAGGCTCGACGAGGAACGACAAAACCTGCATCTACTTCAACAAACCCTCGAGCGTGAGCGCGCGGAACGCGCCCTTGGCGGGAGAGCTCGCGAGAGAGCTCGCGACGTTAACCGTCGCATCGGCGAGGACCGGGCGGTCGACCCCCCGGTCTTCGCTCGAGCCAGCCAGAACGTCGTCGCCGCTGCCATGCTCCTCCGCAACATGCCCGAGCCATCAAACCTCGATGCCCGCCGGGCTCGAGATGAGATCCGAAAGCTCCTCGAGACTGCTGCCCTGCAGCAGGCCGAGAGCTCTGCCTCGAGGCGACGCGAGCCCGCCTCGGAGCGGCTCGCAGAGCCCTCCCGACAGGAGAGAGAGGCCTCGGTTCATCCCGAACCTGCCCGACGGATTCGGATGGCTCCCGCCCCTGAGCTCATCGCTCATGACCACGAGCCTCGAGATACCCGTGGCAACATCGTCGAGCGCCGCACGCGCAAGCACGGTGACGGTGTGGCTCGAGGCTACCACGTGCACAGGGGCGGGCGTTACGACAGCTCGGAAGATCGTAGCCCTTCACCCGAGCCTCCGGGCCCCCGGGTCTTCAGTAAGGCTATCCGTGAAACAATACTCCCGGCTCGGTTTCGCCCTCCCACGACTCTCACCAAGTACAACGGCGAGACCAAACCCGAACTTTGGCTCGCCGATTTCCGCTTGGCATGTCAGCTGGGCGGGGCCACCGACGACCGGGTCATCATACGACAGCTTTCCCTGTTCCTCTCCGACACCGCTCGAGCCTGGCTCGAGGATCTCCCGCCCCAGCAGATCCACGACTGGGACGATCTCGTGAGGGTGTTCGAGGGAAACTTCAAGGGAACTTACATGCGCCCCGGCAACTCGTGGGACCTCCGAAGTTGCAAGCAGAAACCGGGTGAATCCTTCCAGGATTACATCCGGCGCTTCTCCAGGCAACGTTCCGAGCTCCCCAACGTCACCGATTCTGACGTGATCATGGCTTTCCTCTCTGGCACCACTTGCAAGGAGTTGGTCCGAGAGTTGGGCCGTCACACCCCACTCACTGCCAACGGACTGATGGACATCGTCACCAACTTTGCCGCCGGCGAGGAGGCAGTTGGTGCCATCTTCGGCGGTGAGCAGGACAAAGGGAAGCAGAAGGCCGACGATCCCGCGAGCTCCACCCGGGGCTCTAAGAGGAACAACCGCAAGAAGAAGAAAGGCTAGCAAGGCAAGCTCGAGGCCCCGGCCGACGAGCTCGTCGCTGCTACCGAGCGCAAGAAGCCTCGAGGCCCACCCGGCGGGGGCATCTTCGACAAAATGCTCAAAGAACCGTGTCCCTACCACAAGGGACTCACTAACCATAACCTCGAAGATTGTCACATGCTCCGCAGGTACTTCGAGGGCGCGGGCAGCAAGAACACCGACAAGAAGGAAGACCCAAAAGGTGACGACAAGGATGAAGGGTTCCCCGAGATTCATGACTGTTTCATGATCTACGGAGGACCCTCGACCCGCCTCTCAGCACGCCAGCGCAAGCGAGAGCGGCGCGAGGTTTTCTCCGTACAAACGGCGGTTCCCCGTTTCCTCGACTGGTCTGCGGTGGCCATCACTTTCGACCGTGATGATCATCCTGACTACGTCCCCAATCCGGGGGTCTACCCTCTTGTTGTTGATCCCGTCGTCGCCAACACACGCCTCACCAAAGTACTCATGGACGGCGGAAGCAGCCTCAACATCATCTACTCCCAGACCCTCGACCTGCTGGGGGTCGAGAGAGCGCGCCTCCAACCTAGCGTCGGGGGCTTCCATGGAGTCGTGCCAGGGAAACGGGCGGAACCCCTCGGACGGGTCGATCTACCCGTTTGTTTCGGCACACCGGCCAACTTCAGAAAGGAGACCCTCACCTTCGAAGTGGTCGGGTTCCGTGGAACATACCACGCTATCCTCGGGTGCCCGTGCTACGCCAAGTTCATGGCTGTGCCGAACTACACCTATCTCAAGCTCAAAATGCCCGGCCCAAACGGCGTCATTACTGTGGGGCCCTCGTATGACCATGCCTACGAGTGCGACGTCGAGTGCGTCGAGCACGGCGAGGCAGTTTTGGAGTCGGTGACTTTGGCTGCAGACCTCGACGGTCTCGCCAACGAGATTCCCGACCCAAAGCGCCACGCCGGTAGCTTTGAGCCCGCAGAGGACGTCAAGCTCGTGCCCCTCGACCCCGCTGATCCCAACGGGAAGGCGCTGAACGTCAGCGCCACCCTCGACCCGAAATAGGAAGCCGTGCTCGTCGACTTTCTCCGCGCAAACGTCGACATTTTTGCGTGGAGTCCCTCGGATATGCCGGACATACCCAGGGAAGTCGCCGAGCACGCCTTGGAGATCCGGGCCGGATCCAAGCCGGTGAAACAACGCCTGCGCCGCTTCGACGAGGAGAAGCGCAGGGTCATCGGTGAGGAAATCCACAAGCTACTGGAGGCCGGGTTCATCAAGGAAGTTCACCATCCCGAGTGGCTAGCTAATCCTGTATTAGTTAAGAAAAAGAGTGGGAAATGGAGGATGTGTGTAGACTATACTAGTTTGAATAAAGCATGTCCAAAAGTTCCTTTCCCTTTGCCACGTATTGATCAAATCGTTGATTCCACTGCGGGATGTGAAACTCTTTCGTTCTTAGACGCCTACTCCGGTTACCATCAGATCAAAATGAAGGAGTCCGACCAGCTCGCGACTTCATTCATTACCCCGTTCGGCATGTATTGTTATGTTACGATGCCCTTCGGTCTCCGGAACGCAGGGGCAACGTACCAACGATGCATGCAGCACGTCTTCGGGGAACACATCGGACCAACCGTCGAGGCTTACGTCGATGACATCGTTGTCAAGACCAGACAGGCCGATGATCTAGTAAACGACCTCGACGTTGCCTTCAAGTGCCTTCAGGCAAAGAATATCAAGCTCAACCCCGAAAAATGCGTCTTCGGCGTCCCTCGAGGCATGCTTTTAGGGTTCATCGTGTCTAAGCGTGGCATCGAGGCCAATCCAGAAAAAATCTCTGCGATAACCAAGATGGGCCCCATCCGAGACCTGAAGGGCGTGCAGAGGGTCACGGGCTGCTTAGCGGCGCTCAGCCGTTTCATTTCGCGCCTCGACGAAAAAGCGCTCCCTCTGTACCGCCTCTTGAAAAAATCGGAGCATTTTTCCTGGACCCTCGAAGCTGAGGATGCCCTCACAAAACTCAAGATCACACTTTCTAACTCACCAGTCCTCGTCCCTCCGACCTCCGGGGAACCGCTCCTACTCTATGTCGCCGCGACGTCGCAAGTAGTCAGTGCGGTCTTGGTTGTCGAGCGGGCCGAGGAGGCGCACGCCCTGCTCGTCCAGAGGCCGGTCTACTTCATCAGCGAAGTACTCTCGGAAACTAAAATCCGATACCCACAAATCCAGAAGCTGCTATATGCCGTCGTCTTGACGCGACGCAAACTCCGACACTACTTCGAGGGCCATCCGGTTACTGTGGTTTCTTCTTTCCCCCTGGGAGAGATAGCCCAGAACCGGGAAGCCTCGGGTAGGATTGCCAAGTGGGCGGTCGAGCTCATGGGCGAGACCTTGACCTATGCGCCGCGCAAAGCTATAAAGTCACAAGTATTAGCAGACTTCCTGGCTGAGTGGACTGACACTCAACTCCCTCCCACACAGCTCCAGGCAGAGCTGTGGACCATGTACTTCGACGGGTCGTTGATGAAAACAGGGGCGGGCGCGGGCTTGCTCTTCATCTCGCCCCTCGGAGTTCACATGCGCTACGTCATCCGGCTTCATTTCCCTGCGTCCAACAACGTTGCCGAGTACGAGGCACTTGTCACGGGGCTGAGAATTGCCATCGAGCTTGGGGTCCGACACCTTGACGTTCGAGGCGACTCCCAGCTCGTGATCGATCAGGTCATGAAGAGCTCAAGCTGCCGCGACCCCAAGATGGAAGCTTACTGCCAAGAAGTGCGGCGCCTCGAGGACAAGTTTCACGGCCTTGAGCTCAACCACATCGCACGCAGGTATAATGAGGCCGCCGACGAACTCGCGAAAATCGCGTCCAGTCGAACTACGGTTCCACCAGACATTTTCGCGAAAGATCTCCAGCGGCCGTCCGTCGACCTTGGGTCGGATAGAGGGGTCGACGGGACGTCACTCGACCCCCCACCTGAGGCGGAAGCCCCCTCGACCGGGGCTGAAGCCATGCAGGTGGAAGGATCGACCCCACCATCTGACCTCGAGCTTGACTGGCGCGCTCCGTACCTCGACTACCTTATCCAAGGGGACCTCCCCTCGAATAAGACCGAGGCTCGACGGATCGCTCGCCGGGCCAAAACCCTTGTGATCATTGGCGACAGTAGGGAGCTGTATCGCCGCAGCCCTACTGGCATCCTCCAACGCTGCATCACAAATGAGGAAGGCAGGGACCTGCTCAGCGACCTGCACTCGGGGGCTTGCGGTCACCACGCAGCGCCTCGAACTCTCGTCGGGAATGCCTTTCGACAAGGATTCTATTGGCCGACCGCGGTCTTCGACGCTGTCAAGCTAGTACGCTCCTGTAAAGGTTGTCAGTACTATGCGAGACAGACTCATCTCCCGGCACATGCTCTGCAAACCATTCCTATCACGTGGCCGTTTGCCGTTTGGGGGCTCGACCTTGTCGGACCTCTAAAGAGAACAGCGGGCGGCTTCACCCACTTGCTCGTCGCCATCGACAAATTCTCCAAGTGGATCGAGGCTCGCCCCATCACCAGCATCAGGTCGGAACAAGCTGTGTTTTTCTTCACCAACATCATCCATCGCTTTGGGGTTCCTAACTGTATTATCACGGACAACGGCACCCAGTTCACTGGGAAAAAGTTTTTGGATTTCTGCGACAACCACCACATCCGTGTGCTCTGGTCAGCTGTGGCTCATCTAAAAACAAATGGCCAAGTGGAACGTGCCACCGGCATGCTCCTACAAGGCCTGAAACCCAGAATCTTTGACAAGCTAAACAAACATGGCAAAAGATGGGCCGCCGAGCTACCCTCGGTCCTATGGAGCCTAAGAACAACGCCGAGTCGAGCCACGGGGTTCACTCCGTTCTTCTTAGTCTACGGGTCTGAGGCTATGCTCCCAACTGATATAGAATACGGATCCCCAAGGTTGAAGGCCTACAACGAAAGAAATAACGACGCCGCAAGACAGGACGCCCTCGACCAGCTCGAGGAAGCCCGAGATGTGGCTCTGTTACATTCTGCCAGGTACCAGCAGGGTCTCCGACGCTACCATGACAGACACGTCCGCAAGCGTGACCTCAACGTCGGCGATTTGGTGCTGCGGCGGAACCAGAACACCAAGGGACGGCACAAGCTCACGCCACCATGGGAAGGACCGTACATCATCGCAGAAGTACTGAAGCCGGGCACCTACAAGCTATCCAACGAGAAGGGCGAAATCCACACCAACGCTTGGAACATTGAACAGCTACGTCGCTTCTTTCCTTAAAAAGCCTCGAGGCTCTATAATTTCTTTCTCGTCAATAAAGAATACAACGATGTTCAAACTTTCGTTTCACAATGAGGAAGGATCGACTCTGCACTCCCAGAGTCGACCCTCCCTCGGGGGCTACAAGGGGGAACCCCCCAGTCCCCGAAAAAACTTGTACTCTTTTTTAAAGTTTAAAGAACTGCTTCTTAGATCGACAGCGCCGCAAGAGCACCCTAAGGATCGAAGGGGCTCTCGAACCAGGAGATCACCTATGCCTCCGAGGCTACGGTACCTCCACTCACCCCTTACACCTTCTAGGGGCGCGACCGCACGCTAAGTAAATCTAATAACGGTTCATAACTTTGAAAAGGAGTACACCCCCCGTCGCTTAGATCAGGTTCTTACACGATCTACGAGGCCGCAAGAGCGCCCTGAAGCTCGGGGGCAGTCGAGCCGCGGGATCACTTACGCCTCCGAGGCTACGGTACCTCCACTCGCTCCCCTGCGCCAAAGGACGCGACTGCGTGCTAAGTAAATCGTACGAGAACACAATCCAAGCGATAAAGGGAAGGAAAGCTCGAATAAAACTAAATTAACCATGAACTGGTTTCTGTTTCGAGCTCTCAGGGCCTCCAAGGCCACCACAATCAAAATTCAGAATAACTAACTTATTACATGGGCCTTTGCGCCCAGATCTGGCTCACAGGCCTTCATCGTCAGGAGGCGGGACCACCTCAGGTTCAAAAAGCGAGGCCAGACGACTCCTAGGCCCCTCTGCGGCTTCAATCAGCTCCAGGCAGGCGTTCTTATTATCCTCGTCCGTCCGATCCGGGTCTGTGATGAAGCCGTCGGCCACGAGCTCCATGTCGAACACAAACCCTGAACGGACGACGGCCAGTGCCCTCTTCACGCCGTGGTGGAGGATGTCCCGTATCTTCTCCCGGGCAAGGCGGCCCAGCGCCGCCATCCGACGGATGAAGGAGTTCCCCGGAACATCTTCCCCAGTGTCGGCGTCGGGCTCGACCCCCAGACCGTCACACACGGTGGTGATCGCGCCCTGGAGCAGCTGGGTCCTCCGGGTCCCGGCTTCGAGGAGGCTCTGGAAGGAGTTGGCAGATGAGTGGGCCGCCTGATTCTCACTCTCCAGCTCTAAAACACGACAAAATAAATTAGTACCTAACACGAGGCCTCGACGTCATGGCTATAACTGTTATACTTACCCTCGATATGGGTCTTCAAGCCCAGAACCTCGTCACGGAGCCCCCCGCACGACTGCTCGAGCCCCAGGAGGACGCTGTCCTTGTCACGGATGGTCGCCTTCAGCGCCTCGATCTCCTGACGGGCGGTCCGAAGTGCCGCGTCCTTCTCTTGGACGGCCCCGTTCAGCGTTGTGACCTTGTCCTTCAGCGCGCTGAAACGGGCCGAGACCTGCCCGACCTCAACATTGAGGGCGTCGCGCTGACGGCTGACCTGGGAGACATCCTCCTCGAGCTCCTTCACCCGTGCCGACAGGGGCTCGAGGTCCCTGCGAGCCTGGGCAGCCTCTTCCCGGGCCTTGTCCACCTCGGTGCGCATCGCAGCTTCGACTGCCCAAGCCTGTATCGCCTCCTCCTTCACCGTTGAGTAGGCGGTACACAGCTCGGCCATCTCGGCGCTCTGATCAGAAAGCCTCTTTTGGGCCTCCTCGACCAGGGCTCGTTGCCGCGCCAGCGAGGCCCACACGCCACTCTCATCCCGGATGAAGAGTGACTTGCGGCGGGAGTACTCCTTCAGCTCCTGGTCACGATCCAAAGAAACCAAGAAGATAAAGAGTCCGAGAGAAAAGACACTAAGAACCACGAAAAAAGGCTAACAGATCGATCGTACCTCGGTAGCATCCCGTATACCCCTCGAGACGGCTTCGGACGCCACGTGGAGTATCCGATCGAGGTGCCGGCGGACACCCTCAAGGTACTGCCAGTGGTGCACTTCATCCCTGTCGTTCAGGGTGAAGATGGGCTCAGCATCGGGGTTCGCGGCGTCCCTACACTGAAGGGACGGCCCCCCCACCTTGGAATCTCCTCCTCGGTCCGTGCTATCGCCAGCGCGGCGATGTCGGGCCACGACGACGACGACCCGGCCGGGGCGTCTCCCGGTCCCGCCGAAGGGCCGGCCTCGTCCGTGGCTCCCGCGGCTCCAGCGGCCGTCGAGGCACCGGCCTGATCCGTGGCCTCACCCCCATCGACCCCCATCGCTTGTTTTCCTTTGTCCAGGGGGGTGTCGTCGAGGGTGAGGACCACGGGAGCCTGCCCTTCCACGGTGGCCGGCCCCTCGGTCACCGGCACCTCCGGGGCCGGCACCTCGGCTATCAGCGCCTCCGGAGCTGCTGCCTCGACCGTCGGCGGCTCAGGAGCCGGCGCCTCGACCGACGGCGCTACCGGAGCCGGCGCCTCCACCTCTGACGCCCTTCCTTCTGGAGCCCCGGTAGGGAGCTCGACGGCCTCGCTCTCCACCGGCCGCACCGGCAGGTCTTGCTGCGGCAGCGGTCCCCTCGCCGGTGCCACCTCCGGTCCCGGTGTCGACGCGACCTCCCCCATGGTCACATCGGCGCTCGCTCGCTCCGCGCCGCCGGCGGGTGTTTCACCCATCACGACCTCGACGGTGGCCTCGGCCGTCGGCAACGGCCTAGGCTCTTCCCCGACCAAACCGGGCGCCACTGCCCCCGCAGGGCCGGACTTCTCCGCGGCAACATCAGGGCCTGCGACCCCCGCAGCAGCTGCCGCCTCCTGCTGCTGCCGGAGACGCCCCTTCGCGGCCTCGACCTGGCGAACCCAGGCCGCATCTTGCTCCGCTGTCCGGTTGAGAACGGAGGCGCTCGCTCGTAGCGACTTCACTGGGGTAGGCCCCATGAGCTCCGCCTTCCGCTTCAACCTATGAAATAAAGGACAAGATCAGCCGACGGATCCAGAGAGAGACGAAGCCACTAAGCACAAGTACTCACCCAGAAATTGGCACCAAGGGCCTCGACCCCGCGCGGTCTGAGCCTCCCGAGGTGGCGGGCGGCGGCCTCGCAGCAGCCCCGACAGCAGGCCGGGCACTCCGTGGGGCCCTCACCGGTGCAGCGCCTTGCGCCTTCTGCGCCTCCGAGGCCAGTTGGCCTCGGGTTCTCACGCCTGTCGACGGCGCCGCCGATGACGACGCCGGCACCGCCGTCCCGGCCCCCACCCGAGTCTGCGGGGCCTGAGCCGGAACAGGCGTCCCCGTCGACCCCTCTTGCCGGGTCCGGGGCAAAGTGGCCCCTCCCGTCGAGGGGCCCGCTTCATCCTTCTTTTTCTTCTCCTTCTCCTCCTCCTCTTCCTCCTCCTCGGTCTCCTCGACCACGATGACCGAGGAAGACGACCCAGCGATGGGCTCCAGCAGTGGGCGGATGTCAGGGAGGTCCCCCAGCCTAGTCACGGCTTCATACCGCGACAGGGCGTCGTCGTCCTCGCCGCTGCTGTCGTCGTCCTCCCCCGAGATTGTCTCAGAAGGCGACGGCGCCAGAGGAACTCCATCGAGGGCTTGCTGGCGTCGGAGCTTCTTCCGCGCATCCGCCTCCCTGGCCTTGCGAGCCGCCCGCTTCTTGGTCGACTCCTTGACCTTCTTCTGCTTCGAGGCATGCAGCTGTCGAGCCTCCCGGGCAGGTTGGTCCTCTGGGACCGGCGGCCGCGTCTCCCGCAGCGCCGACAAGTCCTGCGCGCCGGCCTCGACCAGATTAGGGGAATCCAAAAAAACGAACAAAACCAAACAAGCGCATCAGCTCAAAAGTACCTACCACGGGCTCGAACCCTTCGGTGGGCCTCATGGGGACCCAGTCGACCTCCTCCGTCTTGAACGTCCCGACCATCCGACGAGCGCGACGGAGCACCTCCTCGAGGGAGAGGGACTCGTGAGACATCCGGCTCCCCTCCAGAGACGCCTCCGGAGTCATTTGGTCGAGACGCAGGCGACGCCGGCACAGCGGCATTACTCTGCGGCGGTGGAACGCTGTTGCCACCGCCGCTGCCGTCAAGCCTCGAAGGCGAAGCTGATGCAGCGCCGCCAGCAACGGGTCCAGGCGCGGCTTCTCGGCCTCCGACACTCCATACGTCCAGCGGTCCTCCCGGGCGGTCAGCACGCGGCCGGTGTACTTCGGCAGCTGGTTGTCGTCGTTGCGGAGATAGAACCAGCCTTCGTGCCACCCGCTGTTCGAGGAGATGAGTCAAGCCGGGATGTACTGATCCGCCCGGCTCGACCTCAACTGCAGGACGCAGCTCCCCATCCGCGCCGCGCACAGGACGCCCTTCTCCCCCGTCCTCTTTGCGAAGAGTTCGCCCTTGAAGAGGTGAAGCCACAGGTTCCACTGTGGCTCCACCCCGAGGTAGCCCTCGCAGACCGCCGCATAAATGGCGGCCTGTGCGACGGCGTTGGGGGCGAGGTGATGGAGCTCCACCCGGTAGTAGTGGAGAAGCGCACGCATGAAGACGGATGCGGGAACGCCGAATCCCCGCTCGTGGAAGCAGACGAAGCTCACCACGTACCCTTCAGGGGGCGCCGGCGTGATCCACTCCGGCCGCAACTGGCTCGTCCTCGGCCGCAGCAGCCCGTCCTCGACCAACTCTTCCAACTTCCTCTCCGTCACCGAGGAAGCGGCCCAGTCGTCGGCAGGGAGAATCTGACTCTTTCCGGCCATCGACGCTGTCGGGAGGGGTGTGAGCGAAGGGGGAGGCGGCGGCGGCGGCGGCGGCGGTGTGGGCGGAAAGCGCAAGAGGGCAAGGGTTTTCCTGAGGCTAAGGGATGGCAAGAGCGCAAAAAACCGGTGGGGAACGCAGACCCCTGGGTCTCGCCTTTATAGGCCGGGAAGAAGTCCAACGGCCGCGCGAAAAGGTAGGAACAGTTTCCCACATTAAATGCGCTCACCTAACCGTCCCCCACGTCTTACAGGAGCCAGGCACGTGGCCGTCCCCTACGTCGTAACCGAACGCCACGTCGCCCACTACCGCGCCGATCTCGCCCTAAAAAGGCGCGCCTGGCTAACGGGCGAGGCGAGATCCACGGACGGATATTCCCAGATACCTAAAACGGGCTCCGAGCCCACCATAAGTCTCGAGGGAGCGGAGGCTGGCCCTCGACCTGGGTTCGACAGCCGCCCTCGAGCGACGGAGCAAGGGACGACCAAGGGTGCGCCCGTACATGGCCAGGGCTCGAGCCACGCTCTCGAGGCACCCCAAGACGTATTTGAGGCTATAGGAAGAGGTCGATGTAGGAATCCCCTCGGGGGAGGCACCGAGCCCTCGGATCCTGTCGCAGGGAACCGACATCCACACGACCACTCCTTGGCATTTTTGAGAGCACCTCCAGGCCACAAGCCGACTCCTAACGACTGGAGCACGGACTCTCACTCGAATTTACCCGCTAGCAGCTCGCCGAAGATCGTCGGAACTCGCCCAAACAGGGGTAGTACGGCGTTCCCCACCCCTCCTCCTCCTCTCTGAAGGAGGAGCGTGAGGGTCGCACAACGGAAGACGGCCGGGACTCCGATCGACCTCGTGCGCGCGAGGCTCGGAGGCTCGACCGCAACGAATCATTCCCCAATGAAACGAATAAAAGACCTCGGAGGAGTCTCAACACTCCACCGAGGCCTCGGGGGCTACACCCGGCGGGTGCGCTCGCGCGCCCCCACCGGAAAAAATCACGACGCCACGACTCTAGTTCAAACAAACCTCTGGGAGAGTGATCTCACACTCACCCAAAGGCTCGGGGGCTACTGTCGGTACCAACAGTACGGGGGTACCCACATTCATCGATAAAGAAAAGCTAGAACGACTGAAATCGCAATAAAAGGCAGCCCGCCTCGGCCGCACACCGGGTCCACCTCGTACGAGGCCCGCTCGACGGGGAGCCTCGACCGCACTCCGTCTCCGACTCGTACGAGGCACCCTCGACGGGGGCGCTTCAACAACGCCCCACTCCGTACGACGAAGTACCCCGACCGCACTCCGACTCGCGCGAGGCCCGTCCGCCCGTCGGGAAGGCTCCGACTCGCATGACCCCGGGTCGGGATGCTCGATCCATTTACTTCACCTACCCCAGGACAAAAGCCTGAGCATTTAATGCAGTTACCTGCTACCACCTACCGGTATGGCTGCGTGTATGGTCGACGTGGGAACAATGCCAGTGTCAGTCTTCACTGTTTTACCGCCCATCCCGTGATGGGAGGTGAAAAACGTCACTGTACCCACCTTACCGCACACTGTACGTCACTAGTTACCCTCGAGGGAGGATACGACAAGGCCCGTACACCGCGATCAAGGGATTCGGACCTATCCGATCGGCCTCGACCCAGCCTCGACCCGGCCTCGACGCCCAGCACGGCTCAACAGGGAAGGAAGGACGGTATGGCGCGGCACTCCGGGTCATTTCAGCGCCTCATCCTCTATGACATCACGTGCCCAGGGATGGTCTTCCATTCCTAGGGCACGTCGCTACCGTCATCTCAAACAGGGATCGACAAAACATCGTTTCAAGGCCCATCGTCCTGGCCACCTCTCGCCCTATAAAAGGGGAGGCCAGGGCTCTACAACGAAGGGACAACAGACGGACAACAAGCCATACACAAGATCAAGATCAACATCTCAAGCAATCATCTTGTATTTTCCTTTTCTCCTTTTGAGACTTGGGCTCGACGCCTTCTCTCGCGAGCTTGTAACCCCTACACAAGCACCTCGGTGCAAGGAAATACAAACCTCTCCTCCCCCCGCTGGACGTAGGGCCTTCTTTTGCCCGAACCAGGATAAACCCCCGTGTGTTCTCCTTGCATCACCATCCAGGAAAGGAACACGCAGCATTTTACTCGTTGGTCTAGGACCCCCTCGGGTCCGAACACCGACAGGAAGGTTTTGACCTGTAAATCCTAGTATGGTAGGAGAAGAGGTACAAAGACGACACCTCCAAAGAGAAAGCGACGACTACACACATCATCGTTCTGGCTTTCTCCCTAGCCTCAAGTAACCCACCCTCTGTTTCCCACCAGAGCCACCCTCCTCGCGTGGGCGTAGGGGATACCTATCCAAAAGAAAAGCGCTAGTGATGACATACAAACGTTCCCACCAACACTAGACACCACCACGTACACAGCAGGCATCATCGCCACACACACAGTCACAAGAAGACCTCCAAGGAGATGGGATACAGAGAGGCGAGGGAGGCAGCAACAACGTTGACCTACCACCCTGAGGTCACGACGTGAAGGCCACCTGCCGCCTCAGGAAGGACCGGAGCCTCGAGCCAGCCAAATGGAGCCCCAACAACCATCTTTGGCCCTTGCCATAGGCGGACAGTCGTTATTGGGACGCTGCCCTCTACCTGTTGGACAACACCATACAGATGAGCCCACCACCAGGGACGGATCCAATGTGAGTGTAGGGGGTGCTCAAGCACACCCACCTCCCTACTCCCTATGAGCAAGTGGGCCCCAATAGCCTCCCCTCAAATTTTCTACCATGGATTGAAGTTTGGAGTGCTGCAGATTGAAGAAAAGTGCTAGAGGTTCCACCACATAAAGCCAAGAGCACGAACCGATTACTACAAACATGAGAAAGCAAAGAGGAGAAGGAGAAAAGGAATCCTCGACGCCATCATAATCAGTGTTGCCTGGGCCCCTAGCAATCGGCCTTGGCGGCGACAAGATACATAGAGGACAGTGGGGGAGGCGATGGCACAGGCACCTCGAGTCCACTCAAGCACTAGCGGAGCTTAGGCCGTGTTTGGTATACGGCCACACGCTGCCACAGCCACAGGTGTGGCGGCGCCGAACCTTAGGCGGCAGAAATCGGCGCCACACCCCGCCACAGAAAATGAGCTAGCAGGTGCATGTAAAGTTGTGGCGTGCCACAGATGAAATATCAACCAAACAACATCCTCGGTTTCTGTGACAGCCAAAAAATTGTGGCGTGGCAATGTTTGGCGTGAAACCAAACATGCCCATTAGTTAGGACCGTACTAGACCATGCCTCACTCCCCCTAATATTGCTAAGTTATATGTGAAGGATTAGATTTTAGGCTAAACTAGACCAAAGAATTACCATTCTCTCTTGGAATTTATACACAACTAAGAATGGCCCCTGCTGAAAATTGAGTTAAGCTCCACCACTGAGCTCGAGTCGCCCAAGAGAGCGAGAGGAGGACGTGGACGCCCATGAAAATAAAATTTGTTATCCAAATAAGACAATGAGAATGATGATATCGTTTGCTACAAATATATACACAACGAAATGGTGCACGTCTGTGGCACGAACGGACATTGCTGTTTGCACTTTGTTCTATGCATTGGATGAGATCATCAATGAAGATTTAATATTAACACTCTCTTGATCGAATCTAGTACTGAGATCAATCATTTGCTTATGATCCTTCAAAAACGTCTAGGGAAAATATGATGTAGTGCTATGAGAGCCTATCAAGTTAATCTACCTAATAATCCTAGTATCACTCTTGACTCGCTCTGTCACTAACTTTGGCCCCGTTCGGCTGTGCTGATAAGCCGACTGAAAAACATTGTTGGCTGATTTGTTGTGAGAGAAAAATACTGTTCCGGCTGAAAAAACAAGCTGAAAAGTACGGATTATAAGCCGGATGAACAGGACCTTTATTAATAAACTAACCGTGATAGGATGTGTGAACGTCGGTTGTAGGAACGGATACGTTCAGACTGTTCAGAAGCAGATCGCCGAACAGTAGCAAGGTTCTGAGGTACTAGTGAGGTTTATGGATCGTAATACCAAGCAAGTGCAATGTAAGCGGAAATTATCGCTTTGAAAATATCAGAACAGCAACTATCATGTCCTCTGATGTGTACTTAATTTCACCATGAGTACTAGCCTACTTAATTTCGATTCGGGTCGAGTTTAATGGAATGGGATCATCAAGTTACTGTATAATCCAGGACATTACCCATATCCCATCTATTGACTATATTTCCCTGTCCCATTCCAACAACATATCCAGACGCCACCTCATTCAACATTAAACACAATCCACATATGGTCGGCAAAGACTCGGCGTATGCAGCATATGCTCGAGTAGTTCTAGCTATGATATGGTGTACACATTTTCCACATCATAATCCCAAACAAAATCCTCATGAATTGATTTACAAATTGTCGCATCCTGCACGTTGTCTCGGGCATCAAAAGTGATGTAGACCAGAGACCACCATTTGTAGGCATGAATAGAAATAACAATGCATTTGTCAAATACGTGACTTGCAAAGATGAAGAATAAAACCAAAAGTGCAACACGACAACGCACAGGAAAAGATAGCACCCGAACTTCCTGAATGTAATCTATCAGCTTGCACTGGCCAGACAAACATACAAGGCATGTACACATCTCACGTACACAGAGTTTCCACCCAGCACGCCACATGATCTAAGGCCATGTTTAGTTCTAAAAAATTTTAAGATTCCCCGTCACATCAAATTTTTAGACACATGCATGGAACATTAAATGTAGACGAAAAAAATAATTACACAGTTTGGTAGAAAACCACGAGACGAATCTTTTAAGTCTAATTAGTCTATGATTGGACACTAATTGACAAATACAAACGAAAGTGCTAAAGCAGCCAAAGCCAAGATTTTTCGTTAACTAAACACACCCTAAATTACCCGATACTAGCTACAGGACCAACTAAGTGATCTGACGAGATATATGATATATTATGATTAGATTAGAAGCCACCAACTCTGCCCCAACCATTAAAATAAGAACGAAATACTTTTAACATACTAGGGCATTGTATTTATACAAGTAGTAAACCACGAAACAACTCCAACCACAAACAATGAGAAACATAGGTGTAGCAATTCCATGCGTAAACACTTCCTCTGTCATAAACAGTTTTGTGCCCAGATCAAAAGCATGCAGAACGATACTAGTGAAGGAACAAACATAACCATGCTAAGCAACTAATTCTAATTGACCATATGTTTCTGTGGGTTATTACTAAGCAACTAACTGAAGTCATACAAATCCCAATTTAGTAGCAGTAGCATCATGGCAAAAAGTAACAATTGTAATTGAGACATCCACATAAGGCCATTAGTTAGTAAGGCAAAACAACATGTCCATCAACAGAACCAATCACATTGTTTCTTTTGCTAAAGATGTTGCCCTCCAAGTCAATGAAAATTATGAGCCTGTGCAATGCCCACTTAAAAACACCGAAAAAACATCATGAGTAACAATAAAACTATATTAGCAGTAGCTTGAACTGGCCAAAAAGAACGAAAGAAACGGTAATGCAATATACCATATGCCTGTTTTTGGTAAAATTTCAGTCGCCTACACAGCCAACTCTTCAGATTAACAGCACTACTGTTCTTTCACCCTGTGTTCCTCAACCCATTGTTGGCCGACATGCAGCCCCTCCCTCCTGCACTTGTCCCATCCCCGACAGCGGTGCTAACCTCGAGTCCGCCTACACCAACCCTGCTATGCTACGCCTCGTTTAGATCGTAGTTTTTTTCAACGTCAGCTACTGTAGCACTTTCGTTTGTGTTTGGTAATTAGTGTCCAATCATGGACTAATTAGGCTCAAAAGATTCGTCTCGTGATTTACAACTAATCTGTGCAATTAGTTATTTATTTTATCAACATTTAATACTCCATGCGTGCGTTAAAAAATTGATGCGACGGAGAGAGAGTGAAAAAACTGAGAAGGGAAGAGAACAAGGCCCTAAACAGGATTTTGCCAGTGATATCATGGTCGCTCCTATGCAGGGTTTTTTTTACCGACCGGAGGGGTCAAACCGCCGGCCTCCGGTTCCGGTTTACCGGTCCGGTTTGTCGGTAACCGTACGGCAACCCGTCGAATTTGAATTTGAATTCAAACTTGCCTTCGGTTCGGTCGGCGGCCGGCTTACCGCTCGGTTTGAGCGGTTTACCGCTCGGTTTGAGAGGTAACCGCTACAAACCGTTTGGAATTTTCTTTTTTCTTTGCCCGTGGCGGTTTGTAGCGGTTTGTGCCCGGCTTACCGAGCGGTTTGTAGCAGTTACCGTGTTTTGTGCCCGTGGCGGCACAATGGGCCTCATGGGCCTTAACGGGCCGGGACCGGGATTTTTCTTTTTCTTTTTTTTTCAAACTTCTATACGTATAAATAAATACTAAACGAACTCGAATTTGAAAAATTTTTACACCATTGGCTTCTATAAATCATGAACTATTTTTAGGAATTTTTTCAGCATTTTTTTTCAAATTTTAAATTTGAATTTGGGGAATACCTAACCGGACCGGACCGGAACCGGTCCGGCCCGGTTAGCCCGGTAACCGCGGTTTACCGACCAGGATTTTTAACCCTGCTCCTATGTGCCCCACCCTTTCCCCGCCCAGATAGACTTTCTCCCTGCTGTCCATGGCTGGCAGCGTTCCCGGCTCCCCACCACCATGCCTCCCCGCCCCTGCACCAGCCAGGCAGCCACCTCTGCTGGTCTAGCCTGTTTGCCATGGCTCTCTCCTCTATGACCAGTGATACAGTATCCCACCAGGAAAAATCCCACCACCCCTAACTGCAGTTGCCTGAATTGATGTCCAGACGACTGAAATCTAGGAGGCGCGTAATAAAAGAAGATATATTGCTAATGCACAAACAGAAACACGGAGCACAGCAATTCCTCTAATTGACCAAACAGTGCCTAAGCAGAGGAACACAAGTGATGAAAGCATCAAGAAGCATAATTCCTAAACAAACTTAGTATATAGTACAATTGTAATCAGATGCAATACATGTCAATGCTGAGGTAATTTTATGATTTCACTCAGCAATCACACAAAATAGACAGCATCACCAAGTCATTAATTTTTAAGTAATTTCAAGTAAAGCAAAGTAGATCACTCAACAGCAGAACACGGACCATTATTAGATAAAAAAAAGGGACATGAGGCCATGCCGTAGCAGTAACATAAACCAGAAGATAACCAACCATACAACGTTCCTCAGTTGCACGAGTATTTTTTGTGTCACCGCAAAAACAGCCATGAAACATAACCAGTCTCCAGATCCCTATATTTCTGTAGGCTAATAAGCAACTACTCATATAAGTCACATCACTCCGACTTCAGTAATAGCAGCATCACGACGAAAACTTCCAGCACTGCTACGCAACCGAGCACCAGATTACCTCTTAAGGCGGAGATAGATCAGCATGACGGCAGCCGTGCCGGCGGCGCCGGCAGCCGCAGCCACCGCCATCCCCAGCCACGCAACCTCCCCTTCCTTCGGGGCCTCAGCAGCCGGCGCAGCCTCCCTCTCCTTGGTGGCGGAAGCCTTCAGGGCGCTGATCTCCTCCTCGAGCTTGAGCTTCTCCTGGCGCACGGCATCCACCTCCTTGGCGAGCTTCTCGTGGCTCTCCTTGTCCAGCTCGTGCTCGCCCTTCTCGGCCTTGAGGAGGGCCTCGAGGCGCTCGACCTCCGTGCGGAGCGAGGCGACCTCCTTCTCGGCAGAGGCGGCGGCGAGCTCGGCGATGGTGACCTCCTCCCGGGCCTGCATGAAGACCCCCTCGATGCGGTGCGTCTCCTCGGCAAGGGACTTGTTCTCACGGCGGGCCTCGGCGAGCTTCGCCTCCAGGTCGAGCTTGGCGGCGCGGAGGTCCTCGATCTCCGCGCGGGCGGCCACGGCAGCGTAGGACTTGGCGGCGGTGTGGGCGCCGGCGACCCCCTCTTCCTCCTCTTCCTCCTTCGCAACGCCGCCGTTAGGAGCGGGGTTCTCGGCGGCAACGGCGGCGTAGGACTTTGCGGGGTGGGTGATGGGGACCTGCTCCTCGTCCGCGACGCCGCCGTTGAGCGCGGCCTTCTCGGCGGCGGCGGTGGGGGAGGCGAGGGTTTCGTCGCCGTTCTCCATTGGGAGGAGGTGGTGGGTTTTGGGCTTTGGTGTTTCTGTGCGTGGCGTGGGATTGCTCGGGGCGGCGCGGCCTGCGGGTGGGAAGTTACGGGCAAAAGGCAGGAGAGGAGAGAAAGGCTTCTTTCTCCTTTTCTGCTCTGCTTGCTGAGGGGGTTGAGAAATATCTCGAAAGGCAGGTTCCGCCTCGCGTCAATGACGGGTGGGCCATATGCCCGGAGTCGCGGCGCGGCCACACCTGTGAGTTACTGCTCGCCATCTGATGGGAGCGCGTGCATGATGGCAACGGCGGTATGTTGGCCTGGTGGGTCCACGGTGTCAGCGATGCGGTGACTCCTTTCGTGGCGAGGAAGTTGGTGCCAGGGGACGACGGCGTCACCGGCTCTCCCGTTTCGGTAGTGCGCTGCATCATGGTATGGGCGCGAGATTCGCGCCTTGCGGGCCCGAAACGCAAGTGGACGGAGGAAGTAGGATGGCTAGTTTTTGCTCAGATTCGAATTTCGAAAGGCGTGGAAATGCATGTCTACGTCCCATTTAAATGGGAGAGATCGCACCGGCGCCACGCACGGCCGCACGGGGTAATGTCATCCATTTTTCAACTTGGCTGGAAACAATGCATCTGGAGTTCCTTTCGATCGGATTGTATTTCACGACCACGGCAGCACTTGACGTCTATTTGGTGCTTGCGGACCAGTCACACCGTGTCTGATTTGCGACCAAAATTTGACATACCAAATATTTGGCAAGCCAAAACTAGATAAAAAAAAATTACCATAAATTTTGAAAGTTAAATATAAGATGTTAGTAAGTTTTTGTAGCCAACCAAATAATAGCTAAAATCATTGCTCGGTAAATCTTTGATTTAACAAATTTTGGAAGTCAACCAATCAGGCTCGCCGTCTTCAATCAACCTTCAGGCTTACGATTCCATTGGAACTAGGCTCGATGATTCACCGTACATCAATGGGTTCTTGTTTGGAGTAAGCACTGTTAGTGCTGCGATTCGTGTTTTCTACTCTTATGTTTTGTTTAAGTGTCGCTATGACTAGGTCCGTAGAAAAAAATAAATAAGTTTATTATGAAAATAAATTTAACGATCTATTTACTATACATACCATAAAATATTAATATTATATATATATATTCATGTACTTTTGACTTTTTAGAAAGTGGGATAGCAGTTAAAAACTGACCAAGGGAGTATGTTTATTCACCAATTCTTTCATATTGATTTATTTATTATGATTTGTGTACATATAGTTCGGTGTTCATAGTTTCATCAGGTTTGGGAATCATTCAGATTGATCTTATAGTAAATGGCCAAATGTGCTTTGGTTCATTTTATTGTATAAACTATGGTTTGTGTAAACTAGAACAAAACTGTTCTGAGCGGATGAACAAACAAACCCAAACCAAATGAAACATCACAAAAGGGCTAAAATATAATTGATTTGCACTAAAACAACCTAAGAGTTGAAGCGAAGCAATATTTGCACCAAACTAACCGAGTTGAAGTGAAGCGACTTACATAGCTGCAGCTTGCTATCGAGGACGAGCAAGAGGCGAGTGAGGATGCACCTTAGTTCGCGGTTCATCGAGGGTTCACCCGCTCTGGGTGAAGGATGGAGTAGAGTAGATAAGTAAATGCCCACTCACGCAAGCATATTTTGTTTCCCTCCTATGAGGTTTGACGACTAGGCTATGATTATGGGCCTGCATTTCATTTGTTACTAGTTACTATGCGCATGTACATATTTGAGTAAGGCTAGATAACGAGCTAATTCGGCTCAGTTCGTTTACAAGCTCGAGCTGGCTCATTTAGCTCATGAGCCAGGCGCAAAAAAACAGAAAACATAATTTATGCATTTATTTGAAGCTTGAAAATAGTAATGGTACAAAAGCAACCCATTCATATGCCTTAAATCAAACAAATAAATTAATATGTGCTGACATATATTAAGTATAAAAATATACAACAGTACTAGACTATACATCCATGGTATATACTCTATACCATATAAAATGCATCCATAATTCATTATTAATAATCTATACATCTAATTAAAACAAAGTGACAGAGTCCTAGTGTCGGCGTCTAGTCCCGCGGTGGTCCTAAGCCAATGAGTGAATCAATGTTGCGTGTCCCTAATCTGGATGGTGATGCAAGGAGAGTACACGAAGATTTATCCTGGTTCGGGCAAAATAAGGTCCTACATCCAGCGGGAGGGGAAAGTATGTATTTCCTTGCACCTAAGTGCTTGCGTAGGGGTTACAAGCTGTGAGAGAGGGAGCCGATCCCAGGTTTCAGAGAGAAAAAGTGAGAGTACACAGGAGATTGCTTGAGATGTTGATCTTCTACGGTGGGATGGTGACTGGCTTTTTTGTCGTCCGTTGTTCGCCCCCCTCGTAGAGTCCCCTGTCTGCCCTTTTATAGGGTAAGAGGAGGCAGGGACGCCGGGGGTGCCTTAGAGGTGAAGTTTTATCGAACGCTGTGGAGGCTGCTGTAGCGACGTGCCCTGATGTAAGGTCCTAGATGGCTAGAGGGGGGGTGAATAGCCTATAAAAAATTCTACAAATACCACTAAGCAAACTTGTTAGAATAACAAACGGTGTAAAGCAAGTTTTGCTTAGCCAAAGGTTGTGATGCAAGCCTCCTGTAACACCCTAGGTGTTTATCACCAATTAAGCAGTGGGTTTGAGCTCAAACACGATAGATTAAGTGTAAATGATAATGTCAAGGTCAACCTACGGAGATGAGCCTAACTTAAAGTTGGATGCTACATCATTGCTTTACATATAGGCCATCTTCAAAGATATATGTTTGGATGGTGTTATTGCCATATCTTCATGTGTCTCACCTTGATACCTATCTATATTGGTCACTGGAAAAGTTTCGTGAAGTTTGGAATCAAAAAGTCACATAAAATGATAAGTTATATGCTTGTTTGGTTTATAACTGAAACATGTTTCGGAAACAATGAAACATTGCTTTGTACTAATGCAAGTGATGGCCATGAGTGTTTGTAAACACCTTAGGAGTACTTAATTAGTCTTTTGGAACATTTCTTATGTTGGGTGGTTATGCTAATTAAGCACCCAAGTGCTATTTTCCAAGTTGATTAGTGGAGTGATCCAAACTGATCCTTCTGAATCTCCAACTTAGGGTTTGAATCTGTGAAAGTCAACTATAACAAAGTTGTGGCAAATTTTCTAAGATCCAACTTTGTCAATTGGCTCATCTCATGATTCAGCCTCTAAGTCCCTCAAAAGTACAATTTTCTGTTCTGCTGGAATTCCAATGTTTCCTCAAAACAGATTCTGTTCTTGCTCGTTATCTCCCAAACTATGCTGATCTGGTCTTAGCTCATATAAGAAAAGTTGTAGAGAATTTCCTGAGCTACAAGTTTGTCAATTGGCACTTTGGCTAATTCGGCATAGTTCATGAGCTACAAGGTTTGGAAGTTCCTGCTGTTCTGGGAGCCCAGAAATTTGGCTAAGTCCTGAGTGAGTTTCAGTTTCGGGTACCCTACTTTGGAGCTATGTAGTTTCCTAACCAAGCCGAACTAGTTGATGATTCCTTAATAAGAGTTGTAGTTTAGTTTGAGTACAACAAACTTTGTTTTTGGAGCATATCATGAATCAGCTTGGAAGGAAGTGAAACTGAGGCGTGAAGATCGAATCTGCAGCTGTTTTCAGACTTAGAAAAATATTCTAAGTCCCAGAATGGGCAGCAATGAGTTGACTTGTTGGGTGATCTTTATCTCCCTAACCTTGCTGAACCAGTCCAAGGACCCTTAATAGAAGTTGTAGATCAAGTTGGGTACTACAAGTTTTGTTTAAGTCTCATGGCCTAGTACAGCTTCTAACCTAGTCATATAAGGAACCAAAGTTTGAATGTTGCTGTATTTTCCAGCCCTTAAGTAATCCTATGTCCGTACATTGGCACGTCGCGTTCTCAAAATTTTGCTTTGCGACTTGAGTTGGTCCAAATACCAAAGATGGAGCTTATATCTTAGAGAAGGGCATACAAGAAGATGGCACCAGTTGCATTTCATTTCGACCATCAATTTTTGGATGTTGCTTGTCACTGTCAAATCGCTGACACTAGTAAGTTTGGAACTAATTATCTACTAATCCAAAGCCTTAATGGCTGTGACCTCTTAATCAAAGTTGGAGAGTATTATGTGGTGAACAAACTTTCTTTTTGGCCCATGATCCAAATCAGCCCGGAAGTGGCCCAAAATCAGCTCCCACGCCGGCCACATTGTTGCGCGCCACGTGCTCGATGAAATGGCTCCGTGGCAAGCATGCAGCCGAGCTCACCCCACCATGGCTGGACACGCGCCCCTTTGCCTCTCCACGCGTCTTGCGCCTTGTTGTCGAGGTGGAAGAGCACCAGGACGCGCGCCCAAGCTCCACTCCATGCCCCCTCTCGCCCTGGAGCTTCCCATTTCCTCCCGGTCTTTTCCCAGTCGCACAGAGCACGTCCGCCATGGCCAAACTTCGGAGCTCGCGGCCACACCGTCGTTCTCCTACCTCCGGCCTTCCTCCACCCGAACCGACCACGCCATTGCGTCCCCCATACCACGCCGCACCTCCGGAGCTCCTCACCTCACCGTTTTCACCCCTCGCAGTGGACCGACGCCGGAGCGCCGACCAGCAAGCCGCTGGCTGCCGCGGCCGCACCACCTGGGACCATCCTCGACTCAACCGAGCAGCCCCATGGGTAGGCGCGGTCCCAGGGATGCTCCCCGGCCCTTCCCCGCCATCGCCTGTGGTCCCCCTCCGCCGGAAAGCACGATCCCGACGAGCTCCTCTGTTGAAATCCCGACCAGGGACCTCGTACAGCAATTTGACTAAAGGTAGGGGTCCAGATGCGAAGCCAAGACTCATATGAATAGTGTCATAAGGACTGATTGGTAATTATTTTGCAGGAAAATTGCTGAACTTTGGAAATTCATAGTAATTCATAGGAAATTCGTAAAATAACAAATGTGGACTTTTTGGAATCCTTGTGAATTTTTCTATGCAGTAGATCTATAATATTTCATGTTTTAGTTTAATGTTTTTGCTGTAAAAATAGATTTTTCAGATTAGGTTTTCAATGCTAGTTGTATTTGTCATTTTCATAACTGCAAATGTAGGGCTCCAAATAAAGTGAAATTTTTGTGGCATGCTACTCATGTGATGTTTGATGTGTGGTAAAAATTTCATGAATTTTAGTTGTAGTATGAGTGAGTTATTGATTCATCTTGCTCTCACATGAATTCTTGCAATAGCCATTTGTCTTTTTCATAGAGGTTGATATATATGTCCAAATGGTTTGAAATTTGTACAGTAAACTATTGGGAGCATATGTAGGCCACTGTAATTTTGGTAGAATTTATTGTGCACTTTTGATAGGTGTTCATAATTCCACCTAATTATCTAAATAAATTAAGAAAATGCATTAAAAGAATTTATTTAGGAATGGACACTATGTTTTCTGGTGTTCATTAGTCATGTGTGACATGTTAGTAAAGTTGATTTTGTCCAATTATATGTTTGCAACATAAGTTAATAATTATTTCTTGCAAATGAAGTTTCTGGACAGATCTGGGAACTTAGCAAAGTTCTTCATGATAATTTGCCTTGTTGTGAAACTTATTTATATAAAAGTTGTAGATAATTCGTGTATCTAGCTGCTGTTAAAATTTGGTATCATTTGGTCAAGTAGTTTTTGAGTTATAGATGTTTAAAGTCAGGTCCCAGATTTGGTTGCTCTCTGTTTGGAGCAGACCAGATTCTGTAGTTTCACCTTTTAGACCTATTAAACTTGGGAATCAGGCTTAGGTGATATTAAATGAATTGTAGACAATTTCATAAGCTTTCTATAATGTCTTCTTGCAAGTCATTTGGATTTGTAGAACTCCAGATATGATTGATTTACTCAGCTACTGCATGTATGTCTAGAATTGTTGAAAATACATAGATGCTTGATTACTTTGCTTGCTTGTTAGTAAGTGTGATTCATGTCCATGGTGATGAAGTTAGTACACCCGAGGCTTTGTAAATCTTGAGTTATGTTTGGTATTGCTTTCTTTGCTATTTAAGCAGGTTTGTTTGTGTAAGGTTACTTAAGTAATGTGATGTGCTTACGTGTCTTTACTATAACCTTATACTTGCCTTGATTAACGTGTGATGCATCATCTATCGTATTTCCTTGTATTCATGTACTTGCATCTTGCATTTCATTTAGGTACGCTAGCTAAAACGCGTGAAAAATGTGGTGTTGGAGCCAAACCCGAAGACGGTGTTTGGCGGAACTATCCCGAAGATGGAAGTACTCAGCGAGTTTCATCTGACCAACACTAACTTGAGTCGGATCCCAGGCAAGCCCCGGAGCATTATAAGCCTCCTATCTTCAAAGCAATTAATTATATATATGTTATAAGTATTGTTGCATTAAGTGGTAGGAGTTGGTTGAAAACCTTGCTGCATTATATCATTCCTTGTCCAGATATATGAATCCCTGAATCCTACCTAGACTAGGATCGAGTAGATGCTTAGCCCTGCTTTAAGCGGTAGAAGTCAGGTGATTTCCTGTCACCTGCGAGATATAGGAATATTCATATATGGCACGGTTGGCTATAATTGCTATCGTGAGATGGAACCATGTGTTAATAAAATGAAATGAGACCGGGCGGGATGACGATAGTGAAGCAACAAGGCATGGAGGTCTTGGGTGTGGATCTATCCCCGTCTGAGTCGTTTAAGGACCGATTCGCTGTACGTCCTTGAGTCATGTTGAACGCAGTCTAACACTTAGTTGGCCGGATAAGTCGTTCCGACCGCGAAGCCGAGTAATATGGTTCAGGCCGGGAATCGAATGGTAGGTTGCTTCTTGGAGGAGAGAAAGGATGTGCTTGGGGACATTGGCGTGAGACCAAGGGGGGGTTAGAGTCCCTATCACCTGGCAGAGTGTCGCCCTTGGGGTCGCGACATCATTCGGACCCGCGATTCCTGAATCATACGAAAGGTGGCTTGTGCGACCCTGGCAGGGGCCTGCGCGGTGAGTGTTAGAAATACCCCTCCAGCTGGATAGGAATTCGATTCGAATCGCCGTCGCTCCCGGTTAGTGAGCACTTGACTTGAGCAGCGGCAACGTAGATTCCATTAAATTGAACGGATGGTTAATTGGATAACGATGGAAAGGTTGCCTCAATTTATACCTGCTATGGTTAATATTGTTTGCTCCTAATAAAGTGAGTGCTCTAGTACAGGTTCTAATATAGAGGACAGGTTAATGATAATTAACTTGATGCTTAAGCATTAATGATTACTTATTCATAATAAGCTTTTATGCAAAATGTTGTCAAGCTAGCCCACTTTATATCAGCCTTGCATGATCCTTGGTGTCACTTATTTCTGGTTTCTGACGGGTAAGTCTAGCTGAGTACCTTCTTGTACTCAGGGTTTTATCCCCACTTGTTGCAGGTTGTGCTGTATCTTATCGACTGCAAGAGTTGGTTGGCTCCTGCCTTAGTGGCGGAGTGTGATCACGGGCGTGATCCTTCTTATTTATCTTGTCTCTAATGCTTTTGTTGGAAGTCGACCTTGGTACTGGCATGTATTTGAAATAAGATTAATGTTAGTTTCAAATTACTTTGCTTCCGCTACTTTTGAACTTAAGTTGTAATAACTATGTTGAACTCCGATGTATATTTAATTACTTGTGAAATGGTTGTAACATGTGACTTGTTATGTTGAATCACTACGATCTTGGCTGGTAAGTTGGTTGGTTTGAAATCCCGCGCGATTTCATTGGACTACCGGAGTTATATGGGCTTAAGTGCGAGAATTTGATCACTTCGGTGATTGTTTTTGTACTTGTGCTCTTATAATTTGGACGGTTCCGTTACACCTCCTATCCACAAGTCTAGTAGATTATGATCTCTAGTTCACACAAGAGCTATGTCACTAATTTTACACTAGAGAACAAGCTAACAACACTACTAGCAAAGCTACCACTAGAGCTACACAAGATAATCTAGTAAAAGTAAGTGCAAGAGAGAGGATTGTGATTCTTATACCGATGGTGAAGAGAAGATGTTGCCAATCACCAAGATGATATACAATCAATCAATATTGACAACAACACAATATGAAGACCAATCACCGGGAGACAAGAGAAACAATATTTTTGTTCACCCGGTGTTCACTTGTGCACCGACAAGCTACGTCACCGGTTGTGTCGACCAACACTTAGATGGTTTCCCGGTGTGACCCTCAAGTCACTTGCCCCTCAAGGCACGCCCCGCAAGGCACCGCAAGACACCACTCTCAAGTGAGGTAACTCAATGACACGCGCATTCCACTAGAGTTGCTTTTGGCGTCCCGCCGAGGAAAGCACAAGAACCTCTCACAATCATCCGGAGGTGGCCAAGAACAATCACCTTCTCTTGCCAACGCCTCCAACAATCTCCAAGCCGGCTAGGAGCGGTACTCTCCAAGAGTAACAAGAAATCCACCGGCTAAACCACCCACAAGTGCCACTAGATGCCATCAAGCTATGCAATGCACTTTGGGATCACTCAATCTCACTTTTGATTTGCAATCAAGTAAGAGAGATGAGTGGGAGGAGAAGCTTCATCTCAAAGGATGCACAAGAGTGTTAGAAATGCCAAGGGACCTCCCTAAGGGCCGGCCAACGAGTATTTATAAGCATCACATATAAATAGAGCCGTTGCCACTCCACTGAGCGTTTTTCGGGACGACCGGACGCGATGGTCGAAACTGACCGGACGCGGTGGTCAGTAGCGTGCTCCAACGGCTAGTTTTCGCGTGTATAAACTTGTATTGACCGGACGCGGTGGTCACTAACGGGACCGGACGCGGTGGTCGCAGCGAAACAGCGAATAGAGAGGTTCCAGCAAGCTCCCGACGCGAAAAACACTGACCGGACGCGCTGACCGGACGCGCAGGTGCTGACCGGACGCGTCCGGTCACGAGTCCGGTCACAGACCACTCTTCGGTAAAACGGCGATATCTCTTAGCTCCAAACTCCGATTTCGATGATCTTAGACATTTTGGAAAGCTTACTCAGAGGGCTACACAACCCACTAAAGCACTTGATCCAGTTCACAATAGATCAAAGCAGTATTCCACTCCAAGAGCCATCCTAGTGTCCGGACAACACCGAAAAACCTTTCTCTCTTCACCAAGTTGATCAAAATCAACTCCAACACCTTTTCCTTTGTAAATGTGCCAACACCATCAAGTGTACATCTCCATGTGCTTGTATGTTAGCTTTTTCTCAATCATTTTTAAAGGTTTTCCAGTTAGCTCACTAGGCCCTACATGCAATGCACTTCATGAATTCACCTAGTGGCACCCGTGCGTCGAATAACCGATAAGACTTCCCCTCTTAATAGTTCGGCTATCGACCCTAAACCACTCACACCCTTTATGGTGTCTTGAGTGTAAAACAAAATGGCCCTATGGTTATACCTTTGCCTTGAGCCCATTTTGTTTCTCCAAATGATATGATCCACTTCATATCATCACATGACCGTCTCGATCCATCGACCTTGACTTCACTTGCTCTTCACCGTTGCATCGGTCCATCGGCGTCAAGTCTTGCTCAAGCTTCACCATCGCATGGTCCTTCGCTTCGAAGCCTCGACTAGCCCTTCACCTTCACAACCGGTCCATCGAGCCAAGCCTCATCTTGGTCTTCACCATTTTGGTCATATGAGTCAATGTCATGTCTCATATTCAATGACCACCTTTATCTAAATCATCCACTTAGATACAAAGGTTAGTCCTAGGTTTCATTAATTAGCCAAAACCAAACTAGGGACTTTCACCTGAGAATGGCCAGTCATCCCCGGACATCATGGTGACGTAGAGGATGAGACGGTGACAAGACCCCGGGTCCTGTGAGCCTTGCTTCCTTATTTAACCGGCGGTTGGTCGAGGCCAAGTCGAGGATGGGTCGAGGTGGGTTGATGGTGAATGAATAAGGCCGAGTCCCGGGAATTTCGGGGTACGATACTCGTCGTATTCTCCCTCGAGGGTGATCAGTGGCGAAATAGTGCTCGGCATGGCGTGTATAGTGACAGGTTTTCACCGCCTATCCCGGGATGGGCAGTAAAAAGTAAGCTTTGACACTGGTACTGCTTCCATGCCGGTTGTTGTTGTAGCCATGGGGGTAGGAAATGGTTGGCGGTTGCATTAAATGCTCTGACTTTTGTCTCAGAGTTGGTGAGTGAGGTGGATCGACCGGCCCGACGCAGGGTCGTGCGAGTCGGAGATTTCTCGGTAGTCGAGGCGTCCTGTTGAGCGAGCCTCGTGCGAGTCGGAACGTGGTCGAGGCGTCCCATCGAGCGAGCCTCATGCGAGTCGGAACGTGGTCGAGGCGTTTCGTTCGTTGTTTCGGCTCGTCCCGTTTTTGTGGGCAGAGCTTTTGATGTGGTTTTGTTTTTCTTAATCGTTGATTGTGGGTACCCCTTGTTTTGGTACCCGACACATAGTATTCCCAAATTTATAGGTCTAAGTCCAACCATTAATCAACCAATTATCAAGTGCAAAGCATCAACAACTTATACAAAACTAATATAAGTTCAAGGACAATAGCTTTAACTCATTAGGCTCATGAGCCAGCTCGTGTCAGCTCATGAGAACTATACGAGTTGAAATGCTGGTTTAGCTCATCGAAAAATATAAACGAGCCGAGCTGGGCCACTAATGAGCCAAGTCGAGCGAGATACTGAGTTGTGAGCTTTTCGTTGAACCCTAATACTGAGTAAAGAACTATGGGCTGCTTCGAAATGAGCTGGCCGCCCCTTCCACTTTCAACATGTTTTGGGGTAGAATCTAAAAATGTTGATGTGATTTATTATATAATACTAGCAAATATGCTCGTGCGACACGCACATATTCTTAAAAACTATTTGAAATGCAATGAAAATGTTAATTGAATTGTCAATATACAATAAAGGTAGATGGCAAGTGCTTGATCGATTTGATCGGGTCGTGTAGCTAGAACAAGATTCAAATCCTTTGTTCGTCAGGATGCCTCAGCTGCATATATTGCTGCACTTTGACTTGACACTTTTTTGAACGGCTCGTGTTGCCTCTATCTTATCCTATATCCATAGTTCTTTCAATCCATCATTGAATGGGTGGGAACATCCATCCTTGTATGGGTGGAAAATTCGTTGTAGTCTCAGTCGTGCTACCGGAGGGTGTAGGGAGGTTGGAGAAAATAGCACTCATCTTGAAGTAAGCTTGGTGTGATTTATTATATAATATAATATTATATTTTGCATAATGAGTGGAGCAATCTCATTCAAAATCAGCTGACTTTGATTTTTAAAATTTGGAATAGAATTAAATCAATTTTGCTTGGCTTAGGCCAGCCGCGGGGAACACACCCATATTTTTGATAAACAGTGCAGATGAGTTTTATCCCCACGAAACTCCCTCTACTCTAATAAACTTTTATCATCTCTCTTCATCATCAATATAGTGCCACGTTGACATATTTAATGTCCATAAAACTTTTATAAAATCCTTACTGAGATCGGCCTTAACCAACGCTCCGAGCCTAATACGGCGGAGGCCCAACTGTTGCTACGCCTCGTATGAATTGTTAACTGGGCCGGGCTTCCTTTTCTAATCCACTGAGATGGGTATTGTATGTCTATTTTTTAATAACAGCAGGTGTCAAATGCAAAATTTATGAAAGAGACATTACCAGCATCGCCCTAGGCGCCCTATAGCCGCCCCAAATCTCCTCCGCCGCGTCATTCCGAAACCCTAGAAGCGCTCCGCCAAGTCCAGGCTGCCGAGCTCGCCGCTTCTCGCGAAGAAAAAGCCGAGGCCGAGACAAACTATATACCTCAGCGGCTCAGCCATGGATCTGGAGATCGTTGGGCGGCACGCCTTACTGTTCGACGACGACGCGACGGCGGAGGTCGTCAACTCCGGCGGCTCCCTTGTCCCCTGGGCGGCCGTCGGCGCGGCAGACCTCCTCCTCGACCGCCACGACGTCCGCCACCTCCTTGACCGCGTGCCCCCTCGCCCGCGCCGCGCCTACTCAGTAGCCCTCCTCTCCGCGCCCTCCCCCGACGGCGTCTCTGAGACCGAGCTCGATCGCGAGCGCTACCTGGACCTCCCGGCTGGCGACGACGAATACGAGGGTTCTAGAGATGCGGCCACCTCAGGTATAAATGGATCTTCCTTTTGCGCCGCCTCTCCTCTCCTCTCTTTTCGCCCCTCGTATCTGTAACGGTCAGCTTGTGCCTACCCTTTGTTATGTTTTTGGTGTATTTGAGCTCAAGGTTTGTTCCGTTCCACATTCTGAATGTCGTTCTGCCGACTTTGTCTTGTTCTATGAGTCATAATCCTATATTTTTCGGACATCTTAATGAAGCCTCAAGTATAAATTCAAAGCAAGTCCATTAATTGGTTGGGATTTCACATTTCAGTGTTTTGATCCCAGCCCTCTTGAACCAAATCTTCAGGTTTAAACTGTATTAGGATTTTTGTTTTCAGATATCTCTCTTATATGTGGCCTACAAGCATATCACACGTACTGATCTGTTCTCGGTTTGAATATTTTTGGTTACCAGCAGACGAACGTAGTAGTAACTGTGTTTTCTTGCAAAGAAACAAGGTTCATAGAATATCCAGTTGTACCCAAATAACAGTGTCACTGCCACATGTTTGAAGTTAGCAGTGTTCATTGTACATATGTTTTTTTTTCCATTGTATACTTTTAAGTTTGCAGGAAGGATGCTTTGATTAGTTCATGAGCATCTTTGATCATTTCAAGTAAGGGACTTTCTTCTGTTGCTCGGAAGATGTAATTTGTGCCTGCATATTTTCTTCCCTACTCCTATTTCTGTTATTTACTATACAACAATACTTTAGCTGACATATTCTTGCTTATCTAGGAAATGGGACAGATACTGGACATGCTGATTATAATGCTGTTCCTTTCTCATATGGATATCCTGCTGGTTCAGATGAACCAAGTTCTTCGGACTTGTGTTATCTCCCATCATTTTATGTGCCAGAAAGCTTGTTGAATAAGCTGGTGAGTATAAGCTTTGAGTTCTCACTTTTAACTATTTTCTCCAAATATGATAGAAATTTATTTCTTCTACCCTGTTATTAATCTTCTTCAGTTGATCCAGCAATAATTGTCCAAGGTGCATATGTTCTTCTAAGGATTAAATGCCTGTTTCAGATGGTTGGAGCAGAGATGAAGTTCCTACTAGTGATGCACATTGTTTCCTTGCAATGTATCTTGACGTAAGGAATATAGGCAGGTGGGATTAGAATGATTCAAGTGCTACATATAACAAAAATGAATGGGATGGCTGTCTTACGATATACCAGTTTTCTTAATATAGTAATTCATTCTGTTTGACATAATTTGTGCTTGTGTGCTCTCTAGCCATTACTGAGACATTTTTTTGCTCCCCTGTTTTAAATTTACAGCCTCCTTCTGAGAAGGTGCATCAGATAATTGCAAGAACAGCTTTATTTGTCAGCGAGCATGGGGGACAGTCAGAGATTGTATTGAGGGTGAAACAAGGAGATAATCCAACATTTGGATTCTTGATGCCTGATCATCATCTCCACAGCTACTTCCGCTACCTTGTTGATCATCCTCAACTGCTGAAAGATGGTGCTGATGCTGTTGGCATAGATAAACGTAATACTGAGAGTGAGCATGCTTCATCTGGCGGGGCTTTATCATTGCTTGGGACCGCATATGACTCAGAAGATGAGGCTGAAGGCACACTGCCACGTAGTTCGGAAGGCATGAATCCTGGAAATAGCATGACCCCTGATGTGCAGGGCCATGTAAAATCTGCATCAATTATGCCTGACAAAAAAGAACTAGGCAAAGATCAGAATGCTGCCGCTCCTGCAGCTAAGAGTAAAACAATATTGACAAAGAAGAATCCGATTATTACTAGCAACACCATTGTTGCTGTTCAGCGTGAAAAGGTTAATGACACAATTACAGCATCAACTATATCCAAATCACATACCAATTCAGGCTTATCTGAAACAAAAGAAATGATCCTTGAACCACCATCTTTCATGAAACGCACCATGGAGAAAATAATTGAGTTTATTCTGACGAACGGGAAGGAGTTCGAAGAAAAACTGATTGAGCAAGACAGAACTACTGGGAGGTTTCCATTTCTTCTGTCTTCTAATCCATACCACTCGTATTATCTAAAGTTTCTCCAGGAAACCGAAGAGGTAATTTGAGTCACACTTGTTTATGCTTTAAGCTTGAAAGATTTGTGTTACTACCCCTTTTCTGTTATTGTGTTGTAGAGGTCAAAAGAAATTTATTGTCTTCTTCGTTACTATTTCGAAGATGCCAAAAGAAGTTTATTGTGCCTTCTTTCTATTTCAGAGAAAGCCAAAAGAAAATTAGTTTCCCAAAATACTGTCATGCAACAAATGTCCCGTGCCTTCATTCTCATCTTGTGATAGTGATACTTCTATTTACTTAATATTAATATTTGTCAGGTTTTCATACCTAGCATTTGTTTGTTGATCAATTATTTCATTATTTATATTCAAACCTGATTGAGCTTTCTACTACTGAATATGTTCACACAATTGATAGGAATGTTGTCATTGCAAAAATGATGGCCCTATGTTCTTTATTCATCAAGCTTCTTTTCTTGTTTAAGTATTGCCTTATTGTTACAATTATTATTTCTAATAGGCTTAGCTGCTTTATATCATTCTTAATTACTCGTGATGTGCATTCAAATCGAGCAACCAGGCAACCAGCATTGCCATGCTAAGCGACATTTTTTTTTCTGGGTCCTGCTTGCTTAAAATTTTGAGATCTTTAAAACTGATAGTGTTTTTGTACTGCTGTTCCTGATTCTTGTATTGTTTTTTGCTGGGTGTCTTCTTTTCTTTCTTTCTTTTTTGTTCTGAAGTGCATATGATGTCTTACACTTGATCTCTGAACTTCAGGTAAGTTCACATGTGGAAAGTATTAATCGCTGATGCACTACTTTGAGTAGCCTGTAGTAGGGTCTTTTATTCAGTCGTCGGACACTTTTCTGTTGGTCCTAATCTTGAGCGTGGCTGTGGTGTGAGTGTTCTAAAATTTGTATACCTTTTCACTTTCTATATAAAAGCAGGATTTTCCTCCGTCCAAAAAAAAAAAACACTAGGAACTGAAACTTTTCGTGCAACATATGTATGACATGATTTTCTGGTGGATGTATTGTGTTCACATGAGTCAGTTTCTTTGGTTGAATTGTTGTTTACTGGCTTTCTGCATCTCTTTGTTGTTTGTTTTTTTAATATAATGTCTACTTTGATGATATCCTGGACATCCAGGGCATGATTTGATGTAGCTATGTTGTGCTATCCTAGTTTGAAGCACTACATGGCAAATGTTTTCTTATTTTTTGGATTTGGAAAGGTTCTTCATCTTCATGGACATGAATTGCTGATGTCTATTTTGATTAATTGAATTGCTTTCCTTGGTTCAATTGTTTCTTGAATGCATTGCTTGTTTGCTTTGCTTTTCAAGCTTATACTGCCCATTTTTTTAATTATTAGTATTTTTTAGCTCGTATTAGATCTAACTCATCAAAAATATCCTGGTGGACACCCAAGAGTGTTTTGTATTCCAGGCCAAATCAATTCTTCCCCCTCAATATCTACACCCAAACAGATCCTTATAATTGTTGGTGCTTCTCTTTTATACCCTGGGAATACTAAGGTTGTGTTGTAGACTTAAGCCCTTTCGCAATGCAGGATTTTGCAAGAAATACTTTAATTCCCACTGTTTGATCAGAATCTTCATGCTCTAAACATTTCACTAGCTTCTTTACTAAGTTAATGCTATCCTTTTTCCTATGATCCAATGGCAAATTTTAACTATGGTTTGTTTCTCTTTCATTTATTGATTTTGCAGTCCAAGTCACGTGGTACAAGTCCTAATCACAAAGACAGAAGAGGTTCTTCTGACTGGAGGGGCAGAAGAAGCCCTGAGAGCGATGATAGAAGCTCCCGTGAGCGCGCCGATAGAAGCTCTCATGAGCGCGCCGACAGAAGCTCTCGTGAGCGCGGCGACCGAAGATGCTCAATGGAGCGCAAAGACAGCAGCTATGGCATGGTATCCTGTGCTTCTGATAGAAGCTCAGCTAGACCATCGGAGAAGCAGCTGTATGACAAACAAGGGAAGGGTAGATTCCATCCTGTTTGTGGGGTCAAGAAGGAACCTACTCGGAAAGTCACTGCAGATGAAGCTGCTGCTATAGTAATGGCGGCTACTCGTGGACTGGGTGCTGCAAATGACTCACTTAACACCATGAAAGGAACCAAGGACAATGTTCGCACCCATGTTAGTAATGATCCTTCTTCCAGCTTTGGAAGTTTCTCATCTTTACAGGACCGAGATGCACTGTCCAAGCATATTTCAAATAGTGAGGCTGTTGCTTCACTTACAAGTAGTGGACAGCCCCAAAAGGAAGGTTTTGGAATTATTGATGATGATTGGATTGCGAACACTATTGCAAAAGCTGCTGCTGCTGCAGCCTCCAAAGAGGCAGATTCTTCGGAAGCTTCCATGACAAAGGAACAGAAGCTGAAAGCTGAGAGGCTTCGCCGTGCGAAGATGTTTGCTGCAATCATTCAGAGTGGAGACAACAAGATGAATGATTTAGCTGCAGCATCGGATCCAACTAGTGAAGCTGCCAAGGCAATTCCAGATACGAATATCTCTGGACTTGATCTGCAATCTGTGGCTAAGGAACGTGAAGGTAGCTCTGCCCCGTTTGAACATGAAGGGCCAAACTTGACAAAGCATAATAAAGACTATGATGATGAACAGAACAGAGTGCGGAAGTATAGAAAGAAACATCAAGAATCCGATGAGGAAGAAGATGAATCAGAGGATAGCTATAAGCAGTCGAGGAAGAGGCATCGCCCAGAGCATTCAAGAGCCCGGAGTAAGGATGTTCACAAACATAAGCACAAGAGTTGCTCCAAGGACAGGGAATCCAGACATCGCAGACACCGTTTTAACTCTTCGGAAGATGAGCAGGAGCAGGAGCAGGAGCGTCGGAGTTCCAAGTCAAGGCATAGGCATAGAGATGATCACCGTTACTCTGATGAGGAGGAACACAGGAGGTCACATAAGCATTGGAGGAGGGAGCATCACTCCAGTTCTAAAAGGAAGCTCGAGGAAGACCGAGACCAGAGTGAACAGTCTCAAGGTCGCTTAGAAGTGTCCCCGTCTAGATCAGGTGCCAAGTTTGAATCAGACAGGCTGCCTGATGACACTGCACAATCAACTCAGGGAACAACTGAAGTGCCCAGTGAATTGAGAGCAAAAATCAGAGCGATGTTGCTCGAGAGACTGTAATGTCTGTATCACAGCAGTTTAACATTATGGCCTTACTGCCCTTTCAATTTATGTATTTGCTTCGAACGTTCCAACTATGTGTCCATTTTATTTGAAAATCAGTGACCTGCACGCTAAAGTTTGTTGGCCCGCTCCACATGTTGGCGTTTCTGCTGCATGCATAGGTTTGTTGTTATGGCCATTTTGTTGAATCAATGGTCTACGTGTAACGTATATTTTTCAAGATGTCTGCTGCGGTCTGAAGACAACCGTTTGTTGTTGTGATTTCGGTAATTTCGGTAGATATGGGGTGTCTTTGAAACTGTGCGAGGGCTTGTTTGGAAACATGACAACCTCTTTCAGTCTTCACGTATTGCAAGTTTTTGTGGTGGAAAATTAATTCATTTTCCACTGGAATATGGATCGAGTTTATCCACTTCAATCCATATACTCGTATGGATTGAGTTTATCCAAATAAGTCCTCTGAAAAAAAAATCTTTTGACTGGCTTGAAGAGAACAGAAACCAATATTAAGGCACCGATGCATGCCGATCATCCAAATTACAACCAAATCCATCCATCCAGTTGAATCCGATCCAACCCAAACCAGTAGTCCAACCAAATCCATCCATCCAGTTGAATCCGATCCAACCCAAACCAGTAGTCCGTCAACGGGGTTGGTTCCGTTTTCCGCACCTCCGCCCCCAAAGCAAAGCTCACCCGCCGCCGCGGCCAAAGACCCAACAGCAAACCACCCGTACCAGTACCACAGCGCAGTCGCCTTCGCCTGGTTTGCATCTCAGCCGTCCATCAGCGTAGGCGCGGACCCGAAACCCGCCGCAACAAAACTAACGACTCCCGCACACCCGAATGGGTCGCAAGTCGCAACCCACGCTGCAGCCTCGCTCCCGGCTCCGATCTGCTAAGCCCCCCGCCGGATCGGGTTGCGGGTCGCCACCCCCGACCCAGATCCACCACAGCTCGCCGCCGGCCGCCGCCGCCGCAGAGGTTAGTTTCAAATCACTCACCTCCGCCTCCTCCCCTTCTGTTTGTTCCTTCTTAACGGATCCGCTTACCCGGAACGTAAACCCTAGCTAAAAGGCGCGGTCTGCGAGCTATTTCACGCCCGATTTCCTAGGGTTTGACTGTTCGAGCGCGGGGACTGGACCCCGCTGGGTTTCGATTTGGCGGGGGGATGCCAGGTCACTTGCTCGCTCCAGTTGATTGTGCTGTAGTTCTGAGGGACTGGGGATGGGGATCTGCTTGGGATGTGGAAGGGGATTCTTAATGGTGTCTCTCTGATGTCGGAGGCATTCGGTAGTGCTTGTGCAATGTGCTTGCTCAGCATATCAGTGCTTTGCAATCCGAGTTAGGAGAGAGCTTGGCAACATTTTAGTCTGGTTATTTTTTTTTGACAAAATTTTAGTCTGGTTATGGGTGAAAGGCTGCCGATTGCTTTCCAGTTTATGACGAAAGGTGTTGGATACATGCATTCTGTATTTAATTTTCGCTACCCTTTCGTTTCTGGTAAAAAAGAGACAAAATTGAGAGCTTTTCCTTTGGTATTGTTATGTATGATGTGCTTCTCTGTATGTGCTGCAGTGGGTGATCGTGTACGCGGTAACATGCTGGAGCCAACAGCAATGGAGGTGCCCATTGCTGGCTCAGTGAGCAATGCATTGATGCCTGCGCCTGTGGTTCACAATCCACGGGCACGCAAGCTGCGGTCTGCAGTATGGCAGGACTTCACGAAGGAGCGTCGTGCCGATGGCAACTGTGTGGCTGTCTGTAACCACTGCAAGAAGCAGCTCACGGCAACTAGCCGATCAGGCACAACGCACCTCCGCAACCACCTTGCAATCTGCACCACCACCTCCACACGGCGTGCTGGTAAGCGCCGGAAGCTTGTTGTCCGCCGTATTCTCCACAACAAATCCTCCATGGAGGGGCGCTCGGGTGAGGGCCACGCCTCAGGTGAGGACAATGATAATGAGGGCACACACTTTGATCAAGAACTCAGTCGCCGAGACCTTGTGCACATGATTGTCCAGCATGGCTACCGGTTTTCGATTGTGGATGATGTGGGCTTCCAAAAGTTTGTCAAGAACCTCCAGCCTCAGTTTAGGATGGTGTCATGTGACACAGTGAGGGCTGATAGCATGGAAATATATGCAGGTGAGAAACTTAAGCTACATGATGTGCTCTTTAAGATCCCCTGCCGGGTTAGCATATCAGTTGACATGTGGCGATCAAATACACAGATGGAATACATGTGCTTAACTTGCCACTACATTGACCATGCTAATGATGAGTGGAAAGTTAGGAAAAAAATTCTCAACTTTGTGCATATGGAGGCACCTTTTACACTTGATCAGATGGTTAATCTCATTGTAGAGAAGTTGCAGAGTTGGGGTATTGACAGAAAGGTAGCTGCTGTTGTGCTAGACAACTGCAACGGTGGTGAAATTGTTGCTAGAGAGCTTCTCAGAGTTTTGCAGCCTCGGAGGCTTCTATTGAATGGGGAATTGTTCCAAGTACGCTCTTGTGCACATATTCTAAATCTCACTGTCCAAGAAAGCTGGGAACAGGCATCTGATATAACTAACAGAGTTCGCAAGATGATTAACCATGTCAAGTTTGAAAGATTCCAAAAGTTTCAGGATATTTCAAAGGTACTGCATATGGATCAAAAGCTGCTAGTTGTTGATTCTCCTGATAACTGGCCGTCTACTTACTTAATGTTTGACTCTGCATGCTACTATCATGATGTGCTTGTGCGCCTGACAGAACAGGAAGGGCATTATGATGTTTTTCTGTCTGCTAGTGACTGGGCTGATGTGAAAGCCCTCACTGAAATACTGGACGTAGTCTATCATGCTATGGAGAAGTTTCCTGTGGAAAACCCAACTGCAAACCTCTATTTTAATGAGATGTGTGAGATCCATGTGCTTTTGAAAACCTGGAGCAAGAGTCCATCTACTGTTGTTGCCAAAGTTGCTGACCAGATGCTTTCTAAATTTGAGGGCTACTGGGATCTCACTAGGCCTGTAATGGCATTTGCATCTATTCTTGATCCTCGTTACAAGATGAAGTCCCTCGAATATTTTTTTCGGCTCATTTATTCTGATGAGCAATTTACAGCAAAGGCAATGATAGATGTCATCCAGAATACCTTTCACAATCTGTATAATGATTATAAACATCAATCATCAGATTCATGGAAGAACCCATCTGTTCTCTGTTACTCTAGAAACAGTAGTTCTTGCATGGGCTCTATGTACAGCAATGGGGATGACTCTAAGACCTTCTCACGTATCACATTATCGGATGCTCGACGGGGACTTGATCAGTATATACAAGAGACCTCATCAGGACAATCCTTGAAGTCTGACTTGGAGATGTATCTTGAGGAAGCAGTTTATCGTCAAAAAGAAGGAAATCAGGATAATTTTGACATTCTGGGATGGTGGAAGTCCTTTGCAGCCAAGTATCCTGTACTTTCACAAATGGCTCGTGATATTTTAGCTATCCCTGTATCTATCATCCCTTTGGACAGTGAAGCCCGTACACTAAATGAGTATCTCAGTACTATGGACCCTTCAACGGTTCAGGGATTAGTGTGTGCACAAGATTGGTTACGGGAAGGCCCAGAAGGTATCGCTGACTTTCTCTAACGGCTGTGAAGATTGGTATAACTTAATAATGATTGTTTTCCCCTGTGCTTCTGCAGTTGTTGCTGGTTCAGGTGGTCATGGAGATGATGGAGCACCGCGTGGTGACGAACTTATTGTGGTGCCAAAATAGGTGAATACATTTGAGGCTGTACACTTCTTTCAGTTTATCCCTTGTTGAAGATGTGCATGCATGAGATGTTCTGGCAAGAAAAAAGTTGATACAAGAGGCTTTTATAAGAAAAGTTGAAAGAAGCTGGTTATGTATACTTCCTTGCCATTTGTTTGTATTCATGGATAATAAAAGTTAAAAGCACAAATCTATGAGGTGCATTTAAGATGTTAATATATGGTAGCTTTTAGAATCTTCAGCGCCTGTTAGAGTGATACTTACCTTATGTCTTAAGCAGAGAATGATACCAGCAACCTGGAAATAGTCTGCATTGGCAGTTCAAGAAACTGTCAAGTTTTGCCATGAAAATTATGTAGTATTTGTAATGAAAGAACTGTTAGTGGGTGTCTATATTCAGTTTAACTCAGTTTGTACTGGATGGTCATTATTGATGAAGGGGACCTGCAAAAGTGCAAATTACCAAAGATTTTATTAGCTGTTTGAATTTGGAGGTGCTAATTGCAGGAACTGAGACCTCTATAGACCTTAGTTATTAAAGTCTTGAAGCCAACTAATTTTTCTATGCCTTCAGTTTCAAGACTACTACTTTCAGTCATTTGTTTTGATGCAACTTTATTTACCCTCGAACCATTTTACTATATGTCTCTTTCAGCATATATACCAGTAAAAAGTATGAGATTGAACTATCAATTGTGTTTTCACTATAAGGATAATCCTTGTGGTGACGTGTTGGTTACCATTGTATTTGTGCTGTTGAATCCACCACCATCTTGTTCTCAGGGTCAGGGTCTCAGGGTTTGGGTAACTTCGTGCTATGCTTTTGAACCTACTTTATGGCTAGAGCTATTAGGGATTTATGGTACTATAAAGCCTATAAAATAAAATTACCATAGGGACAGATGGCACTTAGTGTAGATTGTTTAGAATGAAAATTTACAGATTCACGCCTGAAAATGTACTTGCGCGCTATACATTTTGTATATTTCTTTTTTATCAACTGGAGTACAACCTGTGTCTAGATCTATTTGGTGCCATGATAGTAATAAGATATAGAATATGTGTTTTAGCTTATCAATGCAGAAAATTATGTGTTTTAGCTTATCAGTGCAGAGTTGGTGTTGCTCTGTCTCTGGACTCTACTCTCCTCAAACCTTTACATTATCCGGATTATCATATTCCTTTATTGCATTTTTTATTTTGGATTATGAATTCACCATCCTAAGTTCCTAACCAATTTAACATTGTCCAGAGTGGAGTATTCTGAAAGAAGTCGTTTGAGAAGACGTGGGTGGCAACGGTACCTACATAATTTACTGTCCAAGAACCTCTAGTACTCTCCTGTAAATGCATCTTTCTAGTTCTAGATGCTGATTTGTACAATGAACTCCTGGAGTCACCCTCAAAGAAGGATGGTAACATTATCCAGCCATTCAAAACAGCCTACCATGTGTTCATGATGACTTGATGTGCATTATGCTGCTCATCAGGTAGCCTAAGCTATCTGTTAACATGTTTCGCAAGGCAATTGCGATTATTTGAAGTGATCTTTTGATGAACCACGCATGCCCTAAAAAAAATGGGGGTCATCCTGACACCTTGTAGGCATTACTGACCGTACAGCGGCCAACGCCAACCATCGCGCTAACTGCTGAAACGCACAGGCATAGCACGGCCAACAGACTCGCTGGTCGCCACCGCTGGACTGGAGTGAGCAAATAATACCACCACAGGGGACAAGACAACCAAAGAGCAAACGCGTTTCTGAAATCTGAATGTTCTCCATCCACGAGACACGCTTGCAGCTGAATTGACAGTTCGCCGCGGAAAGAATTAGGCCCTTGTGAATGCTAACCCTCTGCCTGAAAACTGAAACTTTTATCTGGGTATATATATTGTCGACGTTACTCGCAAAAAAATACTACTGTATGTATACGCTCCCGGACCAAGACGCTTCATTCCCAACTTCTCCAGCCATGCCCTCCTCGGCGTGCGCGCGAGCAGGTGTTTCACCGGTTGCGGTCACCCGACCGCTCTCAAGAGATCACCGACTTTTTCGGCCTGCAAAGTGGGCAAACATTGGTGTCAAGTAAATAAACACGAATACAGTTTATGTTTGCCTGTATGTACCAAGATATCCCCAAAGCACTCAAAGTTTGATCGCAAAAAAAAAAAGAGCACTCAAAGTTTGAAACTTTTTTTTCGAAAGATCCTCAAAGTTTGAAACTTGAATAGCCCATCCAACTATCCAAGAGGCTGCTCTGAGTCTGAAGTTACTAGACACACGCTACTTCCCGAGAAACAAATGCATGCATATGCATAGGAACAAGGAGAAGGATATCAGGCCAACCGCATGCAGTCTGGTTTTGCCTACAGGGATACAGTTGTTCATGGAGAACACTAATTAAACATGGCAATAAAGATATCCGGGAGTTTGCATGTTTGTCTGAACAACGTTTTGGCTGAAACTGATTTATTTCGGTGATGACTATAGGACTACAGCAGAACTCTTCTACAGTAAGTGACCAAAGATTGCATTACATTAACTCATTACACAGTCCATTAACATAGGTTCATGAGATAAATTGGTAAGTCACCAAATAAGAAATCGCTTTTCAAAACAGTTTGTTATGAGGACACTCGTGAAAAGCTAAGAACATCGAGCAAGCAAACATTGATGGCTCTTAAGGAAGTTGGTGGCCCATGTCCTAACAGGGAGGTCCATAAATAGTACTACGTGCACATCATGTACATGAAAAAGGACCAACAGGGTCCACAAAAATAAGGACCAACAGGGTCCACAAAAATTGGTTCAAATAAGGACCAACAGGGTCCACAAAAATCTATCACCGTCGCGTGCAATTCAATGCTGTAGTACTGTATCAAACCCAAAGTAAAGAAATGACAAGCAAATATGGAAGTTTAGTAGGAAAATTACTTGAACAATTTGTCACATGAAAGAACATATTTCAAATTTTTGTATTGAGAAGGCAAGCTTTGTTTGTTATTTACTCGGTTTGTAAACGTTAGAATTCAAAAGGCATAGTTGTAAGCAATATCTTGTCAATTGTTTTTGGTTGAACATAATCAAATATTTAAGTCTGGAAAGCAGAAAGTATAATAAGGCTATAGTTTTGCCACATCATGGTCTGGTGAAAAACTTAACCTTGTGAGTATGTTATAAAAAAAGAAAAAAATGGAGTTTTAAAGAAGTATCGGATCCAGATTAAAAATGTTGCAAGAATCGAGTGAAGTATTCCTTCCCCACATCCGAATTTTAGTTACATCAATTCTAAATTATATCTGAATTTTAGTTACACCAATTCTACCTTGAAATTATATGCCAAAATAATGTCCGTAGCTCTAGTACATGTGGTTACATCCAGTGTAAGTTAACCGTAACTAAAATTAGGTACCGAGTAGACAAATCCTAAAGCTGACAAACCCAAAGTGTAACAAAGAAGCCAGTGGGGAACAAATGACAATCAACAAAAGACTAACTTAACTTATAAATGTACAATGGCAATTATTCATCCGGCTTATAATCCGGCTTATAATCCGTACTTTTCAGCTTGTTTTTTCGGCAGAAACAGTGTTTTTCTCTCACAACAAATCAGCAACGGTGTTTTTCAGCCGGCTTATCAGCACAGCCGAACGGGGCCTAATCTTTTAACCAAAGAAAAGTAAAGCAGAATTCAATGCTCAATTCCTAGATCATACACAATAACACAACTGTGTACCGTTTTGGGAGGAAAAGAAAGAAAGAAAATCAGGCTGCAAATATCGATGAATGCACTAGATCCAACTCAAGGCTCCGGGATTCAAAATTCGGCCCATTCGGATCGAATCCCAGAAAACCTTGGATCCACTAGTGTAGGGCCTAAAAGGCTCCTAAATCCATCGTCTATAGAGAGAATGGCTGCTGCATTAGAGCACACAATGACTGGTGCCCAGGCACATCACCATCCAGCGCTAAATTAGCATCCACCAACAAAATCTATGAAGCACAAGAGGGCTGCAACCGAAAATGTGACCACCACCAATCCGCGGTCAGATGCGGTGGTGAAGTTACAAAAAAAAAGGAACAATCCAACAGTCAACTTAAAATATGCTACTGTACTATAGTAAAGATCAAAAGTAACCTTATTAGCAGTTATATTTCCTCTCGTAAGTCGTAAACTGAATTGACTGTGGAGTTCATCAGTATTTGGACGAAACCGTACCGTAAAAGAAAATTTAATCACCCCCCAACTGACCATATCCTAAATAAAGAAAACAAACAGGATACTGAAGTTGCATTGATCTATATATTATATATATATGCGTCTCCAAAAACTGGCTAGAAACAACATTCTCCTATAGCAAGGTCTCTCCGTGAAGCTGCCACACTTGGCATCAACGACTGAACACAATCTCTCTCTGGGACTCAACACAATCTCGAGATATCATAGAACAGACGAGCAAAGAATAGGATTGAAATGCGGTGGCATGGAGAGTCGGGACATGGAACGAAATGCATGCAGGTAGCAGGGGGAAGGACTCACCTCCTCCCTCCTCCCTCCGCGTCCGCGTCCACCCCGTGGTCTTGAGGCGGCCATGGCGGCCTGGGTGCAGCTTCGTGGGGCCCATCCGAGGCCATGTTGCTTGCTTGTCGTCGACGGCCTTTCACCGGCTCGGGTGAGCACGGCAATCGCTGGGGCGCGCGGAAGCGAGATGGGCAAGGGGAGGGCCGTGTGTCTCTGTCTCAGACGCCCCAGGGAAGGGAAGCCGACTAGCCGAGTACCACAGTACCTGTAGCTGGCTTTGACGAGAGACCGAGAGAGAGGACAGAAGAGGAGAGAGCAGGGAAGGAGGGAGCAAGTGAGCAATGGCTGTCTGTCAGCTGTTTCCGCTGCTTTTTTCTCGAGCCTGCAGCACAGCGGTCGCTGCGCCTCCGCCGCAGCAGCAGCGCGCGCGCCCACACGCAGACGCAGCAGCCGTGCCTGCCATGGTTTATGAAGCCAAACGGTCAATGGAAGCGGGTGCGGGCCCCTGACGTGCACGTAGGGATGAAAACGGTACGGATATTTTTCGACCGTATTCGAGACCGAATCCGTTTAGATGGGTTTTAATCCGTCCATATCCGAGTCCGGATATTTAACATCCGATACCGTATTCGTATCCGAATATTTAAATCATATATTTATGATGTCGATATCCAATCGTATCCTATCCGGTATTTTTTATACTATCCGTATTCGAATCTGAATCCGGACATAAATATGAAAACAAATACAATATCAGTGATATCCGTCCGTATCCGATCTGTTTTCATCCCTACGTGCATGTACTCCCTCCGTCCAAGAAAGCTTGCAATTATGGGAAGTGTGTCACTCAAACTGACTTAAGTTTGATCAAATTTATAGCAAATAGTATTAATATTTTTGTCTCCAAATAAATTTATTATAAAAATATATTCTATAACTAATCTAATGATACTTATTTTGTATTATAAATATTAGTATTTTTTATATAAATTTAGTCAAAGTTTAAACTGTTTGACTTCTCGAAAAACGAGAATTGCATGTTTTTATGGACGGAGGGAGTACTACCTTGAATCTTGATGATCCATCTCCACTCGGAGGCTGTTTAGTTCTCAAAAAGGAACCCAAAAAGTGCTATAGTATCCGCCACATCAAATCTTGCGGCACATGCATGGAGTACTAAATGCAATGCAGACGAAAGAAAAAACTAATTACACAGTTTAGTTGTAAATCAAAGACAAATCTTTTGAGCCAAATTAGTCCATGATTGGACACAAATTGCCAAATAAAACGAAAAGTGCTACAATAGCCGAACCCAAAATATTTCATCAACTAAATAGGCCCTCGGTTACGCTTCTTCAAGCAAACGCCCATCGTCGGCCCGGCTGAGGAGGCTGTGTTTAGTTGCACTGTAAAATATTTGGAAGTACAGTAACACTTTCGTTTGTATTTGGTAATTAATGTTTAATCATAGGCTAATTAGGTTCGAAAGATTCGTCTCGTGATTTACAACCAAAGTGTGTAATTAGTTATTTTTTTATCTATATTTAATACTTCATATATGCGTTAAAAAGTTCGATGTGATAGAGAATCTTGTAAAATTTTTGGAACTTCTAAGAGCATCTCCACCAGTCCCCCAATAAAACTCCCCCAATAACTTAGTATTGGGGTAGCCCAATATTTACTTTTTGGGTTATTGGGGGAGATGCTTTTGCAGTTCCCCGATATCTCATCCCCAATATGTGATTTTGGCCCATATTGCAAATTCTGGACCATGTTGGAGCAAATTGACACATGGATATTTTTCACGTCAAAATAAGTTGTTGATGTCTTGTTTGTCGCATACTTAAGACCAAAGATCGAAAATGCAATAACAGTTTGTTCAACAATAAGAAAATGAAATTAAACATACTCACACAATGATATATCATAAACAAGATATAAAGAGAGATGGCATGGCATTGTTTCCAAGTGCAGAATCACCAATGGGTGTGTTTGCGCCAAAAGAACAGAGGATTGGGGGAGGTTGCAAGTGCCCCTTTATTTGAGGGGAGATGGGTGATTTTTTGGTGGCCACCAAAAATTGGGGGAGGTATTGGGGCACTGTTGGAGCATGAAAATTGATCTATCTCCCCCAATAATTCTGTTTTATGGAGATGATGGGTTGTATTGGGGATTTGTTGGAGATGCTCTAAGGAGCATGAAAATTAATCTATCTCTCCTAATAATTCTGTTTTATGGGGGACGAGGGGTTGGGCATCAGGGCTTTGAAGCAACAACGGCAGCAGCACTCCTACTCCTACCAGCGTCGTCAGTAGGGACTAGACTAGGGAGCGAGTCTTTTCTTGCTTTGCCCTGCTGCCCCTGCCTCAGAAGCAGCGTCTCTCTCTCTTCTGTCTTCCGTCTTCTGTCTGCCCGTGCCGCTGCGGCAGCCCGCAGCACCGGCCCCGCTTTCCTTTATCCTCTCATGAAACGGGGAAGAGACTGTGGGTAGGAGAGGAGGGGGCCCGAATCCCAAGAGATTGGCAAAGATATTGGGGGCGCTTTCTTTGATCTTGTTTTTAACCTCTTTGAAATCGTGTACACTAGGTGCTATAGCACGGGTAGTGCTAGCCAGCCGGTGCCGGTCACATGTGGTTCCAGCTCTTAATAGCAGAAGTACTAGTTCTTCTCTATCCATGTCCAAGCCATAACAGCTCCATCCTGCTTAATCAACCTCTTCGATTTGAAGTTATACACGTTTCAGCCTTTCATTCAGGAGGTCTTAACGAAGCAGCGACTCGGCGGAACGCCCCGCAGCTTTCTGCTACGACAAGTCGACAACAGCCGCAAATCCGCTACAAACCCAGGCCGGGCCGCTGGTCGCTACACACGCCGCCCGCCGAGCCTACCCCGGAACTCCCGCCGGCCCAGAGGTTGTCGTAGCCACGGCCCGCGTCACTTCAGTGCGAGAGCCACGGCCGGCCGGGCCCCGTGTCGATCGATTGCTCGCTTGATCCCCTACCTACACAGAGTACGGGCAATCCGTCCCCGTGCCCTACACGCCTATATCCCTACGAGCGTGCCTGCCTATTTTCAGACCCTGTGTGAACCGTGACCCGCGCCTTCCATGCGCAGCCAGCAGCACGTTGGTTTCGCTCAATGTTCGCTGATTTATTGTAAAGAAAAATATTGTTGGATGACTGCTGATTCTGTGAAATAGCTCAAACAAACGTGGTGCATACCACTGCACGGTGATGCATCCGTAAATGGTAAATTTACCGGCGTTGCTTGCATGAGCATCGACATGCCTGCCTTACATTTTGATTTTTTTTGGGTGGTTGGCACTACATCGACACGCTGTTTATCAACCGACTGCATCTCGTTCGACATCAAACGACTGCATACCTCGAACAACATCCGAAATATGAATCGCACTGGACCTACATACCATGGACAAGGCTGACCACACCCTCTGCAGCACACCGGTATGTTTTGTTTGGCAACTTGAGTAATGTGATACAATTCGATGAGCCGATGAGGGTTATATCAAAGTGATGACAACAACACAGCTAAAAGCTTGTGCTCCATGTATTCCTTTATATCCCCTCTGTTCTTAAAAAATATGACTAGAAACTTAGGCCCTGTTCATCCGGCTTATAATCCGTACTTTTCAGCTTGTTTTTTCAGCCAGAATAGTATTTTTCTCTTACAACAAATCAGCCAACAGTGTTTTTCAGCCGGCTTATCAGCACAGCCGAACGGGGCCTTAGTTAAAATTAAATAAGTTTAACTCCAAACAAACTTAGAATTAATCGTATTATTTCTGGGACAGATGGATGTAGCACATGACATTTTAGGCCCTTTTCTCTATTCCTGTGTTTATGTGAGGTCCGGGTTTTGTCTTCCTATAAAGATACCGTCTTAAATACTAAACACAGTACGGAACACAAAAGTTGCTATCCGAAAAGCTTTTTTCTAACTCTAAACATGATTGAACCATGGGTGAGCACACAAAATGCATACATGTATGCATGAACTTTTGATCATACAGAACGAGAGATTGACATCGTTTTGTGTATTACCCAAACTCGGTTGAGCCGACCAATCGCAGCCTTGGAGAAACATGAAGATTCATGGAGGCTAATAGTTCACCTTCAGTCTCCAACCTCTCCTCCTTAAAGCAACATAAATTCTTAGAGGGGCTCTAGGGGGCTCTATGGGATCAACGGCGGTAGGAGGGCTTGAGCCCCCCTCCCCCGCCACACCGATGGGTCACCTTTCGCCGCAGAGCTGGTAGCGGTGGTGGTGACACTCCTGTCTCCTGCAGAATGTGCCGGAAGTATGTGAAGTTGTGCGCATCACTAGCAAGCATGTGCTGCTGGAACTGAACCTGCCAAGCCTGAATGTTCTCAAACAAGGTAAGCATCCCGTCGGCTAGGTGGTTCTGCTCGAAACAGGCCTCTATCTCTCGGCAGCCAACCTCTGCTGCTCAGCTGCCTGTTTCTACTGCTCAGAGATAATCCGCTCAAGGAGTGCAGCCAACGTTGGGTCTGTGGCTAGAGGTACGATAGGACGGGCAGAGCTGGATCCACTAGCCTTTAAGTCATGTGGTCGTGGTGGCATAGGCGGAGGCGGAGATGCAGACCTCAGTAACTCGTCATCTAAGCTATCATCATCGGGTAGAGCTGAACTAGATGCCAAGACGCCTAGAAACCCTAGAGTTCCCTTGGTGACCAAGGTTACCAAATATGAACTGAGCTTAGCTTAGCTGGTTGGGTTTCTTACGGTGAACTCTGTCTATTTGTGTTAAGTTCTTTTGACTTCACATGAGTGTTCGTATTTTTCTTGATTTATTTCAGGATTTAACGATGGTATTCTTTCAATGGTAGGCGATATACTTGTGAACAGTAAGATATCTATAGTGACTATGTTAATCTCGAGATTTGTTGGTCCAACTCAATTCTTAGGAGGTGCTCACATGGATATGATGTGTGTGCACTGTTCTAGATCTCGAAAAAAAGGAAGCCACTAGGCTGAACACTTTGTACTCGTCGTGCTCACATGGGTATGATGTGCGCGCACTATTTTGACTCTATTTACTATCTTGTATATAGAGTCGAGGCCAACAACAATGAAATGTTTTGAACGGAATATTTTAATAAAGAGCATCACATCAGCGCTAACGAAACAAGAAAATAACCATGGAACACCAGGCAAGTCATTATAGGAATATACCACAATACAATAGTGTTTTGGTATATCAAGCAAATCACACAAATATAGAAGATACATAACAAAAGTCACAGACTATGTCTATAGTGAGCAAAACCTAATGTAACAGCCTAACCGCAGGCAAACCGTATGCGTGGGAACATGTGCCCGGCGGACGGCTCACGTCCGATCGTGAGCCGAGCGTGCCGTGCGCACCGATTTTCAGACTCTGTGTGAAGTGTGTGTATGATTTTCACCGATTTTCAGACTCCGTGCTTTCCATGCGCATGTGAGAAAACGACCCACAACCAGACCACTACTACTGCACGGTTGACGCATCCGTAATTTTACCGGCGTTGCTTTGCTTGCACCAACATGCCTGCCTTACCGTACATTTTGATTGTTGGGTGGTTGGTACTACATCGACACGCTGTTTATCAACGTGACTACATTTGGTTCGAATGCATACCTCGAACAACATCCGAAATATGAACCGCACTGGAGCTACTCTGACCAAGACTAACAACCACCCTCTGCAGCACACGGAGGAGCACGTCCGAGGCGGCCTGGGCCTGGGCCCGCCCTTCGCGCTACTCAGCTGGTGCGGCGGCTTCGGCCCACCTACTCCTGGTCCACTACTAGCCGAGAGCTGCCCTGCGCCGCCGCTCATGGGCTGGCGAGAGAGCGGCCGCGGTGACGGCGGCGAGCGCGCGAGCTGGTGTAGCGCGTCGTCCGGCGACGACGGCGAGGCCGGGGCGACACCGTCTCCGCTGTTACCAAAGAGGGCGTCGTCTGAATTCGACGTTTCCTTGGCTAACGGTAGCAGCGAGCTGTGATGACCATCGTGTATACACATACACCTGCAGATGATGGGATCGAAAGAACACGTAAATTACGACGTACGGCTGCTTCACTGCGACCAATTCGACATGGTAAGGCTATCCCGCACTCGTGGTACTCTAAATTCATCCTCTATACATTCTAGTCATCAAGATTCTCTCCTCTATACCTAATTCTTCCGCACTCATCCATCATCTATATCATACTCTATCTACTGTGGGACCTACTTATCACTTTATCTAAATATATCCATGTGAGATCTTATTTTGAAGAATTTATTAAAACAAATTTAATGGTGCGATCGGAATTTAATTTGGTGTTTTAGTTTGTGAGTTATAACATTTTTTAGTTACTTAAATTTGTGAGGCCCGCTGCATGCTGTCCTTTCTCTCATCTCTCTCACACACGCGCACGTCCGCTATCCATCTCCTGTCGCGCCAAATTTAGCGGAGAAGAGCTCGTAGCGGATGGCCGTAGCGTATGCGCTGCGGGAGCATCCGTCCGCTATCCGGCTCCTGCAAACAATAGCGCAGCGTATACAGGGTGTGAGTGCAAACTAAGAACTAATAAGGAGACGTGTACCAAACTCAAAAAAGTAAGGAGACGTGTACCAAGTGGTCGAGCCTCCAGGAGTGGCATGGAAATGACCACGAGGAGCACGAGAACAAGCTTGAAATTGAAAGGAAGTGAAATCGTCATGGCTCGGCTTACGAAAAGGAGGGCGTACGACGGTAGGAATGAGAGCAACGCCCGAGCTACCTCTATGCTGTGCTCAGCTTTAATTTCTCTAGCACATATTTTTATATATAAAAAAAACTCTAGCGCAGAACAAATCAACCAACCAACCGACGAACAACCGCCAGCGCGTACTGGCGCATTGGCACGTTGTTCATGCACACTGAAAAATATGCAGATAAATCCTAGCCACGAGCATAAAAAGGAAACGGGCTTTCTCTACATTGCCACACCAAATGTCGGTTAAGCAACTCTCGCAACCACCGTGTCCTGCACGCAGCAGACAGCACACTGCTTACTTCTCAAGGAATCGGAATGTTTTAAATTAGAGACTCCATCAAACCTTTTTATAACGCACGACTAAAAGGTGGTTATGGATCGAGATATATATAAATCCACTGGAAAAAAGTCCATTTAAAACCTAACCAGAAAAAATCTTACGTCCAATACAATAGCTGATACCCACTAATATGATAGTAATTAATTATTCTAAAGCTTGCTCCACGTTGATTCGCAACATTACAATATCACCACCATCTGGCCAAGGGTAAGTTAGAGCACACTAGGAAAAAAACCTTAATTACACATATTGCTAGATTCGTTTATGGGATTTCTAGTGGTAGTTTAAATTGAGCCGTATAATTTAAGTTTATAATTCGACACCCAATTCACCGCTCTTGGATGATGCTCATGAGACCTTTTAGCATGATTCAAATACATAGCGTGCTATGACGAGATTATTGTCACTCAAATAAAAATGCTACCAGATGATGCAGAAGTGAGTGTAGCTTAGTTGGTTATATTTCTTATGGTAAAATCTGTCCATTTGAGTTTAAGATTCTAACTCACATGTGTTTATGGGTAATTCTAGCAATAGGTGATATGTCCGTCAATTCTGAGATATCTTTGTGATTTTGTTAATCTTATAATCTACCGGCTCTTTGCTAGAGGTATTCATAAGTGTTAAGTGTGTGCACATGTATTTATAGGGGTTTATCATATTTATATATAGAGGAAAAAATGCTAATAGAGGATATTGCCGTGTTTTTTACCTAATGGGTGTTTCGGCCTTTTGGAGGAGAACAAAGAAGAATGGCCCGTTGACTGACATATTGGGGACGTTGACTGACATGGCTAAGTCCTGAGGGCAAAGAATGGCCCACGATAGACAACGACGCGTAGCAGACAACCCATTTGGCCCGTTTGTCTGTGCTAATCACATGCCTACGCGTGAGGTTTGCTTCGAGGCCTTCGGGGTCAATGTTTGCTCGGAGAAGCCCCTGCATGCAACCACTTTGTACGGCTCATACTCTTTTATTATAAATAGGTAATTATCTGGTAGGAATTTGCCCATCCGGAACCCGCGTAATGCATGGCTGATGGCTCATCTATCTATAAAAGCCTTTAAACGTGGTGATCCTTACCTACAGTGTTACTGTTTAAACGTGGCGATCCTTATCTACAGTGTTACTGTTTATGCACCCAGTTTCCCTCTCATACACTATTCATCCACAGTGACACTTGTTTGGCACATCCGATTCTGCCTCCTGCCATTGGATGCCTGCCACGCAACCCTCCCAAGCCCCCACGCCCAAGTGGGCCCCGCGCCCCACTACATCATCTCCTCCCTCGGTGTCTCAGCCAGGAAAAAAAAGCCGCAGCAGCGATGCTTGCGAGGAACTCGGCCGCTCTACTTGCGGCAGGAAATTTAAATATTTGCCATCCTTCCCGTTGCCACTTCCTCAGTTGCCAGGTTTAGAATGGCATTTAAAGTTTTGCCACCTAAACAGTGCCCGGAGCTTCAAATTTGCCATTTTTTGGGTCGTGGCAGTCCAGATCAGCCTGCCACGGTGGATCGGGCAGGGGAAAAGACATCCTGCCCCTGGCTCGTTTATGCCCTGAGCCCGGCCCCAGCGGTCAACTCGTCCCTGTTCATTCCCCACCGTCACCCTCCTCTTCCCCGTTCCCCTCTCCCGACCCGAGCTCCGCGGCGACGGCGACGGCGACGGCGACGCCATGTCCATGTTCGGCAGCTCGGCTACTCATTCCGATGCAAGTGGATCATTGAGGATGGTTTCGCACCCCGTCCCTGAGTCAATCTCGAGGTTGCATATGGAGGAGTTTCCACTTGGAGATGAATCCAGGCTCCCCTTGATCCCGTGCCCTGATTGTGGGCAAGCGAGGGTGATAGAGAGGCGCTCAGCGAAGGAGACGACGAAGAACTTCCTGCGTGTGTTCTTCAAGTGTCCGCACAATGGGGTCAGCATACGATTGTTCTTATGATCCATTCCTTCTTCTTTGTGTCAGCTAGGGTTAAGACCCCAGTACAAATTTCAAAGGGACTATTTGGGTGAACTAAAAAGGCTAGGCATTGTTAGTATCTGCACGTCCCCATTGGAGATTGCCGATGAAGAAGCTGAGGGAGTAGATGCAATATCTAGGATTAGAGAGATGAAGGTGGAGGCAGTGAAGGATGCTGCAAAGGAGACAAAGTTTCAGAAAAAGTTGAATGTTGTGATGTGGAAGTTCAACCTTTTGGTGTTAGTTTTTGCAGTTTTTCTTGGTGCAGTGATCATGTACCTTGCAGTTGGAGCCAAGTAGATGGTGCTTTTAGTTGTAGTTAAGTAGATGTTGCAAGTGGTTGTTTGTTGCCCTTTTGTAATATGTAATGATCTAGAACAATGGCAAATTATTGCCCTTTTGCAATGATGTAACAACAATGTCCCAATGGAAACATTGCATATCTGTTGTTGCTTCATCATTTGTGTGTCAATGGACATAACATTTGAAACATCCACATCAAGTATGAATCAACCAATTCAAATACAAATAAAACATCGACAGGAAAGCCAAACCATTAGCTAAATAGTGCACTGACATTAAAGGTACCATCCAGCAAGGGTTTCATGGTTGTCACAGCAAGGGCTAGCTAACAGTTGTGGCCAACAGAATTACACCTAGGGCCAATTAACAGTTTTGGCCGGCCAACAGACTTACATCAAGGGTCATTTAACAAGTTTTGACCAACAGATGGTCACTAGGGGTCATTTAACAGTTTTTGGCCAACAAAATAACAATAGGGGCCAGTTATCAATAACTTGGCCAAACATCAAGAAAGCAATACAAAAGCTTCTTTTCATCTCCAGAACATTCAGTTGTCTTTTGCCTTCCTGATCTTTGAGGCCAATTGCTTCTTTCTGGGTGATATCTTCTTGGCAACAGGCTGCACAACTTGCTCTACGTTAGCAACTGATGGTCCAACCTCGGCTGCATCAAGTGACAATCTCCTGGAAATAACAAATTGTGAAAGTAAGGGACACCACATCTTCACAGCATTAAAGATTAAAACAAAGGCTGAGCTTGTATACCTCCTAGTTGTTGGACCTATTGGGGTTACTGGAAGTGGTAGCTCAATCTGGAGAGGCACAGGTTCAGCTGGCATTTCTCTATTGGCTGCCCTTGATGCTGCTTCAGCAGCTTCTAGAGCTGCTCTTGCTTTGGCTTCAGCTTGCTCTGCTTCTAGCCTTGCCTTCACTGCTGCCTCCCTAACAATTGCTGCTCTGGTCCTCAGGGTGGCTTGTTCTAGAGCTGACGCTTCCCCTTTCTTCACCTTCTTTCTTCCAGCCTTCACACTTGTCTTGTTTGTTCTTTTTCTGCAACAACAACAAAAGTCTAGTTAACAGAATGTTGCCATGAAAGAAATAAAAAAATAGTTAGTTTATACCTTTTCTTAGTTCCTATCAGTTGGCACCTCCAGCTACCTTGCCTGTGACCATATTCACCACAGCCTTAACATAAGAGTTGTCTGGCGGCCTTGCCCTTTTTCTCTGCTGTTGGTTTGGTTCTCAGCTTCTGCTGTCTCTCAGGCCCTCTCTTTTTGGTAATTGGTGGATGAAGATGGAACCCCTTGTCCACTTTAGGCCACTGATTTCTGTCTGTAATATGTGGGACAATCCTGCATAAGCAGCTTGGAATCTCTCAACAGAGTAATAATTGTCCACAAATGAATCCATATTTGGCTGCCTTGTGGTTGTGATCACTGATAGAGCATGTGGACAAGGTTTCCCAGTTACCTGCCACTCTCTACAAGTGCATGCCCTTTCTGTAAGATATACAACATGTCTTCTCACTTCTTCATCCTTATAAATTTCAGTGACCTCTGCTTGTTCAGGATGTCCTTTGGTGACCTTAAGGTGTCCCAGCCCCTTAGATACTACATTTAGCTGGTGTATCACAGCAGGTAGTATACCAGGGGATAAGGCCCTAGAGATCCTCCTCCTTTTCTCAAAGAGCACCACTATCTTCACCCTCAAAGCATCTACCAAATAGTGAGGAGGCAAATCCTTCAGCTCCTTGATCCAAGCATTCCAAGACTCAGCTAGGTTGTTGTTAATGTAGTCACACTTGATGTCTGCACTGAATTTACTTCTTGCCCATAGTAGACTATGGTGCTCCTATAGCCACTTAGTTACTCCTAGGCTTGTTGCCAAAACCTTGTCAAAAAAGTACTTGAACCTATGTGGAGAGTATGTTCTTGCTGCAGGCCACATATTTTTGCCATAAATATCTCCAGTGTAGTACTTCTTCATGTTCTCCATCAGATGTCTGAAACACTCCCTCTATTCTACCCATGGGAAAACTTGCTTGACTGCTGCTTCAAGTCCCTTGCATGCATCAGTGCAAACAGCTAACCTAGGAAGGGGTCCTATTGCTTTTGCTAGCTGTTCCATGAACGATATCCAGTTTTCTTTGGTTTCTATGCCAAAGAAACCAAAGGCAAGTGGAAACATCCAATTATGGCCATCTAATCCCAAAGCTAATGGCATTTGCACATTCCATTCCCTAGTTAAATGAGTGAAATCAATGCTAATGTAAGGCCCACACCCATACACAAATCCATCTATGCAAGTTTTGAAGGCACAAAAAAATCTAGTGAAATGTACCTTGCCATCAACTCTCTCTGTGTCTATTTCTACAACACTACCAGGTGACCTCAACTCCACCTCAGCTTTGAATCTATACAACCAATCATAAGACTTAGACCACTTACCAAATAGCCTGTCTGCAGCCCTCTGTCTCCCATACCACATAGTTTGGTAGTTGATAATGATCTTGTACTTGTCCTGAAGTTCCTCCTTAACTGCACTAGCACCCATTGTTGGCTTTTTTAGTAGAGGAATAGCTCTCTCTGCTACCCAGTTAATATTGTCCATATTGCAAAGAACCCTTGAGGTAGATGGACAGGTGTGAACTCCACTGTTGATCTGAATCTGCACAACAAAACACAGAGTGTAAGAAACCTTCTCAGCCAAATAAACAAATGCACAGGAAATAAACAAATTGTGAAACAACAAACAGTTAGTTCAAAAAAGTACACTGACACTCTTATCACGTTGAGTCCTAGCTCTAATAATCCATGGGCACCCTACTGCTTTGCAGAATCCCCTGAACCTCGTTTTGTCAGACTTCTCAGTCCCAAGCTCAAATTCTTTCACAACAGCTTGTTGTTTCACTGCCAACCTAAAGTCATACATACAGGGATAGTGTGTGCATATCAGGATTGTCTCTATCCCAGTCATTAGGAGGCTCAGCAGCATCTGTGTCATCAATAGGAATTGTAGCCTCATCCATTTGTCCTTGAAGCTCACTAGTCATGGCTGGGATGGGAATTTCTCCTCTAGTGGCTTCCTCAACCCTCTCATCAACTGCTTTGAACCCCATTGCCTCATAGACTGCTTTCTCATCAGCTATTGCATTGGCCTCACCATCCTCAGCTTCTTCTGGTATGATGGTCAGTGTAGCCCAATCCACTGGAACAGGCTCATCAGCATCCTATGGTGGAGAGGAACATGTATCACCAATACCTTCTGCATTAGTTCCAGCAGTCGAAGCCCCATCAACATTGGCAGTGGTAACACCAGACCTAGCAGGATTAGCAGTGCTGCTAACCTTAGATGCCACTGAACTCTCTCTGTTCTCATATCCAGCTTTGACAGTAACCTCCACAGCAATGTGTGCCATCCTTTCATCCCATTTGTCCACTATCATTTGCTACCATTGTTCATCCCTTCTAATTTTCCATTCAAAGCCAGAATCAGTGTCCAAAACCCAGGTTGACAATGTCTGGCTAGGTCCCCATATAATCTTTGAACTTAAATCCTCATGGAACTGAGCTAGACTATATCCAACACTCCTATCTAGCAACAGCTCGTGCTCTTGGTCAACCATTTCTACCTGACCCCCATATTCAACATCAACGGTGTACTTAGCAATCTTAAGTAATAATCTAAACGCATTGCCAGGTTCGATCTTGGCATGAATGTTGATATTGAAAGGATCAAGATGCCCAAGAGGGGGGGTGAATTGGGCTTTTCTAAAAATTAATTGCAAGAATTAAAACCTACAAGCCGGAATTCACCCCTAGTGCCTACTTGTGTTCCTAAAGATTCTACCGGTAAAAGTTTTGCACCCTAGTTTCCAATCCTAGTCTAGCATGTCAATTCTAGGAAAGTAAATCAAGCAATGAATGTAAATATGAGAATGTAAATGCTTGAAAGTAAGAGCAAGGAACACGGCGATGTTTTTCCGAGGTATCGGAGAGTCGCCACTCCCCACTAGTCCTCGTTGGAGCACCCGCGCAAGGGTATAGCTCCCCCTTGATCCGCGCAAGGATCAAGTGCTCTCTACGGGCTGAATCTTCGACACTCCGTCACGGTGAATCGCCCAAAACCGCTCACAAGATGAGTTGGGTCATCCACAAGCTCCGCCGGATGATCACTAAACTCTCAATCACCACCAAGCCGTCTAGGTGATGGCGATCACCAAGAGTAACAAGCTAGAACTCTTACTTGACCACAACGAGCCTAATGAGAAGGAGGATGCACACTTGCTACTCTCTAATCACTAATGAGGAACTCTCAAGTTTTGATTCTCAAATCACACTCCTCACTAGGGCTCTTGCACTCCCTTGCACTCCAAAGGTGTTTTTTAGCTGAACAAATGAGCAAGAGACCTCTAAAAGAGGTGGTGGGGATGTATTTATACACCCCACAGTCAAATCCAACCGTTACCTGCCAACTCAGCAAAATACGAGGTGACCGGACGCGCCGGTCGAAGTGACCGGACGCGCCGGTCGCTCGTAACAGTCAAAATCCGAAAAGCTGGCTGAGTGATCGGACGCGCCGATCAGGGGTGACCGGACGCGTCCGATCGTGCAGGGAGCTTACTGTAACAAGACCGGACGCGCGACCGCGTCCGATCGTTGATGACCGGACGCGTCCAGTCATCGCAGGACCTTACTGGAATGTGACCGGACGCGCCGATCACACCCAGGTCGCGTCCGATCGGAAGGTTTCTCTCAAGTGACATGTGTCGGCCTGACCACCGCGTCCGGTCCTCGCAAGGGCCGCGTCCGGTCGTCAGCGCCGAAATGCAGTCGTGGTTTTTTGAACTGACCGGACGCGCCGGTCAAGTCGAGAACCGCGTCCGGTCAATAGAAAAACGCTCTAAACACTCCGAAAACGCGACGCAACTTGAACCAAGTTGCTTCCAACTGAACTTTGAGCTATCCTTGAGCTGCCTAGTACCAAGTTTAACAAGTGTGCACCACACCTAAACATAGGACTCACCTAGGTCAAGCTACCCGCTCATGCTCCCCTTTATAGTACGGCCAAAAGAGAAAACGAAGAACCTGACGACTATTCCGAATGAAACTCAACACCTTGACATTCGGAACTAACTGTCCTTAATCTTGACATCACTCTTTTGAAAACCGAAACGATTTCCATTAAGGGGCATGAATACCATGGTGCCCAAAGCAGTTATCACCTCCATGACCTAACTTACCAAGGTTTCTGCAAAACACACGTTAGTCATGGTAATAAAGCGTTGTCATCAATTGCCGAAACCAACTCTCGGGGCCTAGATGCTTTCAATCTCCCCCTTTTTGGTGATTGATGACAACACTAAGATTCATAAGATAGGAGTTGAGGTTTTCGAACATGCTTGGTTCACATAAGCAAAAAGCAATAAGCACAGGGGGGGAATTGCTTATGTGCCCTAAGCCAAAAGAGTGTACTCATAAGATAAGACATTAAGGCGTTAGTACACATAAAGATATAGCTCAAAAGAGATCGGAGTAAGGCATGGAGGCACAACCTTAGAGCTATAATCAAACAAGTGACATGATATAAAACTGTGTCTAGATAAACCATATAGACTCAAAGTATCTCACACGACCACATGTCACAAGAATGCAGGTACTGTAAAGTAAACATGATGCATGAAAGTAGCACACAAATAAGAACGAAACCCTCTATCAAAACTCCCCCTGAATCTACTCTCTCTCTCCCCCTTTGGCATCAACCGCCAAAAACTAATCTAAGGATCTGACGGGGGAACAGACGGAGTCGAGTCGGGTGCCGAGGAACGCGGAGTGACCACGAACTGAGAAGTGTCTTCCTCGGACTCGGAGCTATCAGGCTGACCCTCTGAAGAAGCACGCGGCTGTGAAGCGGTCTGGGTCTGAACAACAGGAACAGGTACTGACGAAGTAGCAACAAGTGGAGCAGTCTCTGTGACCTGAGCCTGAAGTGAGCCAATAGCTGGGGGATCGGTCGAGGCAACTGACGAAGGAACTGTCTCTGTAGTGCCCGTCCCTGTCACAGGAGGAACAGCTGCCTCTGAAGCTGACAACCCTAAAAAAAGTAGCAAAAGTAGTGTGTGAGGGCGTCGGCTGACCAGTCAACTCGCTGTATGTGGCACTGAAATCAACAAATGGTGTGCCTGTCAGTAGGTGAGGGCGAGGCTGGTTTGAAGGAGTAAACCCCGTCTGAATAGGCGTGTAGCTCGGGGACTGAAATGACTGGGGGACCTGCTGCTGTGGAGAGGTGAACTGAAAGCTCGGCTGTCCCTGACTCGAAGGTCCACTAGACTATAAAACTGGAGTCAGGACAGATGCAGGTGGGGGAACCCCAACTGTGACCAAGTGTCGCAGAAGCTCTAAATACTGTTGCTGGCTAGCTGCACTCTGTCGCTGCATCTCAAACTGCTGACGCTGCATCTCGACCTGCTGACGCTGTATCTCTAGCTGCTGTCGCTGGAACTCGTCCTGTCGAGCCTGTATCTGTGCAAACGCGGCAGCTGTGTCCTGAGCCTGTCTCTGTAGCTGAAGCTCCTGTCGCTCCTGTGTCTGGGTCAGCCTCTCAAGAATAGCCACCATGGCTGGGTCTGAGCGGGAGGCTGAACCAGAGCCACTGGCCTCGTGATCATGAGGCCGGGGAGACCGATACCTGGGGATGGGCTGATAATCCTCGTCAGTGCTGTCAGAGGCCTCATCCTCAGCAAGATTAGCAGGCTGAGCATCTAGATCTGCAAGCTCTGCCTCAGCAAGACCCTGTACGGTCGCGTCCTGCTCAGCTGCTGTCTCTGGTACCTCAAGTCTCTCTCGCTGTCCAGGTACTGGGGCCTGCTCTCTCGTAACTGAAGCCCATAGCTGACGGATATCATACTCAGGAAAAGCAGTGGTAGTATCAAATATCTCAGCTCTAATCTCTGAAGGCAGCTCAAGTGAAGATCTGATGAGAAAGCATATCCAATGAGCATAGGGCAGCTGACGGTGTCCCTTGAAGCCTTCAGCCAATGTGTCCTCCATCTCACATAGCATAAGATCCCATATGTCGAACGGTGTCTGTGAGCGAAGGTGGTGAACAACCCATAGCTGCATCCTGGTCAAGCCCTCTCTGTAACCAAGCCTGGGAAGAAGTGTACGCCTGACAATAGCATCCAGGACTCGGGCAAGCGGTGTCAAACTGGCAGGAGTGCGACGAGACCCTTCGCCAAAAGGCTCACGGAAGCAGGGTCGAATCAAATCTGTAGGGGGCACTGTCCCGCCGTGAGGGCGTCTAGGTGGAGCTGTCTGACCATAGCAAAGCTGATGTAACTTCGTCTCTGAAGCTGGGAGTCTGAGTATCTCCCGCACTCTGGTGCTGTACAATCTGCGGTCACGGCCTCGGAAAGCAAAGTGTATGAACTCATGGGCTGGATCAATCCATAGTGAAGCATAGAACTCTCTAACCCAAGTGCCGCAGTATGCACCTGTCCGTCCAAGAAAATCTGACAAGCCTGGTAGAAAGGACAGGTGTGGACGAAGCTGCTCACCCACTACCTCAACAAGTGACTCAATGCGACAGACCCTCTGTGGTCGAAAAACAATACCACTGTCAACATAAGCTCTGTAGAAATCCTCCTGTAGAGGTGTATAGAATCCCTCTGAAGCTCTGGAATCCCTCACAGGTGGAAACCACCGGGTAACCTCAACAAACCTCAAGCTCTGCACCTGACGTGTTGTAGCTCTCCTCAGGTCAAAGTGCTCGACTGGGGGCGAACCTCGAGCCCTGGGAGGTGGACGTCCTCCACGACGCTGACCCTCTGGCCTAGAAGTCACTGGCACTTGTGTACGCGTAGAGCGACGACGCGGTGGAGTCTGAGCTGGCTGCTCCTCTGTCCCCTCTGGAGCCTCGGTAGGTGGATCAACTGACATAGCATCTGCATCCTCTGTCACCTCTGTGGCCTCTGTAGCCTCTGTACCGAGCTGTCGACCTTCAAGATGAAAGGGACGCTCGCCAATGCGAATACCACTGCTCCTGCCTCCCCTCTCTGCCTGCTCTGCTGCATCTGCAACTGCCTGAGCGATCTCTGCATCTGTAAGTGTCTTCTTCTTCTTTCTGGCCATGGTCTTTATGCGCTTACCACGCGCAATCCCTGTCAGACGAGGAGGACTATCGTCCCCGTCACTAGGAGCACCATCGGCGTTCTTGCTACGAACCATGCTGTCAAGCTGTCGGAAAGCCTCTGAAAGATGGTGTACTGACACTCGAGAGGCTTGGCCTCAATCCGTATCCACAGGCTTGGCCTCGGATTCAACAACTGAACAGCAGTCACCCCGACACACCGACAAACTCGCTAAAAAGACGGAATAGATGGATCTATTATAAGCAACATATATAATCTAAAAGGTACGAAACCCTAGAGATAGCAAGCAAATAGGGTAAGATATGAATCGAAACGTGATAGCTACCTCAGATCGACGAGTAGACGGTGAACAGGTAAGATGACCTAGTTCGCGAGACCTCCCCGAAACCGCCGGACGGGCTCTGATTTGCCGAAACACGAGATAATTAGGATTAAGGAATGAGTTACGGCAAACCCTAACAAGGAAATCAAGGGACGCGAAACAACCTCACGAAGAAGACGACGCGCGACGAAACCTCGACGACGAACGGCCGAACGACGTTACGCGAACCCTAGGGTTAGGGTTAGGGCAACTCAACGAAAACCAATCGGAGGCGAGCGCGAGGCAGTCCACGGCCGGAGGTGATGCTGGCAGGCTAGGGCACGGCTCACCGGCGGCAAGGGCGCGGCTCACCAGCGGCGAGAGGCGAGCGGGCGACGGTGGCGCGGCTGCGGGGCAGGCGCGAGCTGGCGCGCGCGCGCGGGCGAGGAGACGCGGGGCAGCGTGACAAGGGCTCGCCGGAGTGGAGGAAGCGAGCGAGGCACGGCGGCTCCGGCGAATCGATGGATTAGGGCTTGCGGCGGCGAAAATACGGGCGAGAAGAAGACAGACGGCCGAAAAACGAACCGTTATATGAGGGGTTAGATCCGCTCGTCATGCGATGACCGGACGCGGTGGTCGATATGACCGGACGCGGTGGTGCAGCGTCCGGTCACACTCCAGTAAGCACCTGGAGCGACCGGACGCGTCCGATGAGGACTGACCGGACGCGGACAGAGTCCGGTCGAGGGTTACCCGGGAAATTCATCGCGAATGACCGGACGCGGTGGTGGTTACCGGGACCGGACGCGGTGGTCAATAGTAGCGCGTCCGGTGCAGCGTCCGGTCACTAGATCAGGAGTTGGTCTTCTGGATGACCGGACGCGCTGGTGGTCGCCGGGACCGGACGCGCTGGTGAAGCATCACTGCGTCCGGTGCAGCGTCCGGTCACAGTTTTTCGCCCTTCTTCGTTTCGAATTTCGACGCGACTTCTCTCAATCAAGTTCCAATTCAAAGAGACACAAATAAACACCAATTGGAACATGATATGAGTGACCTCACTCAAACCCTCAAGATTTTCAAAATAGTTTGCCTTAGGCTAATATTACTTTTAAGAAAATAAGCAATAAACACACAAGGAGCAACGTATGGCCATGCAATAGAGTTTTTGAACCCTTAGGAGCGTCAAAATGCTCTCTCTACCCATGGACGAACACAGAGGTTGCTCAAAGCTAAACCGAAAAGAAACGACAAAACAACAACCATGCATATGCAATGCAATACAAGAAAGTAAAGCTAGGTTGCTTGTCAAGTTTGATCCACGGTTAGGCTTCTTTACTCCTCCAAATAAGGGTTATCGTAACCGTGTTAGCCAAGCCCTAGATGCATTGCGGGTAAATAAACATGACATATAAAACAATGCAATGCAAGGGACAACACACGCTCATTTTTTAAAGTTACTAGAGTCAAGCACATTAAGTTCACTTCTCAACCTACAAAAGGTGGCCTCATCCAAGGGTTTAGTAAAGATATCCGCTAATTGATTTTCACTTCTTACACCTTCTAGTGATATATCATTTTTAGCAACGTGATCTCTTAGAAAGTGATGGCGGATATCAATGTGCTTGGTGTGAGAGTGTTGTACCGGATTATTAGCAATTTTAACGGCACTTTCATTATCACATAAAAGTGGCACCTTTTCAAGAACAATTCCATAGTCTAGGAGGGTTTGTTTCATATATAAGATTTGTGCACAACAAGCCCCCGCGGCAATGTATTCCGCCTCAGCGGTGGACAAAGCCACACTATTTTGCTTTTTAGATGACCAAGATACTAAAGACCTCCCAAGCAAATGGCACCCTCCGGATGTGCTTTTTCTATCAATTTTGCAACCGGCATAATTTGAATCGGAATAGCCAACTAGTTGAAATCTAGCTCCTTTGGGATACCAAAGACCAATGCTTGGTGTGTGCTTAAGATATCTTAAGATTCTTTTTACGGCACTTAAGTGAGGTTCTTTAGGGCACGCTTGAAAGCGAGCACACATGCACACACTAAACATGATATCGGGCCTAGATGCGGTAAGGTACAACAAGCTACCAATCATAGAACGGTAGAGAGTTTGATCAACCGGTTTACCTCCCTCATCTAGGTCGAGATGTCCATTAGATGGCATTGGGGTCTTGATTGGTTTGCATTCTTCCATCTTGAATCTTTTGAGAAGATCCTTGGTATACTTTTCTTGAGAGATGAAAATCCCTTCTCTCATTTGCTTTACTTGAAAACCAAGGAAGAATGTGAGTTCACCAATCATAGACATCTCGAACTCCTTCGACATCAATTCACCAAATTCCTTGCAATATTTTTTATTTGTTGACCCGAAGATGATATCATCAACATAAACTTGACAAATGAAGATCTCCCCATTAAGCTTCTTGGTGAATAGTGTGGTGTCGACCTTCTCAATGGTGAAACCCTTCTCAATGAGGAAGTCCCGAAGGCGCTCATACCACGCTCTAGGTGCTTGCTTGAGCCCATATAGCGCCTTGGACAACCTATAAACATGATTAGAATATCTAGGGTCTTCAAACCCGGGAGGTTGATTAACATAGACTAGTTCATTTATGAAGCCATTTAAAAATGCACTTTTCACATCCATTTGATATAGTTTCATATCATGATGTGATGCATATGCAAGAAGGATACGAATGGCTTCAAGTCTTGCAACGGGTGCAAAGGTCTCTCCAAAATCAAGACCTTCAACTTGAGAGAACTCTTTTGCAACTAGTCTTGCCTTGTTCCTCACTACTACGCCTTGGTCATCTTGCTTGTTGCAGAACACCCACTTGGTTCCTATGACTCTTGCACCTTTAGGATGCTCTTCAAGTGTCCACACTTGATTGCGGGTGAAGTTGTTCAATTCTTCATTCATAGCATTCACCCAATCCGGATCTTGAAGAGCTTCTTCTATATTCTTAGGTTCAACACAAGAGACAAAAGAGTGATGTTCAACAAAAGAAGCAAGCTTTTGAGATCGAGTCATTACTCCCTTAGTAGGACTCCCTATGATGAGATCTTGTGGATGTGCTTGAAGTAGAGGAGAGTTTCTTCTATCAACCACTTGAGGAGGTGGACGGGGAGCATCAACATCTTGAGCTTGTGCCTCGGCTTGTTCATGAGAGACATAAGTGTCTTCATTTTCAACTCTCTCATTCTTGTCATCATCTTGAGGCACATGTGATGAAGATGGTGGATCAACAATTTGTACATCGTCTTCATCATCTTTTGGCTTGATGTCTCCCACCGGCATGTTCTTCATTGCCTCCCTCAAGGGTTCATCACCTACATCATCACAATTCTCAATTGCTCCTTGGGAGCCGTTAGATTCATCAAATTCCACATCATATGTTTCTTCAACCAAACCGGTGGCATGGTTAAATACTCTATATGCTTTGGACTTTGATGAGTAACCAACAAGAAAACCAATATCACAACGTCTTTGAAACTTCCCTAGGTGTTGACGCTTCTTGTAGATGTAGCATTTGCAACCAAACACCCGGAAGAATGAGACGTCCGGCTTCTTCCCATTAAGCAACTCATAGGGGGTCTTGCCAAGAAACTTTTGTAGGAAGAGGCGATTTGAAGCATAGCATGCGGTGTTGATTGCCTCGGCCCACAACTTCTCCGGAGTATTGTACTCATCTAACATTGTTCTTGCAAGGGTGATCAAAGTCCGGTTCTTTCTCTCAACTACACCATTTTGTTGAGGAGTATAGGTTGAAGAGACTTCATGCTTGATTCAAATTTCATCACAATAAGCTTCAATGTTTGTGTTGTCAAACTCTTTGCCATTGTCACTTCTAATCTTCTTTATCTTGACTTCAAATTCATTTTGAGCTCTCTTTGCAATGTTCTTGAAGCAATTGGCCACTTCGGATTTGTCATGAAGGAAGAAGGTCCATGTGTATCTTGAGTAGTCATCCACTATCATGAGATAATAGAGATTACCACCCAAGCTCTTGTAGGTTGTAGGTCCAAACAAATCCATGTGTAGAAGTTCTAGCACTCTTGAAGTTGACATGAAAGCTTTGGTTGGATGAGTGTTTGCAACTTGTTTGCCCGCTTGACATGCACTACAAGGTTTGTCCTTTTCAAACTTTACATCCTTCAATCCTCTCACTAATTCTTTCTTCAATAGCTTGTTAAGAGTGTTCATTCCAACATGAGCAAGCCTCCTATGCCAAAGCCAACCAAGTGAGGTCTTGGTGAACAAACATGTCATCAAGTTTGCATCTTCGGAGGTGAAGTCAAAAAGATAAAGATTGTTATATCTAAAGCCTTTGAATATCACTTGCTTGTCATCTATCTTTGAAACTACCACTTCATTAGGTGTGAACAAGCATTGAAAGCCAAGGTCACAAAGTTGCCCAACGGATAATAAGTTAAAACTCAAGGAAGCAACATAGAGCACATTTGAGAGTGAGTGATCATTTGATATTGCAATATTTCCTATACCCTTGACTTTGCTCTTTGAATTATCCCCAAATGTGATCTTCTCTTGACATATCTCATTCTCTTCAATGGAGGTGAACATACGAGGATCACCGGTCATATGTTGAGTGCAACCACTATCAATAACCCAATGAGATCCACCGGTCTTGTAGTTCACCTACACACAAGAGATCAAGTTTTTTGTTTAGGGACCCAAACTTGAGAGAGACCCTTGACTTTCTCAACTAGTGACTTGGCAACCCATATTTTCTTTGGCCTATTCTTGTTTGGGGGACCCAAGAACATAACTTTCATCTTTCCATTTGAATCTTTTCTTAGCATGTAATGAGCATTGAAGGCAAATGGTCTAGCATGCTTGGGCAAGGGTTGTGGTGGTGGAGTTTTGCACTCATGAGTAAAATGACCTTCTTGTCCACACTCAACACATCTCTTTGGCTTGGGCTTTGACTTGCCTTGTTGTTGTTGAGCTTTTGCCTTCTTCTCTTAATTTGCCAAGTACCCAATACCACTTTTATCCATCTTCATCACGGTGTTCATGAGTAGCTCACTTTGCAAATATTGACCTCTTGTGAACTTGCTTAGGCCGGTCTTGAGATGCTCTTTCTCTTGCTTGAGTTTTTTGTTTTCTTCAATGAGTGACTCATTTGTTGTTTGCTTCTCAAGAGCCATTAAATCTTTTAGCTTCTTGTTCTCATTTGCAAGCTTCTCATTTTCACTCTTGATCTTGGCAAAATCATCATAGTTGCTTGACTCAACCACACTCTTGCCTTTGCTACTAGAACCTTGCTCAATGCTTTCAATGATCAAGTCATCACATGATGTAGCTATATCACACTTAACAACTTGGTTAGTAGCATCATGTGTTTCAAGAGCAAGTTCATTAGCAACCAAAAGACTATCATAGTCAATTTTCAATGTTGTATATTTGTCTTTTAGAGAGTTATGCCTAGTGATGAGCTCATCATGCTTCTTCTCAAATTTATCATGTTGATCTCTAAGCTCTTTATTAGAAGTTTTGAGCTCCTTGAGAGTGGAAGACATAATTTCATTTTGATCTTTGAGCTCACAACTAGCCTTTTGTGCACTTTCAAGCTTGGATGAGAGTGATTCATTTTCATTTTGAAGTTCATCATTTTCATTTCTAGTCCTTCTTATGATTTTAGTGTATTTGTTCAACAATTTTACAAGTTCATCATAAGAAGGTGCGTCATATTCATCATCACTATCACTATCATCATCATCATCATCACTATCATGATTTTGTACCTTTCGTTCACCCTTGGCCATAAGGCATAGGTGAGTAGTGGACGATGATGGTGAATGAGGCGGTGAAGGTGGTGATGAAGATGTTGGTGAAGATGATGGCCCCATCACAAATGCGGCAACCTTCTCTTTCTCATCATCGCTCTCATCTTCGGAGGACTCACAAGATGATTCAATGTCGGTGAGCCAATCACCAACAATATATGCCTTTCCTCCCTTCTTCTTCTTGTAGAACTCCTTCTTCTTGCCATCCTTCTTCTTGTATGGCTTGTTTTTCTTTCTTTCTTTCTTTCTTCTTCATCACTTGAATCATTTTTCTTGCCCTTGTTCTTGTTCTTATACTTGTCTTTTGGAGGTCTAGGGCATTGATGAGCTAAGTGGCCAAGTTCACCACAATTGTAGCAATCCATCTCCGAGATTGGCTTTCTTTTGCTACTTGTGAAGAATTTCTTTTTCTTGCCATCGAACTTGATGCCACTCTTGTTGAGCTTCTTTAGCATTTTGGTGGTCTTTCTCACCATAAGTGCAAGTGATTCATCATCAATGTCACTTTTACTTGAGCTCTCTTGCACCATCATGGCTTGGCCCTTCTTCTTCTTCTTGTCATGGCTAGCTTTGAAGGCCAAGTCTTTCTTCTTGGAAGATGATGAGCCCTCTTCCGGAGTGATGTGCATGTACATCTCATGAGCATTGATCTTCCCCAATACTTGTGTCGGTGTTGCAGTGGAAAGATCACTTTGGTGAAGCACGGTGACAATGTGACCATACTTCTCAACGGGAAGAACACTCAAGATCTTCCTTGTAACATCCGATTGGCTCATTTGAGTGAGCCCAAGAGCATTGAGGTCCTCTACAAGAACATTCAAACGAGTGTACATATCATTAGCACTTTCTTTGGGAAGCATCTCAAAAGAATTAATTTTCTTTAAAGCAATGTGATAGCGTTCCTCACGCTCACTCTTAGTTCCCTCATGGAGAGCACAAAGGTTTTCCCACAATTCATGAGCGTTCTTTGCATTACGCACACGATTGAAGATATCCTTGCCTAAGCCCCGGTAGAGTGCATTTTTGGCCTTTGCATTCCACCGGTCGTACTTCTCCTCGTCACCAATGGGGTTGGCGGGATCCTTGATAGCGGGAAGCCCTTGGGTTGCGGCTCTAAGACACCCAACATCTATGGCTTCGAGATACGCCTCCATACAGATTTTCCAATATGGAAAATCATCCCCCTCAAAGGTGGGAGGTGGTCCTTCCCCGTTAGACATCTTGCTCTAGGCGGTAAAGCCAAAAAAAAGGAGCAACTCGGCTCCGATACCAATTGAAAGGATCAAGATGCCCAAGAGGGGGGGTGAATTGGGCTTTTCTAAAAATTAATTGCAAGAATTAAAACCTACAAGCCGGAATTCACCCCTAGTGCCTACTTGTGTTCCTAAAGATTCTACCGGTAAAAGTTTTGCACCCTAGTTTTCAATCCTAGTCTAGCATGTCAATTCTAGGAAAGTAAATCAAGCAATGAATGTAAATACGAGAATGTAAATGCTTGAAAGTAAGAGCAAGGAACACGGCGATGTTTTTCTGAGGTATCGAAGAGTCGCCACTCCCCACTAGTCCTCGTTGAAGCACCCGCGCAAGGGTATAGCTCCCCCTTGATCTGCGCAAGGATCAAGTGCTCTCTACGGGCTGATTCTTCGACACTCCGTCGCGGTGAATCGCCCAAAACCGCTCACAAGATGAGTTGGGTCATCCACAAGCTCCGCCGGATGATCACCAAACTCCCAATCACCACCAAGCCGTCTAGGTGATGGCGATCACCAAGAGTAACAAGCTAGAACTCTCACTTGACCACAACGAGCCTAATGAGAAGGAGGATTCACACTTGCTACTCTCTAATCACTAATGAGGAACTCTCAAGCTTTGATTCTCAAATCACACTCCTCACTAGGGCTCTTGCACTCCCTTGCACTCCAAAGGTGTTTTTCAGCTGAACAAATGAGCAAGAGACCTCTAAAAGAGGTGGTGGAGATGTATTTATACACCCCCACAGTCAAATCCAACCGTTACCTGCCAACTCAGCAAAATACGAGGTGACCGGACGCGCCGATCGAAGTGACCGGACGCGCCGGTCGCTCGTAACGGTCAAAATCCGAAAAGCTGGCTGAGTGACCGGACGCGTCGGTCAGGGATGACCGGACGCGTCCGGTCGTGCAGGGAGCTTACTGTAACAAGACCGGACGCGCGACCGCGTTCGATCTCGCAGGACCTTACTGGAATGTGACCGGACGCGCCGATCACACCCAGGTCGCGTCCGATCGGAAGGTTTCTCTCAAGTGACACATGTCGGCCTGACCACCACGTCCGGTCCTCGCAAGGGCCGCGTCCGGTCGTCAGCGCCGAAACGCAGTCGCGGTTTTTTGAACTGACCGGACGCGCCGGTCAAGCCGAGAACCGCGTCCGGTCAATAGAAAAACGCTCTAAACACTCGGAAAACGCGACGCAACTTGAACCAAGTTGCTTCCAACTAAACTTTGAGCTATCCTTGAGCTGCCTAGTACCAAGTTTAACAAGTGTGCACCACACCTAAACATAGGACTCACCTAGGTCAAGCTACCCGCTCATGCTCCCCTTTATAGTACGGCCAAAAGAGAAAACGAAGAACCTGACGACTATTCCGAATGAAACTCAACACCTTGACATTCGGAACTAACCGTCCTTAATCTTGACGTTACTCTTTTGAAAACCGAAACGATTTCCATTAAGGGGCATGAATACCATGGTGCCCAAAGCAGTTATCACCTCCATGACCTAACTTACCAAGGTTTCTGCAAAACACACGTTAGTCTTGGTAATAAAGCGTTGTCATCAATTGCCGAAACCAACTCTCGGGGCCTAGATGCTTTCAGACATAAAAACATTTCACGGTTAGACAATTTTCCCACCACCGCCATTATGTTACCCGAAGTGGAAGAGGACTTACCAAGGAGGGCAGCCGTCAGGGTGGGGATCCATGATCACAGAACTAGCACCAGCGCCAACTACATCACCCGCCTATGATTGAAGAACAAACAAACAGGACAAGTTCAAGCAAAATACGCACATTGCAGGACAAATCACCATGAAACCCTAACCCTAGTTCGGCATAAGAAAGGGGGGAATGTCCTCACCAACCTGATTAACGTTCAGAGCGCCTGGGGAACTGCACATCCGTGGGCTTCAAACGAGCTGGGGCCACTGTCGTCGCCGGATTCAAGCGTCGCCGTCGCCGCGGAGCTCGGGTCAGGAGAGGGGAACGGGGAAGAGGAAGGTGATGGTGGGGAATGAACGGGGACAAGCTGACCGCTGGGGCCGAGCTCAGGGCATAAATGAGCTAGGGGCAGGGATGTCTTTTCCCCTGCCCGATCCACCGTGGCAGGTTGATCTGGACTATCACGACCCAAAAATGGCAAATTTGAAGCTCCGGGTACTATTTAGATGGCAAAACTTTAATTGTCATTCTAAAGCTGGCAATTGAGGAAGTGGCAACCGGAAGATGGCAAATATTTAAATTTCCCCCTTGCGGCGGCGCCAGCAGTGTCGACCTCCGCCGCCCCTGCGCCCCGTCCGCCGTTTGAGGCCCCGCCCACCCTATCCACCACTCCACCTCCCCTCCCCCCGACGTCACCGCCTGCCTTGATTGCAATTCGGTGCTCTCGCAACAACAGAAGGAACCGCAACGGCGATGACACCGAGAAAAGCTGCCGCCGGCTGCGATACGACCCCGCCGGAGCACCGCCCCACCTGCGCCCTCCGCCCACCTCGCCCGAGCCTCCCAGCGGCGCACCACCACAGCAACTTTGCCGCAGCGCGGCAACACGGCGATGCCCTCACGTTTGCCTGCGTGGAAGCCTGACACCTACCCCGTCCCTTCTCCCCTGCTGGTCCTCTCGGCGGGGCCTTCTTCGGCCACGGCCGCCCCACCAGGTATGCCGACCCCTTCTGTTCCCTTACTGCTGCACAAAACCAGAGCGCCCAAACCCTAACCTATGCTATTTGGCTATTTCTATTTGGATCTCATCTCATTACTGAATTTAGAAGTGTGTTATGCCTACTACCCGCTTCGATTTTTCCGAAAAAATTATCGACCAAACCCTAACCTATGCTATTTGGCTATTTGTATTCCGATCTCATCTGATTACTGAATTTACATGTGTTTTTATGTGTGCCGCCACCTTTGATCTCCCCCCCCCCAAAACGACCATGCATATATGTGAATTTATAGGGGTCCCCAACGTTACGCCACCTCAGACCTAGCCGCAAGAACTTCGTCCAATCCTCCATTCGTACGCCTGCCTGGTCCGCTCCATTATTCGATGAGTGTTCAACTATGTTTATGCAGGTCAGGGTATGTATGACTTCCCATGTATGCTTGGCAGCACCAATTCTTAGCAGCATCCTTGGCTATTGAAATACGCATCAGGTGGCTTTTGGTCAAACCATCACCATTATTCTATGATCTGGGTTTCTGCCTAGAATATAACGATATGCAGCTCTCTTGTGTGTTAAAAAACAAGAACCATATCATTAAGCATTCACTGTCTTATGTGTTGATTCTAATATCATGCCTTCCAAATTTAATAGCATCCTGCCAGTGCATTTTTCGCATATGATAAATTTGAAATGCTTCGATAACATTTTCTACATTTCTTATAGGTACAAAACTTGGTCGACAAACCGCAGTACGATCATTACTAATTGAGGCTACCAGGTCAGTGAGCTACCTTTTCAAACTGCTCATAATTTTCCTATACTCTATTTTTGTCGCTAGTGGTGTGGCACTGCGGATATATACCTATTCGTTCCATGCACTGTATCATTTGGTCCCAGCTCTTTTCAGACATTACATGAGTGCAGGTGGTATGAATCCTTTGTTTTTGGACAAAACAGATTGCACTTTGTTTGATTGTAGAAAAGTGATGATGTGCACCTCTCTTGCGTATTAGAAAACAGAAGCCATATCATCAACGATTCAGTGTCGTATGTGTTAATTCTAATAACATGCCTTGTGAATTTAACAGCATCCTGCCGCTGCATTTCTTCCCCTATGATAAATTTGAAATGCTTTAGTAACATTTTTGTTAATTTTTTTGAGGTACAAAACTTCATCGAGAAACCGCAGTATGACCATTTGCCGCTAATTGAGGTTAGCAGGTCAGTGACGTACTGACGTACCTTTTCAAACTTCACACTGTGGATATATGCCTATTCGGTCCATGCAGTTTATCATTAAGTTTCCAACTCTTTTCAAAAATTGCACAAGTGCATCTACTCTACATCCTTTGTTTTTGGACAAAACAGATTGCACTTTGTACTTCAAATAGATCATCGATGGTTTGGGTACAACACAGAACTTCATTACACTGCACTCAGCCAAACACTATGTCCTGCAGATTTTGCAGTAGATCCAGCTGCCTGATTTTAACAGAACAATTGCATGAATTAAAGACACTGAATCAGCAACAGCAGCGTGCAGGTTGATGCCATGATTAATATTTGATAACTCTGGATTGGGGTCTGTCCAAGGGTGTATACTTTAATGTTACCTTGAAAAAAATACTACATTTTTTTAATCAGTTTTATTTTACAAAACCCGTGTCTGTCTTTTTGCCTATGACACTGCTTAGGCAATGATGCCTATCTTAGCGCCTGAATACTTCTCTAAATTGTTATGGTTCTGTATCCTTAATCCTAGGATTGCTGAATTTTAAGTACTGAGCATCATCTTTTTTTTGGCTTTTGTGTTTACCTTCTCAGCATTTACCTGCTATCCTTTAACTACTTGCAACTTGCCCTCGCCTCTGTCTGTGCTGTCTAAGATGTTTTCTTCCCTTATCATTAATAGAACTAGACTTCATGTATTGCTCCGCCGTTATTGCTAGCTTTTGATAGCTACTCTTTCATACAGCACTGCCAACTGCACTGTGTGTGCCACGAAGCCCCGTACAGAAATCTGAAATCAGGTCAATGACATGCAGGAACAGGAAATTTCTCATCTCCCTCAGAAGAAAAGCTTCCATTCTGAGCCCTCAGTATTCGGGTTAGTCGAATGTTACCTTCCCATATTTGTTCCTTTACTAGAAGACCATGACGACATACATTTACTTTGTTAGAGTCCACGTATTATGGAGTTTCTTCATTTTTGTTACCCCACTATAGAACGCCCTGCCATCGGGCGGATGAGACGGGATAATCAATTCCTAAACTCTTCGTAAATACATATGTAATGTTAATATTTCCTTGCCATTACCATGTGCTCCCAATAACACTCATAATATTATTAACTGCTTGATGCAGTTCTCCCTTTTTCTAGCTCTATTTCGTTTGCTTCATAATCCATACTATTATACCACTTTGTTCTCATCAAATAATAATCCCTCCACCAGCCGCTTCTCAGTACAATGGTATATATGCTAATCTCTTTTACCTTTACCATCAGGTTTTACACCTGCTTTTGCATTTGTACACAGGGATCAATTGCCTCCAGTGGAAACAGAGTACATTCGTGCTTTTTTTTCAGCAAATATGCAGGATTAGTATCATCCCACCATCAACAGCTGTCCATAGTACCACCAAGACCTGTTACTTTGTACTCCTATTGTCCGCTGCAATTGGGTTACACATGGTTCCACGTGCCTCTACTTTGTGTGGCCTTACACAATTTATTTCATTCCTCTTTTTTGATATATTTTGTTCAAGTATTACTCAGTTTACCGACTTCGTGCAAGACAAGCAGACATATACAGATATTTTGTTCCAATCACAATCGCCTGATATATACACCGCATTTGCTGCTGTACTTAGAACTGTTGGATATGGTGTGCACTGTCACCTTCGTGCCTGGCTACCCGCGCGAAGCGCGGGGTTACCCACTAGTTCTCTAACATGTTTGTAAGTCATAATACTAATTTACATCATTGTAAAATAAGTTGTTTCGGAAAGACATTTATTAATTATTATACGCTGCTTTGATCTTTATATGTATCGAATTGCATAGTCTCTATATATCCCTACAACGATGGTAGCTAGAGTTAGGTGTATACGGTGGGAACTCGTCAATATTAGGCTTTGTTCGGATGCTATCGTATTCACCTCAATTCATATGGGTTGAGGTGGATTGAAGTGGAACTTGAATTAAATTCCACCCTAATCCATACCAACGCACGTGGATTAAGATAAATACGATAACATCCAAACAAAGCATTAGTAGTGTCGCTAGTCGGAAGGATATGTACCATGATTGATGGTTTTTTGGCTGATAAGCCGAGCTGATGCTGTTTTGATGTGACAGAGCAGTTGTGGGATTGTTGCTTCTGCGCTGTACCAAAAGGCCACCTAGCGAGTCGTTCTCCCACCGTTCTTGGACAGAGCGAACATAGCTTGCAAGTAATGTCTGATGCAGGACGCGTGTGGAGTTAGTTTAATTTCTTAATGATCTCGAGTGTATGGTTTTTCTAATGTTTATAATTTTCTACTATGTAATCAGTTTTGTAAGACTCTAGTATGCTTTTCTCCTCATTATATGTGATATATAGCAGTGCTCTTGCTGTTTTTCAGAGAAAAGTTCAAGATTAAAAGTACACGAGATTCTGGTTTTAAATAGATTTTTTTTATCCACGCCATTACAACTTTTGAAGTTCGGAGAGATGCCTTACAATTTATCTATTTGGAGAACTGCCATTATAATTTCATCTTTCTCCGCGTACATGGGTCCACCGTCAGATATGTATCCATACACAAACGCATACGGATGTTAAGGATGTTAAGTACCCACCTCCTCCGTCAGAACGAGCCCTGCCCTCGGCGGTCGAGCGCGCGCCCACGGCGGCCTGCGCGCCAGCGGAGCGGCGGCGCGCGCCTATGGCGGTCCTCGCCCACGTGCCCGCTCGTCCCTTCTCCGGCGCTCCTCCCGGCCGTGCGGTCCTCCTGCGATGCCGACGACGGCGCGCTGCCGGCACGGCTGCCACGTGGCTGTTCACCGCCTTCGCGCCCACCGCGCTCGCGAAGCGGCCCCAGGCGAGGTCCCCGGCCGCGGCCGCCATGACATGCAGTTGCCGCCCGACGACTCTGAGGCGTGCGCAGGGGCCACGCGTGGACCGAGCGCTACGTGCGGACCGAGCGCTACGTGCGGTGGACACGGGACACAAGCGGAGCCGGCGTATTGAATGTGTCGCTGCACGCGCGAGCCATGGATGATTGTAACGATACTACTATGGGTACTAATATGAATCTGATTTTGAACTGGATAGTATGGAGTTTACAAGCTCCGGTGGGCAAGGTTGCCGCCGGCCATCTCGAGCCGCAGCTCGCCGCCAACTACTTCGGCAACAACCAAGAGTTTCTCCCCTCTCTGATATAGCTATTACAGCTGTTAGGAACACAGCGATTCTCTAGACGCAGCTGGGCCTGTCTACGTATTCCATTCTGGGCCTGTGACTCTGGTGGTTCGCTTCCTGGACCTGTTCGTTTTCATGGCTTCTCTCATCTTGGCCTGTACCATGACAATGATGATGGCCTGGTGGACGGAGACGGAGCCGGACCGACGTAGGTCTCAACCGAGCTGTGGATACGACGGCAAGCAAGTCAAGTACGTACGATGCCTACCCGCCGCCGGCAGCTGCGTCATCGATGGCAATGGCATCTGCTCCCTAAATATCTATTATTTACGCTTCTCGAGAAACAACTTTGACAAAATATATATTAAAAAAATTAATATTTATAGTATATAATTAGTATTATTGGAAAGATCTTTGAATCTAGATTTTTAATAAATTTATTTGGAGATACAAATGTTGCAAGTATTTTCTATAAATCATGTCAAACTTGTGGCACGCACACCAACGACGACAGATATAAAGGGACGGAGGGAGTACGTACGTATTGGGCGCTGTACCTCCCCCTGGCGACAACGGGACGTGCGACGAGGCGTTGTGCTACTGCAGGGTGAGGCTGCAACGTGCGATGTGCGCTATCGCGGGAGACGCCGCCTTCTTCGCCCCGCAGCCCCACCCTGGTGCACCATTCTCGAGAACTCTGTGCTCTGGCTCAGGTGCTGCCGCCCTTCGCTCACCGTCCGCCTGCTCTACAATTTCTCCGGGGAGGGCCTGGAGGCGCAGGTGGAAGAGCTGCTCGGTGGCCTCAGCCACGGCGTCATCTGGATTCTCGACTGGAGCCCTGGGGATCACGTCCACGTAGCTGATGCTCATCGACGACCTCCATAGCCGAACGGTGCACCAGGAGAATGCTCTGTCGAATCGGCTCGCCACCCTGCAGGAGGATATCGCTGACCACCCGCTCCTGCCCATCGTGCAGGAGGATCGGCGGCGGCATGGCTGGGCGCTTCCTGCAAAAGCTGCGACAGCGCGGCACGGTATCTCGGGGCAGCCGGGCCAGGAGGCGAAGGGGCGCGGCATCCGCGGCGAGGCGAGCCGAGATGCGTGGACGAGCCGGGACAGGGGCGCAGACCAGAGGCCACGGTGGGTGAGCGCCGCCGCTCAGCCTCGCACGCAGGCCGTCGTCGGCGCGCGGCTCGTTTTGACGGAGGAGACGGGAACTTAACGTCCGTACTCTTTCGTGTACATATACGACTGTGGTCCATGTACGTGGGAGATGTAGAAAATGGCATGGACATGGAAGAGTTAGATTATATAATGACAGTCCAAATAGATGAATTGCAGCGACGTTTCTCTAAAGTTAAAAAGTTGTAATGACATGGATCAAAAAATCATTTTAAATAATATGACCTCAATAGCTTTTTATGCAGGTGGTAAGTTCAAGAAAATTGGCAGTTTGGCACGCACGTGAGCTTGTCGATTAGCCATGGTCCACGATCATGCCTCGGTTTCAAACTGGCAGGAATAAACTATCGGCGGCAGCGGCGAGATCCCAGGATTGACCGGAAATTAAGTAGCGGCAATAATTGCAGCGGTTCAAAACATGTGCTTTGCCGGTCAGCATTGTGACATACTAAGCAGTGACAGTATTATCGGAGCTAGTTATGCAACATACCCAAACTCTATTGTGCCAGCCCAGTGACGGATGTAGGATAAAAGTTCAGGGGGCTGAAAGTTCATCTTCAAGCTCCAGCTTCTCATCAAAGCAACCATAACAAAAATTCTTGGAGGGCTCTAGTGAGGCTCCATGGGATCAACGGCTATAGGGGGTTGAGCCCCCCTCCCCGCCTACCCATCGCTAGATTCGTCCTTGTGCCAGCTAATGGAAGCCTTGGAGAAACGATTGGGTCGCCTTTTGCGCCGAGCTGAGTGATTTCCTAGGTCGCTCGGCCGGAGCCGCCGGGCTTGGATGCCTGCTGTGGAATTCGATACCCGAGCTTTCCGTTTAGTTTTTCGTCCCTACGGTTTTCGGAAATCGACAGGGGCAGGTCCGGTGGATGATTGGGCAGTCGTTTTCCGCCAGGCGCGCCTCGATCGCACCGGCACGGCACTGCACCAAATGGGCACCAATCCTGCTGGAAGCTGGGGCATGCATTGTGGCAGAACCGCCTAATTTAATACCCTCTTAGGAGTACTTGTCTTCTATTAGACATTAAGTATCCAAGCGAGAGCACTAAACTGTGCGATTCTACCGAACACATCACAAGGGAGAACTCAAAAATCCACATTTTACATTAGGATCGTAAATGAGAGGATAAAGTTTACAATATTCTTAACCATTTCTTACATCACTTTATTACAACGTCATAGTGTTATACCAATTGGTTATAACTGCGGAATATAGCAATGTTATCAGAGTTTTAGCGACAATAAAAAATCATTTAATGACAGGTTGAACATTAACATGATGAACTTTTATATACATGAAATGATAACCGGTTTATAAGTTTTCATTCGTAAAATATTTTTGTAGAAACTTTAAATAAACCCTAAGTCCATAACGTAAAGGAAATCATCGCTGAGTCCACCAGGAGGTTTCCACACATAAGCGTCAGCTCCATATGTTCCTGTCACCTGCAATAGGGTAGAACAAACCCTGAGTACTCAATTGTACTCTGCAAGACTTACCTGTCAGGAAGAAAAAAAAAAGACTATAAGGATATGCAAGGCTTTCTGGCTTGTGAGTTATTGCATCTGCAAGAAGCATTACTAAACGTGCATCCTTATATTTAAATTTTATTAGCAATCATCATTAGTTCCTTATCTAACCATTCTAGATAAGCACCTATGCTACTTTCAAGCAGGTGGTAAGCAATCAGAACCATTTTTACCTTTTTTCAAGTTCCAGTTCTTACTACGGTGCTAGATCGTAGCCAAGTCGTACCGTCACGTAGAAATGGCGATTCGCGAATCAATGTAGCCCAGCTTGGTACCCCGAAACACATGCCTCATTTATACCATAGACACAAACAAGACCAACCCGTTCCACTCCTGTCAAAGGAGTCCAGGTCCCCGTCCAAACTAGGACTCCAAGCCCCCAACACTTGAGGCCCGGCCTCAGTGCGGTGCTTAGACCTTCACCCAATAATCCACCATTAACAGTCGGTCCGAAAAGAGTCGAAACCCATGACAAGAGAGTAACAAGTCTTCCCACCCCCATAAGCAAGTATGTGAAAGCCCAAGTTTAGTTTTGGTAATTAATGACACCAAGTTGCTAATGTCATTGTGTCAAGTGAATTAAGTTAGGTGTAGCAACACATGTGATGAAGGAGCAAGGAGCATGATGATGATGACCATAAGATCACAAGTGCATGGAGATAAAGATGATGATGAACATGCACATAGGTGATGGACAAAGAATGAGATGATCAAGGTGAAGTTATAATTATAGGATTCTCTTTTGTCGGTCTAAAGATGAGTAGAGAAGTGATTGACCAGGTTTAGGATTGATAGTCAACTATCAAGAGAGGCAATCACGGTCATCTCATAAATCAAATGCTACTAGGTCCATATTCTTGAGCATATGCATTTAGGATCTAGTGAGTTGCTAATTCCTTGAGAAAATGATTATGAAAATGCTAGCACACATGCACACGGTGATGTACACTTGGTGGTGTTAGCACATTTGTGAAGGAGGTGAAGTTTGAGGGGTAGAGAGGGGTTTGGGTTAGCACATTCGGTGCTTTTGTGGAAATGAAACGTCTATTTTCCACTGCACCGGAGGCAAAAAAACGGAGGCGCAAGGAAGTCACTGGGTGACCGGACGCGTGACCGGACGCTGGACCGGACGAGATCTCGGCATGACCGGCACGTCCCGTCAGTGGCAGCAGCTGTGCGCGGCGCAGGGCGCTAGGGTTTGCAACCGGTGTGTCCGGTCCCTCACGAAACCAGAGCGTCCGGTCACGCACCCAGGAGAGTAACGCGGAGGGAAGTTTGATCGAACGCGGTGGCGCGTCCGGTCACGTGCGACCGGATGCGTCCGGTCGACAAAGTCACTCTCTGGAACCTGTCTGGACAGCGACCGGACGCTGGCACTGTCGCGTCCGGTCATGGCGTGGAGCGCATCCGGTCACACTTTACCTGAGAGCGTAACGTTTCATGACCGTTGGAAATCTAACGAGTGAAATTCAAAAAGGGACACGTGGCGAGCATCGCGCGAGGTCACGCTGGTGCGACCGGACGCTGGCCGCGTCCGGACGATCAGACCAGTGCGTTCGGTCAACGCGCGCAGAGCGGCATCTCGAGCCTAACGGCTCTATTATTTAGGGATGCTTATAAATACATGTTTGGCCGGCTTTAGGACTTCTCTCTTGACTCTTTGAACACTTGAGACATACTTTGAGCTAGAGAACTTCCCATCCACTTATTTTCTTGCTTGGTTGCATACTCTAGTGAGATTAAGTGAGATTCAAGTGCATTGCTTAGTGATTTGTATCTAGTGGCACTTGATCCTTGAGTTGGCTGCGGATTTCTTGTTACTCTTGGGTGTTTTCTGACATCCTAGACGGCTTGGAGTAGCGGTGGTGTTGAGCTCGTGATTGGAGATTGTTTCGAGCCTCACCAAGTGATTGTGAGGGGTTCTTGAGCCTTCCCCGTGGGAGTTCACGAATTGGCTACTCTAGTGGAGCTCGTGGCTTGGAGGATACCCATCTTGTGAGTGGATGTGCGGCACCCGCTGAGGGTTTGACTCTTGATAGTCAATTAGCTCGTAATCCATCTAGTGGGTGCATCGCCACAATGAGGAGTAGCTTGCCGGGAAGCAAGTGAACCTCGGTAAAAAATCTTGTGTCATCTCTTGCCGATGATTCTCTTTGTAACTTTGTGTGATTGATTCTTGGGATACATCTCATCTCTACATCATCGGTATAAGAATCAATTCATTCATACTTACTTCTTACATTTTATCTTGCCTTGTGTGCTTAGAGTAGTTTGTATCACATAGGAGTAAGTAGCTTAGTGACTTAGCTTTGTTGGTGTGAATTAGAGATCATAGCTTTATTCACTAGAATTGTATAGATGACTTGCTTAGTATAGTTGAGCTAGTGCTAGAATTAGCGTCGCCATCTTTTATACTAACAATTGTTGTTTAGTAAAGTTTGTAGATTTTTAAATAGGCTATTCACCCCCCTCTAGCTATTTAGACCTTACAGTATGTGCTCAGGATAATAAGTCTGTGACGTGACTACCATCCATAGCAACGGATGGTCCTCAATCGATACAGGCGGGACAAACGCAACCAGAGCCCCGCTCTGTTGCCCAACCAAGTCCAAGTCTATCCAAGCCCAGTCCTGTTCGGTCTCCAATTATTATTCATATATATTCTAGGTGATAGTAACATGATAATAAGAGTATTAGTATTTTTTTCTAGCTCTCGCGAGTGATAGGAAATCACTCGACTTCTATCGGGGTCCTATAGCAAAGCAAGCTACACGAGCCTGTCATACTAGTAAGACTCATAAGATAAGGATGTATATATGCAATTAGGTTTCACTCAACTCCTTTAATCTTAATGCACAAGTATAAAATAAAGTGCAGAATAATAGGGTTTATGCACCGGAGCTTGCATGGATAAGATATAACCAAAGTTAGCATTCCATCGTGACACGATCATCAAAGCACCATCTTTTCCGCTACGCCAAATGACTCCACAGACCATCATCATTCCTATTAAGATGTCCGTGAATGCAACGTAGAAACGTAAATAATCAAAGGCAACTGCAACTCGCTACTATGATTACGCCTCTCAAGCTAGCGAACTAACTCAACGACTAATGTACTAAGCCACTTATCCATGTTGTCGAACAACGTGCTAATTCCCATTAAATATTTTAGTTCTACAAACCCAAAGTGCTGCTTTATTCATTTTATCGATTTAATATTTATATTCTAACTAGGGCTCATTAGCTTTCTTAGCAAACTAATCATTCTGAAGCTGCAAAAATTACAGTGAGCACCTAATAATATTATGAAGCTACTGTAGAATTTTTAGAGCTAACACTATCATCATGTTGCCCCAAAATTCCTACAAGTTTTATCCCAATAATATTAAGCATCTCCAATTAATTAAGGGACTCTTGAAAATATTATGGAACTATGTGAACAAGTTATGCCAGCAGGTAGACCATGATTTTAGGAACCGAACAAAATTGGTCTCACAATTTTTGGTCAACTACACAAACTTCTATTGAATTTACAAGTTTGATTTTTGAACTCAATTAGAAAATGTTTAGAAAAAGAAAAGGGGCCGGCAGTCCTTTGTGCTATTTTAACAATTCTATTGGAACCTCTCACATGTTGAGTGTTAACCATCGAAGTCCCACACATTGACCATTCGACCTATCATTAGTTGTGCTTACGAACCCCCGATAATAAATATATCCGTACTTCATAGAGACAACGGTCGATTGGGACTTCTGAATGGTATAACAGGAACTAATTGAAATTAATAGTCTTGGTAGTTGGAAAAAATGTAATTAGCATTTATCATTGAACAAAATGTTTTCTAGGAGCTTAAAGAGAGAGAGAGAGGAGACAATGCCTTAAACTGTATGGTGAGTTCCTAATTCCGGCATGTACATCTTTTTTCGGTTCTTTCATATATAATCCAGACACCTTTTAAATGGATACTTTCTTATTAAAATAGATACACAATGGGAGTTTTACAGTACGAACAATGCTTTTTAAACGTTAAGCAGTTGGTTAATTATTCATCGGGCTAAACGACAATTTAAACAGATGACACAACAATCTAGATAGGATAAAACGGTCGATTAAACATAAACAACCAGTGTAGAGTTTAGTCGAACTAAACGGTTGCTTAGACGAGCAATGCATACCAGAATTATGTTGCGACGCGACATCCATTTCAAACAAGGACTTCTGCTGTAAAATGCCAAGAAAATTGTTTGATCCAAATAAGCACTGAGACAAAGAAAACTAAGGATCCACAGCTAGACATGATTGACATCTTCTAAGTATCTTATTCCGAAATCTTCATATTGCTTCGGTCCAGACGGATCAGAATCAAAGCTTCGAAGGAACAAATGGCAAATAGATTTATTATAAGCTTTTTCTAGTAGACGATTAGAAAATCCTAAAGCCTTTGAAATGGAACAAATACGGTTATAATCCGGTCCAAGCATGCATGCATAACTACATAGGTAGCTTTTTTCAACTTAGCCTCGAAAAAAAATCAGGCTACACTACATAGGTAGCTTTTTTCAACTTTCAAAAGGCATGCGGAGATTGTCCGAAGCCGTTTGATGAACGGCGTGTTGTAGCCTCATCGTCAGTGGGCAACAGCAGACTGAAGGCAGCCTAACAAGCTATAGCATGTAGTATTACTGTATTAGTAGTAGTAATAGTACGCCACGGCCCACGGGTGAGCCTCTGGTTGCAGACCTACTTTGGACAAATGCCTTGTTGACTCAGGCGGCAATACTACCTGCCGCAGCTCCAACCAAAAGCGGCTGGCTGCTGAACTGCCGGATCCTCAAGGGTTCAGCAACCAGGCTGCCTTATCCAGTTGCCCGGCAGGTAATGACTCTTAAGCCAGTTGCGTTTAATTTATATTATATTACGCGCGCTAGTGGAGAGTGATGGTGATGATGATGTTAGGCCAAGCGGTAGCATTTCAATTGCAATCAGGATGGTACCATGGAAAGCCATAGCAATAAACTTCATTTCCCAAGCTGTCGATTCCTTCGGCGAGGTCAGAGAAAAGTAGCTTGCCGCCGGCCGTCGCCCATCGCCGATGATGGATACATGTAGATGTGAGATGTCCATTGAGGAATTGACTTGAGCTAATGCGGTTCTCTCTTTCCTTTGCTCCTTTCGAAACTTTATTTTAATCCTCTCAAGGTTGACTCCGCAACGAAGCCCAGCCAATCCACCGTCCGGGTGTCAACGCCAGGTTGACGTTTCAAGCAGAAGCCGTTCAAGGCCATCTTTGAGTCTTGCAAGGAATCTACAATTTTTCTATTGGCAAGTGATGAAGCATTGCGGTTGCTTTTCTTTTGACACGCCTCCGAGTGAAAGTGTTCGACATGCCTTTCGCCGGAGCTAAAGCGAAACATATACTAATTTTCAGTGCCCGAGGATAAGGAAGCAAACTAGTAATATGTAGTTGAAAGTTCAGAACGAACCAAAACTCGTTGGTTGACCTGAAAACTGAACTGAAACAGGCTCGGATTCATCAGCACAGGAAAAGACAGGTTCACCACCAAACTCGACGCTAAGCTATAAACATCGACGCCTGACATGGCAACTACAAGTTAGGGGGGGAAAAACACACAAAGAGAAACGGCATATCCAGAAGTACCATGTAAGGACATTGATCGCCTCCTGTTCAACGCCTCCACCACGATCACAATCGGGAACGGCCACAAAGCCCGGTTCTGGCATCACGCCTGGCTAGAAGGTGAAGCGCCTAGATATCTGGCGCCTAACCTGTTCAAGCTGGCACGTAGGAAAAATAGGACGCTCAGCCAGGAATTACACAACGGGAGTTGGATCAGATCGCTGCGGATGCGAATCACAACAGCTGCACAAATCCGAGAATTCATCGACCTGTGGATCAGGTTGCTAAATGTGCAACTGCAGGAGGATGTGCAAGACTCAATCACTTGGAAGTGGACGGCTGATGGAATTTACTCCACTCGCTCCGCATATAGGATACAATTCCGAGGTTCACATCGGAAATTTCAGCATGACCTCATCTGGAAGGCGCAAGCAGAAAATAAATGCAAAGTCCACGCCTGGATCCTCATGCATGATAAACTCCTAACGGCGGATAATCTACAGAAGAGAGGATGGCCGCATCAGGAGCACTGTGTCTTGTGTAATGGGCCTCTGGAGACAGGAGTGCACCTCTCTTTACTATGCCCTTTTACAAGAGCCGTTTGGGACCAAGTGCTATCCTAGGAAAACTTCAGAGTCCAACTCCCACAGCAAGACCCCACATGCATTGCCAAATGGTGGGAGGAGACAGCAAGCAAGGTGCCAAAGCAGGATCGAAGGCGGTTCAATGGAATCCTCATTTACATTGTATGGAACTTGTGGAATGAGAGGAATAGGAGGATCTTCGAAAACGAATACAAAACGGTCCAGCAGGTGGCCTCATTGACAAAAGAGGATATCATGCAAAGACATAGGGCTGTATCCTTTCATGGGTAAACACCATTAGCGGTGCGACAGGCTTGTCCTGTTCCGGTCCTAGGACCGTAGTGTTTGGCGCCAGGGGGTGTTTTCTGTACATAAACTTCTTTATCCTTACTTAATTGAGCGGCAGAGCTCCTGCCTTTTATTTAAAAAAAAAAAAAGAAACGGCATATCCTGTACTGTGTTTGTCGGAGTTAATTTACTGTTGCTTCCGCGCGCATTGCCTCTTTACAGCTGCAGCGAACCACTGCGAGTTGATAGATGGTGGGTGCGACGTCATTCCACACGAACATGGACGCTTTCCAAGCATGGTAGTACTTGTCGCTTGAGAGTTGAGATACGACCTGGAGCCACCCTCTTCCATCCTTGCTCCTCGACGTGACATGGTTCAGAGCATCTGGCGCGGCCATCACTGTCCGTTTCCTGCTAGAAATCAAATCAAAACCATGCCGACCGGATTGATCGATTCTTTCTCGGCTTCGATCTCCTGTGCATTTTTCGTCAACCAGTTTTTATTGTTCGTTGACATTGTTCATTAGTCAACGGGCCTAAACTCGCGGCAGAAAAGAACAAGTATTCGCGCAGATGTCAAAACAGCTGACCTGCTCCAAACTCGGTAGCAGGTTCAACCAAATGGGAGGCCCGTTCTTACATTTCTGGCTCACCTCCACAGTCCACAGAGCTAAATTAACAAATGTCGAGTGGAATCCGCAGCCTTGGAAATACGGGTTAGCTTACACATGGGAGGAGACACTGTAATCATAGGATGGTGAGGCTACTGAGTACTATTCGGCGCGCGTGCGCTGCGCCACGTACCAGCGCGCGGACGCGTGGCGCAAGAAAAGTGAAGACAAGGGACGAGCGTGGAGAGTGAACAGTAGAAAGTGCAGACGCGTGGCGAAAACGAAAGCCAGGACCGAACGATGAGCGTGTGAAGAGAGAGGGTCACGTGGGTTCTGTGTCAGAGCTGTTTTTTATTTACAAATGGTATACAAACTTTAAAATATGATAACTTTCTTATGAAGCATCCTTTTATAATTCCGTTTGCACCAGTACATTCATTACAACGAGAACTGTAAAACTAGACCCATATTGGATATGTTTTGAGATAATTTACATGTTCATAAAGTTTTGCACTCAGGTATATAAAGTTTCGAATATGGTAGTAAAAAGTTTTCAAAAATTTGGTGCAAAGTTTTAAATTACAAAGTTCAATTTTAGGTGTACAAAGTTCATAGCATCTCAGTACAAAAGTTTCAAATAACTCATTATAAAATAAAGTTTAAAATTATAAAGTTTTAAATCTTTGAATTACAAATTTTTAAATATGCTAATATAAAGTTTAAAATTACAGAGTTTTTAAGTTTGAAATACAAAGTTTTAAATGTGCTAGTATAAAGTTCCTCCATTTTAAAAACAAAGTTTGAAATATAAATTTTTAATTCTTAAAGTACAAAGTTTTTAAAGATGCTAGTATAATGTTTTTGAATTTAAAATGTAAATTTTAGAATTATAAAGTTTTGAACCTTGCATTAGAACAAAAGTTTATAATGTGTTAGTTTAAAGTTTTGAACCTACCACTATAAAGTTTGTAATGTCAGAGTTTAAAGTTTGTAAACTCTAAGTGTAAATTTTTGAATCTAGCAGCATAAAGTTTATAATATGATTGTTCAAAGTTTTGAACCTAGCAGCATAAAGTTTGTAATGTCATAGTTCAAAGTTTATAAATTTTGAGTGTACAATTTTGAACCTAGCATTATAAAGTTTGTAATGTGATAATTCAAAGTTTATAAATTATGATTGTAAAGTTTTTGGACCTCATTACAAAGTTTGTAATGTGATAGTTTAAAGTTTTTAACCTAGCATTACAAGGTTTATAATGTGATGGTTCAAAGTTTATGAATTTTAAATGTAAAGTTTTGAACCTAGCAGTATAAAGTTTGTTGTGTCATAGTTGAAAATTTATAAATTCTTAGTGTAAAGTTTTAAACGTGGCAGCACAAATTTTAAAATGTCATAGTTCAATGTTTTGTACCTAGAAGTATAAAGTTTGCAATATTAAATTTCAAAGTTTTATAAATTCTGAGTGTAAAGTTTTAAACCTAGCAGTGCAAAGTTATATAATGTGATAGTTTAAATTTTTTTAATTTTGCAGTACAAAGTTTTGAACTTAGTACGAAGTTTATATAACTTCATACATTTTTTAATTTGTGTACCTTGTATTGTTTTTGTTAGATATTAATGACAACTATTTTGGTATTAAAGAAAACGGAAGCCACATGTGCTTTATATTAGCTATTTGTATGTTGACAAATAAGATGTACTTTTTTTCTCTTTTTTTATGATAACGGATTTTAATTTTTCTATATCAGTTGAATTATCAATCCTGTATAAAGTATTATGGAACATAAGGTATATGAATTTTTAAAAATAATACTTCCACTTTCATATGGATGTCAAACCATCTCCCCGCCCTTTTCATCTCCCACAAACCTGCTATCCCGAAAGAGAAAAAAAATAGCTCGTAGAATCTAGACGGGAGAAAAACTGGACAGTGAAAGGTGGAAAGTGGGCAGTGGAAAGTGAAAAGTGGACAGTCAAAGGCTAGACATGAGAAAGAAAGAAGAAAATATGTCAAAATACGTACGTGCGCTGCTCAGTCTGCGGGTACACGCGCATCGCTATTAATTTGAGCGGACGCGCGCTGCTAATCCTGCTGGCGCACACGCGCTGAGTAAGACTCCCTATAAAAGGCTGTACTCCGCATAAAACTATACTCCGTACCGAACAAGTTGACTCACCCAGTCGCCAGTTGCTTGCACACCGGACAGGCGTGTGTTGACTTGGGCCGGCGTGAGCTACTGAACCGAGTGCCCGCCGAGTTGGGCGCAGCAACGTGAGACTCGTCAGTCAGATCTCAAGGGAGGTGTTGGGTTCATGTGCATATGCCGCCTGAAAAACGCTGCTCGCTCACCGGATCCTACGCGTTGGCATTGGCAAGCGTGGAGGCACACGCGACGCAGACAGGTCGCGCTCTGGCAGGTGTGGTTTGGGACCAAACCCTGCCCGATCGCGATCGGTTCAAGCTGCCCCCGGCCCCCGCTGCCGAACGAAGAAATCTGGCCTGGCGCCTGCGCCTCACAGGAGTGTCGTTGGATTGGCATCGCCCGTCCGTCAGCTGGCCCCACTCCCGTTTGCGTGCTGCGGTCCTGTGATCCAGCCGGCGTTTGCCCGCGCTCTGCTCGCGCTGGGACGCACGCACGCACGCACGCATGGGCACAGGCACAGCCCCACCTGGCGACCGACCTCCATTATTTGGAGCAAAAACAAGCACGGGGCTGAGCAATAGCAAAGCGGCAGGAGCACGGAGAGTAGCTGACGCGCCCCGCGGAAGCCGCCGGGTGCTCTAGCTCGTCAGACGCACATCCAAGAATGATAACGCCAGTGCGGTGCTGTGCGGCTCGGTCTGGCCATTTTGGCCGGCAGGGCGCCACAAGAAGCTGCAGCTCCCTTTTCGGGTGGGGGGCCGGGGGCAAGGCAATAACGCCGATGCTGTTTCGTTGTGCACGACCAGCCTCGACCTCAACCTTCTGCGATTCGACACGTACAGGGACGAGAATGAGACCAGACAGCTAAGGCTGAGGTCGCACGCTGCCCGGCCTATAAAAAGCCGAAAACAGAGCAAGACCGGTCACCGGTGGCACCCGCAGACACGACACCAGGTTCAATGCGTTGCACGGCCTGAAACTGCAGCTAGTGGAGACAGCTTGTTTTACCCAGGCATAATGTGAACGCCTCGCGCGGACTGGAACTTGCATTGGCATGAGCAGGCAGTTTGTTACCCAGTCGGATCTATCCATGCGCACCTACTACTCCTCCTGCAGGAACAGGAACCGATCGATCGATCACTTCGACCAACGGACCTGAAGCTGATCGCCGATCTTTCTCTTGACCCTGATCGATTTGATCCCGTCGTCAGAGTCCTCTGAAATTCCGTCCGCAGCATGTTGTTGGGATAGGGTGGGTGTGGTACTGTGGTATCTGGTGTAACCGACGAACGGTGGTAGTACAAGTCAAGTGCCTACGGCCTACCTACCTGCTCGAACCGACGATCGCCGGGGGTGGGTTTGGTGGAGCAAACGCTGCTGACCCCTACGCACGCGTGTGAACGGTAGCAGTAATTCTGTTCGCGTTCGGCCGCAGCGAAAAGCGTCGAGCGCCCAACGCCCTTTTATTAGGCGCACGCGTTGACCTCGACGGCGGACACGGCAGACACCAGGTTTGAGGTCTCCCGCCCCCGGCGGCACCCGAGCAGAGCAGGTCCCGATCGCCAACCGTGCTACGGCCGCTGGACCTCGCTTTCGCGGCGTTCGACCCGTATCATCTGTGAGACGGAGAAGCGGCCACGACGACGCGAGGGCCGTCCGTCCCGTCGCAACTTGGACTTTGTTGGGTCGGTCGGCCGTTGCACGTCCAGTCTTGACCGGTGCTGCTGTACTGGACCCGGTTTAAACGACGATCCTGGACCGGTGCATCCGTCCGGTGATTAATTAGCGCAACCGACGGCCGGGAAACGTAGCAGTAGCACGCGCACGCTCGTGTTCCATACTGTTTTGGTCCCAGGAAAAGTGCGATCTCTCGCTCACCCAACTAATCACACGAGGAACACGAGCAGGGGGCGCTGCCGTTACAGGATTAGACTTTCTAATACTATACTGGTAGAGTATTATTTTTCCTGAACAAACACAAATAGGTTTTCTATAATAATACCGATCATTGGCATGTGCTGGCCATGTCGGGATCCTCCAAATCAGGCGTCTTATTTTTGGGATCTCAGATCGGGTCCCTGTAACACGAGACAATTAGAAAACGAAGCATGTTTATATTAAGTAAGGCAACAAAAATCAGGAAACAGGGTGGTGACGCGGGGTGGCAAGGGTTGACACCGCGCCGGCAGCGGCAAGCTAAGTGAGGGAGGGTCAGGCGCGGGAGGCGCCGGCGGCCGCAGGGCCTCCTCGTTAATTAGCCGCACGAGTCGCGCCCGCCCGCGCCGCAAGCACCCAGAAGCACACGCCGTCCAATTCCCGCGCGTGGGCGGGACGCGACGCGACGCGCGACCCACGGCTCCCCCCTTGCCATTTGCTAATCCCGCCCCCTCCCCCACCCAACTTGAGCCTTTAACGCACACCAAACACCCTCTTAGCTAAACTAATCCCCCCACCCAAATTAACACCAACTCGTCTTCTCCCTCGTCCTTGCCCAGCTTTGTATATAAACGCTCGCAACTCACCCACATCCAAGGCCAGGCTCACAATTCCAGCTCAGGCCAAACAAAAAGACCACCAGCACATCGCGAAAAGCAGCAAGCAACCACAGCAAGGAGGAGGAGGAAGAAGAACAGAGGCAAAGGAGGAGCCATGGCGGCGGCGGTTGCCGTGAGCGGGCACTGGAGGAGACTGCGGACGCTGGGCCGCGGCGCGTCGGGCGCCGTGGTGTCGCTGGCGTCGGACGCCGCGTCGGGGGAGCTGTTCGCGGTCAAGTCAGCCGGCGCCAGCGACGCGGCGACGCTGCGGCGGGAGCGAGCGGTGCTGTCCGGGCTGTCCTCGCCCCACGTCGTGCGCTGCGTCGGCGGCGGCGAGGGCGCGGAGGAAGGGTCGTACCAGCTCTTCCTCGAGTACGCCCCCGGCGGGTCGCTCGCCGACGAGGTGGCCCGGAATGGGGGCTCGCTCGAGGAGCGCGCCATCCGTGCCTACGCCGCGGACGTGCTGCGCGCGCTGGCGTACCTCCACGACGACCGCTCCGTCGTGCACGGCGACGTCAAGGCGCGGAACGTGCTGGTCGGGGGCGACGGGCGCGCCAAGCTGGCCGACTTCGGGTGCGCGAGGGCGTTCGGCTCCGCCTCCGCGCGCCCGATCGGCGGCACGCCGGCGTTCATGGCGCCCGAGGTGGCCCGCGGCGAGGACCAGGGCCCCGCCGCCGACGTCTGGGCGCTTGGCTGCACCGTCATCGAGATGGCCACCGGCAGCGCCCCCTGGAGCGACATGGGTCACGACGTCCTCGCGGCGGTGCACCGGATCGGGTACACGGACGCCGTGCCGGAGGTGCCGTTCTGGCTGTCGGCGGAGGCCGAGGATTTCTTGGCCTGCTGTTTCGCGAGAGACGCCGCCGACCGATGGACCGCCGCGCAGCTCTTGGAGCACCCGTTCGTGGCATTTGCGGATCATGACGACAAGGCCCGGCGCCGGGCGTCTCCCAAGAGCACGCTGGACGCCGCATTCTGGGAGTCCGAGTCGGAGTCCGAGGACGAAGCGGCGGACGAGGTGTCGTCAGGGAATGCGTCGGAGAGGATCAAGTCACTGGCGTCCGCCGCCTGCGCCTTGCCGGACTGGGACAGCGAGGAGGACGGATGGATCGACGTGCTCGGCGTCGGCGAGCAGCAGCAGGTCGAGGAGGCTTGCGCCGCGGTCCAGGTGGCGCACTGCGCGCCAGGCAAAGTGTCCAACGCCCTGGCGGTGCCAGCTGGGGAGATGGCTGTCGGCGGCGGCAGCGGCGGCCTCGGCCTCCCCCGCAGGGATGATGAACTGGAAGCAGACGACGTGCCTTTCGGTGGCGACGATGTTCCAGCAGCCGCGGATGCTTCAGCTGAGCGTCAGGAGAAACACGATTTGAGTTGGCACTGTCATGTAGCACTCTCGTGTCAGTTAGTGCCTTGTAATCTAGTCATTAATGCAATAAAGTTATGGGTTCCCACAAATTTTTGCTGTGCTGCTCTGTTCGATTCCCCTCGTCATGATACTCTGCCCATGCGGTCATGCCTAATTCGCATCGGTACGCGAGACAGGCCACGATCGGCTCCACATGCAACGGCCGCACGTGCAATTTGCCACAGTAACCACACCGTTTAGGAAGCGGCGAGAGAGAACATAGACGACTTGCTGTAATACCATTGCAGAATTTTGATGTGCTGTAATACCAAGAAAGTTATCTGTGAAGCCGTTCTCCAAAAAACAGCTTCATTAGTGAAGCTGAGGACGCTAAACAGGGCCTTAAAACACTAGCACCGCGCCAAGGCAAAAAAAAAATGATTGGCTGCAGTAGCCGCGCCGAAAAGAACCGACGTGACTGACATAGCATGACTTGGTTCATTCGACAACCAACACCACGGCGTGAAAACCGTGAACGCTGATTGTTCGAGAACACCTGGGTTTATTCCACCAGCAGTGCCTGTGCGTTTGTTCCAGTCCACGGCTTCTAGACCGCGAAACCGGCCGTGGATTCTCATTCTCCGATCCCCGGATCGGCACGACACGGATGGCCGCCAGCGTTAGTCTACACGTACTACGCCACTCGTCCCTCCACTAAACTAAACTTAAACCACCGGGCTTGGCAAACCGTCGACCACTGGCGGGCGTCGGCTGACGCGAAGAATGAAAAGAAACAGGCACTCGCGCAGCAAAGCCAACCAGGCCAGGCAGCATCTGCCCCCTTCGACGGGGAACGGGCAAACGGGATACGCCGCGGGGCCCCGGCACCGCCCCCGCCCCCGCGAGCGATATCCACAGCACCGTCCCGCGGCGCCTCACTACGTACGGGCGGCGCCCGGGCGGGCAGAGATGCCCTGCTGGCTGGTGGCGGCCGAGTCGGTGCGCGCGTGAGGTCACGGATGGGGCCGGCGGCACGGCGTCGCGCCGGCTGACGCGACCCCCGCATCATGGGTTCCGTCACGGCGCACTGCTATGCGGCTGGCTCGGTGCGGTGCCTCACCGATCACCGTTCCGTACGCGGTCAAAGCACGGCCCGGCACAATGATTAGGCTCGCTCCGCCACGGTGCCGTGGCGGTCAGCGTAGCTGCCCCCCCGAGCTGATTGTCCGGCCGTCACGTACCGGCCGCCCGCGAAGGTTGGCAACACAAGCCCAGCGTGGCTGGTGGCCGTAGTCGCGTCATCGCGTGCCGGTCCGATTGGGCCACAGGGGATAAGGGAACGGAGAAGGAAGATACTGGAGCGGAGCGCAGATGGAGTCCACGGGAGAGTCCACAGCTTTCGGCTGCCTCTCTCACAGGTCTCCGCTTGTCCTCGCCACTTTGTGGTTTCTTCCCCCTTTCGCGTCAACTTTCGGAAGCAAGTAGTAGGCACCCGAGATTAAAATTCCAGAACGTTTTGATCTAACTGGTTGGACGACGGCGCCCAGGGTTCTAGAGAGGCCCAGAACATTGGCTCCCTCTGTAGAAGTGTGCATGCATCATGGATGGCCTCTTGAGATGTTTGGAAGGCGAGGATTCGGTGGAGTCAGCGGCTCGGAATGTTCCAGGGCGCAAATGGATGTGTGAATATGTGATGGCGACCGTGTTCTGTCTAGAAGTACAAGGGCGTTGCTGCCCTGCTGATGGAAGTGAACTGGATTGGATACTGGAGAGGACTCCTGGTCCGTTAATTAATTTGGTCAGTTTGGACCCACTCAGCATCCATGCCAGCGCTTTGGTGGCACCAAACTGAGATACCCACCTGGCGATGTACGCCCCGAAACTTCTGTGCGCTTCACCGGACGAAGTACACGGTACTGCTGCTCAGTTTGGTGATCAAACTCGCGCTACGTACACAGCTACTACTGCAGGTAGCTCTGAAGTCTGAAACAGGTAGCAGACGTGTTCTTCTTCTTCCGCCATCTCTGCCCTTGTTTTACATGAACCTCCCGGTTTTAATGTGCCAGCCGCACTGTAGCCGCGCAGGATGACTTCACGTCTGTCCCCATTGGCGTGCTCTCACACACTATGCAAAAGTCAAACTGCCGTGGAGGGGTGCCATAACTTCAAAGGTCAAGCGCAGCAAATCGGTGTAAACACCGCCCATGCCGCAGCTGCCATATGAGGCTGCCTGCACCGGCTCGGGTAAAGGCCTCCTGCATGAGCTTTTTACCGGACCAAGCCCGCACCGCTGGCCGGTAAAACGAACGCTATCATCGCTCGTACGCCAAATATAGCGCAGCACCGGCTTGTGGCGAACGCCGCTGCCCAAGCGCGCGTGAGAGAGAGCAGGAGAGAGAGCATGTATCAGTGCGGGCCCTACTTATTCAACGATAAAAAAATATTATAACTCACAGACCAAAAAACTAAATTAAATTCTGATTGCACCATTAAATTCGTTTTAATAAATTCTTCAAAACTAGATCTCACGTTGATATATTTAGATAAAGTAACAAGTGGGTCTCACAGTAGATAGAGGATGATACAAAGGATGGATGAGCGCGAAAGAATTGGGTATAGAGGAGAGAATCTTGATGACCAGGATGTATAGAGGATGAATTTAGAGTAACACGAGTGCGGATACCGGATAACCGTTCTTCTAATCTCGACAGTTCTGGTCGGCCCTGGCGCTTTATTCTACTCCTCCTACGGTACTGCTGTACTCCTGCCTCCAACGGTACCGTACCCTCCTGCACTTCGTTTTCTTGTTGTGATGCTCCGGACCTCTCCGTCCACTGCTTTTTTTTTTTAAAAAAAAAGGACGACGAAATTCTAAAGCTCCAGGCACACGGCCAGCATACTCCCAGCGTCCCGTCCACTAGGGACGCGCAACGTGTAGCGCTCCCCCGCCAAGAACCAAAACCACCGCCACAGCCCACAACACAACGGCTCTGCTGGACGCCGCCGGAGCGCAAAAAAATTGAAGCCGCATGCAGTGCAGAGCGAACCTGTGACCCGGACGGACACCTGTCGAGGCAGCACCAGTGACAGGTAATGCAAGTGGAGCGCCGCGCCTACCAAACCGAACCAAAGGCTGCCGGCGGCCAACTCGCTCGCCAGCGAACAGCGCTGCACAGGTGGCGACTGGCGGAGGCACGGGTGGTGTTTGTTTACAGTAGAGCTGCTGCAGCCAAGTGTACTTGGCTTGTGGCTGTACGTGAGCTTGGAGTATCTGAATCATCCACCTGTCAAAAGTTTTAGTAGAGCTGGGAAATTGTTCAGTTGATGCGAGGGAATCATCGTCATCATTTCGCTGGCAAGATGGGCAGATGCTTATCATGAAAACGAGATTGGAACAGTTGTGCTTCCTCTGGTTACGCTGGAGTATGTATCCATGGATGGGCTGTGGCGTCTGGACTCTCTCAACTGTTTGATATCTTCTGAACGAACGACAGATCACATCGCACGCCTGATTGAAGGACCGATAACGACGACCAGAGAGGGTGAATGGAAGCCATAAATTTCTTTCGAAATATTTGGCCGTTGTCCCAAAATCACCGCCAAACATAAGCGTATTCCCAAAATAAATACATAAGCCAACCAATGACGAGAGTACCTAGAAAGATTACTCGAAATGGTAGACAGCTCACACAACAGACATAACACGATTCGGAGCTCAAACGACCACGTTGCGGACAAAAACAGTGGGGCTGGAAATTTCAGGCAGTGCACCAGCGAGAGCACACCGGTGCTACACTGCTGCGGACCAACTCCTGCAAAAATCACTGAATTCCACACTAGGCAACAACCGAAGCTGCAAGGCTCTGAAGGGACTCGGCCACGCTCGGCCTTGGCAAGCAGCGTCGCCGCTGGATGAGCAGCCAAGCTGCTAGGCTCAGCCAATCCCACGCACAGCTTGCCTCCTGCAACACAGACGAGCAGCCAAGCTGCTAGCGATGAACAGAGAGGGAAACAAGCAAGCAGGCTAAGGAGTCGGACCAAGCAGCCTGGGAACGGAGCACTGCTTCCTGGAGTCGACTCCCACAGCTGAGAGAAAGAGACGCCGAGATCCCTGCAGCGTGGGTTTGCACGCGCGTGAAAAGCAGGAGCCTGAGCGCTCGAACAGAACGAACGAACGCCAAGAACGGAGAAAAAGGACGACCAAAAAATCAATGAAAATCGAATTAAATCAAAAGAAAACGAGACCAAACTTGACACAGGTGATCTCCATGAAGGTTATGAGCTATACCTAAAGAATCATCGCTCGATTTGCACTCAAACTCAGGAAAAATCAAATCAAAGCCAAGAACACGAAAAAGATGCCCAAAATCCGAAAACTGCTTGGATCTTGATGCACGAGTTGAATTGATTCGAATCACTTGGTGAGCTTGTACATCACTCGATAAAGCATCATCTAAACCAAATAAACACCAAAGAAAAACTCAAATCGAGCAAGAAACGAGAGGGAGAAAGGGGCGGATGAACACTGACTCGCAAGAACACAAATAACTACGAAAATCACTAAGATAAAAAACTAAATCCCGGAGGACAACCGGAGGATTCGGGCCTCCATTCCCTCTCTAAATCTCAACAAAATACACCACAAAAATCTCAGTTCATGTAACCTCTCTCATGTACAGTAGAAAGTCTAACCTTAAGAAGAAAGAGGAAACGAGGAATGGAAGAGAGGTGAGGGAGATGGGGGCTCCCCCATCCTATTTAACAGGGCTATTACACAATCTCAGTTTTGCTCCTGAATACAAATGAGCCAAACCATTTAGCCCAAGGGCGTAAAGGTCCAGTCTGGTCTTCATCGTGATCCGACGGCCACCGCGCCTCCTCACCGGTAGCTTCGACTCGACGCGAACTCCCCGATGCTGCCACGTGCCGTCGTTCCTCCTCGGAACCTCCGTCTGGGTTTTGAGGCTCAAACCTGTAAACCTGTCACCGATGGTTTTGAGGCCCAAACCACCAAACCCGCTCGCGAGTAGCGTACTCCATACGCGTCCCCCGCCTCGACGCATGTCACCGCCGTCCTTGACCGGCCGGCACGCCAAGTCCTCCTGAGCCTCGCTCGACCCGCACATCCGCCGTCTTGACTCGGTCAACACCGTCACTCCCATGTACACTTACGCTTATCGATGTCCCAGATGTCAGCCACCGCGGCTGGTCACCCGGCCTCCTGGTCCCTCGGTCCATGCCTTACGTCCGCCCTTCACCGCTTCCGGTCCGTCGGCACGGCACGTCTCTACTTGACCTTCTCCTCGCCGTCGACCACCACCTCCGAGCTCCACACCTGCACAACATAAGCCAAGAGACATGTCGTACACATAGCTTTCGTCATGGTAGGGTTAGTCACTACTCAACCTACTTCGTGGATCACATTAACAATCACTCATCACAAAATAAACACACAAGGGTACTTGTCAACCTTGTGTTCGCACTGATTCATTCTAGGCTTCCAGCAAGGTGGCCTGACTGAAGTTTTAGATGCATTCGGTCATAACGATGATCTCGATCAGAGTCGTCATCATGGATGATCAGTATATGACAGGCTTCCAGCAAGGTGGCCTAACTGAAGTTTACATTCTTTCTAGGACAGAGGCAGTACTCCGTAACTGAAGTTTTAGATCAGGTTGACTTATTCAGTTAGATGTTTGAGGTTTCTTTTGCAGCAAGGATTAGCATTCCGTGGGCACGATGAAAGTGAAGAGTCTAGCAACAGAGGGAATTTCATTGAGCTTTTAAAGTGGCTTGCTGCAAATAATGAAGAGGTGGACAAGTTTATTTTGAAGAACGCTCCAGGTAATTGCAACATACAAAAAGAAATTATTCAATGTTGTGCAATGGAGACTAGAGATCAAATCATTCAAGAAATTGGTGATGATTACTTTACAATTTTAGCTGATGAGTCTAGTGATGTCTCTCATAAAGAACAACTAGCCCTTTGCTTGTGCTATGTTGATAAATCAGGCAGGCCATGTGAGCGGTTTCTTGGAATTATTCCTGTAGATGATACTACTTCTTCATCGCTTAAGGAAGCAATTCAATCCTTACTGGTTAGTCATGGTTTGACTATAACTCAAATCCGTGGGCAAGGCTATGATGGGGCTAGTAACATGAAAGGAGAGATTAAAGGGCTGAAAACCTTGATCATGAAAGAATCACCATCTGCTTATTATGTTCACTGTTTTGCACATCAACTCCAATTGGTTCTTGTTGCTGTCGCTAAAGACAATGGTGATTGTGTGTGGTTTTTTGATCGGGTATCCCTCTTGCTAAATATTGTTGGTAGTTCTTGTAAGCGTCATGGAATGCTTAGACATCACCAATATGATAATGTCATGAAAGCACTTGAGTGTGGTATACTAGAATCTGGAAGTGGGTTAAATCAAGAGATGGGGCTACCTAGACCTGGTGATACCCGGTGGGGCTCTCATTATAAAACTGTGGTCAACATGATTGCTATGTATCCCACAATTCGTGATGTACTCATAACTCTTGGACGAGATACTTCACAAAGGGGTGATTGGCCAAAAATACACACTATGGTTGGAGTGTTTGAGTAATTTGATTTCATTTTCAATGCTCATTTGATGCTTGACATTCTTGGACATACAAATGAATTGTCTGAGTGTTTGCAAAGAAAAGACCAAGATATTCTCAATGCAATGTCACTTGTCCGTTTGGCAAAGAGTAAAATGCAACAAATGAGATCTGATGGGTGGGATTCATTTCTTCAAGGTGTTACATTATTTTGCAACAAATTTGGCATTCAGGTTCCTGTAATGGAAAATAATTATGTGCCATATGGAAGATCATCACGTTTTGCTCCAGACCAAACAAATGATGATCACTTCAGAAGAGAAGTATATATTGGAGTCATTGATAAAATTAGTCAAGAGCTTGACAGTCGATTTGATGAGGTAAATATGGAGTTGCTTACTTGTATGGCTGCTTTGAACCCAGCAGATTCCTTTGCTTCTTTTGATGCAAAGAAGGTACTCAAACTTGCTGAATTTTATCCTAATGAATTTTCAAGCTCTGACTTGTTAAGACTCGATTTGCAACTTGAAAACTTTATTAATGACATGAGAAAAGATGAATTGTTCAAAGGCATAAACAATCTTGTTGACCTGTCAGTAAAACTTGTTGAAACCAAGAGGGACAAAGTTTATCATTGGGTCTATTTACTTATCAAGTTGGTATTGCTTCTACCGGTGGCTACTGCAAGTGTTGAAAGAATATTTTCTGCAATGACTTTTATCAAGAACAAGTTAAGAAATAAGATGGGTGATAGCCTTCTGGATGATTGTCTAATGACTTTTATTGAGCGGGATGTCTTTTTACAATTAAGTGAATAAGAGATTATCAACACTTTCATAGCTATTAGAAGGCGCAGACCTGATAAGAAGAAGAAGTAGTGACATATTGTTCTTCAACAATTATGGGTATGCAATATTTAAATTCTATGTTAAGAAAGTTAGACTCATTTATTTATGAACTCTATATGTCCTTTTTTTTCTTTAGTTATGTCATATACTTATGTATCGATATGTTAAATTTATCGTAGCTAAACAAAATTTAGACAATGACCACCCTAGCTAAAAATCCTGGCTACGCCACCGGTACTACGACTGTCTAACGTGCAGCACGCCGAACTATCTGGCTCCGTGGCTCGCCGTGTCGTCGTCAGGCACAGCACAGGCAGGCTAGGAAGAGCCGCGGAGGCTCTGCCGTTGCCTGCCCGATAAATCTCGCGCCGAGGCGGCCGGCGGTCGGCGGATACGTGAACCACTCCGTCTGTTGCTGCTCGCCACACGCGTGTCGATCTGCATGTAGCGCATCGACGCGACGCGTTCGCGTTCGGCTTGCAGGGCGGCGGTACGTTACGACGGCCGAATAAACTTTTTGATCGCATTGTACGCGTGAGTTGCGTGCCTTCACGTGTGTTCTCTCTCTGGTCGTCTCCCAACGGTTTGGTACTTTCCATGACCTGACCGGCCAATGCTCAATTGCTCAGCCAAGGTAGTAAATCTCTAGTACTGTACTAGTAGGCTTTACCCTTGAACAGGTGCAGTGTCAAGTGCGTATTGAACAATCAGTCGTGCTGGTTTGACCCAAATGTCGGCATCGATTGGGCTTTCCGGCGAGGGCAGAGCGCCAGCGCAACTCGGAGCACCACAGTGTTTGCTTTCCAGAAGGAGAAGACAAGATAAACACAGGGTGCACGACAGCACGAGGACCTGACACTTGTCCCGACTGCGGCAACAGGTCCTCATGCCAGCTGACGGCATCATCCTCGCAGATGAACAGCACAGCTGGCTAACGTGGCTGATCGCGGATTCACAGCACGTGAAACCGCCGCTTGTTGTAGCAAAATCATGAACCATGCCATCTGAAATGATGGGCGGAAGGAGACACTACTGCCTTTCGAGTATCGGCAGTTCGACACGAACAAGGTCACCGTGTGTGGTGACTGTTAAATCTCTGATTACTCACTGGGTCACTGTTAGAGGAAAAAAACACTGCAAATGGGTCAATGAATACTGTTTAAATCTGCCCTCCCATGTATGTATGATTATCCCCGTGCCTCAGTGATGACGGGCGAAAGCATCTCCAATAGTTTGTAAGAAAACACTTGGTAAGCCACTTGGTAAACTAATGAGTTTTCCTATTCGCAATAAAAAACAGAGTTTTCCAAATGACTGAAAAAAAATTAGGAGCATATTTTTTTTTGCTTCTGGCAACAGTTTTTTTTTTTTTCAAAATCTCGCTACTAAAAGATAGAAAGTAATTTTGCATCAGAAATTTCAAACTATTTATGGATCACAATAACTATTTTTATACTTTCTTTCTCTCATGTACATTTGTATCAAAAGCTCTGTCCTACTTCTTATTCTTTTATCACATCCTTCCATCTTAGATTGGCGCAATGGATACGCGCGCGTATTTATCCGTGCGACGGCGTCGATTTTTCCAAGCGCCAAAAGATTGTAAGTTGTTGAATATGTATTTTTTTCAATCTTGCCAAAAATCATAGATTGGGAGATTGTTTTGGAAACTGTTGGAGATGCTCTAAAACACTCTTTTTTAGAATTTTCGTACTTGTAATTTCTATTCTTTGATAAAAATCATAATACGTCTTTTGTGTGAAATTTATAATGAAGCTTCGTGTATAAGCTTATAGCACATATTTGTTTTGGCAAGTACAAGAGTATACAATTGTAATACACCTCATAACAACTTATCTATGTGTATGCATAATAATATATTAAAGAGATATGGATTCTTCCAACCTCTTTCCTTACTTTCTACAATGCCCCCACGTCCCTCCCTGTACCCTAGTCCTAGCTTATGACTTGTCCTCCTACGAGTTAAAATAATGTGCAATCAACGCAATGATAAAAATTACGATTCCAAAACACGTCAAACGACAGTATGGAGTTCCAATCAAAACATATTGTTCAGCCAGCAATCCGAGTCTTCTCCTTCGAGTGACGTCACTCGGGCCTGCTTCGAAGACGTCACTGTGTTCAGTGTCAGGCCAGACCAAATGTTCCAATCAATCTCCCAGCCAGCAATGCGAGTCTTCTCTTTCGATTGACGCCACTCGGAGCTGCTTCGAAGACGTCTTAGACTCGTGGGCTCCTAGGCGCGATCCGCGTGAGGACTCGGGAAGACGTCGCTCAGGCTGTTAAGCCTAGAGAAGTCCAAAGATGGTGGTACTCTGGATGGGACAAGGGCCATTGGCCTCTGGCCTTCCGAACAACGCAAAGTGCGCAGCACGCATATGCTAACCCAATGTCAACTAGTAACTTGTGACGTCTGGGACGGCGTACGGTGTTCCCACATGCTACGTAGGAGTACACAATAAGAGATGTCACCACCATCACTTCAGGGTTAGCTAGACGACCACAGTCAATCATCGTACGTTGTGACGTACTGCCTCCGTTCAAAAAAGAATGCAACTACGTGTTGCATGCCAGCAAAAGTAGTTCACGTTTAACTAAATTTCTAGCTAATACTATTCACATTTACGGCTCCAAAATAATTTATTATAAAAATATATTTCGTAATTAATCTAATGATATTTATTTGATATCATAAATATTGATACTTTTTTTATCTATAATTGATCGAACTTAAGATACAAAACCATGACACTATGCTAGAATTGCATTCTTTCTTATACGGAGGAAGTACGGAGTAGATGAAGCCATGACATCACACCAACAACACTCCTACAAGGGGGTGTTTAGCATAGCTCATTGAAACAGACTCTCCCTGAGAAGTACTCAGCCAAACAACAAATTAAACTACGTACAGGTTCTCGTGGGGGAAACACTTCATCCATTTACACTGGGAGCTGGAAGCTTTTTAATTTGCGAATAGGTCTCTCCGGTTCGTGTTTCATTAAGAAGAGGAGAGGAGGTTAGGATTTGGGAGCTAAAAACATGCTTCTCACTGCTCCTATTTAATCTGCATCGGTCACTTTAGAATCAATTCTAACCCGCTTCCCCATCAGAATCAAGTAGATCACTCCACCAGATAATCAAGGAGCTGAACTAGACAATTTAGGAGTGGAGCTTTGACAAACAGGCTCTAAGACAATTCCATATAGGCTACTTAAATACTCGCGCACGTTCCATATCCTAAACTATAGGTTGAGAAATTGACACATACCCATACCCTAACCTCTGCACCTAAAAAGCCTCTGCAGGAATCATGCAATGATAGGACTGGACTTGTACTGGGACTAGAAGAAAAAGGGATTGGACCTGGACCGGGACCAGAAAAAAAGAAGAAAAAATCACCCATAAAAAAACTACGATCAGACTAGACCGGGACCGGACCGGAAAAATCTACCACCAGAACAAAATCTAAATACGATCGGACTCTACCTCAGAAGCAAAATCTCCTGTAAAAAAAATCTCTATAATCGAAAAAAATCTCTACAATCGGACTAAAATACGATCGGACTCTAGAAATTACTCGACTGGGTCAAGTAAAAAAACCTCTACCGGCAGAACAAAATCTCCGGTTAAAAAAATACGGATCAAATCTGGACATGGGGGTTTATCCGGATCAAATTATCGTAGACAAAGGGAGTACTACTCAAAAAAAGAACTGGCGTGTCCAATCGCAGATCAAATCTCCGAACATTTAAGGCCCTGTTCTGCAAGTCATGTTTCGGCTTGTTTCAGCTTGTTTCAGCTTATTCTCTCTCACAGAACACTATTGAATCAGCCGAAATCAGCCGGCTTTTTCACCAGCCGAACCAGCCCTAAATCTGGACATGGGGGTTTATCCGGATCAAATTATCGTCACGAACTGAACGTGCATGAATTGGTAGTCGAAACCAGTGACGCGGAGAGGAGCGCTCCCGCTCTCACGCCCGAATTGACACCCGTTTTCCAGTTCCCCCGCCCAGAACCAGAAAATTCCCCACGTGCTCCCGCGCCACACCAGCCACGTTACCGATCCCCTACCGGTCAATCCCCAAGGCATGCCGCTCCTGCCGCGTGAGGGTCCACACGCCAGTCTCCCCGCTCCGTCTTTCTTGTTCGCCCGCGTAGGCCCGCCCCCCCCCCCCCCCCCCCCCCCCCCCCCCCTCGCATGCTTTCCACGCCACAGCCCCCGCGGCCGCGGAGGAATCGCTACGGAAATGGAATCGTCGTGTACGGATGGGAGGCACAGCACCACACAGCAGCTTGTGTTTTCGCTCAAGGCCCCTCCTCCTCCGTCTTATAAATACGCGCGCTCCACTTGAAACAAGCGGCAGCAAATCGCTCAAAACCAAAATTCGAGCGCCGAGAAAACAGGACAAGGAGATAAGCAGAGCGGAGAGCGCCATGGCGGCAACAACAGCGGTCATCAGCGGCCGGTGGACGCGCGTCCGCACGCTCGGCCGCGGCGCGTCGGGCGCGGTGGTGTCGCTCGCCGCCGACGTCGCCTCGGGCGCGCTCTTCGCCGTCAAGTCCGCCCCCGCGGGGTCGGCGGCGGCCGAGCACCTGCGGCGCGAGGGGAGCATCCTGTCCGCGCTCCGGTCCCCGCACGTCGTCCCCTGCCTGGGCCTCCGCGCCGCGCCCGACGGGGGCTGCCAGCTGCTCCTCGAGTTCGCGCCGGGGGGCTCGCTCGCGGACGTGGCGGCTCGGACCAGCGGCGGGGGGCGCCTCGGCGACGACGAGCGCGCGGTGGCCGCGTACGCCGCGGACGTGGCGCGGGGCCTGGCGTACCTCCACGCGCGGTCGCTCGTGCACGGGGACGTCAAGGCGCGGAACGTCGTGGTCGGCGCCGACGGCCGCGCCAAGCTCGCGGACTTCGGGTGCGCCAGGGCGGTGGGCAGCTCCGCCATCATCGGCGGCACGCCGGCGTTCATGGCGCCCGAGGTGGCGCGCGGGGAGGAGCAGGGCCCCGCCGCCGACGTCTGGGCGCTGGGCTGCACCGTCGTCGAGATGGCCACGGGCCGCGCGCCGTGGAGCGACGTCGTGGACGACAGCCTCCCCGCGGCCGTGCACCGGATCGGGTACACCGACGCCGTCCCGGAGGTGCCCGCGTGGATGTCGGCCGAGGCCAAGGACTTCCTGGCCCGCTGCTGCTTCGCGAGGAACCCGCGCGACCGGTGCACGGCGGCGCAGCTCTTGGAGCACCCGTTCCTGCAGGCGTCAGCAGCCGGCGTCAAGGCGGAGGAGGGGGCTGCGGCGGCGGAATGGGTGTCTCCCAAGAGCACGCTGGACGCCGCGCTCTGGGAATCCGACGCCGACGATGACTCCGATGACGAGGGCGACGTGTCAGAGAGCCCCGCCCAGAGAATCAAGGCATTGGCCTGCCCCGGCTCGGCCTTGCCGGACTGGGATTCCGAAGAAGGCGACTGGATTGAAGTGCTCGATGAGCAATATGAGGCCACCAATTTGGTACCACTACCAACCAAAGATGTGGCCGGCGAAGACGAGTGCCAGTTCCAGAGTGAGGTGTTGGAAACAGAGGTTGATTTCATCGACGCCGCCGACGCAGAGGGCGATGATCCTGAGTGTTCTGTAGCTGTAGGATTAGGTACTGCTCCGTCAGTTGAGCTGCAGGAAGAGCAGTGTATCGGTGCTCGCAGTCGCTGTAATCCTACTGTATTTCTTACCGAGGCTTGTCACAATATTGAAATGTCAAAAATGTCAACGGCTGTGTTCAGTTCCTCAAAAAAAAAAAAGCACTGTACAAAAAAAGATTCTCCGTCACATCAAACTTGCGATACATGCATGGAGTACTAAATGTAGATGAAATAAAAAACTAATTGTACAACTTGGTTCTACTCTGCGAGACGAACGTTTTGAACCTAATTAGTCAACGTTTGGACACTATTTGCCAAATAAAGCCAAAACGTGCTACAGTACTTTTTTTACACCTTTTTACACAACTAAACACACCCAAAGTCCTTTTTCACTGCAAAATTGTCCCCTCTTTGCTCTGCCTTCTGTTCTACTGCTATTCATTCTGCTAAATGATTATCCGTTTCACATTGGTCCACAAAAAAAAAATTCTAGAACTGCCTAACTGGTGCGATGGATGCGACCATTCCAGAAACATTGTTCTAGTTCTAGGCCGAGGCGGCGACGGCGAGGCGTGAGTTGGGAATGACCGGGAGTACATCCCCTCCTCATGGGGGCCATGCTAAAAGCAGTGGCCAGATCACACCAGTATAGGCAATTCGGAAGCATCGCAATCTGGGGATTTCTGGCCAAATCCTTTCTTTGGACATGGCATTGGCCACCATTTTACAAATCGTTCACCAATCCTCACCCATCGAGCAGCCATTGGCGCACATTCGGCGCCTGATTCTCCAGCTGATAACGATGAACTCCGCCGGCTTATTAGATGGCCGCCGGGTTCCAGTGAGCTAGCGAAACGGAGCACTCCTGCTGCGTACCAGTGGGGTCTCTCGCTCTCGTGGGGGACACTACTGGCCTGAGCTACTGGAAAATTACTCCGCTTTATCTGGATAAGTCTGGACGTGTCGGCACGCGGCCTGGATGCCTGATACGCGATGGCCAAGTGGCACTTTCTTTCGAACCTGGTGGTGTGCTTCTCATGCAAATATAAAAAATAAATGAAGCTGGCGTACACGTTTCTCCGGCCGTAAAAACATGCAATTATGGTTGCGTGCCAGAAAAAAGAAAAAGTAGTTTATATTTAACTAAGTTTATAGTGAATAGTATTTCATATTTATGGCTCCAAATCAATTTATTATAAAATATATTTCATAATTAATCTAATGATATTTATTTGATACCATAAACATTGATATTTTTTATCTATAATTGATCAAAGTTAAGATACTAAATCGTGACACTGTGCTAGAATTGCATGTTTTACTGGACGGATGGAGTACATACAGTAGGTGCTACTTGGCACACGTGGAAACAGATATGGGAGAGGGAGGTCTCTTGAGCCTGTACAGTTCGTCAAGGTTTGCTCACCCCGGCACGTGTCACCACCTCTGGGAAAGCTCTTCCTTGAGACTTCTGTGCTCGTTTCTAGCAGCAGCAGCAGAAATAGGCTACCACTGCTAGTAGTTGGTTCCCCACACCCATCTCAGCTCTTACGTCACCTAAAATCGATTTTGTTAATTCTTCTCCACGGCGACTCTTTGCTGGTGTTTGCACACCATGCAAAAAAAATCAGAGAAGAAAGATTGAAAGCCGCAGCAAGGAATCTATTGCGTATTTGAAGTCATGAGGAGAATCGCTGAATATTTATTTGTGCGCTCGCTAGCTGGTACGGTGTTCCATTGTGCAGACCTGTGGTCATCCTCAGAGCCGAGGTCACCGCCGTCCGCAACGAAGGAAAAGGGATTTGGTGGCCTGCACGACAGCCTCAAATCGCCAGCAACCTTGCTGTGCGCTAACTAACGGAGTACGTACCTTACACATCTCAGCAGCCCCGCCTTTGCCGCTTGTGTGTTTCTTGAATCTTGAGAGCGGAAATGCGTGGCGGACTAGTTTACATACGCGGCCGCCTCCAGAACCCCTACATGCTACATGCATCGGTGTAAGCTCAGCTCAGGAGAGCAAAGGGCATGCACCCAGTGTGTGTGATGTGCGGTGTTCGGTAGGTGGCGTACGTCCAACTGCCAGGTCAACAATGCATGGCTGCGGCAGCCGAAACGATCTTTCTGCTCCGCGCCAAGCAAGCAAAGGTCGTCGTATCAACGGAGATTTGACCTGGGATGGGCGATGGCAGTTGTTGAGCAGCAGGATTCTCGTGCAGAGGTCAGCCGAAGGATCGTCCGATCGGCTCCTCGTCTCACAGGTTGCGTCACCTCGCCAAGACTTTGACACAAGGGGTGTCAGTCATCCAAACGGATGTCTCTAAATGTAGAGTAATTTTTAGACTAAAACTAATGAGTTGTTAGTCTCTCCTCCTTGCAGTCCATATATCCTACGTAGATAATACACGACTCAACTTTAGTCATGTAAACTTTAGTCATTGAAGGTTTTTACCTGAATTTTAATTGGACTAACCACTGCTCCAAGCAAGTGATCCACGCACGCAGGCCCCAAGTTCCGAAAGTGAACTTTATCATTTGGATTCCTCGAGCAAACTTGGCCCCGGGTGATCGACGTCGACGCAGCTCAGGAATCGCGTGGCCCTGTGCAGTGTGCGCCGTACTCGGGCTACGTGGAGGAAGGAGGGCAACTAAAATATAAAACTAAAAAGGCCGAACCATTGGACGATGGTGACGGGTAACAGCGAAAACGTGCTTTGGCCGCCGGAGCATCCGTGATGCCGCAAGGCGATGCGATGGTGATGCGTTGGGCACGTCGGTGACGCCCGCTGTGACGTACGCACTCGGCATATCTATCTATCAGGCTCGCGGGCGGCGGCTCGGAGTCTTTCTTTCGTCCGCGCCGCGCCTCCCTCCGACCAGATAGAACCTGCACTGCACTGCACTCTCCTTGGAGGCTTGGACCTTGGCCAGTGGCCACTCTGGGTGGGTAAAACTAGCACTGATCTGATCTCTGCAGAAGATGAGACGAAGGGGGGTGTATGCATGATTCTCTGACTTTCTTCACAAAAGTCACAGGTGACTTTCTCTATGCTTGATGCCGTCCATTTGCGATCCAACGGTGGCTGTGCATCCTAGCTTTCCCACTCCAGCCTGCCCAGCCCAGACATGAAAAGCAGCCCAAGTAAAGGCCCATTTCGTGGCTGAGGGACGTACATGTATTTTACAGACTTCAGTCTAGGCAGTTTAGTGCAGATATGAAATATTTTTAACAGTTCCATTTCAATAAATAGATCCCATCAATCATCACACTGCACCATATAAATGTTTGCCTTTAGCCAGAGAACTATCAAGGCTAAAAAAACCAAAATACGTCTGTTGAAGCAATCCATTAGCACACAGGTGCTCAACAATCATCCCAAAAGAACAAAATATCCCATATTTGTGAGCAGCTACTAAATTAAAGACCTAAAAGAAGTTCTTGAACGGCATGTTTTGAACTTCTTGGCTGAACCTCCTTTTTCTTTAAGCTTGCAGCACCAAGCAATTCTCCTGTCTCGTGCTCGACAACCTTCCTTGGCACACACATATCTACATGAAGTTACCCTTTTATCACATTTGCTTTCATTTGTATACCGTTTTCTGACCTCAAAACCTGCATGACCCCCATAATCTACCCAAAATGACCGAGCATCATCCAAGTTTCTAAATTTCTGACCAATACGAGGTACCCAAACTGGAGTTGCATTCTCTCTGTATGAAAATAAATACATGGTCATGGCTACAGTTCTGGAAGCAAACAAAGGGGAAAATCAAATGTAAGCATAACTTACTCGTATCACAGGAAGGAAGAGCAAAATGAGAAGACGATCATCACCCAGTTCGCAACTTCCCGGCAAGCGCGTCAATCACCACTCCGCCAATCGTGACACCACGTTCAGCCACACAGCAGGAGCCTTGCGCGCCGCCCTCACATCGCAGCTTCGGACGAGGATGTCGCTCCACGGCGCGACGACTCCGGCGGGCGCGACGAGTGGAGCAGATGCTAGGGCAAGGGTGAGCGCGACCTGGCGGCGGCGGCGGCAACGCAGGCGCGGCAAGCTCGGTGATTTTTCGCGCCTAAAGCAATCTCCGAGCGGCAAAATATTGATTGATCATCCCTCAGCCACGAAATGGGCCTTTACTTGGGCTACTTTTCATGTCTGGGCTGGGCAGGCTACGAGTGGGAAAGCTGGGATGTGCAGCCACCGTTGGATCGCAAATGGACGGCATCAGGCATAGAGAAAGTCACCTGTGACTTTTGTGAAGGAATCCGGAAGAGGATAAACTACTTTGCCTACTGGCACTGGCCACTGAGAGCGTGACTGAGTGAAATAAAAAAAAATCTCAGCCGGATATTGACGCCGCCGCCGGGTAGAGGACACTGTCAGGGGTCGCCTTGGCGTGCCAAACTGCAACTGCCGCTTCGCTGTTCGTTTGCCCGTGCGCACCGGCGCTGCCGTTAGTGCTTACGCCGCCTCGGTTACCTATCTAAAAAAGTGATAAGTCGCGGGAGAGAAGAAACTGCCGAGGGAGAATGGGGAAGAAGAAACAAACCCGTGCTGTTTTATACTGCCGAGTATACAGTACGGAGATTGGAGAAGAAAAGGTGGTGGTTTGATTATGGGTTGGATTACCTGACAGGGACGTAAACATCCGGTGCGGACTGCACCAACCAACCTCAGCGCGACTAGTATCACTCCACTAGTATCCAAGCAAAGATATATATATGCTGTACTCCTACCCTGTATCTCAATTTCGGCTCGTGCGCGATTTGCGTACCGCGGACGGGCACTGCTAGTCTTACGGTGCTGTTTGTTTTTGAGGTCAATTCAACTCTGAAACGCAAGCATCGGTCGTCGCCGGGCAAAATCGCAGACCTGACTCTTGGTTAATTCAGCCACGAGCGAGGACCTTTTGAGTTGGTGGACTCCAGCAACACGTGCTCTCATTTTTTCTTTCCCCGTTGTTGTTAATAAACGGTTACGAGTAATGATCCATGCCAATGAGTTATAGGAGTAGTATGATTAAGTACTATACTAGTACCCCTGTACACTGTAGGTAGAGCGTGCTGTGCTGTTCTAAACTTAGTCGTACGAAACGAACGCACATGCCCAATTTGCCAAACCAAAACACATGTGCCAGATCCGTCACGCCGAACGTACGAACGTACGTCTCCGGACGGTTGAGCCAGCCTGCCTAACGGGCCATCAATTAGGAACGGAACTATGGAATAGATGGAGGAGCCGCAACAGAAAGATAATTAATACTAATAAGGTATGGTTGAAAGTGCTATTGACTGATTTGTTGTGAGAGAAAAACGCTGAACGTGCCCGTCAGAGGAGATCCAGCCATGCATCCAGGCGAAACAAAACCATGCCCATCGCGTGGCAGCCTAACAAACCAGTCCGTCGATGAAGTGCTGATATGATGTGTCTCATCGTCACATCATCGCGCGTTGAGCAACTGGCCGTCGGTGTCGAGCAGAGGGAGGAAGAGCAAATCAAAGCCCACGATACCCGCGTCCTAGCACGTGCCCGTGCCCTGATTCATGTTTTTGGGGGCATATCGAGATCTAGGGGGCCACGGTAGGTCGCCCTCGCTCACCGGCGCCGCGCCGAACCCCGGCCGGGTGCAGCTGGCACAGTGGCACGAGCGCGCGCGTGGCCGGTGACATCCGCACATGACGCGAGATCGTGGCCCCCAGATCAACGGGGCTTTGTCCCACGGTTGTTTTCCGTGTTCGCGTCACGGCCTTCGATTTCCTCCGGTTGCCTACAATGAGATGAGCCATCCATGATCCATGAGGCCGGCGAGGACTCGATCCGAGGAAAAAGCTCGATCCATCACTGCAGTTCCACGCTTGATCACCATACCTCGTGCCTCAGATCTAAGGCATTTGTTATGCCACCTTGCCACGTTAGCGTTTTTTTTTTTACGAACCGAGCTATGCTCAATTTGTTTTTTCTTTACCAAACCAACTTGTTTGGGTTTTAAGTCGTGTAGATTCTTGTCCTACTGACGAGTATCTTCGTCTATCATCCACCTTTTGGCCCGCCCGCGGCGCCACCGCCATACCGTCCGTCCATCAGAAAAAGGGCATCATGCGCCGAAGGCGAGGTTGCTGCAACGCATCGGATCTCCCACCGATGATTGAGAATCTTGGCGTTGACATCCCGTGGAGTAGATCAAGTGATGTCCACTCAGACATGCAGCCTGGAGCAGCGGAGCACGAGCATGTGCAGACGTGACGTCATGCTGGCTCGTCGCCGTCGCGCCAGCATTTGATTGGCCGTTGGTCCTCTTCCAGCATGCCGTACGGCAAGACCGCGCGGCGGAAGGACCTGCCTACTTTGCTAACGAGGGACGCTACGCTACGCTCGGATTGCCGTCGGCGCACGAGTTCGACCGTGACGAAGTTGGCCTCGGCGGCGTCAGTGGTGTGGTGCTTAACGAAATCGACTTCTTTCCAGCTGATCGCAAAAAAAAAAGAAAAACAAAGACTTCTTTCCAGCTGTCCGGTGCTCGCACGTTAGGCTTAGAGCCTTAGAGGCATAAGCACATGATGATGTACGGGCTGTGCCAACCAGGTGATCTCGAGAAGGAATTTTTTTTAACGAAATTCGTTTCATTGTTGTTGTTACTCTGTTTCTGTTACAAGCGCGGTGGGATTCCACCTTTTCTATCCCGTCATCATGATCGAACGGGCGTGGGATTTCCTTTTCGTGGACGCCTAAATGCATAATAATCATAGGCAAGTAACTGCCCTGCTGGCTAATGGTGGTGGCACCAGCTACCACCGCTCCTGCAATGCGCGACGGGAGATGTAGATGGACACTGACATCTGCGGCGGCGGTGGCGACGAATTGATGCTCCAGCTCTGCATCTGACGGCTCCGCCCAGACGAAGTAGTCCGCGACGGCCGCCGCGGCCGCCTCCGTCGCTGCCGGTGGTGGTGCGTCGACGGTTTCCGAGCGGTCGTCCTGGAGGTCGATCCATCCTTCCTCGGAGTCCCAGTCAGGCAGCGCGGAGGCGGCGCACGCCAATGCGCCGATCCTCTCGGCCGCGCCCGTCGACATCTCGTCCGCTTCGTCGTCCTCGGTGTCCGAGTCCCAGAACGCGTCGTGCAGCGTGCTCTTGGGGGACGACGGGAACTCCTGCTTCGCCGGCTGCGCGTCCTGCAAGTCGCGGGCGGTGGCGGCGGAGGCGACGAACGGGTGCGCCACGAGCTGGGCGGCCGTGGACCGGGCGCTAGCGTGTCTCTTGAAGCAGCCGGCCAGGAAGTCCTTGGCCTCCGCCGACAGCCACGCGGGCACCTCCGGCACGGCGTCCGTGTACCCGATCCGGTGGATGGCGGCGAGGAGGTCGTCCATGTCGCTCCATGGCGCGCGCCCCGTGGCCATCTCGATGACCATGCACCCGAGGGCCCAGACGTCGGCGGCGGGGCCCTGCTCCTGCCCGCGCGCCACCTCGGGCGCCATGAACGCCGGTGTGCCCCCGATGGGGCGCGTCGACGAAACGGGCCTCGCGCACCCGAAGTCGGTGAGCCTGGCGCGGCCGTCGCCGCCGATCACCACGTTCCGGGCCTTGACGTCCCCGTGCACGAGCGACCGGCCGTGGAGGTACGCCAGCGCGCGCGCCACGTCCCCGGCGCCACGTCCCCGGCGCCACGTCCACGTCCCCGGCCGCGGATGTCGTGCTCGGCCAGGCGCCCCCCGCTGCTCCTGGCGGCCTCGTCGGCGAGCGACCCGCCGGGCGCGAACTCGAGGAAGAGCTGGTACTCGCCGCCCGCCGCGGCACGGGAGCCCAGGCACGGCACGATGTGCGGCGAGGAGAGGCCCCGCAGGACGCGGCCCTCGTGCTGCAGCTGCGCCGCGGCCCCGGCGGCGCACGCCGACTTCACCGCCAGCAGCTCCCCCGAGGCCTCGTCGGAGGCCAGCCACACCACGGCGCCCGACGCGCCGCGGCCGAGCGTGCGCACGCGCCTGAGCTGCTTCGTCGTTGTCATCACCATGGTTGGAATTCGGTCTGTTTGTTGCGTCTCCCGCTGTGGAGTCTGTGAGGAATTGCAGGAAGAAGAAGCGGATGGGATTTATGATGGTGTGATCTGGCGAGGGGAGGGGGGAGGTCTATTTCTACGGGCAGCGCGGGGGCGTGGAACACGTGCGGAAACCGAGCGGGGGGAAGGGGGGAATGGCCGCGTGCGTTTGTTTCTGTGCGCGCGGCTGCCTGTGAGGGAAAGCCTCTCGTCGCCCGGCCTACCAGTGCCTGCCCGTGTCTGCAAAGGAAGGTGTAACGAACTTGTAGGAGCGGATCCGGTCGTGGGTTTTCGGTCTGTTTCCGGCGTTTTTCCTGCTGCCTTTTACTACTTGCGACGACGGGTCCTGATCGTCGGCCGCGGCCTCGCAGCCGGGCAGGTGCATCCTCTCGACACTTGGCCGCCGCCCTCCCGCGCCCGGGTCTGATTGGCAGCCACGTGCTGAGCCGGCTGCTGGGTCGCCTCAGCAAGTGCCTCACCTGTGACCAGTACTACTAGTTCCGTTGCCTCTCTGTCTCGCTGCTCCAGCGGATAAGGCCTGGATCTGATCTGGAAGGAGTGAAGGACTGATCAAGTGATGATCCGTCGCGTTACGCTCTCTCTTTTCTTCTACTCCGTATCAATCATGCCGTATGCCTTCATGGGCAACGTCACGGCGCGGTTTGCGGTTTCGTCATCGATCCCAATTCCTCTCGCGACGTGGATGCCTTCCGGAAGAGAGGCTGCCGTTGGGGCAAAGCGATCGAGCCCGCAGTGCATGGCGTCTCAGGCACAGCACGTTTTTGTTCGGCAGACGGCCCGCGCCCGAGTGCGAGGTGTCGACTTACGCTGACCCCGGCCAGCATATTCCGCCGTTTAGAGGATAAGCTCGCAGGATCTTTCATCTTCCATGTGCTCCGGCATGCGGTTTTGGCTAAATGATGGTTACGCAGTTTTATTGTTTCTGGGAAGCGCTTTACACCGTATAAGCACATGCACGGCGTCGTGTCAACGGATCTACCCAGTTGTCACTGTCGCGCGTCTACTGTAACTCGAATCATGGCCAAAAGCTAGCTTGATCTTTCCACTGATTTCCGAGGTAATAAATAAACAAACAACACTAGGGCCATGTTTAGATCCCTTCAAAATGCAAAAAGTTTTCAAGATTCTCCGTCACATCTATATGGAGCATTAAATGTAGATAAAAAATAACTAATTGTATAGTTTGTCTGTAAATGTCGAGACGAATATTTTGAGCCTAGTTAATCCATGATTGGACAAAGTTTGTCAAATACAAACGAAAATTGCTACAGTGTTTTTTCAAAAAAATTTGCCAACTAAACATGGCCTAGATTGCCAGAGTTAGATTTATTACTTCCTCCGGTCATAAAACACTAGCAAGATGGCTGCGCAAATTGCACGAGCAGCTAGTTTTTTCTCACCAAAAATTTAAACTTTTTAGTCATCTTACTATTACTAATTTGAGGCTCAACTTTAATTTTCGCCGGACGTGTTTGAGAAAAAAGATAAATTCTTAAAATTCTCATAATAACCACAAACATCTGACCTTTAATCTGGTAGATTCTAATAATCATCTCCACTAATAGCCAATACATCTATTCTCTTATATAAAAAAATTAACCACCACTGTCATTATGAAAATAAAAAAAATAATCCCCTAAATTTGCATCAAATTAGCCACCTCTGTCATTATATAAAAAATAATTTAAAACAAACCCCTAAATCTATATCTAAATTACCCTTGTTAATCATTATAAAATATAATTTAAAATAACCCACTAAATTTGCATTTAAATTACACATATCTACCATTGTGAAGATAATTCCAAATAATCTCCCAAATTTATATCTAAACTACCCACATACACCATTATGCAAGACAATGAAATTATCCCTACAGTTACATTCAAATTACCCATATGTGTTATTATGAAAGGTTAACATCTTTTAATTTGTATCTAAATTATTTACAGCAACTGTGACAAAACAATAAACAAAAACATCTCTTAAATCCACATGTAAATACTAATATAAGCTATTACAAAAACTAGTCAGTATCCATAAAGTATGCTATATATATTATATTTCTAAATTACATACTTCTGCCATTATTAAGTTAAAAGTAAACATAATGTTGCATTCCACCATGTAGACCAAGTGAACATCTATACCTGAGAAGAAATATTAATTTTGATAGCTCATCCGGTGTGGAGAAATGTAGCATTAACAAACTACACCGCAATGACACTGACAATTCACTTTAAATAAGTAATATTAAAACTCCATGATAATAAATTTCTTAAGTTGATGATTTAAATAAGTTTATACATTTGGCTAAAAATTTGTCATATTAATACTAGCAATTAAAATTTAAATGTTTTATAAAACAATACTACTACCCAAATTTGTTGATATAATAAATTCAACATCTTGAGTGACACGGTGCAAGATGAAACAACTATTTGTGCTATATGCAAGAACTGAAAGGGTAGCCTAAGATCTAGAATCTTCTATAATAAAATATTTTTTGAACAAAAGATATGACAAGCATTAGAGTTTTAACTTAACATGCGGTTTGAAAAATTGCTACAACTAGATTAAAATTTGAAGTTAAAATTAGATTCATGATGCTAATACAATAAGAGCTTATATAACTTAAGCCTATGCTTCAACTAAATAAATATCACGCTAAAAAGATAAATACTAAAAATTCTAATTAAAGGCTCTCTCAGTGGAACTTTCACGTCTCCAAATCAGGAAGTTTGGTTTTAGTCAAGCTATCTAAAGTTTGGCCAAACGTATATAAAAGAACATCAATTTTTACGACACTAAATAGGTGTATTATAAAAAAATAGTGAATCTAATGATATTTGTTTAGTATGTATATATATATATATATATATATATATATATATATATATATATATATATATATATATATATATATATATAACATAAACTTAGTCAAGCTCAAGATATTTCACTGATTTGTATTCAGCGGATGCAGTACTCTAGCAAGTGACGGGTGGTCCTTGCCACTACCACAGGTCCACAACTCACAAGTGCACCATGCCAATCATACTTGCGTTGTTGTAAAGAATTCCAACTCGACTTATAATCTGCTTATTGTATCCGCAAGAAAGCTCAAACAACTCCTCAGAATTCTTTACGTTAAGTTCCTAACACCAACCGTCCAACCGTACCTCACCTCTCCAGACTACTGACCTCATTTGTATTTCTAGTTAAACCTGGTGCTTACAAAGCCTAGTTGCTTTATGCACGTGCCTGCGAGTTTTGCCTCACTTACACAAACCATTTTTTTCATTCGGTGTACAAACCAAATTTAACCGGGCCTTTGCGTAGAGCTGCCTGTCTGACTTGCAAAAGCTTATTTTGGAACACGGCCGTTGAAAAGAGTGCTGCTTGGGGATGAATAATTGGCCTGTGAGATCCAATTTACTTCTCCTATATTTTAGGTGCCTGACTTTTTTTTAGTCAAGTTAACATGCAACTTTATTATTGTTTGACTATAATTTTTTTAATATAAATTATCTCTTGTGAGTTGTTCTTTTAGTTGTGCTAGTTGGTTGTCTATAATTGTTGCTTGAAAATTTAGCAACCTAAAATATTGCAACTCATTTTTTTATCATCAATGTTCAGTTTCGCATGGTGAACCGGGCGTCTCAGCCAATCCCAATCTAAGCTGAATGGCGACCCGGAAAACAGCTCAATTCTCTCTTTTTTTTTTGAGATCGTGCCTAGGCACGTTTTTCATTAAGCAGGAAGAAGTTTGTTACAATGAAAAACACGATGGCAGTAACCAAGGTTACCGAACTAAAACAAAGAGAGCTGCAACTCGCACGCGATTGTGATTACGCTAAAATCAAATTGCGACTAGGCTTGTGCAAGTTCACAAGAGCGCCAGCAAGGGGCTCAGCTGCCTGTATCCGGCTGCACACCAAGCATCGGCTTCCTCCTTGATCAGGACGCTGAGCTGAGGTGCTGAGGTTGCAGTTCTATTGAAAGTCCTTGCATTCCTCTCCTTCCAAAGCATCCAGCCGATGAGGAAGAACAAGGAGTCGAAACCTTGCCGGATAGGCTTGGGAATGAACTTCCTGCTATGAAGCCACCACTCCATAGCAACTGCTTCCTGCACTGTGATGTCATTTGCAAGGTGCAGACTTCTCAGCCATGATACCCAAACTTCACGACTGAATGTGCAACCCAACAAGATGTGGTCCATTGTCTCGGCCTCTTGGTCGCAGATGATGCAAACGTTGGAGTCTTGTAATCCATGTCGAAAGCGCCTGTCGCCTGTCCAGCACCAGCCATGCATGACAAGCCAGAAGAAAAATTTTACCCTCGGCGGCGCGGAGGTCTTCCAGATATGCTTTGTGCCAAGTGGAATCGACGAGCCGATGAACATGGCCCCGTATGTCGATGCCGCCGAGTAATTCTTATCCGCGGTGAGCTTCCAATGGAATGTGTCCGGCTGCTTGGTCAGTTGGACGTCTTCCAGCAGGTCATACAGGCGGTCGAAGTTAACCAGAACCCTCATCGTTAGTGGTCCGGTGATCTGCCGCACCCAGGTGTGGTTGCGCAATGCATCGGCCACCGTTGTCTTCTTCTTTCTTTAGCTCACTGCAGCAAATAAAGATGGTGCTATCTCCCTGATGCTTGAGCCATTCAACCATCTGTCTGTCCAGAAAAAAATGGACTCCCCGTTGCCAAGACAGAACACTGTTGCTGCCTGAAACATCGCGACCACAGCACCCTCATTCGATCTGAGCGGCGGGCGACCTTCAGTTCTTGCTTGCCATTCCCATCGTACTCGAAGCGCAACGCCGGCGCGGCGCAAGTCTGAGACACCCAGACCCCCGAGGTCTCTCGGCCGGCAAACAACCTCCCAGGCCACCTTGCATTTGCCACTGGAGGCCACATCTGTACCGCACCACATGAATGCCCTCCTCAGCTTGTCAATTGACTCGATCGCCCAAGGCGAGAGGCACGGAGCAATGGCCATGTAAACTGGTATGGCCGACATTGTAGCCTTCACCAAGGCTGAGCGACCTGCAACATTGAGGAGGCTTCCTTTCCACTTTGGAATCCTTGCCGCTATCTTGTCAATGAGTGGCTGCTCCTCCGCTCTTCTAAACAGCTCAATTCTCCTTGAGTCGTTGGATGTTGATGTTGACGAAGTGATGATGGTTCAGAAAAGTCAGAGGAAAATGTACACGATGCCAGCATACACACTTAAGAAATTAGGCACTCCGATCCTTTTTTATATCAAGAGAAACGAACAGTAGTAGTGTTCAGATACCATCTTACCATCTATTGAAATAGAGGATCTAACAATGGAACACATCTCCTATATCATAGGCGTATGGAATCAAGATCAATTTCAAACGCCACTCTTCTAGTCGACGAAGCATTCAGGTTCGCTGGAAACTAGAAGGCGACTTGGAGGAGGCAGGCTAGCTAGATAGAGGAGGTGAGCGCCTAGAAAGAGACTTGGAGGAGGCAGGCTAGCTAGATAGAGGAGAGCGCGGGAGCAGAGCGGCGAGGCCGTCGTCGGCGGTAGACGGGGTAGGCACAAGGACAGAGATGGAGCCAGAATTTGACCAGGGGGATTCAAACTTATACAACAATAAAGCATGACAAAATACAAACAGGACTAGAGTATACATACTAACCAAATAAATATTTATGTTACAATATAAGAGAAAATTTAAAACTATAAAACACTAAACATTTTATAGAAAAAGAGAACAAAATTAATTAGCTCTAGGTCTCTGACATTCATCCTATCAACCTAATTCTTAGGCCAGAGAAAAGAATAACGATAATGACATAAACAAATTAAGAAAATAAGGAAGACTAATCCCAAAAAATATAGATGCTATTAGAGATTAATTATTTGGAGCGAGAGCAAACAAGAAAAGACTAATTACATTTAACTAGCTAATTAGATGGTGTACTGTATGTATGGACTAGACGTTTGGTAGACATAATAGAAAGAACAAAAGAGATGAAGAAAATAATAGGATGCTTAATTCTTAATTATATAAAATGATTAGAGGATGTACTGCAGGGATGAACTAGACATTTGGTAGGCAATAATAAAACAAAATAGATGGAGAAAATAATAGGAACACTAGTTCTTAGTTATACAAAACGATATTAAAAAATTAATATGGAGAAAGAAAAAAATACTAAACACAAATAATATTAGTGACTAGTTAATTAGAGTATTTGGATATATTGCAGGATAGTGTGTGTGTTGGGGGGGGGGGAGAGGGGGGGTTGGGTTGTGGGGCGGGGCGGTCCCTTCTCAGCCCCCCTCTCCGCTCCGCCACTGCACAGGGAGCCCAGAGGGAACGGGGCCAGACATGGCAGCAGTGGTGGAGCCAGGATTCCAAACTTGGGTATTCCTACTTCCATATCAACTAAAAAAATCAACTATTTTTTAACTACAATGAGTGAAAATATTATAAAATATGGCGGAGCCAGGCCGAGAAGCTATTTTTTTTACTGTTTTGGGTTGCAATGAGTGAAAATACTGCAAAATATAGCATTATACATATACATATATAAGTATATACACAAATATACATAAAGGGGTATCAAAATAGTTGGGTATTCCCAGGAATAGGGGGAATACCCTCTGGATCCGCCCATGCATGGCAGCCGGCCGGCCGGGAGACCGCCGAGAACGGAGGTTAGCCAACGGTAGGTAGAGGCACTCGTGAACTGTGTGGGGCTGATGTTGAAGAACAGCTCAAGGTAGAAGATGAACAGAAACCATCCAACTTAAATCTATCAATTCCCATATTCGAATCCAACAAGGTAAGTCAAGGATTGTGCTTCTATAACATTTGTCCGTCAATTGTAGCATTCTGATCGAACCCTTGAGCGCTTTGTATTAATATCTACACTAGGTGGGAACGTCGAAGCAACATCCACGCAAAATGTCACGAAAATGCCCAAATCGGCACGAAATCAACTTTATCTTCTACTTCTCGATTACAAGGACAATCGAGTTCCCCTGTTTCACCCCGGTGACTGGCAACCGGGCGCAAATACTCTACATTGCTGCCTACAATTACCCTAGAATGTCCCTGCCACTCGACAAAATCAGGAGCAATTCCTACATTTCTGCCTGCGCTCATCCTAGGATATCTCTTGCACTTAGCAAAACCATCTCTAATTCCTACATTGTTGCCTACCCCTGCGCTGGGATGTATCTGGCACTTAAACAAATCGCCGAAAACTCCTACATTACCTCCTGCGTGGACAGGCGAATGTCTCTGCTGGCACTTGATGGAATCATCTCTAACTCCTACACTGCATGTAGCAAATCTACTGGCGCCTTCTTCCATGACGACGACGTGGAGATCATCAACCACGGCGTCATCCAACGCTTCATTTCCTATGGCAAAACCAGCGCCGCCCGTCACCGTGCCGGCCGGTGTCTCGGAGACCCGGGAGCACTGGCCCCACACTTCGATCCAGCCTTCCTCGAAATCCCAGTCGGGCAAGCCCAAGCAGAGGCTCGCCAAAGAGCTGATCCTTTCGAACGCTCGCTCACTGGTCTCCTCGTCCTCGTCGTCGGACTCCCAGAATGCCGCGTTGAGCGTGCTGTTGGGGGACGCCCAGTCATGCTTGGTCGGATCGGCATTGCCATTGCCATCGCCATCGCATGAGGCGGACGCGAGGAACGGGTGCTCCAGCAGCTGCGATGCGGTGGGCCGCTTGCGGGGGTTTCTTGCCAGGCACATGCGCAAGAAGTCCTTCGCCTGCGCTGGCAGCCACGCGGGCGGCTCCGGGACCTCGTTGGTGTAGCCGATCTTGCGAACGGCTGCGAAGACGTCGTCCACGTCGCTCCACGGCGCACGGCCGGTGGCCATTTCGATGACGGTGCAGGCGACCGCCCACACGTCGGCCGCCGGCCCCTGCTCCTCCCCGCGCGCCACCTCCGGCGCCATGAACGCCGGGGTCCCGCCGATTGGCCACGACGACGGGGACGGCTGCCAGACAGACCTCGCGCACCCGAAGTCGGTGAGCCTGGCGCGGCCGTCCCCGCCGATCACCACGTTCCTGGCCTTGACGTCGCCGTGCACCAGCGACCGGCCGTGGAGATACGCGAGCCCGCGCGCGATGTCTCGCGTGTACGCCTGGATCGCAGGCAGCGCGAGGCGGGCCCCCGCGCTCTGGGCTGCCTTGTCGGCCAGCGACCCGCCGGGCGCGAACTCGAGGAACAGCTGGTATCCCCCGCCTGCGGCGGCACGGGAGCCGAGGCAGGGCACGATGTGCGGGGAGCGGAGATTCTCCAGCACCTGCTCCTCGCGCCGCAGCTGCGCCGCCCCGCCGGCGCCCGCGGCCTTGACCGCCAAGAGCTGCCCCGAGGCGTCGTCGGAGGCCAGCCACACGACGGCGCCTGACGCGCCGTGCCCGAGCGTGCAGACTCGCCTGAGCTGCTTCGCCGCGGAGGCATCCATGTTTTTTCCGTTGTGAAGTTCGGGAGGATCGGAAAATGGCGTGTGAAAGCTTTGCGTTTGGAGCTGGCGCCTGCCTTCCTGTAGTGGCGACAGGGTGGGGGGTGGTCTATTTATACGGGCCACCCGGAGGGGCACATGGAACACCTGCTGCGGATGCCGAGAAGCGAGTCCCGGACTCCCGGGAAGAAGAAATTGGGATATCGCCGGCGTGCGTCCCGTGCGCGGGCGGCTGCCTGAAAGCCTTCGGCCGGCGGAAGGCGTAACGACCTTGTAGGCGCCCGGTTCTGGGGGGTGCTTTTGCCGCACTTTTCCGGCGTTTCTCCTGCTGCCTATTGCTTCCGACGGGTGTTGCTCCTCGGCCGCCGCAGTCTCAGGGGCCGGGGCCTGATTGCTAATTCGCGCACCCCCTCCCGTTATGGGCAGTGTGAATCCAAATGCTCACGTTATTCACACCCTCTCCAGTCTCCATGTTTTTCCGTTCTTATTATAGTTGAATTTTTTTGAAACAATCTTTGGACAAATTTGCTTATAACCTTATAATTAAACGAAGTTAAAACATGCGGCCACATTTTCTCTCATCCGATATTGTTGACAAAATTATGCTGATATTGGTGACAAAATTATTGATTTATATTAATCTTGTTTTATAGTTGTACTAGATAATATGCACGTGTGTTACACTTGGTCATAAATTTTAGACGAACCTCAATCGGACATGGACACGTGAGCTCTGAGGACTTCGTATCAGACACAGACACGTCGATCCGGCCTTCGTATCGAAGCCGGATAAAACACAGATGCATAAACTCTGAGTAGAGGATGATTCGTATAAGAGATTAGACATATACGCGTGAGTAGGGGTCAAGACTTGATACCATCGAGTAGATGATGACGTTACCATCATTTTAGGTGCAGAGATAGAGATTAATCCGAAATGATGCAACACCCGTAGTGCTAATGCTATATTTTAGTTGAGATATTGCATTTGCTTCGTTGGTTTGTTGCACAACATAAATATTCTTAGCACCCATTTTATATCTACGTGTACGGCTTAATGCCTCTGTCTTGACTCATCATCTCTCTGTTTTGTGCAATAGATTTTTGTACATATGGTTAACAGAGTATTTACTAATAGAGTTGCTTGTTTATTCAATTTTCTTATATAATGACTTGCCATTATTTTCTATGTAGCCGGCTAGTAGTAGATACCATCAAATCCTTAGCATTCGAATGATTTCAAATTTAATTTTTAATTTAAACTTATTTTGAGCACGTACTTTGTTAAGTTAACAAAACTTTGAATCTCAACTAAGCACATATGTAAGGAAGTTAAATGAGAAAAATAGTACTTTCCGAACCATGAATTTAGATAATCTTTTAAAAAAAAAATTAGACCATTTTGGAGTTAAACAGTTTAAACGAAAACTCAGATATGACACTATGTGAATAATTTTTAGTTTCATAACTATTGAAGCAATGATGCTAGATCCAATCAAAATAGATTGTGCTTGATTATTAGCATCTATTTAAAGAATCGCAAGATTTTTTTAGGTCTCTAAATACTTTATTTGGGATGGACAAGAAAAAAACTAGAAATCAAAATCATACACAAATCAACGTGATCTACTAATTAGCTTGTTGTGTCACGCCAAATTGGCAAATTGCATGGCGTGACTAGCTTTACTCCGTGGCTCGTTCACGTGGAAAAGTGGCCAGCGTGTTCGTTTAGCCACGCAAATACACACGACGTGACTGTAGTGACAAGTCACACCACATCCTTTGCATTTAAAAGGGCAGTCCCAAATAATTTAGTTTAGGATGGACTCTTTTTAAAATTTTAGTATTTTTTGGGCTAAAAAAAAACTAGCAAGTTGGCCCGCTATCCAGGAGCGTTTGCTTGTAGAGTATTTAGAGTTTTTTATTTTAATATCTTTTTGTAAATAGTTTTGTTTGTTTATTTGATTATAACTGTTTCCACTAGATGCACCGTTACTCTATCTATATTGGTATGAAGTTCAACTCTGACTAAGACCGTTGTCAAAAAAAAACTCTGACTAAGAGCTATTGTCATCTTTCTCATCTTTTTTTTTTTCTATTATTATCTCGTCACTATACACTGGCTGCATCATTGGACGCTGTTACAACGGCGTGAAGAAAACAAGAAGGGAATCTTCCAAGTTTGCCATGTGCTGGAAACACCTGTTATAGATTCAAAAAAAAACACCTGTTATACTTCTTTTGAATGGTCGAATAATACTAGAATTGAGTTTTGAGTTGAATAAATTTGATTTTGATTTAATTATTGGAATAATTTGTCTGATTCTCTTGGTCACATGGGATGAAGCTGGATGTTTATTCTTTTATTTAAAAAATTAAACATCACAAAATATATAGAACATCAAAATGTATATATTACGTGAAAATCACAAAATACATTTAGAACATCACATAATACATTATGTAGCATCACATATATACTAGTGAACATCATAAAAAATATCATAGAACAGCACACGTATACATAAAACTTATGTGCATAAATTTGCAATTTTCTAAGAAAATATGTGTTCAGTTTTGTCCACAAAAAGTTATATATAAAAGTTGTGGGTACAACTTTGTAACTTTCACGTCGCAAAAAAAAACTTTGTAACTTTCTAAAAACGGTAAAGCTACCCCTAGGGCGTCCGGACGCATCGGACGGACTCGACGCGCCCGACACGCTTGACTTGACCGAGCCCGCGGTGCAGCGACACGACTTGGCCCGTCCTTATCCTTTCGCGCGGCGCTCCACTCCTCACTCGCACTCACCCCGCCCGGCCCCGCCTCGTCCTCTCTCATCCTCTCTTCGCCACCACGCACCGTCCTCCGCCGCTCCCTCCCCTTTCTCCGGCCTGCGCCACGCGCCCGCATCCTCCGGCCTTCCCCGTGCGCCTTCGTGCTCCCTCACTCTCGCTCTCGCTCTCTCGCCAACGTTCCTCACGCTTGCCCGCGGGGGGCCTCTGCCATGGCGGATGCGGTGGCAGCGCCCGTGGATCCGTCGGATCTAGCGATGACGGCTATGGATCCGGCGGATCTAACGGTGGCGGCCGTGGATGCGGCCGGATCAGGCCCAGGTACCTCTTCTCTTCCTCCGCTCTCCTCTCTCTTCCTCCATGTATCTGGATCTAAGGCTCCTCCCCCCTCCTCCTCCTCTGTTGACTCCTTCTCTTCTTTGTCGTGCTCCTCTTCCTCTTGCTTCTCCCCTTCCTCCCTCTGTCATTTTGTTTTGCAGTGGTGTTTTTGGGTTGTTCCAATAGGCTGCCCGTTGATGTTGCAGTAGTATACTCTTCGTTGTTTTGCGTTGTTGCAACAGATAAATTTCATTTGTTGCAATAGATTTTTGTCCATGTTTCAATTCGTATTTTTGTGTTGTTTCATTATTGATTTTTTTATGTTTAAGTAGCCTTGTTTTCGTTGTTTGCAGGGGCGGTTCGGGGGGAGCAAGCCGGCGGTGGGCGGAGGCGCTGAGTCTGGCGAGGCGGGGCGGATATGGATGCGCGGGGGGCTGGGGGTGGTTGCCTCCGTGGTTGGGGGGTGTCTGATTTCATCTGTTGCAGAAAAAGGTTTTCTGATGTTTTCAGTACTATTGTTTCAGATGTTTCAGTACATTTTTTCAAATGTTTCACTACTATAGTTTTAGATGTTTCAGTATTATTTTTTCAATGTTTTAGTACTATTGTTTCAGATGTTTCAGCATTATTTTTTCAATGTTTCCGTACTATTGTTTCAAATGTTTCAGTACTATCTTTTCAATGTTCTTGTTTTCACCGGTTTTTTCTATTTTCTTTCATTAGGTGTTTCTCGATGTTTCAATTATTTTTCCTTTTTTGGTTCACTAGTTTCCTCCTTGTTTTTGTTTCAATAGGAGTGTTTCATTTGTTGCAGTAGCAGCTGGGTGGGGGGGGGCGGAGTATGGTGGTGAACTGGTGGCGGGGGGATGTGTTGCGGGTGGTGGCAGATCCGTTCGTGAGGCGTGGGGGCACGTGCTTCTCCGTGCGGGGGCGGGGTAGGGGCTCGCGGGGGATTGTGCTTTCTCTCTCTGTGCGGGGCGAGGCGGGGGGTCAGGTTCTTCTTTTCATAAACGTTCTTTGGGGGAGCGGGGCTGGGGCAGCGTCCGGCGCTAGCGCCCGGATCCGGACGCTAGCAAGCCCCTTCTAAAAAATATAGTTGTAGAAATTACTTTTTTTCAAAAATAAAAGTTGGGGGCACGTGGATTGATCGCTGGATTCAGCTCAGCGACTGTTCACCGAACAAGATTTTGGAACATGAACATCTTTGGACTCGAATAAAATGTTGTGTAAACAAGGCCAGAGAGGGTGTCACGAAATGGCCAAATTTGTGCACAATCAAACTTGGTTTCTCATTTGTGATTACAAGGACAACCGAGTTCCGATCCACAGTTTTGCCCTGGTGACAAGCAACCGGGCGCAAGCACAACCCTATACCGCCTCCTACACTCAAACTCGAATGTCTCTGCTGGCACTTAACGAAATCTTCAACAACTCCTATATGGCACGTAGGATATCTAATGGCGTCTTCCACGTCCACGTCAACGACGTGGAGACCTACCTCGGCGGCGTCGAGAGCTTCATCACTCCTGCGGCCAAAACCTGCACCGGCCACCTCCGAGACCTGGGACTGGCAGCATTCTTCGCTGTGCACATCGATCCAGCCATCCTCGGAGTCCCAGTCCGGCAAGGCCGAGCGCGGGCTCGCCAGCGAGCTGATCCTTCCGGTCGCGCTCTCTGACGCCTCCTCCTCCTCCTCGGAATCCCAGAGTTCCACGTTGAGTGTGCTCTTGGGGGACGCCGTCGCCCAGGCCCTGCCATGCTTAGCCGGCTCGGCGGACACGAGGAACGGGTGGTCCAGTAGCTGCGCGGCGGAGGGGCGTTGCCGGGGGTTTCTTTGCAGGCACACGCGCAGGAAGTCCTTGGCCTCGGACGACAGCCACGCGGGCGTCTCCGGGACGGCGTCCGTGTACGCGATCCTGTGAACCGCCGCGTAGACGTCGTCGGCGTCGCTCCAGGGCGCGGCGCCGGTGGCCATCTCGATGACGGTGCAGGCGAGCGCCCACACGTCGGCGGGCGGGCCCTGCTCCTCGCCACGGGCCACCTCCGGGGCCATGAACGCCGGGGACCCAGCGAGCGGGCGGCGGTCGCAGCAGCCCACTGCCGGCCTGGCGCAGCCGAAGTCGGCGAGCTTGGCCCGCCCGTCGGCGCCGACCACGACGTTGGCGGCCTTGACGTCTCCGTGCACGAGCGACACCTGGTCCCCGTGGAGGTAGGCCAGGGCCCTGGCCACGTCCGCCGCGTGCCTCCGGACGTCGCGCTCCGGGATGCGGCCCCCCGCGCTCCTGGCGGCCTCGTCGGCGAGCGATCCGCCGGGCGCGAACTCGAGGAAGAGCTGGTACTCGCCGCCGCCCGCGCGGGAGCCGAGGCAGCGCACAATGTGCGGCGAGCGCAGCGCGGACAGGACGCGGGCCTCGTGCCGCAGCCGCTCCGCGGCTGCCGTACCGGGCCCGGCCGACTTGACGGCCAGCAGCTGCCCCGTGGCGTCGTCCGTGGCGAGCCACACGACGGCGCCCGACGCCCCGCGGCCCAGCGTGCGGAGCCGCCTGAGCTGCTGCTTCGAGGCGGCGGCGTCCATCGTTTATTCGTTTGGTCGGAGTCGGAGGAGAGATTTGGATGGATGGCGCGCAAGTGTCTCCGAGGGGGGAGAATTGGGATCGGGGGAAACCGGGCTTGATCTACCGGGTGAATATGAACACCCGATAGGTAACAATCCCGCCGTCCTGTCCCCCTCTCTTGCGCGCGCGTCTCTGTCCCGGTCTCTCCTCCTCGTCCTCCTTTCCGTTCTTCCTCGGAGCCCGCGCGCGCCAATTTGTACGTCGGCGTCCGGATCCTCCGCACGTGACGAGTGCGAAAAACGTGCGGGAAGCGAGCCAGTGTCGGGGGATCGCGCGACGCGCCCGGCAACGCCAGGGGAGAGGGGACGGCGTGGCGGGGTTGTAGCGGCAGTGGATGGCCAAATCGGCCGTGTCTTTCTGGACGTTTGACCGATTTTTACGGCCTGCGGCGTGACGGATCGGAGACTGGGACAGTGGTAGGCGCGGCACCCACAGGCATCGGCGCATATTCCGTCCACGTTTTCGTTGGTGAAATGGATGTTTGCCTTAGCTCAAGTCTGAACTCACTTCAAATTTTCTTCAGGAAAAATCAGCACGCCTTTTCCGACGTCGAGTTTGCTGCATTGGAAATTTGGAATAGACTCGGGCCTCGTTTAGTTCACAGAATAGGGGAGAAAAACACTGTATCAGAATTCCTATAGCATTTCGTTTGTATTTGATAAAAATTATCCAAATTTTGACTAACTAGGCTTAAAATGTTCGTCTCGCAAAGTACAACAAAACTGTGCAATTAGTTTTTGATTTCATCAACATTTAGTACTCCATGCATTTGCCGATATTTTAATGTGACGGAGAATCTTCTTTTTAATTTGGGGGAGAATTGGGGGAACTAAACAAGGCCTCGGTATAATCAGATCTCAGTAGTACGGAGTAGTAGTCAGTAGTCACTACACATGGGGTTGAAAACCTGCAACCATTCTTGTGTAAACAGAGAGAGGTCAGCACACGTGCAGTCGTGGTGCAGATGTGTGATCATACCGATAGACCTAGCAAATTAACCTGATACGTGATAGCAGATTACTCCAGCGATGACGTCAGTCTCGCGCTTTCTCTCATGCAAAGACAACCACAGCAAAAGCCAAACGAGACATTTGTTGTTGGAAAAAAAACTCTCAGGCTGCGAGTTGCCAAATGGAGCCGCGAGCGCAGGACGTTTCGTTTCGTCCCGTTCCTTCCTCGTTAGCAGTCGGCAGGCGGCACACAGGTGAGTCCTGAGTCCTGACCTGTCCTGCCCCCGGCGGCGGCCCTCTCCCGGCGACTTGACGGCCGGCCGGCTCTCCGCTCCGGTCTCGGTCTCACTTGGCCGTTGGAATTTCCAACAGACTGGATCCTGGTCCTTCTGCTTCCCAGAGGTCAACCGGCTGATCCATCCAAAAAGGTTCATGCACACAGCACACGGCCCTTTTGCCTTTCTTTGTGAAAGTTCGACGCACGTGTCCTTTTCAGCAGCTGCGTTTCTGCACTGCAAGCGGGCTGCTTGACGGCTCTGATGTGATGGGGACGTGGACGTGGACGTCCAGGCGTGATTACGTTGGATAACGATCGGCAAGATTGGGACAAAAATAAATATCACGGATCAGTCGGTTACTATTTTCTGATTCCATGCTGGTTCAGATACTTGGGACTTTCAAGTCGCCTTCTTCTTTCTTTACACAACCAATTGCTTGTGTTGAAGAGGTAGAATGTACTCCTCCTTCCTTTTGTACTATAAAACCATTTGCCTGCTGGAAGAGGCAAATTTGTATCTTTGACCTGCATGGATAATATGTCTATGAAATGTTGGTAAAGCGAAGGGCAATGACAACTAAACTACTACTCTAGCATCCAAGACTAAAATTGGGTAATATAAGGTCTGATAATAAGCTTTGTGTCTCTACTTTGTATATACTACCTGAAAGATGAATGAAGAATTCAGATCATCCAGAGTTATAATCTGTTGCATTTTGAGTAATCACTAGACCTTCTCTCATCATGTGCAAATTACTATTCCTTGACGGGCCGTTCACGATGACCTGCGAGAAAAACTGTACAAATTGTGCACAAGGATACTACTGGTTGTGTCAAAATGAACGCAGGGTTGGGTTTCTTTTTCAGCGTGTCTCCCAGCACAGGATATATTCGAAACAACGGGTGCTTTTCGGAGAAGGATTTCAGTTTTTCTTAGTTCTAACAATCCATTTAGGGCTCTAACACTCGAGATAGGAAATGGGACGGAAGGAGCCGACGGTTGACTGTCATATTGTAGTTGAATAGGAAACGCTATGATAAAAACAGTCTCAAGTTTCTTACTAACATTGGGCTTGACTTGAGGGAAAACATGCATGTACCAGTTGGGGGAAGAAAAATCATTGGCCACGAATATATCTGCGTACTGAATGCGGCGCCTTGGAAAGCATAGCGCACGTTTACGTTGGCTGTAGGCTGTTTCTTTCCTTTTTTCCTAAAAAATCTTTGACGGCGATTGGGCATGACTGGTGTCCATTGCTGTGCCAATGTGCCATGCCCATGGCCGCATGGTAGTATAAATATTGCGGCACAATACAGTTGTATGAAACCAAAGTATGTTCCTCACTGGTTGAAGTATTTAACGTAGGGGGTGTCTAGTTGCTGGGTGAAAGTGTTACATTGGATGTTTCATGAGATGTTAGAAGGGATATTTAGATACTAATAAAAAACTAATTACATAACTCACTTGAAAACCACGAGACAAATTTATTAAGCCTAATTACTCCGTCATTACCACATGTTTACTGTAGCACAACATTGTCAAATCATGGATTAATTAGACTTAAAAAATTTGTCTCATAAATTTATTGCAATCTGTGTAATTAGTTATTTTTTTGTGTAAATTTAATACTCCATGCATGGGTAAAAATTTTTGGAAAAGAACTAAACACCCCCGTAATTATCAACATTTTGCTATTTTCTCTAAAATATTGTTCACTTTAGCTTTGCACAAATCAAACTTATTCTTCATAATAATTGAAATGAAGGGAGTGCGTAACATTTTTGTGCGTTTGTGTTTGCAGCAGTAGCATTGGCATCGCCAGATTTGCGAACTTGACCTGCTCTGTCGTCTCTATTGGGCCAAGCGGCTGAATTACATGGGCTCCCACGCCGTGGCATCTGCATGCAGCGATTTCGTCGAGGGCACGGCGCCCCGGCCCACGGTAGTTACGTGTGTGTTTCGCAATCGCGGGCCATAGTTCCATAGTTTCGGCCCGCTTGTCGCCTACAGTGTCGCCTACAGGTCTGATAGCTCCCTGGCTCGTGCGGCCCTGCTACATTGCGAAACGCTAGTCACCAGCTCACCACTCAGCCATTCCCAAATCACCAGTGTGTGAATTGTGATAAAAAAAACCTAACAAACATTCACCAGCGTGTTTTCACGGTAGAAATGCCGCTGGTACATTCGAATTTCACAAGATCAGTCCAGTTTGCCTTTCTCGTCCATTATTTTCTTGGAATGGTGCAAGTGCATCCGGTTAGCAGCAAAGTTAATCTAGCCTTAGCAACTGATGAAATACTATACAAGAAGATAAAACCAGGTCAAGTTCATCATAAATTGGAGCATAATACCAGCCGTAGTAGGACTGGTTGCCGGTAGCATGCGGTTTTGTATTCTCTTCGAAGTTCGAACGAAGCTCCTGTAAAAATATGATGCGATGCAGCGTCTGAACCGAAAGGTACCGAGGGACGGCTAGGGGGGGTTTAAGTTTAACACCTCGCTCTCAAATCTGACAAAAAGAACTCCTGCAATTTTCTAACCGAGGGAATCGAAAGAACCATTAGTTTGGTGGCTTTATTTCTCCGTCAGAAAAGCAACCGCCAGGTAGGGGATTCTTGCTAGCCAAAGGCAAAAGAGGACCCTTCTGCTCCCGTTTTAATCAAACTCTTACTGTATTATAGAGTTTATTAAGTGGCAGTTGGCAGAAGAGATTCGAACAGTGCTTTTCATTGTCACCCCCCTGCTATGGCATTCCTACCTTCACCGGCAGGATTAGCTGCCGTCTACACGTACGCGGAATGTTCTGCTTTGCTGGGACTGGGAGGCTTGGGAATGATCGAGGCCGTGTCTATCTGTGACGAGTGACGACAGGGCCCACGGCATCCTCATCGCTCTGCTAATAGCACTTGGCATCTCCTAGACGTGCGTCCCAACGTCTCCCAAACATTCACGGATTCGATGGCCAAAGCCGGCGCGTTCTTCTTCTTGCTGTAAAGGAATAAACAAAGCCCCTGATGCCCTGAAGCAAACTGAAAGGATCGATGCATGTCTAGGATTCGCAGGAAAAGGCTGTACCTGTGTACCTGTCCAGCACATCGGAGCCATCCGGAGTTCCAAGCTTCCAGACCAACAGAACAGAGGATCTCTGACGACCGATAGATAAGCTGAAACTGAAAGCCCCGGCCGCGGGGTTAGCGCTAGCTTCCTGCCTTGAGCATCACGCTTGCCACAGATCTCACGTAATAAGCCTCATCTATCACATCATCCATCCAAGCGGCGGGGCCGGCTGTTCAAGCAGCCAACGTTCCTTGCTTGGTCAGGTAGGCTACCCTATCTCATACTCTAGTCTATCTAGTAGAGAAAAAAAAAGAGTATTTGCATCGTTCTTCATCGACGGTGCTGGTATGTGTATATATAAGGGGTGCACCCTGGAAGCTAGCGCAAGGCAGCGATCGAGCTCAATCCGTTTCCAGTCGACCGAGCTCGTTTTGGCCCTCGACGATCCTCAGTAGTCAGCTGTTAGGATCCATGGCGAACGCGGGCATGAAGCCGGTGGCCGGGCTCCTCCTGGTGCTCAACTTCTGCATGTACGTCATCGTGGCGGCGGTGGGCGGCTGGGCCATCAACCACGCCATCAACTACGGCTTCTTCATCGGTAATAATAACACTCTATATATGCCCTGTTCATGTGTAATCATGTCGATGGCGTTTAAATGCTTCGTTCATCAGCTGATTGGCAATTCTTTGACTGATGCATGCATGCAGGCGCCGGCCTGGAGCTCCCGGCTCACTTCTCCCCGATCTACTTCCCCATCGGGAACGCGGCGACCGGGTTCTTCGCCGTCTTCGCCGTGATCGCCGGGGTCGTCGGCGCGGCCTCGGCGCTGGCGGGGTTCCACCACGTCCACGCCTGGAGCGCCGAGAGCCTGCCCGCCGCGGCCTCCGCCGGCTTCATTGCCTGGACGCTCACCCTGCTCGCCATGGGGTACGTATTTATAGATATTGCACGCGGACCCGTCGCGGCAGACTTCAGAGTTCAGACGCGCTAGCATCCATCCTCGATCGATTTCCTGACCGTTCCCCCTGTCTGGGCAATTTGGTTGCTGGTTTCAGATTGGCGGTAAAGGAGATTGAGCTGCACGGCAGGAATGCCAGACTGGTAAGATCGACATCGATGGACAATTACTAGCATATCTATCTGTACTGAAATAAATCTGCAAGAGATTGACATCTAGGCGGTAGGCAGGGTTATTAATTAACTGTGCATATGATGGCACGTTAGTAGTAGTAGTAGTAATAGCTATGGCCTTGAACTGATGATCTCTCTTGTGCAGATATGCATGGAGTCCTTCACCATCATCCTGTCAGCGACGCAGCTCTTCTACCTGCTCGCCATAAACGTAGGCTTGAGATAAAATCATCATATATTGTGGCTCGAGGGCTGGAGGCAGAGACTCAAGAATGAAGATTAATTTATCGGTTCTGCGGTGTCGATCCAATTGAGTTGGCGTGCATCGGTTTCACGGGACAGCGTGTGGCTTCGTGGCTTTGTCGTTGTGGGTTTCTTCCACGATGGAGAGGCAGTACGTATGTGTGTATCTGTTCGTGTATGTGTGTGTGTTAATTAAGTACGCCATTGTGTTGGGGCCTGCTGGTTGATTTTAGTTGTATCTCGATTGTACATGCGTCCGATTGGTCCGTGTGATTCATTTATTGTTTCGGAGATAGAGAGGCAATATGCTCCTCTGGCTGGCCAACCTAGAATGCATCAACAAATCCTACATCATCCTGGTATCGAAAAAAGACAGCCCAGAGACGGTGAATGACTTTCGGCCCATCTCTCTGTTGAACATATCATTGAAGGTGATCACTAAAATTCTAGCTGACAGGTTGCAAGCAGTCATCCTACGTGTCGTCCATCCAAACCAATATGGATTCATCAGAACCCGTACGATACAAGATTGTTTGGCCTGGAGCTATGAATATATTTATCAATGTCACCAGTCCAAACAGGAGATTATTATTCTTAAACTAGATTTCGAGAAAGCTTTCGACACCGTGGAACATTCAACCATCATCCAAGTTATGAGACACTTGGGTTTCCCGGAGAAATGGCTAGATTGGGTGAATGCAGTGCTCTCATCAGGCTCTTCTGCTGTGCTACTTAACGGTGTCCCAGGGAAATTCTTCAGATGTAAAAGGGGAGTTCGTCAGGGGGACCCACTATCCCCAGTCCTCTTTGTGCTTGCAGCCGAGCTTCTACAGATTCTGATCAACCGAGCTGCCTTAATGAATCTCCTATCCCTGTCAATCCCTCAGCCCATGACCGATTTCCCAATAGTCCAGTACGCGGATGACACGCTGCTTTTACTGCAAGCTGATGCTAGGCAACTATGTTTCCTCAAAGCGCTGCTCCACAGCTTTGCATCTTCTACAGGGCTCCATGTCAACTACAGCAAATCACATATGTATCCTATCAATGTTTCCCAAGAGAAGCTGTCACATCTTGCAAACACGTTCGGCTGTGATATCGGTTCAATGCCGTTCACATACCTTGGCTTGCCTATGGGTACAACCAAGCCAAGGATGGAGGATCTTACTCCAATGATAGACAGGGTAGAAAGGAGGCTCTCGGCGTGTTCAACATGGCTGTCCTACTCGGGTAGGCTTGAGATGGTAAACTCGGCTATCACGCCAATCACCACCTATGCAATGTGCACCATCAAACTGCCAAAAGGAGTAATTGATAATATTGATCGTGCAAGAAAACAATGTCTCTGGCGAGGCAATGATAGTGAAAGGAAAAAAAGTGGTAATTTGGTTGCCTGGGAGATAGTAATGAAGCCAAAAGAGAAAGGAGGACTTGGGGTTTTGAATTTGAGGCTGCAAAATGATGCTTTACTCTTGAAGCATCTGCACAAGTTCTATAATAGAGTGGATGTTCCCTGGGTGCACTTGATCTGGAGCAGATATTACACATCCAAAGTGTCTCATGCTGCTAGGGAAGCAGGCTCCTTCTGGTGGAAGGATGTGCTCAGACTTAACGTCATCTATCGAGGTATTACTAAATGTGAACTAGGAGATGGCTCCTCTATTTGTTTCTGGGACGATCTCTGGAGTGACATTGTCCTCTCACAAACATATCCAAGGCTGGCTTCCTTTGCGAGAAATGAAGGCGCCTCTGTGTTGGAAGTCATGCAAGCTGAAGATCTTGATAGCCTATTTCTTCTGCCCCTTTCACAGCAAGCTTTTGAGGAGCTTGAGAGTTTGCGGGCACAGTTCCAAGACCTACCGTATGACGTGGATGCTGCTGATAGATGGATCCCCATCTGGGGTAACCAATACACTTCAAGGCATTTCTATTCTGAAGTATTCAAGAACATGGAGGCTCATCCAGCCTTCAAAGTCATCTGGAAATCTAGATGTACTCCACGTGTCAAGTTCTTCGCCTGGTTGATTCTTGTGGATCGTCTCAACACCAAGAATATGTTACAGAGGAGAAACCTTCACATTCAAGATGACCCAATATGTGTTATGTGTAATAGTGGGGAAGAGGAAACTATAGAGCACTTATTCTTCGAATGTGAGTTTGCAAAAGAGTGCTGGGCAACCATCAATACCGTTTGGGACATGTCACTGCCTCTGTTGGACAGGTATACTCAAGCCCGGGAGACACACTCAATCCCTTTCTTCACTGAGGCGACTTTGATAGCGGCGTGGGAGCTGTGGAAAGTTCGGAATGACAAGGTCTTCCAGAGGAGGGATCAAACTCCCAGTGTTTGGCTTTCTAATTTCAAACATCAATGTTTTCTTCAGTCAATTAGGTTCAAGGATAACCTTAGGTCATCTTTGTGCGTGTGGCTAGATGCCTTCGGTTAAGATGTATTTAAGAAACTCTCTCTCTGTTAAAAATTAATTAAAAGTTTGAGCACTGTGGGGTTCACCCCCACAACATTTTGGGTCAAAAAAAATATGTGAGTTATGAGTACTTCTTAAATTACATGTCACGATGATGTGGTGATTACTTGCTTCCGGTGTGCAGATAGTATCAGCGTGAGCATCACTTTTTCCCTCTGACCCTGGTTCTCTTTCGCCTTTAGTGCATGGCGAAGCTAGAGCTCAAACAAGGGGGTGCAACACTTCACTACTGAACTGTTCGACACGCCTCTAAAAAGTTGTGGCTCCTTACAATAATGCACATAGGAGCTGGAGCTGGTAAAGCTAAAAATCATGGTTTGACAAGCTCTTAGTCATTTTGATAAAAGAGATAAAAACGGTATTACTATAACGTATGAAGGAGTTGGTCGGAGCTCCACCAAATGGGGTTTTAACATTGATTTGCAAATTTTACGTGGTAAATTCAATGTTTTCTAAGACAATATACTTGCTTCTACACAAATTGATATATAAAAACAAAGAAAACTATGCAAAAATCAATAAATATATATATAGGGTTTCGTAACCCTAGAACATTATTTACCTTAAATCTGTACATAGATTCAATATAGGAAATCACTCAGATCTTTGTAGGGATTGAGTATACGAAATTAGATGCGGCTATCGATTATTTGACAATTATATTAGGCTGATTCACGCGCTCCGCTGCGTGCGCGTAGGGGGGACGAAAAGATTGAACAGCACCAAACGACGGCCGAGCCCGGAGGAGCAAAAAAAAAAGAAAAGAAAGAAGAAAAGTGAAAAAAAATCGAAAAAGAAAAAAAAAAAAAGAAAAGGAAAAAAAGTGAACAGTAGTAGAAGGGCTGAGGAGGCATGATCAATTTCGTTCCGGTACCGCCCGAAATGGCCGGTATGCCTCGTGCCGGCGTGTAGACCGGCACAGAAGGAGCTGCGTCCCGTACCGGCCAGCATACCGGCTGATTCCGGCCATCTCGGACGATTCCGGCCATTCCGGGCGAGATCGGGAGTTTCAACGATGCCGGTACCGTCGTTGACGAGGAAGATGCTCGGCTCGTCGACTGCTCGAGTCTACGCTCCCGCCCCCGCTGATGCCGAACGACCAATGCTGCCCCCACCCGCGTGGCTCATCGGAGTCTTCCTCAGACGCAGCGCCTCCGCTTCTAGCAGGGTCCTGCGGGGACGCGGTGCGCGTCCGTGTCCTGCTCGGGCACCAGCTCTGGCGGGGAGCCAGGGACCGCACCATGGATGACTGGTAGTCGAGTCTGGTTCTAGGCTTCTAGCACTCCGATCTCAGCAAGCGATAGAATCATAGAAGTGCCTTTCTGCCATCTGGAGTTTTTTTACTATGTGGAACTCAGCACTCATGGATTTTGTGTTTGCTTTGGTGTCTCGCTTCTTGGAACGGCAGGTCCAGAGGTAGGTGACGGCGGTACATATTGAGTGTTCCTGAAACCTGGACGTGAGGCTGCAGTTAAATTAGATTGAATGTCCAGTATTGAGATGGGTAAAAGCCCAATACATACTAGCAGGCCGGCCCAAGTTGCAGTTCTTCTATTTTCATTACTTGTGAGTGATTTTTGATGTTTTAAAAAATTTGTATATTTCAAAAATATATAAATTAATACGGACCGGAATGGTACACCGGAATGCACCGTTCCAAGAGCAAAACCGGAATGACCTCCGAAACGGAATTGACAAGTTAGGGCAGGATTCCTGGGTGGTTAAAGGAAGTAGTTATAGTTATAACATTAGTAATTCAAATGGCCTACTACTATAGTCAACTAATTTTTATTCCTAAAATTCTTATTGAAGCCAATAGTTTGACCAATCAAATAGGAGCTCCTAATTATGAAATAATGAAAAATGGGTCTACTTGGCATCCAGCCTATCCATACTCCCAACTGGGAAAAAATATTGCAATTAGCAAGAAAACAATAATTAGAAATTTATGTGTTTGGTATTGGTATTGGTTTGCTCGAGCTTTCATGCTTCCACGTTGGACCACGGGGGGTGCATGGTCCTAGGCTGAGGGGGGTGCACATAAGGTGAATGGGAAGCGCTGGCGCCTGGGTCCGCGCCTACTCGCCAGCGGCTCGCGTGTGCCTGCTACCGGCTACTTCCTCCCTCACTCTCTGCTGCTCGCGTCTGGACGTCTTGGCACGCGTGCTATTGCTCGCCTGCCTGCTGCTCTGCTGCTGCTGCTGCTCACGCGTGCCCCGCGAGCCCACGCGTGCTGCTGCTCACACGTGACGCGTGTTGTTGCTCGCATGCCTGGCTGCGCGCTTGCGCCAGCTGAACGCCTGCACCTACTTGAAACATGCACTGCAACATCGAAAAATACCTACTGCAACAACGAAAAAAATATACTGCAACAAACGAAAAATATGTACTACAACATCGAAAAAATATCTACTGCAACGTTGAAAAACATGCACTGCAACATCGAAAAAATCTGCTGCAATATCGAAAAAAATCTGCTGCAACAACGAAAAATATCTACTGCAACAACGAAAAACATGTACTGCAACATTGAAAAAACATATACTGCAACATCGAAAAAACATATACTGCAACATTGAAAAATTATGCTGCAACATTCGAAAAAATGTACCGTAACATCTCAAGCAGTAGTACTGTAACCTAGCAAAAAACATCTATTGGAATGACTCAAAAAAAATCTCATTGCAACATTCAAAATCATCAGTTGCAACATCAAAAAAATCATTGCAACACAGCGAGATCTAACCCAAGAGATCGCCGGAACCCTAGCTACCACCGCATCCCTTAGATCCAGAGGAGGAAGAGGAGGAGGAGGAAGAGGAGGAGGAAGAGGGCTGAGATCCAGAGAAGGAGGAGGATGGCTCAAATCCAGATCCAGAGGAGGAGGAGGATGCCTCAGATCCAGCGAGGAGCGCCATCTCTGTAACACCCAGAATTTTCAAGTTTTTAAAATAGCTAAAATTTGATTTAAATAAGCTCTAGCTTTGAGTCTAAATAATGCAGAGAATATTTTAATTGAGATCAAAATCAAATTGTTAGGTGGGGCATTTGATGATGCATTCATGTTGTTGCATTTGAATTATTGTGTGGTGTGGTTTTTATTTTATTTGTTTTGCATTCAAAATCCATGTTTGAAAATGGTTTTGGAAAATATATATAAAGAAAAAAATGAAATGAATAAACTCATCCTCCTTACCTTTGCGGCCTGGTGGCCTGGTGGCCTGGAGGCCCACGCCGGCCTGCTCACTCTTGCCCCCCCTCTCTCTCTCTTATTTTGGGCCGCCTGAGGCTGGCCGAGCAGCTCATCCCCGCGGGCTCGCTCTTCCCTCCCTTGCCGCGTTCGCGTGGGCCGGCCCAGTAGGCCGCAACGGCCGCATGCCCCCCTTCCTTGTTTCGCTGGCGGATGGGGCCCGCTGTCATCCGTGTCTTCCACCTACGAATCGTAGTTGAGCCGGACTTGTTCCGGGCAAACACCGAACCGAGGCCGAGGTTCACGGGATTGGGTGCGATTTCCGTGCGAGGATGCTCTATAAAAGTCGTTGTACCCTCTCCGCCCTCATCTTTTCCATCTATTAGCCATCGCCGCCTCCGTCCTTGCTCGCAGTGCCATCGAGGTGCCCTAGCTCCGCCCACTGCGGGGAAAGTGCTCACTCGCCGTATCTCCACCTCTCGCAAACCGTTGCCGGGGTTCTTGACGTGGTAACGAAGTTGTCCAGCGCCTCCCCTTGATTTCGCGTGCTCTCTGTTCTTCGCTAAACCACACCGAACTTGCAGGAATCCCCGCCGGCTGCTGTGCTCGTCGTCCGTCGTCTCAGTCCGGTCTCCGGCCCGGGTTGAAGCCCTAGGTGAGCCCGCGAAGTTCCCCGCTCCCTTCCTATGCTATTCCCATGGTCAGAGGTGCCAGAAATCACGCTCCCGAGGAGCTCCGACGAGCAGCTTGCGTCGGCCAGGGCGGCCACCGACCAGACTTGTTGTAGATGGCCGGCTCCCTCTCTCTCTTTCTCTTGGAGTAGTTTTCAGCCGTCCATTTGTTGATCAACGAGCGAGATTAGAAGATACCCCTTCGCGGGGTAAATTTCTTAAAGAGCCCCTGTGTTTTCCCGAAATAGAACCCACCATCCTAAAACGTCTTCCGAGAATACACTTTCTTCTTTATAAAACGTAATCCTCACCGGGTTAAAGGAAAATATGTTTCATATGTTTCAAAGTAATGTTTCGAAACTTCAAATGCTTGTATCTTTCTCATTTTAACTCTGATTTGACCCGTTCAAGTTGCGTTAGGTTTGTATTCGCGAGCTCTACATGTTAGTGTTACTATTCAATAGGTTTGCAACATTTTAATTTTTGATCTTATATTAAAGTAATTATTTTTCTATAGAAAATTCATAACTTTCATGTTTTAATTCCAAATTTCGTGATCTTTAGTCGTAGTAACGTGTAGGAGAGTTTTACAAACTTTTTATACTGTTTTGCTATTGTTGGTGTACTGTTCTAATTATGTCTCTTTATTTTCTTCGTGTATGATTGCTCGGATGATTGTGTGTTGATGCTTTGTGATCGAGTATAGACGGTGAGCAGTTTCTTGATGATCAGGAGTATTACTTTGAGTCGGACCAGCAGTACCAACAGGAAAGCTTTGATCAAGGCAAGTATAACATGGGACCATCCTTGTTGTCCTATTCACCGAAAATATTATTCATATGCATGTGTCCTCCTTGACAACCATAGAGATTTTAACTTAGCCATTGATATCTTGTTTTCTTGTCACCTATGGGTTGTGCATTTGGGTAGCTATTGCTAGCGCTTAATTATGAACAATGATATTGTAATATGACCAATGGATTGTGCAACCAACCATTTAAGATGATTTTATTTCGGTTGAAAAGGGGGCTAGAGCATGTGGGTTATATTGTTGCTCTGGTTTCTCTCCCTAAGGATTTATCTGTACGTGATCATCCGGGATATACAATACAACCGTGAGGGCTATATGGCTCTGGCTTTAGTTGTTTAAAGGACATTTTCTAGTTTGTTAGTGGTTACCTTAAATGGCGCAAGAATGGCTTGCCACGTTAGGTGTAGGATAGCCTCTAGTCTATGAGTATAGCCGAGAAGGAATTGTGCCATTTGAAAAGGGGTTTCTACATTTGCCTGCCGAGTGAATCTAATGGTCCTAACTTGTTAGACGAATCTTTAAGTGGCTTTATATGGTTCTCCGGTGTTTGAGTTTGATCTCCCCATACATTTGGAAACCATGACTCACAGTGAAAGTGTACACCTCTGCGCAGAGTTAAAAACTAGTATACTAGCCGTGCCCACGGATACGGGCGGCCTTAGAACATCTACAGATAGTTGATCACCATTATTATATCATGTTTAATTATTGTTGTTACTATTATGCTCATGTTAATGCTATTCATTATTCTTATTACAATTGATCATTGGTTTATTAATGGGAATTGGTTCATCTTGATGCTACTCAATTGCTAATTAAATGATGATTAAAAGCTAAACGCAGTCAAACAGTGTCTAGCCTTTTGTACCTCATGAACCCTGTGTTATACTTGTTGAGTACGACATGTGCTCACCCTTGCTATTTACACCACAACAGATGGAGATTGGGATGATGATTATCGTAATGAGTACTAGTCTTGGTGTCAACCAGTCAACCGCATCCCTGTGTTTGGAGCTTCCGCGAGAGATTTATTATTAGTTGCTACATTTTTTATAAGACTATGTGATATTATTCACTCGTTATGTAATAAGCACTGTGATGATACTTCTGTAATTTGTCAGCTCGTGTGCGCGACTAATTCTTGGGGCGCACATGAGTCTTTTATACGTCCTATTTTTTGTCCTTAAAAATGGGTGTGACAATCTCCCAGCCCACCCTCGACACCGTGGGCTGCTCCTAGGCCATTGCGTCGTCTCCCATTCCATCAGCGTCGTCGGGCGGGGCGCGGGCAGTGGAGCAGAAGCAATGGCAGGAGCAGCGGCAGAGCAGCGGGCGCGGGCGCGAGCGCACGGGGCGGCATAGCAGGAGCAGTGGGAGCGCGGCGCATGGGGCTATCGGCAGGAGCAGCGGGGAGCAGCGAGGCGAGAGTGGTGGAGTGAAGATGGATAAGTGCTGCGGCTAATTGAATAGGAGCGGTGGAGTGGTTGTGTCACATGGCCCGCGTCTCGCGTCCGTCCAATGCGTGTAACAGAGTCGGACGCTCGGATCCAATCATTACCGAAGGTGAATCTAAAATAATTAGCACTTAATTTTGTTTTTGTTGTGGGTGCATTGGCACCCCCCACCGTACATGCATCTTCGCCCCATTGTGCAACCACAGTTGATCTGAATTACAGACCACCATAGGCCCAAACCAACGGAAGGGCCATCTCAACTATTGGCCCAGGCTTTACGCTCAGCATGGGCCGACTAGGGCCCACGGTTGATACAATACCGGGCAATTAATTTCCCTTGGACCTCTCGAAAAAAAGCATCTGATTTACCTCGACTATTGTGTGACTCCGATTTGCCTCCCTCAGCCACAAAACCAATTTTTTACCTCTTTTAGAGATTTTGAAAGTAGTTTTGGTTAATGTGCTACAGCATCCTAAATAAGGTAAATTAGACTTCCGCAATAGTTTAGGAAGGTCAATTAGACTTTTAAAAAATATAAAAAAAATTTCAAACAATTATCCAAATATTTTTCTAGGACAATATGAATTTAAAAATACTAGAATTTAATTTTATATCAAAATTTTCATAAAAAAATGTTTTTAACTCAAAAAATATGAAATATTTTTCATAAATTCATGCTCTATGTTTTCTGAGCTAGGCACCATAGAATAGAGCAAGATTTTACTAGAAAACACATGAAGTCTGGCATCTTGAGCCCATCCAAACTGCTTTCCTACTTGATCATGTGCTTCCGGCGCATGCGCAGGCCTATGCGTTTATGACGGTGACGATAAACGAGAAAGCGGTTACGTCCATCCGGATGTTGTCGGACAAGTCACTAATGTCTATTCAGGAGTCTGAGAAGTCGCACGCCGACTACCGTTGATGGTCCAATAAGTCAGCACACGTCGTCGTCGTGATTTTCCCCCTAAAGAAGACAATGCTGCTACAAAGTTAAACCACATGATACATTTTGTTAATGTACAATAAGAGCTTGAATTATATTTTTTGTTTGGAATTTTATATGCATGTATCGATGGTTAAGCTAGATATTGCTATTGAGGGAACTTTTTTTTTGCAGTTTGCTTGGTAACGGTGGGTTGCGTGGTGATTCGTGCTATGATCTGCAAGGATTTATCTTGGTCTGCATCCTCTATTTCGTGTTTAGCCTAGTTTCAAATTTTAGAGACCATATAAGATTTAAATAATTCTAAGCAAGGAACAAAAAGGTAGAGCATGACTTTAGGAAAATATGAAATTGGTTTCCTATTTTTCTGAGTCAAAACAAAATTTCTATGAACTTTCTAATATTAAATCAGAATTTACTATTTTTAAATGTATATTTATTTCTAGGAAAAAAACTAGATAACTTTTGAAAGCTTATTTTTACAATTTTCTTATAAAGTCTAATTGATCTCCTAAACTATTGCGAAAGTCCGATTTATCTCCCTCGTAGCTGACGCTCGCCATGTAGGACAATTGACATAGTGTCGCTTCTTTCAAAGCCACTTTCAAAACCGATGACGGGGGAGGGGTTTTAAATCGGAAGGACTCAAGAGTTGGTGGAGTCTAAAAACCTAGTTTTTCAATTGAGAGAGGCAAATCGAACTCACGCAATAGTTAAGAAAGATCAGATGAATTTTTTCATTCCCTTTAAGAATAGTACTCTGGGCACAACATTAAACTGCTAACACCATTCATTTTTTAAATTGTTAGTAGCAAACATGTATGTACTCTGTATGTTGCTATGGGACATATTGCTTGTTGCATGTTCATTTGGACAATTTTGCGACCCGTAAATCTATTCACCAATACGTAGAATATAATCAAACTCTGTAGTGTCATTGGTGCACATTGTTAATTTTATTTTGGGATGGAATATATAGATATAGATATATGAACAATAAATATAGTGTAAACAATCACTACTCGAAAGGAAACAATGTAGGTAAATCTTTCTCCCTTTTTATTTTATTTTACTTGGTTGTTTTTATAAAAAGTATGTCGTGCACATTGAAGGCATAGATAAATTCCCTGCAAACCTTGTGGTCACTTGCTAAGGCTGTTTCTAGTCATTGTATTATGCCATTGTAACTGGAAACCCAGCCCACCTGCAAAATACTCAGGTCTATTTCAGTTGTATAATAATTACAATACAATTCAGCAATGCGCAGTCGAACAATTTCCAATGCTTGGCCCAAGCCAAGACAAGATGGTTGTGCAATCTTGTTATTTTTTTACTATAATTGCTACAACTACAAGACGAGAAAAAGATGAAAAAAATCTAGTCTATCAGTGTTGTTTTTTAAAAATCCTGTTGTAAATGTTCTATCCGTAACAATGGGTCCAAAAGTTGTACATGGGTTTTTTCTTACCTTAAATGTTATTGTCCAAGCTAAGACGTATCTCCACGATGGTACAATTTTTATGTCTCTTCTTTTTATTAATTTCATGGTACCATAGAGAAATTTTCTACATATAACATCTAATTAATGATTTGCCTACCCAATACCCATATAAATATTTAACTAATGATGAGTATTTTAGAATCCACTGGGTTAGCGGTTAGCCTAACTGTATCCCAACAACAACAAGCAGCAGTGGAACCTCTTCAACGTCATCAAGCAGGAACACAGAGCCAGTGAACTTGTTGCCCGCCAAAGAAAAGAACAAATTGCCATTCTCCTATCGTATATAATACATAATCTTGCCTCATCAGCTCATCTTGATAGGCCTGATGCTTGTGCTAGGCAAGGCTGCTTTCTTTCTCGCTTTGGTACAAAGTGTGTCTCCAGAAAAGACCTCATACACAAACGCAATTATTAAATTCAATAGTTATGTTATGATAATGGAGTGTTTTATGATTCGCCACAGAACGAAGACCTTTAGGTTCGTGAATGAATTTTTTTTTTATTTACGTCGTGTTCATGCTTAATTTTCTGTAGGTCCGGCCCGTTCCATGATGATGGCGCAAGTGCAACATGGCACGGTAGGCTGCCGAGCACGGCACCACTTCTAGGCGCGTCTCGAATATTTGTCAAGTTTTTTTTAAAAAAGACTATTTCTCAAAAAACACATATTAATTGCGCTTGCAGTGCGTTCAATTCCATGGGATGGGAGCGTATTGTTGATCTGAAATTGACTCGTTGACTACTCGGAAGCAGCGCGTTTTGTTTTTTTAAACGTAAAGGCAGGAGCCCTACCTTTCAATTAAGTAGAATAGAATTGGTCTAGTTTTTTTAAAAAAAACTAAGCATAAAAACCTTACAGACCCACAGATCCTCCAAGAACACAAAATTTCTGATGACCAACCCACGACAACCCTCTTACACACAAGGCAACACAGAAAACAACCACGCACACCGCATGTTCTCATTGTCAGGCTTATCACAAACAGGAGAAGAGCAGCTCTGACTTCTCACAGTCATTTAGTATCCCCTCTATAACAACTTCGCCTAGCATGGCGTGAACGAGTCCTCGAGCAGTGCAGATGGTAAGGAAGCATTACGTCACGATTTGGTCCAACATAGCTGGTCCATTGAGGCCACTAAGATCCTCCAGCGACTTGATGACAAAGTAGGACATCGGGCCTTTGAAGAGGTTGACGTAGCGCAGCAAGGCCATCTCCCTAGTTTCACCTTCTTCCTGTATGCCTAGCCTTTTCATGAGCACTTGCCTTGCTTTGCTCTTCGCATCACCACACGGCCAAGCAATGGCTGCTAGACATGTGCTGCACAGGGATGGCTTGCCCGACCTCTTCTTCTCCCTTCATGGCTTCACTGGCCCATGTTGCTGTGGAGGAAGCAGGGGTGGCTGGACAGGTTTAGTTAATTAACTGGATGAAGTTTGCGAGCGCTACCGCGTGACCATCATTCTCTGGTGAAGGTGGCATAGTGTGTCCCTGCCCTCCAATGTCACGGGGTGCCCGGACTTGTAGCGCGGACGCCTGGTGTACACACAACCCTGCTGAAAACGACACCTTCTCCACATGGTTCTCGTTGTTGCTTCCGAGGTCGCCTTTGCTGGCTCTGAGGATGCAGCAATCTTCAATGTGGGTGTAGTGGCCTCAACAGTCCCTAGGCCTAGCATTGGAGCCGATGAACCTGTTGTCTGGTCCTCTAGTTGTATAGCAGAACAGGAGGGCTCAACATTTGTTGAGGCTGAGGAGACCAGAAGTGAGTTCGACTCACCATCGACAGCGTGAGTGGGTGAGCAACATGAAACGAAACTCAAAGGGAGTTCCTTAGATGCAACAGTCTCTATTTGGCGAAGGGCATCCTCGATGTCCTGAATTGTCACCTCTGCAGACTTGTTGATTGTTGTCGCCACTTTTACTAGGGAGCCAATAGGGGCAATCTCCTTGAGCCTGTGATGTTCATCTCCTAATAAACTCTTTGGTTCCTGGCTCGGTGTTGTAGCCGCGGCTTCACTCCTAACGAATTTGAGATGGAGGGGCGTGTCATGCAACTGGTTCAGCCTGTCATAATGTGCTTGCATACAAGCTATCGTCACCCGGTTCCCACCGCCTGAAGCTATCTTCAACTCTTCTGTCACAGCACCTGACTGAAGCACAAGATTCTCCATGAGCCTCATCCATTTTTCGTTGGCTTCTTGCAACTTTTGTAACTCTGTACTGAGCAGCAAGGAGAATTCATTACACAGGCTTCGTATCTTTGCGTCGAGGATCTTCATGATTTCATGCTGCAAATAATTAGCATGTTCAGTAAAGAAATGCTGAAGTGTAGAATCATCGCTCCTTGGGTGCGGGCGCTCAGTGCGGCAATCATTCTGGTGACCCAAGGATTGTTCCTCCTGTGGAAGGCGTTGTGGTAGAGGCGGATGACAAGGCATGACCGACAGACAGGGATGTTGGTGGCGTTGACGACAATCCCGCTCACGATGGCCTGAGCGGCGACACCGGAAGCAGGTGATGGGATCTTGGCAAGCAGCAGCCCAGTGGCCCCGTGCAAGGCAGATAAAGCAGCGGCCTTCAGTGATCTTCCGAATGCGGGGAGAGAGGCGAGTCGTGCTCCCGTCATTCCTACTGCGATGGGTTGGCGAGGGGTGCAGCTCTTCCTGCGGACACTCGACCTTTCTCTCCCATGTCTTCCGCGATGAATTGATGCCTGAAGAAGCAGAACACGAAGACTGCACAGCAGAGGGTGATAGATGAGGGCCGTCAGCGAAGCGAACTCGAAGACTTGCACGATGGGGAGGAACTTTACGACGAGAAGGATCTATGATAATTGATTTGAGCTTGTGGCCCTGCGGTTGCTGCTGTTGATTTTTGCCTGATGAAGAATGCTTTAGGATATCTGCGTAGGTAGGGCTTGTCCTAGGCTCTGACTCAGGCGTTGGTGGCACTACCAGGTCGTCACCAGCCTGTGGTCGGCGTTGATTGAGTGGCGGTGGCGGTGGTGGAGTGTCCATGGAGCCGTGTAGATCAGTCGTTGACGAGTTGGGGTTGGAGTACTGGTGGTCGGAGTTATAGCAGCTAGTGGTGGGTGCCTGCCCAGCAGTGGCACGTTGAGAGGCGGTGACAATGGATGCACTTGGGATTCACCAGGACGAGGAAATAGCAGTGGCCAACAGAACCTCATCCACATCCTCATCGTCGGAATCGAGCAGGCCAGGACCGAATGTGGAGGTGGAGGCTTCTAGCGGCGGCGGCGACGCGTGAGTTCGGAGCGGCGGTGGGTCAAGCATGACGGGGATGGAGGCTTGAGTGAGGCAGTCTTCGTCTTCTTTCTTGGCGGCGAGCTTGGTGGCGGCTGCCATCGACTCTGTAGCAGCTCTGTTAGGCTTGGGCCTAGCGTCGGCGTCGAGGCAGGCGGACGACTGAGCTCCTCGCCCGCGGTCAGCTCCCCCGCAGCGGCGAGCCTCCCCGCGGTGGCCGTTGAGCGGCGCCCGCGAGCACCGTCGCCGACCAGGAGCTCACATCGTGTCCGGTGGCAGCTGTAGCAGCGAAGTTCCTCCCAGTACGCGCCGCGAGAGGAGACACAGACGGGATGGAAGGGGAGAGCGTGTGGAGGAAAGCTCGGATCTACGAGCTGCAGGCCGTAGGAAGCTGGACGCTGGAAATCAACGCGGCGGCGGCGGCGCAGGCACTCCTGTGACCCAAGTACCCAATCCGGCTTTAGCGTGAGACTCCCTCGTGACTCTCTCCCTCTCGACTGCTCGGTGGGCTGGTGGGGGCGGGGGCACGCGGTGGCGGCAGCCGGCGGGCACTGGGAGTCGGCGCAGGCAAGCGGCGGCGCGTGCTCACGGGGCCGGGCGGCGCGCTCGCAGGCGCACGAGCGGTGCGGGGGTCCGTCTGCACGCTGGCGTAATTCAGCAGCGCGTTTTGTAGAGCGCTGCCATGTGCCGTCCGTCCACATGCAGCGTGGCAATATTGTTACTCCGGAGCAAATTCCAAACGGCACGTCGCCGTCGGCACCTGGATACTAAGCATCCGAGCGTACTGTATGTACTATTTATTTGTATATACTGTGGATCGCTAGATCTTGAAACGGCACAAATCTGAATCCAAATTTGAAACCAAAGGAATCTTTATACTCAGATCATGAGCGGAATCTTTATATTCCTACTCAGATCATGAGCGTATACTAGCGTAAAATAATGTCCGGTATCAACACAGCTGGGGCCTTCCTTTGAATAAACAACTTGTTTTAGACGGGCAAATCGAACCGCTTGGTATATGCAGTAAAAAAAAAACCGTCAGGCATGTGGGAGAGTTTTACAGCAAAAAACAGCATATCTGGTGTGTTTAGTTCGCGAAAATTTTTGGCTTTGTCTAATGTAGTACTTTCATTTGTATTTGTCAATTAGTGTTTAATTATGGACTAATTAGGCTCAAAAGATTCGTCTCGTGGTTTTCTACCAAACTGTGTAATTAGTTTTTTTCGTCTACATTTAATGCTCCATTCATATGTCAAAACATTCGATGTGACGGAAAATCTTGAAAATTTTTGGCAACTAAATGTGGCCATTATGGAGCTGTCTCAAGAATGATTTGATATAATATTATCTCAAGCAATTTATTCATGGACGGCTGGAAATTAAAAGGGTCTTGGAAAAAACAGGAACAACTTCTTACTCCACCAGACAGACAGGCAGACAGCCAGTATAATCCTTCCAAGACGACGCCCTCATGCCACTATGCGCTGGATCCAGTTCGCCCGTGGATGGCACATCGTTGGTCATTGGCTCTTTGCGCTCCCTCCATATCGGATTTAGAAGTCGTTTAGAATAGCGACACGGTCTCCAAAACACAATTTTGGTCCTGTTCATCCGGTTTATAATCCGTATTTTTTAGCTTGTTTTTTAGTCAGAATAGTATTTTTCTCTCACAACAAATCAGCCAACAGTATTTTTCAGCCGGCTTATCAGCACAGCCGAACGGAGCCTTTGACCTCTTGTTTCTATAAAAAATATTTATGAAAAAGCGATATATGTATACTTTTATGAAAGTATTTTTCAAGACAAATGCCTTCACCTCCTCGAAGGTGCTGACGCACACGCCCACGGGCTGGTTCCTATAGGACTACGCGGTGGCGGCTGTCTTCTCCAAGATGTCGAGGTTGACGTAGGGTGCCTGCCGGGCTGCCCTGTGACAGTCATGGCTGTTCTAGATCTTCCGCGTGTCGGCGCTGTTAATTGCGCAGCCGGCCGTACATTTATACGACGTGATTTGCCAGAGTTCGTTTCGAATTGTCAAGGTAGTGAGCATACGTGAAGATCAAAAGTCTCCGGGTTGATCTTTCGGAAAAAGGAAGTCTCCGGATTTTTTTCTGGCTTGCCCAGGATCGGACACAATAATGAACTCCTGTTGCAAACCGTAGTAGTTTTGTAGAAACTTTCTATTTCTATTCAACGATGTCCTGCACCACACATTTTCGATTCCGATCCTGTCACCATGTATGGCCACGGATCAAACTCTTATGGTCGATCTTAATTATCCTTCCTCCAGTATATATATAGTTGAGGGCGGGCACCAGGCATATATATAAGTTCGTATAGAATACTCTTCATTGTCCGGTTGTTAGAGGTAGACGGACCAAACAAATGGATTGGCGAAAAAAAGAGCCTGAAATTCTACCTCTTTATTATTAGGGATAGATTGATATAGATACTATAGGTTATTATCTCTTCTTTGTGACACATGTATATTAGTACTTTGTGGTGCGGCAGTGCTAACACTCGAACGTTCAGACGGATGCCCTCGTCTGGATGCCCACGCGTTGCACTCCATTTTGCGTGCTCCACGCAGGGCCCGCGCCCCCCGAGTGACAAGAGGGGAAGGGGGCAGCGCCTCCAATTCAGAAGGATCCGGCCGCGACATTGTATGGATGCTATACCAGTGCCGAGAGGAGGACACACCGAGACGATGCAATAAAAGGTGAGGAGGAGAGATACAACACCCGGTCAGCTTTTAAAATATCCAAATGCAACAGTTGCAACATACGTCCGAAGGCAGATAAAACACTTGAAACATGCTTCTGAATTTGAAAAAAACACTTGAAAACACTTGAAAAACCATTGAAAACATAAGCAATATCTAGATGAAACACATGCAACGTATGTATAAATCATATGCAACATCCAGATAAACACACTTGCAACATGCGTCCGAAAAACACAGATAAAACATTGGTAACAGACATTTGCAACATACGTGTACAACCATTGCAACATATGCAACATCCCGATCTACTTTTGCAACATCCATCTAAAACACTTGTAACATACCTCTAAAACATCTGAAACACTCGAACATACTCTTGCAACATGCGCTTTCAGCAAAATATGGCAGCCAGGTGGGCGGAGAATGGCACAGTAGGAGCCGGCTGTGCAGTCACAGTGGAGAAGGTTGATGGCAGCGAGTGGGCGGCTGACTCGGCGATAGGGTGCACACGGTGCCTGCGGTGGAGGCGATAGCAGTAGTCGGGTGATGTTGCCTCGTGTCACTACTACAGATTGATTTATCATTGTCGTCACTTTCACTGCTGTAGCGATAGAAGCGACAGTATGATACCTCCACCATTGGTTGATCGATAGCGAGGCCTCCTAAGGAAGGAAGCCGGCAGTTAAAATTGTTACCACCGATGGGTTAACGGTAGATGCGGCGGTGGTATTGGGGTTGCATTTCCTCTATCGTATGAAAAGTCGGGCCGACTGGGATACGTGTTTTGGCCGGCGGTCCAAAACTGGCGTTTGGTCAACTGGCGGTAAAAATTCAGCGTGAGTGTTGAATGCCCTCAACTTCTAAGGCCATCAAATCACCATTACTTCCGCCGTCTGAAGCCAAAGATTCATACCCACTGCTCTACATATTCTTCAAGCCCGATGCCCTCTGAAACCACCCCTTTTCTTCATCCATCATCCCCCTTCTCTTTCAATCTACAAAGAAAATGTCAGACTGCCCCATCAAGTTTCCAAGAAGCCATCGTCCAGCGAGGATGACTTGCCAGCCCACCAATCCTCCGAAGAGGACGTCTCCTCCGATGACTAGATGTCTTTTGATTATAGTCCTTCATGGAGCTCCGAGAAAGAGGACCCGGAGGAGGAGGATGAGGACGAGGACGAGGAGGACGACGTCGACATCGATGATGACGATGACTTCGACTCGCCTCCTCCCAAGCAAGCGAGACGAGCATGATCTCCTCTCTGCGAGAGGATCATATTTAGATTAAGTAGTTTATAGTTAGTATAAGTAGTTTTAATAGTTTAGGTTAGTTATTATGTTTTCGGATGAGTACAATCATATACTTGTCCAAATTGTATTTATCTGTATATGCAATGAATTAATGAAAAAAAGTTCTTTGAAATATTATGTTTCCTACTGTTGCTCTTGCTACTGTAAGGTCCTAAATGGCTAGAGGGGGGTGAATAGCCATTTCAAAATTCTACAAACTTTACTCAACAACAAAGTTAGTACAAAAAGATGGCGAAGTTAATTCTAGCACTAGCTCAATTACACTATGCAAGCCACCTAAACAATCCTAGTAGATATGAAGGCTATAATCTCTAATCCACACCAACAAGGCTAAGTCACTACTTACTCTACTCCTAGGTGAAAGAGATACACTACACAAACTAGGAGCTAGAATCTACAAGAGATAACAAGCTAAACAACTAGCAAGGTAGACAAGTAAGTAAAGGAGTGAGCATGTATTGTTATACCGACGTTGATGAGTAGAGATATTTCTAATGAGCCAATCAATCAATGCAATCACAAACATAAGATGAACTACTCGGCAAAGAGATGACACAAGATTTTTTACCGAGGTTCACTTGCTTCCCGGCAAGCTAGTCCTCGTTGTGGCGATGCACCCACTTGATGGATCGTGAGCTAATTGACTATCAAGAGTCAAACCCTCAGCGAGTACCGCTCATCCACTCACAAGATGGGGATCCTTCAAGCCACGAGCTCCACTAGAGTAACCAATTCACAAACTCCTGCGAGGAAGGCTCAAGAACCCCTCACAATCACTTAGTGAGGCTCGAAACAATCTCCAATCACGAGCTCAACACCACCGCTGCTCCAAGCCATCTTGGATGTTGGGAAACACCCAAGAGTAACAAGAAATCCGCAGCCAACTCAAAGATCAAGTGCCATTAGATGCAAATCACTAAGCAATGCACTTGAATCTCACTCAATCTCATTAGAGTGTGCAACCAAGCAAGGAGATGAGTGGTGGGGAAATTCTCTAGCTCAAAGTATGTCTCAAGTGTTCAATGAGTCAAGAGAGTGGTCCCAAAACTGGCCAAACATGTATATATAGAGATACCCCTTTGGATAGAGCCGTTGGGCAAAAATCGGGGGCACCGGACGCTCCGATGCACAGGCATCGGACGCACTCAGCAGCGTCTGGTGCACCAGATCTCGCCATGTGTCTTGCACGTTCAAAGTCCAACGATCGTTTCAGCGAACACCGGACGCTCCAATGCTTTTCATCGGACGCTTGACCCGCAGTGTCCGATGCGGTCTAGTAAGCTCCCTGAGCTCAGAAACGCGCATCAGACGCGTCAGACGCAGCACCATCGGACGCGCCACCATGTCCTATGCTCTCCAGCTCTTTTGCCACGCGCCACGTCAGCAGGCATCGGACGCTGAACAGTGTTCAGCCAGCGTTCGATGCAAGATCGTCGGACATGCCGGTGCAGCCACCCAACTGCGCAGCACCTAAGGTTAGCCACCGAACGCGTTCGGTGACTCCGGAGCCAGCGTCCGGTGCAACGTCCGATGGTCCTTTCGCCTCTGAAACTTTGCCTCCGGCATAGTGGAAAATAGACGTTTCACTTCCACAAAAGCGCCGAATCCCGCGCTCGCAAGCTCGGCGGGAGGGAGAGAGGACCCCAAACCCCTCTCTACCGCTCAAACTCCATCGCCTTCGCAATTGTGCTAACAGCACCAAGTGTACATCACCATGTGCGTGTGTGTTAGCATTTTCACAATCATTTGACAAGGCGTTACGTTAGCTCTCTACTAGATCCTAATGCATATGCTCAAAGATTTTGACCTAGTAGCACTGGATTCATGAGATGACCGTGATTGCCACTCTTGATAGTCGGCTAATAATCCTAAACCCGGTCAATCACTTCTCTACTCATCTTAGACCGGCAAAAGAAAAATCTTATGAATATATCTTTGCCTTGATCATCTTACTCCGAGTCCATCTCCAAGTGCTTGTACTCCATGATCATCATCTCCAAATTCAGGCACTTCTTCTTTGTGCTCTTGTGGTCATTACTCCATGCCACCATACACCTTCATCACAAGTGTTGCTATGCCTAACTCAAAAACACTCAATACAATGACATTAGCAACTTGGTGTCATTAATTACCAAAACCAAACTTGGGCTTTCAGCTACCTATCTTTGATCCTTGCTATATTCCAGGAGATATCGCTATGCGATGAATGTTTTTTCTTTTTCTGTATATATATGAATGAAAAGGAAAAACTGTCATGTACGGTTCAGGTTCTAGGAGAATCTAATAGCAATTCAACTGTTGACAACCGCCGTATTATAGCGTTGGATTTACGTGGCAATGGTCGGCTTAATACGGATACTGTTTACCTTATCCTGTGTCGTCCGTTCTCGCTGCCGATCAATCTGGACCGTCCGTTTGGAAAAGAAACCTAGAACTACCCGGTCCGTTCTCCGACTCCCTTTGGCCCTGGCGGCGCATTGGCAGTTGTTGGAACCACTAAAAAACCCCAATACAAAGCCATTAGTCCTCCCCACCCGTTGCTTTATCTTCATTCTTCCCACCAGTTGCTTCATCTTTATTCTCCCCACCAGCCTTTGCTTGCCCTGCCTCGAGCACCTTGCATTGTCGTCGTGGACAACGCCCCGTGATGGTTAGATGGATTCGGTCACCCCCGCTGTTTGCATTTGGTTTCAATTGGTTTTTGGTTTGGTATCAGTTTTGTTCATATTAGGAATTTCTTCATTGCAACAGATGTCTTACTTCGTAAGAAGCCATTACAATATGAGCAACCTTGCCTTTTGGTGGCTAGGGGTGGCACCAGGACCCCAGATGACGTTGTTTGCTACTTGGGGACAGAGCATTCACCTGGACCGGCTGTTGATTGTTGAAGCCGTTGTTCATCACCTCCTCGGACCACAAAATTTGACAAGAATCATTCAAGACCCTGTTTGTGGAGAGATTTTTGTGCTTTGCAGGACTAGACAGGAAGTAAACATACTTTATAGATACAATGTGTTCATGGACGGAGATGTTGTCATCTTCGCTACGGTTCACTACCTCTGGCTTTCGACACCGCATCAACCAATTGAGTACCTTAGTAACTGCCTACCCACCGACATTAAGTCTTAGAATTTGTGAAACTTTTATGTTAATGAAGTTTATATGTACTGATGAAACCTTTGGATTAGTTTGTTTGAGTACTGCATAATCATTGAACTATTACTTCGATTGAACTGTTAATTGAATCAGTTGGTCTTGATTGTGGTCCATGTGTACACCTCTATATAAGCATAGAGGATCCAAAACAAGCCTTCTTCTACAGGCATATAGTACCCTGAACCGGCGGTGACATGGCATTTCATCTTGGTGGGAGTTTGAGGGTTTTGAAGGACATTTTGGTGCCTTGGTGGGAGGCAAAAGTGTAGACAAAAGACCTGGGCTAACCTCTTCACTCAGAGTGTGCAACACTTTGAACCCTGACTGCTCTATGGCTGCATCTAGCTCCAACTCCTCCTAGTGGTCAGCACCATCCCAGGGCGCCGTCACGAGAAGAACATCGACTTCCAACGGAGGAGGCTACAACGGGAGGGGCCGCCCATCCCATGTTGTGTCGAGAACCACCCCTACGCATACCAGCCACCACTTTTGTGTCGCTACGGCTTGAAGACGTCTCGGTGAATTTCGTGGAGTGATGGAAACCTAGGATGTCTGTACCATAGATGCTATAGGGTAAATAATGTAACTCGATTTCTTTCTTATTCATTTTGTTTTCGCAATGCAAATACTAAAATCCCGTTGTACTTATAGTAATTTGGTTTTTTCGTAGCCCAACTTAGATTACGTGTTCTTTAAGTGGCACAATTCCTAATATGAAAAATTTCTGAGGACTCTGATTTTAGATTTACGTAACAAGATTTGTGAGCTGAAGGCAGAGGCTAATGTTACAACAAATGAAGAATATCTGCAGGAGGAGGAAGAGATTATGCCACAGATTAAAGAAATGGCCAGGGTTCCAATGAAGATGATGGAATATTTTGTACCTTTGAGAAAGAAATGTGCTTTCTGTTCTTCTTTCACCTATTTTGTACTTACCTTAGTTCTTGGTATGTTCATTGACAAGTTGCTTAGTTCACCATAGTAGATTCAAGTATTAATTTATGATGTATTGGACTGAAATATGTCACTTTTGTACAACTAGTATTAAACTAAATGCAAGGTAATTATCCAGGTGTTCAATTTATTGAAATATAAATTCTAGTACATCCAAGTATTAATTGATGTGTTGGACTGAAATCTATCACTATTGTACAACTGTTGTTGAACTAAATGCAAGATGATTAACCAGGTGTTCAATTTATTAAATTGTAAATAATAGTAGATCCAAGTATCGATTGATGTGTTGGAGGCATCCTACTTCCCTAGACACTGGGCCCTGGTACAGGGGCAACCAATTTATTGAACTGTATACCTATGATCCTACCACACCTTCCTCCCATTCATTCTCCACTCTGCTCCCTTGCTCTGCTTCACCCTACTAGCATTGGACGAAAGACAGCCTCTCGCGTGCTCACTACTCCTTCACCTCCAAGCTCGTCGGCGCACAAATCTTCAGCGCGTCATCCCTCCTTCTCTGCTTTATCCGGATCTAAGGTAACTGCACTGGATCCGCTCTTTCATCGGATTCTTTATTCCTTTATATTGCTCTCTTGTGCTCTCTGCTCCTTCACCTCCAGTCTAGCTACAGTAATTTTGTTGGATCTGCAGATGAAAATGCATCTTTTCGTTCTGGAGTTTGTGGCCTTGTATATCTATAGAATGCAGCTTGTGAGCCTTATTATCCTCAGTATTGGTTCACCGAATCAGTGCTTTGTGAACAAAGTCGATGAGCTAAATGAAAGTGTACCAATGGATGTGGATAGGGTTGTAGTGGTCAAGACTAGAGATGACATGGAGATTGACAACGATCCCGTGGAGGTCGACAACGATCTGTAGGATATTGCGAAGATTCACAACGATTCCATAGAGGCCGACTAGGATCTGCATGAAGAATGATTAATTATGCAACCAATGATGCACATATGAAAGTCTTTTAACTTTTGCATAGTGTCTGCCTAATTAGTATCTGCATTTTACCTTTCGGCATGCTTGTTAGCTTGGTAGTGTCCACCTACTTATTCGGTATGAATGTATGGAACTCAAGTTGGATTCCTTTTAATCCGAGAATACTGACATTGTGCTTTCCTTATGTTTTCTAAGTGCACAGTTTGGCTTTCTTTCAATATAAATCTGTGTGCCTTATTATTCACCATCAAACTCAAGTTGGCTTCCTTTCAATCTAAGTACTGAAATTGTGCTTTTTTTAGTTTTCTAAGTGCGCAATTTCGCTTTGTTTCAATGCCAAACGTTAAGATTGTGTGCCTTAGTTTTCATCACCATATCATACGGAGGTCTCCAAGTGGCAATAGGACCCAGTCGCTGGTGATCGTACTGTGCATTCACCGTCGCTTAGTTGCAAAATTTTCAATCCCGCGTTTGAACCCTCTCGTGCGGAACTGATGAAAGTTCGATTCTCGCGTGGCGTAAAAGTTACGCAGAGAGCACATAGCTTTTCTTATCCTCATTGCTGCTATTCATCATCGCCGCTCTTGCTCATCACCACTGCTCAGCTCTTGCTCCGCACTGGTGCACATCACCGGCTTGTCAGCACAGATCGACCGGCACACGAGCTGCTGCTATCACCGATGATGCCACTCGTGCTCACCACCGCCAGATCCAAAGGCAAGTGTAATAAAGCCTTACTCGCATCATTGTCCCTTTTCCTCGAAACTCATCTCCTTACTAATGTTTATTGATACAATTCCATGGCAAGGCGTCCTCATCTCTTCGGCTGGTGGTGTCCTTTCAGATGAAGGAGGCCCACAACATGAGGAACACAGTGGACAACCTCTCAAACGATGTGCTTGCCAACATTTTTAGCTACCTCCCCGCCCGATCCTTGTGCTGCTACAAGTGTGTCTGTTAGTCCTAGAGGTGCGTCATCTCTGACTCCTATCAACGTAAGAAACTTTTATAGACTGTCATCGGCTTCTTCTATGGCACCTGGTGGAAGGGCAATCGCCACTTCACCAGTATCACCGGTGAATGTTCCTACTTGTCCTTCTTGCCCTTCCTCCTTAAAAAAGTTCTATTATCAGATTGTAACAGCGGCCTTGTCCTTTGCTGGTGTGCTGGGCCTGATGGATTACGTCGCTACGTTGTCTGCAATTCGACGACTGACAAATGTCATGTATTGCAGTGTAGCATCCGTTCTGTTGGTCAGGCTCGCTTAGATTTTGAACCAACATCCTCACACTTTCATGTGATTGAATTTGTTGAGGTGGAGGGTGTGTGCGTAGGTGCGGAGATCTACTCATCTAAAATTGTAGCATGGATCTTTAAGAAATCTGAATGGGGCGAGGGTAGTATTGTTCTACGTTCAAAATCAAGAAGCGTTTTTCTTAATGATTTTATGCACATAGTTGAGTACTCTGTGATAGTTGTTGTGGATATGGAGGGAAGACATAGAAGATAATTCGTAAACCAGGTGGTGCTAAAATGTCTATCCATCAAACTCTGGGTCACTTGTTTGTGTTGTGCTGATTTTCGCAATAGGTCTTGGCTTTTAGTGTGGATACTTGAAGACTATGGTAATGATAACTGGATTTTGAAGCATGTTGTGGACATGGAGGAACTGTTTGGACGTATGAATATTAAAGTTGGTTTTGAGCTTTGTCATGAGAAGTACAGAGTGATTACAGTTCACCCAAAATAAAATTTTATTTTCTTTGTTAGGAAGGATAGAACATTAATTGCATATGACATGAACCGTAGAAAGGTTCATGTCATCCATGCCTATGTCATCCGCTTTTGTAGATTAAGAGGGCGTTTCCATATGAATAGATCTTACTATCTTCCTTACGTTCCCTCGTTCATAGAGTCGTTAGCAGAGTAGTAAAGGTGCATTTCTTGCATTTTATCGTCACGACAGCCTTTGTTCAGGTAGGCAATTGTTTTCATTCTATGTATGTATAGGCCAATTTTAGCTTGTTGACTAAATGAATGATATGTTCAATATTATTAATTATGTTGTTTTGTTCAAGTTGTGGATCAGAGATGAATAAGAGATGTTCCATGGTGCATTGGCTACCAATCCAAAGGATGCACTAATTATATTCATTTTACCTTGCAAGCAGGAGTGCCACAAAGAAGGAGCACAGCTATGTCATTTCGTTATGTAAGTCTGTATAGATCTATACCTTTAGTATACTCTATGTATCGCTTGTGTTAGGACATCAGTTTAGAAAGATGTTATGGTAGCGTCTATTGTTATTGTAAAAAGTACTCTTGTTTGTGAACATGATTTATGGATATAATGATTATATATATGTATGCTTTGTGTTCATGAAGCTATTAAGGGCCCAGCTGAATTTGTAACTATTGTGAAACAGGATGAAATTCTGTCACCGTCGCTATACGTATGATGCGGCAGGGATCAAAAGTGTATCACCGCCAAATCCTTTAGTAGCCCAATACCGACTAAACGATCATCAAAGGTGGATCGTGGTGCAAAGCGACAGTGACCATGATCTTTGTACTGGCGGATCATACGCTGAAGTGATGGTGGTGTTAACCTCTACACAGGCGTCTCGGCCGTTGAACCGACAGTGAACATGCACCACTGACAATCGGGTCGAAGTACAAGACGACGCTGCTGGTGACCACTACATAGGTGGTTGATGTGCCCACACAACGGTTTTGATAGCCTCGACACATGCGGATCATAAGCAATACGGCGGTGTTAGTGTATACCCAGACAGCTGGGTTGTGTTCCAATGCGACGGAAGTAAGGACCTTATCATGGACGGATCATAAGCTAATACGGCGCTGTGAGTATACACCGCAGACGGTCTCAGATAGCGATGGTGAAGGCTATGACTATCATTGTCGATAGCTTACTGCCGAGGCCAAAATTAGACTATGATGTGGGTTATGACGCGACTGTGAAAGGTGTGAGTGTAGTAGTGCATGGCGAGCATGCCGCAGTGGTGTGGTCATGAGAGAGCACACCGCGGCGGTGTGGGCGCGGCGGCGGTGGAGAGGAAGACTGGCGGGAGGCGTGCGGGAGCCACGGCGGAGCTGGTCGCGGAGCGCAATCGTGGTGATGCGTGATTTTTTTTTGTCTACAGTGACCGGAGGGGAGCGGAGTGAACAGATAGGAAGGGATCGGCTTTTGGACGTCCGGTTGACCTACAGGGGCATCCGCTGCGGACGGACGTCTGTTCCCAACATTACCTTTTGTGGTGGAGAGGTGCGTATTGGGTCTCTTATGTATGCAACAAAACGAATCTGGTAACTTAGGGCGTCCCCAACGGCGTTCAAATTGCCAGCTCCCGTGAAATGCTATTGGTCGTTGAGTAGAGAGACAAACTCGCTAGCGCTTGCATAGTCGCCTGTCTCGCACGGAGTCCGAAAAGTTCCATCTCTCAAGTTGTGACAACCTGCGTATCTATCCTCTCCACTTTTCTATTTTTTGGAGTTTCCAGTTTCTAAATCGTAATCGATTCAGTTCTCTTGTTGGGGACGCCCTTACTGAAAGAAGTCCTTAATAGAAGGATTGATTCCACATCCTTCTAAAATAAAAAACACCATATTTTGGCTACTATAATTAATATTACTCATGTCAGATTGCTAGTCTCAAACATAATATGCACTAAAGGAGAAAAAATACACCGTTTTATATTATCTATATATATAATATTAAAGAACCAAATCCCCTCCCATTTTTTGGTCTGTTACTCACCTAACTAACTCAATGAATGTTGGAACTATCTCTGTGGATTATCTACATGCTATAACCCTCCTATTTTATATAGATATAGAAATCCTCATCCTAATCCTAATCCTAATCAAATAAATCCCCCTAATTCCTAATCCAAATAGAAAAGATGGGAGTCCTAATAATAATATTGACCCACGACAAGTTTCCTTGTTTCGGTCTTATTTATTTTCTCTATTTTCCAAGAATGTTATGACTTTTTTTTGCTGTACCAGTTCGGTTAGGTTCAGTTACGTTTTTCTTTTTTCATCACTCTCAACAACTATATGTGTTCCATTCTGTTATTTTCCTGGACGTCGAGCATTAGTTCATGCAGATGTAGCTCTAGAACAGGTCGTTATAAGTCATAACGGCTAATTGAAAGGCAGAGCTCATCATGAGTTCATGTAGCCCACGCTTGATTAATCGCAATATAAAAGACAAATTCAGAGAAATTTTGGGCCAACAAAACTTTTTGATAGTTTGAAATCTGAGCTAAGGATAGGGTCAGTGACTCAAGAGGACTCAGCAAAAATGGCTCAGATTATTCAACAATTGCGTAATAACTAATTATTATAATAAAAAGAAGAAAAAATAAGTGATAACGACCCGACACCCATAAGCTCACTCGGCCGAGCACCCGGCCGATTTGCGTGTCAGCCCATAAAGCTATTATTTCTCTTGGCCCGGCCCAGGTGAAGCACCACTTCAGGTTCGCTTCTCATCAAAGCCTAGAGTTAAAACGTCCGCGGCTCTCTTCTCGCCCCATCTCGTAGCTAGGGTTTTAGGGCTTTCTTCTCAGCTCCCCATACCCCCCATTCGCACCCCAATGTAGCTACAGACAGTCTCCTTGGCGAAGAAAGAGCCAAAGAGAAAACAGCAGCCACCACCGTCGGCGGCTCCCACAATGAAGAAGGGGAGCAAGGTTGTGCCCCCACCGAAGAAGGCGAAGAGAGCGCCCAAGAAGCAGAAGATTCTCGAGTCCTCTGACGATTCTGATATGGAGCTGCAGCAGCAGCTCCAAGAGGACTCTGACCCAGGGGAGGATGCAACTTTGTAGTTTGGGTGTTTGAAAGCCCAAGTTTGATTTTGGTAATTAATGACACCAAGTTGCTAATGCCATTGTGATTAAGTGAATTGAGCTAGGCATGGCAACATATGTGGTATGGAGTGGTGGCCACAAGATCACAAAGAGATGGTGCATGGACATGAAATGACGATCATGGTGGAGGAGGGCACTAGTTTCGAAGAAAATAAAAATAGGTTAATTCCACCCCTTTTAACCTTTCAAAAAAGATTCACTAATCTAAAGAAAAACAAAAAAGGAATTCCATTGAATTGTATTTTTATTGATCAATTAGAATTGCCCTATAAAGGACCCGAAATACCTTGCTTACATATCATTGGAAAGTGCATTAACATAAATACGGCAATAAGCAGAGGTAGTACAAAGGTATGTAAACTATAAAAATGAGTCAAAAGAAATGATGATCATGGTGATCAAGCATGAGGAGATGGACATGGAACAAAGTGATCAAGGCAAAGGTATAATCATAGGGTTTGCTTTTGTCGGTCTAAGATGAGTAGAAAAGTGATTGACCGGGTTTAGGATTGATAGCCGACTATCAAGAGGGGCAATCACGGTTAGCTCGTGAATCAAGTGCTACTAGGTCATCATCTTGAGCATATGCATTAGGATCTAGTAAAGAGCTAACGTAACTCCTTGTAAAATAATTGTGAAAATACTAACACATATGCACTTGGTGATGTACACTTAGTGGTATTAACACATTTGCGAAGGCAATGGAGTTTGAGCGGTAGAGGGGTTTAGGGTCGGCGGGATTCAGGTATTTTTGAGAAAATGAAATGACTATTTTCCTTTATGCCGGAAGTGGGAAGAAGTAGCGAAGTCACGGAAGTGTTTCGTACTAAAAAGCACGCATCAGACGCGGCGTTCGGCAACGTCGGACGCTGGCTTGGCGTCTGACGCCTAACTCTAGCTTGCAGAGCGCTGGCGGCCGTGCATCAGACCCGCTGACGGTGGAACGTCGAACGCGTGACATCAGCGTCTGTTGGCGTGGGCGTCAGCTGTGAGCAGAGGCTTGTTGGTGTGGATTAGAGATTATAGCCTTCATATCTACTAGGATTGTTTAGGTGGCTTGCATAGTGTAGTTGAGCTAGTGCTAGAATTAGCTTCGCCATCTTTTGTACTAACTTTGTTGTTGAGTAAAGTTTGTAGAATTTTGAAAAGGCTATTCACCCCTCCTCTAGCCATTTAGGACCTTACAGTGTTCAGAGTGGCTCGCGAGCTAGCTGCTCTTGGTAGTTTTATTTCTTTGGGTGCTGAACCGACTCTGGTTTCCATCCCTTTATGTATTCGTTTGTAATTGCTGACAATTTAGCTCTGTCTAAGTAACGAAAATTCTTATTTCCCCTAAATAAATGACTTTATAGATTATATAAGACTCTTGTACAAATTCAAGGTTGTCGCACAAGATATTTGGTGGGTGCTTTTATGATTTACGGTAACTAACTCATCATGCATGGCTGTAAGTATGGGATGGTCTCTATGTGTTTATATAGGCTATATGATGATATTCGGTGGCAACCTTATACTTGACTATGTTTATAGAATCTACCTCATCCTTATCCATTTACTAGATAATTACCATCATGCAAAATATCCAAGTCTAAAATACTCAATACTTCAGCCTTAAAGCATGGCAAACACGTCTTATTTTTTCTTGCCATTTATCTAAAAAGTTTCTCATGTGAATGTTGCCTATTGCATATGTGGAAGCAAACCGGTCACACCCAATTTTTTATGCTATGACGATATTTTTTATTCATCAAAAAATATTTTTCCTTTTGTTATAAGTTATAACAATGAAAGTGCATCTAGGCCCCTAGTGGATTTTAAAAAACCAATTAAATGACTAATGACTTTGATGGATTTTGGATATAGGTTTCATTGCATCATATCAAGCTCATATCAATAAAGAAAAGATAAGCAAATTTATAAACCAAAATGAGATAAAGACAAATGGGTATGATTTGATCTCAATGATGGCTTTCTTACATGAATAAGAAAAGATTGATAGTTGACTAGTATTGATCAAGGTCGAAGAATGAATGAAAAACAAATAAGTGGAGAAATGACAAACCAAAGTGCATAAAGGAGAAGAGACATGAACTTATGCATATATATGGTCTCATTATGTCGGCTTGCATCTACATTGTGGAATATCATTAACTAAGCAACTTGACAAGCATAATATGGATACATAAAAAGGACATGTGCGTTGATGGGTATCAAATGAAGTCTCAAATGTGAAGCTCGATCAAGTTGCGCAATAGTAATTCAATATAAGCATTGTTGAGTAGTAAGTTCATTGAAACAATCTAGTTCAAGCGAAGAACAATGCTAATAAAATGAGATTTCAATGTGTGCCTATTGTTGGTGCAAATCAAGATTGATTCAAGGTGGGGAAGATGAGTGAAGGAGTGTACTAAGTTGGGCTTCGAGGTGCTAAGCGTAGATGAAGGGAAAACATCGGCTTTACGTCGAGGGATTAAGGCTAATGTGAAGAAGCATTTGGTAACCCTAAAGGACTAATCAAGCCACAAGAAGTCATTCTTGGTGAAGCATCAAATCTTTGCTATATCACAAGTGAAGTGGCTTGAAGCCATTGGATTAAACTTAAATGTATTGCAATGGTTCAAGTTATAAGCTTAAGGTTGATTTTCTCAAGAAGAATGAGACAAAGATTGTTGCAAACCATTATGAAGATATATTGACAAAAATTGACATATGAAAATATTGAAGGTTGAAGTGATGGAAATATACATGTCTTTTTTTATCTTGAGTATATGTATGTTGTACTATTAAAAGGGATGCAATATGAATAATTTGAAAGTCTCAAGTGCTCAAACCAACCAAAATCCGAGTGCTAACATGAGATATAAACACATGCCACATCACTTTCACTTGTTGGTCTTAAAGCTTGTTTTCAATGGTTAGCCCTTTGAATAAGCTTTCCGAGAAGTCCAAGATCATTGAAATCAGAGTTCGGAGCTATAAAGTTATGGCATTTTTTGTAAAGTGACTTGTGCTGCTTTTTGGAGTTTTGGATGTTCCAAAGTTTTCATCAGAAGTTCTGATACACTTCAGAAGTTAAGATTTTGCACTAGTGTTCATAGGTCCGTGCAACCTCAGATATCCATTATTGCTATTTGGATTGAGCTCATTTGTTTTCCCAACTCTTGTGTTTTTCTAATTTTAACCCCCAAATTATAAAACCTTGTAAATTTGTCATCTCAATTCTTAGTTCATTCAATTTTGGCCTCTCAACTTTGTTTTGATGGTTTTCAGGTAATTAAGGCCCACCTACCAGCGTTGACCCACATATGGCTATCTCTCTTTTTCTCACTCCCTTTCTTAGCATCATCACCTCCACCTCCACCTCCATCTCGTCCTCCCTCTCTTCCTTCCCCGTTTATCTAACGTCGTTGCTGCCTCTCTTCCTCTTAATCCGTTGCCTATAGCATGTAGGTCAGTAGGATAGATGTGAGACTGAAGCACATAGTGGGTATCCACATCCATCAAGGTTGAGCCCTATGAGCGGGGCATGCTAATAATAGCGTGTGGATCCATGATGAGATTTTTTTTCTAAGGGTGCATCCACTATTAGTAGTACAGGTAACCGCCTGCCATCCCTTGTAGTACAGAGACGCCTATCGCTGCATCGTTGCTCAAGATTCATTATTCTATCCACTGTCATCCCTGTCTTGTTCCTCTACACTCCCACAATGGCTACCCGCCGAGCAGCAACATGCCACTGCTACTGTGGGGGCACTAGCAGGCAATACTACTGCTTCAATGCCAGGACGCCTAAGATCCACTACAAGCCTAGCAAAGCCTGATGGATAGTGCACGCACATCGGTTTATCATCTCTTAAGATCCAATCCACCACAGGATGTTAAAATATAGCACTGTCCTAGACTCTGGAAGCCCAAGTTTGGTTTTAGATAATTGATAAACACTAAGACTAACCTTTGATCTAAATGTGTGAATTAGATAAGGTGGTATAATCTAAGTGGTGGAGCTAGATGATGGTCAAAAGATGGATCAAGTGCTTCACATTTGGAAAAGAAGAAAGAGAAAAACAAAAATGGGCTCAAGACAAAGGTATACTTGATAGGGTTATTTTTGGTTTGCACTCAAGACACCATAGATGGTGTGAGTGGTATAGGATCGATAGCCGTACTATTAAGAGGGGATAAATCTCGGTGATTGTGGTTATCAAGAGCTGCTAGGTGATGTCATTCATGCATATGCATTAGGACCTAGTGTGCTAACCTAAAACCCTTGCAAAATGATTTGGAAAATGCTAACACACGTGCAAAAAGTGCTTGGGGTACTTTGGTGTTGGGACATAGGAGCAAGGGAGTCGATTTCGCTCTTAAAAAAAGAACAAGGGGCATCGAACGACAGTGGCTCTGCGTTCGACGACCAGTCTTAACTTAACAGAGCATGCGCAGGAGCGTCAGACGGCGCGAGGCAGAGGCATCGGACAAAACACAGTTATTGTTCACTCAGGCGTTCGCGAGACAGAATGAGGCAGTGACACAAGGTAGCTTCGGACGGCGGCGATCGTCCGATGGTCGGTGTCGGACGAGTGTCCGACGAAAATAACCATTCTAGAACCTTACTAGAGCGCGTCGAACGAGAGCGTCGGATCGACACCGTTGATATCCGACGGCACATCCGATGGCGACGCTGAGGGCGCAGTCGAGCACGACAACAGTCGAGTTTTGAACGTGACATGTGGCACGCTGCGGCTGGCTGAGGCAAGGCGTCGGATAGGGTGTCAGATTGTCCGATGGCCCGTGTCCATGCATCCGACGACCGGTTCATGGGCATAACGGCTAGTGAGCCCTTGGGGGCTTAATAAATATATTGTGGCCGGCTCTAGTTCATCCTCTTGCACATTTTCATCAGTGAAACATCCTTGTGCACTAAAGTAAACACCTCCCTCTTATCTCCATCGTTGATTCATCATCATTGTGAGATTGAGAGTGATTTCAAGTGTATTTGCTTGAGTGATTGTATTTAGTGGCGCTTAGAGATCGTTGTTGCTGTGGTTTTCTTATTACTTGTCACGCCCGGTTTTTCAAAGAAGACCAAGCACTCGTTATATATATGCCCAGGAAGTCCACACATACAACAACAGAATAGAGATATCAAAACAATGTTTATATAAAGCGAAATACTTACTATATTAACACTTACAACTATCAGAGTATCGCAGAACGGTGGCTAAGCTTCTGCTCGGGCTCCATTCTTCTCAGGGACGGCTGACTGGGGGCTCCGTATGTCAAGCACATTGAAAAGACTTATGAAAACTCCACTACACTTTCATTCTTCTTCTAAGCAGCACCTCACTACACACTGGAGTATAGGGAAATAGCAAGGGTGAGCACATGTCATACTCAACAAATATAACATGGGGTTCATGAGGCTCAAAAAGGATAGACACTGGTTTACTGCATTTAGCTTTTAATTATCACAGTTTTATCATATGAGTAGCATCAAGTTTTCATTTATCCCTCAATAAACATATGATCAATGTAAAGATGAATAATAAATAGCAAAAACACATTTATATTCATTAGTGATAATCTATTCTATAAGGGCACAAGGCCACTCGTGACCGTGAGCACGACTGTTATAATAGTTTTACACTTTGCAGAGGTTGTACACTTTCACTGTGAGTCGTGATTTACCCTTTCGTCCGAGGTGATCAGCCTCTTGACCCACTACCAAGGAAGGTCAGCAGGGTTCACTATGAAGTCTTTTAAAGGTTCGTCTAACAAGTTAGGGCCATTAGATTCACTCGGCAAACAGATGTAGAGCCCCCCTTCCAAATGGCACAATGACGCGCAACCTATACACATGAGGACAGAGGCCGTACTATACCCGATTCGTCAAGCCATTCTTACGCCATGAAGGTTACCACTAACAAGCTAGAAAAAGTCCTCATACTTGACTAAAGCCAGAGCCATATAGCCTTCACAGTTGTACTGTAAGTTCCGGATGTTTGCTTACAGATGAGTCCTTATGGAGAGAAACTAGAGCACCAAAAATAGCCCCATGCTCTAGCCCTCTTTAAACAGTAATAAAAATGTCATCTTTTAGTGTTGTTGCATATTCCATTAATCATATTACAAGATCATAGTTTATGCTCAGCGCTAGCAAAAGCTACCCAATGCAAAATTCCATAGGTGACAAGGTATAAATCAAAAACTAGGTAAATCCTTAATGGCAATTCAATACAGACACATGCAATATGATTTTATGTGATTAAAGTGAATAGGACAGTAAGGAAATCCCATGTTATACTTGCCTTTTCCCAAAGTTAGCTACTCAGAATCTCCAGTTGCTATCTTCTGGACTCAAGTCCTCTTGCTTCGACCGTCGGTCCTCAGCTCCTCGTCTTCAGCGCTAATTAACCATACTTCTTCTACTCTCAGCAATCAAGTAGAACAAACAGACAATAAACACAACTAAGAACAACACACCAAACAAAAGAGACACTTTAAAAGAGAACGTACTAAACAATACGGTACGTTGCTACGATCGCTAAAACACAAGAACGATGGATAATGGAGCTACCATCAAAAAGGACACACGACTATCGAGGAATTTACAGCAAATCAGAGAAGACAAACTATACGTTTGATTTATTTTAATTAATGAATTAAGGTGATAGAACTTAGATAATGTTAAAGTTTATATATATAAACATAGGAGTATAAACCTATATTGTTTCTAATTTGATAAGCAGTGCATACAGAAATTAGTTAAAATTAATGTTTAAATTAAAATTTAGAATACATGTAGCATGTTAAACGTCGTCAACATACGTACAGTAGACTACGTCAATTCAGGCAAGGCTAAAGCGATTAAGATATGAAAGTTGAAGGCAATGACGGAGATATATGAGTACAGACTAAAATGGCAGCCTAAGCAGCTCCAAGATTATATGTTTTATGGTCATGAATGACAACGAACGACATCAGCACAACTTTTGATCAATTAAATAATAGATAGACAAGATGATCTGTGGGCTGACGTTAATTAAACGTGCATAAACACTTGCTACTGATGTCAAGGTAATGGATATTTTAGAGAACCATCCTAAGTTGAATTAAACAATTTACATTGAATTATAAAAGATGAAGTTAACCTTATTCATATTTTATTTATAAATATTTATTTAGTGTTTAAGTCATTTAAACATTTATAAATTAGAAAGCATAAAGAAGATAACAGCTAATCAAATCATTATATGTTTCTTACATAAACTAAACAAGTTCTATTTAACAAGCACTTAAGTTCTTATTAATCATGAAAGCATTTGATTATTTATAAAAGACAAATTATAAACCAAAGTTACTTTTAATTTAAAAAGACAGTAGATAAATATTAGTTAAATTAACTACATGCTTCATATTTAACTAAACTAATTATGATTAAGAAACATTTAAGTTAATATTAATCAAGTTAACATTTATTTAAGAATGTTCTATGTATGAACCTAAGTCGCTTCTAATTTAAAAGAGCATGACATAAACATTAATCAAATAAACATAATTTAATTTGTAAACACATAACGTGACATGGTAAACAACGTTGCTAATGCGTCTCTTACGGCAGCATAGTCACGAAGCAACAAGAACGAAATTATACCCCTATGTTGCTTTTAGTTAGAAATCTGTTAAATAAATATTAATAAGTTACATTTAAATAGATAAATTCATACTTGAGTGACATCACAAAAACTATCGCTACTGTATAGAGCACGACGCTATGAAACTGTCGCAACAAGAACGGATTTACAAACCTAGATTGTTTTTAATCATAGAACTAATTGCATGTCAATTAAATTAATATTTAATTTATATATGACTACCATGTAACACGTCTACGCCGATAGTACATAGCTTCGGTTGGCATGATCGCAAAATCACAAGAACGAGTTACTACACTAGGTTGTTTTTAATTAAAAATGCATTAAATAAATATTGCACGTAAATCAATAAATTCATAATTAGGTGACATGATATACGTCAGCACTACTACGTAGAGCGCAACTATACGAAACTAACGCAACTAAAACGGAGTAAAACGAAATTAAAACGAAGAAACGACAAAGATATTACGAACCAGTGGCAAAACCGCAAATACTTCATCTTCTACCTCCATCCATCTGAAGGGCCTCGGCCTAGGGGCGAACGAGAAGGAGAAAAATATTTAATTTACTACACGAGAGATTTTCTAAACTAGGGGCTCCTCTTACGGTAGTTTTGGTGTGCTTTGCCCATGGGGTAGATACATATATATAGGGAGGAAAACTCTTCACCTCCATGTCAACTAGCGATATGGTGCTAATTGACGTTGCACCATTTATCTCCGCTAATAGACCTAAGTAATCATTTAAGCCCATTAGTAAATAATTGTATGGGTCTTTGAGATTTATTAGGATTATTGCACATGGGCTTTGAGCATTGGGAAAAATGAGATATTTATTTATTTTCGGAATTAATTAATTTCATGGATAAAATAATTCTAGAAAAGTCTAAAATTATTATTTAAGCCACGAAAAATACTCCGAAAGCTCCAAAAATTTAGGGAAAATTCTCAGAGACATTATGGAACATGAGGAAACCAAATAAAGTATTTAGATCTTATGATAAGATAATTTAGAGCATCTAAAAATTAAATTATGCTCGTAGAAAAGTGAGAACAAGTTTCAGAAAAAGCCAGAAAAATTCCCGAAGAGTTCACTGAGATTGATTGACACATAAGGAACTGAAAGGAATAATTTACGTTATAAAGAAAAGATTTTAGGAAACTTCCAACGAGAACTTAAGATGAGAAACATGGAATATTGATTGCGAAAAAAGATAAAGACATGCTGGAGAAGAAAAATCGATCCACTAAACGTATTTTGAAAGACTTTGTTCGCTCTTAACACACAAGAGTTAACGAGCAAACATCACATCAAACAATAGCTCGTCAAATTAGTTTAGAAAAATTTAAAAATTCTTATTAATTTTTTTATTTTTTTATAACTAATTGATGCTATCATAAACTAAACTTAGGAAATTTTATCTGAATATTAAAATATTTATTTTATTTAGTGTTTCCTATGCACAACCCAAAATTAGAAATTTTGGGGTGTGATATTACTCTTGGTGGTTGCCGCCACCTAGACACCCTAGAGTAGCGGAGGAGGATTGACAAGAGTTGGTGATTGTTTTTGGTCATCTCCTGGTGATTTATGAGGGGTGTTGTGCCTTCTTGGTGAAGCGTCAAAGACAACTCTAGTAAATTGCTTGTGTCATTGAGTTATCTCACTTTAGGTTAGGTTCTTGCAGTGTCCAATTGTGTAAACAAGGTTCTTGCAACACCTCTAGCCGTCAAATCACCAAGTATTGGTTAACACAACAGGGACGAGTTTGCCGGCAAGCAAGTGAACATCGGAAGAAAAATCATTGTCACATTGTTTCCCTTGTATCTTCATTTGGTATTCATATTATGATTGGCTTCATCTCTTGCTCGACATTGGTATAAAACCCTCTACCACTCTTGTATTTTTATTCTTGATATCTTGTGTAGTGGTAGTTCTTGTTGTGCAACTTGCTAGTTAGAGTAGCTAGAAGCAATTAGTTATAATTCTTGTGCTAGCTAGCTCACTAGTGTAAGAGTAGCGCCATAGCCTTTGAGTCACTCTGGGCGTTCGGTCAGACCGAACCGAACCGATCGGTTCTTCGATCACTTTAAAAGTTCGGTCATCAGAAATCCGAGACCGATCGGTCAGTTGAAAAAGCCAGGACCGAGCAAATTCGGTCTCGGTTAGTTCGGTTCGGTCTCGGTCACGACCGAACTAACTGGACCGACAACAATGACAACACAAATACACAATATATAGGCAAAAATGTAGTATGTTTTTCTATTTGTAGGCAAAAATGACAACACAAATACACAATATATAGATGACAACAAAGTCCAAATTTCCAATACTGTAACAATACTACGCATCATGACAAGAAATCAATAAAGTCCAAATGTGTAGTACAAAGTTCGGTTTTTTCGGTCAACTCGGTTAACCGAGACCTATACCCAAACTAACCGTACAAAGTTCGGTTAGTTGGGACTGGGGACCGAAGTAATGACCGAAAATTTCGGTCTCGGTTAGTTCGGTCTCGGTCTCGGTCAGTTCGGATCAGTCTTCGGTCATCGGTTAATTACGCCCAGGGCTACCTTTGAGTGTGCCATAGAAATCATAATTGACTAGAATTGTTAGAATATGTGGCTTGCATCTCAAAGTAGAGTTAGAGCAAAACTTGCTTACACCATTTGTTATACTAACCACTTTACTCTAGTGCTTTATAGAAATTTTTATGAGGCTATTCACCCTCCTCTAGCCATTTAGGACCTTTCAGACTCTCAATCATAGCCAAGTCTTTAATGAGCAAACATGTACACAACGCTACATATATTGATTCAAATTAGCTCTTTCCTTTCGGTCTTCGATGAAATCATGTTGATAATTTGACCATGCTTCATTATTAATTATAATTTGTTTTTTCTTTCTCCTCGATTACGAGCTGAATCGGACGTTTAACTTCTTATCTCTACTACTAAAAAATCTACAGAAGAATCGTTCACCAGGGCGTTCGCTCGCCCGGCCTTGACGCCGTGCCCTGCGATCTGTGAGCCTCCGGCACATCACCGCGTGCCTGCGATCTACTCCCTGTTTCCAAAAAAAACCGACGCCCCTGCGATCCGCGTGATTATAGATACATCACCGCACAACCCTCTTTCCAAAATAAAGAAACAATCAGGGAATACTAACCAACCGTGTGCCTGGAAACAAACAATCAGCGCGCTGGTCTCACGCGATCGCATTAGCACCTCCCGCGACCCCCAGCTAAAATAAAACCGCCGTCGCCGTGAACACTTGACTTCGACGTCGACAGCGATCTCCTCCAAGCCGCTGCCGCCGCGAAGTCTGGTGCCGTCGCCGTGGCGCCGCGACATCAGCTGCGATCTGCTACCCCAATCCTCCGACGCCCCGTGGCCACTTGACATCGACAGATCGCCCTGTGGCCACTTGACGTCTGCAGCGATCTGCTACTCCAAGCCGTCGACGCCCGTCCATCGCCGCGACCACCTGACCATCCATGGTAATCCACTTCTCCTTCCCTCGCCGCCTCCCTCGCGATCTGCTTCCCGGTCACACGACGCCTATCTGGTGCCATCGGCGTGGCCAACCGACATCGACGGCAATCTGCTTCTCCTGCACTTGCCGTCTCCCTCACGATCTGCTCCTCGGTCAGACTGTACACAGGGCACGACAAGTCACGGGTAAGTGATGCTCAAAAATTTGCCGTAATCCTGTCTATTATAGTCTGTAGTGATTGCAATTCTAATGCACGATTGAACCTTTATATGAACTACTAATAGAACCATGCATTTGGCTCCAAGAACAGAAAACTATGTTAATCATGATTTACTTTGCAAAGAATATGGGTTTAAACCGAAGGAAATCCATGTATAGGAAATTAGTAGGGTGAAACCAAAGGTAGCAGTTTTCAATATTGATGTCTCATGTATAGATGCAAGCCTATGGAAAAATGGAAATCATTACCATGATTAGCATATGGTACATATAATGTCCATTTCATAGTATCTTTCAGGTTCAGTTCACAGTAACAAATGGATGCACGAAAATGGAAGCTTAACCATAGATGAACATGCTCCAAAGAGAGGTCTAAATTTGTTAGTTTAACCATTTTCAAGGTCACGGTTCCACTGAGATCCACATTGGTGACACTCACTCATTTATAATCTTTCTGCATATATGGGTCCCGTTGGAATTAGTTGCATAAACTCTATTCCTGTATATATAAATAAAAGAAAAGAAAACAAGAGAGTTCTGAGATAGCTATCTGCATGCACATTACCAATTGAACCATACAAAAAAATGGAGTCTGGATATGTCAGACCTCACCTATGCTCATCTCCTGAGACAAAAAGCAATATAAGTCATGTGTATCTCCTGAAACAATGAATTGCAGCACCTGCATGCACAATACAAATTGAACCACACACAAAAAGGAGTCTGGATATGTCAGCCCTCACCTATGGTAATCTCCTGAGACAAAAAAAAGTAATATCACAGTTTGCATTTGACATTGTTAGCATAAACTAATTAGTGACCAGGTCTTTGATATTCCCAGTCTGGATGTAACAAGGCCATCCTTTTTCTAGCATGCCAAACCCAAAAAGTGATCAGGTCTAAGTAAAATACCATGAATAAATGTTCTCTGTGATCTCTTGATTACCATCTTTTTCTCATGTGGAGAGGAAAGGAAAGGGAGTTACTAATCAAATCTATATTGAGATGTTGAATGCCAAATAGTTCACAAATGCAATTGAACATACTTTTGAATATAACATAGTTAAGCAGCATGAACTCTCCCTCCATAAGTAACTAATGGTAAATATTCAGAGCTTCTCCCTCCATAAGTGACATATTCAGGGTCATTTGTCTATATTATATATACAAATCACCATACCCTATGGAAACTGGTTTACTCTGTAGTGACAATTGATGTTGCATGCACTTAGAATCGAAACGGTACGAAAAGCTTTTATGCCAAGACTGTATGAATGTGTATTTTTGAAAGTTTTCGCCAGAGAGCCGGGGGACCAGAAAGATCAACAAAGTTCATTGATTTACCAGTGTAGGTATCCAAGTTAAAGGGGTACTAACGAGTTTTTTCAAAGATCCCACATATCTGTCTGTCTTATAAACATAGCGGTTCGGGTACAAATCTTAATCGATGTATATGGACTCAATTAAATGACCTAAGCAGTCTCCCAAAAGGAACATCAGGTGTGTGCTGACCACCAAAATCCAATTTTGGTGCATAAATTAAACAATATAACTAGGATAAACAACACCAATCTCCAATGTTCAATCGGGTTTTGTAAGCCAGAAGCTGCATACATCGGTAGGAGAGAGTTACTCTCAGTGTAAGTGATATCGAGTGGAAGCCGCATCCGACCTTGTCGTCGCACATGGACACCCCCCGGTCGCGCCGGAGTAGAGCTCCTGCTCGTGAGGAGCAGAGCTCGCTGGAGCCGCGTCGCGCCGCGGCGTCGGAGTTCTTGAGCGCGGACCGGCCGAGGCTCGCATGCGCGTGGACCTGGCAGATATCCTGCTCATGGACCCGCCGGAGCGCGCGGTGCGTGGGGCCTTCGCGCGGGCACTGGGGCGGAGAGCAGCCGGGGCAGACACCGCCGGCGCAGAGAGACACGGTGGCGCGGATGCGCGAGGAGGAGCGGACAGACACCGGGTCGCCACGCCCGCACAGAGACGAGCGGCGGCGGCGAGTCGTCTTGTTGCTGCGCGAGGAGGAACGGAGGGACGCTGGCTCGGGAGATCCGCGTGGGCAAGCTCCGGGGAGGCAACTCCGCCGGGTCACGTGGCGTGTAGCAGCAGTCGGGGAGGAAGAAGAGGTAGCAGGCGGTAGGGGAGAAGAGATAAGGTAGAGAGAGGAGAGAAAGAAAGGGTGGGGAAATGAATAAAAGAAAAAATGGGTATTATTGGGGTTTTCACTCTTTCTAGCTTTATCCTCGAACAAATGTATCTTTGATAAGATTTTTGAATAAAATCTGAATAAAAAATGTATAGATATTCATGATATAAGAGAATAAATTAGAAAAGAAAAAAGAAACAGAATAAAGAGGTGTATTTTAGGGTTTAGGGTTGGTACTTTAACTTTAAAAATTAACATACAACTTATATGCAGGATACTTCTAACTGCAGCTTCAGCCATCTGCATGCTTCAGCTGCAAGAAGTCAGACGCCGTATCTTGGACTAGAAAATCTTTTGGATCATCATTGATTGGTGACCAGATGCAGCTTGGTGTCCGTGCAAAGCACATTCTCTTGGTCGAACTGTTGAGAGATTAAATTCTTAATTGTAGAATAGATTGTAAAACATGTATTGTGAAACACAAACTTATTATGATTATCTTTCCGTAGCTCTTGATTCCTAAAGAAGTGCAAGCTTATCTTTCACGTATCGTAGGCATGGAGTGATACGACGATTGAAGTTGATGTTGCAGTTTTGCATTAAAATTTAGTTATATTTTAACTATTTATCTTTCGTGAAGACTTATTTAATATTGAATGGAACATCATGATTGCGATATCTATTTTAGATAACAGTATAACACATGCTCATACATATGTTATCGGTGCATTATGTGTTCCCGTTGCAACGCACGGACATTTACCTAGTTTAATAAAAAAACATCTCGATCCCAACCTTCATCCACCTAAAGATGGCAACCTGGCGGGTATGGACCTGAAACCGTGGGTTTCGGACCTGGCAGGGGCGGGTCCAGGTTTCGTCCCGCGGGTTTGCGTACTCGAAACGGGCCGGGTATTAACTCTCCCCCGCGGGTGCCTGTCGGGGACCCGAACCAGTGAAAAAAGGCGCGGCCCATTGACCTGTAACCCTAGTATATATGTAACAAAAGCCCACCAAGCGCGGCCCACTGACTCTTCTTCTCCTCCCTCTCTTCCCCACCCGTGCCGCAACCGCACGCCCGGATCCCGCTCCCTCCCGCACCCCGCTCACTCCCGCACCCCGCTCCCGCACAGGCGCCGCCGCCCGCCTCACCCCGCACCCGCTCCCGCACAGGCGCCGCCGCCCGCCTCACCCCGCACCCGCTCCCGCACAGGCGCCGCCGCCCGCCGCACCCCGCACCCGCACAAGCGCCGCCGTCCCTGCGGCCCTCCGCCCTCTTGTCTGCGACGACTGGGTGGACTACCGCCGCCGCCGCTCTACCCCAGGTGGTGAGGCCTTTGCCTACCTCTTCGCCGGCGATGAGCGCCCACCAGGTATTCCCACCCCCCCTTTTCTCTTTCCTGTCTGCTGTGCGAAACCGAGTTTTCGATTTTTTTAAAAAAAAATTGAGTTCTCAAACCGTAACCTACTACGTATTTGGCTATTTGATGCCTACTAACTTCTAACTTTTTGCAAAACAATATTGGGTGTATATGTGTACACCCATGTCCCTTTACTAGATCCGCCCCTGCTCCGACCTCGACGTCCCCTCTGATTCCGACGCCGAGGAGCTCTCTGGGAGTCTGGGTCGGACGCTGAGGCTGACGAGCTATCGGGTTCGGACGCCGATGCCGACGGAGGCTCGAGCAGCGGCGACGACGTGGAGGATGATGATGAGGAGGAGGAAGGTGATGAAAGCAATGATGACCCCCTCGCGGACGACTTCCTAGCAGGTAGCGACGAAGGAAGCGGTAATTAGCTCTGATCACTAGGCTACTAGATATGTATTGACTTGAATTGGCTCAATAGTTCAAGTAGTTTCAGTTTTCCCTAAGCCATTATTTCGTACTAGAATTCATTCATTTGAGCTGGCATCTACATACGATTTTGTTTTTTTGTACAAGTGTATCTAGTGCTAGAATTTGCACCTTGCTTATCTCTGCTGATTGCAATGTGCTGGGTTTGCAGAGGGTGGTGACTCCGGACTGGAGTCAGATGAGTCTGATGACCTCGAGGCAAAGTCACGAGCAATTGATGAGCAGAAACTCAAGGCGGAAGAAGATGCAGCGGAGGAACTTCAAATCAACATAAGATCAGAATCTGATGAGTTCAGATTACCCACGGCGGAGGTTGCTTGTCTGCCTTTGGTTCCTATTCTCTCTCTCTGTTCAGTGTTAGTTGCCTTGATGACTTATTCGGTTATTCCGTTGCATAACTTGCTGCAGGAGCTGGAGGAAGAGGCACACAGACCACCTAACCTACCAAATCTCAAAAGGAGGATATCAGAAAGTATGTTCATCTAATAATGCCGTTCCTATTTACCATATTTCATGGCTTTGTACCATTTATTACCACCCTCTCCCTATCGGATTTGTAAAATCCAGATTATATTGTATTATGAGCATTGAGCAGATCTTTTGCATTCCTCATGGAAAGCAATCTGTTTACCTTTCTGACTGTTTTTATATTTATATATACTGATACTGATTTTCTTATCTAGTTGTTCGAGTGCTCTCAAACTTCAGCAAGCTGAGGCAGAAAGATGTTCCTCGAAAAGATTATATCAATCAACTGAAAACTGACATCATGTCATACTATGGATATAATGATTTTCTCGTTGAAGCATTAATTGAGGTCAGCTGTTCATTTTATGCATCAACTGTTGGATATAGTTATCACTTCATTTTATATAGCTGAGGCAGAAAGATGTTCTGACTGCTTGAGGCAATTTCTGTGTTTGACATGCTTGCTCAGAAATTGAGCACGGTTTAGCCTGTTCTAGTAGTAGATAACATACTTCATGCTGTAACTGCGCAGATGTTCCCAGCTGTTGAGCTTACTGAGTTACTGGAAGCCTTTGAGAAAAGACCGCCTGAGTGCTTGCGGACGAATATACTAAAGGTATACTGCCTGTGGTGAATCTGAAAGTGTATGAGTGGTACCAATACCGCACAGTTATTTGGTTTACTGTTTGTTGTCAATTTGCTTCATATCTGCTTAGACTCTGCTCTTCTCAATAACTTTATTACCTTATTTGTTTAGTTATGTTGACAGCTTACCATAACTTGCTTGGATCCAAAGGCTTTGTTGTTATTGCATTTAAGTTATTGGTGAATTTTGCACTTTGCAGACCCGGAGGAGGGATCTTGCCGCTGCTCTTATACCAAGAGGATTTAATTTGGACCCAATAGGCAAATGGTCAAAGGTATGCTTCAATTATTGTTTCCCATACATGCTAAACCACAGCAAACTTACCCCCCCCCCCCCCCCCCCCCCCCCCCCCCCCCCCCCCCCTTTCTCCTCCCTGTTGAAAATGGCAGGTAGGATTAGTTGTCTATGACTCCACCATTTCAGCTGGTGCTACTACTGAATATATGGCTGGACATTACATGGTATCCTCTCTCTCTCTCTACCTTTTCATTATGTTGAAACTTTTTTTTCTGTCCAATATTTTGACTAATAATACGGTCTTACAGAAACAAGGTGCAAGTTCTTTCTTACCAGTGATGGCACTTGCTCCACAGGAGAAGGAGCGAATTGTTGATATGGCGTAAGTTGTTTTCCTTTTCCTTGGGCAAGAGTTAATTTCTATTATGACATCAAAATTACCAATGTAACTGTAGGCCTTCTCATGCTACAATATGAAGTATTATTACTTGTTTCAGAATTTTGATGTTAATCTTCAATTGATTTATTCATTAGGGCTATGCTGTCATATACAATGACCAATATTATAACTGATTATTTTCTTGTTTACAGTGCTGCTCCAGGCGACTACGTACATTGGCGCTCTTATGAAGAATACCGGTTAGTTCATTGAACTTGATTTGAGTACTGTGATCCCTCTAATAGAGTAATTTGTCTATTTGTTTTTGTTGTCACCATCATTAAATTAAATAAAGGTGTTGCTTTCTTCATATGCCATATACAGGAATCATCTATGCAAATGAGTTCAATGAGAAAAGGTTGCATGGACTTTTGGGAAACATCCATCGCATGGGTGTGACAAATACCATAGTTTGTAACTATGATGGTAAAGAGGTAAGAAGATAACATGCTTACTATCCTTTGGTGCTTAAAGCCTTCCTATTGGAGTATTGGTATTGATCGTGCCAAAATAGTGCAGTCTGATAACTTGGTGTCATTGTTTGTGGGACTTTGTCAAGTGTGCTGTAACCAAGATAGGCAGACCTTGTACCAAGGTTATATGTTAATCACTTCTGTTTATATGGGGAAGCATAACTTACAAGTCACAATTTCATCAGTTCTGTAGCATCTCATTAACCTTGGGCACATCATGTTCCCAGTAGAAATGTTCCATGACACATCGTTGTTATTTCAGCTACCCAAAATTCTCGGGATGAATTCGGTAGACAGAGTTTTGCTGGATGCTCCCTGCACAGGAACTGGGGTTCGTACAATCAAATTTATCTAAGCTGCTTGACTATTATGTTTCTCTTGGTATTGCTTGAACATAGGACTTTTTGTTTTGCAGACCATTTGGAAGGATCTACAAATCAAAACATCAAAAGACATTGAAGACATCAGGAACTGTGCCTTTGTCCAAAAGGTTCATTTCTTTTACTCTATGAAATCTTGTTTGAAGTGATACTGCCTGTAATTTCACAAAATTGAGTTTATGTCATGTATATCATTTGGTACCATATTCTCCATCTTCTGAGTTCTAACTTAACCTGATGCCACGATGCGACTCAACATTAAGGCACTCACTTTCCAATACCTGTCTTCTCTCTCGCCTGCGATGACTCGATCCACTTTATCGTGATTCGGTGCTATCATTCTCGCTCTGTGCTTTGTCTCCTCTCTAGTCCTTGTTCTCTAAATAGAGCCAAATAACCCTGTTGTCTAGCGAATAGCACCCACTAGCCACTGACCACCGCCCAGCAGCATAAACTAGCATGTGTTATTCCTCCTTTCTAAATGGCCTAGGAGGTGTTAGTCTTATGGTGTTACATCACTAGTCACTTTGTTAATTGGTGTGAATTTTTTCTCGTTGACTGGATTGTATAGCTTTGCAAAATGATGGAGGAAGAAATCGATTGATTTGAAGTTCACATGGGAAAGAGCTGCGTAAATTACTGAGATTTGTTTAGTTTGAACAATTTGTCCGTTAATTTATATATGGTTAAATGTAGTTTCTCATATATTGGGTTAAAAAGAAGACTTAAATGGAATACTCGACTCCCAAATCTCCTGGCTCGGCCACTGACACAGTTATAGGGTTGGAAGGGAAATTTGGGGTTTGTATGCGGCACAAGGGGCATGTTGGTATAATTTTTTTTCTTTCTTTTTCTTTAACCGGCATAAAATCTGTCCACCGCACAGGTGTATCAAAGAGGGGCGAATAGCAGAGCAGACTCCATTTAGAAAAGATGGGCAAACAAGCAACCTAAAAAAAGAGGACAAATCAGTAGTTAAAATTCAAATCAGGGGTAACAAGATTACCAGAAACTAAGTATTAGATATGAGGGCAATTGCCCATCTATTTGAACCTTGACCTAGTAAGTACATATTAAAAAAAGGAACAATAATCCTCTCCTACTTGGTGCCAAATCCATATCGCTGCTTGCATATAATATGGTTTGGGCATTAAATTTTTGTGATTGTCACATTAGAGAGATAATAGAAACTGGTGTTGTCAGAATCAATAAGATCGTCCCTGCTTATTACTGTACAATTTAGTAATAAATTGACTTGTTTTGCAGCAATTGCTGCTAGCTGCTATTGATTTGGTTGATGCCAACTCCAAAACCGGTGGCTACATTGTTTACTCAACTTGTTCGATAATGATCCCGGAGGTATGTAAAGTTTTCCTGTTTGGTCAAAGCTGATTCCACCTGCGTTTCTGAACAACCCTACTCTTGCAGAACGAAGCAGTAATTGACTATGCACTTAAAAAGAGAAACGTAAAGCTTGTGCCTTGCGGGTTGGATTTTGGGCGTCCAGGGTATGGCAATCTTACTTTTCACGAGCCAAAGAATATTTGGTTGTTTTCTTATGTTTCTTCTGTATATATTTCAGATTCATCCGGTACCGGGAGCATCGGTTTCATACTTCTTTAGAAAAAACAAGAAGATTTTATCCTCATGTCAATAACATGGATGGATTTTTTGTAGCTAAGGTATTTTCCATTTGACTGTTTTCCAGTTCAAGGCGTAGTAATTTTTGAAGGACAAATCATAGTAATTTTTACGCATAAAGTTGCATGTTGACCCCTTGAAGGTTTTGTTGTATTTGTCTTGGCAAATAATTCAACTGGGCACTTGCATGTTGGATTGGTTATACTGCATTGAGTCGCAAGTCTCTTACATGGACTCTAATTGTAACATTTGGTCCAAAATAATTGACATCCTAGAAATGAATGCATGCAGTCAGTTTTTAAAGTTTGGCTGCTAGTGTACAGGAAGTATTTATTTATTTTTACATGAAGATTAGTATCGAACATCAAAAAATATAATTTGATAACATTGTAATTTCATTAATGTTAATATATAATTTTTGAAGAGTAATTTGAAAATTTTTACATAGGTGAGATCCTAACAAAAAAACAAATAGGACAGAAGGCAGTATTTTAGAGTATCTATTGACATGCCATGCTTTTTATGCTTTTGGTACAGCTGAAAAAGTTAAGCAATACAATCCCGGTGACGTCTGAGTCGTCTAAAGCATCCGAAGGAGCAGCTGAGAAGGCTGATGGTGAAGATGAAAACACTATTTCTAATGAACAAGAGACAGCTGTTCCTGGTAAAGATGAGAAAACTGTTCAGATGAAAAATCATAAAAAAACTAAGGTGACCAATAAAAGAACAAGCATCACCAAAGAGACTGGAGTCCATAAACCTGAATCTAATAGGCCAGGAAAGCATCTCAAGAAGAAGGATAGCGATACCAAGGAAATTGATGGCCCTGAAAGCACTGAAACAAATGGAGACAGGAAAGAGGAACATCGTGAACAAACCAAGCAAACAAGCTACAAAAGGAAGTTTGCCTTTAATAATTCCAAAAAATCTGGCCCTGAGAGCAATTCGGGTGTCAAAGAGAAGAAACAGGTCAGTGACAAGAAGCTAAAAAGGAAATTCAAGCTGAGGCGAGAATGGTAAGAATCATTTGACATTTTCACTTCCTATCGGTATTTTGTGTCGTCATATAGTTTTCTCATGAGTATTTTGCTAACAGGGAAGCTGAAAAGAAAGCTGCCAAGAGGAAGGTATGAAGGAGTATTCAGATGTCCACAGATCCCAATGAAATCTGATGCGCTATACAAGAGCAACAGAAAATTTTGAGCAAGCATGAGTTTGCAGCCAGGGAAAATTTTGATGTACGAAATAGTGATTGTAATTTGTTATTTTTTATTTGATGTACGTGTAGGCGTCTCAAGTTTTATCTTTAACTTGTGACATATATCTGGCAGGGATTCTGAAGCAAATTATCGTGATGAATGCTATGTGAAACCTGCTGCTTGAATGTCACATATAAAGCGGAAATTTTGTTTTCTAGTGCTTATCTTCCCCAAAAAATTATGCTGCTGTTTTGTGTTCTAAAAAAATTCATATCTGTTTCGTGTATGTGTCTTAATTACGTACGCCATTGTGTTGGTGGGATGCTGGTTGATTTTAGTTGTATGTCGATTGTGCGTCCGATTGGTTACGTCAGTCCGTGTGATTCATTCATTGTTTCGGAGATGGAGAGGCAATATGTGAGTTATGAGTACTGTTAGATTACATTTCATGAGGTTGTGGACTTGTGGTGGTTACTTGCTTCCGTGTGCATATAGTATCAACGTGAGCATCACTTTCCCTCTGAGGCTCTGACCCTGATTTTTGTTCTCTTTCGCCTTTAGTGCAACCAAAGGTGATCGGCGTGGCTAGCGTTCGGACGATAGCCCCTGTCCGGACGCCCACGCAGCTGCACCCTGTCCCTCGTTTGTTCGCCCATGTCTGGCCTGCTGTGCCCACCCGCAAGCATGTGAGGCCCACTTCGTAAGCACGTGGGGCCCGCCCCGCGCCAGTGGGGACTGCCTTCGCCTGTGCTCGCTTCCTGCGTCTGACACCGAGGAGAGACAGCTGAAACACGAGGAGGGAGATGCAACACCCAATCTAGTTTTGAAACTTCCAGATGCAACATTTGCAACATCCATCTGAAACAAATAAAACATTTGAAACATGAGTTCGAAACAATTACAAAAACACCAAAAAACATTTGAAACCATCGTAAACATACACAACATCCAGATAAAACACCTGCACCATATGTGTGAAGCATATATAACATCCAGATAAACACACTTGCAACATACGTTGGAAAGAAACAGATGAAACAATGAGAACAGACGTTTGTAACATACATGTACAACCATTGCAACATATACAATCTACTTTTACAACATCCTTACGAAATCATTGCAACATACCTCTGAAACAACTAAAACACTTGAAATATACGCTCGCAACATGTGTTTTTCACCCTTCCTCTGTACGACGAAGCGCAGAGCGGGAGACGGAGACACTGCGGGGGATGGTGGTGGCGGCGCGCCGGAGTGGGGCGCGACGCGGGATCGAGGCGCTGTAGGGGATGGTGGTTGTGGCGCGGTCCTCCTCCACGTCGTCGCCACTGCTCGAGCCTCCGTCGGCATCGGCGTCTGAGCCCGAGAGCTCGTCAGCCTCGTCGTCCGACCCAAAGAGCTCGGCGTCGGAATCAGAGGGGACGTCGAGGTCGGAGTCCTCCCTAGAGCTGCTGCTTCTCCCTGCGCAAGGCGAGGTGGCGCGCGGTGCGAGGCGTGGGTGGGGGCGCGCGACGCGGGGGCAGCTTGGGTCGGTCCGTCCGGATAAGGACGGGCACGGGTGGGGGCATGCACCGTGGGGGCGGCTCAGATGGGTCCGTCCGGATAAGCCAGACACCCGTATCAAAGTATTACCGGAAGTTGATTTGAATTACAGGCCACCGTAGGGCCAAACTAACGGAAGGGCCATCTCAACTACTGGCCCAGGCTTTACGCCCAGCATGGGCTGACTAGGGCCCATAGTTGATACAGTACCAGGCAATTAATTTCCCTTGGACCTCTCCAAAAAAGAAAACCCTTTGAGGCAAGTGCATTGGCATTCTCACATAAATAGTCTCATGTAATGCCACGTAATTATAAGACGACTTAACAGGTAACAAGTACAATGGATTGTCCTTTAAGTTGTCTCTTAATAATTCTAGAGTCCGTAATTTGTGTATATAAGAAAGAAATGTTTGTGAGTTGCATGACAACAACCACTTATACAATGGTATATACATTATCTTATAATCATAAATTTTAGCTCATGAGGCTGTTGTTTCATGAAATAACGACCTCTTTATTTCTTCTCTCTCTCCTCCACATCAACAAAAATCCTACGTGGCACTGCATGAAACGGAGTATGAGACTGCTGACGTGTCGCAATGTACTTGCCTGAAAAAAATCATCTGATCTTCCTCAACTATTGTGTGACTCTGAATTGCCTCCCTCAATGAGAAAACCAATTTTTTACCTCTCCAAGAGATTTTGAAAGTAGTTTTGGTTAATGTGTCACAACGTCACAAATGAGATATATTGGACTTTCACAATAGTTCATAAAGGTCAATTAGACTTTATAAAAAAACATAAAAAATTCAAACAATTATCCAAATTTTTTTCTAGGATAATATGCATTTAAAAATACTGAAATCTGATTTTATATTTAACTCGGAAAAATACGAAGCCAGCTTCGTACTTTTCATAAATTCATGCACTATGTTTTTTTTGAACATATGCACTATGTTTTTGAGCTAGACACTATAGTATAGATCACGATTTTACTAGAAAACAGATGAAGTCCGGCGTCCCGAGCCCATCCAAACTGCCTTCTTGCTTGATCACGTGCTTCTGGTGCATGCGCAGACCTATGCGTTACGACGGTGAGGATGAACGAGAAAGGGATTGCGTCCATCCGGATGTTGTCGGCCAAAGCACAGACGTCTATTTGGGAGTATGAGAAGTCGCACACCGACTGTCGCTAATTGTCCAATAAGTCTGCACATGTTATCGTCGTGATTTCCCCTAAAGAAGACAATACGGCTACAAAGTTAAACCACAAGATACATGTTGTTAATGTGCAATAAGAGCTTGAATTTTATTTTTCTGAGTTAAAATAAAATTTCTATGAACTTCCTAATATTAAATCAGAATCTACTATAACTTTTGAAAGATTATTTTTATAATTTCTTATAAAGTCTAATTGACCACCTAAACTGTTGTGAAAGTCCGATTTATCTCCGTCGTGGCTGAGGTTGCACCACGTAGGATATTGTGTAATGTCAGTAAAAACTTTTAAAATCGATGGTTGGTTGGGGGGTGGGGGGTAAATCGGGCGGACTCAAGAGTTGGACTCTTAAAATCAGGTTTTTTTCGATTGAGAGAGGCAAATCGAACTCACGCAATAGTTAAGAAAGGTCAGATGGGCCTTTTCCATCCCCTTTAAGAATAATACTCTGTGCACAGCATTAAACTACTAACATCTTTCATTCTTTAAATTGTTAGTAGCAAACATGTATGTACTCTTTCCGTTGTAAAGGGACATCCTGCTTGTTGCATGTTCATCTAGACGATTTGCGACCATTTGTTTAACAATATATATTAGAATCAAACTCTGTATTGTCATTGGTGCACATTGTTAATTTTATTTTGGGATGAAATATATAGATATATAGATATAGACATATGAACAATAAATATAGTGTAAAACAATCACTACTCGAAAGGTATGGTAACGATGTAGGTCAGTCTTTCTCCCTCCTTTTTTTTGTTTTACTTTGCTGTTTTTTATAAGAAAGAAGTATGACGTGCACATTGAAGGCATGGGTAAATTCCCTGCAAACCTTGTGGGAACTTGCTAAGGCTAGTTTCAGTCATTGTATTAATAATTACAATACAACTCGCCAATGCATAGTGCCACAGTATCATAATGTTGTTTGTTAAAAGCCTCTTACCAATTAATTATTGTATATGTTCTGAAAGGACTGAGATGTTGCCTAAAGGAGGGTGAATAGGCGTTTCTAAAAATTCAACACCTTAAAAAGCGGAAACGGTTAGAATGGGAGTTTCCAAATGGAAACTCCAACTCAGAGTAATATAACCCCTTACGAGTAAACCATTGAGCACAAGAAATATACTAAATAAACCTAAGAGCCAAAAACCCTGTGACACAAAAGGTTAGAGCGAAGAACAAACAAGCTCTGCACACGGTCAGAAGACTGCAAGCTCCAATTTGCTACGATTTGACTCCGGACTTCACCCTCTGTTCTAAGTACCAGCAGAGGGTTATGCTACCACTGATAAACCTGCACACAAGCTTAAGCACAAACACGAAGATCACAAATACAATAGAGAAGAATTGAGACACGGCATTTGTTTTACCGAAGTTCGGACTTCGTTGAGTCCTACTCTCCGTTGAGGGGGCTACGAGCGACCTAGCAAAGGTCAAACTCTAGAGGACCCATGAAGGTCAACTCTAGCTGCAGTCTTTTCCAACTCCTTTTCCTCATTCCACTAGTTGATCCCTTCCCTTGCAACGGTGGACTCGACGTTACACACATTTCGAAACACACCACGCTCTCTCAGGTGCTCTCCGGCGACGCCTAGCCATCTAAGACCGAAGAGTCCAAGAGTAATAAATGCGAATCACGAGATTGACAATATGCACAAGTGCTCCAGAGATGGCTTGCTCTCAAATTTGAATTTGTCTCAACCCACTAATTGGATTTTGCAAATTTGATCACACACTCACTAAGCGAGGGTTGGAGAGTGTTCTCAAGGCTCAAAAACATGTGGCAATATCAGCAGAATTAGCAGGCTCCAAAGGTGAAGACTTGGGGGTATTTATAGCCCCCTTAAAAAACTAGCCATTTTCCGGACACGTCCAGTATGACTTGGGCAGTCAGCACTCAAACCAGCAAGGTGTCAAAACTTCTGACTCTCGGAACTTTCGACACTTGTCGGGACTTCCGACAAACCCAAACTTGAGAACATAGAAAAGGTTTATGTGCCCAAGCATATACTGAACACGTTCGGTATGCATACCAGACAGCTCGGCCACAATAAGTGAGTTAGCTCTTGAGTCTCTCTCTCACTCAAACCTCACATAGGTTGGCTTGAGCACTTATGAATAATTATCTATGAACATGATGCATTCCTCTTAATAGTACGACTTTCCTATTTACTCAAGATTAAATGAAAAAAAATTTAAACCTCTTGAGTTGATCCTTGTCAAATCGAAGCGATGTCTTACAATCTTCATCAAGTGAAGGTGCCAACATGTCAACTTTGATATTTTCCTTTGAGCATAGCCATCTTGAGCACGTGACTTGATTCCATTCAATAAATGTGAATTAACTTCAAATGCATCAAGTCACCTTCCACCAAATGATCCATTAATGATTTGACCCATTTTTATGATATAGCTTCATTTTGCTTGATCAGGGAAAGACTAAATGCAAGTTCTCTCTTCTTCACCCTAGCCATGGTTCCTCGGCGCTCAAGCCATCACTTGTCCTTCACCAACGCTTGGTCCCTCGAAGCTCTTTCCTTGCTATCTCCATCTTCTCAAGCAAATCCATGTCACACCATGATTTGAATCACCATAAACATACCATGAAATCCACTTGATGGAAAACATCTTTAACAACATCGATTTCGTAGCAAGCTCTTCAAATGAGACCAATCCATATGTAATGCCTCATGTCTCATTTTTCAATCACAATATACTTGCTTTCACATTAATCATTGAAGTCTCACAATAATAGAAGCCTTTGCAAGAATTACATTTGTATTGTTGTCTTATGTTTGAACTAGATTGTTTATACAACAACACATTATTTTGGCTTTATACACTTTGATCAAGTACATGTGAGATAACCAATTTCCTGTCCAACACTTAGCAAATATGTTATATCTTTAATCGTGTTTGTCATTCAATCAACCAAAACCCATTAACAATGGGTCCAAAAGTTGTTCATGGTTTTTTTTAACCTTAAATATTATGCCCAATACGTATCTCCTGGATGATACAATTTTTATGTCTCCTCTTTTTATTATTTTCATGCTACCACAGAGAAAATATCTACGTAACATATAATTAATGATTTTTTGTGAAAAAAATAATTAATGATTTGCCTACCCATATAAATATTTAACTAATGAGTATTTTACTATAAGATATGTAACTGCACGAGAATACTACTGTTTCAAATTGTAAGTTAGACGGGACTTTTTAACATAGTGTTATTTGGAGGACGTCTTTTCCAGCAGTGGGCTGTGGATATGTATATAAAGATTGAGTCTATGAGGCTAGATTGGTACTATAATCCCGAGAACCAAAAACTGATACGGGTAGAGCTATACCAGGTAACCACTCATATTATTTTGTTTTTTTGTTTATGAACTTTGCAACCTTATTACTGTCTTCCACTAAAATTATATGTGCTTAAATGTATCTAGGGACTGGTTGATGTTATCTTTGCTGAAGAGATGCAGGGTTCTAAGGTTGACAAGAGAATTGTGCTACCAAGATCATTCTCAGGATGCGATCGAGACATGCAACAAAGGTTCCTTAATGCTATGGCTATTGTGCAGCGTTTTGGAAAGCTAGATTACTTCGTCACCATGACATGCAATCTCTACTGGGAAGAGATAACAATCAATCTCGAACTGGGGTAGGAACCACAAGATAGGCTAGAATTGGTTGCAAGAGTGTATAAGGCAAAGTTGCGGAATCTAAAGAATCTTCTGATCAAGAGAAAGTATTTTGGTGATTTTGCAGCATACGTCCATGTTACCGAGTTCCAAAAAAGGGGGGCTGCCACATGAGCATTTCCTGCTGATCATGAAGTAAAGGAGTAAGTTGACAACCCTAGATGCATATGATCGAGTTATTTCAGTGGAGATACCAGGCAAGGACAAATACCCAGAGTTGCATGATCTGGTTAACAAACACTTGCTCTCTTCTTCCCTAGGAAATTGGCAGGCTTCCTTGTGTACAACTTCCTAAAGTCATGGAACAGCAAAAGACATTTGTCATTTATCAACACTGTAAGCATATATAATTTCTATGTAAATTTTGTAGGCTATATAGCAAATAAATAAGTTAACTTATTATCTGTCATTCACAGAGGTCACATTCACTGATGACAGAATTCATAGTGGACATTTTGAAGAGCAGCACAAATGAATGTACAGATAATATCCCTGCAGAACTCCAAAATCTACTTCAACAAATAAATTAGCTTTAATACGCAAGATATGATTTTATTATGCTTTGTTATGCATGAGCATTTTCTAAACGGTTATATACAATTGAGTGTGATTTGTGCCTCCTCAAGATAAAGCCGTGGCGTTAGCACGGACATTATGCTAGTATTTAACTAATGAGTCTACCCACTGGGTTAGCGGTTAGCCTAACTGCATCCCAACAAGCAGTAGTGGAACCTCTGCAACGTCATCAAAGAACACACAGCAAAGAGCCTGTGAACTTGTTGCCCAGCAAAGAAAAGAACAAATTGCCATTCTCCTTTTCGTATATAATACATAATCTTGCTTCTCAGCTCATCTTGATAGGCCTGATTCTTGTGCTAGGCTGCTTTCCTCGCTTTGGCACAAAGTGTGTCCCCAGAAAAGACCTTATACACAATCAATAGTTATGTTATGATAATGGAGTTTTATTATTCGCCACAGAATGAAGACTTTTTTAGGTTCATGAATGAATTCTTTTATTTACGTCGTGTTCATGCCTATATATTTCTGTAGGTCCGGTCTGATCCGTTCCATGATGGCGCAAGTGCAACATGGCACGCACGGTAGGCTGTTGAGCACGGCACCACTTCTAGGCGCGTCTCGAATATTTGTAAGTATTTTTTGAAACTATTTCTCAACACATATTAATTGCGCGCATGCAGTGCGTTCAATTCAATTCCATGAGAGTATATTGTTGATCTGAAATTGACTTGTTGACTACGGGCAGCAAGCGTTTTGTAGAGTGCTGCCATGTGCCGTCCGTCCACATGCAGCGTGGCAATATATTTTTCTTACTACTCCGGAGCAAATTCAAACGGCACGCCGGCGTCGGCACCTGGATACTGAGCATCTGAGCGTACTGTATGTATTATTATATACTGTGGATCGCTAGATCTTGAAATGGCACAAATCTGAATCCATAATTTGAAACCAAAGGAATCTTTATACTCAGATCATGAGCGGAATCTTTATATACTCATACCATGAGCGTATACTGATGTAAAATAATGTCCGGTATGAACACTGGGACCTTCCTCTAAATAAAAATATTTAGGCCTAGTTTGGTAAGGCTTCACATCACTGGTGAAGTCGTTTTTCAGCTCCACAAACATCTCTCCGGTAGCCGCGCCCCCTACCCTGATGGGCCTGCGCTCCTCCCCTGCGGCCGCTGCACACCTGCCTCGCACCCGTGCTCCCACCCCCGACAGGCGGCACGGCCCCTCCCCTGGCGACCATATGCTCCGGCGCCTGCGCACTATGACGCTTCAGCGCCTCGTCCCGTTGGCCTCTATGTAGGCAACGTGAAGAGGGATAAAGCTACTATCTTTTTTGGCTCCACTCCTCATCTATTCTTTGTCTTAGCACGTTTTAAGGGGTTCCTTGTCTAAAGCCATTTTATTTTACCCCGTTTGACAGAAAATAGCTCCAAACAATTTCTAAATCTGCCAAGCGGGGTCTTAATTTTTGATTTTTTTATTTCAGTAGTCGGGTAGATCCAACCGCTTGATATTTCTCACAGAGCACGATAATCATTTCGACGCTATATGCAGTAAAAAAAACGTCAGGGCATGTGGGAAATTTACAGCAAAAACAGCATATTATGGAGCTGTCTCAAGAATGATTTGATATAATATTATTATCTCAAGCAATTTATTCATGGACGGCTGGAAATTAAAAAGGGTCTCGGAAAAAAACAGGAACAGCTTACATACTCCATCAGACAGGCAGACAGCCAGTATAATCCTTCCGAGGACGACGCCCTCGTGCCACTATGCGCTGACAGCTGAGTCTCTCGATCCAATTCGCCCGGATGGCACATCGTTGCGTAGTCTCCCAGCGCGGGCCACACTGAATATGACGCGTGGTCGTGGAGTATGGCATGGCAGAGACACCTGCACTGCACAAAGGCCAGGGGGGACACGCCTTCGGTCTCAAGGCAGGATCACAATTCATCAGTTTCTCCCATAGGCCATAGGCCATATCAGAACAGTGCTCTGGCATGTGTTGAGGCCAACCGCAGCGCAAGCACAGCGGGCGAGACGGCGTGGAAAATGGGAAAAATTAAGGGCTCAGCATCACAAGTTCAAGGTCCGACACAGCCGATGGGGGCACGCAGAGGTCTCTTGTCCGGTTTCCGCTCCGCATGGCCGCATCCCACAAACATAAACGCTGCATGCACGGAATTGCTAGCGAGACCCCGAGTTAATGAATGCGTTACCAGATTGTCTTTTACGTGCAGACGCGTGGTTGGTTCTCTTCGTTCTTTCCTCGAAGGAGTGGCTTTGAGAGTTGCCAGTTAAGCTACAGTAGTGAGATCCAGGATTCCAGGTTGTACAGATGCAGTTACATTAGCTTGTAGTACACTTCGAGTGAATTCCAGCATGTAGTACTTTCTTGTTTGTTTCATCACAAGCTGGACAACACCTATGTGTTTCTCATAACGTTCGAACAACGGCACAGCACAACACAACTCACCACAAAAAAGAAAAATTCTATGAATAATAAGGTCAACAGCTCACCGGTTTCAAATCTAAACTCTACAATAAGAGCAACCCCGTTAAGCTTTGAGGACCTTTTAGCTATGCGTACTATCTCCGTCCTGAAAAGGAATAATCTTAAACTTTTAAAATTTGACCAAGTTTGTAAAAAGAATTAGGACTTATAGTACAAAATAACTATACGGCAAAAATATAATCCATGACGAATCTATTAACACCTTTTAGGTATCATAAAAAATAATATTATTTTTTTTATAAACTAAATCAAACTCAAAATAATTTGACTCAATAATATACGTACTAAAATTGCCTTTTTCGGATAGAGGGGGATGGCTACTTAAGATCGAACGACTGAAACATATATGATGACTTGGCTCGTTGCAGGAAAATAGAGTAAATGCTCTTTAGAGGGTTCTATCTATATAGGTTATATAGATATTATAGATTATTATCTTTTCTTTGTGACACATGGTACTATTAGTATTTTGTGGTGCCATGGTGCATATTGCGTCTCTTATGTCTGCAACAAAATGAATCTGGTAACTTACTGAAAGAAGTCCTAAATATAAAAATTGATTTAAATAAAAAAACATCATATTTTGGCTACTAAAATTAATTTTACTCATGGCAGAATGCAAGTCTCAAACATAATATGCAAAAGGAAAAAATACACCATTTTTTATTATCTATACCTAATATTAAAGAACCAAATCCCCTCCCATTTTTTGGTCCGTTACTCCCCTAACTAAATAAATCTGGGAACTGTCTCTATGGATTATCTACAGACTCTCCTATTTTATATATAGCTATAGGAATCCTAATCCTAATCAAATAAATCCCCCTAATTCCTAATCCAACTAGAAAAGACTGAGAGTCCTAATAATATTAAACCACGTCAAGTTTCCTAGTTTCGGTCTTATTTATTTTTTCTCTGTTTTTCCAAGAATGTTATGACTTTTTTTTTTGCCTTAGAGACATGTCCATCACGAACAAGAGGATGGGAACGAGAGCCGAGTCCTTGTTGGCTGCGCATTTTTTTCAACTTCTTTTCCTATTCGATGTCTTTTTCGATTTCTTCTTTTTCCACTTTCAGTTAGTTACATTCTCTTTGCTCATCACGACGGGAACGAGAGCCAAGACCCTGTCGGCCATGAATTTTTTCAATTTCTTTTCATGTTTCGATATCTTTTTTCGATTTCTTTCAGCTCATTAGGTTCAGTTACGTTTCCTTTTTTCATCACGCTCAACTACATGTGTTCCATTTTGTTATTTTCACGTTCAACTAAATGCGAATGTAAAAATAGAAATCGGTAGATGAATAATAACAATAAAAATAAAGAATAAAAACAACACAATATGTAGGCTTTGAACTCCATACCTTTGATCGAGAAATAAATATTCCCACCACCAAGTTATTAATACGATTTTGATTAAAAGCAAACTCATATTATTGTAATCGGATTTAGTTGATAGTCCAAAAATCAAATCGTGAAACTAGATCCTAAGTTATATCTACGAGCAAATATTTTTGTGCTTAGGCGCTAGCAATGCGAGAAAAAAATCTATCAGGACCTTATTTTAATTTGATACAAAGCTTAAGTATACATTGTCATACAATTGTCAACATTTGGTTATATTTTAGACATCGTCACAAAATAAATTATAGCTCTCAAATTTTATAAAAAGTGGAAAGCATAAATAGTTACTCCCTCCGTCTCAAATAAGTGACATTTTTGACTTTTACACTTCTTGTTTGACCGTTCGTCTTATTCAATTTTTTTGTATAAATAATGAAATAAATAAGTCAGTATTAAAGTATCTTTAATGATAGAATAAGGGCAGTCCCAATAGAAGAAACCATGTAGTTTCTATAACATAGGACGCCGCACCAAGAAACTGCTCCTTTCCAACCCATGATTTCTATAACTTCATTAACATAAATGATAACTTAAATGCAGCACCAAAAACAGGTAGATCAACTGTGGCAACTATTTTTACAACTAACATGTGTCGACAACACACAGTTGCAAAGAACCATCAAAATTTGTCATCAATCTCCAATAGCTGCCAGCCAGCAAATCAACACGATGGCAAATATATATATATATATATATATATATATATATATATATATATATATATATATATATATATATATATATATATATATATATATATATATATATATATATATATATATATATAGATGAATCATCCGACTGAATCAACCCATATAGCAAACACACTTTCCAGAACCAAATATTATCATATAGCAAACTTTCTAGAACCATATATGTTTCCAGAACCATACATTAATTAATAATAGCAAACCGACGATAAAGATAACAGGTAGCACATATAATTCATACGGAAGAACTAAAGTTCATCATATGCAAAATAAAATAGTAAGGTGGCATGTCCATATGCCAGGTAGGTTTCACATGCACTCCAAAAGCCATCAGGTCTCCAAATGCCATCAGGTCGAGGTTGCACATGTACTCTAGAAGCCATCAGGTCACCTCAGTTCTCTAGAAGCCATCACGTGACCTCAAATCTCCAGAAACCATCATCTGCAAGTCAACAATGGGAAAGGATGAATTGGCACACGCCTTTCAAAAGAGTAATCTACTCTTCGCAAACAGACAAAAACATGAAGAACAAAGATGAATAGCATGAGCTACCAGGATAACTTAGCTATATGTGCACACTAAACCAAATCAGATTGAAGATATGTACCTAATTATTTTGCCTATATGAATTCCCAAACTTTTGCCAAATATGTTCAATCAAATCTGATTGAAGTTGTTTGTATGCTAGGCGATCATGTAAGGCAGCATTCCTATTAATCACGTCTTCCATCTCTGGGTTTTCTTCATGAGTGATTGTAGCTTCTTCAACAATATATGTGCTGCCTTCCTCATTCAAATCAAATGGAACCTGTTCTATATCCTTCTCATCTTCAATAATCATGTTGTGGAGAATTGGCGATAGCCCAGGGCGATTAAGAGCATCGTATCTTAAGGTGAAAAATGGAGACCACTCACCGAGGGCATCGACAATGCATAGGAACAGGGGCCTTCTCATCCTAAACCTTCTACGAAAGATTGTAGAATTATAGACAGGATTCTCCGTGAAATAGTCCTCCATAAGCCGCTCATGGGATTCTTCTCGAGGCCTTGCCACATATCTCCTTGGACCACTATTGCGTCTCCTCCCTTCTTCTAGTGCTTCAATATCATTCTTCAATTATGCAAACATTGCATCTTGAAGGTCTTCTAATACTTCTTGCTCGGCTTCAAATTCTTCAAGTGTGTACAAATCTTCTGGCGCTATGCTGCCATCCTCGTCATGAGGTTCAGCATCGGATGGTGGTGGGTTCTGAGACATTAGGAGTAGGCAGAGAGGAGTACTACAAATGGAGGGTAGTACTGGACGTTTAGTCCATATATATGCACACCAAAGGTATAGTGTTCACACCAACTAGTGGGTTGTGTTCACACCAACTAGTGCTTTCACACATATGAATTCTACAGTTTTCACACGAAAAGGCAGTGGGCTATGTTCACACCAACTAGTGCTTTCACACATATGAATTCTACAGTTTTCACACGAAAAGCAGTGGGCTGTGTTCACACCAACTAGTGCTTTCACATAAATACTACAGTTTCCAGAGATGTAGTGGACAACACTAATTTCAGTTCTTATAAATAAATACTACAGTTTCAAGAGATGTAGTGGACAACACTAATTTCAGTTCTTATAAATAAATACTACAGTTTCAAGAGATGTAGTGGACAACAGTAATTTCAGTTCACATAAATAAATCTACATTTTCAAGAGATGTAGTAGACATCACTAATTTCAGTTCAAATAAATTTACATTTTCCAGAGATGTAGAGAAAATACCTTAATTGTCTGTAGCAAATAAGGCCAACCTCATACTCTCCAGTGCTTTGTCCCTCTCAGCCGAAGCTTGATAATTCATATTAGTTGTTGGTGCTAACAGCAACTCCCTATAAGTGTCCAACATTTTACACTTGAGTTGTTTTTTCTGCTGCCTTATCATTCAACCTAACAGCTTCAACCTTACTATGTGCCATAATTTGTTGCGTCTCTGCCATCTTCTCACGGTCCTTCCTAGCCAATGTGCTCACTTCAATGAACTTGTCCACCTTGTCGCCAATAGTAGAATAAGCTTGAGGTATCTTCTTTTTCCCATGGAGCTCATCCCTAGCCTTCTTATGACCCATAGTCCGAATATTAGGATCATCTTTCAAATTCACCACTTCAGCCGGCGAATGGGATGCACCCTTCTTTTTCTTTTCCATTTCCCTTTTAACATATGCAGACCACTTCTTTTCATTCCGCACAACCTTTCAAAAGTGCTTCAACTGAAAATCTTTATCATTATGGTCTTTGGCATACATCTTTTCAGCCATGTCCATCAATGGGTCATCACTATAACCACTTCTGTAGACTCTGGTGGTACTCACCCAGCAACCATGGAATTCCATTGGTGGTTTCTTAAGACGATCCCAGCGGATCTTCAGTTGGTTCCGGTTTCTCCTGCGAGAAACCTCCGTGCCTTTGTTATATTCTTCAGTTACATCCGCCCAAAATTGATCTCCACTCCTATCGATTCCATCAACTGGGTCCTTTGACTTCCGCAGCCAAGCAGAAGCCTACATTCACACAACAACTCAAAGTTTATAACCAAATAGATTTATACGTAAAGTTCAAGCTCAAAGTTCACAAAACTAAGAAAAGTTGCTTACCAATCTAACGTCCTCATCTTTCGTATAGTTCAATCGCCTCTCAGTCCTCTCTTCTTCATCGTTGGTACCATCTGCATCATCTACATTGATTGTTTCTTTGTCTTGTGCATTGCTTTCAACTGGTAGGGTTCTTTTCAAATTTGGAGTAGTTGGAGAAATTGTAGTCCTGCTTGTTGTGTTGCCAACTAAATGAAAATTCTCTGAACTACCATTTGACTCAAGAAAATCGGTAAACCCACCTGGTGGGTACATCCTAAAAAAATAAAAAGAGATGTTCAAGTCCTTGACAACTTAATTACAACAGGAAACAAGGTACTGGTTTAACTGGATTACTTAAGTACAACATGAAACAAGGTCACTCTATATATGCAAAATGATTCTAACATTCAGTTGGCAATACAAATTAGATATCTGTCACACAAATTTGATTCTAACAGCATGAAACATTCAGTTGGCGAACCTGGGCAACTTCCCCCCTGCTTGCATGTTTTATTACTGCATATAGTGCTATTCTTATTATGCTACTCTGTGAAAAGTTGCTCTGTAAATTACGAAGGACAAGAATATAGAAAGCCTAGGCTGCAGCCTGTACAGAACAAACAAACAAAAATGATAGAAGAGGCTAGCAGTACTCCATCATATTGCTCATATTGGTGCTACCAGTTACGATTGTCATTGGAAAAAAATAGCCCCTGCTTGTTTCCTCTCCACGCTCCGCCACTGGCTTGAAGGATTGTGGGGCTAAGTACTGATTTAACTAGATTACTTAAGTACAACATGAAACAAGGTCACTCTATATATGCAAAATGATTCTAACATTCAGTTGGCAATACAAATTAGATATCTGTCACACAAATTTGATTCTAACAGAATGAAACATTCAGTTGGTGAACCTGGGCAACTGCCCCCCTGCTTGCATGTTTTATTACTGCATATAGTGCTATTCTTATTATGCTATTCTATGAAAAGTTGCTCCGTAAATTACGAAGGACAAGAAAGTAGAAAGCCTAGGCTGCAGCCTGTATTCACACACAAACAAAATGATAGAAGAGGCTAGTAACTACGGTGCCATCACCAAAACACAGAGAATCTCTATAGATATGTAAGAAAAACACAAAAAATTCGCTACTACCCAATTACGACAGACTAACAATTTCTCCATGAAAGGTGCAGACATTGAAATCGGGCAGCTTGAAGACTAGAACTGTTACCCTTCAGTTGAGCCCAACGGAGAGGAACTTGTCCACCACGCAGGAAATCTGGCGGCTTGAAGACTTGGAAGCGGTGGAGATGCTACAGCAGGCAGAACAACGGGATTACCGGCGGCTGAACTGGATCCATCACCAGGGGCGACGCGAGCACCATCGATCGAAGTAGATCGGGCACCGACGGCGGCCGGAGCACCCCTGCCTCGCCCTGCCTTGCCTTGCCTGGAACTTGACGACGGCGGCCGGAGTGGATTCATGTCGATTTGGGATGGATTGGGGCTGGAGGATGCTAGGTCTTGGACAGAAGATATTTGGGGCCAAAGGGCTTGGACAGGACGCCGGCAGGAGCAGTGCGGGCAAAAGGGAGGAGGAGCGCGCGCGGGAGAAGGGAAGGCCGCGCGCGGGAGAAGCCAAGGCCGAGCGCGCGCTTGCAGGAGAAGCGGCTCGATCCCCATCAATGCCGATAGAAACGAGTGATTTCTCCCCAGTGGCGTTTTTTGCGTTTCCACCGGCCTCGTTGCGAGCGTAGATGTGGTTTCGCAGGGGAGAAACGATTTCTCCAGTTTGCACTCTCTCCCTTCATTAATTCGACCGCCACATCAGCAAAATGATGAGTTGGCAGCACAATTAATAGAGATAGAAACTACTCATTAATTGCCATTGAGACTGCCCTAAGTCATAACAAAATAAATAATACTTATATAAAATTTTTTAATAAGACGAATGGTCAAACAAAGAAGTCTTAAAGTAAAAAAAAGTCACTTATTTTAGGACGGAGGGAGTACATAACACTTTTTCTCCTCGCACAGACATGTTTGCTAGTATAATTATAATATATAATATAATTATAATATATAAATAAAAAGAAAAAATACACATGAACCACCATTGTCGTGGCGTAGTTAGTTTTCTTAAATAAATATCTTAAATATATATATATATATAAACGATATGGCAAAACGAAACTAAGGCCTCGTTTACCTGCTGAAAAAATTTCAAACCGATGAATAGTACCACTTTCATCTTATTTGACAAATATTGTCTAATCGTGGACCAACTGGGTTCAAAAGATTCATCTCATGATTTCCAACTAAACTGTGTAATTAGTTTTTTTTTACCTACATTTATTACTTCATGCATGAGTCCAAAGATTAATGTGATGGAGAGAGTGAAAAAATTTGCATCTAAACGAGGCCTAACCCTTGTTCCAGGTAAAAATGCTAATCCTTGCCTTGGGAAGATACGAGTCTGGGTAAACCTAACGAAATTGAATCCCCTCCGTCCGGCTAAAAACAAATCGGATTCACAATTCCTCGCCGTCCCTTCCCCCTCCCATCGCTTGCCCCTCGCTCCTCTTCCTCTCCGCGCCGCCCCCCTTCGCATCGAAATCCCTCTCCGCCATGCCGAAGGGCGCCAAGAAGCGCGCCAAGCTCAAGAAGCAGCAGCAGCAGGGCCACCCCGACGATGTCGGCAACACCAACGCCAGCAACGGCAACGGTAACGGCAGCGATGACAACAACAACGCCTCGAGCGGCCGCGACGGCGACCACCACCACCTGCGGATCCCACCCAAAGTTTCTCGCGGTACGAATGGCACCTAACCCTCCTCCACCCTCTTTAAGCTGGAGCAGATCCGCGCGCCGCTTTCGGCACCAGCGGGGTGGGAATCACCTTTTCGCGTGCGGCGAGGGTGGCATTCGCTGTCGCCGCGGGTTTCCCCGCCACCACGTTCCCACCGACCGCCGCTTTACGGGCTGTTCGCGCTTTCCTTGCTCCCTTCCTTGCGCTATATGTATGATGGATGCGTGTGGTTTCTGATGCTGTGCTTGTGCGTGGGTTGGCCCAGTGGATGCGAGCGAGGACTCCATGGAGAGCTCCGAGGAGATGGTGACCCCCCGGGCCGCCGCGTCGGAGCCGGACGAGGAGGAGAGGAAGGTCACCGCGGCCGAGGTGCCCGTGGAGCGCGCCGTCGAGGCGGACGCCGCCGGGTCTGGGGAGGTCATGGTGGACGCGTTTCCGCCGGAAACCGCTGCGCAGGAACGTGAGGGCAAGGTGGATGAGGCAGAGGTGGAGGTGCACGCTGTGGTGGCGCAGGAACCGGAGGTAAAGGATGTGTTGGTGGCCGAGGAATCCGTGGTGCAGGAGCCAGTGGCTGATGCACCGGCGGCGGAGGCTTCAGAGGTGAAGAAGGAGGTGGCCAAGGTGCATCCGGTGCTTGAATCTGAACCGCAGGTTGATGAAGTGGTGGTGGTCGAGGAAACGCCTGTAGCGCCTGAGGTACAGGAACCAGAGGTGAAGGGCACCGGTGCTACTGTTGTGTTGAAGGAACCAGAGACGAATAGTGGCAATGTGGTGGTCAAGGACTCTGCTGAGGTGTCGCGATCTCAGGAGGCTGTGGATGTGCATACTACAGAGGTAAATGGTGTATGCGGTTTAGTTCTATTCATCTCCTACGTTTTAAAGCTGTGAGTTCTGATTGGGTGTGTTCTATTTGCTGCAGGTGGCGCGCGGACCTGCAGTGGCAGCTTCAGGGCAGCGGGCAACATGGTGGAATTGCTGCGGCCTTTTTGATGCCTTTACTGGTTCAGGGAGATAGGTGAAGGTGAGATGGTTCTATACTTCTTATCTCATGATTGTGTTTTTTATATTACTCTGTTGATTTTGAGTGGCATAATTTCTTATTTCTAAGCACACTGTAATTAGCGTCAAAGAAATTGGTGTTGGGGAAATATGGTCGCGAGTTTTACTGGTTAAGCCTTTGGAATATGAGGTGCATATCTGAGTTCATTGTGCATAGTTAATTGGTGAGATCATTGCGAGTGCTGTCAGTGTATACGTTATAAATATAATTTAACCTGCAGTTTATAACGTCTAAGGAACCTATAAAATTGCAAAGTGATGGTGTTTTTGCGGGTACTGAGCAAATGCTTTTTTCAGGGTGAACCTTTGGACCATGAGATGCACTTTTGTATCTCTCACACATGATATTCTTATCATTACTGTTAGATGTCATTGGTGGAGTGGAGGTAGCAGCTAAAATTATTCACTTAGCTTCTGGTTTGATTTAATAAGCCTTAGTGGCCCTTAGTTATTAAATGTCTGCCCATATAGCTTTGAAGTTCACTTCTTGACTTCACTTGCTGAGTTTTGAATGTAGAATATACTCTACCCAGTTATAAGCAGTGACTGAAATCCAGAAAATTTACCAAACAAATTTTTCCAAATCAATTATTGTGCCACTCCATGTACCTGAAGAGTGCAAGGTGAAAATAAAAGGCTTATTGTACAGATTAGGAGGATGCAGTTAGATAATCAGCATTTGATATACTCAAGTTCCATGCTTTTCTAATCTATTTAATAATTCCTTTGAGACTATGGATTTATTTGTGGATTTTTTTCTGACATTTTAAGGGACTAACATTTTCTGCTATTGATTCTGAGTGTCCTTTCATCGGTACTCAAGTTCCATGTTTTTTAAATCTATTTAATAATTCCTTCGAGACTATGGATTTATTTGTGGATTTTTTTCTGACATTTTAAGGGACTAACATTTTCTGCTATTGATTCTGAGTGTCCTTTCATCGGTTCCATCTTCTTAAAAAATGTAGAAACAATATTTTTATTGGCTTAGCATGATTGTCTATATGATGAATGGATGCATCGTATCTTGAGAGATGGATGTTTTAGTGTCTCTAAGTTTTTGGTAAAAACTCTTGAGTAATATGAAAAGCTTCATATCATGACTTACTTCTATTGGCTTAGCATGATTTCCCTTTTATGAACGTTGTTTTCCCAATGCTGATAAACTGCCCATGGAAGATAGGTTATCAATTGTGGTGTAAATATGTAATACCTGAAACTTGCTGAAGTCGCACCATTTATTTGAAACTCAGTATACATGTCATGCACATGAAAACGTTGCATGGAGTTTACACCCTACTAGAGGCAGTCATATTATGGACATGAAAAATGACTTCCCAAGTTTTGTATGTTTCTTTGACATGTTTATTTTTGTTAATTGAGTTAAAACAGACTTGTGAATCCCCAAGTAACTGGAGATGATCTATTGATTCTCTTCCACTTGGCAGCATAATGTGTATCTTTGTAAATAGAAGAAAAGGGCCAAGCACAAATACCCAAACCAACATCCACACATACAGAACGGAACTAAACAATCTTAAACTATTACCTGCCTGACTAGCTTTCTTGAATATGATGGCACCTGCTTGCTACATGTGGACTGAACTGCAATTGCGGTACTCATCAGTCATAGCAAGAATACTTGGTTGATTTCCCTGATGCCTCTATGAGTATATGTATTTGTCTATGTTGCGTTCTACTCCCTCTGTCCCAAAATAAGTTGGGATTCTAGGATTCGGCGCGCAGACCAAGATTGGTGGTAAAATTACGCTTCTACCCCTATAGAAAAAGACTAGGACATTCTTGCAGCATCAAGCCTCTGTCAGTTTCTTTTGTATGTGTTTTGGAAATCATTTTCTTTTTTCTTTTGTTTCATGCTGGTCCACAAAGCTTTTGGCTACTGATTTTCTGTGCTCATAGGCATGCGTTGGGACTCACACCATCCATGCATTTATTTTGGGACAAAATTCGAATCGCATAAGTGCGATTATTTTGGGACGGAGCTAGTATATATATCAATGTGGATATGAACAACTTACTGAAAATGATTACAGCCAGTCCTGATAAATATGATTCGCTACACTTGCTATGTTTGTAGCAGCTCTGCTGGATATCACTGTTCAGAAATAGACAATCATTTTCCTGGCTTCTAAGGATGAGATGAAACATATGTTTGGCAGTTAATCGATACTACTAGTAGTATTTAAGCATCTCATCTAATATTCTATTTTTTTACAGGGTTGGAACTTGAAGTCAAGAAGGTGATCTTCAGTTAAAGCTGATGAGCATTTGTAACTAGACTCTGTTTGAATAGTCACATGAATGATGAAGCAGAAGGATTTGGGATAACATCGAGCTGATGTTTCTACTTTCGTCCTCCCTGTGTCTCTGCATCTGTGCAAAGTTACATCCCCTGGTCGTGGTCAATATTCTTAATTTCCTTAGTATCCCCAACGCCTAGCCCCCCTTGTCTAGTGTCGTCTAGGTACTGCTGGTCTTGTAGCATAAGTGTTGGAAGTGGGTCGACCGTAAAGAAATTTTGCTGTTTCTGCCTTTATACTTATTTTCTGGGGTATCGTCTGCTGTGCCCCTTTCTCTCATGGTTGTCACTTGTAAGGAGTATATTTGTTCGAACAATTTGAGATGGTTCTTTGGATAGCCTCAATTCGAGATTGCGTCAGCCAGGTTGGTCATAGTTTGATTGAATTCTGTGTTTGTTTCATAGCCATAGTTTATCAAGCCTAACCTTTGTCAGAGTATGGTTGTCGCCAAAAATGCGACGAGTAAAATGGCTGTTACAGTTGGTAAAAAAATGAGTTCACGGTACTTCCTCTATCCTTAAAAGAATGCAATTCTTAAACAGTTTCATGTTTTAGTATATCACCTTTGACTAATTATAGATAAAAAGTATAAATATTTATAATATAAAATAAATATCATTAGATTAATTGTGAAATGTATTTTCATAATAAATTAATTGGGAGCCATAAATACGAATATTATTTACTAAAATCTTGGTTAAATGTGAAGCATTCAAAGTGGCATGTAACTCATAGGTGCATTCTTTTAGGCCAGTAGCTGGTTAAGAAAGTTTATCAATTCGGCAACCATATGGCCTTTATCAGTTCGGCAACGGGAACTATTTTTCAGTTCGGCAACTACATTGAACTGGGAAAGAGTTCTGCAACGCTTTCGTTACGGAGGAAATGGAACAGGAAGATTGCTGATTGGATTGAGAAAACATTAAATCATTAATGGGCTGACGAGGAAAAACAATGCTTGTCCAGTCGGCCGAAAGGGAAAAGACGAAGCCCGTGTCGTCGCGGCTCAACGCCATACTAACGCGCCTGACCCGCTTAGCCCTTCGTTTTCGCGAAAGCGCTTGTGGCCGGGCAAGGCATCTGACTGCAGGAGTGCAGGGGCAAGTGGTGGCTACGCAGCCACTACGGGGCTTTCCGTTCACCACATCCACATGTTCATCTCATTTGAACTTCGGCGAATAAGAATCTACTACTACCGTCTACCGATGTACTGTACTGTATAAAAAAGACAGCTGGCAGTGCATTTTTCCTTTTTTTTTGCAGATAAAGATTATGTTCATTCGGCTTATAATCCGTTTTTTTTCGGCTTGTTTTTTTAGCCGGAATAGTATTTTTCTCTCACAACAAATCAGTCAACAGTATTTTCAGCCGGCTTATCAGCACAGCCGAACGGCTCAAAAGTGGTTAATTCGCGGTGAGTTTCGTCGCTGCCGGAGAAGTTCTGTTCTGCACGTTGCGCTTTTGCCAGCCGTTCAGTGAGTCAGTGACTCGTTTGACTTGACAAGAAAAATACACGTGGCCATGAGGTAACATGAACCAACCCCTAATGACGCAGGGGTTGAGATTCATCACAACATATATATTTGTGGGTTCACGGACAGAGGGAGGGAGAGATACTTGAAGGTTGAAGCCTCACCACAAGGAGAAAGAGGGATATTCGGAGGACCAGCAGGCGGAGCCGGGCCACGTTTTGAATCCGATAACTCAGTCGGTATCGGTGGTTGTAGAGTTCGTGTCAGTTGCAGCGGCTCGGTGACTGACGGACGGACCCGTGCTGGCTTCATCAGACTTAGCATCTCCACCGGTCCCCCAATAAAACCCTCCAATAATTTAGTATTGGGGTAGCCCAATATTTACTTTTTGGTTATTGGAGGAGATGCTTTTGCAGTTCCCCAATATCTCATCCCCAATATGTGATTTTGGCCCATATTGCAAATTCTAGACCATGTTGGAGCAAATTGACCCATAGATATTTTTCACGTCAAAAAAAGTTGTTGATGTCTTGTTTGTCGCATACTTAAGACCAAAGATCGAAAATGCAATAACAGTTTGTTCAACAATAAGAAAATGAAATTAAACATACTCACACAAGGATATATCATAAACAAGATATAAAGAGAGATGGTATGGCATTGTTTCTAAGTGCAGAATCACCAATGGGTGTGTTTGCGCCAAAAGAACAGAGGATTGGGGGAGGTTGCAAGTGCCCCTTTATTTGAGGGGAGATGAGTGTTTTTTTGGTGGCCACCAAAAATTGGGGGAGGTATTGGGGCACCGTTGGAGTATGAAAATTGATCTATCTCCCCCAATAATTCTGTTTTATGGGGATGAGGGGTTGTATTGGGGATTTGTTGGAGATGCATTAAGAGCCCCAGATTTTTAGCACGAGGAAGGAGTGGAGGACTAGGTGGAGTCTGCGAAACGAAAAGCAGAGGACCAAGCGAGGTGCAAGTGCAATCATGAGCTCCCTGTACGATATCTCCTGCTTCGCCGCTGGCCTTGCAGGTAATCTCCTTCTCCTACGCCTCTTAGGATTCCAATCCAAAATTCTGAATTGCTATGGAGAGTGGGTAGCTGAATTTCTTCCGATTTGGTCGCCATTGCAGGCAACGTCTTCGCCCTCGCCCTCTTCCTGTCGCCGGTGTAAGCTATCCAGCACACTGATTATTTCTTTCTTTTTTCTTCCTCGCCTTTCTGTTGATGAACTGCTCACGAATGCGTTGCTGTTGTCTTCTCTTCCTGCGTGTCGATCAGGCCGACGTTCAAGAGGGTCCTCAAGGCCAAGTGGACGGAGCAGTTCGACGGGCTCCCCTACCTGCTGTCCCTGCTCAACTGCTGCATCTGCCTCTGGTACGGCCTCCCATGGGTCTCCCACGGCGGCAGGGCCCTCGTCGCCACCGTCAACGGCACCGGCGCGCTCTTCCAGCTCGCCTACATCTCGCTCTTCATCTTCTACGCCGACAGCAGGACGACTCGGGTGTGTAATTCAATTGCCTTGCTTGCCGTCCTGGATTTTAACCAGTTGCCTCTTGCCGTGTCTGACACCAGTAAAACGGGGCCCTGTTCTCCATTCCCTCCACAGCTCAAGATCACGGGGCTTCTGGTGCTAGTGGTCTTCGCGTTCGCGCTCATTGCGCATGCGAGCATCGCCTTGTTCGACCAGCCGGTCCGGCAGCTGTTCGTTGGCAGCGTGAGCATGGCGTCTCTGGTCTCCATGTTCGCTTCCCCACTGGCTGTCATGGTATGCTGTTCCAAGCTATACTTCTTGATCGACTCGACTTCTCCCATGCCGTGTGTGTGAATTGTGATCATTGGTTTTTGTGTGCTTCGTCGTGGCTGTTCAGGGTTTGGTGATCCGCACCGAGTGCGTAGAGTTCATGCCCTTCTACCTGTCCCTCTCCACGTTCCTGATGAGCGCATCCTTCGCAATGTACGGCCTTCTGCTGCGTGATTTCTTCATATATGTGAGCACTCCATCCCATCCAAATTTTTACTGTTTAATAAATGACAACGCTATTCAACACGTATCTCCGGTAGAGTAGAGAAATTGTGTCCAAACTGTAGAACTCTTCTATGATGGTACAGACAACTACATGAGAATAACAAGAGGTAAATTAAAATATCAGACTGTAACAAGTAGTTCCCTGAATTATTCAATAGTAACATATAGAAATTGATAAGTTTTCATTTGAATTGTTACACACTTCACACATAATTTGAACCCATGAGCGAGAAAATTCACAAACTTCTCACAATCAAGATTAATAAAATGAAAACCCCTGTGGTATTTCCAAAAAGGAGTAGACGGATTACTGCGTAGCCGCTGGCGCACATCTCGACCTCCAAGCGGGGCGAGGTGCTGCTCATGAAGAAGATAGGCATCTTGCCACCGGCCGCACCAGTCTCATCCGCCGCCGAGGGTGCGTTCGACGCATTTTTTTGCAGGAAAATTGTCGTCGGACCAAGTCGAAGCTCTGGACGAGCTGTTCCTAGCAGCCAATCATTGGGCCGGTGGAGCAGTTCACCCCACGGCCAATGCGGTTGCCTGAAGGCCACACCGGCAGGATGTTAAGTCATTGGATAGTTATCTTCAAAATGTAGTCGTTTACATTCATTAACGCGCCCGGAGACCGGCATCCTTGTATGATAAACTCTTCATTCTCCTTAAATACAATGATACACAGTGCTCGTGCGTATTCGAGAAAAAAACCCTGCAGTATACTACTTCCACGGTAGTTCACATCATCATACATCATTGTCTGCCCCAAACTCAGCATCCAGCCGGTTGTTTAAAGGGAGGACGATCATGGTCACGATTCTCTGGCCACCAGGAGGAGATCGATCCACAACAATCTATATGGATTTGGGTCGACGCACCATGGATCTGAGCGGAGGTTGTTGCCATCACCCTGCCTTGCCATAGGACTACTGTGGAGGTGTAAGAAGCTACTCCCTCAGTCCAAAAAATGATAAATCCTATTTGGTCAGAGAAAAAGTCAAATTTTGATGAACAATTAGTCAAGTTATATGCAAATTTAGAGTATAAAACTTGCATCAACAGATTTGTGTTCAAAATACCTCTAAGATGGTATTGATTTTTTTAGTAATGGGCTACTCTCTCCATTCCGAATTATAAGACATTTTGCCGTTTCTAGACATATAGCTTTTGCTATACACTTAGACATACACTACCCAATAAAGTCAATATATCTAGAAAATCTAATAAAACGCCTTATAATTTAGAACGGAATTATAAGAGAAACTAAGGGTTATGGTGAAGTAGATGCTTGTGCGTTGTGCCGAGGATTAACAATGTATATATTGTTTTCAGTTCCCGAATGGGCTTGGAGTTATCCTGGGAGCAATGCAGCTGGTGTTGTACGCGTACTATAGCCGGAGATGGAAAAACAGCGACTCATCTGCACCGTTGCTTGCATGATCATAACTGAATTGATCAGTCAACTGTCTGTGATGTGGTTTTTATTCTGCGATTCTGGAGTTCTGGGAGAGGAGCTATGGAGATGGTGTTTCGGAACAGATTAATCTGGTACATCTATGCGTTGTTTTGTCCTAGCCAATGTGATGTAAATGTTGTTGGCATGTGTCCTGTTGTTTCTCTTCATAGCATTTCTAGCGATACGTGTTCTTCAGTAGCATTTTTCTTGGAAGAATGGTATCTACGGTATTCTTGGAAAAGGGGGAGAAGTTTCATGTTCCCTCCCTTTTTCCAAGATGGTCGTTCGTTGTTTTTTAGCATCTTGTATCTTATTTTGTGACACTTCTACTTGCACTCGACAACCACCGGAGTCTAGATCAGACACTGGCTGAAAGGACCGAATGGCCAAGAAGGGTTGAATTGGCCTCTAAAAAAGTTAAAGTGGTAAATCTTAGCCTATACAATTCTACTTCTCGCATGGCTGAAACCTAGGACTAAAAAGATTACAATAAAACTTGTCCTTATGGCCAACACACTAAGTCCTTGTCACCCTATAATATAGTCCTTAATTGCGGAATGACATATGACTAAGAGCAGATTAGCATATGGGGATTTAAATCTAGCTGTCAACCAAGATTCTTGCAACCAAACAAAGAAAACAAAGTTAGAACAAGAATGGAAATGCAAGAATTTAAAAGATGGGCAAGAGACAATCGGATTTTTTCTCATGGTATCAAATAGTTTCTTTAATCCATGTTGGAACCCCACAAAGTCACCAAGACTCGGTTATATGCTACCTTGAGCCATCAAGAGTCAAGTCCCCACTAGCGAATACCCATTTCCCACTCCGGATCGATAGGTTTCAAACCGAGAACAACTCTAAGAACCTTCCTACGAAGTAGCTTCACTGACAAGGCATCTAGTCCTCCATCGGGCAGTCTAGATCCTAGCACACTGAACGCATCTAGGCCCTAATTTTGGCTTTGGGGTCTTGATGATTAATGAACATATATGCTTGTGACTAATGCATTTTTTGCAGCGGATCCAATCACATTGAGTTAGTCACGTTTCGGCCACATGGATCTCTTGGTCTATGAATGCTATCGAGGATAGGGCCTGCGACGACGCAAGAGGGTCATTGGTGGTGGCCGCGTCACTCTTGAAGCGGACCGCATGCGCCGATGGCCCATTGCCATTGCCACACTCGAGCTGACAGGCCAATGCACTAGAAAAGTTCAGGACAGGAGGTTTTAGACCCACAATGAAAATTAGTAAAGACTCAAGCTGACTTGCAATCGGATGGACCAAATCGCTTGTTCACTGGATCCTACGTTTATCGGGCTAGCGGGTGATGTGGCCATATCCACCACCCGAACCTTGGCTCTAGATTCGTATTATAGAGATTTGGTCACAAATTCGAAAGGCAAAATAATTAATATTTTACTTTAGCAAGTTAATTTGGTAAAACATTCCCCCATAATGTTGCAGGGCTTGTTTTCTATTTATATAAAATTAATCCATAGTTACTCCCAAAAAAAAAAAATTCATAAGAAAGAGAGTCTCTTTCAACGTTGTCTACTTGTGCCCTTCTATTTTTATCTACTACTTTGTTGATTGTGAGAGACAAGCGAAATGTCCTGAGCCGCTGGCGCATCATGCGTCGGTGAAGCTTAGAGGTGAGGAAGAGCTCTTTGCGTGGAGAAGAAAACACCGCAACAGGAAATCAACAAATAAATTTGTCCCCACAAAGCGCTCAGCCTTGTATAGCCGGGCCCTTCTCTCTGCCTTGGGCTCCCACGTCCGCCTAACAAGCTGCCGGACGCAAGATCTTCCCTCCATCAGGGAAGGGAAGAGAAAGAGAGACTCGCCTCTCTTCCCACGGCTGCCGGACGCAAGATCTTCTAGCCTTCTAACGGAGGTATGGCCTAATCAATTGGTTGATTTGATGCGGCATTGCCCTGGTTGAATCTTCAACACGTTCATTTATCGACCATGGGATTGGATGCGAATCTGCTTCTTTGGGTTCATTGTTGGCTCAAACGTAGGGATCATATGACCCCATCAAATATTGGAATTAATCTTGTATTATTAGTATTAAACTAGCATTAGTATCGGCCTCTAGTTAATTTAGTCATTGTGCTTGGGCGAGCTGCATGCGTATGCACATTTGCATGTAAGAGCTAGTGATGCTAGGGTTGAGCTGTGTTGTTTTACTGATGTCTAATTGTGTATTTAAGCATCCATGGACTCGCGTGCTTTGTTGAATCCTGTGAAATAGAAAAAAAATGAAAATAGCCAGGAAGTTGCGGAATGGAAAAAAAAATCACATATCCACTTTTTGGTACAGTTAGCATGCTGAAAAACTTGATATCCAGGGTATGACAACCCTAGGTATTGCATCAAGAAGACCTTATCGTGCAGGTCGATAAACTCCCGAACCATTGCCCAAACAAACATAGCGGTACTGTAGCATATGTGAGAATAACCAAACCTGTACTTTGATGTGGGACATATAAGGTGATTTTTTTTAACCCTAGCCTATAAATTTGTTCACACGAGGAGTCGAACACAGAATCTGCAAAGTGCTATTCAAAGCAGCTGCACATGAGGTGCCAGAGGGTGCTAGCGAAACATTCCCTGCACTAGAGCATAAGGTGGGTGCTAAGAAGCACCACCTTGGCTTGGCTTGAGTGCTTGTTTGAGCACCTGGTGCTACAATATTTTTTATATTTATCTTATTTATTTCTTTAGGGAAAGTCGGAGAGCTCTTAACAGATTGTGCGTCTTTTTTTGCTTGGATTATGAGTTCATACGTTGGAGCAAAGTTATCGGTAGCACTACCTACTGTCTTGGTTAGCAATTTCTAGAAAACTTATACTTTGCAGCTGCTCTAACCAACTTAGGTAGAGGCACTTTCGCCAACTAGCAGGGTGAGCCCCGTATTGTTTCACAGACAATCAAATTATTTTTCTTGCAATTTAGTAAAAATATGGTATGTTATGATTTTTTCATGCGATGATGCTATTACATAGTCCAGCATCCTTGATGTCCATTGTGAATTCGATTCAACATAAATATATAATTGGATTCAAACTTTAATATATATAACTGACTGTCAATTTGCATTCCTAGTGCCATTGAACATAGATAATTGAACTCAAACTTTCATATTTAGCTGACGACCTTTGTTACCGTGCTGGGAAGGAACCGATCTCTACGTAAATATTCTCCATGCGCTGTTCATGATGCAAATAAATAATTAATTAATTATACTTGAGGGTATTTTAGTACATTGACTTCGGCCATGAACTCTAACGAAACAGAAGAGCTAGCATTCGGACGTCCGGCAATAGGACTTGTCCGACGCTACTCCAGCACCTACGCCCGCATCCCATCCCACGCCACCTGCGCCCTGCATCCCATCCCACGCCACCCGCGCCTCACATCCCATCCCACGCCAGTGCCTGCGTCTGAACGTAGCACCCTCAATGACCCCTACTCCAACGCCAACGCCGAGGTGAGATGGAGGGAAGGGAAGGAAGGGGAGGGAGAGGAGAGGAGAGGGTGTGGCGCACCGCGCGAGGCAGGAGCCGAAGCCCTGCGGTAGGCCGTTGTCCGCCAGCTACCGATGCCATTGAAACATGTGCAACACCCGATCTACTTTTAAAACATCCAGATGCAACACTTGCAACACAGTTTGAAGACAGATGAAACATTTGAAACATGCATCTGAAACACTTGCAAAAACACCCGAAAACACATAAAAAGCCATTGTAAAACATATGCAGTATCCGAATAAAACACTTACAACATACGTGTAAAACATATGCAACATCCAAATAAACACACTTGCAACATACGTCTGGAAAAACGAATGAAACATTGAGAATAGAAGCTTGCAGCATACGTGTAAGACCATTGCAACATATGCAACATCCCAATCTACTTTTGTAACATCCATATGAAACATTACAACATACCTATGAAACATCTAAAACACTTCGAAACATAACATACGTTTTTCACCCTTACATATGAAACACTTGAAACATAACATACGTTTTTCATCCTTCTTCTGCACGACGCAGTGAAGAGCGGGGAACGTCTCGTTTTGGCTAGCCGATGGCCGAGGATGGTGGCACGGCCTGGCAGCGGATAGCTGTGCCTGCACCTGCGCCTGGCCTACGATCCCCTCTCCTGGCCACCTGGCCTTGACGCGGTGGAGGACGGGCATGGCGCGGTGGGGGACGAAGGTGCCGTGGGGGATGACGGCGGCGGCACGCCATAGTGGGCCATGGCGTGAGATAGTGCCACGGGAGATGATGGCGGCGGCGTGGCGGAGCAGGACGAGCGGATGACCGCAGGATGAGCACGGAGTGGGAAGACGAGCGTAGAGTGGGGAGATTTGATTTTTTTTTTGGGTCAACGGCCGGACTCCCAAGCCTGAGCATCAGCGCAAACGAAATAGTTGTTTTCTTCTGAGCACGTTCAATGGAGGCATACAGTATTGGTGGTTTCAGCTGATACAAGATGCCATGTACTCTAAACCTCTATTGAAGTACCAACCCTACAACGCCAAACAGCTTTAAAAGAAAACCAAAAGGTACTGTGCTCGGTAAAAAGAAAGAACAAATGTCCAGACATAGCAGCTTTATCTCACTATCTCTCAATCTCTCTCCTAAGGCAATAGCTCCCTCTGCAAGAACTACTGGCGTGCTGCAAGCCACTGTTTTTTCCCTCTCTTTTCTCCAGCAGAGCTTTGCTTGGACGTGGCATGGTGAAACCACTATCCTGGCTGGAGCGTTGGGGTGGCCTAAGGCTGTGTTTGGTGCGGCTACCGGTGGCTCCGGCTCTGCTCCTGTAGCGCAACTGTAGCGGAGCCGGGAGAAGCCTCCATTCGGCAGCTCTTATAACTCCCCTCTGGGATGTACCGGAGCCGAAGCCTTTTTCTTGGGCGCTACAGGACTGTACAGGAAGTAACAGGGACGGAGGAGCCGGAGCCGAGCATGAAGGAGCCCAAACAAACGGCCCCTAAGAGCGTCTCCAGCAGTCCTCAATACAACCCCCAATAAGATAGTACTGGGTAGCTTAATATCACTTTCTAGATTTATTAGAGAAGTTGCTGCAGCAGTACTCTAACATATCTTCCCAAATATCCATATGAAAGGTGGGTTTCACAGAAGTATAAGAGAAAATATGACTAAAAAGTGGTAGTTGGGATGATCCCTATAGTATTGAGAGAGTTGTATCTCTCCCTTTCTTGGAGGGGAGACGAAGGAAATATTGGTGACCACCAAAAATAAAAGAGGAAAGGTACTGGGGAACCGGTGGAACAAAGCATGTTCGTCTCCGGACTAGGTATTCAACAGTGTTTTTCTTTAAAAAAAACCAGCCCGATTTCCGTCCAAGTTGCTACGTCATACATCTGGTAATGGTCGCCATTGCTTGCCTTCCCGGAGCCCGCCAGTGGGCGCATGCTGCCCCCGTCGCTGCCGCCTGCCTACCCACAGTCCATTGCGCCCACACCACATGCCCAGAGTTGCCGGCGCCCACCTGACCGAGGTCGCTGGCAGGCATGGGAGGCAACCGCGAGAGGCCGATGCGTTACCTAGGGTTGGTGTGGTTGTGGAGGGGGATTGGCGGTCGCCGCCGCAGCCGAGAAGACAACTATTTCATCGCTAGTGAATCCCGTAGGTCGAGCTTTTCATTGTTTGGGTTCGGTGGAATTAGATAAACCATGTAATTACATTTATGCCCTTTATTAAAATAAATTTGTAACTAGTTCCTCGTTCACTAATTTATGATTCCGCTTAAGTCCTTTCAGTCTTTTTTTTACCATTAGATCTTGCTGGATGAATGACTGTTATTTTTTCTAAGCACTGTAAAATTTCTCTTACCTGACAGTTAATTTACATTCCCAGGCATACCAATTGTAATCCTTTAGAAGCATGACAAACCAACTCTAAAGAAAGTATTTATTGTTAGCGTGCTGTAGGTACAGGTGTTGGCTTCTATCCGGTATTCCTGTTGGTTCTCTTCACAAAGATTTGATTCCCATGTCCCCCTAGATATTTCTTTGCAAACATGCTCCTATTTCATCAGTAGTGCCATAAGTTGCTAATTGTTGTAAAATAACATATGGGGTTCATGGTATGCACAAACCGCTAGATTGTCAGGACAAAAGTTTGGTGGGAATCATGTGAACTAATCCATAGTTTGGGGAACTGCAACATCATGGCACTTTTTCATCCACCTTTTGCTACAATTTGCCTTTTCTGTTATTGCCAAATGATTTGTCATCAACTTCTGTTTCTGAAAAATGAAAAAAATACGTTCCTGTGATGCATTAATAATGACATGTCAAAAGCTTCACTTTTTTCTTTTGTATTTCTTGTGTTTGCAGTTGTGGATGAAAAGAGCTGACAGTAGGATGTTGACTTGTAGCTGTTTAGATGACACCGGATGAAAATGTAAGGCTATAAACATGACTATTAATATATGATATTTTGTTTCACTTTCTTATCAATCGCATATGTGGCAAAACTTCTGTGATACCACATTTATGTTTCATTTTCTGAAGGCCCTTATTAGTCTAAAGAAAGGTAGCAAGCTTATCAAGTATAGCCGGAAAGGAAAACCCAAGATCCGTTCTTTCAGACTTTCTAGTGTAAGTTCATAGACTCGTTCCTTTGATCTCGAAATGATTTTGTTCGACTTGTGGAATATAGCTTATTCTCAAACTGAATTACGTGGGAAGCTCTGAAGTGAAACATGGTGAAGGGAAAATAACAAAAGAAGGAAACTAATAACTAAAAACAAAGATGCGCCTATATTAGTAATTTCGTATAGACGCCAAAAGTCTATATAGGTTGTTAATGGAGGAGTGAAGTGCTTAATATGTGCCTTTTGTTCAATGTATACGCCTTTTGCAATATGGATAGGAATAATCTTCACATGCAGACATTGGCGTTCACTCTATGAAATTTGTATGTCTAAAATCTGATTACCAATACATTTGGGAATATATATGCTGAGTAATATGCATATATGCCAATTGCCTGACATGGGGATGGTGTGTTTGATACTGTTTGCTTCACACTCCTTGTTACAGGACGAAACAGCATTAGTTTGGTATTCTCACAAAAAGGAAAAGTTCCTCAGATTGTCTTCTGTCTCTAAAATCATTCCTGGACAAAGAACTGTAAGTTTACTATTATCTGAGTTAAATATCAATATTTTTCTTGCTGGCATAACCATACTGGCAGTAGATATTAAAAGAAGTGTCTGTATATTGCAATAGACATGATATTGCAGTTTAGCTAACATTTTCCTTCGGGAAAATGAATATTTAAATCTAAGTTCTACCATGTCCTTACATGTTTATCTCTTGATCAGGCTGTTTTTAGGAGGTTTTTACGCCCTGAGAAGGACTATCTATCATTTTCACTCATATACAAGAACGGTCAACGTTCCCTTGATCTGGTAAAGATAAATTTGTGAGCCTCTAACCATTAACCGATACTAAATAGATTAAAGCTACGATAGAATAATATAATGATGACAGTTGTACCGTGGATTTCTTTCTTTCTATATAGGTTTGCAAGGATCAAGTTGAAGTTGAAGTTTGGTTTTCAGCACTCGAGGGGTTAATAAGTTCGTGCCATAGAAATTCTTCAGTTGATGAGCACAAGGATAGAGTATCATTTTCTGATGTGAGTTCGTGTTCCTAAACAGTTCTCCTTTTCTTCCAGGCGTGTGGTTTAATTTTTCTATGTCAATTTGATGTTCTGATGCCAAATGAGAATATGTTAAGAAGGTCGGATTGCTTTTTATACATCATTATACATGCACTTAATATTATTATAATGTTTGATTTCCCCTAGTTACACTTGGAGATTATTTTTACTGAAACATGTTGGAGTATATGTAGGCCCATGAGGCTAAGGCCCATGTGGCCCATGTATGGAACCTATTTAGCTACCCTTCTAGGGTTAGCCCTAATTGAGAGAAATCACTTTCCAACATGGTATCCAGCCTAGGTTAGCTTCTTCCAGCCGCCAGCCTCTTCCAGCCGCCAGCCGCCGCCCCCTGCTGGCCATCGCCGGCGAGCCGGCGTGCCATGGCTGGCCGGCCTCCTCTCCCTCCCTCCCTCTACTCTCCCTTCCCTTCCCTCTCTTCCACAACCACCTGGGCCCAGGTCCTCACGGGAGCCGCTGCTCCCTCTGCTCTGCCCGACGCCGAGCGGATCCAGGGGGCGGACGCCGCCGCCGCCGGCCTTCTCCCAGGCGCGGCTGGCCTCCAGCACCCCATCCCCTCTGGCGCCTTCCTCCCCTACTCCTCCCTCCCCAGCCCCTACCTCCCTGGCCCTTCCGCCCCTGCTCCCAGGGCGGGTCTTCCTGCCGCCCCTGCTCCCATGGCTGGCGCGGATCTCCCTGGCGCCGGCCTGGGGACTTCCCCTCTTCCTGCCGCAGTCCTTCCCCACCCACAACTGCGCCAGCTACCTCACCAGCCCCTCCCTCCTTCTACCGACCCACCTGGAGCACCCGCCCCTGCCCAGGTTCTCACCTCGGCGGCAGTGGAGCAGCCGGGGGCTGCTGATGGGGGTCTCCCGGCTGATGGGGACCCTCAAACCCACCTCCCGGCTGCTGATGGCGAACAGCCAGCCCTCCAGCAGCCGCGGATCCACCTTTCCGGCGCCGGGCTGGACGCCGGCACCATGTCTGCTGCCGGTGCCCAGGCCTTCCCGGCCCCGCCACCCCTTCTTTCTCAGATCTACGCCGGCCGTGACGCCTCGTCCCTCGCCACTGCCCTTGCCGCCGCCCGAGCCTCGGCCGCGGAGGGGCAGGCCCGCGTGCGGGCGGCCGCCCTCGTGTGGGAGCACGAGCGCGAAGCGGCCGATGCCCTGGCTCGCCAGCTCGCCGAGGCTGAGCGGCTACTCACCTACCCTGGGGGCCAGGACGTTGGGGCCCACTCCTCCGCCTCGCCGGGTCGCCGCGCGTCTCACACCGCCGTCCTCTGCCACGACCCGGCCGACCCGCTCGTGGCTCAGCTGCACTACCAGGCGGGGGGGGTCCAGAACATTCGCCTGCTAGTTCCGGTCGTCCTCGAGCCGGAGTCGCCCTCGTACGCCCGTTGGCGGGATCTGGTGGTTCTCACTCTTCGCCGCTACGCCCTCGACGACCACGTCCTCCTCGACGCCCCAGTCGCTGCCCAGACGCCGTCGTGGATCCGGCTCGACAGCATCGTCCTCTCCTGGATTCTGGGGACGATCTCCCTGGACCTTCACGACCTCGTCCGCACCTCTCCTGACGCGCGCCGGGCATGGCTGGCCCTTGAGGGTCAGTTTCTGGGCAACGCTGAGGCCCGGGCTCTGCGCCTCGATGCGAGCTTCCGCACTTTCGTCCAGGGTGACCTCTCCGTCGGTGAGTTCTGCCGACGGATGAAGTCCATGGCTGACTCCCTGGGGGACCTCGGGTGGCCTGTGGAGGATCGCATCTTGGTCCTCAACGTCCTCCGGGGGCTCAGTGACCGCTACGCCCACCTCAGGACGTGGATCACCCGCCAGAGGCCCTTTCCCACCTTCCTGGAGGTCCGTGACGATCTTGTCATGGAGGAGCTCACACAGGGCCTCCAGCCGGGCTCCACTGCTTCCCCGGGGGCCTCCTCGACGGCTCTGGCTGCTACTCCGCCGCGCCAGTCTGCTCCACGGACGGCTGCTCCACCACCGTCGTCTCTCCTGGGTCCCCCTCCCTCCGGGCCGAGCGGAGGTGGGGGGGGTCGTGGTGGTCGTCGTCGCCGCGGTGGGGGTCGCGGCGGAGGCCGGGGTGCACATACCCAGGCCCCGGTACCCGGTGGACCACAGGGGGGGGCACCATGGCCCTCTTTCCAGAACCCGTGGTCTGGGCGCATCTCCATGTGGCCCTACCACGCCACCGGGACCGACTCGCGTCCACCGGTGGCCATGCTCACCGGAGCACCTCCCGGCGTCTTCCCTACTACGCCGTGGGTTCCTCCCTCCGGACCTTCCGGGGCTCCACCGGGGGTTGCGGGCTGGGATCAGGCGGCCCTGGCTCGCTCGTTCGGCACCATGGGCCTGACACCTCCGGTCGGACCCGAGTGGATCGCCGATTCGGGGGCCACCTACCACACCACTCCTGACCCCGGTATACTTTCGTCGGTTCACTCTCCCTCTTCATCTCTTCCTTCGTCCATTATGGTCGCAAATGGTTCTTGTATTCCTGTCTCCTCTGTGGGTACCGCCGGTGCTCATGGCTCCTTTCGTCTTCCTGATGTTCTTGTTGCTCCTTCCATGGTTCATAATCTTCTTTCTATTCGACGTTTTACAGCTGACAACTCTTGTTCTGTGGAATTTGACTCTTCTGGTCTTACTGTGAAGGATTTGGCTTCCCGGCGTCCTCTGCTCCGATGTGACAGCACCGGGCCCCTTTACACTCTTCGCTTTCCGGCGGCTCCTTCTTCTTCTTCGCCGTCCGTTTTGTCAGCTGCCTTCGTCGCTTCTGCTTCCTCTACTACCTGGCACCGGCGACTCGGCCATCCTGGACGTGATGCCCTGATACAGCTCAGTCGTAGCTCTGGTCTTCCTTGTACTCGAGCTCATGATGAGCAACTGTGTCATGCGTGCCAATTGGGCCGACATGTTCGTCTTCCTTTTTCTAGTTCTTCTTCTCATGCGGCCCGCATTTTTGATCTTGTACATTGCGACCTATGGACATCTCCTGTTATCAGTATTTCTGGTTACAAGTACTATCTTGTGGTTGTTGATGATTTTTCGCATTATTCGTGGACTTTTCCTCTTCGTGCGAAGTCTGATACGTTTACCACGCTCCTCCACTTCTTTACTTGGGTGTCTACTCAGTTCGGTCTCACCATCAAGGCCGTCCAGTGTGACAATGGTCGCGAGTTTGATAACTCCACCGCCCGAGATTTCTTCCTCTCTCACGGTGTTCAGCTACGCATGTCTTGCCCATACACCTCCTCGCAGAATGGCAAGGCCGAGCGGATGATTCGCACCACAAACGACACCGTGCGCACTCTCCTGTTTCAGGCTTCTCTTCCTGCTCGCTTCTGGGCTGAGGGCCTGCACACCTCCACCTACCTTCTTAACCGCCTTCCTTCCGCTGCCTGTCCCGCTCCCACTCCTCACCACGCCCTCTTTGGTACCCCGCCTCGGTATGATCACCTTCGCGTGTTTGGGTGTGCTTGTTACCCCAACACTGCTGCCACTTCTTCTCACAAGCTGGACCCTCGCTCCACGCTCTGTGTCTTCCTCGGGTACTCCCCTGATCACAAGGGGTACCGGTGCTTCGACCTTACCTCCCGACGTGTTCTCATCTCGCGCCATGTGGTCTTCGATGAGTCCGTCTTTCCCTTTTCCAGCACCACTACACCTCCGGTCCCTGCCCCACCCGATCTGTTTCCCACTGACCCGGTGGTCCAGCCACCTTCTTTGTGGTCTCCTGCAGGTACCGCCTCGACGCGTTCTGAGCCAGCCGTCGGTCCCGGCTCCCCTGCGAGTCCGGGCCCCTCGTCCTCCGGTGCGGCCCCGCTTTCTCCAGTTGGTGTAGACCCGGGGCCTTCGTCCCCCGCTTCTGCCCCGGGGGGGTCGTGCCGGTTGCCGACGCCGGACCCTGTCTCGGCACCTGCCCCGGCGGCTCCGTCGAGGTTTGCTGCGCCGGTACGGGTATACCAGCGCAGGCCGCGGCCACCGCCGCTCGTGGTTCCGGTCCCTTCTCCGCCGGGAACACCGACACCACCGCCACTGTCTCCGCCGGCCCGTGGTGTCCCGCCGGTCTACCACCCGCCGCTTCTTCACCGACACCCGCGGCATGTTCACCCGATGGTGACACGGCACGGGGCTGGCACCCTGCCGCCTCGTGCCCTCGAGGCTTCGACTGGTGACGCGGTGGTCTCTCCGGTACCCTCCTCCGTCCGCGACGCCCTGTTGGACCCTCACTGGCGCCGCGCGATGGAAGAGGAGTATGCCGCACTGCTCGCCAACCAGACGTGGGAGTTGGTGCCCCGACCGCCGGGCGCCAATGTCGTCACCGGCAAGTGGATTTGGACTCACAAGCGCCGAGCGGACGGCTCTCTCGAGCGCTACAAGGCTCGATGGGTCCTCCGGGGTTTCACTCAGCGCCCCGGCGTCGACTACGATGAGACTTTCAGCCCGGTGGTCAAGCCGGCCACCGTCCGTACCGTACTATCACTGGCACTTGCTCGGTCTTGGCCCGTCCACCAGCTGGACGTCAAGAACGCCTTCCTCCACGGCCTTCTTACCGAGACGGTGTACTGCAGTCAGCCGGCGGGGTTCGTCGACAACACCCGCCCTGACATGGTCTGCCGGCTCAACAGGTCACTCTATGGCCTCAAGCAGGCACCTCGGGCGTGGAACCACCGGTTTGCTGCTTTCTTGTTGACCCTGGGGTTCATGGAGGCCAAGTCTGATACGTCCCTGTTCGTCTACCACCATGGGGCCGACACTGCATACTTGTTACTCTATGTTGATGACATTGTCCTCACCGCCTCCAGCGAGCATCTTCTCCGCCGGATCATTGCAGCTCTCCAGCAGGAGTTTGCGATGAAGGACCTCGGTGAGCTCCATCACTTTCTCGGTGTCACTGTTGAGCACCGTCCTGCTGGGCTCCTTCTTCACCAGAGGCAGTACACTCGGGATATCCTGGAGCGGGCTGGGATGTCTGATTGCAAGCCCTGCTCCACCCCAGTCGACCTTCAGGGCAAGCTGTCTGAGGCTGAGGGACCACCGGTGGACGACCCCACTGCGTACAGGAGTCTTGCCGGGGCCCTTCAGTACCTCACCTTCACCCGGCCAGACATCACCTATGCCGTTCAGCAGGTCTGCCTCCACATGCATGATCCCCGGGAGCCTCATCTCACGGCTCTCAAGCGTCTCCTCCGCTACCTCCGGGGCACACTCGACTACGGCCTCCTCCTCCACCGGGCCTCCTCCACTGACCTCGTTGTCTACACCGACGCTGACTGGGCCGGGTGCCCGGATACTCGCCGCTCCACCTCCGGCTACGCCGTCTTCCTGGGCGGCAATCTGGTGTCGTGGTCGTCCAAGCGCCAGCCGGTGGTCTCCCGGTCCAGTGCCGAGGCGGAGTACCGCGCCGTGGCTAACGGCGTGGCGGAGGCCGCCTGGCTCCGGCAGCTGCTTGCTGAGTTGCACACGCCACCCTCCAGGAGCACACTGATCTACTGCGACAACGTCAGTGCGGTCTACCTCTCCACCAACCCCATCCAGCACCAGCGGACGAAGCATGTCGAGATCGACCTCCACTTTGTCCGTGATCGGGTGGCCATGGGCGAGGTGCGGGTCCTTCATGTCCCGACGACCTCCCAGTTCGCGGACATCTTCACCAAGGGCCTCCCGTCCTCGACCTTCGCCGAGTTTCGCTCCAGCCTCAACATCACCGGTGGCTAGTTGCGTCTGTGGGGGGGTTGTGTGTGTTCTTTCTTGTTTCAGCCTAGAACTCCGCTGCGACGGTAGTTCAGACTGCGGGGGGGTGTTGGAGTATATGTAGGCCCATGAGGCTAAGGCCCATGTGGCCCATGTATGGAACCTATTTAGCTACCCTTCTAGGGTTAGCCCTAATTGAGAGAAATCACTTTCCAACAAAACAAAATAGTTACTTGCATGTTTGGAAGCAAGTTTGAGATCGAAGTCAGCTCTATGTTTGTGCCTTGAATTTTCCTGTGAAGAATGAACATCCATACTTTGACGTTTCCACCCTGTAGCTATCCATCCTAGCCCTGTTCTTACTTCTTATGAGCTTGAGATTTGTATGTATCTTTATTTGATTTACGAAATGCAGTATATTGTGATCTAATTTGTGGTTTTGCTTTCCAGGATGTGTCATATTATCAAGATAGTCATCCACATGATTCAACACTAGATATTGCTTCAAGTATTTCACGTAGTTTTAACACAGCAGGTTATTGCGGAGGCAGTTCTTTTAATTTCAGAAGATCAGATGCTGGATCTGATCGTGCAAATATGATAAGAACTAGTGGTGCAGATAGTACTCGACTTAGTATTTCCAGTGCCGCCCCTAGCTCTTCCAGTCAGGGTTCTGGAACAGATGACATAGAATCCCTTGGTGATGTTTATGTATGGGGTGAAGTTTGGACTGATGCGGCCCCATCAGATGGACACACAACCTCGTCATGCTCAAAAGTAGACGTTTTGATCCCCAAACCTTTAGAATCAGATGTTGTCTTAGATGTTAATCAGATAGTATGTGGTTCAAGGCATGTTGCTCTTACTACCAGGCAAGGGGAGGTGTTTACATGGGGCGAGGAACTTGGCGGGCGCCTTGGTCATGGAACTGATACAGATATTAGCCATCCCAAGCTTGTCGAGTCAATATCCGTGACCATAGTTGATTTTATTTCATGTGGAGAGTTCCATACCTGTGCTATATCTGCTTCTGGTGATCTGTTCAATTGGGGGGATGGTTCTTACCATGCTGGATTGCTTGGATACGACACTGGGGCTAGCCATTGGCTTCCAAAACGTGTCTCAGGGCCCTTGGAGGGACTTCAGGTACTATCTGTTGCATGTGGCTCGTGGCATTCAGCTCTGATCACGTCAACTGGAAGACTCTACACATTTGGTGATGGAACGTTTGGTGCTCTTGGGCATGGAAACCGTGAAAGCTCCGCGTACCCAAAAGAAGTAGAAGCCTTGAATGGATTTAGAACTATCAAAGTTGCATGCGGAGTCTAAGAAGCTGTGGAGGCCACTGTTCAGACAGGCATGAATGTGGTGTCTAAGAAGCTGTATACCTGGGGTGATGGAGATAAGAATCGTTTAGGCCAAGGGGACAAAGAAGCTAGGCTGATTCCTACTTGTGTTCAAGCTCTTCTTGAGCACAATTTTCATCAGCTGGCCTGTGGACAAAACATGACTGTTGCCCTTGCTACATCTGGTCATGTGTATACCATGGGTAGTTCTGACAATGGTCAGCTCGGAAATCCAAAATCTGATGGTAAACAACCTTGCTTGGTCAAAGATAAACTAGCTCACGAGTTGGTTGAAGAGATCTCATGTGGAGCCGCCCATGTTGCAGTTCTAACGTCAAGAAGCGAAGTCTACACATGGGGAATGGGTGCCAATGGAAGACTTGGTCATGGTGACCTCAATGATAAAAAGGCACCAACTATTGTCGAAGCACTTAAAGATCGGCATGTCAAAAGTATATCATGCGGTTCAAACTTCACTACATGTATTTGCATACATAAATGGGTGTCAGGAGCAGATCAGTCTGTTTGCACAGGTTGTAGGCAGGCATTTGGTTTCACGAGAAAGAGACATAATTGCTACAACTGTGGGCTAGTACACTGCCATGCTTGCAGTTCAAGAAAAGTGCTCAAAGCTGCTCTGGCACCAACTCCTGGCAAGCCGCATCGTGTATGTGATTCATGTTTCCTGAAATTGAAGAATGCAGATACCAGCAGCAGCAATGCCAACAGAAGAAATGCTGCTACTCGTCGCTCTACTGACAGCAGAGAAAAACAAGAGAGGCCAGAAATAAGGCCTCCTAGGCTTGTGGCAACACCGTCAGCAGAGCCAGTCAAGTATATGGAGGTAAAAGCAACTAAAAGTGATATGAAAACTGCAGATTCGATCATGAAGGCATCTCAAGCTTCGGCTTTACTACAGTTCAAAGATCTTGGTTTTGCTGCCCAATTTGGTGGGCTTCAACCTATGGGAATGTCACCAGCACTAGCTATCTCGCCTGCAGTACCGGCATTTTCTTTGGTACCTCCATCCCCATACACAAAGAAAGCAAAATCACCTCCTGCTTCTGCTATTCCACAGAGCTGTAAAGTTGATGTTGATCACTTGCAGAAGTCAAATGACTTGCTGAATCAACAACTTCTGAAATTGCAATCTCAGGCAAGTACGGTGCTGTATTGTACTTTCTAATTTGTCACGTTTAGCTGCTTTGTCAAAGTATTATGTCTTCAACAGGTTGATATTTTGACAAAAAAAGTACGCAAGCTGCTGTATTATACTTCATATATAATTCGTTATGGTTAGCTGCTTTGTTGAAGTATTATCTTTTCAACAGGTTGAGGATTTGAAACAAAAGTGCGAAGCACAACACGAGCAGCTTCAGAAATCAGATAAAAAAGCTAAGTCAGTTGCCTCTATGGCCACTGAAGAATCCTCAAAACGCAATGCTGCCGTGGAGTTTGTCAAATTTCTTGATCATGAGGTACTGTAAAGACTTGCATGCACTTCTGAAAGCTTGTGTTTCATATCCTTGATATTATGAATTTACATAATTACATGATATGGTCTAACCTGAAAGATAGTTTCCATTCATGACATTCTTTTTAGTAAGTTGATATGAATATAAAATGTCATTCTAGTTTGATGATTTGATCTATCAATGGGTTTATGTGGCTGGTGTACACACATTAATCTACCACTCTTTTGCAGCTCAAGGGTATTGTGGATAAACTGCCTGTTGATGCTGCCGACAGCATGAAAGCTTTGCAAATGAAGACACAGTCTCTCTTGAGGGAGCAATCAGGTCACCCATCAGAACTCATGAATCCAATGGAACGTGATCATCTTCACCTGTCCAGTGGTGGAAGTGGAAGATATGATTTGGTCACTCATAAGTCAGGAGGTGTAGGTTACCTGACAATGTCTCAAGATGGCAGTTCTGCTAGTGGCTCAGCCATTTCCATCACAAGTGAATCCCCATCCCATCGTTTCATGGAAAACAGTGCAAAGGCCCATGGTGATTTTGCCCCGAAGCATGGTACCCATGGAGAGGTGCAGTTAATTGAGCAGTTTGAACCTGGCGTATATGTGACGCTTATCCAGCTGAAGGATGGTACCAAAGTATTCAAGCGGGTCCGATTCAGGTACCATTTTCCCCCTTCAATGGAGTAAAAATTCTGAACTTGAAATTACTATGGTTTTACCTTAACTTTCACTATAGACTGAAACTTGTCTGTTTGGACAGCAAGAGGAGATTTGCAGAGAATCAGGCCGAAGAATGGTGGAGGGAAAACCAAGAGCGGGTCTTCAAGAAATACAACCATCCAACTCATGCACCACATGGAAACACAACATCTCACAAGGAAGAACATCATTCATGACCTCCAAATCAGGTCCACACAGGTCGTCGAGGATGCGTTACATGATGAGACATTGCAAAATAGAATTTTGACAGGAAACTCTGCTATCTGCTCAGGAGATTTGCTTGGAGAAGGGCATCATGTAGGAGCTTTATCACGTGAAATAGGGTAACAATGGACCTACTACTGTTTTGTTCATTATTTTCTTGTAAATTGTATATTACTATTGCTCTCTTTTGTCCTTTTTACCCTGTTCAAACCCCCTTCTGACAAAGGTATTCATGTCCAAAACCAACTATGTCGAGCATTCACCTGATTTGCTCTAGGCAATGCCCTGTTCGCTTGAACTTATCAGCCTGACTTATCAGCTATGGTACAATATTTTTTTCCCACAACAAATCACCGAACAACACTTTTTAGTCTTTTTAATTACGGCCGACTGGTTGTTGATGTTATGAAATCTTTGGTTCAGATATTCAGATTTAAAATGCCTTAATTATCTGAAAAAAATACTTTTTGAATGAAGTTGACTGTGACTGTTACAAATAGTTGTTTCGATTTACATGAAGTCAAGGTTAAGAAAGGTGAAAGGCAAGCCATATATTCGTGCACGTTCTGAATCGTGATGTGCATGTACTCAGATTCAGATGGGCAGACCACAACATAATGGTGCAACACCAACGTGTTGTAAAACCTTGTTGGAGGATAGACCACCTCAGCTGGGCCTAGGACTCCTGTTGTGGGTGGGCAATGGGTGAGAATGAGAAACGATAGTCCGAAGGAAGAAAGAAGATAGGTTGGAGTGAGGGACATCATAATGAGAAATGAATGAAAGAAAAAAAAGGTGAAAGTAAGGGACATACGGATGGGGAGACAGCGATCATGGATGAAAGAAATTTTCTCCCTTTAATATTACTAGGTAGTGTGCCCATGTGTTGCTACGGAACAACTAAACTTTTGTACTAAAAACATATGAATTGCACGATAAAATAACAATACTGTAAAAATAAATACCGACATTAAAGTGGCATTTAATCCAGAAAAAAAGTTCGTAAAATTAACACAATCACGGAGAGCGCGGCGTTGGAGGCTCACAAACTCTACCGTATAGACCTTTCCGTGATGCGACTAAGATAATGTTTTATATCGGCAGGAAGAAATTTCCGATATCCATTTCTTTCGTGCGCTAATAAATTTACGAATAAGTTCCGCCGCATCTCCATACCATCTTGTACACAGGTTCGAATATATATGTAAATCACACCACGACAATATAAGTATGAATGTGTTATGTTGTTACAAAAAAACAATATTTTGTGTGTGATGTTTGCAACATAGCCATTACAAAGTGCTATTTTGTGTGTGATGTTTGCAACATTGCCATTACAATTGATATTTCGAACATGATGTTTACAACAGGATTATTGCAAGTATTATCCCGTGCACTACTACAGGTATATATTGTCTTCAACGGATCATGTCTGCTCCTGCCGCCAAACTAATGAGTCATTTGTGACAGTACCCATTGTTATAGACATGGAGAAAAAGCCAAGCTGAAGGGGATGCACGTTAATATCAGGTCATATAAAAGTTACGGAATGACATGTTGCCAGCATAAACTTCTCCGAGTATTGATCTTAATGAAAAGATTTTTTATATGAATAGTCGGGTTATTAAACAACCACTCAAAAACTGGATAACATAATAGGATTGTAAAGGAACATTGTCAATATAGGTATTGTACTAAAATTTCACTGAACAGGACCTAACTGATGAACCTATGGATTCGGAAAAAATATAAATAGTATAGGGAGTGGAGCTTATTGATGGGCAAGGGTTTCCTAGCTATGAAATACATGTGAATGATAGATGCCTTAAAACAATAGATGTCAACTCCCAGCAAAATAATAACAACACAAAATAAACAAGTATGACTGATCTCGTGATGAACAACCTCGCGAAAGGAAAAAAAACCAATGCGGTGTCAACCTTGGGTTTATATTAAGGTACAATTTTATACAAATTGGATCTGAATCATATGAACTCCCATCTTATTCACTCATCAAAAGACCCCTAAAGATCATTAGTTGTGCCTGTAAAATGGCCACATCTTTGCAGGCATTCTAGAATCAAAGTAAGCATAGGGTTCCTTCTAGAAGTTATGGGTAGTCAAATTGAGTGCATACTGTTTTGGCATCTCCAAGTTTCCCTTCCTTTTTTGTTCGGGCTTTCACATCTTTGTCGACTTCCTGTTCATCTCACTATGGTGCCAAGGTCAAGCTTGTCATTCAGAGCAGCGATGAACTCATCCCAAGTGTGGATCGCTTGGAGGCAGACATCTCTCATTTCTCTGGCTGTCCAAAACAGTTAGTTAATCCCATCTAGTAACACTCCAACCTCTTCAGCCAAATTGGTCACAGGTGATCATATTTGCACCACTGTCTTGGCAGACAAAACCCATTTACACGCTTTTTTTTAAACGCAATGGCAGGAGCTCTGTCTTTCAATTAAGTGGGGGAGCAAAAGAGTGTCTGTACAAGCAAAATGAGTCCTCCAAGAGGTGGTGAGGGGGGGTGGTTCACAAATGCAAGAAAAACATAGATAAAACCCTCAAATGCTAAACATGAGTGAAATCTCTCTTTCTTTGGTCAATGCTTTTATAAGATGTAAATAAGAAAGCTTTAGCACACAACACTTCATGAGGCAACTTAAGTACAAACCAAACTGTCACTTATCTGGTGACTACCTTGTGCGTATTCAAACATAAATAGAACACTACTACTATAGTAAATGAAGGCCAACCAAATTGAAGTTGTTGCTTACCGGCAAGGTGGCAATATAGTACAAAGGGGCTCCAGATAGCGGACACAGATATACCATGCCCTTAATATAAAGTCAATCCACATAGGTCTTAATTTTTAAAGGTAGACATGGGTTTAAGTTGAGACCATACAAATATGAAATATTCATATCCAAAAATAGCAAAACTACTCACCGCATCTATTTGTCAAATGCTGACCCATTCTTTGCTTCTAATCAATTGCTAGAAAGGGGTTAGTGGGTGAGCTCAACTGTTGCTGCTAGGATCCCCGGCATGCTGACGGTCTGGTTCAAAGGAAGGAGCCTGGAACAGTTGAGCAATGTCACTTAATATGATCTAAGCCTGAAATTTGTGAGCAATAGTTCTTCTGGTACTTCATATGATTTAGCTCTCAAATTTAGCTTAAGTCGATTTCTTCTCATAAGATCCCAAAAAATTATCTAAGCATCTAACTATTGAATAGAAATGTAGCAAGGCAATCAAGAACAGATCTATTTACAACAAACTAATTGATGATGAACTATCCTCACAGTTTTTCTAGATGAGCTTGCTAAGAATGTTTATTTCTCTAATAACAACACCCTCAAAGAGGTTATCCCTCACTGAAATAAAAAGTAGCTTTGATACCAAAATTGAATATGCAAGTAATCCATTTTAATGTTAATGCCCTGCTACAAAATAGGGTGGCTACAACAACACGCCAATTCATTGAAAAAAACATTTCTCACTACCTGCTTGCATATAACGAGATACAAGTACAAACTTTTCATGAGACATGGGAACAAACACAATGGTAAATTTAATAAACAAATTATTATTTTAATGTCAAGCAGAAAATGACAAACCTTTGGCTTCAGCATTGCGGAAGCATTAACATGTTACTTGACCTATGAGGGAAACTGAATGAACCTTGCCCAACTGTGCTGCCTCCTTGTATTATTGATCTCCATGCCATTTCATGCTTCAATATACTCCCTGGAGCACAAGAGAATTGACAGTGCAAACCTGGATATAAAATTGAAGCATGACATCATATCCAACTAACATTTGGGAGACCTTTTCCAGCAAGCAGGGTACACAGCAGTAGCGTCCCCAAAGCTAAGAATATGCATAATGCACCCTTTGTGGATTCAAGGAAGCACACCTCACTAAATTCATCGGACTTGGCGAGCACCTGATCATCTAAAATAATTCTCTTTCACCTTTCCAGCAATTCCCAATTTTCGCCCAAGAACAAAAAAAGGTGATAGTTAGCTGTATGAAGATAAGCTAAAATCATATAACACCTGAAGCAAAATCACAACTAACCGTGGCAAGGGAGTCTATTTTCTTGTGCACACATTTTGCAAGGCAAGTTCTATACGACAAGGGCATCCCTTTGTTGATGGAATCGCTGGAAATCAAAGACTGCACCAAAATCAGAGTGGAATATCTTTGAAAGGAATACATCTGGAGTGACAGTTAACTTTGAATTCAACACTATCTATTTTAGTTGAGCAAAGTCACTGCCAGTAATAATCATCCTATTCAACAATTAACTGAATGGGTGGACGAATTGTTTTAATTGACAACCGAATTAAATTTGAACAAATAAATTGAAACCATGTATAAATCATCTGAAGCTGCAAACCACTCCTCTAAAACCAATTGAAACGTTCCAGACTTATGTAGTTGCAAAGTTACAGCAACTCTGGTTTCTCATGCAAAATAACTCAAACATGCACACAGGTAGGCACCAGATTCAAGAAAAAGTGGTGCACGGCAGCAGTGTTCTCGCTTTCATTTTTACCACAAGTAAATGAAACTACAATGGGGCAGCACCTGTCCACCTATAACTGAAAAGAATGGAAGTTCACACACAAAAAGAACTATGTACTTCAAGCAAACTGTGTATATTCTAGCAGCCATGGCAAATACTTCTCTTATGTACAACATGTAAGCAAAAACAATTTATTGTTTCCTTAAGGTTTGCTGAAGCCGATACAACATGGTACCGGCGTACTGCAGGACTCCTAATTCTTGCTCATACTCTCAGATTTCAATGGCAAATGGAGACTACTGACTACCATTATTCCTATTCCATAAATAATGATCAGTTACTGAAGACAATATACAACTTCCAGGCCCAAAACAGTTACACCAATATAGTGGTTCTAACACTTTAGAAAGCAATCCACAGAATAAAAAGGTATTTCAGAGCAAGCTGACATCTTGTTAAATGTTATATTGATGTATCAAAATCAGATCAAATATTGCTGTTCATCCAGACTGAACTTTAGTGTCTATATAATCTTCATAGATAGAAAAAATAACAATAAATAATAACAACAAAGCCTTTTAGTCCCAAATTAGTTGGGGCAGGTATAGATAGGAAAGTTTGTGAAAATTAATATAGATAGGACCTTCTATCTAAATTAATATATAGATTATCAAGGATTAAAATGTTTTGGTGACATTGCCCGTGAGTTTAATAAACTGTTGCAGCTTCCCCATGTAACTTTACTGATAAGTGCAGCTGCTGAATGTAATGCAATGATGGCATACCAGGAAAGACAGAATGTTTTGTGTGAGCAGGTCCCCAGCGACTTCCCAGCCTTGCCTGCTCATGCATGCACCTCTTAAGCTGTGGCATGCATTCTGATCCGAATCTGAAAATTCCTCTTAGTATGCATCTTTTGACAGTATGCATCTTTTGACAGTAGGAGCCAAAGTTCTATATGGTTGAGAAAGAATCTGAAAACGAGAAAATTGCTATTCTAGGACTCCCAAACATGTGGTTTTGCTAAAATAGGATTCCTAACGTTGATATCAATAAAACGACATCCGAAATGTTTGCACTTTGTTTTCCATGACATTTGGCTCCTTTTAATCATATTCATAATCTCAAATACATGTATTTTAAAGTATTGACCGTATTGCCCTTCCCATCTATCGATTCATCAACCTGAGAGGCCACCGATCGATTCATCTCCCGGTACGACACTCTCGCGTCGCATGACCGCGCCCTAGCGACGCCACCGGCCGCCCAACCGCTGCCCCTCCTTCCCTTCCGATCTGGTGCATGCCGCCCCTCCTTCCCTCCCCTGCCTGGTGCTCGATGATGGATGGAGAACCTCTGCCTGGTGTTGATGGAGCCAGCGATCCTGGTGCCTTGGACACGGCTCCCGGTGGTTTGTACATGCCATCGGGTGGCCTGGACGCCCAGCCTGGTTCCGTGGCCGCGGCTCCCGGTGGTCTGGCCGCCTAGGCAGGAGGCGCCGATGGCCTTGCACAGCCGACAGTGGAGGCCCCCATCGGTGCTCTAGCCCTAGCAAGAGCTTTGTTGCCTACTATTTCTCATCCGGCAATAGAGTACAATGTTCCTGTGCTCAAAGTGGAAAGGTATATATTGGATTCATTATATCTCTTATTTTTGTATATTACCAGTACAGTAGTATAAACTAGGTTTCGCTTGTTTGTAGGTCCCAAGTAAATGACGTGGAAAATATGGAAAAAGTTGATTGGGCAACATTACAAATCGTGGAGACACAGGATGATGAAGGTAGAATTCAAATTATGAGCGAGAGTCAGATGTGTGAGCTTTTAGGTTTCACAGATGAGGGCACAACAAATAATCCTACACAAGGCTCTGATTGCCGAATGGATGAACAAGGGACTGATAATGAGTTTGGGCAAGATATTGATGGTGCTGCCATTCCGACTAGTGATGTCGTACTGGGTGAGATGGTCATCACATGTGATAAGAAGAACCCATCAATGGAGGTTGGGATAATGTACCCAACAATGGAGGAGTTCAAGTTGGCAGTTAGGCAATTCGCCATCAAGAAGGAGTTCCATTTAGGAGTAGAGAAGTCGTGTAAGACGATATATATGGCTTTTTGCAAGTCCGGTGTAGAAGGTTGCCCTTGCCCTTGGAGAATAAATGGCAGGAAATTGAAAGGCAGCCCTACTGTGGAGGTGAATAATATTTGTATTATTTCATGTTATTACTTTGCTTAATGTGGAGGTGAATAATCTTGCTTGCATTAATGCATGTAGCTTGCTTAATTTTTTCCCTCTATACGTTGAGATTGTATGCCTCTGTACTCATTTGCTTTTAGTACCTACCTACTGTGACCGAACTGCATGCACTTTGATTTGACAGCAGCATGCAGTAGTTGATTCATGCTCATAGCTTGACCATTGTCTGTACCGTACAACTCCCTTTTTCTTTTTGTTTTGCCCATATGCATGCAGTATCTCATTGATTTATTTTTTCTTGTAGGTTACCGTCTTAATCGATGACCATACATGTGTGTCTAGCATGAGGATGGCAACTACAACTCCAAATTGCAAGTGGGTAGCACAATGGGCTGTGAGTATACTTAGAGCTAAACCAAATATCGGTGCTAGGGAACTGCAAAAGATGTTGGAGACAAATCACTTGTGTGAAATTGCATATGACACTGTGTGGCAGGGTAAAGCAAGAGCTTTTGATGAGGTTTATGGCAAATGGTCAGAAAGTTTTGAGCTATTGTTTAGGTGGAAGGCCGAGGTAGAGAAGCGGAGCCCCGGGAGTGTTGTTGAGATTGATGTTCTTGAAGTGGATGGTGAGGTATATTTCTACCATTTTTTCCTGTGCTCTTAAACCATGCATTGATGGTTTCTTGGAAGGTTGTAGGCCTCATTTGAGCATAGATGCTACAACACTAAATGGAAGGTGGAATGGTCACTTGGCCGCAGCAGTAACAGTTGATGGTCACAATTGGATGTATCCAGTTGCTTATGGCTTCATAGTTTCTGAAACAACAGACAACTGGACTTGGTTCATGGAACAGTTGAAGAAGGCTATAGGTGATCCTCCACTCCTTGCTATTTGTTCTGATGCTTGCAAAGGCTTGGAGAATGCAGTGAAGAATGTATTCTCAAATGTAGAGCAAAGGGAATGCTTTTATCATCTTGTCAGAAACTTCCAGAAGAGATTTAGAGGGTTTGGCCAGATATATCCTGCTACAAGGGATTATAGAGCGGAGATTTTCTATGACCATTTAGCAAAAATGGTAAGTGAATCATCAAAAGCAGTGCAATGGTTACGGACCAATCACAAGCTATTATGGTATAGGTGTGGTTTCAATCCAAAAATTAAGTGTGACTACATAACTAGTAACATTGTTGAATCATTTAATAACTGGATTAGAGACCATAAGGACCTTCCTGTTGGTGACCTTGCTGATAAGATCAGAGAAATGATCATGGTACTATGACACAAGAGAAGAATTATTGCATATAGGTTACCTGAGGGCAGGATACTCCCAGCTATTATGGTTCAGCTAAGGGCAAATACTAGAGGTTTGGGACACTTAAAAATTGTGAAATGTTCTAATTGGAGTGCAGTGGTGTGGGACCATAGCAGCGGCATTTCTGTGAGGCATATTGTCAAGTTACAGCAAAGGGCATATACTTGTCTTGAATGGCAGCACACCGGTAAGCCATGTCAACATGTACTGGCCTATGTCACCCGCCAAAGGGGAATTGACCTAGAATAGTTTGTGCATGACTACTACTCGGTGAATAGATTCAGGGCTGCTTATGGAAGAGAGATTGAGCTGATGACAGATAAAACACAATGGCCACAAGTCGACCTACCATTTTTAGTTGGTGCACCTCTAGCTAAATTATCTGTTGGAAGACTCAGAAAATTAAAAATGAAGGGATGGATGGAAGGTGGACACAAGAAGAAAGGTTCCAAAGATGGTAAATTTACTAATGAGGGTGAAGGTGAGGAGGGATGTGAGAATGATACTGCACCAACAAATAGAAAGGGAAAGAAGATGATCAGAGGACCTATGACTTGCAAAAGATGTGGTGAAAAAGGTCATAGGCAAGCTAGTGCCAAGTGCCCACTCAATGGGACAGCCAAAAAGAGGTAAGTAATTATTTTCTTTATCACAAACTTGAATGAAAATTGCTAGCATGAACTTAGTCTGTACATAAATTGTCTAGGAAGAGTAGGCAACCTAGGAAGAATGGTACAAAAGAGCCAGCGGAACTTAGCACTCCACGGAGGCCGACTAGAGAAGAAATTCTACGTGATAGTCTAGAAAGGGTCACAAGAAAGGTAAAAACATATGATATAGAAATTGACTCATTTATCATACACTAATTTTTACCATATACTAATTATTCTCACACATCTAATTGTCGTACCGTATTTTTCATGCAGCAAGCTTGCATTATTATTCGGAGAAGGCACCTCTTCGCAAACCGACATAACAAGTCCAGTGCAGATGCCTGTTGCTGTTGCACCAAAAAAGATGACTCCAAAGAGGAAGCTACATATTCGATGAATTTTATTAGCTGTGATGAGATGTAAACTCGTTCATTATTACATATGACTTGATCTCGTTTTTGGAACAAAATTATGGTTTTGTGAGATGTACTGATTCGTGCTAAATTCATGGTGTTATCTATTACATGTTATTGCATATGCCTCATTGTTTATTAATTTTTACTATATATGAACGTGTGCATTTCATATATGCCATGCCCAGCCAAGGCGCCGGCACCAGCCAGCCGGCGGCGGTAGGCAGCCAGCCAGCCATGGCAACTGCCCAGCCAGCCAGCCAGAGGCGGCAGCCAGCCAGCCCAGTGAATGAGACCGAACGACCGATGAAATTCCCGTACGTAATCAACGTCCAGATGACAGAAGGGTAAAAGAGTCAAAAGAAAAGAGAAATACATGTATTTAGATGAGAAAAGAGACTTAATACACCAAATGTTATGGAAAACAAAGTGCAAACATTTCGGATGTCATTTTAGCCAACGTTAGGAATCCTATTTTAGCAAAGCCATATGTTTGGGAGTCCTAGAATAGCAATTTTCTCTCTGAAAACAGATGGCAAAGAGCGACCATACCTGGCAGGCTTACTGAAGGCCACTGACGACCTAGATGCGAACTCATCAGACAACCACCAAGGAGCGAGAAAAATGGACATCGTCGATAATGTTATATATGAAATAAATCAGAACTCCCGGATGATTTACTCATCCTGCTATAGCCTATAGGCTTGATTAATCCTGTAATAATACAACAGAAATTGCGAATAAATAATTGTGGAACAAGGAAGATTATTAGATTGTAGATTTGTAGTAGCAAATCTTCTTGTACCTGTTGTGGCGCTGCTCTAGTGCAAGGATTCTTAGGCGCGTTGGTCCGGCACTTCGGCTGTTGTGCCGGAGGTTGTGGTTGGCGCTTGACGGCAGGAGGGTGCAGGATGAGGAGGCACACGTGATGGCGGAAACGAGACTGCAAGAGGATGGCCTGCACTGGTCCAATGGGAGCCAAGCAGGCGAGGGGGGTCGCTGGTAGCCGCATCCGCGGCTGGCGCGACGAATCCTGCTCCCCTCCACCACCGATCCCACGAGCGGCACTACGGCGGGATTCGGGAGCGCCACCCTACTCAGGGCGCAGTGGGCGATGCAATCGTTCTTCTGGATGTCTTCTTCTGCCCGTCAAGCCAGACGGCGTGGCGCTCGGTGGGGAGGATTGGGGGTTGGCGTCCGGCGGCAGTTGGCGTTGTGGGGTGGCCTAGGCCTGGCGAAAAGCGTGCTGCGGAGCGGGAGGGGCCAGCCGTAGGGTGCCTCGGGCCTTTGGCTGGCCAGCAACACGGTGCAGAACGGAGGATCGTGGGTTGGCCGGCGGCGCGGTGCGGAGCGGCGCAGCAGGGACCTCAAGGATGCGCGTGATCCAATCGCGGTTACGATTGCGGTTGCGGGATCATCCCTTCTCCCAGTGCGTTGATTTTTTTTGAATCTCCTAGTGCCTTGATTTGGTGAGCCACGCATGATTGCCGGAGATGATGATTGCGGAGTGTGAGGCGAACCCCCGGAGGCCACGATAGCGGGATCGCACCGGAGAGGGATGACTCAAAAATTGTCGTACGTTGGGTTAGTTTTGTTCATTTTAGTTGTACCAGTTAAGTGCCCGTGTGTTGCTATGGGAGCCAAAAGTTAGAACAAGGCAATACAATTAACGAGCTTTTACATGTTAAGTATTTTTGTCTGATGAATGCAACAGTCAAGCAAACTATTCAATGACTTGTCTTGTATGATCTATGATGGTACACAATACAATCGTACAATGTATTTATTTCTTTTACACTACAAATGTCAAAATTACAAATCAATATCAATTCTGTAAAAGAGCAAACTGTAAGGGTAACTTTTTGACTCGTATTATCAAAAGACACCAATCCTGCACATCCTATCACCCTTAAGCACTTTGCTCCATCCTACAACTTCATCTTTTGTTTACCAGAGCAAGGCCAAGGTCCCATAGTTGTGTCTCCAGTGTCCTTCAGGTTTCATTGAATCAGCTCCCTTTCTTATAGTCTGGCCAAATCGAGGATGACACATAATCACAAGACAAAATGAAATGAAATAAATTGTCTAAATGGACAAGCTTCACAGCTTCTTGGAAAAGATCAATAATGACCTAAATAAAATATGAAGAAAATCTGGAGCATCAAAAAAATTGAATCCCCAAAACTAAAAATTTTGAAGAAAACAGGAGCCTGTAGTAGGTTTGGGAAGCAAATCTCTAGAACCATTCAACAAGCAGAGAAACCAGATGGGATGTAAATCACATAATCCACGCCTCCTACACATTATCCCACCAACCAAACCCATCCATCAACATGCAATTCCCAAGTGAAGACAAACCGTGAACACTAGTAAAGATGGATCTTTGAAACATCCAGGCTTGCAACATAAATCAAGAGGACAATTGTGTAGTTAACAATCACGGTATGTGAATAGGAAGTAGAGATCCAATCAGTTCTCGGAAGCAGAAGGCATACCAGGTGGAGCATTCATGCCTATGAAGATCGGCAAAAGTGAGTGGCAGCGGCAGTGCCAAGATCTAGCAGGCTGCCCACATTCTTCCTAGCTACATCTTCTTTCTGAACCCATCCTGTGCTCTCTCCAAGAACAAAAACAATGCACAAATTAAATGCATCCAATTCAAGCATTCAAACAATGACTCGAAAAGACTGGCTGCAGGGTAATAAATATTAAATACCATATATAGAAGCTACATTATTCAGGTTCAGAAAGAATATTCAGGCTCACAGCATGCTAACAGCAATACCATGGTCACAGAAAAATTAATGGAATAGAAAAATATAATAGTAGCACAAACAAAAAAAAAGCTAAAATATGATCAGAAACAATCTTTTTGTCAGGACTACTTACAAATCAACCCATCCTAACTCCAGCCATTTCATCTGAGAATATATTTTAGTTTTCATTTGTCCTCGCTTGTGGCAAATGCTCAGGGAACCAAACACAAATCGGATTTATCAATTGAAAGTTAGTTGACGGCCGCCTAAAGTTCAGTAAAGTAGCAGCCCAAAGATCAGTACCAATAAAAAATATGCTATAGAACCAGATGCCTATGCTTCCTTTGTCTCAGCCTAAAATTAGCTGTTGAATGAGCAATTGCCACCATCGCTATGTTTATATGTTTAATAGATTCTTTTGAGCTCAACACTCAGATTTTAGAGCCATCACATTACATTGGCCTACTAAAATCCGAAACTTATATGAGTCAGCCTGGCCACTGCATATGCACAATTGCATGTAGGCTAACTAAAATGGACGAACATTTAATCATGAAACTGAAGGATGTAATGTCTGTACAGTCTCACTAAATAGAATAGTATTGTGAAGGCAGAGAAAATAATACAGGCTGGCCAAAGAGGAAATCACATGAACTCAATTTGAAGGTACAAATCCTCTTCTGTATGGGTCCTGGACGAACAAGCAGTTGAGTTAGTCTTGGGTCTTGGCGACAGCGTACCCCAACTTTCATTTTTATCTGCCACAGCAACGGAGAAGAGCGGCAACGACAGTAAAGAGTACTCAACCAGGACAGTGGTGCACGTCGAAGAAATAAGAGTGTTTTAAATCTCTACTATATATAACATGTGGCCAGGCCCGAAAAGGAATTGGCCAGCAAAGGAACCGGACAGGAAAATACAAATATGAATGCTTAAGCAGGTCGATAGGAATATAGGAAGAACTGAAATCTCTGATTTTTTTTGAAAGTTTGCTCCAATGAAAGTAGTCTATATATTTATACATTGATAACAAAAGTTATGAGATTTCTGAGCTATATAGTTTGGTTGACAAAGATATAAATTTTCATTATCCTTTGATCACTGCAACTCGACAAGGCTAATGCACCTGCATCTACTAACAGAAAATGACAGTTCTGAATTTCTTTTGTCTGAATCTCTTACCAATGCTATTGTGTCAAGCTTTTTACTTTTTATCTGTTCCTTCTGCTGCAATATAAGCGGGTTTGAGCAGAAATATTGTGGATTGCACCAATGTTTCATATGAGTATTTTTTTTATCTGTTCCTTATGCATGATATGTTATATTAACCTCTTGGCTCCTAAGTGAAACTATAGTCAGGCTACATATTTTTCTCAGAAGACATTACTGCTGCATATTTACATGTGGATGACCCTTTTCTTTGTGTTGCTCCAGTATGAGGTAAGACATAAGGCAGCTAATATGCTTTGTACAAAAGTTATTAGCCGCACTAACATTGTTGAATTGATATCTAACTGATAAGGCTTGGTTCCCTACAGAGATAAGTCTGAATATTAGCACACAACGGTTGGGAATGGCTGGCAGTATACATTGTCGAATTGTCGCATACAAGAAAAAGGTAAACAGCTACAGCAGGCAAGGGCAGGGATTCTGTCGAGCAGGTTACATGCACAAGCAACAATTATCCAGGCATCAAAGTATTCAGAAACTAAGTATATAGCAAGAACAATCACGAGAGAAAACAAATAACCAACAAGAAACCTCATGCATTGGATGCAAAGTGAAGGCATATTACCTACCTTGTGGGCTCAGGCCGGGCAGGCAGCCTGGGTGGCTTCCTTGCCACCGGCAGTGGATCCTTGCCAGTGAGAGGAGGAACGGGAGGAGATCCGGCCGGTGATGGCGGGGAAACGGGCGGCAGCCTGGCGGCGCTATGGATTAGAGAGCGGGGGGGGGGGTCTTCTCCATCTCATGGTGCCCGCTATTTATAAAGCACAGCAGACGAAAGTTGCCTAGAGGTTTGGCGCCTCGATTATTTTGGCGCCCGGCTGTTAGGTCCTAGATGGCTAGAGGGGGGGTGAATAGCCTATAAAAAATTCTATAAATACCACTAAGCAAACTTGTTAGAAAAACAAACGGCGTAAAGCGAGTTTTGCTTAGCCAAAGGTTGTGATGCAAGCCTCCTATCCACAAGTCTAGTAGATTATGAACTCTAGTTCACACAAGAGCTATGTCACTAATTTTACACTAGAGAACAAGTTAACAACACTACTAGCAAAGCTACCACTAGAGCTACACAAGATAATCTAGTAAAAGTAAGTGCAAGAGAGAGGATTGTGATTCTTATACCAACGGTGGAGTGAAGATGTTGCCAATCACCAAGATGATATACAATCAATCAATATTGACAACAACACAATATGAAGACCAATCACCGGGAGACAAGAGACACAATATTTTTGTTCACCCGGTGTTCACTTGTGCACCGACAAGCTACGTCACCGGTTGTGTCGACCAACACTTAGATGGTTTCCCGGTGTGACCCTCAAGTCACTTGCCCCTCAAGGCACGCCCCGCAAGGCACCGCAAGACACCACTCTCAAGTGAGGTAACTCAATGACACGCGCATTCCACTAGAGTTGCTTTTGGCGTCCCGCCGAGGAAAGCACAAGAACCTCTCACAATTAACCGGAGGTGGCCAAGAACAATCACCTTCTCTTGCCAACGCCTCCAACAATCTCCAAGCCGGCTAGGAGCGGTACTCTCCAAGAGTAACAAGAAATCCACCGGCTAAACCACCCATAAGTGCCACTAGATGCCCTCAAGCTATGCAATGCACTTTGGGATCACTCAATCTCACTTTTGATTTGTAATCAAGCAAGAGAGATAAGTGGGAGGAGAAGCTTTAGCTCAAAGGATGCACAAGAGTGTTAGAAATGCCAAGAGACCTCCCCAAGGGCCGGCCAACACGTATTTATAAGCACCCCAAACAAATAGAGCCGTTAGCAACTCACTGGGCGTTTTTCGCGAGCGACCGGACGCGCCAGTCGAAACTGACCGGACGCGCTTCACCGCATCCGATCGCCCTGCGCCGTCCACGTGTCCCTCGAATTCAAACGCGGCCGTCTGATTTCAACGGTCGACATAGTGTTCCAACGGTCATCGCACGACCGGACGCGCTGCTCAACCGACCGGACGTGCCGATCGCACAGCACCGCGCGCCCGCGACGCATCGACCGGACGCGCTCCACGCAGCGACCGGACGCGACAGTGCCAGCGTCCGGTCGGAGTCTAGTAAGCTCCCTTCGTGACCGGACGCATCCGATCGCGTGTGACCGGACGCGCCGCGCGTCCGCTTAGCCCTTCGCCACGCACTATTCCTCTAGGTGCCCGACCGGATGCTCCGGTCCCGCGAGTGACCGGACGCGCCGGTTGCAAACCCTAGCCCGCGCGCCTGACTGCTGCGCTATACTGACCAGACGCATCCGGTCAAACCGTGACCGCGTCCGGTGCAGCGTCCGGTCACTTCTGTGACCTCCGTTCGCCTCCGTTTCTTTTCCGACTTCCGGCGTAGTGGAAAATAGACATTTCATTTCCCCGAAAACGCCTGAATCCCGCGCTCACGAGCTCGGCGGGAGGGAGAGAGGAATCCAAACCCCTCTCTACCCGCAAGCCACAGCGCGACCAATGCCACCTTTGCAAATGTGCCAACACCATCAAGTGTACATCTCCATGTGCTTGTGTGTTAGCTTTTTCTCAATCATTTTCAAAGGTTTTCCAGTTAGCTCCCTAGGCCCTACATGCAATGCACTTCATGAATTCACCTAGTGGCACCCGTGCGTCGAATAACCGATAAGACTTCTCCTCTTAATAGTTCAGCTATCGACCCTAAACCACTCACACCCTCTATGGTGTCTTGAGTGTAAAACAAAATGGCCCTATGGTTATACCTTTGCCTTGAGCCCATTTTGTTTCTCCAAATGATATGATCCACTTCATATCATCACATGACCGTCTCGATCCATCGACCTTGACTTCACTTGCTCTTCACCGTTGCATCGGTCCATCGGCGCCAAGTCTTGCTCAAGCTTCACCATCGCATGGTCCTTCGCTTCGAAGCCTCGACTTGCCCTTCACCTTCACAACCGGTCCACCGAGCCAAGCCTCATCTTGGTCTTCACCATCTTGGTCACATGAGTCAATGTCATGTCTCATATTGAATGACCACCTTTATCTAAATCATCCACTTAGATAAAAAGGTTAGTCCTAGGTTTCATCAATTAGCCAAAACCAAACTAGAAACTTTCACCGGCGCCCTTCTTTGTATCCCTGCGCGCGCTGGCGAGGAGCGTGCGATCGTGGGTCGCCTTGCACCGGACCAATTAGCGATGAAAACGAACGGAAACGGACGAAAAAAACCCCATTTCTACTTCCGTTTCTATATTTCTTTGCGGAAACAGGATCGGGTTCGGAAAATACAGGTTCGGAAACAGAACCAGAATATACGGATGTACGGAAACGAACCAATATGGTCGGGAATTCAGCAAAAACGGTCGGAAGCCGGGTACTTAAGCCGGAATACCGCACATCTTTACTGCACAAGGTGTGTTCCATATGTATATGCACAAGTATGTGCTTATACACACATATACTTATGTAATATCACTATTATTACTCTACATTCATATATATATATATATATATATATATATATATATACACACACACAAACATACATTTAATTATATACATGCTGAGTATTTAAAAAAGAGAAAAAGAAAGTGGAAAAAGAAACAAACTCAACGCAAGTAAATGGAACGGCGCAGCTTCCATTCACCACCGCTTGACTGCGTCCACAGCACAAGGCCCATTGGCCCAATCACTGGCGTACAGGCGCACAGCGGCAAAGGCAACACGTCTCCACTCCCATCCCAATCCGGGTAAAATCCGGAAAAAATACGAAAAAATTCCGACCAAATACGGATGGAAAAACTCCGTTTCTACTTCCGTCCGCATTCCGACAACCTCTGCCCCGAATTCCGAACCGATTCCGGATTTTTCCGAAAATGCGAAAACGGACGGGTCAAATGTAGAAAAACGGACGGTTTGGACCGAGAAAAATTCCGTCCGTTTTCAACGCTAGGACCAAACCGTGCTTTGACTCAGTTTTGGAAAGGTACGCGCGCATACAGCTCTTTGCCTTGCATGTGAACCATTTTACTTATTATTTATCTATCTATTGATGAATAAAGTGATTAATTAACGGAAACAGGGAGCGATTTGTCTCTCGGCCAGCATGCATGCCTAACACTACACGCTAACTGCATATACATCATTCGTTTCACGTACGTTGCATGATCATGTTTTAATCCATATATGTGCAATCGTGTGTGTATTTATGGGAACGTATAATGGCCATGCCTTTATTACTTCATTTTGGGTTTTGCCGAGGTGCATGTTCGTCAAGGCATAGTCATGCTCATGCATATATATGTCCTCATTTCTTTTTCTTATCTTTCTTTTCCTCTTGTTTCCCACTAATCACCACGTCATTTTTTGACATGGAAAATGATTGATTGTTTTAGTCAATCAACAAAGTTTTTTTCTTCTTTCATATATCACCCGCATTTATAGAGTACTCACATGAATCCACGGCATTTAATCTATACGCTTTCCACTCATGTATTTTTGAGGGTACTAAATTTCATAGTCAATATGATTTCTCATATTATTCATTCCTTATTTATATGAAATTTGACCATATATATTATTTACATTTATTTAAAGCAAATATTGCACATGTCATAGGTGAGCCAAAAACTGTGTCAACACCAGGCAAGAGGAAGAGCGGAGAGTGACAATCCACGACGTCGTTGACCCCAAACCCTAGCTCAGCGAGGCACAACAAGACGACGAGCACGACTGAAAGCTCTATGTTTGGTGTTGGTAATTAGTGACAATGCCTAAGTACTAATCCTATGCATAAGTTATATGTAGCATATGATGATTAGTACATTCCAAGGTTGGTGGCAAGATGGACATGGTGATCATGATGGCCACACTTGGATTTGGACGCAACCCTACGTGATCGAGGCAAAGGTATATGCTTAAGGGTTGTGTTTTAGTAACCAAGACACATAGTGGGTGTGGTTACATTATAGGATAGATAGCCGTACTATAAAGAGGGGAATAACGCGGCTATTGAACTCCTAAGTGCCTCTAGGTGTGCATTTCATAATCATATGCATTTGGATATAACTAATAACGCCTCGAAAAATATTTATGAAAAAGCTAACACACTCGCACATGACATGATCACTTGGTGGTGTTAGCACATTTGCGAAGACGGTGGAGTTTGAGTGGTAGAGAGGGTTTGGGGTCCTCTCTCCCTCCCGTCGAGCTTGCGAGGCGGGATTCAGGCATTTTCGAGGAATTGAAACGCCTATTTTCCACTACGCCGGAAATCAGAAATCAAACGGAAGCAAACGAATGCGAACGGAGGTCACAGAGGTGACCGGACGCGGTCTCTGTTTGACCGGACGCGTCCGGTCAGTGTTCAGCGTCTGCGTGTGTTTTAGTTTTCTGATCGGACGCGGTGGCGCGTCCGGTCACAGTCGACCGGACGCGTCCGGTCGGTCAGGGTGCTTACTGGACTCCAACCGGACGCGGGCACTGTGGCGTCCGGTGCGACTTGCAGCGCGTCCGGTCACTTTTCATTGGAACGCGATCTCTGCTTGACCAGCGCGTCCGGTTTGTTACGGGACCAGCGCGTCCGGTCGTACTTCGCGCGTCCGGTCGGTGCTTCGCGAAAGTAGCCGTTGTGCGATCAGCGCGTCCGGTCAGCGCGACTTCGGCTGTTTTAAGTGACTAACGGCTCTATTCGAAGGGGTACATCTATAAATACTTGTTGGCCGGCTCAAAGCTCCCCCTCTTAGACATTTGACATACTTGTGAGCACTTTGAGCTAAGCAACTTCCCTCCTACTCATCTCTCTTGCTTCTTTGCATATTCGAAGTGAGATTGAGTGATCCAAGTGCATTTGCATTGTGAGATTGCATTTAGTTGGCACTTGGTGGTTGATTTGCTGCGGGATTCTTGTTTCTCTTGGTGGTTGCCGCCACCTAGACGGCTTGGAGCAGCTTGGAGGCGTTGGCAAGAGTTGGTGATTGTTCTTGGCCACCTCCGGTGATTGTGAGGGGTTTGTGCCTACCTCGGCGAAGCGCCAAAGGCAACATTAGTGGATTGCTCATGTCATTTGCAATCTTTTGCCATTTGGTAGGTTCTTGTGGCGCCTTTTGAGAGGCTCGGTGTGAGACCGATTAGCCACCGGACCACGTGGTGAAGAGGGACACAACGGGGACTAGCGTGCCGGCAAGCACGTGAACCTCGGGATAAATCTTCGTGTCATCTTTCATATTGTGATTGATTGATCCCGGTGTTCGGTTGTCTTGGTATTCATTATTGATCTTATTGGTTGGCTAAATTCTTCGCCCCTCGGTGAAACTCTTCTAACTCAACTCCGCATTACCTTCTTAGTTACATTTGCTAGCTAGTTAGCTTTGCTAGAGTAGCTCTTTTGTGTAGCTTGCTAGTTGTAGTTTCCTTCTCGGTTTGACTTGTGTGGTTGAGTGCAAATATACTAGAATTGTAAATTGGATAGGTGGCTTGCAAACACCCCGTAGGCTAAGCAAAACACGCATCTCGCTATTTGTTATATTGATAAACTTGTTTAGCTTGTCTTTGTAGAAATTTTTAAAAGACTATTCACCCCTCTCTAGCCACAAGACCTTTCAACGACGCAGATGGCGGAGGCAGCGTGACGACGGCGGAGACGTCGGGCCGGCGCGCGCAACGGCAAGGGTGACGTTGAGGGCGACGGCGCGGGGAGCGATGGCGGGTGCGGTGGCAACCTATCGCGTGGGGAGCTGCGGAGCTGGGCAGCGACCTATCGCACGGGCAGTTGCGGAGCTGGGCGGCGTGGGGGAGCTGTGTGAGGGCGACTAAAACCATATGGGTCCGAGGAAAATCGGAGGATGAAAACCGTCTCGTGCGGGCGTTTAGCGCGGCTAAGCGGTGATTAGCGAGGCGAAAACGATATCATTTGACTCTTTTTAGTTGTGTATATATATATGTGTGTGTAGAGAATAAGTACAGTATAGGAGAGGAGAAGGAGATAGGAGATACTAGTAAACATGCTCGTTGCAAGGTACAACTTGTATTGCAACAGGACATACAACTTGGGAGAGAGTGTGATAACGGATGATAATGAGCTATCTATCTTTGTTGGATCTAATTGGGCTTGGCCCAACCTTATTTTAACTAAATCAAATAAGGCTCATAATGAACTCTAGGTGCAATAAAGGATTAATCGTATGATAAATAAACTAGAGATTAACTCATCTTAAATGGATGACTATTATGTGCACATGTTGTGAGGTTAATAAAAGGTGAAGTCGAGCCCCACACCAGCACACATCGTGGCATGGATTCAGGCTTAAGCGGAGAGGCCATGATATAAGCGGTGCTAGTAAAGGTTCTACTACTCCAAACTATAACCGACCCGTGTTGGAGTGAGAAGAGTGAGAGTGAGGGATGATACACCGAGGGATGGAAGAAGAGGCGTGGAAGTGAAGGAAAGAGAGTAGCAGACTAAAATGCGTGAGAGTGAAGGATGAATGGGAAATTTGTTGTTTTGAATATTGTACTAGTAAATCTGCTCTATATTTTAATAGGATGTATAATCTGTTGCACGATGCTCGTGCCGATGATAATGAGCTATCTATTTTTATTGGATTTTATCGAGCCTAATTAACCCAACCTAGGTGCTCATGTCCATAATAAATGCTAGCGCAACAAAAGAGTAATCATGTGTGGAAAATTGACAGAAGATTGACTCAACTTATATGAGTGGCTATTGTGTGCATCTATTATTCGATTGTGAGTTAAAAAAGCGAAAGACAAACCACACTCCTGCACGCACGCTGCCACACATATGGGATTAGGCGGCTAGGTCATGACACGGGTGGTGTGACACCAATGGAAGTTTTGTAGCTTTAAACTCAAAGCGAGAATAATGAGAATCATTTTGCATCTCCAAACTCAAAGCTGGAAAGGTGAGAGTGAGGGACACAATAGACCAAGTAACATAAGAGTGAAGGATGAACATATGAGGATAAAGTGAGAGATAGAAAAGAAATTTACTGCTTTTAATGTTTGCAATCATATAGATTATAGCCCAATCTTATTTCAACTAAAGAGCTAAATTTCAGATGAATTGATGATGTATGAACAAAATGACTAAGATCTACTCAACATAAATGTGTGCCACTATTGTGAGTTAAGAAAGGTGAAACGGAAATGCTTACATCTGGCCATCCAATTGTTCGGACGTTGCCATCCACGGGCCGTGACACCAGCCCAACATCATATCCTCTTGTCCACTCGTCCTCTCTAGAAGCCTCTCATCCTCTCCAGAAGGCTGTCCACCGTAGTGCCGCGACAGCGCTCTGCCACGCCACCATGGTGTTCTTCACGACGTCCGGGCGCTGGCCGTCGGCCTGCATCTCCACCGCGCCCCAGCGTGGCTGCCCGTCTTCCTCCCTCTCCATGGTACCTCCTGCCCACCGCGACCTTCTCCAGCGCGTGGTCCATCTTCTCCACCGGAGCAACCCGTAGCGGCCTTCTCCACCAGACTTGTTGCGGCCTTCTCACCGGAGCAACAAGCTCTGCGCCACTGGTGAGCTCCACACACCAACGAGCCTCCATTCCCAAGCAGCAAGGAGATGTTGCACCGAAAGCGCATGTTGCAAATATATGTTTCAGGTGTTATGTTTCAGAGGTATGTTGCAAGTGTTTCGTATCGGTGTTGCAAAATTAGATCGTGATGTTGCACATGTTGCCATGCCCATACACGTATGTTTCAAGTATATGTTCTAAATGTTTCAACTGTATTAGACGTATGTTGCAAATATTTTTATCTGAATGTTATAAAAGTAGATCTGAATGTTGCATATACATACATGTTGTAATCGTATTTTCTAAGTGGTTTTAGGTGTTTCATACGTCTGATACAAGTGTTTCATCTGAATGTTTGCATATGTTTTTCAGGTGTTTTTATAAGTGTTTCAGATGCATGTTTTAATTGTTTCATCTGTCTTCTTCGTATGTCGCAACTGTTGTATCTGGATGTTTAAAGGTAGATTGGGGGTTGCACATGGGATGCGCGTGGGAAGCGGATGGTGGCGTGGGCGACGTCCAGGGTGGTGCGGGCCCGTTGCTGTGGCGGATGCCCGCAAGCCCGAAGCGCTAGTGTGCTCACTCGCCGGTTGAGCGGGTACCGTCTGATGCTAGCGCCTCGGATCGGACGTCCGGACGCACAAGTTCGAAGGTGAAAAGGAGATCGAGACACATGCTTAGTGTAAATGTAATTGTATGCAACTATGGTGAAGTCAGTAAAAATGGAAGATAAGACACATGGTCGCGTGCATCTCGCGACATGGGCTCGAGCTTAGGTGGTCAGCCATACCATGAGTGATGCAGTGCTGGGAAAGATTTTGTAGCTCCGAACTATAACGGGTGCTTTGTTAGAGGAGGATGATACAATCTACGGAGCCTCGAACTCTTGCCATGGGCGGCCTAAAGTAAGAACACAGAGAAATATGTCATATATATATGATATATACAACCATGTCATTGGCCACTATATGCTATTTTAATATTACACGTACGCCTGCTAGAGGTGGCGGATTTCTTCAAGATTTCGGTATTACAACGTACACTTCTCGTAGTGGAGGTATAGCATATATAGATGCATATTCTGTTTGGATCATATAAATATAATATATAGTACTTCTGCTAATAATAATGCGTGCATCAGTTCTTCCTCTCGATGACCTGCACCTTGACACCATACTTGAAGTTGACCAAAATGGAGTACTGGAACTGCAGGGGAAACTCCATCCTGGGCGAGTGTCTGAAGATGTATTTGCGGTAGAGGTGGATGACGACTAGCTTCAGCTGCTGCATGGCAAACTTCTGGCCGATGCATGCCCGGGGGCCGATGCCGAAGGGGATGAACGCGTAGGGGTGCCTTCGCTTGCACTCCTCACTCTCCGGGTCGAAACGCTCCGGCCGGAACACGTCCGGGTCTGGAAAGTCCTTCGGATCTTTCGCCAGCACGCCGGGCGCCAGCCACACCCATGTGCCCTGTGAGGGTGTCACAAATGTGTTAGACTGATGCTTGTTATCAGTGACAGTTTTTTTTTATAAGCACCACTGAACGTTGCTGCATGACAGGGAAGCTACGTACTAGCATGCACGATGCTTGCAGAACTGCAGAAGATGTCTCTTACCTTGGGCAGGAGGTACCCTCCAACCTCAACATCCTCGGATGCTTGCCTTGCAACCAGTGGAGATGCAGTGTAGAATCTCATTGTTTCCTTCACAACCTAAAAATTGATAAAAATAAATGAGTACACAGATATTCCTTTATCATGAAAAACTTTCTACAATTATACTACAACATTTTAATTAAATGTAAGATCTATCTAAAATAACAATGTATATAAATCATATTTCATGAATAGGCATATTTTAAAAACATATATATATATATATATATGCGTATTTTATGGTAACTTTAATATTTTTCATAATATCATACATTGGCAATTTAGACATAGATTTGAGAAGATGATTTATTTTTCAATAGTGCAAGAAGTGCTAATTTAGATGTAAATTTAAGGGGTTATATAAATTATCTATCATAATGGTTGGGTAACTATATGAAAATTTAAAGTTACTTTAGATAATAGATAATGTTTCATAATGGCATAGATGTTCATGGGCTACTTGATGTAGTTTTGTATAATCACATAGATGAGTAATTATTTAAATAAGAAAATAGATCCAATGACTATTAGTATCAAGTTGATGGCTCGATCTCTTCAATTTTTGTGAAAATTTTTAAGATTTATTTTTTAGTGTCTCGCGAGTATTAATGTGCAGGTTCCATTAGAGACACTAAAAATATCTCATTAGAATTTTTAGTTCATTTTCTAGTGTGATATGTATTTAGTTGAAACCTAAACTTGAGTTATATGAGCTCTTGTTACATAATGAATCTATATTTTAGCTTTCAGTTTTTCATCTTATTAGTTGTTATATTTTTTTTCTCCACATGTTCAGTTGAAAATCTAATGCTTATTGTATTTTTCAATCAAAATTTATATTTTATTGAAAAACATTATAGGTCCAAGACTACACTCTTAGTTAGTACAATATCATAAACAGTCATTTCAGTTAGCATCACAACAATCAAGATGTTGAATTTGCTATAATAAAAATATATAGTTCTATAAAATTATATAATGCTTAAAATTAAATTGCCAATTCTATAAAATAATATTTTAGTCCGCTTATTAAGGGTGTGTTCAGTTGGTGAAAAGTTGGTGAAAAGTTACTGTAGCACATTTCGTTGTTATTTGGCAAAATTTATCCAACCATGGACTAACTAGGCTCAAAAGATTCGTCTCGACATTTACAGACAAACTATGCAATTAGTTATCTTTTTTACCTACATTTAATACTCCATGCATGCGTCCAAAGATTCGATGTGATAGGTGGAAGAGAAAATATTTTGGATTTGCATGGGAAGTGAACACACCGTAAAATAACAACTTACCAAACTTAAAGTACTAACATAAATTAAAGTGAAATTTCAGTTTCATTGATATGTGGTTTATTAAGGAATATTTTGTCATGCTAGATAAACTATTAAAACGATATTTACTTTCCCATTGTAGATTATATTAGTATTATGCTTAGATCTGAAGAATATTTTAGTTCATTTTTGCAACAACATTGGTGGAGAATTTATATACAAATTAAAGGTGTTACTACCTCCATCCCTGAAAGAGTGATTCTAGTGGACTAAGTCAAGCTTTCTTAAATTTAACTGGATTTAGAGACAATATTATCAATATTTATATCTCCGAAATCCAATATATTAATTATGAAAATGTATTCTATAATTCATCTAATTATATTTTTTTTACACCTCATAAATATTAGTACTTTTTTTATATATTTGATCAAACTTAAAACTCATTGACTCCTCGAAAAGTGGAAATGACACTCTTTTTGGACAGAGGTAGTACTTTATATTATCTTTTATAATGACATATATGGGTAGTTTGGAGGCAAATGTGAGGGTTACTTCACATCATATTTTGTAATGGCAGATGTGATTAGTTTATATATAAATGAGGTGTTATGTTAAATTATTTGTATCTATACCTAATACTAAAGAGCAAAGTGATTCTTGCGTCTGTCTTTTTTACTTCACACAATACCCTTGTGTCTTTGCTTGTCTCGTCTCGGACTTGACTTAGGACCTGTGCTTATGCTAGTCGGAACCACGTGCATTTGTGTGTTTAGCGACGGTAGAGAGTCGATTTGAATGCATATTAGAATAGATGATGGGAGCATTACATGTAGATGACTTTACATTAATAGATTAAAGATTAAAAGTATTGCACATAATAGATATGATGTGAATATTTTGTAATTAATAATGGATGACATGGACTTGCAGGAAAGGATTGCACGTTAGTGGGATATTTGGTGGGAAATGATGTAGACACCTTGCATGAAAAGATAAAACATCTAGTTGGGTTTAGCTTTATAAGAGTATATAGATATAGATATATATAAGATAACATTCTCTTAAGTTGGTAACGATTTTGCACCCAATAAATTATCTAATTTATTAGTGAGTTTGATACATTTTCATAAGGCTTTTATATAGGAAAGAGAAGCATCGAAGCAGGCTTACCTGTTCAACGTAGGGAAACTTTGTCTGAAGGTCGTCGGAGCTGGGCACCACGTCCTTTGGCCCAAAAGCGTCGATCTCCCGGAGCAACTTCTCCTCCACCTCCGGGTGCATCGCCACGAGGTAGACCAGGCTGGACAGCGTGAACGACATGGTGACAGACCCGGCGAGCAGGTGCTCGTACGTGAGTGCGCTCACGTAGTCCGGAGTGAGCAGCTTCTTCATGGCCTCCGTGCTCTCTCTGGCGTTGAGCAACACGGACAGGAAGTTCTTCTGGCCCCTGTCCGCCTGCGCCGCCCGCTCGGCCACAATCTCATCAAGAAGGCCGCTCATGTCCGAGTTGGCCTCCTCCAACCGCCGGTCGGCCGAGCCTGGCACGCGCAGCAGGAGCTGCCGCACGGGCTCCTGGAGGAACGGCACGAACTGGCCGAGCACGATGGACAGTGGGCCCGACAGGTCCATCTTGAGCGACGTCGTGGCGTGGAAGTGCTTTCGGATGAAGTCGGCGCCCGGGTCGACGCTCTTGGCATCATGTTGCTGCGCCGGCGAGGTGGCCGTGTCGTCCTTGGTGAGGCCGAAGTCGACACCGAAGGCGACCTGGCCGATGGTGTCACTGAAGAGCTTTAAGGAGAGGTCCGAGAAGGTGATCTCCTCGCCGGGGTGGAGGAGACGCCCGGCCCGCTCGACGTATGGTTGGATGGCCGGGATGAGGCTTGCCACGTGCGACGGCTGGTAGATGGAGAGGATGACGTTCCGCATGGATTGCCATCTGGAGTCCCTGCGCGCGCGAAGCATGCATATGCATGCAAATGGTTAGACAAGTTCACCACCAGCTCAAACTTGTTTATCTGGAGACCAATTTGCTTAAGACCAATTTCATTCTATGGATACCGATGTAACATTTTCTTTTGCTTCAAAACTCTCTACTCCTGCAACTTAACTGAAAGAAAGACCTGCTGGTGCTATTTTCTTTTAAAAGCTAATGACTATCATGATATTAATCGCTGTAGCAATGGTTTGATCTTTGATAATAATCCCTGTAGCATCAATAGTTGGTTCTCTATTTTCAGAGCAGAGATTGGCTTGATTTGCATCAAAGCCAAGCTCTGCCTTGCAGGCTCCCTAAATTTGTGGTTAGAGAATATCCCCTAATGTTTTTACTTTCTTTCTTTTTTTTTGAGCTTTGCAAGCTCTTTGAATGCACCCCTCGTGCAATTGTAACTTTGTACCCCTTTTTACCACATCAATAAAGAAAAAATAGGTGGGGGAATTCCCCCACCGAGCCTTAAAAAAAACTATCATGATATTAAACAATTAAGCTCGTAAGAGTGTTCCATTAGCTTTACCTGGTGAAGAAGAGGCCCTTGTTGTGAATAGGTGAGCCACGAATTGGAGTCGGTATGCTTCTGTTGGGGATGCTCTTGAACTTCTTGATACCCACCTCCTTGCAAAGCTCCGCGTCTGCCACCATAACCAGTGGCTGCCTACCCATGTGGAACCTACAAGGAAAAAGTTAAACCAAAATGCATGGACACATATATCCGGATTCAGGACTGCCGCTACTACGGCGCAGGCCGGCTAGCTCACCTGTAGATTGGCCCGTATTCCTTTGCCAACATGCGGAACAGGCCGGGGCCGTGCTTGACGAACAACGGCAGGTGTCCGACGAGCGGGAGCGCGACCGGCCCGGGGACCCTGCGCACGCGCCATGATGGGATGTAGAAGTAGACCGCAAAGGCGCCGGCGGCCAAGGCCGCGGCGGTGAAAAGAACTGCCGGCGACGCCGCCGGCAAGGACAGCGACTCTATCAGCAGCTGGCTCGAGACGACTTCTCCCCACCCCATCGGTGTTTCCCCCCTGAGTCGATCGGTTCGTGTGGTTTGGCTGTTGTGCTCGTGGCGGCTGGTCTGGTCGCACGACTTAATAAATACGGGCGAAGCTGAGATGCCCGGTAGCTCGCCGTGGGCATCCTCGGCGTCGCCTTGTTCGTCGTGTAGCTGCCTGGCATTGTCCGTTCGCCCTCGTCAGATTGGACTCGTGTAGTCGTGTGCCACTAGAAATGGACTCTTGTAGCGTTGGTTGTAACGGCGCGTGGGGCAGTGCTTAGTGTTGTATTTTATCGAATATACTAAGGACCATTTAAAGAAAAAGTTATTACTGGGTGTTAAGTGACATTACAGCAGTGCTCGCTGCCAACCAGTTTCCCCGCTGGAATCTAGAGCAAACTAGCATCCAGCATCCAAGCCATTCCTCTGGCACGACTCCTGAGTTAGACGAGATGCATGCGGACGCCGGCAGTTCAAAGGTGCTTTCTGCTGGGCATCTTGTCGTTCATAGGAACATGTCCCAATGATATTTGGGAGTTGCTACCCCTATAAATTAAACGAGATGCGGACGCTGGCGGTTCAAAGATGCGGGCTGTACTTCGTCGATGCCAAATAGTTAAGTTTTAATGTGTTAAGAACTTGTCAGGTTTTAATAGTTAAGTTTACACTCCACTAACAAACGTGCATATGCATAGTTTGATATCATTGCTTTGTGCGAATTGTTCTAACTCATATGATCACGGAACATGAATCTTGAACACATACATGATACGAAGGGCGCATGGGCAGTTTGAGAAGTACAAAAAGAACAGGACAAAAGAAATCCTTTGCTTTTTCATATTAGACGTAGATATACGTATAGATATAGATATAAAGCTGAATTAGATACCTATGAGGCAATCATGTTACAACTCAACTTTTCTATGTTGCCATACGATTTTGGGTGCATATGCACTATTAGACAAATTCTTAGAAATTGTCTTATAGTGCTTATGCACTTAAAATTGGTTCTTTTTGTATGAATTTTTCTAGATGGAGTTTGAATCCCAAATTTGATGGCAATGTACATCTATAGATGTTGTATGTGTATCATTTCAATTCTTTTTTAAAACTCCTAAATATGTTTTGAAGGGGTTTTTTATGATCCCACCGAAGAGGTGGTTTGTACCAAATATTTCTCCAAATAATGGAGTATGCTAAAGCAAAACCGTAAGAGAGGCCTACAGTTCACTTGTTCTATTGTTTTTCATCCTAATTCATATAATGTTGGCTATCTGTTCTCCACACACTAGCGGAGGACCTAGATTTTCTAATTCATCTTTAAGTAACAACAAAAATAGTATCTACTAACACAAACATCTTCGAGGGTAAATAGTTCAGTCCAATGATAAGAAAAGGGACATACCGTTCAGACTAATGTTATTTGAGACCATCATGTTTACCATTCAATGTGAAAAGCAACTAGGCTCCTAATTCGGTTTTGGTGAATAATGACGACATAATTATTGTGACTATAGTGTGTTTTGTAGAGACATTATAAGTTAGGTCAGAATAATGATTGATTAATGGGCAATCAACGGTTTTCATGCTCCTATTGATGGATTTCGTTTCAATTTTCAAAGAATATGCGACAAGGTTAACGACGTATTAGTTCTAAGTGTCAATTAGAGTTGAGGGACACTTAGAGTAGTTTAGGACTTCATTTTTCCTTTGGTTGTACTATAAAGGGAGGTATGAACTAGTAGTTTGCTTAGGTGAGTCTAGTGAGTAGATGTGCACATTTGTCAAACTTAGCACTAGGTAGCTTAGAAGAAGCGCAAAGATCAATTGGAAGCAAAGCCATTCTCAAAGTTGGCTCAAAAGGAAGAGAACGGAGGTGCACTGCATGCACTAGATTGATCTGGTGCCTTGGTAAGGATAGCACCGAATTATATGGCACGTGTCGAGCTTGGCTAGGGTTTGCTAGTTTCACCACATTGGTCCGGTGTTGTGGTCAAAGGACCACCGAACTATAAGCCATAGAGGGTCAGCTAGGGTTTGTTACGCAGAGAAGTGAAGAGGTCACCGGATTGATCCGGTGATGGATCAAATGTAATTTGGACATCTGGTGCTATCCAGTAAGCTCCTAGAGAGGAAAATGGCCACCATACAGTAACAACTAGTTCTAGAGCTAGTAGTTGGATTGTGACTAGATTGATCTAGTGCTCACTTCAAAGGGCACTTGTGCAATCCGGTGCTACCGTTTTCAATGAGTGGGATTCAAACGGCCAGTTGTTGGAGTGGGGGAGTATTTATACCCCTCCATCTTGGCCATGGGCACTCTCTTGCCACTCTAAATAGCAGCATACGCCCATTAGAGAGCAAGGGGTTCAAGCTTAGTGGAGTGATTGGGATTTGATAATTGCAAAATTAAGGTCTTCATTAGTGCTTAGGGAGTAGCAAGTCTACATCCACCTTCCTCATTAGCTTTTTTTGGTCAATTGAGAGTTTATGCTTGTTACTCTTGGTGATCGGCATCACCTAGACGGCTTGGTGGTTTTGAGGAGCTTGGTGATCTCTCAAAGGCAATTGTGAGAGACCTAAGTCAGTGTAAACAGTTGTGGGTGATTTGTGTTGGAGTGGTGAATAATCAACCTGTAGAGAGCACTTAATCCTTGTTGCGCAGATCAAGGGGGACCAATACCTTGTGAGGTTCTCCAACGAGAACTAGTGGGGAGTTTCAGCTCTCCTATACCTCGGGAAAAACTTCATCGTGTTTCTAACCCTTCTCCTTTACATTTGTGCAATTTACTTTCATGTACATTGCTAGAATTGTCATGCTAGTGTAGGTTTGGAACTAGGTTGCAAAACTTTGTGCGGTAGGCTAAAAAACACTAATAGGCACAAAGGGTGAAATGGGTTAATCCGTAGGTTTTAATTTTGTGAGAATTTTGGATTAGCCCAATTCATCTACCAATTGGGCATCTTGATCCTTTCACACTGTGACCGTCATGAGATTTTAGAGAAGTCCATTTTGGATTAGTCCACAATGGTTGCAATGCACCAAGGGAAGGTTCCCTTGAGCATCTCTAAACGCAGCAAGCGAGGCTAGGTCTGCAGCTACCACAAATTAAGAGCTCGACACCATTGTCCCTTTTCAATGGTTGAGGTCAAGAGAAAGAAGAGAGACACAGTGTGTGTTAGAGGGAGAATACTTGTGGGAGAGAGGCTCCGGGCGGCTATTGTTCATAACCCTGTTTTTCAGCACTACTTTAGCAGTACTTTTCAGTGAACGAACAGTGTTTTCCTCTCACAACAAATCAACATCAGCAACAGCCAAATTTCAGCGAAACGAACCAGGCTATGTTGGTCAAGCCAAGGGCAAAAACATCCATTCGCTGTTGTTTTTCTCTCTTGAAATGCTGAAATAATTATTTTATTGACTGGGGTGTCTGCATACTCAATCAATTTTTAAGTTGACGGTCTCGATTACGCAAAAGGTTTGCGCATCTTTGTATTAAGGTAGAGAAAAAGTTTGATACAACACACCTTAGCTGCGCCCTAGGGGGTCAGAATAGTTGTACATGGCCGCTCAGACCCTCCTTAGTGTACTGAAAGTTATACTGTTACATTGGACACCGATCAACCCAAATTGCGGCGCCGGCTAGGAGGCCTATGCCCGGGCTACCGAGCGGCGTCGGCGCCACTTGCGCGCACCCACGTCGCCATCCGGCGGGAACAACTCACGAAGCGCCTGCATATTACCGGGGTCACCGCTGTAGATTTCTTCGTATGCCTTCATGGCCGACGTGGACGGAGAGGCCATCCCACTGGTTAGTCCCAGGCGTTTCAAGACAAGGTGTTCACCTCGTTTGGCCGTCGGGATATGTGACATGCTCTGCACTGCTATCCGCTTGCTCCTCTTGGGGAGCACGGGCGGTGGACGACCGCCGTGGGCCGTATCATCTCCGGGCAGCTCCAGGAGTGGTGGCTGCCTCGCCTTTGTGACTCGCTCAGTGAAGCGCTTGAGGCGTTCGTCGGCAGAGGTCATCTGAAGGGGATGGAGTGCGGTTGAATTTGCCTTGTTTTTTAGACCAAAATGATTATATGCTATTGCTTCTCACTTTTCTTTTGTTTACAGTGGGACTATGAACCACCAATCCGTGTCGGTTGTTAGAACATATATTTTTGTACGCACAAGTGTACAATTTTTCCCGCTCTATTATTATATGAAGTCTCCACTTACAATATATAATGGGCACATCCATCGTCATCGACGCAAGTCTGGCATATAGTAACTGATCAGCCTATAAAGATTTCTATCCGTCATCTCTTTATAGTTTTCCAAAGAATTAACTACAACTCTTATATGACTATAAATCTAGGTCAGAGCAAGGGCGCGTATAATCGCAAAACGATGGAGATGGGCACGGTTCTGGGTGCCATGGAGGAGTACACCTTCACCTTCCTGACCATGGCTGTGGGGCTCCTAGTGCTTGTGTATTTGTACGAGCCGTACTGGAAGGTGCGCCACGTGCCCGGGCCCGAGCCGCTGCCGCTCATCGGCCACCTCCACCTGCTGGTGAAGCACGGCCCGGACGTCTTCCCTGTGCTCGCCAAGAAGCACGGGCCTATCTTCAGGTGATCCTCCTCCCCCTCCCCCTCCTCTGCTGCTTCTGCTTCTGCTTGAACGTCGTCGCTCGCTGCATTTCAGAAGTTCAGGGTGCTTATTTTGAAGATTTGATCGATTATAATGTCAACTTGTCAAAGGCAAATAGTTTTGATTCCATCTGCCTGCAGATTTCACATGGGAAGGCAGCCATTGATCATCGTAGCCGACGCAGAGCTCTGCAAGGAGGTGGGCATCAAGAAGTTCAAGAGCATGCCTAACCGGAGCTTGCCTTCGCCCGTCGCCAATTCTCCCATACATCGGAAAGGCCTCTTCGCTACAAGGTAGCAACCTTGTTGCCAAAATCAAGTCAAAGGAAAACACATCTCTGAGAATCACTGAAAACTGAAGTTCAAATCCAATTCGGTCGTGTCTATTAGTCAACGTGCGCGTGTCCGCAGGGATTCGAGGTGGTCGGCGATGCGAAATGTTATCGTCTCGATCTACCAGCCGTCGCACCTCGCCGGGCTGATCCCGACCATGGAGTCGTGCATCGAGCGCGCTGCGACGACGAACCTCGACGACGGCGAGGAGGTCATCTTCTCCAAGATGGCGCTGAGCCTCGCCACCGACGTCATCGGTCAAGCGGCGTTCGGTGCGGACTTTGGCCTCTCGGGAAAGCCGGCGGTGCCTGACGATGATACGAAGGGTGTCGACGACGTCGGTGATGCAGCAAAGGCGAAGGCGTCATCGGAGTTCATAAACTTGCACATCCACTCGACCACGTCGCTCAAGATGGACCTGTCGGGGTCACTCTCCACCATTCTTGGCACGCTCGTGCCCTTCCTGCAGAAGCCGTTGCGGCAGGTGCTCCTGAAGGTCCCCGGCTCCGCCGATCGAGAGATCAACCGTGTGAACGGCGAGCTCCGTAGGATGGTGGACGGCCTCGTCGCCGCCCGCGCGGCGGAGAGGGAGCGTGCGCCGGCGGCGTCACAGTCACAGCAGCACAAGGACTTCCTCTCCGTGGTGCTCGCGGCGAGGGACAGCGACGCGTCCACGCGGGAGCTGCTCTCGCCGGACTACTTGAGCGCGTTGACCTACGAGCACCTCCTCGCTGGGTCGACGACCACGGCGTTCACGCTGTCCTCCGTGGTCTACCTCGTCGCCAAGCACCCGGAAGTGGAGGAGAAGCTGCTTAGGGAGGTCGACGCGTTCGGCCCTCGCGGCAGCGTGCCCACTGCGGATGATCTTCAGACCAAGTTCCCCTACCTCGATCAGGCACGCACGATTGCATTGCACAAATGACATGACGCCGTTGAATAAGGCTTTGATGGTATCTTGATCTATGGACTTTGACACACATGTATGTATGCATGCAGGTGGTGAAGGAGTCGATGAGGCTGTTCATGGTGTCGCCATTGGTGGCGCGAGAGACCTCCGAGCGACTGGAGATTGGTGGCTATGTGCTTCCAAAGGGCACATGGGTGTGGATGGCACCAGGGGTCCTCGCCATGGACCCCCACAACTTCCCGGACCCGGAGTTGTTCCGACCAGAGCGGTTCGACCCAGCCGGTGACGAGCAAAAGAAGCGGCACCCATACGCGTTCATCCCTTTTGGAATCGGCCCCAGGGTTTGCATCGGCCAGAAGTTCGCCATCCAGGAGATCAAGCTCGCGATAATCCACCTCTATCAGCACTATGTGTTCCGGCATTCTCCCAGCATGGAGTCCCCTCTAGAGTTTCAGTTTGGGATTGTGGTCAACTTCAAGCATGGTGTCAAGCTTCACGTCATCAAGAGGCACGTGGTTTGTCTCTAGCATATTGCTCAAAGCATGTGGGTCCTTCATATATCATATATGAATTTTAACAATAAAGCATGGAGCCCTCTTCTCATAATATTCTCTCTGAGCTAGCTCTTGAAAAAGAGACAACACTCACTCTCTCTCTTCCACCTAACCAAAAATATAATGTGGAAACGTATGAGCTAGTTGAGTCAGTATTGTTGGAGACGACCTTAGGGCCAGAGTGCACCACCTGCTCTCATCTAAACAAATCCTTCTGTTAAGTACTTTGCTTTACCAATCAATTGATAAGAAAACACTAATACAACCTCTTTTTGCTTATCACATTAGACTTGACCCCTCTATGATTTCGTCCAACCTCCACCACTAAGTCCTAGAGCAATTCCCTTATGAACATGCCTAAAATAATGATATGCTTAATGACACCTGTAGTTTTAGCATTAGTGCTTGGCTCATCAACAAAACTGTATTTTAGCTTGTGAGCCTTAGTACTGAGTGTAACCGGTCTATTATCAAAGTGGATCTTAGAGTGTCTCCATCATAGCCCCTAAACCAATCCCCTACTCTAGTTTTGAAGGGTGGAGCAAAAAATCAGCTCCAACAAGCCATCCTACTCAGCCCCCGTCCCAAGTCAAGGAGGCCCTCCCACCCTTTTCTCCTAGGTAGATCTGAGCAAAATAGGTCCATCGTAGCTTGACCCAACCGCACACATTATTGAACAAGACCTAGACAATGGAAAGTAAGTCCATGAAGATTTTTCTCAGTTTAAACCTAGCCCAAATTGTATTTTAATAATTTTTCAACTAAAAATGAGCATGCCACCTTGGTCCGAGCTTAGGTCAAGCTTGCCCCCAAAACAAAGGGCCCACTTTGCCCACTAGATGTTACTGTACATGAAAGTTCGACCCAGAAAATCCTAGGATTTTTTCGCCTTGTCATGTCCCGCAAAATGCTTAGGCGGGTCAATTCCTCACGCTCCCATGTGCTTGCTGGCTCTAGAAGAGAAAGGACGAACCCATCCTCAACAATGCCTCTCTGTTTCGTCGTGCCACTCGTGATTGTTGGCGTTAGTGGTAGGGATGGCAATCCTACCCACAGGTAGGGGCATGTCGCTTCACTCATTAGTGCTTAAAATACAAAGGATTTCATCTATTCTATTGAGAATCAAACTTGTGAGTCCAGGTTCCCATAGGTATCATATCTAATGGGTGCGAGAGTATAGGTGCAAAATGTTACTTGCGGGTACAAGTGCAGGTATGAAATTTTACTCGTTAGACAATTCATTGTGGACAGATATTTACTCCACCTGCACCTTACCAAACATGCTGCCATCCCCAGCTCGTGAAGATGTATAAGGATTGGCATGCCACCTAGAGGGGGGGGGGGGTGTGAATAGTCATTTTTGAAATTTAACAAGAAAACTTCATGGTGGATTGGCTAGGTGTGGAACTTCCACTCTTTTGTCGAACTTTGGCACTTTTGCAGAACTTCCACACTTCTACATAAGTTAAGTACAAACAGGGAATAACTTCCACTGTCTCCATTCCAAATTATAAGATATTTTGCCTTTTTCTAGATACATAGCTTTTTCTATGCTCTTTATACACTATGTCAAGGTATATAGTTAAAACAATGTATCGAAAAAAGCCAAAATGTCTTGTGATTTGAAACCAAAGAAGTAGTTTTCATTCTTGTTCTCTTACATGATTTTGTCACATGCAACCACGGCCATATTTTTTTAGTTACCAACCAACGGCCATGTGTGCTTTACTAGATTTTGTCAACTGGGCGGGGCAACTTGGACTGAAGCTCACTTGATTTTGTCACCGAATTGCATATGGGCTGGATCAGAGGACAGCCCACCTCCATAAACCTTTGACACTACTGGTCGCAGTAGTTGTGTGTGAATGCTCTTTGTTTGCGAGAACTCAGTATGATGTTTGACGGTTTGTTTTTGGATGAAAACGGATGGAAACGGACGGAAAAACCCTATTTCTACTTTCGTTTCTATATTTTTTGGCGGAAACGGAAGCGGGTTCGGAAAATGTGGATTCGAAAGCAGAATCGGAATATGCGGACATACGGAAACGGACAAATACGGATGGAGAGCCGGAAAATTAAATTAAGATCACGTAATCTAATATTCTCAAAGTATACATATATAAAGTCATGTAATAATATATACAAAGTTTAATATTCATTTACATGCTATGTACGTGAACATAACATGCATATTTGGTGATTCGTAGTTATATTAACATAACATAAGGATATGTAATTGCTGAACATGTTGAGCATAGATTGAAAACGGGATAAAAAACGGGTCTATTCCGTATTAAAACGGGATTACTCGGAAACGAACGGAAAACATCATTTTCTACTTCCACAAATACGAAAACGGAATCTCGCAGATATGGAAACGAACGGAAAAATATAGAAAATGGAACGGTACGGTACGGGAAAAATTCCGTCCGTTTTCATCCCTATTTGTTTTCCATTCTTTTTTTTCTAACCGCGAGGAATCAGTAGCCTTGCGGAATTTTGCTCATTCAGATGAACGGTGTTAAGCTGAACTTATTAGCATTGTATATCAGTTTTTAGGGAGTAAAAGTTTTTTCCCCTTAAAAAAATCAAACTTGATTTATCATGTGGTTTTGAATAGGTAGCAGTGGTGCACAAATAGAAAGGTGTATTTACCATTGACATTCAAATACATTTGTTAATTGACTCTCACCCTCCCCAATCCTATCAGTTAGCTAGATACACATGAATTTTGTTACCACCAGTTACCGTTACTCGGTGCTAGTACTGATGAACATACACACACATACAAAGCACACCAGGACGGAACAGGATCATGCAAATGCAATGCAGCAGTAGGCTATCGACCGTGTAAAAGTCCTGTGGTGGGTGTCACAAGTCACAACCTTGTGAGGACAACCCCGATCTGCACGCTCTTGACATCCTCCCGCTCCATGGACTCGGTGACCAGCTCCGTGTACCGGTGGAACAGCGCGTCCACGATGTCCGCCCCGAAGTGGTGGCTGAGCATGGACTCCTGGATGGCTCTGATCGCCATGGACACCGTCCGGCCGTCCTCCTTGGCGTCGCCGCTGCTGCTCAGGTTGATCTCGTACGTCTGCACGTGGTCCAGCCCGAACCATAGTCACAAGATTTCCGGGTCGATCGGGTCGAGGGACGGGGTCGAGGGACGCGGGTCGACAATCCGAAAAAGTGTGGTATAAGAGGGGTATACCTCTGCGGAATGACAACCAAGCATTTGGTACGTGAATCCAAAGGTTTTGGTTCGACGTCCCGGTATAGAGCATAGAGTCATAGGTCGCGACTCTAGTGGTTTTGGGTCGATGGCCACGGTACATAGCATGGAGTCATGGGTCGCGAACCCAGGGGTCCTGGGTCGATGACCCCGGTATGAAGCCTAGAGACGTGGGTTTTGAACCCAGGAGTGCTAGGCCGATCGATGACCCTGAATTGAGTCGACATAGGTATGTGATTTGGAGCAAGTTGGGTTTCTTTAAGACCGTATATTGGAACAAATTATTTTTCCCCTTTTTTTTGTGACCGTACACATTAGGAAACAAAATCACATAGGAATTTTTTATGGATGCAAATCTGCCGCCACATGCGACACGAATTTTCTCCAAAAAAACCAAATTACAGCTCGTAACCTGTACAGTCTCATTCTCATTAGAAAAACAAATAAAAATTGGAGAGCCACATGCTCAGTCCGTACTCCGTCAGTGCAAAATCCAGAAGAGAAAACATTACGGGGCCGCTGGTGGAGGCGGACTAGAATCGTGAGCCAATGTTCGACGCGACGACCGACGAAGCCTCGAGCCATCGACGGGATTCCCTGTCCGACAAAGATGAAGTGCGGCGGCCGTCCAGCGAGTGCCGCGGCTCCGATTCGATGCCAAGACGGCGAGATGGGATTCCCTGTCCGATAGCCATGAAGTGCGGCAGCCATCCAGCGAGCGCCCCGGCTCCGATTCGATGGCGCCACCGTCCTGACAGTTGACGAGATGCCGGTGCAGCGGCCGTCCAGACTCCAGTCACCAGCGAGCGCCCCGGTCCCGATCTGTAAGTTTTTCTTCATCTGCATCTCGCCGTCTTCGAACCATGCAGCAATGGGGCCGCGACCCATCTAGGATTGGGACTCTTCCCTTCTTCAACCCTGCTGCGATGGGTGCACGACCCATTTAGGATTGGGACTCGTCCCTTCTTGAATGACTCTGCGATGGGTCTCGTCCCCGAACCGTGATTTGGGACGATGAACCTGGTACGTGGTTCGCGGCATCGTCCCCGAACCCTGTGACTCTGGCCCGAACGAGCCCTCCCGCCGCACCTCCTCCTCCACCTCCTTGATCGACGGCGCGTAGAACGGCACGTTGTACGCGTCCACCTTCTCCTGCTCGACCAGCCCCTGTGACACAAGCGCGGCGAACGACTCGGAGAGGAGCTCCCAGAGGAAGGTGGTCCGCCGGTCGAAGTACCCTTCGGTCTGCCTGCCAAGCATGGCGAGGACCATCCGGCCGCCGGGGACGACCTCGGCGGCGCGTGACCTGAGGAACAGGCTGAAGTCTCTCTGGAACTGCCTCAGGTAGGCCAGCGGCACGGCGACAGGGCTGGTGCTCGATATGTACATCTTCCCCTTGTTGATCGGCGTGTCCATGTCGTCGAAGAGCCCCGGAGGGACCTGGGAGAGCCAGTGCAGGCTGGAGCAGGAGCAGATGAAGTGCACGCTGTTCCTGGGGAACAGCCTCCCGTAGAAGGACCCCGGGACGCCGGACAGGAACACCATCGGCCGGCCCCACTCGTCGGTCTTGGCGGCGGCCTTGAGCCGGTCGGTGAACTCCGGCAGGCTGAAGAAGATGGTGTTGAAGTCGTTGGTGGGGAGGTCGTTGAGCAGCACCGAGAACTCGAGCGGCGGCTGCGACGACGACCGGCTGCACACCCTGCCGATGCTCCCGACGATGTCCTCCACCAGGCACAGCGCGTTCGGGCCCGAGGAGCAGCCAAGATCGGCCACCGTGAACCTCTCCGGCATCTGCGAGATGTACACGTCCGTCGCGGCGTTGGTGATGAGGCTCTTCAGCGTGTCCATGCCTCTCTTCTGTAATAAGAAGGTACATACATACGGTGGCCGTGTGTGTTCAGAGTTCAGACTACTTCAGAGTTGTGAAGAATATGATGGAAAATAATGGGCGCCTTCCGGCTGAAAGGCGATTCGATCGCTCACCTGAAGCGAGGAGTTCTGCGCGTAGCTGGTCTCGCCGAGTCCCTCCTTCATGTGGAGGATGGTCTCCACGTCCAGGAACGGGAGCTTGTCGGAGCAGTGGAGCAGTGAGGACGCCATTGCCTTGCCTCTCGCTCACTGCCAGCAGCCTGGGCTTGGGCTTCAAGAACCCCCAATGCCTTCTCCCTGTGGCAATGTAATGCAGTACATATATATTCAGGACTCTGATTTTGCACATTACTCGGCACAAAATTAAAACAAAATACTGTCTAGGACCGTTAGTTGTTTCGCATATCTTTTGGCAGCAAAAGAGCTAGGACATATCTAGCTACTGGACAGCTAGCTGTGAGTTGTGACACGCTAGGTGTAAGAAAAATCTACGTTCGTAAAAAAGAGTTTTTCAGACTAGTTTGATGGGCATCTATTCAGGGCGCTTTATGCAAACGATGCTTGATATGTCTAACTGAGATCTTTTTTTTTCTTTGGCTCAGTTAGTCTGGTGTAATAAGTGACTGAGAATCAGGTCGTTTCAGATAAAGAACAGGCTTTAAGGACAGGGGCTCGGATTCCCTAATATCATATCATGTACGGCGGCAAATTTGGAAAAGGAATCAGAGTGAGAGCGCGAGAGCCTGCACTGCACAGGAGATGAAACTGAAAGGTGCTGCAAGATTAGACCATTCCTTCCTTTCAAAAAGAAAGAGAACTTTCCCTCGCTAACCTGTGGCTGGAAACCTGAGTCAACTATTAGGACAACAGGAATTTGTGTGCTTGCTGTACCTTGGATACTGATGACACTCCTAACATGCATATGGTTGCAACTTGCAAGTTGCGACACACACACGCACACGCACGCACACACTGCAGAACAGGCGAAACAGGAGTATCATCAGTACCAACAGGCTGTCGGGTGCTTCCTCCCATTATTGCACTAAAGAAAGAGGCAAACAATGCACAAAATCCTAAAAGAACACAGCTGGAGTGCTGGTTGTTGCGCTGCCAGGATCGACGGCATGCCTATGCCCCGCGGATATGCATTTCAGAGACAGACGACGCATCAATTCAGCAAACTTTGGTTGTGAGGAATGAACTTACCTTGATACTTTCAGAGTCGTTTCGTCAGACGGTATGCTGTGGACGGTCGTTGCTCGATCTAGCTGTTAGTGTTAGGCTACAGCTGCCCTCGCTCGGTTAGCAGCAGAGAAGAAGCTAGGTAGGCCCCCGCCCTTGGTTGGTGTCTGCAGTGCTTGCTGCCCGGGATATTTATAGGCAGGCAAAAATGGAATCAGAACAGCCTCGTTTGCGACTCGAGCAGTGGCGCCCGGGGCCGCCGTCCCCCACTTGCTCTAGCCAACCGTGCGCATCGCACGACCACCACTTGCTCTAGCCAACTGTGCCCACGCCGTTGGCTGCTAGCTTACGGTTTTGGAGCGGAGAAAATACCAGAAACTGTCTCGATTCACTTCACTGCCTGCCTGCCTGTCTGCCCACGATTTGTCTCATCAGATTCTGATAGGATGTTCGGTTTTTCTAAACCTTATGAATCTATTATTATTCTATTCCTTAAATTTGGTGAAATAACTACAATCATTTTAGTATTGCTACTTCATTGTTAGCTCGTGAGGAACGAAGTTACGATTGATCATTTTAGTGCCTGATCAGAAGCCAAGCAAATAAGCAAATTTCTCAAACCAAACAAACTACAATTAATTAAAAATTGTTTATGCGTGCAAGAGGGAAGAGGGAACTAAAGGGTCGCAGATACGATGCGATACGCCGACACGCAGCTAGCTGCTGTCACGGCGCGCGTTCTCGAGCATTTGTTTGATTGATGCCTACTCCATGATACTACAATATGCTTGTGGACTAAACAAACAAGAGAGATTGACTCTGTGATGTGTTTTAGTTATTACAAGTGGCGAAAGGATCCGCATCCGGCGGTGCGTGCGGCGCGAGGAAAATATTCGGTGCCCACGCGCGAGTTCGTGGCGTATCGCGGCGGGACAGGTAGCCGCGGAGCGAGCGGCCGTGGAGTGGAGCTCGCTGGACCGTCGCCGACGCCAGCCAGCCGCTTTTCGCTCTCTCTCTCTCTCTCTCGGCTTTTCCTTCCTCCTCCGATGGATCGGTGCGGTGGTGGAGCCGGAGCCGGGGGCCGGAGAGAGAGACAGCGAGTGACCGAGATGGTCCGGCCGGCCGGTACTCCAGCCCGGTCCCTCCCCTCCGCGCCCGGCCGGTGCTTTTCTTCCTTTCCGCTTCCAATGGTTGGCCCTGGTTGCGCCTCGCGCCAGAGAACCCAAAGGACGACAGATTTTCGCCCAGACGCAGGTGCGTTGCGTTGCAGGCGTACGTGACGTCCGTCCGCGGGTACATTCCCCGGCCGCGGCCCCCGGGTGCCTAACTTGCGTGTCAAGCGCGCCCCGAATGTGTGCTGGGCTGCTTGCTTGCTGGTGACTAATTGGCGACACAATCCGTGAGGTGCAGAGCCCTCGAAAAAGAGCGCTAGCTAGCTGCTAGTGCATGCCAGATAGCGTAGACTCGCATGACAATGAGAATTCACTCTGTTCACGTATCTTCGGTATCTTTTCCAAGTTCATTGTCCACAACCAGTGACGGATCCAGGATGGGACAAGCGGGCTAAACAATGGAGATGTTGATTTGCAATGAAGATTTAATGGTAATTTGAGGTTGCTGCTACAGTGATTTAGTGGTGAAATCAAGCTCCCGAGGGGGTGGATGCATGTGTGGGTCACAAACTGAGGCAAGAGGAGATGTACAAACAACCAAATATAGTTTGGGTGGAGATGTCCATGGCTCTAGGATCTACACGCATGTTACAGTGCAGCTGCATATGGGTGGTCTACAGTGCCACTATATATCGGTGAGGCAGAGATTTAGGGGTTCCTCGGTCTGCATGATAAGATCTTCCTGGATTGTCTTATTCCGGTGGGTTTTTTTTAATCCAGTGAAGGTGCTTTTAGAACTAGCAGTCTCAGTCTCAGTTTTATACTAGTGAACACGATGCATACACAGAAAAAACTAGATCCTTTATATCACTCACATAGTAATAATCTACGGACAAACATCAGATCAATAACATCAAATTCTATAAACTAACATGAATATTATCTGTGCTTATGGAAAAGTGGAGACACAAAATGCATAAAAACCTTTTCTTACTGGAGTTTATGCAATGGCATTTGCACACGTAATGACAAAGGCGAGACATGGTGTAACAAACGTATAGCCTAGGTAATATAATCAATATAGCTAGTCACTTCATTTGAGGCAAGGAGAATAAATCAAAATGGGAATTTTGACCTGGCAAATGGCTTACAATGGCAACATCCGTTACTACAAATGCCTAATGCTCTTTGACAACACATTTTTTATTCTAGATATGGTACTGATATATTCCACATTTTCTATCACTAGATACAATATTTAAGGTATCTATGCAAAACAATTTCTCAATCCCTGTATATGGTTGAAAACAGCGGGTTAAGAACGCACCACGCGGGCTGAGCTTAGCTTAGCTATTTAGCTAAGTTCTCGACTCAATACAGGCGCTCTACTAGATTTTTCGATGATTTAATAATAATATTCTTTTAATGATAGATGATGTGACCGTGGAGATTTCGTCACCTTCAAGACCTATTGGCTCAGTATTTCAGAGGTACTCATAGGGGTACGGTTTACATGTATGCATTGACAGGGTAAGTGTATGCGCTTGTTGTTTGCGGGCCACTGCATCTATAATGTGTAATTCGAAAAAAAAAGTGGGAGAGAAGGCACTGTGTACCGTAAATAGCTACAACATCAGATTGCCATGAGTAAATCGCTACAACATCAGACTGCCGTGAGATGACCAGATGAAGGACCGGAAACGGCGACCAGAGGTGGGTGAATGGGAGCCTCAAATTTCTTTTGAAACTTTTGGCCGATGTCCCAAGAATCACCTCCAAGAACCAAATTCCCGAAACTAAAAATACCCAAGCCAACTAGCGACAAGAGTACATAGAAAAGTTCCATGGAATGGTAGAGAGCCAACACAACAGACGGAACGTAAAACGGAGCCCAAACGAACAAACCGCGGAAGAAACTGCTGCTGAAATGAATACAGTCAGCAAATACCGGACACGTCCGGTATGCAGAATCAGCACAGACCGACTTCGGGAGGAAAATAAAAAACCCTAGCAAATGGTGTCTAAAAATTATGAAATTTTAACCACAGCTTCTAGACACCTATGGAAAGTTCTCCACCAAATTTTAGCTCCAAACTCGAAAGTTTGAAATACCAGACACGTCTGGTATCAATATATACCGGACACGTCCGGTATTTACGAGCAGCTCCCGGAAAAAATCGATTTAACACCCAAAACTCGATCAAATCACCTCAAAATGACTTGAGACTTTGCAGAGAGGATAATCACGAGGTTTGTAGGGTACTCGTAGAAGATCATCGCCCAAGACAAAACCAATCAACAGAAAAATAAAGGAGAACGAAAAACACCGGTTATGAAACCCTAGAGCTTGATTCGTCTCGATCTATGAACTCGTGAGGAATTGGGTGATTTTCTTCGGTGGAAAGGTTCAACTCACGTCATATCTCACTCCAACGCAAAAGGAACGAATCAAAACGGTCTCAAAACAACGAATTGAGGCAAGAACGAAAGGGGAAAGAGGAAGAACACGAAGAACAAAACGCGAATCACAAGAAGCTCATCACAAATCGAATCCCAGAGGACACGAGGTGGTAAGGGCCACCATTCCCACAGCAAAATCTTGAGTTCTTACATAAATCTCTCAATTTGTGGACCTCTCTCACAAGAACCCTAAAGGGAGGGGAAACTAGGAAGGAAGAAAGGGAAAAATGAAAGAGATGAGGGAGATGGGGGCTCCCCCATCCTATTTAACAAGGCTATTACACAATCTCAGTTTTGCCCCTAGATATTTTGAGTCGAACCACTTAACCTGAGGGCATTATGGTCCAACCCGAGGTAATCTTTATCCGACGGCCACTGCGCCCTTCATGAGATAGCTTCACCTTGACGCGAACTCCTCGATGCCACCACGTGCCGTCCGTTCCTCCTCGGAACATCCGCTCGAGTTTTGAGGCCAAACCCGTGAAACCGGCCACCGATGGTTTTGAGGCCCAAACCACCAAACCGCCCGCGAGTAGCGTACTCCATACGCGTCCCCCGCCACTCGACACGTGTCACCGCCGTCCTCGACCGGCCATCCACCAAGTCCTCCTGAGCCTCGCTGGACTCGCACATCCACCGTCTTGACTCGGTCAACACGGTTACTCCCATGTACACTTACGCTTGTCGACGTCGTAGATGTCAGCCACCGCGGCTGGTCACCCGGCCTCTTGGTCCCTCGGTCCAAGCCTCACGTCCGCCCTTCACGGCTCCCAGTTCATCGGCCGGCATGTCCCTACTTGACCTTCACCTCACCGTCGACCACCGCCTCCGAGCTCCACACCTGCACACCATAAGCCAAGAGACATATCGTACAACCCAACTCACGCCATGGTTAGTCACAAACTCAACCGAGGTCGTGGATCACGTTAACAATCACTCATCATAAAACGAACTACAATGGCACATATCAACCCTATATTCGCAATCTCCCCCTTGATGTGTGCATTGTCAACACCAACACATGAGCAGCTTGAGTAAAAGAAAAAGAAGAAGAAGAGAAAACAAAGAGCTCACCCAAATAACCAAAAGCCAAAGAAAAACCAAAACGGGGTCATTTGAAATGAGCAAAACTTGGTCCCCAAAGACATGGACAATGGCTCGACGCAACCAAGTAAAACATAGCTAGCCCTCAAGAAGAGGCAATGGGCTCAACACCACTAGCAAAGCTCGAAAAGCTAGAAAAACAGCTAGACCCTCTAGAAGAGGCAAAGGCTCAACACATCTAGCAGAAGCAACTCAAATGCAACTCCCCCTGAACAAATGCGATCTCCCAAATGAATGCATGCACTCAACATTAGGTAGATTTGGTATCTCTCCCCTTTTGTGTGTCTCTCCCCCTTGGAGTCGTGTGCTATGTCTCCCCCTTGTTGACACATGCACACATCAAGCTAAAACCAAAGACTGCAACTCCCCCTTGAAACATGCCATGAATGCAAAGGATGCAGAAATACAAAAGCTCCAGGAGTATAGCAATCGGATTGAAAAGAGGCAGTAGCTGGTGCTGTCATGTGTGTATAGCAACAATTACAAGTACTACCAAATGCACAAACTGATCAAGTAAAACGGAATATGGCATTTAAGCATTTTGGATAAATTTTAAGCAATTCAAGAAGGGATTCACCACTGAAAGTAGCACATAGCAGGTATAAGCTGGAAATCAACCTAGTGCTAACAAGTGTATACAAGGTGAACTACCCCAAACAACGGTCACACATCATGTCAAAGACGAACCTAAGACTTGTGTATTCATCAAATTTAATTTTATCGGAGTTTACAGCGTAACACAATAATTAGTCAAAACATGTGTGTGCGAGAGGTTATCTGTATCGTTAGGCCTAACTTAGCAATCATACCAAGCCTATGTCATAGACAATCGGAAGCTTAAGACAATGGTTTCGGCATCCACTACAAGGCTCAAGTTCATCCAAATGTGCAATTGGAAGCAGTCTCGATACCTTGACGTAGGACAGTACAGACCCATCTCAATCTTTTCTCATCACTTACCTTGATTTTCAAATTTTAGCACAACAATCTCTAAGTTGTCCAAGCAAGTGAGTAACTCAAAGCATGAGACGTAGCAACCTAGCATGTAAGTGATAGCATCTGGGATCTCAACAAGTCCTACACACGCTAGGTGCCAACTCAGTGGTGAACAATTTTCATATTTTAACAAGTCTTAATCAAGTTCACAATTTGAAAAACAAGCTTAGCTCATAACATGCATCAATTGATCAAAAGGAGCCTAAGCCAAAGGCACCATCATGTACAAGCATAACATCCCAAATAGAGCATAACTTCAATCTAATCACTATAGTCATGAAGCTCAGAATGCACTATAATACATGATGAAGTGAAATGCAATATGCAATATAATACAGAAAACAAAGCAAAACTAAGCTACAAAGAAAAGCAAAACTAGAGTACAACAACCAGAGTTCCCCTCCACTAAAAAGGGAAGCAAACTCCAAGCTCCCCTCGCAAACGAGCAAACTGGGCTTGGTTAAATGGTTTGGTGAAGATATCTGCGAGCTGGTTTTGGGTTTCAATGTGGTGCAGATCGATATCACCTTTCTCATAGTGGTCACGCAAGAAGTGAAAACAGACTTCTATGTGCTTTGTCTTTGAGTGGAGGATTGGGTTTTTGGCTACGCTTATGGCACTGGTGCTGTCACAAAACAAAGACACTCGCCTAAACTCTAACCCAAAGTCTCTCAGAGTAGCTATCATCCAAAGCAACTGGGAACAACAAGCAGCAGCAACAACATACTCAGCTTCTGTGGTGGATTGGGCGATGCTAGACTGCTTGCGAGAAGACCAAGACACAAGAGAAGATCCAAGAAATTGACAAGTCCTCGAAGTGGACTTCGTCTCAACACGACACTCAGCATAATCCGCATCGGAATACCAGCAAAGAGAAAGAGAGGAGGAGGTCGAAAACCAAAGACCAAACTCAGGTGTGAAATGAAGGTACCTGAGGATCCGCTTGACGGCTTGACGATGAGACGTGCACGGCGAAGACTGAAAGCACGCGCACAAGCAGACCACGAACTGGATGTCTGATCTCGTCGCCATCAGGTACAGCAAGGACCCTATCATGCTTCGGTATTCCTTCTGGTCCACGGCTTCTCCTTCCTTGTCCTCATCTAGGACCGTCGTGGTCGACATGGGCGTCGAAAGCGGCTTGGCCTCACCCATATCAAATTTCTTGAGCACGTCCTTGGTGTACTTGCCTTGGTGCACGAACGTCCCCTCGTGAGTTTGCTTGATTTGTAGCCCGAGGAAGAAAGTCAATTCGCCCATCAAGCTCATCTCAAATTCTCTGCTCATATTATCTGAAAACTTGGCAACAAGAGCATGAGAAGAGCCACCGAAGATTATATCATCCATGTATATTTGAACCAAAAGGATGTCAGTGCCTTGCTTGAGGAGGAACAAAGTTTTATCAACCAAACCCATTCTAAAACCCTTCTCAAGCAAGAAAGCTTTCAAGCGCTCATACCAGGCTCTCGGGGCTTGTTTCAAACCATATAAGGCTTTGTGGAGTTTAAAAACATGGTTGGAGAACTTAGGATTTTCAAAGCCAGGGGGTTGCATCACATAAACCTCTTCCTCTATGTACCCGTTCAAGAAGGCACTCTTCACGTCCATCTGATACAGCTTGAACCCTTTCAAAGCTACAAATGCTAAAAAGGATCCTAATGGCTTCTAGTCAGGCAACTGGAGCAAAGGTTTCTTCGTAGTTTATTTCCTCTTTTTGGCAAAAACCTTGAGCCACCAATCTCGCTTTGTTTCTCACTACCACCCCATCCTCACTCTGTTTGTTCTTGTAAACCTACTTTGTACCTATAGGGTGGCAATCTGGTGGAGGTGGAACTAAAACCCACACTTGGTTTCGCTCAAAGTTCTCTAACTTCTCGCGCATAGCATTGACCCAATCGGCATTAGATAGAGCATGTCCAATATCTCGAGGCTCAAAAGAAGCTACGAAAGCAGAGTGAGCAAAGTGTGAAATGTGATATGGCCTAGACCGCGTGACTCACTGATCGATGTCACCGATCATGGTATGAGACGGGTGGCAACGTTGAATGTGCCGAGGTGCTTCTCTCAAAGAAGTCGCCTCCCCCTCAACAGCAGCTGGGGCCTCCTCAGGTGCAGCCGGCATAGGCTGAAAAGGCGGCTCGTGCGGACCCCAAGTCGTGGAAGAAGAGGGATCAGGGTCGTGAGTCAAAGTAGTCGTCGTCGACTCAAGAGGGGCAGCCGGTGGAATCGGCTCGAGATCACCCCAATCGGTGCCTTCCTCATCTTCCTCAACAAAGATACTCTCACCAATCTTCCGATCACATGCACAATCAAAGATAGGAGAGGAACAAGGCATGGTTTCGTCAAAAGTTGTAACGGATCAACGTAATTATACGAGATTAAGTAAGAAAATCTTCCACCAAGGCGGATAATTTATCAAACTTAAACCCGTATAACCCGAGATTCCGTGAAATCACGAGGGATTTCAAACCAACCAACATACAACCAAGATCGTACTAATTTAGCAGCCACAGTTCACATGATACATAGAGTTCACAATAAAAGTGAAATACATCGGAGTTCGGAATAAAAGTTATTACAACATAGTTCCAGATAACATAGCAGAAGTAAGCAGTTTTAAACACACACACTTAGTTCAAATACAGTGCCAGTAGATAGTCATGGTCCACAAAAGCATTAGATAAGACGAACAGAGTGACCATTGCCCAAGGTCCTAGTTGTCGCCCATAGCCGGATACAGACAGTTAGAGCAGTACCCATAGTACATCTGACCATCTGCAACAACAATGGAAACAACGCCCTGAGTACGAGAATGTACTCAGCTAGACTTACCCGTCATAAACCAGAAATAACACGACACCAAGGAGTATGCAAGGCTTTCTTTTAGTGGACTAGCTTGACTCATTTGCGAAAAGCATAAGTTATTATGAAAAACTATAATAGTACTTTTTGCATCACTTTTAGTATAACCTATTCAAGCTAGGTACGCACCTATTGCTAAAACAATCACTTGATTCATCATTAACAATCTAGATTACCATATCAGGTTTAGCATTTCCAACATCATTCACTTAACCATCAGTGTTCCATTAATGTTACTACGATGCCATAGCTCGAGTCAAGTGCTCACTAACCGGAAGCGACGACGATTCGAATCAAATTCCTATCCAGCTGGAGATTTATTCCTCACACAAACCATGCTTCCCCCGTCAGGGTCGCGTAAATCACCAATGACACTTTCCAAGAAGCCGCGGGATAACAATCATGGATCGCACTACCCAGGGACCGCCCGACTGCCAGGACGCACCTTGGGCTCACTCTTCGCGTCCCCGTTACACCCCCCTTCAGCATCAGTCTGCCAACCTGAGTTTATCCCGACTCGAAATAGTGTCACTAGCTTCACGGTCGAAAGGTACTTTATTCGGCCAGCTAAATGTGAGGCATGCGTTCAACATGACAAGAGGGACGAGCAACGATCGGTCCTTAACCGACATAGACGGAATCACTATAGTCCAAAATCCTACAAGACTCCGCCCGGTCTCCGTTTATCCATCAACACTTGGTTACTTTTCATGATCACAATTACAGCTAACCATAAGCCGGTATCCACCTATAACTCGCAGGTGACAGGAAATCACCCGACTTCTACCGGTCTAAGTATGGCTAAGCAATTTACTCGATCCTGACCTAACAGGGTAAAAGGTAATCCGGTGGCCAAGGATAATAATGCAACAACGGTTTCACTCAATTCCTATAACTTAATGCAACAGTATATAACTATAACTCAGGTAATAAAGAATAGCTTTTATAAAATAGGAGACTTAAAATACTCCGGGGCTTGCCTCTTTCGAACGAGCTAGGGTGGTGGTCGACGCACTCTGGCAGCTCCTCGCCTGGCTCTTCTTCCTCGGGCACCTCCTGTGCCTGGGGCTCCTGCTGATCCGTCCAAGCTTGCTCCTCCGGTACTGCTACCTGCAACTCCTCCTGCGATCCTGTATGATGCAAGTGCATAAGCAACATGCGAATGATGCATCGGATTACGGTGGAATGCTTTGATGACATGACATGCAGATGAGCACATGGAATGAGTAGTTTGGATATGACTAGATCTTCTACAAGGTAGTCCACGTCATCCAAGAACATATACCCTAAAACATGCACCTTATTATTCTACTAGTTAGCACATCACCTACACATACAAGTGAACCTAAGTTACCAAATCTTACCAACCTAACTCATTCAACAACATCAGCAAGACATATTGATGCTTCAAAGATACACCAACATAATTTATTACTCTTAATTTCTCATAAAGAATAATCTTTTATTCCCTATTTAACTAGGGTTACATAGCAACACCTATTTCTGGTGTAGATAAAAATCTACAAAAATTACAGTAGCTTACTCTTACCCTAACTAATCTACTACTAAATTTTCATGAGAATTGAATATGTAAAACTGCCTGTACAAAATAAACAAGTTATAGCATAAATATGAGCATGAAATTATTTTGTACTAGAAAAAGTATCAAACAACAGATTTCATATTTTTCCTATGTTACTTACAGTAAACTAACATACTACAAAAAATATCACATGTATATTCTATACAAATTTAGCTCTCTACTAAAAATAACAAAGATTATCAATTAAAAGCATTTGAACTACATCTCAATAATATTTTACAGAACATACTTCATAAGTATTTTTCCTAGGAAGTACATCACTAAGAAATATTAATGCAACAAGAATCACATTTTTCCCACTATTATTTTATTTACTACATATTTTCTAAGATATCAGCATTTATAGCAATTAAATAAATTTGCACAGAAAAGTGTCACAAAATTAACATGAATTATTTTTAAACTGTAGATCTATTCAAGAGGAACATTTCAAAATTTGTTTCACAATTTTTTGGAGCTAAAAAGAGTACACAAACATTTTCTAAAGTATTTTCTTTTCCCAAAACAAAATAGAAATTCAAAAACTAATTCTAGAATAGTTTAACGGGCCAGCCCACTCGACAACACCGGCCCACGGCCGAATTCAGCCGGAGCGCCGCGCAGGAAAAACAAGAGGCGGCCCGGCTTGGCGGTTCGGCCCAAGGCCGCTGGCCCAGCAGGCAGAGAGGGGGGGCGGAACGCGGGGCGCGGCCACGGATGCCGGCGCCCCCGACGTCGCGGGAGAGCGGCGGTCGCCGTCGTCCAACGGCCGACCTCCGGCTCCGAGCGGCTACCACGAGCGCGCATGGCTTCCGTGAAAGGATGGCGAGCACGACCGTGCGAAGCAAGGGAAGAAGGAGGGAGCGAGGGTGCCGGTGGCGGAGTTCGAGCCCGGCGGCCGGCTACGGTGGCGCGTGCGGGAAAGGGAGCGATTGAGCCTCACCGTCGTCGAGCAAGAGACACCGAGCCCCGTTCGGAGAAGAGGAGGAGGTGGCGGAGCTGGTGGCGAGGCGAATCGGAAGGTGGTGCGGCCGTTGAGCGGGAACGGCGGCGTTCGCCACGGGCGGAGCTGTGGCGGCGCGAGGAGGCGGGAGCGGCGGTCGCTGCTGCTCGCGCAAGGCCGAGCGAGGTGAAGTGGAGGAAGCGGGACTGAGGGAGAAGCGGGTGCGGCTTCAAGGCGCGTGGCGCGGCCGGTGGAGCCCACGGCTCGCCACCCGTACGCCGGAGGCGGCGAGCGGCGGCCACGCGGCGGGCGAGCCCTGACGCGGCGTCGCGCTGGCGCGGGCACGCGCGCACGCGGGGGAGAAAGCGGGGGCGAGCGGGCCAGGCCGGCATCTGTTCGCGGGCCGAAAGGGAGCCCGCGGCCCACTAAAGTGAAAACCGACTTTTCTTTTATAAATAATATTTTCAGATTTTCTTATTTATTTCAAAATTGAATTTGAAGATGAAAAAGAGGTTTTCAGAACTTTTGCCCAAAATAAAAGTTGTTCAAAATTTAATTCTCTACAACTTTCATGTAGGGCACTTTTCAAAATTCTCAACAGATTTTGAATTTGAGATTTAAAGCTAATTGCTAAACAAAAATTCATTTGTTTAGAATATTTTTAAAGCAAAATTTGAGGTAAATTTGAATTCAAGAGTTGCTCCAAAAATCATGTTAATTTATTCTTGATTATTTAAAATTACTATTACCCAAGAGTACACCACCTTTTGGCACCTACAATCAAAGTTAGGGTTCTAAATAATTGCTTTTCAAGTTTAAAATTAAAAGGGCTTATATTTCATGCAATGATAGTCATGAAATGATGCTAAATGTTTTATGCTTTGGAATGCTAATGCATGCTTAACACCCAGGGGTGTTACAGCCCTCCCCCCTTATAAGAATCTCGTCCCGAGATTTTGAGTTACGAACCATTTATTATAAAAATCTTTATACGCGGTTTGAAGATATTCTCCCGTTTCCCATGAAGCATCACTCTCATCATGATGGCTCCACTGAATCTTGTAGGTTGTTACCACTTTATTTCGAGTGACTCGGTCCTTAGTATCCAGAACTCGAACCGGTTGTTCACGATATTCCAAGTCTGCCTTGATCCGAATACCCTGAGGTTCTATTCTCTCTTCTGGAACACGCAGACACTTCTTTAACTGGGATACGTGAAAGACGGGAAAGATAGAACTCATCTCTTCTGGTAACTGCAACTTGTACGCCACGGGACCCTTTTTCTCTACGATCTGGTATGGTCCTATATATCTAGCAGACAGTTTCTTCTTGATTCCAAACCATTTCTTCTTCATTGGGGTAACCTTCAAATAGACATAGTCACCCACTTGGAAATTCAATGGTCTTCTTCTCTTATCTGCATAACTCTTCTGACGGGACTGTGCAGCTTGCATGTTTTGTTGGATAATACGGACCTTTTTCTCTGCCTCATCTACAAAATCAATTCTGTAAAACCTTCTTTCTCCAGGCTCCACCCAATTTAACGGTGTCCTGCACTTCCGGCCATACAAAGCTTCAAAAGGTGCCATCTTGATACTCTCTTGGTAACTGTTGTTGTAAGCGAATTCTGCCAACGGTAACCAGGATTCCCATGAGCCTCTGGATGATAGCACACAAGCTCTAAGCATATCTTCAAGTACAGCATTAACTCGTTCTGTCTGCCCATCTGTCTGTGGGTGGTACGCTGTACTACGAATCAAACTAGTGCCCAACCCTTTATGAAGATGTTCCCAAGAAAGAGAGGTAAACTGTGAACCACGATCAGACACGATCATTTTTGGTATACCATGTAATCGGACAACCTCCGCAATATACTTTTCTGCATATTGAGGTGGTCGGAATGTTGTCTTAACTGGCAGAAAGTGAGCTGACTTGGTAAGACGATCTACTATTACCCAAATCGAATCATGTCCCTTCTGTGTGGTGGGAAGACCAGTGATAAAATCCATACTTATATCATCCTATTTCCAATCGGGTATAGACAAGGGTTGCAGAAGTCCTGCAGGTCTCATGTGAAGAGCTTTAACTCTACAACACATGTCGCAACGAGCAACGTATGCTGCAATCTCCTTTTTCATCTTAGTCCACCAATAACGGGGTCGCAACTCCTGGTACATCTTACTACTTTCGGGGTGAATAGATAGCTTAGAATGATGGGCCTCATCCATCAACTTGTTCTTAAGCTCTCTATCCTTGGGTACTACTAGGCGATCCTTAAACCATAACACTCCTTGGTCATCCATTCGAAAGTGTTTGGTGGGTTCCCTCTTCATCTTCTCCTTGATATGAAATATTCCTTTATCTGTTTTCTGACCTTCAATGATCCGGCTCTCCAGAGTACAACTGATCTGAATATTATGCAACACAGCAGGATGTGACAAATTGAACCCTTCTTCAAACAACGGTTGCACACCAATAGCATGTGATTTTTTGCTCAGTGCATCTGCTACTACATTAGCCTTCCCGAGATGATAGTGCACGTTCAGATTATAGTCATTTATCAGCTCTAACCATCTTCTCTGTCGCATGTTCAACTCAGATTGGGTAAAAATGTATTTGAGACTCTTATGATCTGTAAAGATATTACACACATTACCCAGCAGGTAGTGTCTCCAAATCTTTAGAGCATGTACCACTGCTACAAGCTCCAAGTCATGAGTAGGATAGTTAACTTCATGCTTCCTCAATTGTCGTGAGGCATAGGCAATGACCCTTCCATTTTGCATTAGTACACATCCTAACCCATTCTTAGATGCATCACAGAACACATCAAACGGCTTTTCTATATCCAGTTGGGCCAGAACAAGAGCAGTGGTCAACAACTTTCGCAAGGTGCAGAAAGCTGCCTCGCACTCCTCTGTCCATACAAACTTATGATCCTTCTGTAACATGCTTGTCATTGGTTTGGCAATCTTCGAGAAATCCGGTATGAAGCGACGATAGTAACCGGCTAAACCAAGAAAACTGCGAACTTCATGAACTATAGTTGGTGACTTCCAGTCCATAACCTCTTGCACCTTACTAGGGTCTACGGAAATGCCATTTTCAAACAACACGTGGCCGAGAAAAGGAACTGTCCTAAGCCAGAACTCACACTTGCTGAACTTAGCATACAGTCGATGTTCTCTGAGTCTAGTCAAGATAATCCTGAGGTGTTCTGCGTGATCTTCTTCATTCTCTGAGTATATTAGAATGTCATCAATGAACACAATCACAAACTTGTCCAATTCTGGCATGAAAACGGAATTCATCAGATACATAAAGTATGCAGGAGCATTTGTCAATCCGAAGGACATGACAAGATACTCGTACAAACCATATCTGGTAGAGAACGCAGTCTTAGACACATCTTGCGGCCTAATCTTTATCTGATGATACCCTGACCTCAAATCTATCTTAGAGAACACTTTGGCTTTAGACAATTGGTCAAACAAGATATCAATCCGAGGAAGAGGATACTTGTTTTTAATTGTCACTGCATTCAGTGGCCGATAATCCACGTACATGCGTAAGGAGTTATCCTTTTTCTTTTTCACAAACAGTGCGGGGCATCCCCATTCAGACGAGCTGGGACGAATCAAACCTTTCTTTAGCAAGTCCTGGAGTTGCTTCTTCAATTCTGCTAACTCATTGGGAGGCATCCGATAGGGCCTTCTCGAGATCGGTGTTGTTCCCGAAATTAACTCAATGGCAAACTCAACATCTCGGTCTGGTGGAAGTCCAGGTAACTCATCTGGAAACACATCTGGAAATTCACATACTACTGGAATCTTGGCTAGCAGAGTAGTTTGGACCACACAAGTCGTGCTAGCTAGGTCTACTTTCCGAAGTAGGACCACCCGAAAGGTGCCTTCCCCACTTGGTTCCTTAAGAGAGATACTCCTTCCTCCAATATCAATTACTACTCCCATCTGATTCATCCAGTTCATACCCATGATCACATCCAAAACTAACCCTGGCATGACTATCAGATTAAGCTTATATTGCCGGTTTGATATGTTTAGGGTTACTCCCTGAACTATCTGATTAGTCAACAGATCAGCCCCGGCTGAACTGATTCTATATGCACATTCCAATTCAACTATCTTTTGCTCATGCCTCTTAACAAATGCTTGACTTACAAATGAATGGGATGATCCGGAATCAAACAAGACTACTGCAGGATGATTGTTGATAGAAAACATACCAGCTGTCACCGGTTCTCCTTCCGGGATGTCATCCACGGTGGTGTGGTGCACACGAGCTTGATACTGCGTCTGCTGTTTCTTAGGGTAGGGACAAAACTTTGCAAAGTGTCCGGGTTGGTTGCAGTTGAAGCACGGTCCCTTCACTTGAGCCACAGTTCTAGATGAACTGCCTTGTCCTGCCTTCGCTTGAGGCAATGCCATCTTGAACGGTTTCTGGTTCCTCTGGGGTTGTTGAGCATTCTGATTCTTCCTTTGCAGTGGCCTAAACCTTGCACCTGGGGCAGGCGATCGATAAGCTGGACGGTTGGCCACTGGGGCTCTGGACTGGGATGGACCCGACTCGAAAGCTCTCTTACGGATCTTGGAAGCAGCATAAACATTGTTGTTCTTCTCTTGCTTCAGGCAGTCACTAACAAAGTCATTGAAACTAGTTCTCATATTTGTACCCACATATTTTATCATCTTGGGATTCAGGCCTCTCTTGAAGCTAGCGATCTTCTTGGCATCAGTATTCATCATATCAGGAGCATAACGGCTCAGGTTATTGAATGCATGCAGATATTGAGTTACAGTCTTCGTGCCTTGATTCAGTGCCAGGAATTTCCCAAGCTTCATCTTGGTCAGACCAGGTGGAATGTATGTTCCACGGAAGGCTTCAGTGAACTCCCTCCAAGTGATATGAGCGTGGGGAGGAAAAGTGGTGCGGTGATGCTTCCACCACTTTCCTGCCGGACCTTGAAGCTGATGAGCTGCATACTCGGTCTTCAACACTTCAGTCATCCTCAAGACATGGAACTTGTCTTCCATAGTGTTAATCCACTCTTCTGCATCCAAGGGTTCTGCGGCTTCCTTGAAGATCGGTGGACGGGTGTCCATGAAATCCTTGAAACTGCTGTACTGGTTTGCCTCGTGCCCACCCGGGTTTATTCCCCGGCGGGTGTTATCTGCGATACTGCGCAACGCAGCTTCCATATTCTGTTGCATGCTCTCCATGTTGCGTTGGCTTCCAAGAAATTGTGCGAAAAACTGTTCCGCAGTGTAGGGTGGAGGAGGCGGTGGTGGATCACGGTCATCATTACTAGCTGCACTGCCACCAGCCTCAGCGGCACCATACACGGTACAACGAGTGTTCGGCATCTGCATGTTTCAGCAACAGTAATTATTAGGTGATGTTGTAGAAATTGCGAGCGAATAAAAAATTATGCCGTACTAAATTCACTGGAGAGAATAAATTCATACAATAAAACAGGGGCACAATAAATCATTCCAATTAACACAACATCACTAATTATATTACTTAAAGCGCACACATCGCGTCCATTACAGCCAAGTTGCCAGCATACATACACTGGACTTTTGACGTTCGGATACCGCCACAAACATATCCAAGTTTTCCAACATTACATCAAGTCCTTAGTCTTTCTACTCATTATTACATGCCCAACGTACCAACAAAGCAAAAGATCATGCAGACGGAACCTAGTAGCTAGCGCAACAACTACTAGTCTACTCATCGTGGTCGTTGTCTAAGTCAGAGACGTTGGCGTTGTCGCCATCAGCAGCGTCGTTGTGCTCCTCAGCTGGTGCCTCGGGCTCATCGGGATCTTCGTCTTCATCCAAATCCATCTCTGCCGCACCAGGAGGAACATAGGGGTTGAGTTGATTGTTCAGCCGATGAACCTCCTCATGCAGGTTGTCATTATATTCCTCTGCATGCGGCCAGCTGTTGCTCTAGCTCAAACTGTCTAGCCCTTAACACATTCTCTGTAGACCAGGCTTCATTCCTCTGATGGAGCACATGAGTCAACATGTGCTCACCGTTCCTGTTGGCGGTGGTCAGTCGCCCAACCTGCTCTCTCAGGGCACGCACATCTCCCTCGAACACTACAGTCCTCTGGGTAGCCTGATCCCTCTGACGGGTCAACTGAGCCATATCTGCGGTGAGCCTCTCAATCTCGGCATCGTGATCTCTCTGAAGCTGACGTCGGTCGTCACGAGCCTGACCAAGAGCACCAGACACACGTCTCACACTACCTTCCACTCCATCGAAGGCCTTCATCACTGCGAACATGGCACTCATAGCGGGGTTGTCACTGTTCTGTGCTTCTGCTGCGCTAATCTCTAGGGATCTTCCTCTTGCCTGCTGCCATGAGTCAGTGGAGGGGTTGCCCCTCGGAAAGACTCCAACTATAGCTGCTGCCAACTCCTGAGGAAAGCGATCCATGATATCCCTCATGATCCCAAAGGCTGCCCTCTCAGCGGCTTTTCAGCGGTCCTGCCAGTTGACTCAAAACGCCAACCGGTCCACTCAGAACCATCACCTCGGGGACGAACTACTGCTTCCACAGTCCCTAAAAGTCCTTCCCCCAACCGCTCATTCGACCAAAAGTAGCGGGGCTCCATTCCATCAGGATAGCCTACATAGCTGAGCACTCTCCACAAGAGCGTAGGCATCCCAAACTCTCCAAGGAAAGTGTGGCGCTGACGAGTGCGTGGAGCAAGCTGATGACGGGGAGCTCTGCCGGTGGACTTGCGGGCTGTCTGCTTGGTACGTGCCATCTGTAGCAAAATTTTATTACCGTGGTGAGAACAGATTTTTAAGTTGGTATTTTTTTCAAAATGAGATAATCAACTTATAAGGGGAGGAACAATGCCATGAATGAAATACACAACATGATGCATGCACGTTCCGTACGTCCTCACAAACATAGAAAATCAATAACTACTAACGGAATAAACGGTGGCATACAATGATCTCTTGTAACGTAACTAATACGTACTACTCGAAAGCGCTGTTATGTACCTGCAAAAAGTCACTTCAGCCCAAACCTCACAGTATGAAAATATGCACGAAAGCAGTAAAGTAAGCTATCGGCTCTACACGCATCCCTAGATACGAGTATAACGGTAACAACTGCCCGAATCATCGTCCTATTGACAGCATCGTCACTGCATGACGGAATTCCCACAATTTGGATACCCTTATACGAACACGCGCATGGCACGTAAGTGTTTCGGTATCACATAAGCACTCCCCTAGATCGGCAATGTATCCGACCATGCTCTCACAACTTTCACTTACCCAAGCGTAGAGGTAATTGATCCATACATTACCACTCAAATGAATGGCACTTATACAATAGCACACCGTATGAGCGACGAAATTTAAAATATGATGCAAACCCCCAAGTTAGTACTTAATTAAGCCACCTAGAGTCCTTACTGGGCATAAAGGATATGACCACTGGCACACTCTTAAGTTTAAAAGCTTAGTTGAAAACACAGTTTTGTTTTTAAATACTCAGGTGAACAGTAACATGCTAAACCATGCTCCGATACCAGCTGTAACGGATCAACGTAATTATACGAGATTAAGTAAGAAAATCTTCCACCGAGGCGGATAATTTATCAAACTTAAACCCGTATAACCCGAGATTCTGTGAAATCACGAGGGATTTCAAACCAATCAACATACAACCAAGATCGTACTGATTTAGCAGCCACAGTTCACATGATACATAGAGTTCACAATAAAAGTGGAATACATCGGAGTTCGGAATAAAAGTTATTACAACATAGTTCCAGATAACATAGCGGAAGCAAGCAGTTTTAAACACACACTTAGTTCAAATACAATGCCAGTAGATAGTCATGGTCCACAAAAGCATTAGATAAGACGAACAGAGTGACCATTGCCTAAGGTCCTAGTTGTCGCCCATAGCCGGATACAGACAGTTGGAGCAGTACCCATAGTACATCTGACCATCTGCAACAACAATGGGAACAACGCCCTGAGTATGAGAATATACTCAGCTAGACTTACCCGTCATAAACCAGAAATAACATGACACCAAGGAGTATGCAAGGCTTTCTTTTAGTGGACTAGCTTGACTCATTTGCGAAAAGCATAAGTTATTATGAAAAACTATACTAGTACTTTTTGCATCACTTTTAGTATAACCTATTCAAGCTAGGTACGCACCTATTGCTAAAACAATCACTTGATTCATCATTAACAATCTAGATTACCATATCAGGTTTAGCATTTCCAACATCATTCACTTAACCATCAGTGTTCCATTAATGTTACTACGATGCCGTAGCTCGAGTCAAGTGCTCACTAACCGGGAGCGACGGCGATTTGAATCGAATTCCTATCCAGCTGGAGATTTATTCCTCACACAAACCATGCTTCCCCCGTCAGGGTCGCGTAGATCACCAATGACACTTTCCAAGAAGCCGCGGGATAACAATCATGGATCGCACTACCCAGGGACCGCCCGACTGCCAGGACGCACCTTGGGCAAACTCTTCGCGTCCCCGTTACACCCCCCTTCAGCACCAGTCTGCCAACCCGAGTTTATCCCGGCTCGAAATAGTGTCACTAGCTTCGCGGTCGAAAGGTACTTTATTCGGCCAGCTAAATGTGAGGCATGCGTTCAACATGACAAGAGGGACGAGCAACGATCAGTCCTTAACCGACTCAGACGGAATCACTATAGTCCAAAACCCTATAAGACTCCACCCGGTCTCCGTTTATCCATCAACACTTGGTTACTTTTCAAGATCACAATTACAGCTAACCATAACCCGGTATCCACTTATAACTCGCAGGTGACAGGAAATCACCCGACTTCTACCGGTCTAAGCATGGCTAAGCAATTTACTTGATCCTGACCTAACAGGGTAAAAGGTAATCCGGTGGCCAAGGATAATAATGCAACAACGGTTTCACTCAACTCTTATAACTTAATGCAATAGTATATAACTATAACTCAGGTAATAAGGAATAGCTTTTATAAAATAGGAGACTTAAAATGCTCCGGGGCTTGCCTCTTTCGAACGAGCTAGGGTGGTGGTCGACGCACTCTGGCAGCTCCTCGCCTGGCTCTTCTTCCTCAGACACCTCCTGTGCCTGGGGCTCCTGCTGATCCGTCCAAGCTTGCTCCTCCAGTACTGCTACCTGGGACTCCTCCTGCGATCCTGTATGATGCAAGTGCATAAGCAACATGTGAATGATGCATCGGATTACGGTGGAATGCTTTGATGACATGACATGCAGATGAGCACATGGAATGGGCAGTTTGGATATGACTAGATCTTCTACAAGGTAGTCCACGTCATCCAAGAACATATACCCTAAAACATGCACCTTATTATTCTACTAGTTAGCACATCACCTACACATACAAGTGAACCTAAGTTACCAAATCTTACCAACCTAACTCATTCAACAACATCAGCAAGACATATTGATGCTTCAAAGATACACCAAACATAATTTATTACTCTTAATTTCTCATAAAGAATAATCTTTTATTCCCTATTTAACTAGGGTTACACAGCAACACCTATTTCTGGTGTAGATAAAAATCTACAAAAATTACAGTAGCTTACTCTTACCCTAACTAACTTACTACTAAATTTTCATGAGAATTGAATAAGTAAAACTGCCTGTACAAAATAAACAAGTTATAGCATAAATATGAGCATGAAATTATTTTATACTAGAAAAAGTATCAAACAATAGATTTCACATTTTTCCTATGTTACTTACAGTAAACTAACATACTACAAAAATTATCACATATATGTTCTATACAAATTTAGCTCTCTACTAAAAATAACAAAGATTATCAATTAAAAGCATTTGAACTACATCTCAATAATATTTTACAGAACATACTTCATAAGTATTTTTCCTAGGAAGTACATCACTAAGAAAGATTAATGCAACAAGAATCACATTTTTCCCACTATTATTTTATTTACTACATATTTTCTAAGATATCAGCATTTATAGCAATTAAATAAATTTGCACAGAAAAGTGTCACAAAATTAACATGAATTATTTTTAAACTGTAGATCTATTCAAGAGGAACATTTCAAAATTTGTTTCACAATTTTTTGGAGCTAAAAAGAGTACACAAACATTTTCTAAAGTATTTTCTTTTCCCAAAACAAAATAGAAATTCAAAAACTAATTCTGGAATAGTTTAACGGGCCAGCCCACTCGACAACACCGGCCCACGGCCGAATTCAGCCGGAGCACCACGTGGGAAAAACAAGAGGCGGCCCGGCTTGGCGGTTCGGCCCAAGGCCGCTGGCCTAGCAGGCAGAGAGGGGGGGCGGAACGCGGGGCGCGGCCACGGATGCCGGCGCCCCCGACGTCGCGGGAGAGCGGCGGTCGCCGTCGGCCAACGGCCGACCTCTGGCTCCGAGCGGCTACCATGAGCGCGCATGGCTTCCGCGAAAGGATGGCGAGCACGACCGTGCGAAGCAAGGGAAGAAGGAGGGAGCGAGGGTGCCGGTGGCGGAGCACGAGCCCGGCGGCCGGCTACGGTGGCGCGTGCGGGAAAGGGAGCGATTGAGCCTCACCGTCGTCGAGCAAGAGACACCGAGCCCCGTTCAGAGAAGAGGAGGAGGTGGCGGAGCCGGTGGCGAGGCGAATCGGAAGGTGGTGCGGCCGTTGAGCGGGAACGGCGGCGTTCGCCACGGGCGGAGCTGTGGCGGCGCGAGGAGGCGGGAGCGGCGGTCGCTGCTGCTCGCGCAAGGCCGAGCGAGGCAAAGTGGAGGAAGCGGGACTGAGGGAGAAGCGGGTGCGGCTTCAAGGCGCGTGGCGCGGCTGGTGGAGCCCACGGCTCGCCACCCGTACGCCGGAGGCGGCGAGCGGCGGCCACGCGGCGAGCGAGCCCTAACGCGGCGTCGCGCTGGCGCAGGCGCGCGCGCGGGGGAGAAAGCGGGGGCGAGCGGGCCAAGCCGGCATCTGTTCGCAGGCCGAAAGGGAGGCCGCGGCCCACTAAAGTGAAAACCGACTTTTTTTTATAAATAATATTTTCAGATTTCCTTATTTGTTTCAAAATTGAATTTGAAGATGAAAAAGAGGTTTTCAGAACTTTTGCCCAAAATAAAAGTTGTTCAAAATTTAATTCTCTACAACTTTCATGTAGGGCACTTTTCAAAATTCTCAACGGATTTTGAATTTGAGATTTAAAGCTAATTGCTAAACAAAAATTCATTTGTTTAGAATATTTTTAAAGCAAAATTTGAGGTAAATTTGAATTCAAGAGTTGCTCCAAAAATCATGTTAATTTATTCTTGATTATTTAAAATTACTATTACCCAAGAGTACACCACCTTTTGGCACCTACAATCAAAGTTAGGGTTCTAAATAATTGCTTTTCAAGTTTAAAATTAAAAGGGCTTATATTTCATGCAATGATAGTCATGAAATGATGCTAAATGTTTTATGCTTTGGAATGCTAATGCATGCTTAACACCCAGGGGTGTTACAAAAGTGACCTCACAAGTCTCCACAACTCGGTTAGTTTCAAGGTTAAGTACACGATATGCATGAGAGTGAGAAGCATAACCAAGAAATATGCCATTGGAAGACCTGGATTTGAATTTGTCCAAATTACCTTGTTTCAGAATGAAGCACTTGCATCCAAACGCTCTAAAGTGGCTTACCTTGGGGTGGTCATCCGAATCGCAACTCATAAGAAGTCTTCTTCATGAAAGCTCGAAGGAAAATGCGATTTGAAACATGGCACGCGGTGTTGATCGCTTCAGCCCAATATCTCCTAGGAGTCCTATGCTCATCAAGCATCGTCCTAGCCATCTCAACAAGGGTCCGATTCTTGTGCTCAACAACACCATTTTGCTGAGGGACATAAGGAGAGAAAAGCTGATGCTCGAGGCCCAAAGAAGCACAAAAGGTTTCAAAATGAGTATTCTTGAATTATGTGCCATTGTCACTGCGGATCGCTCTCATGGCATTCTTAGGGAACTCATTTTGCAACCGAAGAATCAAATCTTGAGCATGTGAAAAGCATCATCCTTACTCTCCATGAAAAACACCCAAGATTAGCGAGAAAAATCATCCACGATCACTAGAACGTACCACTTCCCACCATTTGACCGAACCCGAGCTGGACCAACTGTGTCCATGTGAAGTAACTCGTCGGGTTTCTTGGTCATGACTTGGTTCATAGGTGGGTGAGAAGCGGCAACCATCTTCCCGTGATGACAAGGGTGGCAGACCAAATCCTTCTCAAATTTCAACTTGGGCAATCCTCAGATTAAGTCAAGTGAGCTCAACCTAGCTAGTAAGTCAAAGCTCAAATGACCCAGTCTTCTATGCCACTTCCAAAGCTCAGAGGAGGATCCAGCCACCAAACATTGAGAAGAGCCAAAGGAGTGAGAAAAATCAGCTCGAAAGACATGGTCCTAAGGGACAATCTGGCAAATAAGATTTCCCTGAGAATCAAGAACTCGAGACAAGCCGGTTTTAAAGCGCACTTCAAAGCCATCTTGAAGGAGTTGCGTGACTGAAAGCAGATTGAAATACAAATTTGAAACCAAAGCAACATCTTTCAGAACAAAACTCTCGTTGACCCGAATGGTCCCACGATAAAGCACCTTACCTTTGCTATTATCGCCGAATGTGATGTACTCCTTACATTGCACGGGGCCGAGGCTAGAGAACCATTTTGAACTTCCGGTCATGTGACGCGAACAGTCAGAATCAAAGAGCCACGTGTTCTCCAGGCCTTCGTCCTGCATCAATAGAAGGACATAGGATGAGCAAATGGCGCAACACTGGGGTTAGTAAACTGTGAAGGATACCAGTGTTGGCTCATTTGCACTGGAAAAGTGTTAGGAAAAACACCAAACATGCCATGTTCTATTTGAGGAAAGCGGGCACTATGTGGGAGGAAACATGGTCTGCTAGAGCTGTAGGACTGAAAGCCATTGCGGCGAGGTCCAAAGTCATATTGATCACGACTTGAACCACGCCGGGCACGACCACCGCGTGGTCTCGCAACCTGAGGCCTAGCACCTTGAGGCATTGCACCTCTTAGCCTAGCACTGCGCCTCTGAACAGGTGGCACATGTACGCCATGGGCGCGGGCGGTACATGTTTTGATTGTTCAACTCGTACTCTCGCCGCTCATCTCTCTTCCTCCTAAAACAAAACTCAGCAAGGTGACCATCCCTATGGCAGTAGTCACAGTGATACCTCACCTCTCTCTTGGGTGGTTGTTGGCTCACTCTCTTATGGGTATGGTTCACTCTTGGTGGTTTTTTGGCTTTAGGAAGAGGAACCTTAGAGATGTTTGGTAGAGTGTCAAGTGGGTTCTTAAGATGGTTAGGTTTTGGAACCCAAACTTGTTTCTGGGGTGGAGCTTTTGGAGATTCTTCAAACACCCCATCTTTGACAACAGGCTCAGTGGGCTTAGGTGCAGTGATTTTGATCAACTTGGGAGCAGTGAAAGGTTTCTCACTTGGGTTCACACCACTGAACTCACCAACCTTGCTATAGACATTTTCACCCTTCCCACCTAAAGCAAAGCCTACACGCGATGCACCAGTTCCTCGCCTGAACTGGCTCATCATCATGCCCAACTGCGGCTCATTACAAGACACCCAACTCAAGATGGACCGAAGGTATGTGTTGTCTTCCTCGATTCTCATCTTGTCGTGTCTGCAGGACTCAAGCTCCAGCACCAAGCTCTCACAACGTGCACACTTAGCAACAACTGTGCTATCTGAACTGGCCTTCTCAAGAGCAGAGATCTTGGCATTCTTCTCTGCCAGCTCAGATTGCAAGCCCGAGCAGGACTTGCACACACCCAACAAGCCAGATCTAGACTTTAGCTCATCATTCTCATCAAGCAAAGCAACATATTTGGATTGCAAATCAGTAAGGTTGGAATGTGAACAGCACACTCATCGCACTCAACCTCATCTGACACTACTACAGCAAGCATCTTAGCTTCCTCAAGCTCCTTCAGCATGATTTCTAGTTTGTCCTTAAACTCTTTCCTCTCACAAGCAGCACGCTTTAGCAGCTTATCTTGGCTCATCAAAGCGTTGTTCATGATATCAAGCTCAGCAACAAGACTGTTGATGAAAGGAGTTACCTCAGTAGTGTCGCCATCGATGGGAACCACGTCCTTGCTAGCCTTCACCTCAGTATCGACCACCATGGTGCAAAACCCTCCATGGGTGGAACCAGCGACGAAGCAAGTCCCGGTTAGCTTGTCCTTGTGCTTCCTCTCGGACTCATCATCGCTTGACGAGGAAGAAGAGTGGTCATCATCGGTGTCGTTGTCGAGGTTGCTGAGGGAGGCAAGAAAGGCACGCTCCTGGGCCTTGACTTTCTTGAGGTACTTCTTGAGCGCCTCCTTGTCAAATCCTCCCTTCGACTTGTGCATGTCAGAGGTGTACTCGCGCTTGTCCTTGCGCTTGCCAGAGTTGTGCTTGCCAGATAAGCTCTTGTTCTTCTTGGGGAAGTAGGCGATGAAGTGGTCAGGGTCTCCACAGCCGTAGCATCCTTCCTTCGAACCCCCACCACGCTGGCGGTTCAAGCGGTTATTGTGAAACCACGAAAACCGGCTGATAACCAACGCCAGCTCGTCGTCCCCAAGAGCCTCCAACTACTCCTCTATGACAGACACCAAAGAAGACAAGGCAAACAACATCTGTGAAGGGTTAGCTGAAGAACTTGAGCCATTACCTGATACCAAAGCCATAGTCGGTACAAAGGGGTTCTTGATCTTGGCTTTTGTCTGGTAGTCGATCTCGGTGGACTTGAGCTTGCTGAAAAGCTCATCCACGGTGAGGGTGTCGTAGTTCGCGGACTCAATGATAGTGGACATCTTCACATCCCATACCTTCTGATCTAGGGCATATAGTAACTTGAGAGCCCTCTCATGATCACATAAGGTAACTAAGCCTTGTTTGCTCGCATCTTGTTTACAATGGTCTAAAAGCGAGAAAACATGGTATCGATGGATTCTCCATCCAACTGAGAGAAGTTCTCATACTCTCGCTTGTACATCTCGAAGAGTCTGGTTTTGACCTGAATAGTTCCCTCATGATAGCTCTGAAGCCTCACCCAAATCTCTCGAGCGATAGCACAATCAGAGACTCTCTCGAACTTAGAAAGTGAAAGACTCGAGAAAAGAACACTGCGAGCTCTACTATTTGCGTTATGCCGATTCTTCTGCTCCTGAGTGGTATGAGCATGAGGTTCAAGCACAATGTAAGTAGTATCCTCACAAATCTCTTGCGGACATGTGAATCTTTCAATAGGGGTAGTTTGTTCCATCGAAGAACGGTGGTTTGTCAGAACCACGCTCCATGTCATCTTCGTGGATCACAGACCGATTAAGGTGGAGTGATCCTTAACTAGCTCCGATACCAATTGAAGGACTAAAAACGGCGACCAGAGGGGGGGTGAATGGGAGCCTCAAATTTCTTTTGAAACTTTTGACCGCTGTCCCAAGGATCACCTCCAAGAACCAAATTCCCGAAACTAAAAATACCTAAGCCAACTAGTGACAAGAGTACCTAGAAAAGTTCCATGGAATGGTAGAGAGCCAACACAACAGACAGAACGTAAAACGGAGCTCAAACGAACAAACTACGGAAAAAACTGCTGCTGAAATGAATGCAGTTAACAAATACCGGACACGTCCGGTATGCAGAATCAGCACAGACCGACTTCGGGAGAAAAATAAAAAACCCTAGCAAATGGTGTCCAAAAATTATAAAATTTTAACCACAGCTTCTAGACACCTAGGGGAAGGTCTCCACAAAATTTTAGCTCCAAACTCGAAAGTTCAAAATACTGGACACGTCCGGTATTTACGAGCAGCTCTCGGAAAAAATTGATTCAACACCCAAAACTCGATCAAATCACCTCGGAATGACTTGAAACTTTGCAGAGAGGATAATCATGAGGTTTGTAGGGTACTTGTAGAAGATCATCGCCCAAGACAAAACCAATCAATAGAAAAATAAAGGAGAACGAAAAACATCGGTTATGAAACCCTAGAGCTTGATTCGTCTCGATCTATGAACTCGTGAGGAATTGGGTGATTTCCTTCAGTGGAAAGGTTCAACTCACGTCATAGCTCACTCCAACGCAAAAGGAATGAATCAAAACGATCTCAAAACGACGAATCGAGGCAAGAACGAAAGGGGAAAGAGGAAGAATGCAAAGAACAAAACACGAATCACAATAAGCTCATCACAAATCGAATTCCGGAGGACACGAGGTGGTAAGGGTCACCATTCCCATAGCAAAATCTTGAGTTCTTACACAAATCTCTCAATTTGTGGACCTCTCTCACAAGAACCCTAAAGGGAGGGGAAATTAGGAAGGAAGAAAGGGAAAAATGAAAGAGGTGAGGGAGATGGGGGCTCCCCCATCCTATTTAACAGGGCTATTACACAATCCTAGTTTTGCCCCTAGATATTTTAAGTCGAACCACTTAACCCGAGGGTGTTATGGTCCAACCCGAGGTAATCTTCATCCAACGGCCACCGCACCCTTCATGAGATAGCTTCGCCTCGACGCGAACTCCTCGATGCCGCCATGTGCCGTCCGTTCCTCCTCGGAACCTCCGCCCAGGTTTTGAGGCACAAACCCGTGAAACCGGCCACCGATGGTTTTGAGGCCCAAACCACCAAACCGCCCGCGAGTAGCGTACTCCATACGCGTCCCCCGCCACTCGACACATGTCACCGCCGTCCTCGACCAGCCGTCCGCCAAGTCCTCCTGAGCCCCGCTCGACTCGCACGTCCGCCGTCTTGACTCGGTCAACACGGTCACTCTCATGTACACTTGTGCTTGTCGACGTCGCAGATGTCAGCCACCGCGGCTAGTCACCCGGCCTCCTAGTCCCTCGGTCCAAGCCTCACGTCTGCCCTTCACCGCTCCCGGTCCATCGGCATGGCACGTCCCTACTTGATCTTCACTTCGCCGTCGACCACCGCCTCCGGGCTCCACACCTGCACACCACAAGCCAAGAGACATGTCGCACAACCCAACTCACGCCATGGTTAGTCACAAACTCAACCTAGGTCGTGGATCACGTTGACAATCACTCATCACAAAATGAACTACAAGGGTACATATCAACCTTGTATTCGCATTTAACAATCTCAAAAATTGTACTGAAGATCTGCCTGGAATAAACTAGTGATCAACTCAACTAAAAATAAATAGAACCATAACTGTTATGGCCAGAAGAACAAATTAGCGATGCTAAAACCAAATAATCTTGTAGCCAGCCATATTTCTTCTGGCTGAAACCAAGCTCGTTGCTTACAAGTTACAAACAAGAATATACACTATTGCGGAGAGGGACTAGCTATCACAGTGGTAAGCAATATGCCCGACTACCTGACTATTCGTTTTACATGATTCATATGTACCAACTTGTGACAATGAATTGAAGCAGTAGCAGATACTAAAATGGTAGGAGGTATATGCTTTCGTTGGTGCAAGTTAGAGCTGTGCTTCTTTTTGGATTCTCCTATAGCGTGCTAGCTGCTGCATGGTAGGGCTTCATTAATTTGCGGTTGTTTATAGACGAAAGTGTTCACCAGGTGCAAAGCTTCTGGCTAGTTGCATGCGCACTATATACGCGTAGTACCCTGTGTTTCACGATCATGCCACATGAAAAGTGTATATATATATCATGCATATATAATTCAGGCGGGCTCCATTCCAACTCGCCTTTTGACCCCGGTATAGCGACCCTTCGAGCTAGCCGTTCTTCAGTGAATCAGATTAGTCATTGGAGGCCGGCCCTAGTTCCCACACAATCTGTTGGCTCACAGCTGCAGAGAATATTGTGACTTTATGCTTATGTGCAGTATTATATACTTGTGGGCCGCCCAAAAAATGCATAATATATTTGTAGAGGCTATAGGGGATTGGGTCTTATTTAAATAATAGTTCTAAGATGTGTAATGCAATGGAGAAATGCATATTTATGAAGAGTAAGGTGCATAGGTGAAGATTCTGAGAATAAAGTCTCATGTCATTTGTGAATTGATGCTAACGAAAGCTATGTAATAGTTTAATTTGATCAAGTACATTTATAGGAAAAGAAGTGATGAGCGGGAGAGCTAAACTAAAACCTATGGAACGAGATTTCTCCCATAGTCCCATATAGATATTTCCTTTTGGGCCTATATATTTTCAACCCAATAATTTCGTATGGATGATTTAATTAATACAATTATTATTCTGCCTCCCAAATAGTCTATAGAACTCTACACAAAGAGTGAAGGCCAGGTTGATGTCAATTGTTGTACAGTGTTTTCTCTATTCTAAATTATAAGATATTTTGGTTTTTTTTAAAATACATAGCTTTTGTTCTGCACTTAGATATATACTATGTCTATATACATACTAAAAGTAATGTATATAGAAAAGTAGTTTTTTCACAACTGATTTGGAACTATCACAAGAGGATTATTTATGCTATATAGTCCACGGAAGGTGTCACTAAATTATAATTAATTAATTATCAAAAGTGATACATATACGTATAGCTTTTGGTATGCACTTGATATACCCTATGTCTAGATATATAGAAAAAAACAATATATCTAAAGAAATGTTTTACAATTTGAAACGGAGGGAATACCAAATTATGTTACCTTCCTAGCTAGTTATAATTTGTGGTACCTCCTTGTACTCCATGAGACTGGAAAAATATTCATGATATATAAATCCCTCTCGCCTGTATTTAATTTTGATCCATCGTTGTGTTTCTAATTAGAATTTCTATGCTCTATAACGGCATGCCTATAATTGTAATGAGCTAGCTTATTACTTTCTCCTTTGGTTTTGTGTAAGTCTTCCATATATTTAGCACTTGCCGACTAGCTAGGGGCTTACTTCGGAGTATACAATTAAAAAATCTGAACTTTTTCACCAATTTATGACCTCAGGAAACCTATATACATGTTCCTTTGCATCCTACCGATTTTGCCACTTGAGATGCATATCAGAATATATGTAGCCTCCATTCTTTGCCTTGCTTCAGTTGGACCACCAACAGAACCCGACATTACAACCACCGAATTTTAGGACGTCACGATGCAAAGCTGCATCAAATTGACATACACTATGAGATCTGTGAATACGACATGCATCGACTCCTATGCCAATATTGGGAATCTGAATCTAGCTATGGGACCGGCCGGCAACCATGTATGATTCAGTCTTGACAGATCGGTCATCGGTAGCATGTTGAACCTCCGGTGTTCCATCCAGCTGGGGTGTTGCCGCCTTGCCAAGTCCCTTCATTTCACTTCAGTGTTTTAGAAACGAGCAGTAGTAGTGTTAGTGGCTGCAGGAGTGTGCACTACAAATGCATGGTTTTTAGCAAGCTTCGTTCCATCACCACCCCTTTGTGTGTCATGTTCGCCGCCAAGTTGACGAGCAATTTGTTACGAGCACAAATGACAGCCTTTTATGGAGCTGACAATAATTATGGTTTGACTTGCAGGCCAACAGCTCAGGACTGACTAAGCTAGGGTTTGCTTCTAATAACAAAGGAATTTCATATGAATCAGTTGAATCTGTTGAGCTTTGTACGAACCACACAAGAGTCCGATAGGGTTGATGTGAGTATAAACATTCCTTTATCCTTGCATATGCCAACAGAGGCAAACATGTTGCTGACTTCTGAGATATTAAAACAACTACAGTTTTAAAATCCCTTTAGTCACATATAGATGTACTTTGATTAGTCTCTACTAACAGGTTTTTTTTGGTTGGGGGGGGGGGGGGGGGGGGGGGGGGTGGCGGGGTGCCAGCTTGGCTGTGCACTAAGCATCGCTTGACAGTACTTTCACAAGATGCGTGGTTTGTGCCTCGGTACACTTTCTGCTGGCGCTCCTAGTTTTCCATGCCCCATACGGGAAAGCAGAAACCAAAACAGGGCCCCCGGTGAGCTCGATTTGGAAGCGTCAAATGTGGGAGCAGCATTACCGTACCTAGCGCAACAATTCGGGTAATCGGGTGGTCAAATCAGCTAATGGCTGCCGGATCAATCAGCCAATGGCCACTTGGACCGACGAGACGGTTCGTGTGGCCCGTGCGCGCCTGCTTTGTCTGGACTGACCTGACACCGCACCAATCGACGCACGATGGTCCCTCGATCCTGAGGTCAGAAACAGATCGGTACAGGAAGCTACGATCGTTTCCGCCGTCGGCTGGCATGCAAAGCTAGCCGTCGGGAGAATATCTGAATATGCACGAACAAATTCTGTTCTCCATCGATGGCATGGTCAAACTGGAATTGTAGTGGACCATCGATCTTTGCGTCCAAGTGATAGTTACATCATGCACATGGAGGAACAGTACGAGTTGCACGGAGTTTGTTCTGGTATGTCCGGTTTCCTTTCTATCTTCTGGCCAGAAAATAAGTCAGGCTAGTCTAAGCCTGTCTCTACCGAGGCAAGATATACTTATTTAGTTGCATGCACTTAAGCCTGGCTAGCAACTAGTGTGTTTGGTTGGCTGGTTTGCTTGGGTAGAGTCACATCTTCTTTATGCAGATAAGTTTACCACCTTTCAAGCAATTTATCGAACACCTGGTGAACGCCCAAGCTCCACCGCCGCTTGAGCTCCATGCCGCCGCCGCCCTGGACTGCCCCTCGCGCGCGCGACGGGAGGTGGCAAGAGAGGTGGAATCGCCGGCGGGGGATTACCGGCTGGGGAGCACCGGCGATGGCGTAGCTAGCTCCAGCGAGAGCTCCGTCGGGCAGCCCTGCCCGGCGAGCCCCGTGCATCTCTGGCGGGAGCCCCAGCAGCGTACGGCGAGGTGCAGATCCGCCGCGTGAGGCCCATCGGCGCCCGGCGAGCACCCTCCCGTGCGTGACAACGCCCGGCGAGCCCCGTCCCCTGCGTGGCCGACGAGCTCCCTCCCCAGCACGGCGGCGTCCAGTGAGCCCCATCCCCTGTGTAGCCGGCAAGCTCCCTCCCCAGCGCGGCGGCATCTGGCGAGCCTCGTCCCCTGCGCGGCCGGCGAGCCCCGCCCTTGCACAGTGACGCCTGGAGGGCCCCTCCCCTGCGCTGCGGCACCCAGCGAGCTCCCGCCCATGTGCGGCCGCGAGCTCTGGCAGGGGAGCACCGGCAGGCGAGAAGGAGGAGCACCGGGTGGTGAGAGGAACTCAGCTCGAGGCTGACTCGGGCCTGGCTAGAGAAGAAATCCTGGCCAGGCTAAAGAGGTACGGATGGCCAGTCCTAGCCAGGCCCCAGCCCACTCTCAATCAATCAAACAAGTCAAAATTGGCTCCAGGGAGCGAGAGTTGGACGTCCAACCAAACACACCCTTCGTGTCTCTTTGGCAAACACCGCTGCTATTGCAGTTTTTTTAAAAAATGAAAGAGACTTATTGTTTTGTGTCTCCCAATACAACATTTACATTATTACGTAGTTTCAGCGACATTGCTGATGAGTCGAGGAAACAAGAAATACAAAAGTTATGCATTATAGAGACTATTATTAAATTTACATCCATGAGAAGCAACACAGCTCCAACGGAGTGATCTCTAGTTTTCTGCTCGCTAATTGGAAAGAGTCATTTGTTTTATCATCACGTTGCAGCGGTGCTCTTGCAGTTGGACTAGAAAAGGAAGCGCGCTTCGCAGCGCCCTACCAGTGCAGTGCCCAACAGTTCAGATTGTGAAGCAATTAAATAGTACAGTTATATAAGGTAAAACTTTAATTGATTCTATAACAAATGGCGGGAATGCAATCAAGGGTATAAACGACAAGAGTAAAAACTTATAAAATGAAATAGAATTCCCTCATTACATGATACAATATGATATAGGTAAACCAAAGTCACCTTAAAAAGGTAAACCAAAGTCACCTTAAAAACAATGTGTTCAGAGTAAGATCAAGTGGTATACCATAAAAGATGGTTAAGTGTTCACAAAAACAAAAAGATGGTTAAGATTATCTAAATCTAGATAACACAAAATTGGCATGCGATCTATGCCATCTATGGCCCTTTTCACAACAGGGCAGGCTGTAACATCATAGAAAGCCTCGATCATTGTTAAAGCCCCATAAACTCTATCTGAAAAAATTAGGCGAAGGGAGAAATGTCAGTTAATTATCGAGAAGAGGCCAAGTCGATGTAACAAATTAACACAATAGAAACAGCGTGATAACTGATATATTAATCTGCACTTCAAAGCTACATGCTGGATTCAATCAGATTGATCAACTATTATTAGGAACATTATTCAAGATTCCATGTCCTGTAAACTATATATAAGAACCATCATAATCAACAAATAGTATATGTTGTCCTTTCTCTAGGAAAATTAGAGCTGCGGAACATTTCCCATCCCAGCTTCTCTACATGTACATTACTACTCAAGTAGTGTCCACCGCGTGAATCCGAAGTAGTGGTTCTAATTAAGGAAAAATATGTAGTGGTTCAAGCATTTCAAGTCAGGACAAAACAAAGCACTGGACTCTAACCTATTAGAAATGTGTATGATGACGCCCTATTAGTAGTGATCGTCAAAACTCCAAGATGCAGGAGATACCCTATTCAAGATTCCATAGACACACTACTTCTCAAGTAACACCAACCATTTAGGTATTGAACAATTGAAAATAATGCCATGTAAAATTCATTTGGTGCCATGCAAAATCCATTTACTTTTATTGTCCCGCACTACAGTCTAGTATTTTGTCGATTTTAGCTGAAGCATTTCAACCAAGAAAAGCACTTGAAACCCTAACCTGTTATCAGATAATCAACATTGAATTAGAAATGGTTAGGATAAAGTCGCATTAGCAGTAACTGCCACAGCTACAGAGCTGCTGAAGATTTAGCATTGGGCTTCACTGCAAACACACTGCCAAAGAGAAAAGTCCACTTCAATTCGAGAAAAAACTGAAGCATTTCTGTCCAATGGAAAGCAGAGGAAGTATGGAGCCTCTTTCCTATCATCAAACGATCAAATATTAAGTTAAACCCTTATTACCCCTTATTGCAAGAGCCCCAACCTGGAGCCAAGGGAGGTGCGCACCAAGCACAGCAACCCAGGTAGTTAGGTGTGTGCTCCAAATGGACATAGATTGCTTCCATTGCAAAATTCGCGCTATCCAGTGCACTATTTCATTAGTAAAAAGATCCTAAATTCCATGGGGGTCAATTATCCCATTTCTGTTCCCATCTGAATTTACCTTCTTTGCTTCTGATTTTTACACTCAGTTATGAATTGTCATGTCACTCAAGCTTGAACATAGATGAACAAAGCTAATATTATCCAGACCTCAATTGATAACGATTAACGAAGGGAAATCTCTAACAATCATCCTACACACCTGCTCCACCCAAGGCAGCATCTCCAGTACCCTGAACAAGATACATAATTTTTAGGAAACAGCCACACCAAGAAAAAGAAGGCTAAAATAACAATCAAGAGTATCTGAAACAATTCATTGGCACTTACCCCTGTGTATACATCTTTCCAGCTGCAACATCTCTAAATCATAGGCGTTCACTCAAGCACCTCTGGCGTGGTCGCAAAGCGCACAGGCCAACCAAACAGCCATCAAAATACAATATTTTCAGCACCACCAATCAGCAGAGATCTTCGAGGGTGCCCTTGCTGTTCCAGTTGCAGCTGGATGGCTAGAGGCAGCAGCTGTGCCGACGCCAGCTCCTCCACGCCCGCAGGTGTGCCAAGAACAGCTTAATCGACCCCGGCACGATCTCCATCCGCCCATCGTGGGACAACATCAGCTCGCACCTGCGCAGGGACCCAAGGCTAGGGATAGGATTTCCACTTCAATTTGGGGAAAGAAGGGCACAGGAAGGACCTCATTCCACAGCTCCAAGATTTGAGGAGGGAGAGTGGAGGGAGAAGGACCGGTCGTACCTAGAGGGCTCTGGACCCTCTCGGCGCAATGTCCCGTGCCGGAGTAGCCAAAGCATGTGCACGGTCGCGGCCACAGCAAGCAGCAGCCAGCACGGTGGCGGCCGCATGTCTCGATCTCCTCGCCGAGATCTCTCCGCTTGGGTTCACACTTCCCCCGTAGAGCACTCAGAGCACTTGCCTCCCCGACAAACACAGGATTCAGCCTCCTTGACCGTAAGCCCGGCCTGCTCCATGTCAAGCGGAGCGACCATCGGCGGTGCTCCCACAGAAGCAGGTGGCGGCGGAGACAGAGAGAGAAGAGGAAGGGGAAAAGAGACGGGCGAGAGACTGCCTTCCAGTGGGGGCCACCACGTGGTGTAGCTAGGATTCTGCGAAATGTGGGGCGCGGGACTAGCGCCGGCCGCCGAGCTACCACTCAGTCGCTGTCTGTGGGACCAAATGATACCATAGACCGTTCGGCAGCGGGGACGTGGCCCTGGTGCGGTGGCCGCACGGTGCTGCGCCAGAGATGAAAAAAGAGCGCGCACAGCTGTGTACTCCCTCCGTTCCACGAATAAGTGCATGTTTTTTATTTCTACACTACACTTTATATTTGACCGTTCATCTTATTTAAATTTTTTGTACAAATAATAAAAGAAATAAATCATTATAAAAATATCTCTAATGATTGAATAAGTTATAACAAAACAAATAATATTTATTAAAATTTTTTAAATAAGATGATCGGTCAAATAGGAAGTGTAGAAGTCAAAAAAAAAAAACATACACTTATTTATGGGACGGAGGGAGTAGGACAGTTGCACAACGATACGTTACCCAACGCTGATTCTCCTTCTCTGGCTGTGGGCACAACAAAAACTACCCCCACCGGTCAGCGCTGGAAGGTATACGCAGTGGGTACTCTAAAATGATACTCTAAAGCTTTAGAGTATGAATATAAAATAAAAACTGCTGCACTGGATACTCTAAAACGATACTCTATCATTTCTCTCACTCTATATTTAGAGTAGTACAGTACTTACTCTATACTTTATAATGACGGGCCCCACTAGCTAAACAAAGGAGAAAAATGCTATAACTCACAAACCAAAAATCCAAATTAAATTTCGATTGCACCATTAAATTCGTCTCAATAAATCCTTCAAAACTAGATCACACATGGATATATTTAGATAAAGTGACAAGTAGGTCTCATAGTGGATAGAGTGGATAGAGGATGATATAGAGGATGGATGGGTGCGGGAGAATTGAGTATAGAGGAGAGAATCATGCTGACTAGGACGTATAGAGGATGAATATAGAGGTCCATGAGTGCGGGTAGTCTGACGCATGTGTCTGACGGAGGCCAAGCCCGGAAGCGCGCTCCCTCCTGGCGAAGGCCGCGCCACGCGTCGGCACGGCAGGTGCCTCGCGAAGCCGCGAAGCGCGGACGGAGCTTCAATTTGCGGTAGGTTTTAATTTCTCTGATTCATGCAGAGTTCCCCAACTCTGATTCCTCATGGTTTGAGTTTAGAACATCGTATCAGTCTCTCTACCACGGGGCTGTTTGAATGTAGAAGTTACAGAAAATTATTGGTATTATACAATTGTGGTTTTATATAAGCTATAAAAGTGTGTAAAATCACGGTTCATCAGAAAAAAATATGTTTCTAGTCGAAATTTTAGAACTCTAAAGAACTATAGTTTTGGCAATATCATGGAGGTTCCAAAAGAGCTTCATGTTAATCCTCACGTGACGCATTAGAAAAAAAAAAGATAAAGCTCTCTTTGGAAAAAAAAATAAAGGAGTTCTACAGGATTATAATCCTATAAGAAAATTTGCTAGGAAGCCATTTGGATCAAAGAATTGGATTCCTATCAATTCTATAGAACTTATATGAAATAACTGGTTTTATAGAAATTTTGGGGGAATTCTACAAAGGTTCAACCTCATGAAAAGTTTCCATATTTTCACACTCTCATCAAATAAATGTGTTTTTACTATGCTCCATCTATACATTTGATTCAATAGTTTCTTTCAATCTATAGGATTCAAGATACTTCCTCCGTCCAGAAAAGAATGCAATTATGGAATCCGTGCCGGTAAAAGTAGCTCAAGTTTGACTATGTTTATAGCAAATAGTATTAATATTTATGTCTCCAAATAAATTTATTATGAAAATATATTCTATGACTAGTCTAATGATACTAATTTTGCATTATGAATATATGTTCGTATTTTTTATATAATTTTGGTCAAAGTTCAGACCGATTGACTTCTCGGGAAGCGAGATTACATTCTTTTATGGACAGAGGGAGTATTAGAGCTTGTGTTGTCATTCCTAAGCTTGTGTTGACATCCCTAAGCTTGTGTTGCCCTTAACGGGTTGAAAGCATCTAGGCCCTAAGGTTTGGTTTCGGCAATTGATGACAACGCTTTATTACCATGACTAACGTGTGTTTTGCAGAAACTTTGGTAAGTTAGGTCATGGAGGTTATAACTGCTTTGGGCACCATGGTATTCATGTCCCTTGATGGAAATCGTTTCGGTTTTTAAAAGAGTGACGTCAAGATTAAGGACGGTTAGTTCCGGATGACGAGGTGTTGAGATTCATTCGGAATAGTCGTTAGGATCTTCGTTTTTCTCTTTTGGCCGTACTATAAAGGGGGGCATGAACGGGTAGCTTGACCTAGGCGAGTCCTATGTTTAGGTGTGGTGCACACTTGTTAAATTTGGCGCTAGACAGCTCTAGAATAGCTCAAAGTTCAGTTGGAAGCAACTTGGTTCAAGTTGCGACGCGTTTCGGATAGTTTCGGGCTGTTTTCCACTGACCGGACGCGGTCTTCGGCATGACCGGACGCGTCCGGTCAGTACTTAACCGCGACTAGGGTTTGCCTCTGACGACCGGACGCGGTCCTCGCGAGGACCGGACGCGGTGGTCAGAGGCTGACACGTGTCTTTTGAGGAAACACCCGATCGGACGCGACCTGGGTGTGATCGGCGCGTCCGGTCACAGTCCAGTAAGGTCCAGAGACGACCGGACGCGTCCGGTCATCAACGATCGGACGCGGTCTCGCGTCCGGTGCGTTTACAGTAAGCTTCCTTGCACGATCGGACGTGTCCGGTCACCCCTGACCAGCGCGTCCGGTCACTCAGTTCGAAAATCGGTTTTTGACCGTTACAGGCGACCGGCGCGTCCGGTCAGTTCGACCAGCGCGTCCGGTCAGCCCGTGTCAGAAAGTAACGGTTTGTTTTGTCTCTGGGGTGTATAAATACATCCCCTCCACCTCTTTTAGAGGTCTCTTGCTCATTTGATCAGCTGAGAAAACCCCTTAGAGTGCAAGGGAGTGCAAGAGCACTAGTGAGGATAGAGATTTGAGAATCAAAGCTTGAGAGTTCCTCACTAGCGATTAGAGAGTAGCAAATGTGCATCCACCTTCTCATTTGGGCTCGTAGTGGTCAAGTGAGAGTTCTAGCTTGTTACTCTTGGTGATCGCCATCACCTAGACGGCTTGGTGGTGATTGGGAGTTTGGTGATCATTCGACGGAGCTTGTGGATGACCCAACTCATGTTGTGAGCGGTTTTGGGTGATTCACCGCGACGGAGTATCGAAGAATCAACCCGTAGAGAGCACTTGATCCTTGCGCGGATCAAGGGGGAGCGACACCCTTGCGCGGGTGCTCCAACGAGGACTAGTGGGGAGTGGCGACTCTCCGATACCTCGGAAAAACATCGCCGTGTTCCTTGCCCTTTTTACATTCAAGCATTTACTTTCTCGTATTTACTTTCATTGCTTGATTTACATTCCTAGAATTGCCATGCTAGACTAGGATTGGAAACTAGGGTGCAAAACTTTTTATCGGTAGACTCTCTAGGAACACAAGTAGGCACTAGGGGTGAATTCCGGCTTGTAGGATTTAATTCTTGTAATTAATTTTTAGAAAAGCCCAATTCACCCCCTCTCTTGGGCATCTTGATCCTTTCAATTGGTATCGGAGCCGAGTTGCTCCTAATTTAGGCTTTACCGCCTAGAGCAAGATGTCTAACGGGGAAGGACCACCTCCCACCTTTGAGGGGGATGATTTTCCATATTGGAAAATCCGCATGGAGGCGTATCTCGAAGCCATAGATGTCGGGTGTCTTAGAGCCGCAACCCAAGGGCTTCCCGCTATCAAGGATCCCGCAAACCCCATTGGTGACGAGGAGAAGTACGACCGGTGGAATGCAAAGGCCAAGAATGCACTCTACCGGGGCTTAGGCAAAGATATCTTCAATCGTGTGCGCAATGCAAAGAACGCTCATGAATTGTGGGAAAATCTTTGTGCTCTCCATGAGGGAACTAAGAGTGAGCGTGAGGAACGCTATCACATTGCTTTAAAGAAAATTAATTCTTTTGAGATGCTTCCTAAAGAAAGTGCTAATGACATGTACACTCGCTTGAATGTTCTTGTAGAGGACCTCAATGCTCTTGGGCTCACTCAAATGAGCCAATCGGATGTTGCAAGGAAGATCTTGAGTGTGCTTCCAGTTGAGAAGTATGGTCACATTGTCACCGTACTTCACCAAAGTGATATTTCCACCGCAACACCGACACAAGTATTGGGAAAGATCAATGCTCATGAGATGTACATGCACATTACTCCGGAAGAGGGCTCATCATCTTCCAAGAAGAAAGACTTGGCCTTCAAAGCTAGTCATGACAAGAAGAAGAAGAAGGGCCAAGCCATGATGGTGCAAGAAAGCTCAAGTGAAAGTGATATTGATGATGAATCACTTGCACTCATGGTGAGAAAGACCACCAAGATGCTAAAGAAGCTAAACAAGAGTGGCATCAAGTTCGATGGCAAGAAGAAGAAATTCTTCACAAGTAGCAAGAGAAAGCCTATCTCGGAGATGGATTGCTACAATTGTGGTGAACTTGGCCACTTAGCTCATCAATGCCCTAGACCACCAAAAGACAAGTACAAGAACAAGAACAAGGGCAAGAAAAATGATTCAAGTGATGAAGAAGAAGAGAAGAAGAAGAACAAGCCATACAAGAAGAAGGATGGCAAGAAGAAGGAGTTCCACAAGAAGAAGAAGGGAGGAAAGGCATACATTATTGGTGATTGGCTCACCGACATTGAATCATCTTGTGAGTCCTCCGAAGATGAGAGCGATGATGAGAAAGAGAAGGTTGCCGCATTTGTGATGGGGCCATCAACTTCACCGACATCTTCATCACCACCTTCACCTCCTTCTTCACCATCATCGTCCGCTACTCACCTATGCCTTATGGTCAAAGGTAAACGAAAGGTACAAAATCATGATAGTGATGATGATGATGATAGTGATAGTGATGATGAATATGACGCACCTTCTTATGATGAACTTGTAAAATTGCTAAACAAATACACTAAAATCATAAGAAGGACTAGAAGTGAAAATGATGATCTTCAAAATGAAAATGAATCACTCTCATCTAAGCTTGAAAATGCTCAAAAGACTAGTGGTGAGCTTAGAGATCAAAATAAAGTTATGTCTTCCACTCTCAAGGAGCTCAAAACCTCTAATAAAGAGCTTAAAGATCAACATGATAAACTTGAGAAGAAACATGATGAGCTCATCACTAGATATAATTCTCTAAAGGACAAATACACCACATTAAAAATTGACTATGATAGTCTTGTGGTTGCTAATGAACTTGCTCTCGAGACACATGATGCTACTAACAATGTTGTTAAGTGTGATATAGCTACATGATGTGATGACTTGATCATTGAAAGCATTGAGCAAGGTTCTAGTAGCAAAGGCAAGAGTGTGGTTGAGTCAAGCAACTATGATAATTATGCCAAGATCAAGTGTGAGAATGAGAAGCTTGCAAATGAGAACAAGAAGCTTAAAGGTTTGATGGCTCTTGAGAAGCAACCAACAAATGAGTCACTCATAGAAGAAAACAAGAAGCTCAAGCAAGAGAAAGAGCATCTCAAGACCGGCCTAAGCAAGTTCACAAGAGGTCAATATTTGCAAAGTGAGCTCCTCATGAACACCGTAATGAAGATGGATAGAAGTGGTATTGGGTACTTGGCAAATCAAGAGAAGAAGGCAAAAGCTCAACAACAACAAAGCAAGTCAAAGCCCAAGCCAAAGAGATGTGTTGAGTGTGGTCAAGAAGGTCACTTTGCTCATGAATGCAAAACTCCACCACCACAACCCTTGCCCAAGCATGCTAGACCCTTTGCATTCAATGCTCATTATATGCTAAGAAAAGATTCAAATGGAAAGATGAAAGTCATGTTTTTGGGTCCCCCAAACAAGAATAGACCAAAGAAAATTTGGGTTGCCAAGTCACTAGTTGAGAAAGTCAAGGGCCCCTCTCAAGTTTGGGTCCCTAAATAAAAAGCTTGATCTCTTGTGTGTAGGTGAACTACAAGACCGGTGGATCTCATTGGGTTATTGATAGTGGTTGCACTCAACATATGATCGGTGATCCTCGTATGTTCACCTCCATTGAAGAGAATGTGATATGTCAAGAGAAGATCACATTTGGAGATAATTCAAAGAGCAAAGTCAAGGGTATAGGCAAGATTGCAATATCAAATGATCACTCTCTCTCAAATGTGCTCTATGTTGCTTCATTGAGTTTCAACTTATTATCCGTTGGGCAACTTTGTGACCTTGGCTTCCAATGCTTGTTCACACCAAATGAAGTTGAAGTTTCAAAGATAGATGACAAGCAAGTGATATTCAAAGGCTTTAGATACAACAATCTTTATCTAGTTGACTTCACCTCCGAAGATACAAATTTGATGACATGTTTGTTCACCAAGACTTCACTTGGTTGGCTTTGGCATAGGAGGCTTACTCATGTTGGAATGAACACTCTCAACAAGCTATTGAAGAAAGAACTAGTGAGAGGATTGAAGGACGTGAAGTTTGAAAAGGACAAACCTTGTAGTGCATGTCAAGCGGGCAAACAAGTTGCAAACACTCATCCAACCAAAGCTTTCATGTCAACTTCAAGAGTGCTAGAACTTCTACACATGGATTTGTTTGGACCTACAACATACAAGAGCTTAGGTGGTAATCTCTATTGCCTTGTGATAGTGGATGACTACTCAAGGTATACATGGACTTTCTTCCTTCATGACAAATCCGAAGTGGCAAATTGCTTCAAGAAGTTTGCAAAGAGAGCTCAAAATAAATTTGAAGTCAAGATAAAGAAGATTAGAAGTGACAATGGCAAAGAGTTTGACAACACCAACATTGAAGCTTATTGTGATGAAATTGGAATCAAGCATGAGGTCTCTTCAACCTGCACTCCTCAACAAAATGGTGTAGTTGAGAGAAAGAACCGGACTTTGATCACCCTTGCAAGAACAATGCTAGATGAGTACAACAATCCGGAGAAGTTGTGGGCCGAGGCAATTAACACCGCATGCTATGCTTCAAATCGCCTCTTCCTACAAAAGTTTCTTGGCAAGACCCCCTATGAGTTGCTTAATGGGAAGAAGCCGGACGTCTCTTTCTTTCGGGTGTTTGGTTGCAAATGCTACATCTACAAGAAGCGTCAACACCTAGGGAAGTTTCAAAGACGTTGTGATATTGGTTTTCTTGTTGGTTACTCATCAAAGTCCAAAGCATATAGAGTATTTAACCATGCCACCGGTTTGGTTGAAGAAACATATGATGTGGAATTTGATGAATCTAACGGCTCCCAAGGAGCAATTGAGAATTGTGATGATGTAGGTAATGAACCCTTGAGGGAGGCTATGAAGAACATGCCGGTGGGAGACATCAAGCCAAAAGATGATGATGACGATGTACAAATTGTTGATCCACCATCTTCATCACGTGTGCCCCAAGATGATGACAAGAATGAGAGAGTTGAAAATGAAGATACTTATGTCTCTCATGAACAAGCCGAGGCACAAGCTCAAGATGTTGATGCTCCCCATCCACCTCCTCAAGTGGTTGATAGAAGAAATTCACCTCTACTTCAAGCACATCCACAAGAACTCATCATAGGGAGTCCTACAAAGGGAGTAATGACTCGATCTCAAAAGCTAGCTTCTTTTGTTGAACATCACTCTTTTGTCTCTTGTGTTGAACCTAAGAATGTAGAAGAAGCTCTTCAAGATCCGGATTGGGTGAATGCCATGCATGAAGAATTGAACAACTTCACCCGCAATCAAGTGTGGACACTTGAAGAGCATCCTAAAGGTGCAAGAGTCATTGGAACCAAGTGGGTGTTCCGAAACAAGCAAGATGACCAAGGCATAGTGGTGAGGAACAAGGCAAGACTAGTTGCAAAGGGGTTCTCTCAAGTTGAAGGTCTCGATTTTGGAGAGACATTTGCACCCGTTGCAAGACTTGAAGCCATTCGTATCCTCCTTGCATATGCATCACATCATGATATGAAACTATATCAAATGGATGTGAAAAGTGCATTCTTAAATGGCTTTATAAATGAACTAGTCTATGTTAATCAACCTCCCGGGTTTGAAGACCCTAGATATCCTAATCATGTTTATAGGTTGTCCAAGGCGCTATATGGGCTCAAGCAAGCCCCTAGAGCATGGTATGAGCGCCTCCGGGACTTCCTCATTGAGAAGGGCTTCACCATTGGGAAGGTCGACACCACACTATTCACCAAGAAGCTTAATGGGGAGATCTTCATTTGTCAAGTGTATGTTGATGATATCATCTTCGGATCAACAAATGAAGATTATTGCAAAGAATTTGGTGAATTGATGTCGAAGGAGTTCGAGATGTCAATGATTGGTGAGCTCACATTCTTCCTTGGTTTTCAAGTCAAGCAAATGAGAGAAGGGATTTTCATCTCTCAAGAAAAGTATACCAAGGATCTTCTCAAAAGATTCAAGATGGAAGAATGCAAGCCAATCAAGACCTCAATGCCATCAAATGGACATCTCGACCTAGATGAGGGAGGTAAACCGGTTGTTCAAACTCTCTACCGTTCTATGATTGGTAGCTTGTTGTACCTTACCGCATCTAGGCCTGATATCATGTTCAGTGTGTGTATGTGTGCTCGCTTTCAAGCATGCCCTAAAGAACCTCACTTAAGTGCCGTAAAAAGAATCCTAAGATATCTTAAGCACACCCCAAGCATTGGTCTTTGGTATCCCAAAGGAGCTAGATTCCAACTAGTTGGCTATTCCGACTCGGATTATGCCGGTTGCAAAATTGATAGAAAAAGCACATCCGGAGGGTGCCATTTGCTTGGGAGATCTTTAGTATCTTGGTCATCTAAAAAGCAAAATAGTGTGGCTTTGTCCACCGTCGAGGCGGAATACATTGCCGCGGGGGCTTGTTGTGCACAAATCTTATATATGAAACAAACCCTCCTAGACTATGGAGTTGTTCTTGAAAAGGTGCCACTTTTATGTGATAATGAAAGTGCCGTTAAAATTGCTAACAATCCGGTACAACACTCTCACACCAAGCACATTGATATCCGCCATCACTTTCTAAGAGATCACGTTGCTAAAAATAACATATCACTAGAAGGTGTAAGAAGTGAAAATCAATTAGCGGATATCTTCACTAAACCTTTGGATGAGGCAACCTTTTGTAGGCTAAGAAGTGAACTTAATGTGCTTGATTCAAGCAACTTTAAAAAATGAGCGTGTGTTGTCCCTTGCATTGCATTGTATTATATGCCATGTTTATTTTATCGCAATGCATTTAGGGCTTGGCTAACACGGTTACGATAACCCTCCTTTGGAGGAGTGAAGAAGCCTAACCGTGGATCAAACTTGACAAGCAACCTAGCTTTACTTTCTTGTATTGCATTGCATATGCATGGTTGTTTGTTTGTCGTTTCTTTTCGGTTTGGCTTTGAGCAACCTCTATGTTCGTCCATGGATAGAGAGAGCATTTGATGCTCCTAAAGGTCCAAAAACTCTATTGCATGGCCATACGTTGCTCCTCGGGTGTTTATTGCCTATTTTCCTAAAAATAATACTAGCCTAAGGCAAACTATTTTAAAAAATTTTTGAGGGTTTGAGTGAGATCACTCATATCAGGTTCCAATTGGTGTTTATTTGTGTCTCTTTGAATTGGAACTTGATTGGGAGAAGTCGCGTCATAGTTCGGAACGAAGAAGGGCGAAGAACAGCGACCGGACGCTGGACCGGACGCTGCACCGGACGCAGTGATGCTTCACCACCGCGTCCGGTCCCGGCGTCCACCAGCGTGTCCGGTCATCCAGAAGACCAACTCTAGACCTAGTGACCGGACGCTGCGCCGGACGCGCCTGTGTTGACCACCGCGTCCGGTCCCGGTTACCACCACCGCGTCCGGTCATTCGCGATGAATTCCCGAGTTCCCCTCGACCGGACTCTGACCGCGTCCGGTCAGTCCTCACCGGACGCGTCCGGTCAGTCCAGGTGCTTACTGGAGTGTGACCGGACGCTGCACCACCGCGTCCGGTCATAACGACCACCGCGTCCGGTCATCGCGTGTCGAACGGATCTGAGTTCTTCATAAAACCGTTCGGTCTTGTCCGTTTTTCTTTCACCGTACGCCATCCACCGCCGCCGCGAACCCTAGCCGCCGTTACGCTGACTCGCCGAGCTCGCCGTCTTCCACGCCGCTTTCCTCACCGCCGGCGACCTCTCCCGTGTTCCCAGCCGCGCGCCTCCCTGGCTTCCTGCCCGTGCACGCGCCCTCTGTCGCCCGAGCTCGTAGCCGCGCGCCACCGCTGCCTTCGCTGCACCGCCGCCTCTGCCGCTCATCCTCGTCGCCGGTCAGCCGTGAGCCTCACCAGCAGCAGTCGCAGCTCCTCCCTCGTGCCAAGCCACCCGAGCACCTCGATTTCCAATCTTCGGCCGTGCTCTTCCTTAGGGTTTACCCAAACCCTAGCCTAGGGTTTTGCCCTAATCCTGCTCGAGGTGACGAAATCGTTCGTTCTCGCTCAATTTCATTCAATTTCGTCGCTAGGGCTAACCTTGACCGTAATTGTCCTTTGATTATCTCGACTCGGTCCTTTCAGAACTCGTTCGTCGAATTCAGGGAATCTCGCGACCTAGGTCATCTCATCTTGTCACCGTCGTCTCGTCGATCCGAGGTAGCTTCGCGTCTCGATTCACTTCGTATCTCATGTGCTTGCTATCTCTAGGGTTTTACACCTTTTAGTTATATATGTGCTTATAGTAGATCTCTCTATTCCGTCGTTGCAGCGAGTCAGTCGGTGTGTCAGGGTCAGATCTGTTTGCTGAATTCGAGGCCAAGCCTGCGGATACGGATTGAGGCCAAGCCTCTCGAGTGACAGTTCACCATCTTACAGAGGTTCTCAGTTAGTTTGACAGCATGGTGCGTTGCAAGAACGCCGGTGGTGCTCCTGGTGACGGGGACGACAGTCCTCCTCGTCGTTCTGAGATTGCGCGTGGAAAGCGCATCAAGATAATGGCCAGAAAGAAGAAGAAGACACTTACAGAGGCAGAGATTGCTCAGGCCGTGGCAGATGCAGCAGAGCAGGCAGAGAGAGGTGGCAGGAGCAGTGGCATACGCATAGGCGAGCGTCACTTTCACCTTGAAGGTCGACAGCTCGGCACTGAGGCCACTGAGGATACTGAGGATGCTGGAGCTACAGAGGGTATGTCAGTTGATCCACCTACAGAGGCTACAGAGGCTCCAGAGGCTCCAGAGGCTACAGAGGATACAGAGGAGCAGCCAGCTCAGTCTCCACCACGTCGCCGCTCCACACGCGCACGTACTCAGGTGACTCTTAGGCCAGAGGGCTCGCGTCGGGGAGCACGTCCTCCTCCCAGAGCTAGAGGTTCACCCCCGGTCGAGCGCTTTGACCTGAGGGGTGCTACAGCACGTCAGGTGCAGGGGTTGAGGTTCATGGAGGTCAGCCGATGGTTTCCACCAGTGAGGGATCACAGAGCTTCAGAGGGTTTCTATACCCCACTTCAGGAGGATTTCTACAGGGCTCTAGTTGACAGTGGTATAGCTTTTCGACCTCAGAGAGTCTGTCGGCTTGAGTCACTGGTTGAGGTTGTGGGAGAGCAGCTTCGTCCGCACCTGTCCTATTGTAAGGACCTTGATGTCGACTAGAGGGGGGGTGAATAGGCGTGTCTAAAAATTTCTACACAAAAACTCAAAGTCACTTGTCAGCAACTGTCGGAAGTCCCGACAGTTCAGGTCAGAACTTCCGACGTCGTCAGCAGTTCTGACGCAAACTGTCAGCAGTCCCGACGCCTACGGGGAAAGAACTACAAGTGCTCAAATAAACTTTGTGAAGCCAATAACTTACAACCCCACTTCCTAGTGGTAAGGTGAAGATGTTAGCTCACTTCCTTGATGCCAAGATGCCTCCAAACATAGATCGGGACCAAACCCTCCCGGGGCTACCACACAAGTTGGAAGCTCCACGGGCGACGCCTAGCCGGCTAGGGTTCCAAGAACCCAAGAGTAACAAATGCAAATCCAACCGGCTTGACGAAGAAATCAAGTGCTCAAGCTTTCTTCGATGTTTCTCTCACCAAATCCCTTCTCTCAACTCAAACTCTTACAAGATTTGAAGCTAGGAGCAAAGAGGAGAGAAGAGAGAGGCTTTTGGGTGCTAGGAGGCACTTCTCTGAAGTTTGGGGTCGAGTGGAATGAGTGGGCAACGGTTAGAATGGAGGAGACGGGTATATATACTCCAAGGCAAAATCTAACCGTTCAGATCTACGTCGGAAGTTCCGACGCAGATCTCGGGACTTCCGACGTATGAAGAAAACACTGTTCACGCGAGGTCAAAAGTCCACGGGAGCAAGTCAGCGTCGGAACTTCCGACAAACGTCGGGACTTCCGACGGTCGGGACTTCCGACGATCGTCGGGACTTCCGACGGGCACAGACAGCAGGTCAGTAGAACCATCGATGCCGGGACTCCCGGCTTGGGTTGGGACTTCCGACTGTCGGGAGTTCCGACTCACGTCGGGACTTCCGACATCCACAGTCACCGCGCAGGCTGTGACTGGGAGTCAGCACTTCCGGCAAGAGTCATGACTTCCGACTATCGGGAGTTCCGGCTTACGTCGAGACTTCCGACACCGACAGTCACAGAAAATTATTCTATGTGCTCGTGAAGTGCTAGAGTGTCTCTCTTTTGATTTTATTATTATGCTTGAGCACTCTATCTTCCTCAGACCACCTAAATTTGCATCCCCCTTTATAGTGCGGCATAGCCTAAACTCAAGATCAAAAGAATATTACCATTTTAACCACTTGAGTCTTCAATGTCTTCATATGTCACTTCTTCTCAATATCACTTCATAAGGGGATGCAATCAACTTCATCTTCTCTCTTTGAGCAAGTACAGCTTGAGCATGTGACTTGAACCATTTCAACACATGTGAGTTCAATCCATGGCTTCAAGTCACTTCCACTAATGATTTGATCCTCAATACAATATGACTCCTCATGACTCAATTAGTACTTCGACTCAATGCAAGTACTCTCTTCTTCACCTTAGCCATGGTACCTCGGTCTACAAGCCATTGCTTGCCCTTCACCTTCGCTTAGTCCCTCGAAGCCCTTTCCTTGCTATCTTCACCCTATCGAGCCATACTCAAGTCACATCATATTAAGCATCCACTGAAAAACAATTTCTTCAATATTGTGATCCTTATTGCTTGAATATCTTCTTGATATGAATGTTGAGATCAATCAAGCTTGATATGTGAAATATCATATGGTTTGCCTTCTTGTTGAACCTATATATACTTCTCATTTCACAATCCACAAGTTATGCAATAAACTCAATTTCTTGTTCAACACTTTGCAAACTTTGTCAGATCTTTAATGGTGTTGTCATTCAATTCACCAAAACCCACTAAAGGGCTAGATGCACTTACAATCTCCCCCTTTTTGGTGATTGATGACAACACAATTAAAGCTTACAAGAGATTGATAAATAATAAGATTTTGAATCCTATGATATAGTGAGCTCCCCCTAAATGTGTGCATTGAAAGAAATTCATATTTTGGCCTCAAATGCCAAATGCACATATTCAAGATGAAGTGTGGAAACTCTTCTATATCTTAGGATCCGTGGGGTGCAAGGTGTCAACATGATAACCGTGATGCATATGACAAGTGTGCACACAAGCAACCAAGGTGACTAAAAAAAATTGTACCCCCTTCTCTTCTCCCTTCTCATTCTCCCCCTTTGGCAACAAGCACCAAAAAGAGAGAAAAGAACGAAGAGGGATACAACAAACTTGACATAATATGGTCAACAAAAGATAACCAAAACAAGCAATGACCATAAAATGCAAGTTCTCTTTTGAAAAAGCATTTTGAAGCACATTATGAACTTTTTCCAAGCCTTTTGCCTAGATGCTAGTTGATCAAACAAGGTGTGCAACATTTCAAAATTTTTCTTAAAGGTCATCAAATGACACTCTTTTAGATTAGCTTGAATTCTATCACACATGCACACACTAGCATGTAAGGGCCTAGATGCACAAAGGTAATACAAGAGTTCATGGAGCGATATACCTTTGTTCTAAGCCTCGTAATCTCCACTGTGATCATGAATTTTTAAATTTAGTGCGTTGATGGGCTTGGCACGATGCAAAAAATTTCATTTGTGCCCATCTCTCTCGATCATAGGAGATATCACAAACTTGTGCTTGATTTCAATTTAAAGTCCATTGCTAGCTCTTGTTGTCATTTTGAGATTCCAATTGAAGACATATTTCTTGATACACCAAATTTAGAGATTATCCATCAATACCAATTGAAATATAATCTTCACAATTTTGACATCAATTGAAAAAGCCTTCACAAGTTGATGCCAATTGGAATGGATTCTTGTATCTCATAATGTCACCTAGGAAATGCTCATAAAGACAAGAGATAGCATTAAATTGCACAAGCTAGAGTTTCACAACTAGTTATCATTTTAGATGTGGATGGCAAGTGGATCACTAATTGCAAAACCTTATAACACAGACTAAATTCCCCCTTTTTGATAGTGCATACATGTATATGTGGAAAGCAAGAACATATGCACTTTTTGGTCAAATAAGTCCAAACAAGGGAATTTAAGCTATGTTATGGAGAGTAGCTACTTAAGAGATAAATATTGCATTCCAAATAAATATGAAGGATAACTTTACCAATTTGGATTGAGTTAATGTAGCATACCCATGAGAAACTCATTCTCATCAAGAGACTATACAAATTTACTAGAAGAAAATGTTAGTCTCAAAAGACACAAGACATAGAATGGGCTCCCCCTTAATATGTGCATCAAGTACTTGACTTACTTGTGAAATGCACTTGAATCGGTTTAAGAATCTAGAGGAGTTCATCCTATATCTTGGTCAAGGCATAACAATCTTGCAATAATTGAAATTATGCCAAAGGAAACATACCACCACCAAGGTAGATAGATCACCACATAAATTTTGATTGTCATGACCATCATAAGTGAGACTTTAGTGATTTGGATGACCATAATTCTCACTTGATGAAATGTGGTGAAATTGAAAGCTCTTGTGATCATCCAAGATCCATATTAGGTTCCTAGTTCTTTCTTTACCTAAGGCAACTCACATAGAGAGCAAGAGGTAAAATTCATGAAATTTGCAAATTTGATAACTAGGAGTTACCATTCCTTTGTTGACATGGTCTTGGATGACCAATGAGATGGATCCATGTGCACTTGATGAGTTCTAGAGAGGAGAAATAGCAATGAAAGTCCACTCTTCAATTATTTTCTCCAACTCATTCAAATTCCGTTCCACTAAAGGATTGGGGCATCCGATACTAAACCGGGAGCACTTGGTTTATAAAGACCAAGACCTCCTAGAATAATTGTGAAGCTCCTAGAGAGTCCAAAGGAACGATCCATCCTCCTTATCTCCAATGTGTGAGACTGCTCAACATGAACTTGAAAGAAATCATTAGTCCCACAAGATATAGTCTAAACTCTCCCTTAATTGTGCATACAAGAGCACATACAGCACACTCAAGCACATCAATAACATAAGGTCAAGGGAGAAGTTTACACTATATTCCAACTGATCTCAAACACCTTCAAGCTCAAACTTGATTTTATTCAACTGAGAATTTGTCTCTTTGGCTTCTAGCAGCAGCATCTTACTTTAGGTGAAGAGTAACCTTTAGGCTTGTGACTCATCCAATTACCCAAGCATAACCTCTTCTTGTTGAATTTATCACAATGTTTTGGATTGATAGCCTTCATATGATAGCACACTTCATTTGAGAAACACATTCTCATTTAGTGAGACTACATAAATCACTTAGAGAAATGGTTAGTCTCACAACACTAGCCATAGAGTAAGCTCCCCCTTGATAAGTGCTCTAAGTATTTGAATAACTCATATAGCACTTAATTCTTTTAAGAACATGGGATTTCACTCTATGTCTAGGTCATGGCAACAATGCAATAATCAAATTGAACTTATGCCATAGAAATACTCACAAAGCTATTCACAAGATCCTTTGATTTATAAGACATCATGAGTGCACATCTTGGAATAGGTCTCAAGTAGTATTTTAATGTTCAATGGTAGAGGTCATACTTGAAACAGAAATCTTTTCATTTGAATCTACACTTAAGCTCAATGAAAAGATTAGTAACAACGAGACTAGATATATAGTGAGCTCCCCCTAAATGAGTGCATCAAGTATTGGAATTACTTTGCAATGCACATAGCCAATTTCTTAACTAGGGATGCTCACTTTATAACTAACTCACATAAAGAGAGTATTGAACAAGAGTTTAACTAGAGAGAGCAATACTCACAACCATTTTGTTACATGGATCATGCATAGGCATATTAAATAATTTGCCCAGGAAGAATTCCACACAAGTAGACTTTTCTTCCTAGGTTGTGAAACCCAGCCTGGCTGGCCCAGGTACCCGGCCTAGCTGCCATCCCGGCCTGGCCGACTTAGACAGGCTCAGCCTAGCTCCTTATGCTCTTCTTTATACTGATCCATGTCTTGTGCTTTTCTCTTGCTATATTTTATGATATGAGTACCTGCAACACATCTAAAGATATTGCTCTACTAGAGAGCCATTAAAAGCATCATATGTAACAACAAGTGATGAAGCACAAGCATCTAGCCACTCTTAATAATTCACAAACACACATATTTGTGAACTACTAGAGACTACACAAGTTAAGTGGCTAGCTAGCAAGGGTTAGGTACTAGTTACCGAGGTGAGTATGAAGTTAGAAATATATCCATTGATTTATCTTTGGGTCAACCATATTAGAAAAGACAATATGAATTGATTGATAGCTTGAGTAAATATTTTCAATCATCTTGCTCAAGCACCCCAAAGCTTCATATCACCTTCAAGTACCTACAATACTTTATCAAGCACAACTTGGTACCCAAACCATGTTGGGTCCATTAAGGTTAGTCACAAGAGACTTAGGCACCCAAATGGCTTTTGTGCTAGCACGTGGTGAACCAATCACCTTTCTAGCACAAGTGTCATTTTTGGGCCTCCTAAGCATATTTGAATCAATTGTTGAGTTGAGCTTAGGAGTGTTACCCATAGGACAATCCATACTTAGATGTCCCTTGCCTCGGCAAGTGTAGCAAATGTGGCGCTTGATCTTGTAGGACATCTTCTTGTCTTGCTTCTTGTTTGCTACCTCGCTAACGAGCCTCTTTGTTGATGATGCCAAGCTTTCATCCTTCATGTAGGGACATGATGCAATTTCATGACCCTTCTCATTGCATCCATAACACTTCCTCTTGCTTCTTCTTGTCTTGTTCTTTGGAAGTGTGGCTTGGTCATCAATATTGTTGGAACACATAGAGGCATTGTGTCCCAAGTTGGAGCACTTGACATGAGTCATCTTCTTCCTCTCTTGAATCTTGCTCATGCCCTTCCTTTCTTTCTTCAAGGTGCAATCTCTCACGTGGTGACCCTCTTTCTTGCACTTGAAGCAAGTGATGGGAGTCTTCTTTGGTTGAAGTTGCACCTTAGTGGCCATGGGGGTTTTGCTGTTTTGCCCAGGTGCGGCACTATCGCACTTGGGTGCGGCACTGCCGCACTGTGTATTCTGGACAGATTGCACTTTCTCCATTTTTCCCATGACTTTGCCATAATTGGACTTGTGACTTTGTTGATGGGGTTTCGTGCACGCTACGGTTGATCCCTTCTCAAGCTTCTTCACCATGTCTTCACAGTTGTCTTGAGAAGGTTGAGCATTGCACTTGCCCTTCCAATAAATCAAGTCCCTTCTTAGTCTCTCAACCTCTTCCTTGAGCTGTTCATTTTCTTTTGCAATGGAATCATCACAATTTTCTACAAGTACATGCTCAACGGAAGGTTGGCTTGCTTGAGAGCAACAATTGTTAGCACATGATAAAATAAATGGAACTTGTGTACATGTGCACTTGTGGGTGTGAGGTTGGTATGATTTTACTATTGTTACCACAACCTCATGAGCAATTTCTAGCATGAGATGAGAATCCATAAGCTTCTCATGAGAGCACAAGAGCTCATCATGATTTTCTCGCAAAATCTCATTCCTGCTAGTGAGCCTTTCCACCTTGTCCTTGAGCAAATAATTCTCATCTTCTAATTTAGCAACACAACATAGAGAGTTAATAGTACGAGTTTGCTCAATTGACAAGTTTTCATACCTTTTGACCAAACTAGCATGCGAGCACTTAAGCTTTTCATGCTCTTTGGTCAACTTCTCCAAGCACTTGATCTTTTTTATGAGAAGCTCGTCTTGTTTGTAAAGTGTTTCTTCTTGCTCACCAACCTTCTCAACAAGCTTTAGCACCATCAACTTATCTTTCTTGCTTAGACGTGCAAGGTGTTGATTGAACTCATCATCATCACTTTCATCTTCACTCTCACTTTCACTTTCACTTTCACTTTCACTCTCATTCTCACTCTCCCTTGCCACATTCTTCTCTTTCTTTGCCATGAGACCCACATGAGAAGTGACATAGAGAGATGAGCTTCTTGGTGAGGTGGACTCATCATTTGGCCGCCACCGATCACAATCTTCTTCTTCCTTCAAAATGTTAGTCTCGCAAGAACAAGAGGAAGTAGAAGTACCACATGTAAAAGCATTGTTCTCACCAACCATTTCATTACCATTCATATATGTTGGTGAGGAAGTGGATGTGGCATGATCACTTTGACCATATGAGAGAATCACTTGAGGCTCTTCATTTGTCGGTGAAGTTGAGCACTCCTCAAGTGGTTCCTCCAATGAGAGCAACTTCTCATCACATTTGGACTTGTCATATTTTTCTTTGAGCGTGGTCCAAATGAGATGAGCATCATCAAGCGGTTCACCATCTCCGAATATGACGGCATCAAAAACATCTTCACTCAAAGCACTAAATAAGACATTAGTAGCTTGAGCATTGTATTGTAAGCATTTCACTTCCTCTTTAGATAAGATGGCCAAATCGTCACTAGGAGGTGAAATGCTCACATCTACAATCCGCTCAATATGAGGACCCATGGCCCTAAACACATCAAGCACACTAGCGGACCAAGATGCATAATTTGAGCCATCTAAAAGTAAAAGTTCTAGAGATACCTCCTCACTTGTCGACATCGTCTCTCAAGGCGGTTAAGCCCGAAATTGAGAGCCTGGCTCCGATACCACTTGTAAGGACCTTGATGTCGACTAGAGGGGGGTGAATAGGCGTGTCTAAAAATTTCTACACAAAAACTCAAAGTCACTTGTCAGCAACTGTCGGAAGTCCCGACAGTTCAGGTCAGAACTTCCGACGTCGTCAGCAGTTCTGACGCAAACTGTCAGCAGTCCCGACGCCTACGGGGAAAGAACTACAAGTGCTCAAATAAACTTTGTGAAGCCAATAACTTACAACCCCACTTCCTAGTGGTAAGGTGAAGATGTTAGCTCACTTCCTTGATGCCAAGATGCCTCCAAACATAGATCGGGACCAAACCCTCCCGGGGCTACCACACAAGTTGGAAGCTCCACGGGCGACGCCTAGCCGGCTAGGGTTCCAAGAACCCAAGAGTAACAAATGCAAATCCAACCGGCTTGACGAAGAAATCAAGTGCTCAAGCTTTCTTCGATGTTTCTCTCACCAAATCCCTTCTCTCAACTCAAACTCTTACAAGATTTGAAGCTAGGAGCAAAGAGGAGAGAAGAGAGAGGCTTTTGGGTGCTAGGAGGCACTTCTCTGAAGTTTGGGGTCGAGTGGAATGAGTGGGCAACGGTTAGAATGGAGGAGACGGGTATATATACTCCAAGGCAAAATCTAACCGTTCAGATCTACGTCGGAAGTTCCGACGCAGATCTCGGGACTTCCGACGTATGAAGAAAACACTGTTCACGTGAGGTCAAAAGTCCACGGGAGCAAGTCAGCGTCGGAACTTCCGACAAACGTGGGGACTTCCGACGGTCGGGACTTTCGACGATCGTCGGGACTTCCGACGGGCACAGACAGCAGGTCAGTAGAACCATCGATGCCGGGACTCCGACTCACGTCGGGACTTCCGACATCCACAGTCACCGCGCAGGCTGTGACTGGGAGTCAGCACTTCCGGCAAGAGTCATGACTTCCGACTATCGGGAGTTCCGGCTTACGTCGAGACTTCCGACACCGACAGTCACAGAAAATTATTCTATGTGCTCGTGAAGTGCTAGAGTGTCTCTCTTTTGATTTTATTATTATGCTTGAGCACTCTATCTTCCTCAGACCACCTAAATTTGCATCCCCTTTATAGTGCGGTATAGCCTAAACTCAAGATCAAAAGAATATTACCATTTTAACCACTTGAGTCTTCAATGTCTTCATATGTCACTTCTTCTCAATATCACTTCATAAGGGGATGCAATCAACTTCATCTTCTCTCTTTGAGCAAGTACAGCTTGAGCATGTGACTTGAACCATTTCAACACATGTGAGTTCAATCCATGGCTTCAAGTCACTTCCACTAATGATTTGATCCTCAATACAATATGACTCCTCATGACTCAATTAGTACTTCGACTCAATGCAAGTACTCTCTTCTTCACCTTAGCCATGGTACCTCGGTCTACAAGCCATTGCTTGCCCTTCACCTTCGCTTAGTCCCTCGAAGCCCTTTCCTTGCTATCTTCACCCTATCGAGCCATACTCAAGTCACATCATATTAAGCATCCACTGAAAAACCATTTCTTCAATATTGTGATCCTTATTGCTTGAATATCTTCTTGATATGAATGTTGAGATCAATCAAGCTTGATATGTGAAATATCATATGGTTTGCCTTCTTGTTGAACCTATATATACTTCTCATTTCACAATCCACAAGTTATGCAATAAACTCAATTTCCTGTTCAACACTTTGCAAACTTTGTCAGATCTTTAATGGTGTTGTCATTCAATTCACCAAAACCCACTAAAGGGCTAGATGCACTTACACCTATCTGCCTGGCTTGTCAGATCTTCTTGGACGGACAGGTACATACTGCGGCACATGGGTCAGAGAGTTTTATGCTTCACTTTGGATTGATCCTGCCCATGAGTTTATTCACTTTGCATTCCGAGGCCGCGATCACAGACTTTACAGCTCTAGAGCGCGAGAGATCCTCAGACTCTCAGCTTCTGACACGGGGATCCATTAGTTGTGTTATGGTCAGACTCCTCCACCCAGACGCCCTCATGGCGGAGCAGTGCCACCTACAGACCTGGTCCGACCCTGCTTTCGTGAGCCTTTTGGCGAAGGGTCTCGTCGTACGCCTGCCAGCCTGACACCACTTGCCAGAGTTTTGGATGACGCACTCTTCTTCCCAGACTTGGCTACAGAGAGGGACTGACACGTATGCAGCTATGGGTTGTTCACCACCTTCTCTCACAGACACAGTTTGATATTTGGGATCTTATACTTAGTGAGATGGAGGACACCATTGCTGAGGGCTTCAAGGGTAATCGTCAGCTGCCCTATGCTCACTGGATCTGCTTTTTTATTAGATCTTCTATTCAGATGCCTCCAGAGATCAGGGCGGAGATATCAGACACTACCACTGCTTTCCCTGAGTACGATATCCGTTAGCTTTGGGCCTCGGTTACTAGAGATCAGGCCCCAGTGCCAGGACAGCGTGAGCGCCCAGAGGTTCCTGAGACAGCAGCAGAGCAGGACGCTACTGTGGACAAGCTTGCTGAGGCAGAGCTTGCGGACCTTGACGCTCAGACTGCTGATATACCTGAGGATGCGACTTCTGACAGCACCGATGAGGACTACCAGCCCATCCCTAGGTACCGGTCTCCTCGGTCTCACGACCACGAGGCCGGTGGCTCTGGTTCAGCTTCCCGCTCAGACCCAGCCATGGTGGCTATACTTGAGAGGTTGACCCAGGCACAGGAGCAGCAGCAGCAGATACAGCGACAGGCTCAGGATACAGCTGCAGCACTTGCACAGATACAGGCTCGTCAGGACGAGTTTCAGCGTCAGCAGCTTGAGATCCAGAGGCAGCAAGTTGAGATGCAGCGACAGAGTCAGCAGCAGTACTTGGATCTCCTGCGCCACCTTGTCACCGTCGGGGTTCCTCCGCCTGCTTCTGTCATGACTCATGCCTTTCAGTCCAGTGATCCATCGAGTCAGGGACAGCCGAGCTTCCAGTTCACATCTCCACAGCAGCAGGTTCCTCAGTCGTTCCAGTCCCCGAGCTTCACGCCTATTCACACGGAGTTTACACCTTCAGACCAGCCTCGCCCTCATCTCCTGACAGGCACACCTATTGGTGATTTCAGTGCTACTTACAGTGAGTTGACTGGTCAGCCGACACCCTCGCACACTACTACATTTCACACTTCTTCAGGGTTGTCAGCTTCAGAGGCAGCTATTCCTCCAGTGACAGGGACCGGGACTACAGAGACTATCCCTTCTTCAGTTGCCTCGACAGATCCCCTGCTATTGGCTCACTACAGGCTCAGGTCACTCAGACGGATCCTCTTGTTGCTACCACGTCAGTACCTGTTCCTGCTCAGACCCAGACCGCTTCACAGCTATGTGCTTCTTCAGAGGGTCAGCCAGATAGCTCAGACTCCGAGGGTGATACGCTACACTTCGTGATTACTCCGCGCACCTCGGCACCCGACACGACTCCGTCTGTCCCCCCGTCAGATCCTTAGATTAGTTTTTTGGCGCTTAATGCCAAAGGGGGAGAGAGAGTAGTTTCAGGGAGAGTTTTGATAGAGGGTTTTCGTTCTTTGTGTGCTACATTCATGCATCATGTTTACTTTTTAGTAATTGCATTCGTGTGACATGTCGTCGTGTGGTAAACTTTGAGTCTTAATGTGTTATCTAGTCACAGTGTTTTAATGTCACCGTTTTAGTTATAGCTCTAAGGTTGTGCTTCCGTGCCTTACTCTGATTTCTTATGAGCTATATCTTTATGTGTACTAACGCTTTTTGTCTTATCTTATGAAGTACACTCTTTTGGCTTGGGGCACATAAGCAATTCCTAACCCTTTGTGCTTATTGCTTTTTGCTTATGTGAACCAAGCATGCTCGAAAACCTCACTCTAATCTTTTATATCTTAGTGTTGTCATCAATCACCAAAAAGGGGGAGATTGAAAGCATCTAGGCCCCAAGGTTTGGTTTCGGCAATTGATGACAACGCTTTATTACCATGACTAACGTGTGTTTTGCAGAAACTTTGGTAAGTTAGGTCATGGAGGTTATAACTGCTTTGGGCACCATGGTATTCATGTCCCTTGATGGAAATCGTTTCGGTTTTCAAAAGAGTGACGTCAAGATTAAGGACGGTTAGTTCCGGATGACGAGGTGTTGAGATTCATTCGGAATAGTCGTTAGGATCTTCGTTTTTCTCTTTTGGCCGTACTATAAAGGGGGGCATGAACGGGTAGCTTGACCTAGGCGAGTCCTATGTTTAGGTGTGGTGCACACTTGTTAAACTTGGCGCTAGGCAGCTCTAGAATAGCTCAAAGTTCAGTTGGAAGCAACTTGGTTCAAGTTGCGACGCGTTTCGGATAGTTTCGGGCTGTTTTCCACTGACCGGACGCGGTCTTCGGCATGACCGGACGCGTCCGGTCAGTACTTAACCGCGACTAGGGTTTGCCTCTGACGACCGGACGCGGTCCTCGCGAGGACCGGACGCGGTGGTCAGAGGCTGACACGTGTCTTTTGAGGAAACACCCGATCGGACGCGACCTGGGTGTGATCGGCGCGTCCGGTCACAGTCCAGTAAGGTCCAGAGACGACCGGACGCGTCCGGTCATCAACGATCGGACGCGGTCTCGCGTCCGGTGCGTTTACAGTAAGCTTCCTTGCACGATCGGACGCGTCCGGTCACCCCTGACCGGCGCGTCCGGTCACTCAGTTCGAAAATCGGTTTTTGACCGTTACAGGCGACCGGCGCGTCCGGTCAGTTCGACCGGCGCGTCCGGTCAGCCCGTGTCAGAAAGTAACGGTTCGTTTTGTCTCTGGGGTGTATAAATACATCCCCTCCACCTCTTTTAGAGGTCTCTTGCTCATTTGATCAGCTGAGAAAACCCCTTAGAGTGCAAGAGAGTGCAAGAGCACTAGTGAGGATAGAGATTTGAGAATCAAAGCTTGAGAGTTCCTCACTAGCGATTAGAGAGTAGCAAGTGTGCATCCACCTTCTCATTTGGGCTCGTAGTGGTCAAGTGAGAGTTCTAGCTTGTTACTCTTGGTGATCGCCATCACCTAGACGGCTTGGTGGTGATTGGGAGTTTGGTGATCATCTGACGGAGCTTGTGGATGACCCAACTCATGTTGTGAGCGGTTTTGGGTGATTCACCGCGACGGAGTGTCGAAGAATCAACCCGTAGAGAGCACTTGATCCTTGCGCGGATCAAGGGGGAGCGACACCCTTGCGCGGGTGCTCCAACGAGGACTAATGGGGAGTGGCGACTCTCCGATACCTCGGAAAACATCGCCGTGTTCCTTGCCCTTTTTATATTCAAGCATTTACTTTCTCGTATTTACTTTCATTGCTTGATTTACATTCCTAGAATTGCCATGCTAGACTAGGATTGGAAACTAGGGTGCAAAACTTTTTATCGGTAGACTCTCTAGGAACACAAGTAGGCACTAGGGGTGAATTCCGGCTTGTAGGATTTAATTCTTGCAATTAATTTTTAGAAAAGCCCAATTCACCCCCCCTCTTGGGCATCTTGATCCTTTCACGGGTGCAACGCTCGCGGGCCCCTGCACCCGCGGATGTGATTGCCATCCCTACTTGTGTTGCACGGATCATCAATGAACTGTAGTGGTTCTAAAAATTAGAATAATTGTTGCATCCAACTTTTAAAGTCAAAGTATTTTAGGAAGTTGTAGTATTGGTCTAATATTGTTAAAATATGTTATACTCAAGCATGAGCGCCTATAGGCCCTCTGCTTATTATACCAAAATCGCGCATGCTCATCCAGTGCCACGTGTCCCCTCACGTGCAGAGGCTTTCGGAGGCCTCCGTTTTACGTATCGAGAATTATTATTATTATTATTATTATTATTATTATTATTATTATTATTATTTGTACTCCTTTCATTCCAAATTATGAGACGCTTTTGTCTTTTACAGATCTGTAGCTTTTCCTACGCACTTCGATACAATATGTCAAAATACATAGGAAAAGAAATATATTCAGAAAAGTCAAATGTCTTATATAGATACAATGTATGTCAAAATACATAGGAAAAGAAATATATTCAGAAAAGCCAAATGTCTTATAATTTAGAATGGATGGTGTAATATCTAAAGTGATTAAGACGTGCAGCCTCTCGTCTCCACAGGATACAAACGGTAATGCTTGGTTGAAGCATCCGGACGAACGGACCGACCAACCCCGCGCGCGTGACGCCCAAGAAAATAAAAAGAGAGGGCGTGCAAGACAGTTAGGTGGGTCCACACTTGTCCTTTCTATGGGGCAGTGCATGGGAGTGTGTGCGACCACTCCTTCGGGATGCAGTTTGGGGTGCATGCGGCGTGTGAGGAACCATGCATGTGTGTGACCACAGAGAGGCTCCCTGTTGCGTCCGCTGCTGGCTGGACCAGCCTGCTAGGCCCCTAGCCGCACACACCTAGGGCCGCAGGCCTCCCTGTCATGCCTGCCCCCTGCTGCCTAGTGCCTATGCCTGCCGCCGCTTGTCGTCCTATTCTTTTCTCTCTCTGTGTTGTCTGCACCCAGGCCAAGTTGCCCCTAAAGCTGGACGAAAAGCTCGCAACTCGATAGCTCGCTCGACTCGGATCGATAGTGGCTCGGCTCGGCTCGGCTCGTTTAATTTCTCAAACGAGCTGAGCAAGCATCCTAGCTCGTGTCTTAACGAGCCAGCTCGCGAGCCAGCTCGAGCCAGCTCGCGAGCCTAACGAGCCAAAGTTGTTGGCCTTAAACTTTTATTAGTGTTATATAACTTTATGTCTTACACTTTATAATTTGTTGATGATTGGACTTTGACTCTATAAATTTTAGATTAATTTGACTCTTTTTATTTTAAATGAATGTATGGATAATGGATGCATCATATATGGTATGGAGTATGAACCATAGACAATGTATGGTGTATAGTATTATAATATAATAGTACATATTATTTTTGTATGATTTATTAAGACTTATGAATGGACTAGTTTTATATTATTACCATTATCAAACTTTAGATAATACACATATTACATTTTTATGTTTTAATATGGCTGGCTCGCGAGCCAAACGAGCCAGCTCGAGCTCGTAAACGAGCCGAGCCGAGCCGGCCTTCTGGCTCGTTAAGATAACGAGCCGAGCCGAGCTGGCTCGTTATCTTAACGAGCCAGAACGAGCCGAGCCAAACGAGCCGAGCTGGCTCGTTAGTCCAGCTTTAGTTGCCCCTATCGCATGCTACCTGCAGCGTTGCGGCTTTGGCCGATCGGATTAGCCAGTTTGCCTGTTTGTGAGAGGAGTGCGAGCCCACATCTGCATGCGCCATTTGCTGCTTCCGTGACGTTGACCGTTGGCAGCTGAGTGCTGGTCCAAATTTTTCTGTCGCCCCATGGCATCGAGCTCCATACGTTTCTATGTGTTTCATATGTATGTTTTATCTGGTGTTGCATGTGTTTCATCTGGATGTTGCATATGTTGTATTGGCTACACACGTATGTTGCAAGTGTATGTTTCAAATGTTTCATCTACTTCAGACGTATGTTGCAAGTGTTCTATCTGTATGTTTCATATGTTACAATGGCTATACACGTTTGTTGCAAGTATATTTTTCAAATGTTTCATCTGCTCCAAACATATATTGCAAGTGTTTTATGTGGATGTTTAATATGTTGTAACCGTATGTTTCAAATGTTTCACCTCTTCAGCCGTATGTCACAGCAAGCGCTTCATGTTGCAAGTGTTTTCATTAGCAGGCGCGGCATGTTTCATGTGTTTCAGATGTATGTTTCATACGTTTCATCTGAATGTTGCATGTGTTTTATCTGGATGTTGCAAAAGTAAATCTAGAGCGCATAACACAGAAGCGAAGCAGCATGCGGGGGCACGGGCGTGGGTGGTCCCCATCTGCATGCACGGACGCGCAGCACGGAACAACGGGAAACACGCAGCAGCATGCAAGGGCTTGTGTGCGTACATGTAGGACCATGTGGGGGCAGGCGGACAGGCGCACAGGCGCACAGTTGTAGCCGCATGCCGCACAAGCGAGGCAGGCGGCAGCATGTGTAGCATGCGGTCAGACTCATAGGCATGTGGGATAGGCGCAACAAACAAGGCAGACGCTGGCGTCCAGACAAGAGCTAGGCCGGACATTCAGGCGCTAGCCACGCCCGCATACAAATGCACTCTATTCGTGTTCGTAACCACAGACAAGTTGAAACAAACTCCCAACTGCAGTCTATGAAAACTAAACTTGCTTCTTTCAACTAAGCGAACTAGTGGTACGAAGTCATTTTTCATGGTTCGCAGTACCAGACGTCTCCATCAAATACGGAAGCAAAACGATGCTTTGCTTTGCTTGTGTAAAATGCAAAACGCTTTATTTGTCCACTTTTTCCACGTACAGAACCAATACCACTAGCTTCTGTACCACAGGAGCTAGGGTCCGGTTGGAATATAACTTGCGTAAGTGGAAAACAAAAGATCCAGCAAATGCTTACAAACTTGTACAGTACTAGCAGTCTACTGTACCAGGTCAATGCGCATCGATAAGGCTAGATGAGCAGAAGGAAGGAGAAAAAAGTAAAGACGTGCTAAACATTACAACACATAAGGCGAAATTAGCAGCAGCGTGTGCGTGTCCCGCCACACTTTTGATGGAAACCGGAGAAAATCTGAGGATCTGGTACTCTCCCGCTTCACTGAAACAACCTCACTCTAGAGGGATAACTCTCACATTTGATGGCAGGCTAGATTTTCAAGCAACAAAACATAACTTGTATACTTATATATGACAACAAACGAAGCTCCCAAAGTTAACAAGAAAGAACGTCTGACCTGTTGCGTCTAGGAGATTGAACCATTAGCGTTTGTGGGTCGCGGGGTGGTCATAAATCAATTAGCAAACCTACAACACCATCTTAGACTGTCGAGGATAAACAACAATGGAAGTTTGTGGAACAAGGATTAGAGTAAAAAGTAAAGATATACTTCCTTCATTCTGAAATACAAGATATTTGATAAAATAAGAAGTATATACTAATTAATTACTTTGGTTCTTAACTTGCTTAATTTCCCTAGCAATGCATAGATTGAAAAAGACTAGCAAAAGACTAACTTGTTAAGCAAATGATCCAATTTTTCAAAACCAAAGAGTCTCATTAATGCCAACACCGATGGTCTGGTTTTCCAGGCTGTGAGCACCTTCGGGTTACCAAAACTTTCAAACCTACGTACTACTATAGGCAGTATAACATTCGACCGAGGTGGGCTTCATCATAGTGTGCTTATAAATATGTAATTTGACTTCATCTTGATGCTACTTCAAATTGTTCTTTATGCCAAAAAGATAGAGTAAATGCAAGGTGGAGTTTTAAACTTTTTATGGATTCTCATATGTGTAATCCAACTAAAAAAGTGAGTATTTAGGTCCTTAATCTAGTGTACGCTTGAGTAAAGGTCCAAAGCCCGCAATGTCACCTCTTGATGCCTACATTGTTGTGCCGGTGTGGATGTAAATTGCGAAAAACAAAAACTCCCTCGCCTCTCTCTCCCCATCCACTCCCTCTTTCTCCTCCGTGCCACACACCACCTTCGTGCGCACTTCACCACTCTGCATGCAGCTATGCTCAACTTTCTCCTAGTCCTCGTTGGAGCCCCACGCAAGGCTGCCTACACAAGGACCAAGCTCCCAAGCGGGTAACTCCGTGGATAACCCTCGGGCTTTCTCAACGCGTAAGTTGGTCTCTGAGATCGCCTCTCCTGAACCGCTCCTCACCATCTTCACTATCGATCTTCCGTATCAAACGTTGTGGTCTCGTTCCCTCCGGTACAAGCTAGGCGGCCACACCACAGACATGGTTGGTGTGATCTTGCAAGATTACAAGCCCTTGGTGTACAACAATGGTATGCGCAAGCACCGACTGACCAGAGGTATACAAACCTCGCTAAACACTAAGCCTAAGCCTAGACAAAAATGCCAATATGGTGATCTAACTAACCTAAACACTATGCTAGTCATCTAGTAATTCATTAAGCACTTTTTGTGGCTAGAGCACTGAGAATGAGCCTCAACTCATTAGGGTTGTTCCTTAGCTCCAACAACCATCAAATGGCCAGGAGGGATATATAGCCTCCACCCTGAGATATAGTCGCTAGCCTTGGACTACCTTCATACAACACCCACCGGAAGGTCCGATGAGGTCACGAAGAAATCCAGTGCCTGTCATGTCAGCTAGCCATTGTGACTATCGATTGTCAACCGTTCGCACTTCTTTCCCCTGGTGCCTTTTCTCCGATGCAATATCAAGAAATCTAGTGCCCCCTCTAAACCTTTTGCATTACTTCTGCAAAGCTCCCCTTTTATCTAGAGCCTGCAAAAACCTTCTGCGGAGAATTTCGCCCAAGTGTTGGCCTAGAGCCTAAGCTTCGGTGCTGGCCATTAATGATCAGACCGTCGAGGTCCTCCCTGGTGGCCCTATTCTTTGGTGCCTCTGCCAAGGGCATCACACAAGAGAAACCAGTGCTAATGTGTAGAGTCGGTTTGGCTCTGTTCCTTCGTGTCTCTCGCATCTAGGTTTCTTCTTCTTGATGTCTTGGATTTCTTGCAAGTCTTCGAAGGTCTTCAATAGAGCTCCTCTTCATTCCTTGAGGTGTTGATTACTTGATCCTCAAAGGTCTAAATGATCATGTTGTCATTCAATCACATAGTAGATCCAACCCTAGGCACTGAATATCAATGGCCTAAGAACTTCTAGCCGAAACAAATTATCCCTGACAATTGTCTCGCCAGCCGTATTTCCCAGGTGGTGCCAACTAGAGATGAAAATGATACAATAAAGGCCTGTTTGGTAGAGCTTCAGCAAGATCTAAGGCCTCGTTTGGCACAGTTGCACTTCACTGGTGGAGCAAAAAAAATTGTTTCAGCTCCACAAGCAGCTCTATTGGTGGAGCTAAAGCTTTGGTAAAGCGCTTAGCAAGTAATAAAAAACAATGAATAGATCATAATGCCCTTCTTTTTTTCTCCTCTCCTATTTCTTTTTCTTATTCGCTTGTCCTTCATGGTCTTCCTTATCTTCTTCTCTGGCAGCTACGCGCCCCTGGTAGCCATGTGGCCCCTGTGACCCAGCTCACGCCCTGGTGGGCACATGTCCCAGTGACCTCGCTCGCGCCCACACCCTGGTCCTACAGCTCCGCGTCTGCCCCGGCGATCATGCCTTCATCCCTTGCCAAGGGTAAATTCAACCTTCGACACGTTCTGAGGTCCACAGTGCAAGTGGGAGCTAGGAGAAGCTAGTATTTTCAACTCCATTTCCCATCCACCCCTTTGTGAGAGCGTGTTTTCATGAGCTCCTCCTGTGGAGTTGTTTCATGCTACCCCATTTGGCACAAAACATCTTCAAACAGCTCCTGAAGCTGGTGGAGGAGATGCACCAAATAAGGACTAAAATGGCTCTAGTTCCAGCTTCTTTGGTGGAGCATTTTTATTTTTGGCTCCAGCTTTAGTTGTTAGAGGAACATTTGCCAAAACAACTTCTTAAGAGGCCAACTTCATACATGAATTCACTTATCATTGGGCTCACTCTTTTATTCCTCTCACCTCACAGATCTCTCTCACGTCCCCTGCGTCTCTCTCGCCCAACACCACCCCCAATCCTCCGCATCTCTCTCACCTGTCGCCACCCCTAATCCCCACACATGCCATCCTCCAATAGCGCTAAACTCCTCCACTGGCACCGGCCATCCTCCACTAGCGCCGGCGCCTCACCTACTAGCGAAGCAGCGGTGTCAGGGGTAGCGTATAGGGAAGACGAGGCCACGATGGTTCCTCCTCAACTCCTCCGGTGCCCAAGGATGGCAGGACCCACAAGAGCGAGTGGGAGCCGGGTGAAGCTTGATTTTTCAGCTCCTAAGTTGCGTTAAAGCTCCAGCCAACGGGTTTTGCGAAACTTCACACATAGAGCTGTTACTTAAGAGGTAGTTTGGTTGGTGACGTGGTGAAGCAAGCTCCAATTAGCGGTTTTGCGGGACTTTGGGTGTGTTTGCTTCATGGTGTGGCCTAGGGGTGCTCGCCTATGTAGGTTGATCCAACCGTCAAGCGCTGGAAATTGACAGCCTAGGGAGCTGCCTTGCCCATGCACCATCACCAGGGTTAGAAGCAAACAGGCCTTCACGCATAGAGTTGTTACCTAGAAGGTCGTTTGGTTGGTGACATGGTGAAGTGGCTCATCCAGCGACTGCCGGGTAAGCGCTTCCAAACGCGACTGCCATCCTAGCCAGTCACATTTCCCATGTGCCGAGTGCCGAGCAGGTTCCACAAATCACGAGGGCATGTACCTCGTAGACTCCCAGACTTGTACTTCTTCACACATCACATGTAAAACAATGGCAGGTCCATCCCAACCCCATGGCTATTGATCATGGTTCTGTTTGGATGCTTCTTCACACGTCACGTATAAAAAAAATGGCAGGTCCATCCCAACCCCAGCGCTCAACCTATGTCAGCAGTGCTTGTACGGGTGGATGCAATTGCATGAGTGGATGCAAATTGTTGGGGATGCTCGGTGGATGCAGGATAAGGGTGATGGATCCACACGTCAGTTCACACGCTAGATAGATTGTATCTGCTCTCGCGGTAACCAAACAGTATCTTTATGTTTCTTACATTCGCTCGCGCAACCACACCAAACACCTCTTCTAAAATACGGTTCCACTTATATATACGATCTTTCACCAACAAAACCAAAATATACTATCCAACCCCATCCACCAACCAAACACACCCTGTATGTACCAGAGTTACAGTCTTACAGACCACTCGAGCCTTGCACTAAGTACTGGGAAACATTACGCCTGCATCTGCTTGAAAATGCGCAGAAGATATCAAACTTCTCTCTTTTTTTCACTGAAACAAGATCTCAAGAGAAGCTACCCTGCTCGTCAATCCTATCTATATCTCAAAATTGTGATTCTTTACACTGCAACAAAATACGAAGATATTTGAAAAAAACAAAATACGAAGATATTTGCAAGTATACTGCGTCCACAATAGCAGCATGCCATCTCCAAAGAGAAGAAAATAGGTGGCAGGTACTCCAGTACTTCGAGGCTGTTTGGCACCCAGGGCCGGCCCTGAGTTTTTCGGGGCCCGGGGCAAAACCAAAAAACAGGGGCCCTTCTACGTACTCCCTCCGTCCCAGAAAAAGTGTCGTTTTAGGTTTTTCAGACATCGTGTTTGACCGTTCGTCTTATTTAAAAATTTTATGCAAATTATAAAATAAATAAATCATTATTGAAGTATCTCTAATGATAAAATAAGTCATAACAAAATAAATAATATTTATTAAAAAATTTTAAATAAGACGAACAGTCAAACACTATGTCTGAAAAACCTAAAACGACACTTTTTCTGGGACGGAGAAAGTACATGCTAGTCACAATACTGTATGTAAGGGCGTGTTTGGTTCGCATCCACGCGCTGCGCTGCACCTTCCGCATCACTGTTTTGGCACGCGTTTAGTTCGCGTCCGTACGTGCAGCGTGACCATGGCTCCTTAGTTAAATTTCTGCACCTCAACTTGCCAAAAGTTTGGCGACGAAATCATACGCCGCACTTATGGCGCCTGCTGTGGCTCGAGGCGCGTAGCCGCAGGCCAAATAGGCCAATATGTATGAAATGTTACTGACAAACACCTAATTTTATATGAACACAATATTCATAAAAAAATTTATATATATTAAATTACCTTCAAGCTAGTGTTATACCATACCTTCAAGCGAGCACGAGCTAGCCAGCAAGGAATCAGCAAGCTTAAGTGCTACAACGGTCAATTCCATCACCGGCCAACAAAGCACGCACATATTCATCCTGTTCGGCAGGCTGTTTCTGCGGCTTATAAGCCGACTGTGGTTGTTTTGCTATGAGAGAAAAACACCGTTCCACGGCTGATAAGCTGTGCTGATAAGCTCAGCCGAACAGGATGATTTTATCTAATTAAGTCACCGACATTTGGGTTTTGGGGCATACTGGATCACACTCATATGGAGCAGATGCAGAAGATCGCGTCTTGCGTTGCCGCCGCGCACGAGGACTCGAGGTTGAGTAAATGAGGAGTCGCGATTCGCGTATCCGGCAGGCCAGCTACTCTTCGGTGCTGGGCCAGTGGGGCTTGACTGTTGACAGGCCATACACATATATGATATACCTATAGTGTACATACTTGGAGTGGGGCCCCTTGGAATCGGGGGCCCAGGGCGACGGCCCCGCTTGCCCGCCCCTTGGGCCGGCCCTGTTGGCACCCGCTCTCGCCGGCTCCGGCTCCGGCTCCCTGCGCAGGTGCACTGCACAGCACTGTGCTGCACTGTAACGCGCAGCTGGCCGGCTCCGGCTTTGGCAAAATACAACTGCAAAGTGGAGGAGCCGGAGGAGCCAGCGTTTTGAGGGTCCGGCAGCTCCACGACAATACTCTGTTACAGTGCTCGGAGCCAGGGCTGCCGGAGCCCCTCCAAACAGGCCCCCAGGCCCTTAGAAGCAGAACTTCTGCCGCTGCAAATGATGGATGGACAAATATGAGATTGCGTACTTGGTACCATTAACTAGAAGAGGGGAGCATTAAAATGGTATGCTCTTGAAAGGAAAAGGCAAACTATACGAACGGCAGTTACTTACACAAAATTTGGCTGTCTGTTGTTGGTCAATATATGCAAGCAGCTCATCCTGCCGAATCAATGTCTCATACAAGACCTGCTCACGAGAGAAACAAATGTCAGTACAGGAAAAGTAGCATTTTCTATTAATTGTTTCATGAACTCCATGTATCAATCTAGGATTTCACTTCTGGTTCTGGTACAACAAAAATATCAAGAAATTTAGTGAACAGCCAAATTCTTGGATGTTAACTAACATGGCTGAGAAAAATATTATTACCTCACAATGAAGCTACAACATATACTTAAAATTTAAGATACCAAACTAGGGTCAACCTGGTAATCAGCTTACAGCTACTTTTTTTTCTTTAAGAAAACAAGAGTACCTTCTTCATAGAAATTAGTTCAGCTTCCAACACATCCACACGGTAAACGGAAGTATGTAACAATTCCTCCTTTTCAAATGGCACTTGGGGCGGCTTTGCTTCAAGTGTCTGTATCTTCTCCTCCAATTCACCAAGCCGTGTCAATACAGATGTAAGGGTGCCATTTCCCGTATATCCTTGACGGAAGTCAGCACTATAGTGGTCACATGTGATGGCCTGGTTTGAGAGCCTTTTGGTCACTAGGCTCAGGACAGAACGGAGGAATGCCAACAAGCTCAGGACTAAGACTGTTGACCACGCGACAATTCGAGTTTTAAGTCCTCCCAATGTTGCCGGTATATTTCCCAAGGAGAAAGAACCTGATGAAGCATGCATAAAGAATCAGTCAATGTAACTCCCAAGCTAACTTAGTAGCTAATCCTAAATAATCTTAAAAACCAGTCGAAATTGCCCAATATGCACCAATATTTGAGATTTAGACTGTTCAGCACGTGTAGTATTGTATCTAGTTAGTCTCAATGCAGTTGGTCACAAATCACAGGATCTCAATAGGAGTCTAGTCTATGAATGACATGATCACATAAAGACCTGAGCTGGACGGCGTCGAGCTGTTTCTTGGATTGGAGCATGCATCCACGACCTTGTCAACAGCAGGGATGCTATCCCCTGTAATGGGAGGGGCATCAGATGAGGAAGCATGTCCTGGAAATTTTGACTGTAAACAGCAAAACATCTATCGATCATTACATTGATCAATTAAAAAGATTATAAAGAGTTCAACCATTAAGAAGCAGTAACCCAAAAAGGACATTTATATATGCAACTGAATCATTTGAAGTCATAAAACCTGTAGGATAGCATACTTATCATTGACTCTGCAGATGCTCAAAGAGTAAAAGGATACTTGCCTCATCCACATGGGTCAAATTAGGGCTTATGGGATCCACTAAAGCCATTGGAGAAGAAACATCTTCCACCTCAGAAATAGATTCGGCAGAGGCATCATTGCCTTTTTCCTGCTCCTAAGGGGCAAAGATTTATAAGGTAAATAATGGAAATCTCAAAAAAGATGTTCCAAGTAACGTCCATGTAAAGCAGGCTTACAGTTGAGTGTTCAGTACAACCAACTTCCTTCTGATTTATGCTTGATACAGCAAGAACTTGCCGAACATAGTTTGCCTCACCATTGATAACCCTCTGGGAATTGAAGCCTTTTATTTCAGTATTATAAAACAGGACAACTAGTCAGAATGATGAGGACAGCACTAGGAAAATACCTTGACAATTTCAGGATCCTTCCAAGGGCCTTTATCTGATTTCGGACAACCTCCATACTCTTCACACCTGCACTTGCCCCCAAGAAATTCTGGGAGTTCACTGAAAAATGGAATTGAAAAACATTAGGATGGAATCCAAACAGAAAAACAGTTAACAGGATTTGAGATCCTAACCTGCCATCAATTATTTCAAGTAATTTAGTTTGGTACTTGTTTCCGAGGACCTTGATGTGGAAAAGATTGGTGAGAATCAGTATATATAAACCAAAAACTACACATGAATAGTAAGATAAGACCGTAGCAATAAACAGTAGCAACCATACATGAATTTTTGAAGCAGTTTCTGGATCAAGAAATGATTTTATTGTACCCCATAACATCTTGAAGCCTTGGCCAGCATTTATGATGTAAAGTTGGTATAAGGTCTGCAAGATCATTCACAATGCATTAGAAAATTACTTCCCTGTATAGGCCCAGACAAAAATGGTGAATTCATGAGCAGCGATAATTGAAAAGGAACCATGTACATTAGGTAGAAGAGATAACCAGCGAGGCAGGGAAGTGACGGAATAGTGAAAAAACTAGTACTGAAGTTGGGAATAACATACTTCTGGATAGTTGTCATTGTTGATCTTCTGCAACCGCATAATTAGCTCTCTTGCATCTTTCGAGAAGTTCTTTAGGCCCTTGACTTACAAAAACAAGTTAATTGCTACTCTAACCCCTTAAAGTAAAGTTTGTTGAGGGGAATGTTGTAAATAAAAATCACATACCACGCCTTTCACATCCAATATCGTAGTAGATGAGTCTATGTGCCTTTTCGCAGCAATAGAACAAGCTGGAAACCTCATCTGGAGACATCTCTCAAACTCCTTGACATGATATTTTACATAGCGGTCAATAGTTGTGATTTGCACTAGTTTGTTGGTATCAACTTTCCCAATTAGTTCTATGTAAACAGGCCTTCCCTCTTTGTCCACACCATGATAAAACTGCGGATAGTACTTCACAACTTCATCTAATTCAGTGTAGTCAAATTCCTAAAGGACCAGATTAGACTTTTAAAATTAAACAAAAAGAAATAATTACACTACATATATCATGGTATATTAGATAATTAGCTTTACCTCTATATTGTCAGCACCAAATTCCTTCCTCCATCTAAGCATCTCTGACCACATATGCTTTGCTTTGTCAATATTAAATTTCCTTGCTTTCAGGAACCTACATGTAAAAGGCATATATAGAAAAAAAAAGTTAAACCAAATAAGGAGGCAAATTTCTATTCATGAGATTTTTTCATATAAAAGATATTGTGCAGGAAGTAAAAACCTGACAGAAGAGAAGAACCAAGGAACTTAAGATGAGCAAATGCAATGCAGCAATACCTCAACATCGTGTGATAATCATCGTGGTGTTCTGGCAACAGGCCCTCATCAAGTAAACATTGGCGGAACCTTTCAACAGTCTCCAGCTCTTGAACATCTCTTATGTCTTCTATTGAGGCTACATGGTTATCATTCTTGGTTTTACTCTTTCTCCTTAAGGAATGCCTAAATTTATACCCTGCATTAACTGCTCTCTTCTTCAAAGAGCCCTTTTTGGGCTTTCTTTCTCCTTCTGAGTTCTCTTCATCAGAATTGCACTCTCTCTTTTCGTCACTGTGTTCATGACCTTCATGACCTGCACCCAAAACTATTTCAGCATTCCGTGTATCAACCAAATTGAAATCAGAAATCAGTATAGCATAGCAGTCATAACAATCAGTAGGCAAATAGAAAATTGCCATGCTTCGCAAAGAACAAAATTTGATACTACAACTATAAGTCGTTCATACGCAATAGACAGCACTGTAAGGGTTGAAACTCAATGCCCCCTCCCGCGGGCATCAATTTAGCAGAAATATTCTCATCTTTTTGAATCAAAGTACCGAATTTTGAAGTACACGTTTGTTATTTTGAGTTCGTCAATCAATTATCAGGTTCTAGCAGTCAACTGTCAATATTGAACCCAACAGAAGGAAATCTTTATATCCACTAAAAGCGGAGTTACAACTGAACCGATGAACCAAAGTAGCGAGACCGCCCCCACTCTCCAACCCCAACATCGAAGAAACAAGAAAGCACAAGGCGTAAGGGAATCATCAAGAACATGCAGTTAACAAACGCATTTTGGCACTCACTCGGCGTCGCGAGACGGTCGATGGTTGCCGACATTCTTCTCCGCAAGCCCCAACCCGGGTGTGTTTCCTCTGTTGGGATTCCAATTCCAGAGCCCTCGCTACGACCCTAACCCCTAACGAATGGGGGCTCTCGATCGAGGAGTAAACAAATGATGGATTGCTCCGAATCTAGTTTTTTTTCTAAGCGAAGAATTTTGAAGATTTTTCCGAGCGGAGAATTTTGATACCTTTTTGGGAGGGAGGGGAAAAGAAGCTTCTGCTTTCCCTTCATCGGTGGAGAGAGGGGAGAGGTGGAGGGTTACACGGTTCCCGGCTGGACCAGGTCCATGGGCTCCGAAGTGCCAGGAGGTGGCCGTTACCGGCACGTGAACATGCCACGTGTCTGATGATGAGGGCTCTGAGTCCATCGTCCCGTGCCCTGGCGTACCACCAACAGACGCGCAAATCGTGAAGGGTAGCGTAGAGCGGTGTGGGCTGCTGACTCTTGAGGGCGTGCACGTAGACCTTCGTTTTTTCTCGTGAAGTGTTGTGATATGTGATGCGAACGTGTAATCAGCGGCAAAGCTAGTGCAAATTAGAGGGTCATATACTTGACTTGTGGGTGCATAGATTTATGCTATACGTGGTGTATATATGGTGAAATTGTTTTTATAAATGGGCGGTGCATTTGCACCCACTGGCTTCTAGCAGACTTTGTCCTTACTTGTAATCCGAATTCGGAGGTAGCAACTCGGCGGCTTTGACGGTTTAAATGATTTTTAATGGATCTATTCACCGTCTAACCCAAAAGTCAAAATTAGAGTTCAATTTGATCTTATATTCTCATAGAACATAAATTTTAGATAGCGAATATAAATCTAGATTATGGTTAAGAAAATAAGGAGTATTTGAACTTTATTCTCATAGGGTGTGTCTGGTTCGTTTCCTAGACAAGTTTGGCTAGCAAAATTAAGTCAGGCTAGCCTTAGCCTGCTCCAACTAAGTCAATTTCTGCATTATCTTAGCCTAGCTACACACATGTTTTGTTTAGTTGGTTGATTTGCTTTGCATAGTGTCACCTCTTCTTTGAGCTGGTGAGTTCACCCCCTTTGAGGCATTTTGTCAAACAACTGGTGGGCACGTCCCTCGCCGCCGTCCTCCTCCTTGCCGAGCAGTCGAGCACCTCGCTGACCTCCCCGACCGCCGAAGCTGCAGCGCCAGCACTTGCGAAGGGAGCGAGCGCGGCCGCCGGAGTTGCAGCGCCACCACCTGTGGGCCACCATCCCCGACGACAACCCCGCAGCACAGCAGGCACCTGACTACGGCTGTTTGAGTTCTGCCCACTGCCGCCGCTGCCGGAGGCAGGCTTGTTACCGTAGGAGGGCGCGCTGGGGTAGCCATCACGGGAGGAGACGGCGTCAGCGACCTCCTCCCACTGCGGGTGGAGTTCTTGAGAGCTGCAAGCAGAAGGTTGAGGCCATGGAGGCGTTGAAGTTCCCGGTGGCGTTCCAGCAAGGTGAGGACGGGGTTGCTGTTGGGGTGGTGGCGGTGCCGGCGCCGCTGCTGACGGCGGTGATGGTTGCGGCGGAGGGAGTGTAGGCGGCGCGGATGGGATGCAGCTCTGCTGCGGCGTGCCGCTGCCGCGCGCAAGCCGCGGTGCTACTGCGGGAGCTCCTGGCCATGGTGGTGGCGACCGACAGCGACCACTGCTGCTGCCTCGCTGGGGGCCGGCTTCGTCGGGCTTGGAGGCGCCGCTGCGCTGGTGCCTGGAGGGCCGCGTGGGGTCGCGACGGGGACGGAGCACACGGTGAAGACACAAAGCGATGACGAGAACGGCAGGAGGCGGCTGGCTCAGGCCTGGCCCGAGAAGAATCACCAATTCGGTCGTTCGACTTGGGTCAGGCTTTGGGCATACGGCTGGCTAATGCTAGCCAGGCCCTAGGCCCTTGCCAACGAACCAAACAGCCAAAAACTGGCCCAAGGAAGCTAGGAGCTAGGTTGGGCTGGCAACCAAACACACCCATAACATTTATTGTTGCATTTGTATAGTGAAAATCTTCGGTAGATAGTTGGATTCTAGAATATTATTTTCACCGCCCGCGCTTATACCCTATACCGTCTGCGCCTTGGAAAAATATTAGCCACTGCTCCTTTGTTTAGTTGCATACATGTCTTGGAAAATATCAGCCACCGCTCCTCTCTCATGCCTCCTTGCCAGCATGCCTCCAGGCTTTGACACTAGCTACTACCTCCATCTCTCTCTCATTTCGGTGCAGGCGAGTGTCCTGACGTGGCGATGCAGCGGTCTCGGCGTGGCCTCAACACGAGCGGGCCACGACGCGGAGGCCTAAGCAGCCCTCGACACGGCGACGCAACGGTGCCGACGACCCTAGTCATGGGTGGACCAGCAGGCCCAGCACAAGTGGCTCCCGGCAGATCTAGCTCCCTCTCCCAGTCATGCAGGCACTGCCTTCTTGCCGCGTCATGCAGCCACCGGCCAACCGCCTACCAGCATCGCCGGGCCGCTGCCTTCGGTGAACTCCACACGCCGACGAGCCTCCATTCTCCCAAGCATCAAGGAGATGTTGCGATGCGCTGAAAGTGCATGTTGCAAGCGTATATTTGAATTTCAGATGTTTCAGAGGTATGTTACAAGTGCTTCATACGAATGTTGCAAAAGTAGATCGGAATGTTGCACATGTTGAATATGTTTGCAAGTGTTTCAAATGAATGTTTCAAGTATTTGTTCAAAATGTTTCATCTATTTCAGACCTATGTTGCAAGTGTTTTGATCTAGATGTTTTATATGTTTTACACATATATTGCAAGAGTATATTCCAATATTTCATCTGTCTTCAGTCTTATGTTGCAACAAGTGTTTTCATGTTGCAAGTGTTTTATCTGGATGTTGCATATGTTGCAGTGGCTATACACGTATGTTACAAGTGTATGTTTCAATTGTTTCAGCTATTTCAAACGTATGTCACAAGTGTTTTATCTGGATGTTGCATATGTTACAGTGGCTATACACATATGTTGCAAGTTTATGTTATAAATATTTTACCTTTTTCAGACGTATTTTGAAGCAAATGCTTCATGTTGCATGTATTTTCATTAGCACGCGAGGGAAGCAAGCGCAAACGAAGGAGGTCCCCACGTCCATGCGCATCAGTAGGTGCAGGCGCACACCAGCATGCAGCATGCAAGCAACAACACGCAAGCAGTGGCATGAGGAGTATATGGGCGGGCATTCGGATGTGAGGAGCGGAGAGAGGGAGAGAGTAGCAGGCACACACAAGCAGCGAGCGAGTAGCATGCGAAGTACGCGAGCGGCATGTAGGGTTGAAAGGTCCTACTATGGCCAGAGAGGGTGAATAGCCTATTAAAATTCTATAAAACACTAGAGCAACTTGGTTAGTAAGACAAATGGCAAAATGCAAGTTTTGCTCTATCTCTACAAGGGTTGCAAGCCACCTACCCAATCAATTCTAGTCACTATGATCTCTAGGCACACAATTAGCTATGTCACTACTTGCTACTCTAGGTGAACAAGGCTAGCAAGAAAAGTTACACTAACAATCTACACAAGAGAGCTAAACACTCAACTTTGCGGGAAAGAAAATGAGAGGTCAAGATTGTTATACCGCCGCGTAGGGGATGAACCAATCACCAAGATGATAACCAATTAATATACCAAGAGAATACCAGATGGCAAGAGATACAAGTATTTTTCTCCTAAGGTTCACGTGCTTGCCAGCACGCTACGTCCCTATTGTGTCGACCAACACTTGGTGGTTCGGCGGCTAAGAGGAGTAGCACGAACCTCGTCCAACTCATGGACACCGCAAGAACCTACCCACAAGTGAGGTAGCTCAATGACACACGCAATCCACTAGAGTTGCCTTTAACGCTCCACCGGGAAAGGCACAAGAACCCCTTACAATCACCGAGAGGTGACCAAGAACAATCACCAACTCTTTCCATAACTCCGCTGCACCAAGCCGTCTAGATGGCGGCAACCATCAACAGTAACAAGAACTCCGCAGCTCAAACGATCCCCAAGTGCCACTAGATGCAAACTCACAAGCAAATACACTAGGAATCACTTCCGATCTTACTTTGATGATGAATCAAGGATGGACATGAGTGGAAGGTATTTTCTTAGGCTCACAAGGATGTCAAGTATGTCAAAGTGCCAAGAGAGTTCCCCAAGAGCCGGCCGCCAACTATTTATAAGCGTCCTCAAAGAATAGAGCCGTTAGGCTCAATAATGTGTCTCCCTCGAGTTGACCGGACGAGCCAGTCGAGTTGACCGGACACAGCTCCAGCGTCTGGTCGCTACGAGCCAAGCCTGCGGATGGGCGCCACGTGTCCCTATTCAAATTTCAGGCGTCGATCTTCAACAGTCGTGAAGCTAGTCAACTGCACGGTCAAAGCATTGATCGGACGCTCAGGTCCATCCACTGAACTCAGCTCCACGCGGCGTCCGATCGGTTTTAGAGAGCTCTCAGAACACAAAAATTGTGACCGGACACGTCCGGTCGAGGTCGACCTGACGCGCCCAGCGTCCGGTCAGCTCAACACTTCTTCCACGCGCTTGCGCTCGGATAACGTCATCACGCCAACTGATGATGAACAGTGAACCGGCAGCGTCCGGTCCATTGCGTCCGACGGCCCTCAAAAGGTGACCAGACGCGCCTGTGCACATTTGCCCTACGTCTGATCAGAGCTCGCCTCCTCGGCCATCTGCATCATGCTAGTCAACACTGACCGAACGCTGGGCCAGCGTCTAGTCACTGCGTAACCAGCGTCCTGTCAGTGTTTCTCAGCGAGAAACACCTCCACGACTTCGCCACCTTCTCAACCCTTGCTTAAATGTGCTAACCACCAAGTGTATCACCTTGTGCATATATGTTAGCATATTTTCATAAATATTTTTAAGGGTTATGTTAGCTCACACTAGGTCCTAATATATATGCTCATATGAATTCACCTCGTGGCACTTGATACCCGTTTCAACCATGAAATTCCCCTCTTCATAGTACGGCTATCGATCCTAAGTCACTCACACCCTCTATAATGTCTTGAGTGCAAAACAAAAACCTATTGATACCTTACCTTGATCAACTTATTTTTGTTTTTCTCTTTCTTCTTTTCCAAGTTGAGCCCTTGATCATTTTGTGGTCAATACTATCATCACCATGATCTTTCTCTAGGCTCCACCACTTGGCAAGTACCAACCTCATCTAATCTATACACTCAACATAGAAGTTAGTACTAGGGTTTCATCAATTATCTAAAACCAAATTAGGGACTTTCAGGGGGCGGGCGTGAGCATTTGGAGGGGTGCTAGCATCCGTAGATGCTAGCCACGACCCACCCTGTCAGCCTGCCTCATGTGCCTCAGGCGCTAGGTACTCCCTCCATCTCTCGCTTTTCTTCCCATTATTATTTTTTTCCTAGACTAGAAGAGTCCTTTGCAGACCCATCCTACTTTTAATTACTAGTTGGGGAGCTTTTTTCCTCAATTGACTACTAGATAGTACAAAGGATAATGAGAGTCTAATATAGGTATATGTTAAACCCTCGGATTAAGAGGACAACAGTCTGGCTAACCCCCGACCAATTCTTCTAATCGGTCGAGGGCTCGGGGGCTACTCCATCGGGTGCATTCGCACGCACCCGGAGCAAACAAGGGACGACTCAAAGGGCCGCTGTCACACCCCAAAATTCCTATTTTGGGATGTGACTCAGAAAACACTAAATAACATTAAATGGTTTCATCATTTTTCTAAAATTTTCTCAACTTTAGTTAAGTTGTTGACATTTATATAGTGGAAAAATGTGGGTTCCTAAAATTTTTGCAATTCAACTTAGTGGTTTGTTGCATTCATGCAGTTGCATAGTATTTATGTTTGAAAAATGAATTTAATTGTTTTCAAGATACGCTTAGCGTTTGATCCCAACCTCATCTTTCCAAACATCATGTCCAATCTCTAAAAACTCTAATCAAGTCTTTTGCCGACATCCTACAAAATACTAGCCCAACCTGTTGTCTCATTCTCTCCTTTCTTTTCTTTCTCGAGCTCCTAGTCAATTTGATGATGTCCATGAATTCTTCGGGCCAATCTTTTCTCCCCTCTCATCTATTCATACAAATGAATCTCAAATTGAGTTGAAGCCCGCACTTCTTTCTTTTGCTAATGGACCAAACCCAATCCTTGTTGCCCCTTCTACTGTCTCATGCCTAAATCCATAATCTCAGCCCACTTTCAAACCAGCCTTGTACCTCCTCTTCTCGCTAATGGATCAAGCCGAGAGTGTCTTCTTTTGCTTTGCGCCAAGTCCGGATCAGCCCAACACACCTCTCTTTCCTTCTCCCAACTCCTGGCTACCCTTATCCCTCTCTTTCACATCAAGATGCAACCCCCTCTCTCATGGTGTCACCCTCCTCTTCCCTCCCATGCAGAAATAATAGAAGCACATAATGCCTCCTTTAATATCTTGGACCTACATCAATATTCATCACCCTTCACCTCTAATATCGCCTCTTAACTCTGTAATGAAGTGCATTGTAAAGAGCAGCTCTTTCCCATGGCCGGCCACATCTTCCTATTGCTCTCACGCCTCTCTCTACTCATGCAAATACTAATGCATATATTCCTTCCTCTCTTAATTACTAAACACACCTCTCTTATTTGTGCTCCTTTACTTCATCAATTTCTCTCTTCCTCTTCATTTGCATGCATGCAGCAGCTAGTCATGGAGAAGCCTCCCCTCTCCTCTCTATGGTGCCTTCTCCCTTTACTCTTATGCAAAAACAACAACACTAAGTTTCTACCCTTAATTCCCTTGCCACACCTCTCTTTAATCCTCTCTTAACATCACTCTTCACTCCATTGGTTTCTCTTGTTATGTTCAGCAGCATGCATGCACAAAACCGCCAGCCATATCTCTTCCTTCCTGCCATATTCCCTCCTCCCTGTGGTGCATATTCCTATTCTTCCATGCAAAAATTGCAGCGAATGTTCCTCCCTTAATTCCCTTTACAAGCCCCTTATTATTCTCCTTTACCACTCTCAAACTGCAGGAGTGAAAGGCTCATGAAAACAGCCATGCATCTTTCCCTCTCCCTCTGCAGAACAGATGCACCTCCTCTCCCTCTCCCTTCACGTTCTGCACACACACAACAGAAGGACGCCCCCATCTCCCCCCCTCCCACCTCCATGGAGGCCCCCTTCCTCTTTCCTTCCTCCCTCTCCCTCCTGTCCATCAAAATGCAGTGCCCTCACTGTGACGAATCCGTGTTGCCGCTGCACGTCTATCCCCGTCACCGGAATCCCAGAATCCTTTGCATCATGCTGCGGTAAGCGTCATGGCCTTCTCTGTTCTTTCATTGAAATCATGTTCACCATGCCCCCTCTCTGTTGTGACGCCCCAGGCAACACCATGGCGCTGCAGCTCTTCATGGAGGCCATCCCGGTGCGCCTTGTCGTCTCCTCAAACCTGCAGTAGCACCTCGCTGATCATCATCGCCGTTGTTTCTGTACAGCACATGGTGAGGTCGCCCTAGCTTATTCCCTCTCTGATCTTGCTGCTCTTGCACATCTCATCCATCTCTTTGATCTCTCGTGCGGTGTAGATCATCACTAAAGTGGAATTGGCGATGTCCCGATGATCATAGGCCCTATCTTCACCCATCATCAACTCCGGCTGCCATCACCTTCATCTCCAACTGCTGCTAACCCTAATGTGAGGACCCCCATCATCATCTCCATCTTATTTTCATGTCACTTTCTGTAGAACACGTGCCATAATCTACATGTGGTTGAATTTCGGCGAAGTTTCCTCACAATCATGTCTTGTCCCTTGCGGACAGCAGTGCTGTTGTCTATTGGCATTCATTTTCCCAATGATCTAGCGCTTCTATCAACGAGCCCTTTGATCATGGTTTAGATCTTGAAGATGCACATGTCTTAACAAAAAAGTTTGGCCAAACAATCCAAGATGAAAGACATATAATCGTTCTTGTGCTTGCTGCCTTTGCTGTCTTGTAGCAGTGCTGCTGCCGGTTGGCATACGTGTTCCTGTAGTTTTATCACTCCAGTGGTCATTCCCGTGGACCCACACGTGTATCACATACTTGCACATGGTTCTTCATAGTTGATCACCCATCGGACCAGCAGAGACCATGTTTTTGTCAGCTTTCACACTCACTGCTCTGCTGTCCTAGCAGCTGTGCAACGCTAACTTGTTTTGGTGTTCCCCATCAAACTAGCATTCTTGTGACCAAACCCTTCATCTAGCATGTAAATCATATCCTTGCACATTACTCTACAAGTTATGCAGGCCATTCATGCCATGATGGCGGAGATATCGAGTCCATAATGCTTGCTACCCCTGCTATCCAAACAGCAGCCACACTGTTCTGCAATCTCGTTTGCCTGCCGACCGAGAGTCCAAACATCATGCCCTTTTGCCATAACATACTCCATACTGTCCATAACAGCTCCACAAAATGTATCGCCAATTGGTTATACAAATATCATGCCTTTGATGATCAAAACCCTTGCTATCAGCCGACATACACGTCTTGTGTGCATTAGTCGCTATAACTGCTTGCCCCGCTGATCTAATATGTGTCTCCATGCACTGGTTGACCATGACGTGTCCTCATATATACTCGATATATATCCAGCAGCACTGACTCATATCTCAAAGGAGTAGTTAGTACACAATATATCTGTTAAACATTCTTGCTGGCCTTGCATCTTCCCTTGCTTTGCCCTCATCAAGTTCTAGCCATCCAACCACTACCAGTTCATTGACTTGTCACTTTCTATAACAAGTGAGCCATTATCTCTTAGCCAAAACCTATCCAAAGCTCCTATTCCCAAATCCATGACTTTCCAGTGGCACCGGTCGGCTGACCGACAGATGGCATGCCTTTGTATGTCTCACTTATATATTCCCCAAAATCATGTATTCATCAGAGCCTCAACCTCTGTATAAGTTTCCTCTCATCAATCATGCATAGTCATCCCGTGTGATCTAGCCCTTAAATCTTCGTTATGCTTACTTCATTCTTCATAATGTCCAATCCATCTTGTATACAATCCTCTGATCAATTGCCCTTCATCTATAAATCCACATGCTTTCTAAATCTTTCAAGTTAGCCCACATACATCGTGTCTATTCTATCCCTATCATTTATCAAACCTTCTAGCTTCTACCTTCGATCTTTCACATTCTTTAATCGTAGCTCCGTTTAGTTGTTTTGCGCTCAACGGTCATAGTTACAAACCCTACATGTTTAAAAATCTTTATGCCCTGCTGTTGTAATGATTGGTGTACTATTTCTAGGTTTGTTTAAGATGCATGTTTTGGTTGCTGCTGACGTTAGAGTGGAGCTACATGAGGAGCAGATCTTTGAGAAGCGGAACCATCAACAAGTGTTTACAAGGCAAGTGTAACATGAGTTCCCTTGTTACCCAATAACTATTTAATCACCTTTTCATGTGCATGTGTCTAATATGATAAACCCCTAAGGACTTTACCTAGAACCTTTGTTATCTTGAATTCCTTGTTTACCTTGGGTTATGCATATGGATAGTTTGCTTAGTTTGCAATCACCAAACCATATGATGTTAATATTGACTAATGGATTATGGAATTAATAATAAAATAATGCTTTTTAGCAACATGGATAGAAGGGGGCTAGAGCATTGGGCCTTTTTGGGTGCTCTAGTCTGCCCTCCGTAAGGAATGAATCTTAAAGCGGCAACCTAGGACTTACAGTACAACCACGAGAATCACATGGCTCTGATCTTAATCAAGTAACTAGTACGTCTCTAGCTTGTTAGTGGTTACCGAAAGGCGCAAGAGGAGGGTGCCTCGTGGTGTATAGTTGTTTTCCTGCCTTGGTGTGTACAGTGCGGCGACCACATGTGCCTCTCGAAGGAGGACATCTATGCACACTTGCCGCTGAACCTCGCGGTGTCTAGTGAAAGGTTACATAGTGATCCCTGCTGACTTACCTTGAAATTGAGTCAAGAAGTTGGCCACCTCGGGCAAAAGGCAATCACGACTCGTGGGTAAAGATGTACACACTCTGTAGAGTTAATAAACTGTTATAACAGCCATGCTCACGGACACGAGCGGCCTAGATCCTTTTCGAGATAGATGGTTTTATGGATGGTTTGGGTGATAATTAATCTTGATGTTAATTATACTTTCACCATGGGAACTTAAGCATAACCTAGCAACATAGGTTTAATAAATAAAATATGACCAACTAAAAGTGCTTACCGTAGTTCAGCCATGTCCAGCCTTTTGAGCCTTGCATCCCCTCATGTTATACTTGTTGAGTATGGTGTGCTCACACTTGCTTTACAATCAATAAAAATCCCGGATGGGTACCAGATGGTGGATCAAGTAAAGAGTTTCATGCAGAGTCCATCAGTACTAGGCGAATGCTTCCCCAGTCAACCGTCCCTGTGGAGTATGGAGTCCGAAGAGAAGATTAAGAATAGCTTCTGCTATGCTTTTGTAATAGTTGTAAGTCTTGTTGTAACTATGTTCGATATATAATAAAGCATTGTTATTGATATTCTCCATATTTGTTGCTATATGTGTCGTGTGGACATCCTGGGCACACATATAGTTAGCGCTTGGTATTCTTTGGAAATCGGGTGCGACAAGACGGACCCACTCCTGAGGGCCTCGGTGTTAAAGGGGCAAGATAAGAAGGGACAAGTCCCCGCTCGAGACGCCCTAACTCAGGAGCTCGGCCAATGCATAGGGAGTTCCTGACCCAGGGGAGTCCTAACCGAGCAAGAGCCCCCGCGGTTGCCCCAAACTTGGCTCGGGTTGGACGCTCACCCCTGGCAATGCCGGAAGCAAGCCTCGTAATCTATCATGCGCGTAAAGCCTAACATGTGCAGAATAGTAGAAGCGCCAGGCCACCTTTCCATTCCACTGTCACGATGTGTTGTCGACCACTCCCTCGATAGGGTCACGATCGGGGTGTTGTAATGGTACTTATTTCGTATCATCAGTATTAGTACTTATTTTGTAGATTTTTTTCGAGTACTACAACTTTCATCTAGACTATTTCTCCATCCGAAATCATTTGAAAAAATTGAAAAAAAATGATTTCAAATATTTGTACTAGTGACAGGTTAAGAAAATCGTCTGTTTAAATGCATTTCTATTGGAAAGTCTTTTAAGCCACAAGTAGAAATCCGATTTATGTACTGGCGGTAAGCTTAAGAGAACTATCAGTGTAAATAGAGGATATGTACTGGCGTTCAACTTAAGAAAACTGTCAGTAGCTAATTTATGTTGGCGGTTCATAGCCATGGGCCGGGCCTATGATTCTGTTTCTATTGGAGCCTGTTCTTTATGAGTCGCCGTAAAAAATCGCTTAGGGTCGACAAAAACTATTTCTGTACCAGTGATGCATTCTATTAACGAGGGGTTTATTTCTTTAACTAGCATGGTTCACCTTTAATAAATAGAGGTATACGAGTAGTTTTTATTAAGCACCAATCTATCCTAATAATTCTAAACATCAAGTAATTCAGAACAGAGAGAATCAAGATTATCCTCTACAATGTCGAGTCTGATGGGTACTTTGGTCATTTCGCATTTCACAATCTTTCTACAAGTTGATAAGAGGTGGATTGCTAAATTGTTGAGAATATGTAGCGCCCATATTGCTAAAAGCTTTCCTATCCATAAATTGGAAGGTTAAACAAACATGCCCGTACTGTGCCATGCAGAATGCAGTAATATCACCACAACTTCGATATATTAGAAAAACGCTACTCACACAGAACGAGAGATTCTATCCGTGCACCGTACGTGCTCACATCCAGGAGAGTTTTTTTTGAAAGTAACATCCAGGAGAGTTCCTCAAACGAGTTCAACGCCCTTGCATGCCATGATCCTGGGAGATTGCACGCACCTTAAGTTCTCGCGGTCAATCTCGTGTGATTATTGCGCGCACGTTGCTGGCATGTGGAGCTTCATCAAGGAGCAGCATGCATGCTTAGATGCCTGGTTTTTGTAACGTGAGGTCGTGCTCCTCGCGGATAGCATATAAAACTTGGAGGCATTTGACCTTGACGCGTATATAAATTGGTCGCGCCAGGATGCTTGAGCTGCGCAACAGCAGGCAGGTATGGCCTGCACCTAGGAGTCACTAGTCAGAAGCAGGTCGAGCTAGCGCGATGGGGACAGGAGCCGGCCGCGTCTTCCTCCTCGCCTTGGTGCTGCTCTTCGCTCTGCAGACGACGCCGGCGTCGGCTGACAAGAAGGCAACGCATGATGCCATGATGCTTCCTTTGTTATCTACCTTTTGCCTCCTCGTCATGTTCTTCGATATGCATACAGATACAGTGTTAATTAGTACTGATCTGATTTACATGCCTGCTGCAGTCGTGTGTGATCTTCTTCAGTGCTTTCCCGGCCTCCCTTAATGCGCTGCTCGCTACAATCACCAATGAGCGGGGTTGAGACTCTTAGGCATCGTTGAGAAAGAAATGCGTGCTCATTAGCTACGGCACGAAATGCAGCTTCACGATCCTGCCGTACGACCTGCGGGCCATCAGCGGGGTCGCGCTGCAGATTGACGAGAGCTTCCTGCCGCTCCTCCGACGTATGTTTTGTCTGTCTCTGGTTCTCACCGACGGGTTTTATGCGTCGCGCTGATGCATGTTCCTTTGCTTTGGTTCAGAGCTCCCCGGCGTGATAGCCGTGATCCCGGACACCCTGTACAAGCCCCACACCACGCACTCGTGGGACTTCCTCGGGCTCGCCAGCGACGGCGAGATAACCCCCGCGTGGTCGTCGGCGAAGCTGGGCGTGGACACCATCATCGGGGTCATCGACACAGGTAATACTGATGCACATCGGCTACTCCATGTTCTTCAACGTCAATAAAGCACAAATAGTAAACAGTAGGACGGATGGAGTCACTGTCTCACTGATATAATTCGGCAAATCTCTTGCCGACCTTTTGAAAAAAAAAATGCACGACAGATTTCTTGGCCATCTCTACGAGTACAATGATTTGCTTCCGATCCGAACTACTAGTAATTAGAATCACATCCCAGCAATAGCGTCTCTAAAAGGTCAACTCGAACGTGACAAATCGTAACAGCGGTCAGATATTGATTCTTGAGTTACCGATCTGAAGCTTGTTGTGATAATATTGTATTCGCTGCATGCACGACGAAGGCGTATGGCCGGAATCCCTAAGCTTCCAAAACGATACCATGCCGGACGTCCCATTAGGTCGTTGGCGCGGCACATGCGAGAAAGGCAACGACCCGACCTTCCAGTGCAACAGGTAGCGCCAACAAACAACTAGGCACAGGGTCTCCGTTCTCCGGCAGGCCGGGGGAGCCCAACGTTCTGCGTGTGAAAAACCTGACGCCTCGTACTCACGTACACGCAGGAAGCTGATCGGCGCGAGGTTCTTCAGCGAGGGCATCCAGGCGTCGCGCGCCCTGGGCGACGGAGGAGGCCAGCAGCAGCCTAGCCAGGCGGACCTGTCGTCGCCGCGGGACTACGTGGGGCACGGCTCGCACACGCTGTCCACCGCGGGCGGCTCCTTCGTCCGGGGCGCCAGCGTGTTCGGCCACGGCAAGGGCACGGCCGCGGGCGGCGCGCCGGGCCCGCGCGTCGCCATGTACAAGGCGTGCTACGAGCCGGGGTGCTCCGGCATCGACATCCTGGCCGCCATCCTCGCGGCGGTGGCGGACGGCGTGCACATCCTCTCGCTCTCCCTCGGCGCGCCGCCCGGCGACTACCTCACGGACCTGACCGCCATCGGCGCCTTCTTCGCCGTCCAGAGCGGGGTCACCGTCGTCTGCTCCGCCGGCAACTCCGGCCCGCAACCGAGCACGGCGACCAACCTTGCCCCCTGGATCTTCACGGTTGGTGCAAGCACCATGGACAGGGATTTCCCAGCTTATGTCAGCTTCAATGGCGAGACCATCCAGGTACGTACGATCCGTGGATTGAACCATCGCGCCATGCGGCCTAGCTAGATTTGCTCATCAACGTAGGCCGTCCTGAATGCAATTGATTGACAGGGACAAAGTCTCGTAGACAGCACTCTGCCCATCGGTCAGCCGTGTCAGATTATCAGCGGGGAGAATGCCAACGCCGTGAACCAACCAACCAGCAACTCGTACGTACCCATCTGATTCTTCACAGCCTGCTGTTTGTTGTTCGGATCGATGTGCGTGTCTCCTATGAACATCCTGCAGTCCTGCTGATCGATGAGACTCCTTGTGCCTGCCTGCAGGTCGCTGTGCTTGCCCGGCTCTCTGGACCCTGACAAGGTGAAGGGCAAGATTGTGGTCTGCGTCAGAGGGGTGAACGCCAGAGTGGAGAAGGGGTTTGTGGTCAAACAGGCGGGCGGCGCCGGTATGGTCCTCTGCAACGACGCCAGCACCGGGGACACCGTCCTCGCCGACGCGCACGTCCTCCCGGCAGCTCACTGCGCCTTTTCGCAGTGCGTCCGGCTCTTCACCTACCTCCAGTCTACCAAGTAAGCAAAAGCAAAGCTGCTGCCGGTGCATGCGCGCACGGTAACGTTCACTGGTCTCACGCGTTGGACTGAGCCGACTGATCAGCGTTTCCACTTCCACTGTAGCAATCCGTTGGGCTACATCAACGCAACAGACGCGAGTTTTGGCGTAAAACCTGCGCCGAAGATTGCAGCGTTCTCATCCCGGGGGCCGAACGCCATTACTCCTCAGATCCTCAAGGTTGGTTAGCGCACATTGTTCAGCACCCAGATTGACTAGTAGTAGTGTCGCTGATATGTTGTTGGCAGCCCGACATCACCGCACCAGGTGTCAACGTAATCGCGGCGTACAGCGGCGCGGTTTCACCAACGGAGCTCCCGTTCGATGACCGGCGTGTCGCCTACAACATAATGTCCGGGACCTCCATGTCGTGCCCCCACGTCTCCGGCATCGTCGGCCTCCTCAAGACAAAGTACCCAACTTGGAGCCCCGCCATGATCAAGTCGGCGATCATGACCACCGGTGACCTACACCCACAAACGTTATTCAACTCATCTATGTTCTCTGAAGGTGCCTTGCATTTTTGTATGACAAATAACGCATGACCCGTCCCGTGTTTTGTACGTTGCACTGCAGCCAACACCGTGGCCAACGACGGCAACCCGATCCAAGACGAGGCCGGCGCCGTCGCGACGCCGTTCGGCTACGGCTCAGGGCACATGGACCCCGTCAGGGCACTGGACCCCGGGCTGGTGTACGACACCACGCTGGGCGACTACACCAACTTCCTCTGCTCACTGAAGCCAACGCCGACGACGCAGGACCCGGTCCCGAGCCTCCCGGTCGACCTCCCTATGATGGGCAGCCTCTCCCCACCCGTCACCAGCCTCCTGCTCCCACTGTTCAACGCCGCCGGCGAGCCGTGCAAGTGCAGCCAGGGCCCGTACGGCCGCCCCGAGGACTTGAACTACCCGTCCATCGCCGTGCCGTGCCTGTCCGGCAGCGCCACGGTGAAGCGCCGCCTGAAGAACGTCGGCGGTGCGCCCGGCAAGTACAAGGTTACGGTCACGGAGCCCGCGGGGGTCAAGGTCATGGTAGTGCCGAGCGAACTGGAATTCCGGGGCGGAGAGGAGAAGGAGTTCACGGTGAAGCTGGACATGGACGTCAACGCCCCGGCGGCGGCTGGTAACTACGTGTTCGGCAGTATTGTGTGGTCCGACGCGGACGCGTACGCGTCGGACGTGAAGAAGGCGCATCGCGTCCGGAGTCCCGTCGTGGTTAAGATCAAGTGCGGCTAGCGGACTAGCAGAGCACAGAAGCCATGCCCATTGCTTGATTAAGATCCTTCCTTAAAGCATCTTCTAAAAGCTTCTTAAATTAATTGGTAAACTAGCGATTATTCCAAATAAATGAAATGAATATATTATTTTTGTCTTTCTCCATTTCAATAGATAGTTTCCCAAGAACATCTAATAGTTTGTCAAGCTCATTTCCAATCTCTTTTTCTTGCGGGATGGGAAAAAAACAACTCTCACAACTACTTGTACCAACTCCTCGTCGATCCACACTTAAAAAAGGAGGCATCCGCACACAAATACTATACGTGAATGAATGATACTGCATATTGGAACAACTGATACCCCCTATTGGTATTTGTGCCAAGATACTCCTTATCGGTGTTAGCGTCATTTATTTCATCGGCGCTCCTCATGGTCCCTAACTTTTGTGGACAACCTGATGAACTTAGCTAGGATCTACTACTAGTAGCACGAACGGGGATTCGGGGTACAAAAGGAATAGACAGTGAAGTACAAGAACAAGCAGTAGATCTAATACAAAAGAAACGAAACAGAGAGACACATAGATCTAGGAGTTTAGGGTTTCGACCGTCGTTGGCGGGAGCAGATCCGGAAGCATCCATGGTGACGGAGTTGATGTGGTGGCGAAGTAGATTCCGTCGTCCTTCGGGCCTCCACCGGCACTGACCGACGACGGGGAAGGAGTAGAACGGAGGTGGCGCAGTGGTGCTTCCCGACGCCACTGCGCAAGCCGATCGGATGGCCTAGGGTTTGTCGAGTGGGTGTCTATGCACGGCGAGCTTCGGTTAGCGTGCCTGCGGCCCCCACTCCTGTTTATATAGCGCAGCGCGTCGGGGGCCCACCAACTATAGATCGGTTGGGCGCCCCCGATCAGGGCGCGATCCAGAGGGAAAAGGCCCCAGCCGTTGGGCTGGGCCTGAGATCAATCTAACATTCTCCCCCTTGATCTCATCTGTGCTCTCTCGCTTTGTCAACCCACCCCATCACAAATCAGTGTATTGAGCATGTTTCATCCTAACAGTTATCACTGTTAAATTAGACATCCACAGACACTTTTCTGTTCAGAGATGAATTCTCGCCTTGGGCCCCTTACTATTCAGGAATCACAGACTTTCCCTTAAACCCATGCCGGCTACATGTTCTCTGAACACATTGGACGATAAGCCTTTCGTAAGCGGATCCGCTAACATCTTTTCTGTGCTTATATGTTCAAGACTTATGACGTGATCTCGGATTTTATCCTTCACAACATAATATTTTATGTCAATGTGCTTGGCGGCATTGCTTGACTTATTGTTGTGAGCATACAACACTGCTGGCTCGTTGTTACAATACAACTTTAGTGGTTTATCGATGCTGTCGACCACCTTTAAACTGGGTATAAATTTCTTAAGCCAATTCACCTGTCCTGACGCCTCATAACAAGCAATAAACTCAGCATACATTGTGGACGATGCAGTGACTATTGTTTGTTTTGAGCTCTTCCATGATATGGCTCCTTGCGCGAGAGTGAATATATACCCTGAGGTAGACTTTCTATCATCTCCCGCGTAATCAGAATCTGAATACCCTACTATTTGTAGGTCATCAGATCTTCTATAGGTTAGCATGAGCCCTTTCGTGCCTTGCAAGTATCTTAAGACTTTTTTTACTAGATTCCAGTGTTCCATACCTGGATTACTTTGATATCTGCCAAGCAGCCCGGTCACAAAAGCCAGGTCTGGGCGTGTGCACACTTGAGCATACTGTAAGCTTCCGACAGCTGAAGCGTATGGAACGGCTTGCATGCGATCGCGCTCGAACTTGCTCTTGGGACATTGATGTTCCCCATACTTGTCACCTTTTACAATAGGAGCAGGTGATGGTCTACACTTATGCATATTGAATTTCTTCAATACTTTCTCTATATATGCCTCTTGGGACAATCCCAATACCCCTCGGTTTCTATCTCGGTGAATCTTTATGCCCAAGACAAAAGAAGCTTCACCTAAATCTTTCATGTCGAAATTTGAGGACAAAAAACTTTTGGTTTCCTGCAGCAGAGTGACATCACTACATGCTAGTAGAATGTCATCTACATACAGTACTAGGAAAATGTATTTCCCATTCTTGAACTTTGCATACACGCAATTGTCCTCAACATTCTCTTTAAACCCAAACTTTCTGATTGTCTTATCAAACTTCAAATACCACTGTCTGGATGCTTGCTTTAATCCATAAATGGATTTCTTCAGGCGACAACCCATTTTTTCTTTGCCTGTCACAACAAAACCTTTTGGTTGTGCCATGTATACTCTCTCTTCTAGATCCCCATTGAGGAATGCTGTTTTCACATCCATTTGATGCAATTCTAGATCAAAATGTGCCACTAGGGCCATTATGATTCTAAAAGAGTCCTTGCTCGAGACGGGAGAGAATGTTTCATTATAATCTATCCCTTCTCGCTGAGTGAAACCCTTTGCCACCAGTCTTGCTTTGTACCTTTCTATGTTCCCTTTGGAGTCACGTTTCACCTTGTAGACCCATTTGCAGCCTACTGTTTTGGCTCCTTCAGGAATTTCCTCTAGGTCCCAAACTTTATTGGTACTCATAGACTTTAATTCATCTTCCATGGCTTCTTGCCACTTATACGCTTCCGTGCTCCTCATGGCTTCTTCAAATGAAGTGGGTTCATCCTCCATCTGAACTTCTTCGCATTCATAGACTATGTAGTCATCTGGAATAGGAGACTTTCTCGCTCTTTGAGGTCTGCCAGAAGTTTCTGCTACTGGCATTTCTTCATCTTGGGGTTGTTCTTGTTGGGGCTGCTGTTCATCAACTATGGGTTCATTCGGCTCCTGAAGGACATGTTCCGAATTAGCCGTAGGAGAAATTACAGCAGGTGTTGTCACTACTGGCGTAGGTCCAGCAACAACAGGCAGCGTGAAGTAGGGTTCCTGCACCATAGGAATGGGCACGAACACCCGCTTCTCTTCAAGGGTGATTTCTCGCGCTGCCTTACTCCCCCTGATCATCTGATCTTCTAGGAAACTAGCGTGTCTCGTTTCCACAAACTTGGTATGTCTACCAGGGCAGTAGAAATGATAACCTTTTGACTTTTCTGGATAGCCAATAAAATGGCAACTTATTGTTTTGGGGTCTAGCTTTCCTATGTTTGGGTTAAATACTTTTGCTTCAGTAGGGCTCCCCCAGACACGCAAATGGTTGACTGAGGGTTTCCTGCCGGTCCACAACTCATACGGTGTTTTAAGTACTAACTTGCTTGGAACTCTGTTGAGAATATGAATGGCGGTTTTTAAGGCCTCCATCCACAAACTCAGTGGCAGAGTGGAATAGCTCATCATGCTGCGCACCATATCCATTAGAGTACGGTTACGCCTTTCTGCTACTCCATTTTGCTATGGGTCGCCCGGCATTGAATACTGGGCTACTATGCCATTTTCCTGTAAGAACCTTGCAAAAGGTCCAGGAACTTGTCCATAAGGGGTATGTCGACCGTAGTACTCCCCCCCACGGTCAGATCTTACTACTTTGATTTTTCTGTCTAGTTGATTTTCAACCTCAGCCTTGAATATCTTAAACTTGTCTAAAGCTTTCGAACGTTCTTTGATTGGATATATATATCCAAAACGAGAGTAGTCATCTGTGAATGTGATGAAGGAATCAAAACCATCCACAGATGTCACTGGAAAAGGTCCACAGATGTCTGTGTGGATCAATTCTAGTACTCCCGTGCTTCGCTTAGCGCCTTTCTTTATGTTCTTTACTAACTTGCCTTTAATGCAATCAACGCATTGCTCTAACTCTGAGAGTTCTAGTGGTGGGAGGATTGATTCTTTGACTAAGCATTCTATTCTCCCCCTCGAAATATGGCCTAAACGACAGTGCCTTAATTTCGATGAGGAATCAATTCTTTTTCTTTTCTTGCTAGCATCTGCGGGTATTGCATTCTCAGCGTTATTACATTCAGCATTCACATTCTCAGACATAGATAATAAATAAAGTTTGTCTTGTCGGAAGGCAAGACCCACACATTTATTATTTAACAGTAGCTTACAATCATTCTTGCTGAAATGGCAATCAAAACCATAGTCTGACAAACATGAAACTGAAATTAAATTTCTAGCTAAAGAGGGAACATAAAGAACATCATGCAACTCAAGTGTGAAACCACTAGCTAAATCTAGAGATAAATTTCCTATAGCTTGAACTTCAGCTTCAACACCAGTGGCCACCTTAATCTGTCTTTCTCCTCTTTGAAGGGTTCTCCCTCCATTGAATCCCTTTTACTAGGCGGTGTCTCATGAACTTGGGGCAGTCATGCTTCCAATGCCCTGTCTCATTGCACCATCTACAGCGATCCAAGTCCTCCTGCTTCTGCTGGTTGTCTTGCTTTGGCTGTGCTTTGGGCTGTGAAGAGCTTCCTCCCTTATTATGAGAGGTGGAAGCATCTGGAGCTTTCTTGTTGTAGAATGGTTTCTTGTTCTTTCCTTTCACAAAGTTCACAGAACCACCATTTGCATTCTTTAGCCTTTCTTCTTCTTGCACACACATAGCAATCACCTTCTCTAAATCCCACTCCTCTGGCTGTGTGTTGTAGTTAACAACAAATGTCTCATACTCTTTGGGAAGTGAGTTCAGAGCTAGGTGAATGATGAAACCATCTGCGAGGGGCATCTTTAGCTTCTCTAACTTAGCTGCCATGGTGCTCATGCTCAGAATGTGCTCTCTCACACTCCCCCCTGTGAACCTCATGTTAGTGAGTTTCTGGATCAGGGTGGAAGCATGAGCTTTGGTGGAACCAGTGAACTGATTCTTCACTTTCTCTAGGTATTCTTTTGTTGTATCACATTCTGGGATGGCACCTCTTAAGCCCTCGGTGATGGTTTTCTTGATGACAATCTTGCACTTGTGGTTTGACTTTTCCCACTTGTACTTCTCAAGATCATACTTTGCTCTAATAGGAGCATAGTCTCGCTTCCGATTAGCAAAAGCTTCATCGGTCTCATTCTGGGCCCTTTCGGGCTCCTCTGGCTCAGTGGGCTTTGGCTCCTGAAGAGCCAAATCTATCTCAGCAAGTGCTAGAGCTGCATCAAGCTCTTCGCGCCACAGAACATAGTTATGCCCCGTCAGCTTCGGGATTGCACTTATGAAGTGCATCGCATTGAGCGCTTGGTCTGAAATTGGACATGAGAAAACAGTGAGAACATCAACATTAAAACTAGGAAAAGTAATTGCATATCTTAATTTAACGTTGGTCAAAATCAAGATATACAAAAAATGACTCTCTACATAAATTCTAATCACCGTTGGGCTGAATAGAATAAATGCATAAAAGTTGGAACTTGGAATTTGCAATATTGCTATTATTAACGTTGGTAAAAAATAACAATATTACAAAAAATTCTGTGCTTGAAAACTCGGCGTCTCAAATTAAATATCCCGTTGGTTCAATTTAATATGAGAATTAAAACTATAACTTGCGCAGCGGAAAACGTTAATTAACTCGCTATTTTTCAGAAGCATAACTGGCTGACTTTGCTCTCAAAATTAAAAAGCTTCTGAAAAAATGGAAAAATGTCACTGTGCTGGTTGGGCCAGGGCGAAAAAAACGACCCACGGCCACTTTCGGCCCAGCCCATCTTTGTGCGGGAGTGTGCTCGTGCAGCTAGGCCGCTGAAAGTCCTATGTTTGGTGTTGGTAATTAGTGACAATGCCTAAGTACTAATCCTATGCCTAAGTTGTATGTAGCATATGAGGATTAGTACATTCCAAGGTTGGTGGCAAGATGGACATGGTGATCATGATGGTCACACTTGGATTTGGATGCAACCCTACGTGATCAAGGCAAAGGTATATGCTTAAGGGTTGTGTTTTAGTAACCAAGACACCTAGTGGGTGTGGTTACATTATAGGATAGATAGCCGTACTATAAAGAGGGGAATGACACGGCTATTGAACTCCTAAGTGCCTCTAGGTGTGCATTTCATAATCATATGCATTTGGATAGAACTAATAACGCCTTGAAAAATGATTGTGAAAATGCTAACACACTCACACAATGACGAGATCACTTGGTGGTGTTAGCACATTTGCGAAGGCGGTGGAGTTTGAGCGGTAGAGAGGGTATGGGTCCCTCTCTCCCTCCCGCCGAGCCTGCGAGGCTGGATTCAGACGTTTTCGAGGAGTTGAAACGACTATTTTCCACTACGCCAGAAATCAGAAAAGAAACGGAGGCGAACGGAGGTCACAGAGGTGACCGAACGCTGGACCGGACACGGTCTCTGTTTGACCGGACGCGTCCGGTCAGTGTTCAGTGTCTGCGCGAGTTTCGGTTTTTGATCGGACGCTGTGGCGCGTCCGGTCACAGTCGATCAGACGCGTCCGGTCGATCAGGGAGCTTACTGGACTCCAACCGGACGCTGGTACTGTGGCGTCCGGTCAGTTCGGCAGCGCGTCCGGTCGCTGTCTCGGTGGAACGCGGCTCAGGCTTGACCAGCGCGTCCGGTCCGTCACGGGACCAGCGCGTCCGGTCGAGCTTCGCGCGTCCGGTCATTGCGTGCAGCGCGTCCGGTCGGTGGTTCGCGAAAGTAGCCGTTGTGCGATCGGCGCGTCCGGTCGGTTGGGATCGGCGCGTCCGGTCGAGTTACGCGGCGCGACCAGCGCGTCCGGTCAGCGCGACTTCGGCTGTTTCAAGTTCCTAACGGCTCTATTCGAAGGGGTACGTCTATAAATACTCGTTGGCCGGCGCAAAGCTCTCTCTCTTGGACATTTGACATACTTGTGAGCATTTTGAGCTAAGAAACTCCCCTCCCACTCATCTCTCTTGCTTCTTTGCATATTCGAAGTGAGATTGAGTGATCCAAGTGCATTTGCATTGTGAGATTGCATCTAGTTGGCACTTGGTGGTTGATTTGCTACGGGATTCTTATTTCTCTTGGTGGTTGCCGCCACCTAGACGGCTTGGAGCAGCTTGGAGGCGTTGGCAAGAGTTGGTGATTGTTCTTGGCCACCTCCGGTGATTGTGAGGGGTTTGTGCCTACCTCGGCGAAGCGCTAAAGGCAACATTAGTAAATTGCTCGTGTCATTGCAACCTTTTGCCATTTGGTAGGTTCTTGTGGCGCCTTTTGAGAGGCTCGGTGTGAGACCGATTAGCCACCGAACCACGTGGTGAAGAGGGACACAACGAGGACTAGCGTGCCGGCAAGCACGTGAACCTCGGGATAAATCTTCGTGTCATCACTTTTATATTGTGATTGATTGATCCCGGTGTTCGGTTGTCTTGGTATTCATTGTTGATCATATTGGTTGGCTCAATACTTTGCCCCTCGGTGAAACTCTCCTAACTCAACTCCGCATTACTTTCTTAGTTATCTTTGCTAGCTAGTTTGCTTTGCTAGAGTAGCTCTTTTGTGTAGCTTGCGAGTTGTAGTTGTAATTACCTTCTCGGTTTGACTTGTGCGGTTGAGTGCCAATATACTAGAATTGTGAATTGGATAGGTGGCTTGCAAACACCCTGTAGGCTAAGCAAAACTCGCATCTCGCTATTTGTTGTATTGATAAACTTGTTTAGCTTGTCTTTGTAGAAAATTTTAAAAGGCTATTCACCCCCCTCTATCCATCAAAACCTTTCAAGTGGTATCGGAGCCGTGGTCACCGTTTGCAAGGCTTAACAACCTCGGTGCAAGATGGCTCAAGTTATGTTCAATCATGTTAATGGCAAGCCTCCATTCTTTGATGGCGTCTCTTCCTTTGATCATTGGAAAAGAAAGATGAAGCAATATCTAGGCAATATACATGAGAAGGTTTGGGATGTGACCAAAGAAGGATACATCATTCTTGATGAAGAAAATCTCACTCCAAATGACCGCATCAACAAACAATGCAACACGGCGGCACTTGACACAATCTACCGTGCCATTGATGACAAAGTATTTGAGCAAATCAAAGATCTTGAAAAGGCAAATGAGCTTTGGATAAGGCTTGAAGAAACATATGAAGGCACTTCAATGGTAAAAAGTGTCAAGCTATATATGCTCAAGGACAAGTTCTCCACTTTTAAGATGAAGGATGATGAATCCATCCCGGAGATGTTCTATAGGCTCCAAGTCATTGTCAATGATCTCAAGGGGCTTGGAGAGAAGGTTGAGGACAAGGACTTTTCACACAAGTTCTTGATGTGCTTACCTAAGAAGTTTGCCACCTTGAGAAGAATGATTTTTAGAGAGGGATTGGACAAGGTCAAACCAACCGATGTGCTTGGAGATATAATGACCGATGCCCAATACAATGATGATGAAGATGAGGTAGATGAGAAGAAGGAGACTAAGGTCAAGCAAGAGAAGCCCATTGCATTCAAGGCTTCATCTTCTAAGGGCAAGAGTAAGGTGGAGAGCGATGATGATGATCCATTCGATGATGAAACCATGGCCCTCCTAGTGCACAAGATGGGGAGGTTCATGAAGAAGAAAGGATATGGTGCAAGAAAGAGAAGGGACTTCATAAAGGCAAAGGAGGTGCTTTGCTACAATTGCAATAGCCCCGATCATGTAGTGGCAAAGTGCCCCTATGAAGACAAAAGATATCATGATGGGGAGTTGAAGTTGAAGAAGAACAAGAAGGACAAGAAGGAGAAGAAAGAGAAGAAGAGCTTCACTATCAACAAGAAGAAGAAGGGTGGTGGCTATGTGGTCACTTGGAATAGTGATAACTCCGATAGTGATGATGATAGCTCTAGTGATGATGAGAGGACCACTCGGCGAGCCATTGCAAGCATCGCCCTCTCCAACAAGCCATCCATCTTTGACACTACATCGACATGCCTTATGGCCAAGCCTACCAAGGTAAAATATGATGATAGTGATGATGATTCTTGTGCTAGTGATGGTTGTAGGAGTGATGATGAGGAGAATGAGGACTACTCCAAGGATGATCTATTGGGTATAATAGATCAAATGAGCACGGGCTATAAGAGGACAACCAAGAAGTGCAAAATCTTGGAGCAAGAGCTCATTGCCAAGAGCAATGAAAATGATGCCTTGATGGAGGAGCTTGTTGCTCTCAAAAAGAGTAAGAAGTGCAAAGAAATTGAACAAGAGCTCAAAGCTCTTAGGAAATCCTTTGATGAGCTAGAGGCTTCTCGTGAGTGTCTAAAGAAAGACCACGAGGATCTTGAAATTGCTCACACTAGGCTTAAGGAAGCCCACTCCACTCTACTTGAGCTCATTAAGGAAAAGGATCTCAAGTTGGAGAAGCTCATGAAGGAAGCTAAGGAGGAGCAAGTGATTGTCACTTGTGATATTGGACTAACATGTGATATTATTGATGATTCTTTATTTGTTGGTCCTACTAATGCTTCATGTAGCTCATCATCATCCACCACAACCAACTCTACCTCTACTACTAGTGATTCATCACTTGTGGTTGAGAATGAGACTCTCAAGAGAGAGGTGGATGATCTCACCCGCGCATTAGGCAATGCCTATGGTGGGGATGCCCGCTTGCTAAAATGCTTGGGTAGCCAAAGGTTCTCTCTTAACAAAGAGGGTTTGAGCTATACTCCCAAGAAGGGCAAGGCGGCCTTTGCTACTCCAAAGTCTCGCTTTGTGAAGGGCAATGGTCGTTATTGCAATAGATGCAAGCAAGTTGGATATCTAGAGATTAATTGTAATAAAATGAACAAGATGTATTTGACATATTCAAGAAGTTCATCAAGAGAGTGCAAAATGAGTTTGAGACCACAATCAAGAAAGTAAGAAGTGACAATGGAAGTGAGTTTCAAAACACAAGAGTTGATGAGCTATGTGATGAGCTTGGAATCAAGCATCAATTCTCGGCCAAGTATACACCTCAATCAAATGGCCTAGTTGAGAGGAAGAATAGAACCTTAATTGATTTGGCAAGATCAATGTTGAATGAGTATAATGTGAGTCATTCATTTTGGGCCGAAGCAATCAACACGGCTTGCTTCTATAGCAACCGCCTCTATTGCCACAAGTTCCTAGAGAAGACACCATATGAGATCTTAAATGGAAGAAAGCCCAACATTACATATTTTCGGGTATTTGGTTGCAAATGCTACATCTTGAAGAAGGGCACTAGATTGAGTAAGTTTGAGAAGAAATGTGATGAAGGATTCTTACTTGGTTACTCTACTACTAGCAAAGCTTATAGAGTTTGGAATTTGGCTAGTGGACAACTTGAAGAAGTACATGATGTTGAGTTTGATGAAACAAATGGCTCTCAAGATGAAGAAGATAACTTGGATGATGTGAGAGGAACTCAATTGACCAATGCTATGAAAGAAATGGATATTGGTGATATTAGGCCAAAGCAAGTGATTGATGTGGATGATAACAAAGATCAAGTGCTCCAAAGTCCAATTACACAAGCTAGTGGTTCTCTAATGCAAAATTAAGCTAGTACATCATCTCAAGTGCAACAAGATCAACAAGTGGCTAGTTCATCATCTCCAACTCATGATCAACATCAACATCCAAGCAATCAAGTCCAAGTGCTTCAACCAACTAACATTGCAAGAGACCATCCATTAGATTCCATCATTGGTGACATACAAAGGGGAGTTCAAACTAGATCAAGATTGACATCATTTTGTGCTCACTCTTCTTTTGTGTCAATGGAAGAACCCAAGGACATTGATAAAGCATTGAGAGATCCGGATTGGGTAAATGCAATGCATGAAGAGCTCAACAACTTCAAAAGAAATAATGTATGGGAACTAGTTGAGAGGCCTAAGGATCACAATGTCATTGGAACAAGATGGGTCTTTCGCAACAAGCAAGATCAAGATAGAATAGTAGTAAGGAACAAAGCAAGACTAGTGGCTCAAGTTTACACACAAATAGAGGGTCTTGACTTTGGTGAAACTTATGCCCCGGTTGCAAGATTGGAAGCAATTAGGATCTTACTTGCCTATGCTTGTGCTCACAATATCAAGCTATATCAAATGGATGTGAAGAGTGCATTTCTCAATGGGTACATTCAAGAAGAGGTGTATGTGGAGCAACCTCCTGGTTTTGAAGATGACAAGAAACCCAATAATGTCTACAAATTGAGAAAAGCTTTGTATGGATTGAAGCAAGCACCTAGAGCATGGTATGAAAGATTGAGGGACTTCTTGCTATCCAAAGGATTTGTCATGGGCAAAGTGGATACTACTCTCTTCACCAAGAAGATTGGGAAAGACTTGTTTGTGTTGCAAATATATATTGATGATATCATATTTGGTTCAACCAATCAAGATTATTGTGATGAGTTTGACATTGCTATTGAGAGTGTGGGCACCGAAGATCAATTAGCCGATCTATTCACCAAGCCACTTGATGAGAAGAGATTTCACAAGCTAAAGAATGAGTTGAACATACTTGACTTCTCCAACATGAGTTGATGCACCCCATATATGACATGCCTCTCCTTCGAGCTCCAAGGTACAATTGGTTGACATGTCATACATTCTATGCTAAGGACTTGTTTAGTGCATCTAGTCATAATTTACATGTTCTAGGCTCATTCATGAAAATCAAATGATTTTGAAGTTTATACGGTGCCACTATTGTTTCCATGACATGTATGATCTAGTGGTAACATATAACTTGTTTAAGTAGCTTGTGATCCTAAGTGTTTAATCTAGATCACTTGTCTAAATATTTGCTTCAACATGGTGCATGATAACCCTTCTAGTGAGGTGTGAAGAAGCTTGCCCTTGGATCAAACCGAAGCATTTTATTTATGCAAGCAATCTAGGTTGAATCACAAACTTGATCCTCACCCCATTTTTCAACATGATAATCTATCTAAAATTGGTCCCTTGTGGTCATTGGTGCCAAAGGGGGAGAAAATGTGGTTCACAAAGATAGATTCTAAAGGGGGAGAAAACCTAAAGGGGAGAATTGATAAAAGAAGAGGATCAACTAAAATTTTGAGCACACAAGTAGGGGGAGCAAGCTCTTAAACATGAATGTTGCATTTCCATGTGCACTTCATATGTATGATGCATAGTTATGCATTTCTTTTTCTCTGATACATTGCTTGTGTGGTGACTTGCTAGTATAATTTGAATGGTATATTGAAGTACTAGCATGAATAGGAAGTAGTTATATTTTTCTTGCTTCATGTTTTTCAAAGTGGTACTAGAGCCTTGCTTACAATGTTGATCTCACGAGGTTTCTAATTATGTTTATGCTTTTCCAAGTGGTATCTAACTACACAAGGTGCTAGGATGGTGTTTATCGCTACTCCGATGGTATCACGCTTCAAAGGTCTATAATTTAAAACACTTAGCACCTATTGGTAGTCAATGCTCCTATACTTTCCTATCTAACATATATGCTTCCAAAATCCAAACATATAGCATACATGTAGGGGGAGCCATTGCTATCAATTTGAATTCATGATCACATGTCCATAATTCTTATACATGGTAATATACTTGGACAATGTGACATGGGTTCAATCAAAATTTTATCATAATATCTTTATGAAAGGTTTGTCACCAATTACCAACAAGGGGGAGATTGAAAGTCCTATGTTTGGTGTTGGTAATTAGTGACAATGCCTAAGTACTAATCCTATGCCTAAGTTGTATGTAGCATATGAGGATTAGTACATTCCAAGGTTGGTGGCAAGATGGACATGGTGATCATGATGGCCACACTTGGATTTGGATGCAACCCTACGTGATCAAGGCAAAGGTATATGCTTAAGGGTTGTGTTTTAGTAACCAAGACACCTAGTAGGTGTGGTTACATTATAGGATAGATAGCCGTACTATAAAGAGGGGAATGACGCGGCTATTGAACTCCTAAGTGCCTCTAGGTGTGCATTTCATAATCATATGCATTTGGATAGAACTAATAACGCCTCCAAAAATGATTGTGAAAATGCTAACACACTCACACAATGACGAGATCACTTGGTGGTGTTAGCACGTTTGCGAAGACGGTGGAGTTTGAGCGGTAGAGAGGGTATGGGTCAGTTGAAGACGGTGGAGTTTGAGCAGTAGAGACGGTGTTAACACATTCAGGCGTTTTCGAGGAGTTGAAACGACTATTTTCCACTACGCCAGAAATCGGAAAAGAAACGGAGGCGAACGGAGGTCACAGAGGTGACCGGACGCGGTCTCTGTTTGACCGGACGCGTCCGGTCAGTGTTCAGTGTCTGCGCGAGTTTCGGTTTTTGATCGGACGCTGTGGCGTGTCCGGTCACAGTCGATCGGACGCGTCCGGTCGATCAGGGAGCTTACTGGACTCCAACCGGACGCTGGTACTGTGGCGTCCGGTCAGTTCGGCAGCGCGTCCGGTCGCTGTCTCGGTGGAACACGGCTCAGGCTTGACCAGCGCGTCCGGTCCGTCACGGGACTAGCGCGTCCGGTCGAGCTTCGCGCGTCCGGTCGTTGCGTGCAGCGCGTCCGGTCGGTGGTTCACGAAAGTAGCCGTTGTGCGATCGGCGCGTCCGGTCGGTTGGGATCGGCGTGTCCGGTCGAGTTACGCAGCGCGACCAGCGCGTCCGGTCAGTGCGACTTCGGCTGTTTCAAGTTCCTAACGGCTCTATTCGAAGGGGTACGTCTATAAATACTCGTTGGCCAGCTCAAAGCTCTCTCTCTTGGACATTTGACATACTTGTGAGCATTTTGAGCTAAGCAACTCCCCTCCCACTCATCTCTCTTGCTTCTTTGCATATTCGAAGTGAGATTGAGTGATCCAAGTGCATTTGCATTGTGAGATTGCATCTAGTTGGCACTTGGTGGTTGATTTGCTGCAGGATTCTTGTTTCTCTTGGTGGTTGCCGCCACCTAGACGGCTTGGAGCAGCTTGGAGGCGTTGGCAAGAGTTGGTGATTGTTCTTGGCCACCTCTGGTGATTGTGAGGGGTTTGTGCCTACCTCGGCGAAGCGCCAAAGGCAACATTAGTAAATTGCTTGTGTAATTGCAACCTTTTGCCATTTGGTAGGTTCTTGTGGCGCCTTTTGAGAGGCTCGGTGTGAGACCGATTAGCCACCGAACCACGTGGTGAAGAGGGACACAACGGGGACTAGCGTGCCGGCAAGCACGTGAACCTCGGGATAAATCTTCGTGTCATCACTTTCATATTGTGATTGATTGATCCCGGTGTTCGGTTGTCTTGGTATTCATTGTTGATCATATTGGTTGGCTCAATACTTCACCCCTCGGTGAAACTCTCCTAACTCAACTCCGCATTACTTTCTTAGTTATCTTTGCTAGCTAGTTTGCTTTGCTAGAGTAGCTCTTTTGTGTAGCTTGCTAGTTGTAGTTGTAATTACCTTCTCGGTTTGACTTGTGCGGTTGAGTGCCAACATACTAGAATTGTGAATTGGATAGGTGGCTTGCAAACACCCTGTAGGATAAGCAAAACTCGCATCTCGCTATTTGTTGTATTGATAAACTTGTTTAGCTTGTCTTTGTAGAAAATTTTAAAAGGCTATTCACCCCCCTCTAGCCATCAAGACCTTTCAGCCGCAACCTGGGCCGACGGCGCGAAATTGGCCCAGTGCCGAAACCCGTCTGGGCTCAATCTGGTCCAATGAAATCCTGGCCGTTGGATCACATCCGACGGTCCTCCTTTGATCTCAGGTGAACAAAACCCGAAGGCAGTCCACCGGTGAAAACCCTAGGCCCATTCCATCCGTCGCCTTCTCTTTCTTCTCTCTATCCTCTCTCTCACCGCTCCGAGCCACAAGAAGGAGGAGCGCCCTGCGACGGCCGGTGAGAAGGACGGCACCGCCCCGAGGCCCCTGGCCGGTGCGCGCGCTCTTCCATTGCAGAGCACGCCGCTATCTAGCGGCTTCGTGCACGGTGCCTCGCTGGATGAACGGTCACGGAGAGCCGCATGGTGGCATGGTTTCCCCGGCCGGTCTCTGTGCTCGTCCCGGTCGCCGGTGACCCGGCGGCGGTGCGGGGATGACCGCGGCATAGGTAAGTGCATGGATCCCCCCGTCCTTCCTCTTTGCTTTTAGGGTTAGGTATTCCCTTTCCCGTTCTTGCGCGTCTTGATCTGGGTGCTAGGGTTAGGGTTTGGAAAAGGGGAAAACCCCTCCTTCTACTTGCTGTGCTTGCTGGGTAGTCCCCGAGCCCGATCTACTACTAGATCGGCCGATACCATTGAAGAACTTGGCTAGGATCTACTACTAGTAGCACGAACGGGGATTTGGGGTACAAAAGGAATAGACAGTGATACATAGGAACATGCAATAGATCTATTACAAATAAAGGAAACAGAGAGACACATAGATCTAGGAGTTTAGGGTTTCGACCGTCGTTGGCGGGAGCAGATCCGGAAGCATCCATGGTGATGGAGTTGACATGGTGGCAGAGTAGATTCCGTCGTCCTTCGGGCCTCCACCGGCACTGACCGACGACGGGGAAGGAGTAGAACGGAGGTGGCGCAGTGGTGCTTCCCGACGCCACTGTGCAAGGCGATCGGATGGCCTGGGGGTTTGTCGAGTGGGTGTCTGTGCACGGCGAGCTTCGGTTAGCGTGCCTGCGGCCCCCACTCCTGTTTATATAGCGCAGCGCGTCGGGGGCCCACCAACCATAGATCGGTTGGGCGCCCCCGATCAGGGCGCGATCCAGAGGGAAAAGGCCCCAGCCGTTGGGCTGGGCCTGAGATCAATCTAACACAACCACCTAGAGGTTTGTTAGAATGAGATCTCCTGTCACTATTTTTACGTATGAGAATATTGTAAGATAGAGCAAGCAACGAAGATTCCATTTTGTATGTTTTGGGTGTGAATTATGGTGATGGAGATGTTTAGGAATGGCTCGATCGCCGCCGCCGTCTTGGAGGTTCATCGGAATTGTGGTGATTATTTTTAGATATAAAAATAATGGGTGATAAAAGAAGCAATAGAGATTCTGTTTTGAAAATTTGCACTATCATAAAAACGTATATTACTGCCGGTTTGTGAGCGGTAGTCTCCAATTGAAAGGTTGTCCACACAGAGTTGGACACGGGTGCTCGCAAATCACGTGAGTATCTCTATAAGATCTTGTTTAGTTAGAGGGTACCCATCAATCTCTCACAACCTCCTCTGTTTGAAGATTAACCAAACTAGCCCTAAAAGATTCAGTTCTCCAAACCAAGGTTTGTATTCTTTCCACGGCCTTTTTTTTAAACTGTGATAACTTTAAAGGCTAAAATTCGTCTTCATTGTTGATTGTCTGTTGTACAATGCACTCTGTTCAACCCCTTGAAAAAAATCTATCCCTTAGATTTTGAGAGTTGCACCATTTAACTTGACATTTTTTTTGTTCATATAAAAGTTGTGCTTTGTTGGTTCCCTGGAAAAGTTTGCATTAATTTTAAAACAGTTAGGTAATCCATTTTAATTAATTTCATCATGATTATTATCTAGCCCGGTCGTTCCCATGCTCAATTCAAGCCCAGCCCCAGCTCAGGCCGATGTTTGCGGATCCTATCTAGTTGGGGAGCGCTGGCGCCCAGACGTCCGATGGATACCGATCCATCGAATGGTGCCACGAACGCAAGCCCCGCACGTCTACGTGACGGAGGCCCACGCTGCTCCCCCCGTTTCTCTTTTGTGCTCGTTTCCCCCGCACCGCTCGCGCCCCCAGTGAAAGTCCTATGTTTGGTGTTGGCAATTAGTGACAATGCCTAAGTACTAACCACATATGCATAAGAATGTGTGTAGCTATGATGTGGTTGGTGCAATGACATGGTAAAAGCAAGGATCAAGCAATGGTGATGTGATCAAGTGCTTGCCATGATGGAGTTGAATGAAGGTGCAAAGCCAATTCATGGAGCTGAAGGCAAAGGTATAAGAGGGTGTGGATGGCTTAGGATCGATAGCCGTACTATAAAGAGGGGAATTTCTAGGGCTATTGATCACTTAAGTGCTACTAGATGAAGATTCATTTGCATATGCATATAGATCTAGTGGAGAGCTAACTTAACGCCTCAAAAATGATTGTGAAAATGCTAACACACATGCACATGATGATGTACACTTGGTGATGTTAGCACATTTGTGAAGGCGGTGGGGTTTGAGCGGTAGAGAGGGGTTTGGGTTCCTCTCTCTCTCCTACCGAGCTTGCGAGGCGGGATTCAGTGCTTTTCGGGAAATGAAACGCCTATTTTCCACTGCGCCAGACGCGAAGAAACGGATGCGAACGGAGGTCACAGAGGTGACCGGACGCGGTCTCTGTTTGACCGAACGCGTCTGGTCAGTACTCAGCGTTTGCGCGTGTCTCGGTATTCTGATCGGACGCGGTGGCGCATCCGGTCATGATCGACCGAACGCGTCCGGTCGTTGTGGGTGCTTACTGGACTCAAACCGGACGTTGGCACTGTGGTGTCCGGTTCGTCTAGCAGCGCGTCCGGTCGCTGACTCGCTGGAGCGCTGCTTGGCTTGACCAGCGCGTCCAGTCGAGCTTCGCACGTGGGTAGTGTGCGACCAGCGCGTCCGGTCAATTTGACCAGCGCGTCCGGTCAGCGCGACTGCAGCAGAATCAAGTGCCTAACGGCTCTATTCGAAGGGGTACGTCTATAAATACGTGTTGGCCGGCTCTTTGGAGCATCTCTTGGCTTGTTGATCATTCTAGCACTCCTTTGAGCTGAGCACATCCCCTCCCACTCATCTCCCTTACTTGTTTGCCTAATCAAAGCGAGATTGAGTGATCTCAAGTGCATTTGCTTGTGAGTTTGCATCTAGTTGGCACTTGGGTGTTCATTTGCTGCGGGATTCTTGTTTCTCTTGGTGGTTGCCGCCACCTAGACGGCTTGGAGTAGCGGTGGAGGTCCGGCACGTATTGGTGATTGTTCGTGGCCGGCTCCGGTGAGCTTATTGTGAGAGGTTGTTGTGGTTCCCCGGCGGAGCGTCGAATTTCAACTCTAGTGGATTGCTCGTGTCAGAACTTCTCACCATTTGGTAGGTTCTTGTGGCGCCTTTTGAGAGGCTCGGTGTGTGATACCGATTAGCCACCGAACCACGTGGTGTAGGGGGACACAACGGGGACTAGCGTGCCGGCAAGCATGTGAACCTCGGGATAAATCATTATGTCTTCACTTTGTTGATTGTGATTGATTTGTCTCGGTGGATTGGTTATCTTGAATATCATCACTTGGAATTATTGATTGGTTGGCTCAATTCATCGCCCCTCGGTGAAATATTTCTTACCCTACTCTTGTATTACATTTCAAGTACTTAGTTGTTTTCTCTAGTGCTTAGTAACTTGAGTAGAGTAGCCTTCTAGTTTTCCTCTTGCGGTTTGACTTGTGCGGTTGAGTGATATATATATATATATATATATATATATATATATATATATATATATATATTAGTATTGTCTTTTGGATAGGCGGCTTGCAACACTCCATAGGCTAGGCAAAACTCGCTTCTCGCTATTTGTTATTGCTAATTAAATTGTCTAGCATTTTTTGTAGAAAGTTTTAATAGGCTATTCACCCTCCCTCTAGCCATCAAGACCTTTCACCCAGCTCGCCCCTGCAGCCCATCGCCACGCCCGTCGTGTCAGCCTTCGCACCGCCCCGCGTGCGCGAGGAGCATGCACCATAACATGACAGCAGCACCCCCATCCGCTCGCCCCCAACGCTTCCGTCCATTGTCCCTCCGCGTGAGCCACGTGCCCCCGGCCGCCTGGCTCGCCCCCGGCCGAATAACATAGAAAGCTGGAATAAAACACATGCAACAACACGGAAACAACTATTGCAACATCAGGCTAAAACAACTGAAACACCATGAACATATTATCGCAACAACACGGAACAATTGTTGCAACATTAGGCTGAAGCAGCTGAAACACCATGAACATATTATTGCAACAACACGAAATAAACTGCTGCAACAATAGATTTGAAGGAGCTGAAACATTTAGAACATATTATTGCAACAACACCAAACAAACTACTGCAACAAATAAGTTGAAGGAGATGAAATATTTGGAACATATTATTGCAACACTGGTGTGAAGCATATGAAACAACGCTCGAAATAAAAACACTTGCAACAACATGGGACAACTACTGCAACATGAGGTTGAAGCAACTGAAACATATAGCAACATCTCAAGCAGTACTACTGCAACATCGCAAAAACATTTGTTACAACAACCCAAAAAAACCTCATTGCAACAATCGAAATCATTTGTTGTAACATAAAAAAACATTGTGACACAACAAGATCTGACCCCCGAGAGCTCGCCGAAACCCTAGCCACCACCGCCTCCCTCAGATCCAAGATCCATAGGAGGAGTAGGAGGAGGAGGAGAGTTCAGATCTGAAGGAGGAGGAGGAGGGGGAGGGGGACGACTCAGATCCAGAGAAGGACCCACCTATTTCGTGGGAAGCTGTTGTTGTCGCTCCTCTCCGATGGCATAGAGGTCGTAGAGCAAGCGAGGGAGGCAGGGAGGGAGGGAGGGGTGGCTCGCCCGAAGCTGCCGCCATCGCCCTCCTCTCCCGGTGGCATGGAGGTCGCGGAGGTCACAGAGGGAGGAAGGGGAGGAAGGGAGTGAGGGGGTGAAAGGTCTTGATGGCTAGAGGGGGGTGAATAGCCTTTTAAAATTTTCTACAAAGACAAGCTAAACAAGTTTATCAATAAAACAAGTAGCGAGATGCGAGTTTTGCTTAGCCTACGGGGTGTTTGCAAGCCACCTAACCAATTCACAATTCTAGTATATTTGCACTCAACCGCACAAGTCAAACCGAGAAGGTAACTACAACTACAACTAGCAAGCTACACAAAGGAGCTACTTTAGCAAAGCTAACTAGCTACCAAAGATAACTAAGAAAGTAATGCGGAGTTGAGTTAGGAGAGTTTCACCGAGGGGCGAAGTATTGAGCCAACCAATATGATCAACAATGAATACCAAGACAACCGAACACCGGGATCAATCAATCACAATATAAAAGTGATGACACGAACATTTATCCCAAGGTTCACGTGCTTGCCGGCATGCTAGTCCCCGTTGTGTCCCTCTTCACCACGTGGTTCGGTGGCTAATCGGTCTCACACCGAGCCTCTCAAAAGGCACCACAAGAACCTACCAAATGGCAAAAGGTTGCAATGACACGAGCAATTTACTAACGTTGCCTTTGGCGCTTCGCCGAGGTAGGCACAAACCCATCACAATCACCGGAGGTGGCCAAGAATAATCACCAACTCTTGCCAACGCCTCCAAGCTGCTCCAAGCCGTCTAGGTGGCGGCAACCACCAAGAGAAACAAGAATCCCGCAGCAAATCAACCACCAAGTGCCAACTAGATGCAATCTCACAATGCAAATGCACTTGGATCACTCAATCTCACTTCGAATATGCAAAGAAGCAAGAGAGATGAGTGGGAGGGGAGTTGCTTAGCTCAAAGTGCTCACAAGTATGTCAAATGTCCAAGAGATAGAGCCTTGAGCCGGCCAACGAGTATTTATAGACGTACCCCTTCGAATATAGCCGTTACTCACTTGAAACAGCCGAAGTCGCGCTGACCGGACGCGCTGGTCCAACTGACCGGACGCGCCGATCACGCCGCGTAACTCGATCGGACACGCCGATCCCAACCGACCGGACGCGCCGATCGCACAACGGCTACTTTCGCGAAGCACCGACCGGACGCGCTGGTCGCGTGGACCGGACGCGCTGAGTACGACCGGACGCGCTAGTCCCGTAAAGGACCGGACGCGCTAGTCAAGCCTGAGCCGCGTTCCACTGAGACAGCGACCGGACGCGCTGCCGAACTGACCGGACGCCACAGTGCCCGCGTCCGGTTGGAGTCCAGTAAGCTTCCCGATCGACCGGACACGTCCGGTCGACTGTGACCGGACGCGCCACCGCGTCCGATCAAAAACTGAAAACACGCGCAGAAGCTAGACACTGACCGGACGCGTCCGGTCAAACAGAGACCGCGTCCGGTCCAGCGTCCGGTCGCCTCTGTGACCTCCGTTCGCCTCCGTTTCTTTTCGGACTTCCGGCGTAGTGGAAAAAATAGTCGTTTCAACTTCTCGAAAACGCCTGAATCCCGCCGAGCTTGCTCAGCGGGAGGGAGAGAGGACCCCAAACCCTCTCTACCGCTCAAACTCCACCGCCTTCGCAATCGTGCTAACACCACCAAGTGATCTCGTCATGTGTGAGTGTGTTAGCATTTTCACAATCATTTTTCGAGGCGTTATTAGTTCTATCCAAATGCATATGATTATGAAATGCACACCTAGAGGCACTTAGGAGTTCAATAGCCGCGTCATTCCCCTCTTTATAGTACGGCTATCTATCCTATAATGTAACCACACCCACTAGGTGTCTTGGTTACTAAAACACAACCCTTAAGCATATACCTTTGCCTTGATCACGTAGGGTTGCATCCAAATCCAAGTGTGGCCATCATGATCACCATGTCCATCTTGCCACCAACCTTGGAATGTACTAATCCTCATATGCTACATACAACTTAGGCATAGGATTAGTACTTAGGCATTGTCACTAATTACCAACACCAAACATAGGACTTTCAATCTCCCCCTTGTTGGTAATTGGTGACAAACCTTTCACAAAGATATTATGATAAAATTTTGATTGAACCCATGTCACATTGTCCAAGTATATTACCATGTGTAAGACTTATGGACATGTGATCATGAATTCAAATTGATAGCAATGGCTCCCCCTACATGTATGCTATATGTTTGGATTTTGGAAGCATACATGTTAGATAGGAAAGATTAGGAGCATTGACTATCAATGGTGCTAAGTGTTTTAGATTATAGACCTTTGAAGCGTGATACCATCGGAGTAGCGATAAACACCATCTTAGCACCTTGTGTAGTTAGATACCACTTGGAAAAGCACAAACATAACTAGAAACCTCGTGAGATCAACATTATAAGCAAGGTTCTAGTACCACTTTAAAAAACATGAAGCAAAAAAAAATCTAACTACTTCCTATTCATGCTAGTACTTCAATATACCATTCAAATTATACTAGCAAGTCACCACACAAGCAATGTATCGGAGAAAAAGAAATGCATAACTATGCATCATACATATGAAGTGCACATGGAAATGCAACATTCATGTTTAAGAGCTTGCTCCCCCTACTTGTGTGCTTGAAATTTTAGTTGATTAGTTGATCCCCTTCTTTTATCAATTCTCCCCTATAGGTTTTCTCCCTCTTTGTAATCTATCTTTGTGAACAACATTTTCTCCCCCTTTGGCACCAATGACCACAAGGGACCAATTTTAGATAGAATATCATGTGGAATTATGGGGTGAGGATCAAGTTTGTGATTCAACCTAGATTGCTTGCATAAATAAAATGCTTCGGTTTGATCCAAGGGCAAGCTTCTTCACACCTCATTAGAAGGGTTATCATGCACCATGTTGAAGCAAATATTTAGACAAGTTTTCTAGATTAAACACTTAGGATCACAAGCTACTTAAACAAGTTATATGCTACCACTAGATCATACATGTCATGGAAACAATAGTGGCACCATATATACTTCAAATTCATTTGATTTTCATGAATGAGCCTAGAACATGTAAATTATGACTAGATGCACTAAACAAGTCCTTAGCATAGAATGTATGACATGTCAACCAATTGTACCTTGGGGCTCGAAGGAGAGGCATGTCATATATGGGGTGCATCAACTCATGTTGGAGAAGTCAAGTATGTTCAACTCATTCTTTAGCTTATGAAATCTCTTCTCATCAAGTGGCTTGGTGAATAGATCGGCTAGTTGATCTTCGGTGCCCACACTCTCAATAGCAATGTCACCCTTTTTGTTGATGATCTCTAATAAAATGATGACGAACATCAATATGCTTTGTTCTTTGATGTTGAACCGGATTGTTGGTTAGCTTCACGGCACTTTCATTGTCACATAACAATGGCACATTTTTGAAATTGATTCCAAAATCCTTCAATGTAGCCTTCATCCACAAGATTTGTGTACAACAACTACCCGCGGCGATGTATTCGGCTTCGGCGGTAGATAGTGCAATACTATTTTGCTTCTTGGATGACCATGAAACAAGTGATCTTCCCAACAATTGACAAGTCCTGGAAGTGCTCTTTCTCTCCACTTTGTCACCGGCATAGTCGGAATCCGAATATCCAACTAGCTCAAAGTTTGCACCTTTGGGATACCATAATCCAACATCTTGTGTATGCTTCAAATTCCTCAATATTCTCTTTGTTGCATTCAAATGACTTTCTCTTGGTGAGGCTTGAAATCTTGCACACATGCATACACTAAACATCACATCGGGCCTTGATGCCGTCACATAGAGTAGGCTACCAATCATTGATCTATATAGCTTTTGATCCACCATGTTGCCACTCTTGTCACTATCCAAACTTCCACTAGTGCCCATTGGAGTTGTAATGCCCTTTGCATCTTCCATGCCAAACTTCTTGAGCATATCTTTGATGTACTTAGTTTGGCTCACAAATGTTCCTTCCTTCATTTGTTTGATTTAAAGTCCAAGAAAGAAACTAAGTTCACCAATCATTGACATTTCAAATTCCTTTGCCATCATTTTTCCAAATTCATCACAATAATCTTGATTGGTTGAACCGAATATGATATCATCAACATATATTTGCAACACAAACAAGTCTTTCCCAATCTTCTTGGTGAAGAGAGTAGTATCCACTTTGCCCATGACAAATCCTTTGGTTAGCAAGAAGTCCCTCAATCTTTCATACCATACTCTAGGTGCTTGCTTCAATCCATATAAAGCTTTTCTCAATTTGTAGACATGATTGGGTTTCTTGTCATCTTCAAAACCGGGAGGTTGCTCCACATACACCTCTTCTTGAATGTACCCGTTGAGAAATGCACTCTTCACATCCATTTGATATAGCTTGATATTATGAGCACAAGCATAGGCAAGTAAGATCCTAATTGCTTCCAATCTTGCAACCGGGGCATAAGTTTCACCAAAGTCAAGACCCTCTATTTGTGTGTAACCTTGAGCCACTAGTCTTGCTTTGTTCCTTACTACTATTCCATCTTGATCTTGCTTGTTGCGAAAGACCCATCTTGTTCCAATGACATTGTGATCCTTAGGCCTCTCAACTAGTTCCCATACTTCATTTCTCTTGAAGTTGTTGAGCTCTTCATGCATTGCATTTACCCAATCCGGATCTCTCAATGCTTTATCAATGTCCTTGGGTTCTTCCATTGACACAAAAGAAGAGTGAGCACAAAATGATGCCAATCTTGATCTAGTTTGAACTCCCCTTTGTATGTCACCAATGATGGAATCCAATGGATGGTCTCTAGCAATGTTAGTTGGTTGAAGCACTTGCACTTGATTGCTTGGATGTTGATGTTGATCATGAGTTGGAGATGATGAACTAGCCACTTGTTGATCTTGTTGCACTTGAAATGATGTACTAGCTTGATTTTGCATTAGAGACCCACTAGCTTGTGTAATTGGACTTTGGAGCACTTGATCTTTGTTGTCATCCACATCAATCACTTGCTTTGGCCTAATATCACTAATATCCATTTCTTTCATAGCATTGGTCAATTGAGTTCCTCTCACATCATCCAAGTTATTTTCCTCATCTTGAGAACCATTTGTTTCATCAAACTCAACATCATGAACTTCCTCAAGTAAACCACTAGCCAAATTCCAAACTCTATAAGCTTTGCTAGTAGTGGAGTAACAAAGTAGGAATCCTTCATCACATTTCTTCTCAAACTTGCTCAATCTAGTGCCCTTCTTCAAGATGTAGCATTTGCAACCAAATACCCGAAAATATGCAATGTTGGGCTTTCTTCCATTTAAGATCTCATATGGTGTCTTCTCTAGGAACTTGTGGCAATAGAGGCAGTTGCTATAGAAGCAAGCCGTGTTGATTGCTTCGGCCCAAAATGAATGACTCACATTATACTCATTCAACATTGATCTTGCCATATCAATTAAGGTTCTATTCTTCCTCTCAACTAGGCCATTGGATTGAGGTGTATACTTGGCCGAGAATTGATGCTTGATTCCAAGCTCATCACATAACTCATCAACTCTTGTGTTTCTAAACTCACTTCCATTGTCACTTCTTACTTTCTTGATTGTGGTCTCAAACTCATTTTGCACTCTCTTGATGAACTTCTTGAATATGTCGAATACATCACTCTTGTCCCCAAGAAAGAATACCCATGTATATCTAGTGAAATCATCCACAATCACAAAGCCATACTTTTTGCCACCAATGCTTGTGTATGTAGTTGGCCCAAATAAATCCATGTGCAACAACTCAAATGCCTTGGAAGTACTCATAATGCTTTTCAATGGATGAGTGTTGCCTACTTGCTTTCCGGCTTGACATGCACTACATAGCTTATCCTTCTCAAATGTGACATCCTTCAAGCCTCTAACTAAGTCATGTTTCACTAACTTGTTCAATTGCTTCATGCCAACATGACCAAGTCTTCTATGCCATAACCAACTCATACTTGATTTGGTGAGCAAGCATGTTGAGAGTTGAGTGTCACTAGCATTGAAATTAACCAAGTATAGATTCTCATATCTAAAGCCCTTGAAGATCAAATTAGAGCCATCAACACTAATTATCTCCACATCATCAACACCAAATATGCACTTGAAACCTAGATCACACAATTGAGCAACCAACAACAAATTGAAATTGAGCTTTTCAACTAGTAGCACATTGAAAATGCTATGATCATTTGAGATTGCAATCCTTCCAAGAGCCTTCACATCACCCTTGCTATTGTCACCAAATGTGATACTATCAATACCACTATTATTTGATTTGAGAGAGTTGAATATTCTTGAATCACCGGTCATATGTTGAGAACACCCACTATCAAGCACCCAATGCCTTTCTCCGGCCTTATAATTTACCTACAAAACAATTTAATGTCTTTTAGATACCCATACTTGCTTGGGTCCTTGGAGGTTAGTAACTAAGCTCTTTGGTACCCAAATGGCCTTCTTCTTTGGACCCACAATTGGTGTACCAACAAACTTAGCGCACACACCCTTCTCACCCTTGGTAAGCACATAACAAGAATCAAACGGAATGTAATCCATTTTAGCATAAAACTTGTTGTTGTTCTTGTTCATTTTATTACAATTAATCTCTAGATGCCCAACTTGCTTGCATCTATTGCAACAACGACCATTGCTCTTCACAAAGCGAGACTTTGGAGTAGCAAAGGCCACCTTGCCCTTCTTGGGAGTATAGCCCAAACCCTCTTTGTTAAGAGAGAACCTTTGGCTACCCAAGCATTTTAGCAAGCGGGCATCCCCACCATAGGCATTGCCTAATGCGCGGGTGAGATCATCCACTTCTCTCTTGAGAGTCTCATTCTCAACCACAAGTGATGAATCACTAGTAGTAAAGGTAGAGTTGGTTGTGGTGGATGATGATGAGCTACATGAAGCATTAGTAGGACCAACAAATAAAGAATCATCAATAATATCATATGTTAGTCCAATATCACAAGTGACAATCACTTGCTCCTCCTTAGCTTCCTTCATGAGCTTCTCCAACTTGAGGTCCTTTTCCTTGATGAGCTCAAGTAGAGTGGAGTGGGCTTCCTTAAGCCTAGTGTGAGCAATTTCAAGATCCTCGTGGTCTTCCTTTAGACACTCACGAGAAGCCTCTAGCTCATCAAAGGATTTCCTAAGAGCTTTGAGCTCTTGTTCAATTCCTTTGCACTCCTTACTCTTTTTGAGAGCAACAAGCTCCTCCATCAAGGCATCATTTTCATTGCTCTTGGCAATGAGCTCTTGCTCCAAGATTTTGCACTTCTTGGTTGTCCTCTTATAGCCCTTGCTCATTTGATCTATTATGCCTAATAGATCATCCTTGGAGTAGTCCTCATCCTCCTCATCATCACTCCTACAACCATCACTAGCACAAGAATCATCATCACTATCATCATATTTTACCTTGGTAGGCTTGGCCATAAGGCATGTCGATGTAGTGTCGAAGATGGATGACTTGTTGGAGAGGGCGATGCTTGCAATGGCCCGCCGAGTGGTCCTCTCATCATCACTAGAGCTTTCATCATCATCACTATCGGAGTTGTCACTATCCCAAGTGACCACATAACCACCACCCTTCTTCTTCTTGTTGATAGTGAAGCTCTTCTTCTCTTTCTTCTCCTTCTTGTCCTTCTTGTTCTTCTTCAACTTCAACTCCCCATCATGATATCTTTTGTCTTCATAGGGGCACTTTGCCACTACATGATCGGGGCTATTGCAATTGTAGCAAAGCACCTCCTTTGCCTTCATGAAGTCCCTTCTCCTTCTTGCACCATATCCTTTCTTCTTCATGAACCTCCCCATCTTGTGCACTAGGAGGGCCATGGTTTCATCATCGAATGGGTCATCATCATCGCTCTCCACCTTGCTCTTGCCCTTAGAAGATGAAGCCTTGAATGCAATGGGCTTCTCTTGCTTGACCTTGGTCTCCTTCTTCTCTTCTACCTTATCTTCATCATCATTGTATTGGGCATCGGTCATTATATCTCCAAGCACATCGGTTGGTTTGACCTTGTCCAATCCCTCTCTAGAGATCATTCTTCTCAAGGTGGCAAACTTCTTGGGTAAGCACATCAAGAACTTGTGTGAGAAGTCCTTGTCCTCAACCTTCTCTCCAAGCCCCTTGAGATCATTGACAATGACTTGGAGCCTATAGAACATCTCCGGGATAGATTCATCATCCTTCATCTTGAAAGTGGAGAACTTGTCCTTGAGCATATATAGCTTGGCACTTTTTATCGTTGAAGTGCCTTCATATGTTTCTTCAAGTCTTATCCAAAGCTCATTTACCTTTTCAAGATCTTTGATTTGCTCAAATACTTTGTCATCAATGGCACGGTAGATTGTGTCAAGTGCCGCCGTGTTGCATTGTTTGTTGATGCGGTCATTTGGAGTGAGATTTTCTTCATCAAGAATGATGTATCCTTCTTTGGTTACATCCCAAACCTTCTCATGTATATTGCCTAGATATTGCTTCATCTTCCTTTTCCAATGATCAAAGGAAGAGACGCCATCAAAGAATGGAGGCTTGCCATTAACATGATTGAACATAACTTGAGCCATCTTGCACCGAGGTTGTTAAGCCTTGCAAACGGTGACCACGGCTCTGATACCACTTGAAAGGTCTTGATGGCTAGAGGGGGGGTGAATAGCCTTTTAAAATTTTCTACAAAGACAAGCTAAACAAGTTTATTAATAAAACAAGTAGCGAGATGCGAGTTTTGCTTAGCCTACGGGGTGTTTGCAAGCCACCTAACCAATTCACAATTCTAGTATATTTGCACTCAACCGCACAAGTCAAACCGAGAAGGTAACTACAACTACAACTAGCAAGCTACACAAAGGAGCTACTTTAGCAAAGCTAACTAGCTAGCAAAGATAACTAAGAAAGTAATGCGGAGTTGAGTTAGGAGAGTTTCACCGAGGGGCGAAGTATTGAGCCAACCAATATGGTCAACAATGAATACCAAGACAACCGAACACCGGGATTAATCAATCACAATATGAAAGTGATGACACGAAGATTTATCCCGAGGTTCACGTGCTTGCCGGCACGCTAGTCCCCGTTGTGTCTCTCTTCACCACGTGGTTCGGTGGCTAATCGGTCTCACACCGAGCCTCTCAAAAGGCACCACAAGAACCTACCAAATGGCAAAAGGTTGCAATGACACGAGCAATTTACTAACGTTACCTTTGGCGCTTCGCCGAGGTAGGCACAAACCCCTCACAATCACCGGAGGTGGCCAAGAACAATCACCAACTCTTGCCAACGCCTCCAAGCTGCTCCAAGCCATCTAGGTGGCGGCAACCACCAAGAGAAACAAGAATCCCACAGCAAATCAATCACCAAGTGCCAACTAGATGCAATCTCACAATGCAAATGCACTTGGATCACTCAATCTCACTTCGAATATGCAAAGAAGCAAGAGAGATGAGTGGGAGGGGAGTTTCTTAGCTCAAAGTGCTCACAAGTATGTCAAATGTTCAAGAGATAGAGCCTTGAGCCGGCCAACGAGTATTTATAGACGTACCCCTTCGAATATAGCCGTTACTCACTTGAAACAGCCGAAGTCGCGCTGACCGGACGTGCTGGTCCAACTGACCGGACGCGCCGATCGCGCCGCGTAACTCGACCGGACGCGCTGATCCCAACCGACCGGACGCGCCGATCGCACAACGGCTACTTTCACGAAGCACCGACCGGACGCGCTGGTCGCGCGGACCGGACGCGCTGAGTACGACCGGACGCGCTGGTCCCGTAAAGGACCGGACACGCTGGTCAAGCCTGAGCCGCGTTCCACTGAGATAGCGACCGGACGCGCTGCCGAACTGACCGGATGCCACAGTGCCCGCGTTCGGTTGGAGTCTAGTAAGCTCCCTGATCGACCGGACGCGTCCGGTCGACTGTGACCGGACGCGCCACCGCGTCCGATCAAAAACCGAAAACACGCGCAGAAGCTGGACACTGACCGGACGCGTCCGGTCAAACAGAGACCGCGTCCGGTCCAGTGTCCGGTCACCTCTGTGACCTCCGTTCACCTCCGTTTCTTTTCGGACTTCCGGCGTAGTGGAAAAATAGTCGTTTCAACTTCTCAAAAACGCCTGAATCCCGCCGAGCTTGCTCAGCGGGAGGGAGAGAGGACCCATACCCTCTCTACCGCTCAAACTCCACCGTCTTCGCAATCGTGCTAACACCACCAAGTGATCTCGTCATGTGTGAGTGTGTTAGCATTTTCACAATCATTTTTCGAGGCGTTATTAGTTCTATCCAAATGCATATGATTATGAAATGCACACCTAGAGACACTTAGGAGTTCAATAGCCGCGTCATTCCCCTCTTTATAGTACGGCTATCTATCCTATAATGTAACCACACCCACTAGGTGTCTTGGTTACTAAAACACAACCCTTAAGCATATACCTTTGCCTTGATCATGTAGGGTTGCGTCCAAATCCAAGTGTGGCCATCATGATCACCATGTCCATCTTGCCACCAACCTTGGAATGTACTAATCCTCATATGCCACATACAACTTAGGCATAGGATTAGTACTTAGGCATTGTCACTAATTACCAACACCAAACATAGGACTTTCAGGGGGGAAGGGAGGGAGGGCGCGCTCGCCAGAAGCCGCTGTCGTTGTGGCATGGAAGTCGCAGAGGGGGTGAGGGGCGGCGGCGCGCGAGCAAAGCGAGAGAGTCAAGGAGCTGCGAGGAAGAGAGGGCGAGCAGAGCGAGAGAAATGAAGCACAGGGAACGGGATGGGATGAGGAGGCAGTCGAGCAGCACGGATAAAGACGAGCAGGGCAGTCGAGTCGCTATGTGACACGCGTCCGGAACCGTCGGACGTTAGAGTTATAGCATTATCGATCTAGTTGCCTCGTGTGTTGCTCGCTTTTCTTTGTTTCAGATTTCAGACGTGTGGCTGCTCTCATAGCGTGGACGGCGGCGCAGCACAACCCAGCGAGCGATCACAGTCCCCTGTGCGGCTGTGCCCCTCCTTTTTTTAAGTATACTCCCCTGCGCCTTGCCCTTCTGTCGTAGTGTCGTGGACTCGTGGTACTTGGCGACAGTCAGGGGCAAGGATGAAAACGGACGGGATGAATCCCGTTTCGTCCGCAACCGTATACCGTTTTTTTCCGTCCGTTTTCGTTTTTTTTGGGATAAACGGAAACGGGACCGAAAACGGGACGGAGTGAACCGGGAGCGGGATCGAAAATGGTAGAGCATTTTTTCCGTCCGTATTTGCGGTATCCCGTTTTTAACCGGGATATCCCGTTTTTCGTTCCGTTTTTCTTCAATACGGGATGGGTCTGGTTTTTTTTTGACGAGATGTTGGGCATGTTGGGCCACGAAAGCACATGCCTGAGTTGCTTTTATTTTTCTTTTCATCTGTGTGGACATGTTACATATATATTAAAGTCATCATCTTTTGGTTTTGGTAGAGTGCATAGCAGTGTGCCAGTGTCCGCCCTTTCATCATCTGATAATTCATTCATCTACGAGCGTATTTATGTGTGAGCATTGGGCGGTATATATTTTATATGCGGCATACATGTTCCGGCTTAAGTTTCCGCTTACCGTTCGTTTCCATCTATTTTCCGACCGTATTTACCCGTTTTTGTATTACCGTTTATCCCACTACCGTTTTCGTTCCCGACTGTCCGGCTCCCGCTCCCGTTTCCGTTTAATAAAAATATGAAAATGAAAACGGTAGAGCGATTTTCCATTCGTTTCCGTCCGCTTTCATAGCTAGTCAGGGGTCTCGCCCCAACCCTGGGCGCGGACGCGGACGAGGCGGTTACTAGCCTCCTCACGGGCGACGTCCGCCGAGAAGAACAACTTAACAAGGGCGCAGTCACGCAGATCTCACTGGCTCACCGGCTCACCGCGCGCTGCTGGCCGCAAACTGCTTCCCTCCAGTCTCCACGTCGGCCACGCCGCTACGAGTCCGGCTGCCCTGTCTCTGTCTCTGCTTAGGCGGCGGCGGCGCCGCAGCCACGATCCAGCGGCCAGTGAGCTCCAACTGCATTCAATTTAAATCAATCTTGTCCTGTTGGTCCATTACCACTAGGCAGGACAATCTAACGAGGTTTTATTATAAAAATAAAAATATATTATATAGTTACTTTGATGATACTTATTTGATATCATAAATTTAATATTTTTCATAGATTTAGTCCAAATAGAGATTTGATTAACTTTTGTAGGAAAAAATAGAATTGCACTTTTTTTGGGCCCGAATGAGTGACAGTTATTTTTATGACTAATCTAATGTTCGAAATTGAGCTAAGTCACTAAGTAATATCTTCTCTTTTCTTATTAAACTAGATAAATGCCCGTATGTTGCACGGGGGCTAAATTTTTTTTGATTGAACCTTAGTAATTGGATGTGAACGTGTGAGTTATAAGGACTTTGTATTGGATGCGGACACGTAGTTTTTGTCTTTGTATTGGAATCGGGTATGACACAAACTCATGAGCTTTGAAGACTTCGTATCGGACACGAACACATAGATTTGGTCTTCGTATCAGTACCGGGTATAACACGAACGCGTGTCGAGTGAAGGATGAATAGTGATCTTGACATGATCACTTAAAATCGATTAAATCAATTTTATAGTGCAACACGTTCATCACAGCTAATTTGAGGGAATTGTTATTTGCAAATGTCTACTTTAGATAAACTTTTTATATCTTAGTAAAATTGTTTTATTTGATTTTTTAGGAGATTGATTTATTTTAGCGTAGAGAGAGTTTATTCCTCTCATTTTTATATGTATGAATATGTGCATGATCTGTTTCGTCGGTGTTAGCAAAGATTTCCTGTGTATGAATATGTGCGTGATCTTTTTTGTTGTCGTAAGCCAAGCCCTTGCCTAATTCCTCTGTTTGAATATGTGCCTAATCTGTTTTATCGGCCTGTAATTAGTTCTTTATATGATTTCCGTTATGGAAGAGTTTGTTTCGGAAACGGTTTTTTTTATCATATATGATTTTCGATGTGGAAGAGTTTGTTTCGGAAACAATTTTTTTTGCCGTATACTTTTTTTGAAACGTTTGCGGTATGGGTTTTTTTCGGAAACAGGGTGGTTTTTTTTACGGCGGTTTGAGTTTGTTTCCTAAACAAGTTTTTTTTGCCATATATCTTTCTTGGAAAAGTTTTTTTTTGCCGTATAAGAAACGGGGACCGTGGTTTTTTTTTTGCGGTGGTTTTGATTTCTTTTTTTGGAAACGGGGCGGACATTTTTTTGATATACGGCAGGGGTGGGGCGACACAGACGATAGGGTTAGTTATTTTTTAGGTGTATATATTTTTTTTGGAAAACATTTTTTGCCGTATAAGAAACGGGGACGGTGGTATTTTTTATGGTGGTTTTGATTTCTTTTTTTCGGAAACGGGACAGACGTTTTTTTCAGTATACGGCGGGGGTGGGGCGACGCAGACAATAGGGTTAGTTATTTTTTAGGTGTATATATATAGATAGAAATATTAACATGTTAATCACAAATGTTTATGTGAATCATATTAAATGTATATGAAACTTCCGGTGTGTGTGACAACTTTCTGTAACGTTCTTATGAAAGATTTTGTTAGTGTATGAGCAACTTTAGCAAAAGCCCTTAAACCAGGGTTCTTACCTTTCTGAGGGCTCCTCTTATTTTTGAGGTTTTGACCTTTTGCATCCGCTCCAACAACAGCTTTTCAAATTAGAGCCCTCAAATTCTTTTTGATAGACATTGAGATGAGGGACCCACTCGTCATTCTCTACTCTTCCCATACTCAATCTCATCCCGATCAGATGATTGAAGGCAGAGTCGCCTGCTGGGTCTGCTCCTGCAGGGGCTTGCCTCGCCTCGAGCTCACCAGGGGAGTCGCTCGCTGTGGGCTCATGGGGGAGGAGCTCGTCACGGGCTCACTAGGGGAGGAGGAATCGGGGGACTGGGTGCCGGCGGCTGATGGGCAGGCCTCACCAAGGAGCGGCATAGGGGAGTCGCGCCGACGACCAAGGATCACGCGGTTCTGCAAGCGCGCAGGAGGGGAAATTGAGAGTTCTAGTGGGGGGGTCCTGTTGGAGTGCTTTTTTTTCGTCCTCTTAGGGCAAGTGCATTCTTGTTGTCTTATATAGTGCCACGTAATTATGAGATTATTAAACAATCAGCTCATACAATAGGTTACCTTTTAAGTTGTCTTGTAGTAATTTAATTATCTTTAATTTGTGCAATCAACAAAAGAAAAGTTTGTGAATTGTGAGTTGCATGACAACACTAAACGTACAATGATGAAATAGTTATATTATAGTTCTAAATTTTTGTTCATGAGGTGATTGTTTCAACGGGATAACCACCTCTTTCTCTCACCTTTTTCTCTCCTCGACGTCAAAGTTCTCTGTGGCATTGTATGAGTCTATGAGACGTCCTTTAAGTCTACTAATATATAAATGTACCGGGGCTCTAGTAATGACATGTTGGAGTTCTCTGACCCAATGTTGAGGCCAGAGGTGTGTGCCGCTGTGTATGGGCAATAATGGTGCTAATAATTGTGATCTACGCTTAATCAAAAAGTAATCATGTACACAGTTTCAAAAAAAAAGTAATCATGTACAGCCGCCGACTAGCCTGGCTTTGTTTGGAGTCCCAAGGGGAGCGGGCTGGGCGGCCAACGAAGTTTCTTTTTGCAGTTGCAAGCCAGCGGGGCCAGAAGCGACTACCCGCACTCACGGGACCTCTATATTCATCCTCTATACGTCCTAGTCAGCGAGATTCTCTCCTCTATACTTAATTCTTCCGCACCCATCCATCCTCTATATCATCCTCTATCCACTCTATCCACTGTGAGACCCACTTGTCACTTTATCTAAATACATCTACGTGTGATCTAGTTTTGAAGGATTTATTGAGACGAATTTAATGGTGCAATCAAAATTTAATTTGGATTTTTGGTTTGTGAGTTATAACATTTTTTTTCTCTTTGTTTAGCTAGTGGGGCCGCCACTATAGAGTACTCCCTCCGTCCCAGAAAAAGTGACGTTTTATGTTTTTCAGACATCGTGTTTGACCGTTCGTCTTATTTAAAAAAAATTAATAAATATTATTTATTTTGTTATGACTTATTTTATCATTAGAGATACTTCAATAATGATTTATTTATTTTATAATTTGCACAAAATTTTTGAATAAGACGAACGGTCAAACACGATGTCTGAAAATCCTAAAACGTTACTTTTTCTGAGACAGAGGGAGTATAGAGTAAGCACTGTACCACTCTAAATATAGAGTAAGAGAAAAGATAAAGTATCGTTTTAAAGTACCCAGTGCAACAGTTTTTATTTTATATTCATCCTCTAGACCTTTAGAGTACCTACTGCAGTGTCGTTGGCGTCGCCCGCTGCCGCAGTTTTGTCGTGCCCTGGAGCCTACTATGGGACAGCTGAGCCAGGCACCGGTGGGCCCGGTCTCCGGTGCCTTTGTTCCCATGTTGACCGCACCATCGCATCAACTGACTCACCCGGTCACCCCCATCTCCGGTCTCCCGGCCAGGTGGGCCTCGGCCTCTCCGACTCTTCGTTCCTTCGCCAGCGCCTGCAACCCATCTCGGAGCCCTCCTCCCCCCGCGTTCACTTTGATCCAGGAGGAAGGGAACGGGGAGCCGGCCGCCATGGTGAAGGACAGCGCGTACTACGACGTCCTGGAGATCAGCACTGACGCCTCCGTGGCCCAGATCAAGAAGGCCTACTACCTCAAGGTGCGTGCGTGGCTATCCCCCTCCCGGCCTCCCTTGATCACCGACGGTGGTTATTTTCAAATTTCACGCAGACTGTTCCGGTTTCTTGATTTTGAATCTGTTGGCCTTGTTTCGGGTTTCTGAAGGCCAAGCTGGTGCACCCGGACAAGAATCCGGGCAACCCTGATGCCGCGCGCAAGTTTCAGGTACATGTCCATATTCTGCTTTACTACTTCGTTAGGATTTTGCTAGTTGCATTTGGGTGCAGTAGAGGGATAAGAGTGGAATGGCTGTAGAATTTCCTATGTCCACTGGCAGATATAGCACTGGGGGTCAAAAACTCAAAACCAACAAAGCCGTGCAATTGTGTTTTGCTTCTGATTGTATCCTATTTTGCCAGAGAATTCGCGTCGGTGCCGTGCAATTGTGTTTTGCTTCTGATTCTATCCTATTTGGCAGAATTCGCGTCGGTGTTGCAGTAGTGTGCAAAAAGCTAAACTGTGAACACGACATTGTCATAAACTTAGTTGCGTACAGGAACAATTTTCTCTTATGTCTTATTGCAAAATCTGAATCATTTATCCTGTAGATGGTTACCTTGCTACTAGCACTGATTTATTTTGGTTGGTTTTACATCTTACAAGGAACTAGGCGAAGCCTATCAGGTCCTAAGTGATCCGGTGAAAAAGGAGTCTTACGATAAGTATGGAAAGGAAGGACTTCCCCAGTAAGTCCTGAATTTATCTTAGTCTATCCTGTCTTCAAACGCTAGTTTCTAAAACACAGGATGCCACAGATGCTCTGAACTTTACTTCACTGCACAGATGCTCTGAACTTTACTTCACTTTGGATGTTACATTTATGTTATAGTAGGTTTTTTTTTGAAGTAAAACGTTATAGTAAGTAGTAGCGACCATATCACTCATAGTTAGTCACTAAATTTCTTGCAATGATATTCCAGAGATAATTTGATTGATCCAACCGCTGTCTTTGGAATGCTTTTCGGGAGCGACTATTTCGAAGATTATGTTGGCCAACTTGCTCTAGCATCTGTTGCCTCAGTAGAGATTGAGGAAGAATCAACCGCACCTGAGGCAAGGACAAGGATTCAAGATAAGATAAAGGTATGCTGCTCCTGTAATAAGTTTTTTTTTCTAACACCAATCTTCTCAGACTGTAAAATTACCTACACCCCGGTGGCAGAGAGACCACCCCTCGGTTTTTATGGTCTAGAAAAATCTCCTCAGACTTGGGAGTTGATGGTCTAAGTGTAGACCTGTATAATCTCATTGGTTTTCAGGACGTGCAAACCGAAAGAGAGCAAATACTTACTCAAAGCCTAAAGCATCGGCTGCAACCATATGTTGATGGGAAGCAAGATGAGTTTGGTGATTGGGCAAATGCAGAAGCTCAGCGTTTGTCTCAAGCTGGTAAGGTCTAAGAACCTCACTTTTCATCTCCATATTCAGTCATTTACTCGCTAGTAGTATAGGCACTTCATTCAGCTTTGCTGCTACACAGAGACACTTCTTAATGGTATTTTCATGATGAGCGTAAACTGTTGAATTTCATTTCTTCATACCTCTGTTGCATTTAAAATACTTATACCTCCAGATTCTGCAACTATCGTAATGTAGCATCCATAAGGTTCATTTGTGTCCTTTATTTATGTTTGAACATTATAAATATTTTATTTACTGATGTTTTTATGTGGTTTACTTATATAAATAATTTTTCAGCTTTTGGTGAGGCTATGCTTCACACTATTGGCTACATCTATGTTCGGCAAGCAGCAAGAGAACTTGGAAAAAGCAAATTGTATATGGGTGTACCTTTCATTGCTGAGTGGGTAAGGGACAAGGGCCATCACGTAAAATCACAGGTTAATGCTGCTGCAGGTAATTCCAAGGACAATAAGTCACTAACTACCCCCTTTTTTTAATTAATGATGGCCCGATTCTTCAGTGACTTATATCCTCCTACTATAGGTGCAATTTCTCTGATACAGCTACAAGAAGGAATAAAAAAGATTGAAGAGGCTGACAATAAGGAAGAGCAGCTTATTAAGAGTATCGAAGAGAAAAAGGATGCGATGCTCAATTCTTTATGGAAAATTAATGTGGTCGATATTGAGTCAACGCTTTCACGGGTCTGCCAAGCAGTAAGCACTTATTCAGATTTGCTTCGTTTAATTTATTATATGCATGTATAATTATATCATGAATATTCAAGTACAAAAATGAAGTCTCTCGATGTTTAATTTCTGTTTTCATCCTTTTCTCCAGGTTTTGAGAGAAAGTGATATTCCCAGAGACGTACTGAAGTTGCGAGCAAGAGGACTGAAAAAGCTAGGAACGATATTTCAAGTAAGTTTTTTTAGTCTCTGAGTAATCTCTCATGTGCGTATCATTATATTACCATCTCTATGGTTCATCAGGACTGGTACACTACATCATTTTGTTTGAGTAAATTGCATTATAAACGCCAAATATTGAATCTGGTGTTAGTGTATTGTCAGTACTAAAATCAAATACTCTAATACAGAATCCTCTCACTGAAGTTATTCTATGCATGCACCCACTTTCAGGGTTCTTTGAAATGAGGCATAATTTGTTGTTACACGACCTATTCACCATACAAACTAATGTCAATATAAATTAATTTGGACCATGTTCGTTTTTTATCAATTAGGTATGAAAGTTATTTTTTATTGACAATATTGCATTAATTTCATAAACCCCAGAACAAATTTGAACATAATTTTTTGCCTTTGTTTGCTGAATGTACCCACTAGTGTCAGAAAACACATCTAGAAACTCTTGAAAGGTCCTTCAGCTCCCTCTTGCTGGGGCATATCAGCCTTTTGTTGATTTTAATTTTTGAAATTAACTTGCATGTTTCAGTTTGTTGTTTTATCTCCTTCACCTTGCCCGCCGCTATCCGAACTTCCGAGATGTGGAAATTAACTTGCATGCTTCCAATGTTCAGTCTGCCTTTATTACACTAGATGCTTTGCTAGCTTTCACTTATCAGTTGTTCTTGTTTGTATCCCTTAGCTGCAAGTGCTACTTCCATCGCGAGTAATTTATCCGTTGTAATGAGTAATTTATCCGTTGTGAAAGTTGTAATGAGTAATTTATCCGTTGTGAAATCAGGGCGCAAAATCAAACTACCGTCGTGAAAACAGCCTGCGTGTTGAAGATGACGCGGCAGAAGCCACACCGTCTCACTGAGGATGGTGGACAAATCTGGATATGATATCATATACTCACCGAGACTGAGCCCGACATCCAGCCACTGTGGAAGGAGACAAACAATGCTGTTTCCAAAGATTTTTTGTACGGTATAACCGCAAGGTATTGCTACCTTTTCGGTATCATGCCATACTGTATCGCGGTTGTGCACTGCAAATAGTTTTGTTTTGGACGAGAAATAGTAAATATTTGAAGTCACAATGTGATACATAATGATTTAAGCTGCTGCGCGCCAGAGGCTTCGGCCAGAGATGGTGCCGGTGGATCTCCGCCTTGCTGTCCACAGCCACCTCTAGGATCCTCCTCAACGGCCATCAAGGTCCCCCGATCCGCCACCTCAGAGGGGTCCGACAGGGAGATTCTCTATCTCCAATGCTTTTCATCCTGGCCATGGACGTCCTCCACAGGCTTATCACCCAAGCTTGCACCGACGGCCTCCTACGCCCCATAGAGCCGCAGGGCGTCAGCTTCAAGTGCAGCTTGTACGCGGACGACGTGATTTTATTCATCCGCCCGACATCACAGGAAGCTGTTGCTATCAAGGAGTTACTCACGATCTTCGGGGAAGCCACCGGGCTGCGCACAAATCTGGCCAAGTGTTCAATCACGCCAATTTACGGGGGCGAGGACACACTGGACGAAATTGTCCAGATCCTAGGCTGCGAAGTCAAGCAATTTCCGGTACGCTACTTGGGGCTACCATTGAGCACGAAGAAGATCCCGAAGGCCGAAGTACACACGATTGTGGAGGCTATCGCAAGGAAGATGCCAGCTTGCCACGGTTCGCTCATGACGAGGAGCGGACGCCTGGTCTGGACCAAGTCCGTGCTCCGGGCAATTCCCATCTACACAATGATGGCGGACAGCCTGCCGCCTTAGGCTAGAAAGGAGATCGACGCCATCTGCAAAAAGTTCCTATGGGTTGGCAAGGATGCAGCAATAAGAGGGAAATGCATGGTCGCCTGGGACACTTGCTGCCGACCGACTGAACTTGGCGGGCTTGGGATCCCCAATTTGAAGCTGCAGGGATATGCCCTACAAACCAAGTGGCTGTGGTTGCAGAAGGCCGACAACTCTAGAGCCTGGAGCCAATTGCCGCTACGAGCTGAGCCAGAGGTGCTGGCCTTCTTCCGCGCTTCGACGTACACCATACTGGGAGACGGTAACACATCATTGTTCTGGGAGGATAGGTGGCTCAACGGAGCGGATGTAGCCGAGCTCGCTCCAAACCTTGTGAAGCAGGTGCCGGGTGCAATCAGGCGGAGTCTCTCCGTTCGCCAAGGACTAAGCAACAGGGACTGGACACGTTTCATTACTGGTGCTCTCACCGACATGCTCATCGCCGAGTTCTTTGACCTCTGGGACGCTACTGAGAACGTGGCACTCCTGGATCAACCCGACAAGATTGTGTGGCGATGGACCCCTGATGGGCAATACACAGCTAAATCGGCGTACAGCAAGCTGCACACGGGCGCCATCACCTTCCGCGGCCACGCACTAATTTGGAAAATTTGGGCGCCGCTGAGGGTGAAAATTTTCCTATGGCTTGCGTTCAAGAGGAAGCATTGGACCAACGATCGTCGGGCCAGACACGGCCTTCAGGCACACGAAGAGTGCTTCCTCTGCGACCAGGCGCCGGAATCCATTGACCACATGCTGAGTTGCTGCCCGTTCACTCGTGAGCTATGGTTTCACATTTGCACGGCGCTTGGGAAGCACCTACCCCAACCGAACCACTCAGTGCTATCAGGAGGCAGCTTCGCAGGGAATGGCATGGCTGCCAGCGAAAAGGTTTCGACTCCCTCTTCGCTTTGGTGTCTTGGCAAGTGTGGAAGGAGAGGAACGCCCACTGCTTCCGGAGTGCGACGACGTCGGTGACAGACCTGCTGCTCGTTATCCGCGCGGAGGTAGACCGGTGGATCAGAGCGGATGCTAAAAACTTAGGAGTGCTTGTTTCAGGAGAGTAGGGCCTGCTCTCCTGGGTCTTCACCGTAGTTTCTTGTGGCCTTGCTTCGGTTCTTGTTCTTGTTTTTCTTTGTCTCCAGGCTGTGCTGTTGAACTCTACTCCTTCTTAATGAAATGATACGCAACACTCTTGCGTATTCGAGAAAAATAATAATGATTTAAGCGCATCATCATCGACTCTGAATGTCATTTGCGATCTGACTCAGATCCTGATGGATCTTATCTTAAAAAATAGCATAAAGTAAAAGAATGAAAAGTTCTAAACACGTATATTTTAGAATGAGAGACTGAAATCTCTATATAATCTGGAAAAAGAATAATTCAAAAATCAAATATCCTCTTTTTTCAGAATTCAGACTTAAATTTGTTATATAGAATCATTATTAAAACGCAAATACTAGCGCCCGGACGTTCGGACGGTTGCGCGCGTCCAGACGCCTGCGCCTGCTCCGCCCTGGTCTCTCGATGCCCGCGCCAGCTCTGCATCCCGTGCCCGCGTTTGGACTGCTCCCTTTCGCTCCGCTGCCCACGCTGTCCGGATAACTCGACCCCGTCTCTTCCACACCGGCGCCTCGCCCCTCTTCCACACCGCTTCGCGTCCACCTCTTTCACACCACTTGGATGACTCCCCCGTCTCTTCCACACCGGCGCTGCGACGGCCTACGCCTTCTACCCACATCGACGATGACATGGCTCCTGCACTAGCTCTCTCTTGCTCGCTCAATAACCCTACATCCAGATCTACTTTTGCAACACTCAAATGAAACCATTGCAACATAGTTTGAAACAGATGAAATATTTGGAACATATATTTGTAACATAGTCATTGCAACATATGCAACATCTAGATAAAAGACTTGCAACCTGTATATGAAACATTTTGAACAAACTCTTGCAACATACGTGTATAACCATTGCAGCATGTGCAACATCCAAAAACTACCATTGCAACATCCATATAAAATATCAGAAATATACCTCTGAAACATCTGAAACACTTTAAACATGCGTTTTGCAATATAGGGAAGGCCCAGGCCGATCGATTTCAGGCGTCGGGGTGAGAGCCGGTGGCGAGTAACGGCATGCGAACACCACCATTGTCAGTACCACTAGCACCGGTCTTGGCTCAACCAAGCAGACGGCGCGGGCGACAGAAGTGAGGGAGCGAGGCGGAGTGGAGGGAGCGAGGCGGAGTGGGGGCGGCAGCCGCGAATGCGGAGTGGGGCGGGGGCGCGCGACACAGGTTTAGGCAATACGCGCCGGTGAGCGGTGCGGATGAGTCGTTATCATTTATCATTATTAGAAATATGAGACTGAAACCAGAAATGGCACTGGACTTGCTACCTTGGACCATGCAAAGAAGATAGCGTACTCCTACTCCCTTTCATTTCGCCTGGAACGTTCAGAGCAAACCAACGTGGCACGCCCGTGACACGCGCCCTTCTCTCGTCATGCGTTGCGTCCCTATGTGGCTGCATGCGTGCGCGCGTGTCCTCCTGCGCATGCCGTCCCTATCGCCATGTTCCCGGTACATATAGACACGAGCGCACTGATTTCGCCTCCACTCCCATCCGCTACAGCTACCAGACAACAGTCACCGGCACGCTCAGCAACCCAAGAGGGCATCGTCGCTCAGCAGGCAAGAGGGGGGACAAACAATGGCGGAGTACCAGGGGGAGTACGGGCACCCGTACCCGCGCGTCGACCAGTACGGGAACCCCGTGCCGCCGGTGGACCAGTACGGCAACCCCGTCCCGAGGGAGCCACAGCCACCAGCGTCCGGTTTGGGCAGCACCGCTGATCCCCCCTACAGCGCTGGCGACACTGTCGCGGTGCACGTGACGGCCCTCGCGTACGAGGGCATGGTCGGTGGCGGCGTGGGAGGAGCACACGTTTTAAAGGAGATGGACCCCCCGCCCAACCCTCTCCCTCCCGAGCCACCGCCGCCGCCGCCGTCTCAATCCAACACCAAATCCACCACAGCCAAACCTTCTCCTCGAGAGCCCCTGCAAGATCCGGCATCGGCGTCGTGTGATCTACGCGCTGATGGTAGCAGCCCCGCGGGAGACCACGTCTCTGTGAAGCCATGGCTGTCTCTTCGGGAGCCATCCCTGGCGCCGCCGCCGGTGGCTCCCACGCCTTCTTCCCCACCGGCGACTGCAGCAGCACCGGAGCCGCCGATTTCTACCTCCCTGTACCAGCCCCTGCAGTCCGGCCGGCCCGTTGTTGGAGTTTTGTTGCCGCCGGGGCCGCCCCCCGCCGCGGTGCCCACCTCGCCTCTGGAGTTCGGGCCGCACGAGGCCGGCGTCTACGCTGGCCGCCCCCCGCCGCCACTGCGACCTTGCTCGCCAGACTCCGCCGAGCCCGTCGACGGCGCCAGGTCTCGGCTTTCACCACCGCCTCCCGCTCCTGTGCTACCCGCGCCGGCGCCGCCGGGGGCTGAGGGCGCCGCCACGGTCGCAGCCACAGCTCCGGTGGCCGGGGGGGCAGCTCTGGTGCTTGGTCCTCCCCCCCGCTGCTAGGTTTGGATGCTTGGAACGCCGCGGCCACGCCAGGGGGCCCTGGCGCAACACCGCTGGACGTCCCGGGCCCCCCGCTCTCGCCGGCCGCGACACCGTTCTTTCCCGGACGCGCTTCAGGCGGGCGGTCCAAGCACCGGCGGTGGGTAGACGAGGACGGCGAGGAGACTGATGACGACTACCCCACGACATACCTGGAGGCCGCTCGTCGCCCGCCGAAGATGACGCACGCATCCCCTGTGCGCCCCCTGACTCGTGTTGGGCGCGGCAGGGTGGATGCCGTTCAGGGGCCTTTGCGGGGCCATGCTGGCCGTGGGCAGACGAGGCATAGCCGACCACGCCCACAGCTTGTGCACGGCTTGCCGGTTCGGCCAGTGGATGGCCATGTTCCTGCCCGCCAACGCCTTGGCCGCCGCGGACGGGTTTCCGCCCCCGACGGCGATGGGTGGCGTGAGATCCTCCCCCAGCTGGGGGTAGGGTCTGTTGCTGCCTCGACAGTGCCTCGCCCCAGCCAGAAGCAGCTTTCAAAGGTCAAGAGGATCCCAACTGAGTTCCTTGGCAGATGCTTCAAATGCCTCTCCTACTCGCATCGAGTAGCGACCTGCCGGCTGCCTTGTCGTTGTCTACGGTGTCGCGGATTTGGGCACCATGCCAAGGACTGTAGGCGTGGGACTGCTTCGACCTCAGTGGTGGGTGCCAGCCTGCCACGACACTCTGCCCGCGACACCCTCATGGCCTCCCAGCACGCGCCGCGCGGCGGTGTTGGGCCTGCCGCAGCAGGGGCTGTGAGGGGCGGTGGGGGACGGCGACGACGTCGGCGGCACAGGGCTAGACCAAAGGACTCTGGCTCGGGCGCGCCAGCCGACCAGGAGAGGTTGCCGTCTTCTCCTGCTGCTGCGTTCGGTTTGGCCTCTTCTACTATCGCTTCCTGCCCCCATGAGCCCGATCCGCTCGCTTGGGTTGACCCGATGCTCGATGAACTCGACGCCTCGCTTCAGCTCGCAGCCTGGCTTGTCGCCAGTTGATCGGTGGGTGCTTCGGCGCTTGGGCGCCCATCAACTCCGCCTGCGGCTCCTCCGGGGGCTCAGGCTATGTTGGTGGACGCTCGTTCACCACCACCGATGGTTCACCTCAACTTTGCGGATGCTAAGGCGTCGGGGGTGGAGGTTGAGGCCCCCTCGTCGCACGTCAACGACACGGGTCGGCTTGACGTCGAGGCTGGTGACGCGGCTCTTGCCGTGTCGGAGCCGACCTTGGCAGTGGATCTCAGCCTTTCAGGCCCTGATGTTTGCGGCTCGGGCGAAACATCCTCGGCGACGGTATTGGCGGGGAGATCCCCTCCAGCCATGCCGGCTGTCGCTGCGCCCGCGTTGTCGATTGAGGAGAGTTTGGAGGAGAGGCTCTGTCTTCCTTTGCAGACACCCCTCATCCATGGGCCGCCGAGGTTGCGCAGACCTCGAACGCCGGCTCTCGTTACGTCGTTGCGGCGCAGTGAGCGCATTGCCACCCAACCGCGCGAGGCGGACGTCACCAAACAGGCTCAGCGTGTTTTCATGAACAAGTTAGGATTGGAGGCTCCGTCCCCCAATGTTGACTCTGACACGGTGCGCAAATACAAGGCGGCCTTCCGGGAGCCGCTTTCAGACTCCACCCATGACGCACTACAGCTTCTTCTTGGTGGGGAGTTCGACCCAGTGGCCATGGAGCTGAACATGATCGGGTTAGACAACGAGGACAACTAGCCCATCGGCACCAACACCTTTGTCGTTATAGTTTCTTGTAATTACAACCTCGTGCGAGTGTTGTAAGGGTGTGGGGTACGTTTTTCGGTAATCTTCGGATTACCGTAAGTTCACCCTATCTGTAACAAAACTCTTTTATTCTGTTTAATGAAATACGTGCTATAACACGTTCTCGAAAAAAAAAAAGGAGCACACGTTTGGCCCGGGCGCGCAGCTCCAGCCGACCAAGGAAGAGCACACGACGACACTCGGCGAGAAGCTGAGGCGCTCCGGCAGCTCCAGCTCGGTAATAATAACATGCTGTACTTGTTAGCCATCGAGCATGTTTTCATGGGCTGCAGATTATTGTTGGTGGCGTTCTGACTGATGTCATTTGACGACGGCAGTCCTCCGAGGACGACGGGCAAGGTGGGCGCCGGAAGAAGAAGAGCATCAAGGAGAAGATAAAGGAGAAGCTCCCAGGCAGCCACAAGCACGAGGAGCAGAAGGCTGGGCACGTGGCGGCGGCGGCGGCGGCGACGACGACGGGGACGCACGAGAAGAAGGGTTTCATGGAGAAAATCAAGGAGAAGCTGCCGGGACACCACCACTGAGCGTGCACACCAGGACTCGGACTTTGAGGGGTCCGGAATCGTGTGTGCACACGTCGCTGTGTATTGTGTACGACATATGTGTCTACGTACCTCCTCCGGTTTTAGGTTTGGCTCAGAGTTATGTTGGGCTCGTCACTCGTGTCTTTTGTGTCTGTGTAGTCATCGATATGTTGGCTCTCGCGACTGTCAATTAGTCTTATCTCGTACGTATGAACTATGAATTTTGCACCGCTTGCCTAAGCAGAGTAATTAGAGGCTGAAACTTCAGAGGCGTGCAGTCTTCTGAGGCAATGGGACGACGACGGGTGAACTCCGGTCATCGCGAACCGGAAGGAAACGGCACGGGTCGTCGGGTCCACAACCACAGTCCACATGAGCCCGTGTCCGTGGCGCACGACGGCACGAGAGCCGAGTGGGCCGGGAATCGGTACCACGATTGGGCTGGCGGATGGGTATCCTCCGGGCTCCGGTAGAGCACGAGAAACTCACGGGTCACGGCCCAGGCAGCGACAGCGGCGCGTGCGCCTGCTTCGCTGTTGCGACGCGAAGACTTGCGGAAAAAGTCTTTACTTTTCCTCCCCAACTCTCACTAAAGTCCGATTTTCCTCCTTCACCTTCAAAACCGGACAAATCACCTCCCCCAACTTTTCAAACCATGCATTTTACCTCCCTCGAGCGGTTTTGAAGGCGGATTTGCTACCGTTGCTACAGTAAACGGTGGTATGCTACAGTTGGTGGAGGTATATACCACTTTTTACTGTAGCAAACGCCTTCAAAACCGCTCGAGAGAGGTAAAATGCACGGTTTGAAAAGTTGATAGAGGTGGTTTGTCCGGTTTTAAAGTTGAGGGAGAAAAATCGGACTTCGGTGAAAATTGGGGAGGAAAAGTAGACTTGTTTCCGAGATTTGCTCCGATCGGGGTTGATCCGTGCAGGCCCGTGCGTGCAGCACATCCCCATCGGCCATCGCTAGCACTAGCAGCGAGAGCGAGTGTAGCTGTTGCTGCTGTCCCGCTCAACAGCGTGATCAAATCAAAGGCCTTGTTTAGTTTTTAGAATTTGTCTTCAAATTCCACTATGTAAAAAGAAAATTCTTATTACATCAAAATGTCAGCACATGCATAGAGTACTAAATGCAGATGAAATTAAAAACTAATTGTACAGTTTGGTTGTACTTTGCGAGACGAATATTTTGAGCCTAATTAATCAATGCTCGGACAATTATTACCAAATAAAAACAAATACTACAGTACGCTACAGTGCTGATACAGTGATTTGTCAAACCCAGAATTGGACAACTAAACCAGGCCTCGCCTCCTTCCTCGACATGCGCTGAACTGCTGATATGCTGTCCAAGCAGCCCCCGGTTACAGTGTCAGTGAGACGCCTGGTCGCAGCTTTAGACTGACCGCACTCGTTATCCTCTATTTTCATTCTCTATACATCTTAATCATCAAGATTCTCTCTTCTATACACATTTCTTCCGCACTCATCATCCTCTATATCTCATACTCTATACCAACTACCAACAGCGGCCCCACTTGTCATCTTTTTTAAATTTTATCTAAATATATCCATGTGAGATCTTGTTTTGAAGAATTTATTGAAACGAATTTAACGGTGCAATCGGAATTTAATTTGATTTTTTGGTTTGTGAGTTATAACGTATTTTTTTACGAGAAAAAAGTGGGACCCACCGTTGTCACCTTTCTCCTCTCTCCTCTCTCTTTCGCACAACTCTCTTCCCTCTCTCTGATTGGCCCGCTGTCCTTTACAGTACCTCCTCTACTCACGTCACATATACCGGACCGGGTTGCTCCTTTTCATTTAGCGCTCGTTTTACCGGAGGCCGCTACGGCATTTTTAGTCCGGTATCCCGTATACCGGATAGGGATACCGGACCAGCCTCAGGACCGTGCATTTGCCTCTTCGCCATCGCGCGCCACTGTTTAGGGGGGCCGAATGGGCCGGGCGAGGCCGAACTGTGGCCCCCAAATCATTTGACTCTTCGTGCTGTCTCGATCTCTCGTCGGAATGCCCCCACTGGCTGCCCCCTCGATTGATTGTTAGACTATCCGCACTCTTCGACCTCTATATTCATCCTTTAAAAGGAATATTCTATTCTAGTTATCACAAAATATACAGTTTTCCCGCATCCATCTATCCTCTATATCATCATCTATCCACTGTGGGGTCCACTTGTCACTTTATCTAAATATATCCATGTGACATCTTGTTTTGAAGTATTTATTCAAACGAATTTAATGGGACAATCGGAATTTAATTTGGTTCTTTGATTTGGGAGTTATAACATTTTTTATTGGTTGAAGCAGTGGGGCCTGCCACTACACCTCTTTCGCATGCGTGCACAGCCACTGCTGCCTCACGCCCGTGGTTAGCCTGCCTGGTAGCGGACCTCCTGCATCCGCCGTATATAGCGGACTCGATGCTCATAGCGGACTGGATACCGTAGCCGCTGCATGCGTTTTTTTGCGCTAAACAACATGACGGACGGGTATGCAGTACCCGCTGCAGACAGTCTCAGTGACTGGGACTGCCGGTGCAAGACAGATCAGCTGGCTCGGATGCTTTGGCTTGCTCATCTCGTAATTGGTCAGTGACATGCGTGTAAGTGTAACAAGGGAGAGCTGCCTTTATCTGCAGCTCCGGCAAGGACAGCGTCGGCGTGGGATTGATGACTGTAGTACGCTCTGACGTGCTACTTAAGCTGTACAGTCGTACAGTATTGTTGAAGATCCTATTCGCCGGCCCCTCTGTTGTGACGGCCTTTATGGCCGTCCCGTTGGGATCGGAAACATGATTCCCACGATGTTCCTAGCCACCTCACTACGGCCTCGTTTAGATGCCCCATTCGAGACACCGAATTGCTACCGTGCATAATAAATGTGTACTGTAGTAATTTATTTTTATATGGTAAAAATTATTTAATTTTTGACTAATTAAGCTCGAAATGTTCGTATCGCAAAGTACAATAAAACTGTGCGATTAGTTTTTGATTTCATCTACATTTAGTACTTCATACATATGCTGACATTTCGATGTGATGGAGAATCTTCTTTTTATATAGTGAAATTTGAGGATGAATTCAGGTATCTAAACGAGGCCTACGTTTCGGTGCTTGTGTCGCTACCTGCGGTTGGATTCTGTCATTGTGACGTCAAGCAAGCAACGCCATCACCATAACTCCGTCCGCCCGACAAACTTGACGGACTCACATCGTGTCGTGTGCAATTTCATGGCCCATCGATTGCTACCAATTTAAATTGAGAAATTTATCTGCATTACACTAAGGGCACGTACAACACCGCCGCGAGGCCCGTAAAAACACCGTAGCTGCTGTCTGTGTCGTATCAAATTTGTAAAAACACCCCTGCCCTCTTCATTTCATCCCTAAATTACGGGGATGGGAGAGGATTGAGAAAGATTTTAACTTTTAGCTAGGGGATTTAATCCCCCTCAATTCCTCCCAGCCCTCTTGGTTTAGGGGTAGAAGGAATAGGGTCTGTGACAGGAAGGCTCGTGCTCTCATGCAAAGTCGCCTGCTGAGGGAGCGTTTTGTATAAGGTGTCTCGAGTCGACACCATGTGGGGATTTAGTTGCAGGTACGCGCACTATGAATCTTGCGCGCCAAAATCCATCCTTTGTCTCCACACGTGGCTTCTTGGTCTCCACCACCTTTCCTAGCCCGAGATGTCTAGCGCGACGGCACCGGTACATCCCATCGGCGCAGCACCGGCTAAAAGGTCCTAATATGGCTAGAGGGGGGTGAATAACCTATTTAAAAATCTACAAACCAACTAGAGTAATTGATTAGTATGACAAACGGCGTAATGCAATTTCGCTCTAGCTCTACAAGGATTGCAAGCCACATATTCCAACAATTCTAGTTACTATGATCACTAGCACACACACAACAAGCTATGTCACTACTCACTAAGCTAGTGTGCTTTCAAAGACTAACTAAAGAGCCACACTAACCAAACTAACAAGCTCACAAGGACTAACTACACTAAAGAGCTTGACAACTAGTTTGCAAGGAATGTAAAGGAGTGAGTAGGGTGATTATACCGCCGCGACGAGGAATGAACCAATCACAATGTGGAGACAACCAATCACCGGGAGAAATCCAATCACACAAGAGACGTGATTTTTTCTCTCGAGGTTCACGTGCTTGCTGGCACCTGTTGTGTCGATCAACACTTGGTGGTTCGGCGGCTAAAAGGTGTTGCACGAACCTCGTCCATACAATTGGACACCGCAAGAACCTACTCACAAGTGAGATAATTCAATGACATGAGCAATCCACTAGAGTTACCTTTCGGCTCTCCGCCGGGAAAGGTACAAGACCCCTCACAATCACCGGAGCCGGCCACGAACAATCACCAACACATGCCGAAGCTCCTCCACTACTCCAAGCTGTCTAGGTGGCGGCAACCACCAAGAGAAACAAGAAATCCGCAACCATAATGATCCCCAAGTGCCACTAGATGCAATCACTCAAGCAAATACACTTGGAATCACTCTCAATCTCACTATGATGATGAATCAATGATGGAGATGAGTGGAAGGTGTTTGTCTAGGCTCACAAGGATGTTAGGAATGTCAAAGTACCAAGAGAGTGAGCCCTAAGCCGGCCAAACACTATTTATAGACGCCCCCAAAGGAATAGAGCCGTTAGGCTCTCACTGCAGCTCTTCACGGGGCGACTGGACGCGCCGGTCAAGAGTGACTGGACACGCCACCAGCGTCTGGTCTACGGATCGCCGCCACGTATCACATCCTTTGAATACCGTGCATCGATCTCCAACGGTCAACTGATCAAGCGCTCCAGGATTAAGTCATGACCGGACTCGCTACTTGATCGATCGGACTCACGACCATCGCGCGTCCGTTCAAGTCTAGTAAGCATCCAGAGCCAAAATTTATTGACCGGACCTGTCAGGTCAACGACGACTTGACGTGCCCCAGTTCCGGTCGCCTTTCTTCTCTGCGCGCGACCGCGAAGCCGACGTCACCGTACGTCAGCGCGACCTGACTCGGACCCTGTGCGTCTGGTCGTGTGAAACCGCCGCTTCTCAAAAGGAGACCTGACACGCCGATGCAGCCAGGGCCAGCGTCTGGTCCCAACACCTCTCATCAGCCAGTGCAGCGCCGCCACCTATAAATGACCGGGCACGCCGAGGTGAGTTCGGTCACCCCGCGGCCAGCGTCCGATCATGGACTTTTAGCTCCTTTTCTTTTTCTAAGTCCACAACCACTTCACCCTTGCTTTCAATTTGCTAACCACAAAGTGTAGAACTTGTGTGCACATGTGTTAATATTTTTTAAAGCATTTTACAATGGTCAAAGTTAGCACACTAGGTTCCTAAATGCATATGCAAAAACAATGTCACCTAGTGGCACTCGATAACCGCTTAGCCAAAGATTTTCCCTCTTTATAGTACGGCTAGCGATCCTAAATCACTCATACCCTCTATGGTGTCTTGAGTACAAATAAAAAATAGCTCCTATCAATATACCTTTGCCTTGAGCCTATTTTTTGTTTCTCTTTCTTCTTTTCTAAATTGAAACATGATCATCTTCATTTCATGTCCACCTTCATCACCATGGACTTCTAACTTGCTCCACCACTTGGATTGGACCACCTTATCTAATTCACACTCTTAGATCAAAGGTTAATCCTAGGATTCAACAATTATCCAAAACCAAACTAGGGCTTTCACTGACTAAGAAGAGCAAGGCCACAACGTCAGCTAGGAAGAGCAACAGCTCGACAGCAGTGGTGGCCTGCACCTTTGGTCACGGCAATGGCGATGCCGCAGCACCCCTCCATCATGGAAGCAGATCGGCGGCGGCACTCGCCCTCGACAAAATCACAACACTAGAGAAAAGATGATTAGTATAACAAATGATCCTAATAGCCACTACTTGCTCTAGCTCTACAACAATCAAGCAAGCCCGTACACAATTCTAGTAGCAAGTGATTTCTAGTCTAAATCACAACACCACACAAGCTACTAACTACACTAAGCAACTCTAGGCCTCTAGCAAGCTAAACTAGCGAGCCACTAAGAACCAGCTACTCTACTACTAAAACCGCGACTAACTAGAGATCTACTATACCAAATAACTACCACACAAGCAATAGATATGAATGTAAATGTAAGTAAGAGTATTAGTAGCAAACCAACAAGGGCAAGTGATTAACACAACGATTTACCCCTCTAGTATGGTTGCTTGTTGGTGACCTACATCCACGTTGTGGCGAGTCCCAAAATAATGATCCGCGCGCTAACTAGCATGAAAGGCTAAGCCCACAACTTGGGCGCCACAAGAATCAATCAAATGGTGCACTCCAAGTAGCCATGAGCATGGTGGTTCTGAGTTCCCTCCTTATCTTCTTTAGCATGGTGTGATGCAGCCGGCAGTGCTAGTTAGATGTCTCCTGGTGTCTTGGATATGGGCGTCCGTTAATTTAGATTTTTTCCCCTGGATGTCTGGCTATCCTTCCAGGGAAGCAAGAGAAGGTCACTTTCTGATCTTTGTTCTACTATTTTTTTCTCGATCACGTAAAAGGTTTGCGCGTCTTTGTATTAAGGTAGAAAAAAAGTTCGATACAACATTCCTTTGGACGCCCTAGGGGGTCAGTAAGGATTTACATGAAAGCTCAGACCCTCTCTAGTGTACTATAAGATAAATTGTTACATTGGACAAAGATCAACCCAATTTTGTGCTGGCAAGGAGGCCTATGCCCTAGCTGCCCGGCGGCGGCACCTCTTGCGCGCGCCTACGTCGCCAACCGGAGGGAACAACTCAAGCAACGCCTGCATATGAGTGCGGTCACCATTGAATATCTCATCGTACGTCATCACCGACATCGACGGAGGCGGCATCCCGCTGGAGAGTCCCAGGCGCTTCATGACGAGGTACTCACCACGCTTGGCTGTCGGGATATGAGCTGTGGCCTGTGCCGCTATCCGTCTGCTTCGCTTGGGGAGCGAGGGCGGTGGACGGGTTGCCTCATCTCCAGGTAGCTCAAGAAGTGGCGGTTGCCTCACCTTTGTAACTCGCTTGGTGAAGCACTTGAGGCGTCTATCGGCCGAGGTCGTCTGAGGCAAAGGGGTGCAGTTGACGTCGACTGTCGTTGCTGTAATCGTTCGTCGGGGAGGGGTGGATGCGTCTGTGCCTAGAGTGACAGCATCGGACCTCTCAGGGCATGCCTCGGCATCCATGACGTCGGCTTGTCGCTCTCGCAATGGCGTGACGAGTGGCTACCCCTGCATAGACAACAACGGAGGCGAGTCCGTCATCCCTTCGGATTCCTAGGAGGCGGTCGCCAGAGCCAGCGAGCCCCCAGTGAAAGCCCAAGTTTGGTTTTGGTAATTAATGACACCAAGTTGCTAATGCCATGTGTTAAGTGTTTTGAGTTAGGCATAAGCAACACATGTGATGAAGGTGTACGTGGCAAGGAGTGGTGGCCACAAGATCACAAAGAAATGGTGCATGGACATGAAATGTCGATCATGGTGGAGATGCACATAATATGATGGACTTGATGATCAAGTGGAGGAAAAGGATCTAAGAGCGCAAGGCAAAGGTATAACCATAGGGTTTTCCTTTTGCCGGTCTAAGTTGAGTAGAGAAGTGATTGACCGGGTTTAGGATACATAGCCGACTATCAAGAGGGGCAATCACGGTTAGCTCAAAAATCAAGTGCCACTAGATCAATGTCTTGAGCATATGCATTAGGATCTAGTAGAGAGCTAACATAACGCCTTGGAAAATGTTTGTGAAATGCTAACACACTTACACATGATGGTGTACACTTGGTGGTGTTAGCACTTTTGCGAAGGCGGTGGAGTTTGAGCGGTAGAGAGGGTTTGGGGTCCTCTCTCCCTCCCGCCGAGCTTGCGAGGCGGGATTCAGGCGTTTTCGAGGAGTTGAAACGACTATTTTCCACTACGCCGGAAGTCGGAAAAGAAACGGAGGCGAACGTGGTCACTGGAGTGACCGGACGCTGCACCGGACGCGGTCTGTGTTTGACCGGACGCGTCCGGTCAGTGTTCAGCGTGTGCGCGTTTTTTGGTTTGTTGATCGGACGCGTGGCGCGTCCGGTCACAGTCGACCGGACGCGTCCGGTCATTCAGGGAGCTTACTGGACTCTCACCGGACGCTGGCACTGTGGCGTCCGGTCAGTTCTAACAGCGCGTCTGGTCATTGTTTCGTTGTGCGCGACTCAGACTTGACCAGCGCGTCCGGTCAGTTACGGGACCGGCGCGTCCGGTCGATCGCGGCGCGTCCGGTCGCAGCTGGAGCTTACTGAAACGCGACCGGACGCTGGCACTGTCGCGTCCGATCAAGCGGTTGAGCGCGTCCGGTCAGGACAACGGCTAGTTCTGACGCGCACTGTTCACGTTTGTCGTGTAGTGATCGGACGCGTCCGGTCACCCTGACCGGAGCGTCCGGTCAGCGCGATTTTCGCTGCGTCGTCTGTAACGGCTAGCTGCGTACCCCTTCGTTATAAATAGAGGATGTCCGGGGTTTGAGGGAAACTCTTGCACATTTTGAGACATAGAGACATCCTTTGAGCTAGAGAACAACCCCTCCACTCATCTCTTTGCATAGTTGCACATCTTGAGTGAGATTGAGTGAGATTCAAGTGCATTGCTTGAGAGTTGCATTCTAGAGGCACTTGATCTTCGAGTTGCTGCGGATTTCTTGTTACTCTTCCATGTTTCCCGACACGGTAGACGGCTTGGAGCAGCGGAGGTGATTGAGCTCGCAATTGGAGATTGTTGGAGCCCTCACCAAGTGTTGTAAGGGGTTCTTGATCCTTCCCCGCGGGAGTTCGCGAATTAGATACTCTAGTGGAGCTCGTGGCTTGGAGGATCCCCATCTTGTGTGCGGTTGTGCGGTGCCCGCCGAGGGCTCGACTCTTGATAGTCGATTAGCTCGCGAACCGATAAGTGGGTGTATCGCCACAACGGGGAGTAGCTTGCCGGGAAGCAAGTGAACCTCGGGATAAATTCTTGTGTTATTCTCTTCCCGAGGATTTCTCTTGTGTGATTGATTAATTGGTACTTCTCATCTCTACACGGCGGTATAATCACTCAAAGCTCTTCTCTCGTATTACATCTTGTATCTAGCTTGTAGTTGTTGTTATGTTTAGTGGATAGCCTTGTACTAGACTTGTGTAGGTGGCTTGCTTAATTAGTTAGAGCTAGTGCTTTTTGCTCTGCCACCTTTTGTACTAACTTGTGGTTAAGTAATTTTTGTAGAAGTTTTAATTAGGCTATTCACCCCCCCTCTAGCCTATTTGAACCTTACAAGTGGTATCGGAGCCGAGACACCGTTTATTTGAGGCTTAACAACCTACGGTGAAAAAGAAATGGCTCAATTAAGCTTGCACATCAACAACACCAAGAAGGCACCTCACTTTGATGGCACAAATTATGCATATTGGAAGGTTAAGATGACCGCACACCTCAAGTCAATCAATAGAGAAGTGTGGAAGGTCACCGAAACAAAATTTGAGGTTGCTAATCCGGAAGCACCTACACCGGTGGAAGAGAAGAAGCTCCAATGCAATGACATTGCAATTAGTGCTCTTCATGAGGCATTAGATGACAAGACATTTGAGCAAGTGAAGAATATAGAAGTTGCACATGATGCTTGGGCCAAGCTAGAAGAAACATTTGAGGGCACCGAAGGCACAAAGACCGCTAAAGCATATATCTTGCAAGAAAAGTTTTCAAGCTTCAAGATGCAAGAAGATGAGAGTGTACCGAAAATGTTTCATAGATTGCAAGTCATTATCAATGAGCTCAAGGCACTTGGTGAGGAAGTCAAGGACAACCAATTCTCTATGAAGTTCTTGAGAAGCTTGCCCAAGAGATTTGATACATTGATCACCGTGCTAGTGAGAACTACATTGAAGGATTCAACTCCTCAACAAATATTTCAAGAAGTGATGACCGATGATTCATATAGAGAAGATGATGAGAAAGATGAGTTGGTCAAGAAAAAGAAGAAAGAAAATGAGAAGAAGGATGATGAGAAGAAGAAGAGTGTGGCATTCAAAGCCACCACATCCAAGGGCAAATCCAAAATTGAATCATCAAGTGATGAAGACTCAAGCTCTTGTGATAGTGATGACATTGATGAGAAGATGGCTCTCTTTGTCAAGCAATTTGGCAAATTCATGAAGAAGAAGGGCTATCATGCAAGGAGGAGGAAGAACTCATCTAAGAAGAATGAGCATACCATGAGATGCTTTAGATGCCATAGCAAAGATCATCTCATTGCAAAGTGTCCTTATGATAGTGATGATGAAGATGCTATTAAGAAGGAGAGGAAGAAGCAAAAGAGGAAGCAAGAAAAGAAGGAGAGTTCTCATAAGAAGAAGAATGATTCTCATGTTGCTACATGGGATAGTGATGATTCCTCAAGTGATGATGAGGATGACTACAAGAGCAAAAAGAAGGGACATGCTAGCATTGCCATCCAAGAGAAGGTCTCCCTCTTCGACACTCCATCGTGCTTCATGGCTAAGGCCTCTAAGGTATCATCCGATGATGAGAGTGATCATGATAATGCTAGTGATAGTGATAGTGATGAAGAAGAATTCACTAAAGATGAACTAATCACTATGCTAGAAGATTGTACTCAACATTATAAAGAATCTAGAAAGGAGTGTAAGGGCTTGCTTAAGGAAAAGAAAAACCTTATGCAAGAACTTGATGAGCTTAGGGCATCTTATGAGAGTCTAAAGGTAGACCATAAGAAGCTTCAAAAATCTCACACTAAGCTTGAAGAAGCTCATTCCTCTCTAGTTGAAAAATGTGAAAACATGCCAACTAATGTTGAGAAAGCTAAAACTTGCAACATAGGCATATCATGTGATATAATTGATGAATCTTTTCATAAGCCTATTGTTGTTGCTCCCACTAACCCTTCATGTAGCGCATCTACATCATCCTCATCTAGTAGTGACGGTTTCACTTGTGACTCCACACTTATAGTTAAGAATGTAAATCTCAAGAAGGAGGTAAAAGAGCTCAATCACACCTTAGCTAAGGCTTATGGTGGTGAGGACCGCTTGCTTATGTGCTTGGGTAGCCAAAGAGCTTCTCTCTACAAAGAGGGATTGGGATATAACCCCAAAAAAGGCAAGGCCGCTTTTGCTCCTCACAAGACTCGTTTTGTGAAGAACAATGGTAGCTATTGCAAAAGTTGCAAGCAAGTTGGTCACATAGAGCAACATTGCATGAACAAGAAATCCAATGCTAAAGTATCCTCAATTAAGTTTGATTCTTTCTATATACTTACCAAGGGTACAAATGGTGTTCATGCTAAGTTCATTGGTGCACCATGGATGGGCTCAAAGAAAAAAACCATTTGGGTACCAAAGAGCTTGGTCACTAACCTTGGAGGACCCAAACAAGTTTGGGTACCTAAAAAGAATTGATCTTGTCTTGTAGGTCAATTACAAAGCCGGAGGAAGGCATTGGGTGCTTGATAGTGGGTGCACTCAACATATGACCGGGGATTCTTGTATGTTCAAATCAATTGATACAAGTCAAAATGGTGGTTTTGATGCTATCACTTTCGGCAACAATAAGAAAGGCAAAGTCAAAGGGCTTGGTAAAATTGCTATTTCAAATGACATGAGCATATCTAATGTGTTGCTAGTTGAGAGCTTGGATTTCAATCTTTTGTCGGTGGCACAACTTTGTGATCTTGGCTTCAAGTGCATATTTGGTAGTGATGATGTTGAAGTCATTAGTGTTGATGGATCAAATTTGATATTCAAAGGTTTTAGACATGGTAGCTTGTACTTGGTTGACTTCAATGATAGTGAGACACAATTGACATCATGCTTGCTTAGCAAATCTAGTATGGGATGGTTGTGGCATAGAAGGCTTGGTCATGTTGGAATGAAACAATTGAACAAACTTTTAAGGCATGACTTAGTTAGAGGCTTGAAAGATGTGACTTTTGAAAAGGATAAACCATGTAGTGCTTGTCAAGCCGGCAGACAAGTTGGAAATACACATCTTAGTAAGAGTGAAATGAGCACATCAAAGACATTTGAGCTATTGCACATGGACTTATTTGGGCCAACAACATACACTAGCATTGGTGGCAACAAGTATGATTTTGTGATTGTTGATGACTACACTAGATACACTTGGGTGTTCTTTCTCTTTGACAAGAGTGATGTACATGATCTATTCAAATCTTTTGTCAAGAGAGTGCAAAATGAGTTTGAGACTACCATCAAGAAGATTAGAAGTGACAATGGTAGTGAGTTCAAGAACACAAGAATTGAGGAATTGTGTGATGATCTTGGTATTGGACATCAATTCTCTCCAACATACACTCCTCAATCTAATGGTGTAGTTGAAAGAAAGAATAGAACTTTGATTGACATGGCTAGATCAATGCTTAGTGAGTACAATGTGAGTCATTCATTTTGGAGTGAAGCTATGAACACGGCTTGCTATTGTAGCAACCGTCTTTATTGCCATGAAAAGCTTGGAAAGACACCATATGAGCTATTGAATGGAAGAAAGCCCAACATTGCATACTTTAGAGTGTTTGGTTGCAAATGCTATATTCTCAAGAAAGGCACTAGATTGAGCAAGTTTGAAAAGAAATGTGATGAAGGGTTCTTACTTGGTTATTCTACCACAAGCAAAGCATATAGAGTTTGGAATCTCACAAATGGCACCTTGGAAGAAGTTCATGATGTTGAGTTTGATGAAACCCAAGGATCTCAAAATGAAACTCAAAACCTTAATGATGTGAGAGGAGATCAATTGTCAAATGCAATGAGGAACATGTACATTGGTGATATAAGGCCGAGGCAAGTTGATGATGATGATGATATTCATGTGATCAACCAAAGTGTGCAAATTGATACAAATCAAGCAAGCTCTAGTGGTACTCATGATGAAGCTCAAGATCAAGGTCAAACAAGTGGAAGTAATCAACTCCCAATACTCCAACCTACTAGCATTGCAAGAGATCATCCATTGGACCAAATCATTGGTGGAATTCAAAGTGGTGTTCAAACTAGATCAAGGCTAGCATCTTTTTGTGAGCACTACTTATTTGTGTCACTTGAAGAACCTAAGAAAATAGAAGATGCATTAAAGGATTCCGATTGGGTAAATGCCATGCATGAAGAGCTAAACAACTTCACTAGAAATCAAGTTTGGGAACTTGTTGAGAGGCCAAAGAACTACAATGTGATTGGTACTAAGTGGGTCTTTAGAAACAAGCAAGATCAAGATGGTGTAGTTGTGAGAAATAAAGCAAGATTGGTAGCACAAGGATACACTCAAGTTGAAGGTCTTGACTTTGGAGAGACATATGCACCGGTTGCAAGATTGGAGGCAATTAGAATCTTATTAGCATATGCTTGTGCACACAACATCAAGCTCTATCAAATGGATGTCAAGAGTGCATTTCTCAATGGCTATATCAATGAAGAAGTTTATGTTGAGCAACCTCTCGGTTTTGAAGATGACAAGAAGCCCAACCATGTTTACAAGCTCAAGAAGGCATTGTATGGTTTGAAACAAGCACCTAGAGCATGGTATGAGAGATTGAGGGACTTTCTTCTCTCTAAAGGGTTCAAGATGGGAAAGGTTGACACCACTCTTTTCACCAAGAAGCTTGGAAATGACTTGTTTGTGTTGCAAATCTATGTGGATGACATTATCTTTGGATCAACTAACCAAGACTTTTGTGAAGAGTTTGGAAATATGATGGCTAATGAGTTTGAGATGTCTATGATTGGAGAGCTTAGTTACTTCCTTGGACTTCAAATCAAGCAAATGAAGAATGACACTTTTGTAAGTCAAGGCAAGTACATCAAGGACATGATCAAGAAGTTTGGATTGCAAGATGCTAAGCAAATGAGTACACCAATGGGCACAAATGATCAATTGGGTGTTGATGCTAGTGGCAACATGGTAGATCAAAAGCAATACCGGTCTATGATTGGAAGTTTGCTCTATGTCACCGCTTCTAGGCCGGATGTGATGTTTAGTGTGTGCAAGTGTGCAAGATATCAAGCTTCACCTAGAGAAAGTCACTTGAAAGCAACCAAGAGGATATTGAGATATCTTAAGGGCACTCATGATGTTGGTTTATGGTTTCCAAAGGGGTCAAACTTTGAGTTGATTGGATATTCGGACTCCGACTATGGTGGATGCAAGATTGATAGAATGAGCACAAGTGGCACTTGTCAATTGCTTGGAAGGTCTCTTGTTTCATGGTCATCAAAGAAACAAAATAGTGTTGCACTATCTACCGCCGAGGCCGAATACATTAGTGCCGGTAGTTGTTGTGCACAATTGCTTTGGATGAAAGTTACCTTGAATGACTTTGGAATCAAATTCAAGAATGTGCCATTGTTTTGTGACAATGAAAGTGCAATCAAGATGACACAAAATCCGATTCAACATTCAAGAACCAAGCACATTGATATTAGGCATCATTTCATAAGAGACCATCAACAAAAGGGTGATATTAGCATTGAGAGCATTGGCACCGAAGATCAACTAGCCGATATCTTTACAAAGCCACTTGATGAGAAGAGATTTTACAAGTTGAAGAATGAATTGAACATACTTGACTTCTCCAACTTGAGATGAGTGCAACCCCACATTCTTATATGGCATGCCTCTCCTCCAACATAGCAAGGTAAAGTTGTTTGGCATATCATCCATACTTTGCTAAGGACATGTTTAGAACATATAGACATATTTGCATGACAAATAGGCTCATTCATGAAAATCAAATGAGTTTAATGTATATATGGTACCACTATTGCTTCTATGTTTGGATTGATCTAGTGGTAGCATATGACATGTTTGTGGGCTTGCAAACCTAGTGTTGAATCTAGAAAATGAGCTCATGATGTGTAATTCAACATGGTCAAGATAACCCTTATACTTTATGAGGTGTGAAGAAGCTTGTCCTTGGATCAAACCGAATTACATATTCTAGGCAAGTAATCTAGATTAAACCATATCTTGGTCTCCCTCATATTGATTGACTTAACTCTCACTAAAATTGGCACCTTTTTTGTGATTGTTGACAAAGGGGGAGAGAAAAGTCACAAAGATAGAAAAGTCACAAAAGATAAAAAGTTAAGTTGCAAAGGGGGAGAAAAATATAGTAAGGGGGAGAGAAATTAAAATTGAGCACACAAGTAGGGGGAGCAAGCTCATGAATTATTTGTTGCATTTGTATGTGCATTAACATGATGAATTGTTGCATTGCAAAAATTAAATTCACATTCATGATTGTATGGTGATTGCTAGAAATAGAATTTGAATGATGATTTGTTAAGAGTAGCTTTACAAGTAGTATCTAGACACCTTTGCTTATAATGTTGATCTCACGGGGTACTTTAGTGTTTGTGATCTTTACAAGTGATGTATTACAAGTGGTGTCTAGCTACATCGATGCTAAGGATGGTATATAAAGGCAACTCCGATTGGTATCACGCTTCAAAGGTCCATTCTATATACCTTAGCATCAATTTGATAGTAGTAACTCTCCCAAAATTCTAATCCATACATATGTGCACAATTGAACCAAACTCATGAGAGCACATATGTAGGGGGAGCTAATACTATCGAAATTGAAAATTGATTTCATTTCATATCTTTGTGATGGTTGTCATCAATTACCAAAAAGGGGAGATTGAAAGCCCAAGTTTGGTTTTGGTAATTAATGACACCAAGTTGCTAATGCCATGTGTTAAGTGTTTTGAGTTAGGCATAAGCAACACATGTGATGAAGGTGTACGTGGCAAGGAGTGGTGGCCACAAGATCACAAAGAAATGGTGCATGGACATGAAATATCGATCATGGTGGAGATGCACATAATATGATGGACTTGATGATCAAGTGGAGGAAAAGGATCTAAGAGCGCAAGGCAAAGGTATAACCATAGGGTTTTCCTTTTGCCGGTCTAAGTTGAGTAGAGAAGTGATTGACCGGGTTTAGGATACATAGCCGACTATCAAGAGGGGCAATCACAGTTAGCTCGAAAATCAAGTGCCACTAGATCAATGTCTTGAGCATATGCATTAGGATCTAGTAGAGAGCTAACATAACGCCTTGGAAAATGTTTGTGAAATGCTAACACACTTGCACATGATGGTGTACACTTGGTGGTGTTAGCACTTTTGCGAAGGCGGTGGAGTTTGAGCGGTAGAGAGGGTTTGGGGTCCTCTCTCCCTCCCGCCGAGCTTGCGAGGCGGGATTCAGGCGTTTTCGAGGAGTTGAAACGACTATTTTCCACTACGCCGGAAGTCGGAAAAGAAACGGAGGCGAACGTGGTCACTGGAGTGACCGGACGCTGCACTGGACGCGGTCTGTGTTTGACCGGACGCGTCCGGTCAGTGTTCAGCGTGTGCGCGTTTTTCGGTTTGTTGATCGGACGCGTGGCGCGTCCGGTCACAGTCGACCGGACGCGTCCGGTCGTTCAGGGAGCTTACTGGACTCTCACCGGACGCTGGCACTGTGGCGTCCGGTCAGTTCTAACAGCGCGTCCGGTCATTGTTTCGTTGTGCGCGACTCAGACTTGACCAGCGCGTCCGGTCAGTTACGGGACCGGCGCGTCCGGTCGATCGCGGCGCGTCCGGTCGCAGCTGGAGCTTACTGGAACGCGACCGGACGCTGGCACTGTCGTGTCCGGTCAAGCGGTTGAGCGCGTCCGGTCAGGGCAACGGCTAGTTCTGACGTGCATTGTTCACGTTTGTCGTGTAGTGACCGGACGCGTCCGGTCACCCTGACCGGAGCGTCCGGTCAGCGTGATTTTCGCTGCGTCGTCTGTAACGGCTAGCTGCGTACCCCTTCGTTATAAATAGAGGATGTCCGGGGTTTGAGGGAAACTCTTGCACATTTTGAGACATAGAGACATCCTTTGAGCTAGAGAACAACCCCTCCACTCATCTCTTTGCATAGTTGCACATCTTGAGTCAGATTGAGTGAGATTCAAGTGCATTGCTTGAGAGTTGCATTCTAGAGGCACTTGATCTTCGAGTTGCTGCGGATTTCTTGTTACTCTTCCGTGTTTCCCGACACGGTAGACGGCTTGGAGCAGCGGAGGTGATTGAGCTCGCAATTGGAGATTGTTGGAGCCCTCACCAAGTGTTGTAAGGGGTTCTTGATCCTTCCCCGCGGGAGTTCGCGAATTGGATACTCTAGTGGAGCTCGTGGCTTGGAGGATCCCCATCTTGTGTGCGGTTGTGCGGTGCCCGCCGAGGGCTCGACTCTTGATAGTCGATTAGCTCGCGAACCGACAAGTGGGTGTATCGCCACAACGGGGAGTAGCTTGCCGGGAAGCAAGTGAACCTCGGGATAAATTCTTGTGTCATTCTCTTCCCGAGGATTTCTCTTGTGTGATTGATTAATTGGTACTTCTCATCTCTACACGGCGGTATAATCACTCAAAGCTCTTCTCTCGTATTACATCTTGTATCTAGCTTGTAGTTGTTGTTGTGTTTAGTGGATAGCCTTATACTAGACTTGTGTAGGTGGCTTGCTTAATTAGTTAGAGCTAGTGCTTTTTGCTCCGCCACCTTTTGTACTAACTTGTGGTTAAGTAATTTTTGTAGAAGTTTTAATTAGGCTATTCACCCCCCCTCTAGCCTATTTGGACCTTACACCCAGTCACCGGTGCTCTAGCTGGCTGGCTCACGGCAAGCGAGGCAACAATCTCCTCTAGCATTGGGTCGACCCACGCGGGAGGCCCTCGCGCACAGCTCCAACAGCAGCGGATCAGGCTCGGGGAAGCAGTGCGCAGCAGCAGAGATGGCAGCGTTGTTAGTGTGGTCGGCAGGCGCGGCCACGCTGGTGTCCCTCGCAGGCTTACTCCGACGCCGCCAACATCATCGTCGGATTCCCCTGGCACCCCCCGCGGCACCCTACGAGGCCGACGTGGTGTTGCCATGAGCAAAGTGTCATGGCAAGTCTCCACCCTTCGCCACCGACCTCGCAGAACGCCTAGGCTGCTTGCAGTCCCTAGCGAGGTGGCCGAAGTCGTGGCAGCGCAGACAACGTCGTGGCAACCGGCAAGTCGCTACTCGATGCGAGTTGGAAAGACAGTTAAAACATCTATCGCGGAGCTCCGTGGGGATCTTTTGGATGTGCGGAAGCTGCATTGGGCCACGGCGAGGCTCCGTCGAGGCGGCAACAGGTCGCAGCTCCTACCGGGGGAGGATCTCCAGCCATCCATCGGCGTCGGGGGTGAAGACCCGTCCGCGGCGGCCGAGGCGGTGGCGGACAGGGACGCGGCCCTCCAGTGGCCGAGGAGGCAGGCCACACACTAGCTGGGGGGGCGGCCGGCTGCGCTTCCTCCGTCTCACAGGTCCCTGTCGGCCCGCTCCACCTAGCCTTCGCCCCAGCCTGCATTGACCTCCTTCCGCTCCAGCGTCCGCTCCGCCATGGCCCTAGACCTCGACTGGATGAGTCTGGGCGCGCAGCGAGGACGCAGATACCGGTTTCGCTGGGCGTCGAACGGCATCGAGGTAGGACTGGTGGTGGACTCCTCACCATCGTCGTCTGCCCACCGACGTCGCTTCGAGCGCCCTCCAGCAGAGCAGCCTGGGTAGAACGGGACTACGGCCGGAGAGAGGGAGGAGGAGCGGGGGGTGGCTGGTGCCGTTGTGTCGGGCTCCGCAGGCCCAGACGTGGCCGCGGTGGTGGTGGTTCCCAGTCCCGGCGTTGGAGGGGGCGGGGATGTGCCAGATCTGGCCCCCTCGCGCATCTGCGCGGGTGGCCGCAGCAGCGTCCACATCCTCCGGCGTTGTAGGCGGTCGGGGGGCACCGGCATTAGAGGGGGCCTCTGGCACTCGCCGCGGGGACGCCGGAGGCGGCGACATACGAGAAGGTGTGGGGCCCGCAGGTGGCGGCGCGGCATCCGTGCCCGGGCTTAGTAGGGTCCCGACTTGCTGGAGGCACCCAGAGTCAGGGGAGGAGGGATCCTTCTCCGGCACGCTGGCCGATGGTGGTGGCGACGGAGCGGCGGCCGCATACCTGTCAGGCGCGGACCCGGGGCCTACAGGAGCGGCGGGAGCGGGGCTTGAGGGGGTCAGGGAGGGAGCAAGGAGGGGGAGGGTGCCGGCGGCGGCGGCGGGCTAGGGTCGGCCAGGGGCCTAACCCTAGGGAGCAGGTGCGGGTCCTACGGCTCTAACTTTAGGATCCTTGTTCTACTATATTCAATGTTAATACTCCTGCCAGTTACATGCGAACATACTTCCTTTATGAGACAAGTATACATATCTACAATGCTGAAATATTAAGCCAATGAAAAACTGTTGGGAAAGTGGAACCTATGTGTGTACATGAAAAAAAATCTTCACGACCCTCCCTCCTCCAAGAAAAATCAAATTCATGGCTTGTACTACTCCCCTAAATTTCCCATTTAAATAAGACAGAGACTACACCAACGTCCTTGCATCCACCACCCAGTCCATCTAGTCTCGTGACTTGTTGCCATGCATGAGAAATATGGGTGCCCCGATGGATCAGCAAAGGTTGTTCACGTCTTTTTTTTAATTGCACTCGTGCTCTCTCTTTCTCTCCCAACACGGCTGAATTATACTACTACATCATTCAGTGTCATGGCAGTGGTGAATGCATTATTAGGACCTTTTCGCAAAAGCAGCGTGTTGGAGGGGAAATTAGACTTCTCCTAGATGCTAACCGCAGCATTAACACCACCACGAAATTGTTGTCCAGAAGAGCATTATTACACGTAAACAAAGTAATTGCAATTAAGAAGTTGTCCAAAATTGTACCTAGTGGCGGTGGATTTTTTCCGATTATTCTCAATTATCCTAGAGAAAATGGAAGAAAAAACTGACTATTTTTTGGAGAATATTTAATTTGAAGTAATTTTCTTTTTTTGAAATTTTGAACCAAATTTCAACTGGACTGGTTTCTTTTTGAACGGTATATTGTTTGGTGCAGTGCCGTGGTGCATGCATGTCCTAGCGCCCTTTATAGGAAAAGTGACATTTGGGAGGAAAATTAGATTACAAGCTAACACCAGCATTAACAATGCCACAAAAATTGTTGCTCGAAAAAAAAACATTTGTACTCGTAAATAAGTAATTGAAATTGACATTGTTCGTTGGGCGCAGTGGCGTGCTGCATGCATGTCCTAGCGCCGTTTAGGAAAAGTGACATTTCGGAGGAAAATTAGATTACAAGCTAACAGCAGCATTAACAATGCCACAAAAATAATTGAAATAAAGCACTTGTACTCGTAAATAAATAATTGAAATTGACTGGCATGTCCGATTCTAGCGGTGTAGCTTTCTTCCTCATTGCTTTCGTAAGACACAAATCAAGGAAAGCTGAAAACATGATGGCGACCTGCCTAAGCAATTAGTGAGAACCTTCTGTTTTCTTCTTCAGAACAGGAATACACAAGGCAAAACTAGTATAGTGTTTTTTTTAGTAGTATAGTAGCCATAGCCAATAGTCAGTGAACTGAGTACAGAAAAAGTAAGAAGCGTATTCTTACAAAAACCTTAATATAGGAGTAGCTGCTACACTGTGTTTACATTTGTATATATATGTATATATGTATATGCCTTTATTTTAGACACAGAGAAAACATAAAAACAAAGAAGGGCAAAACATTGTTAAGGAGGAGTAAGGACGACTAGAGGAAATTAACAAAGCACGGTCTCTAAGCGCCCAATTGTTCCGTGTGAAATGCCTTTGATAATACAGGATATATATATATATATATATATATATATATATATATATATATATATACACACACACACACACACGGTAATTATATAGTATATTGCTGAAATTCACAAACTGAACCTTCAGAAGAACTCGAGGTTGAACTCGCCGACCACGGCGCCCCGGCTGATGTCGAAGTCGAAATGCGGCAGGCTCTGCTCCTGCTGCCCGTGGCAGGGCAGCAAGAACTTGTGCTCCTCGAGCGATTGCTCCTCGCCGCCGTATCCGGCGAAGGCGGGCGTGGCCTTGCTCTCGGAGGCCCAGTGCAGCGGCGCGTCGCCGCCGTCGAACGCATTGTTCGCCTCCGGCGCGCAGTTCCAGTTGCTGCTGTTGCTGGAGCTCTCGCCGTAGCCCAGGTTCTCCGACACGTCCAGCACGCTGCTGTAGTCCACGAACGCGGCCGCGTCCTGCTTGCCGCCGCCGCCGCCCATGTGGCCATACAATGCGGCGCCAGCCGCGTCGAAGCCGCCGCCGAAGCTGTCGGTCAGCGGGAACGAGTCGAACACCTGCTGCTGCTTCATGTCGAAGCCGCCATCCGCGGCGGCTGTGGCCAACGGCTTGCGGTCTTGCGACGCCGGCTGCTCCAATGCCGCCGCGTTGGCGGAGATGGGCTTGTGGGTGCTGGGGTCGATGCCGCGCTGACGCAGCTTCTTCTTGAGGCAGCTGTTCCAGAAGTTCTTGATCTCGTTGTCCGTCCGGCCCGGCAAGTGTGACGCGATCTGCGACCACCTGCATCCACAAAATACATTGACGCCGACGCGATCTCCATTAGCAGAGTGTCGCCGAATATATAATCATTGCGCTGGGTAATTAAGGAAATCAATTGATCCGAAACGCATTGTGTGTACCTGTTCCCCAGGATCTCGTGGAGGCCGACGATGGCGTCCTCCTCCTGCTGCGAGAAGCTGCCCCGCTTCAGGTCGGGGCGCAGGTAGTTGATCCACCGAAGGCGGCAGCTCTTGCCGCACCTCTGCAGCCCTGTATGTAGCACGCACCGGAATCAATGGCGGACGACGGTCAGCGAGACAGCAGCAGCAGCAACAAGATGCATATGCATGGATGGATGAGCTAGAGGCGCGTGCGTGCGTTCATGCCTGCGAGCTTGGGCACGGAGCTCCAGCACCCGACGCCGTAGCGGATGATGTGGTTGTAGAGCTTCTCGTCTTCCTCGGGCGACCAGAGTCCCTTGCGCAGCTTCTGCTGCACGCCGCCGCCGGAGGCCGCGTGGCGTCCCATTCCCGCTCCCGCACGCGTCCGCCTCCGCCCGACACGGGCGCGGCCGATGGCGAGGGAAGGAAGCAAGGAAGGAAGGAGCAACGAACGATCTGGATTGCTGATGAGCAGCTACCTAGTCCGTCGTCGGTTTGCGCGCGCGTCACTGCCTGTGCATCTCTATCCGCCGAGAGCGGCGGCCGGGGGTATATATGGGGTAGCGTGCCGAGAACTGCGCACGTACGGGGAGGGCCGGCCCGGGAGACGACGCACGCAGCGATCAAGTGGGTTCGAAGCAAGCCGATCGAGCAGAGAGAGAGAGGGAGAGCTTGCAGTTGCACTGCAGTGGATTGGAGCTCAAGATACTCCGGTTTGTGGGAGAGGGTGGGATAAAATGGTGCTCTGCTCTGTGCGCGCGGGGAGGCAGGAGAGAGAGACTTTTCCCGAGAGAGAGACTCGCACAACAATGGAGATCTAGGCCTGGTTTTACATGCCAAATTTCAACCCCAAATTCCACTATATAAAAAGAATATTCCCATCACATCAAAATACCTACACATGCATGGAGTACTAAATATAGATAAAATTAAAAACTAATTGCACAGTTTTGTTGTACTTCGCGAGACGAACATTTTGAGCCTAATTAGTCAAAGTTTAAATAATTTTTACCAAATACAAACGAATTGCTACAGCACGTATTTAATATGCATAGTAAAAATTCGGACCTTCGAATTGAGGATCTAAACACGGCCCCAGTGAACAGAACAGAGCAGCAGGGAGGTCGTTGGGTCGCGCGTTGTGGGCCACGCCGACAGGGAAAGCAAAGGACAGAGGAAAAAAGCTGGGGTTGTTGGTTGAGGATATGACCAAGATTTTTTGCCTTCACGGCACACGGTTTCTGTGGCACGGTACCATCATTAAACTCCCTCGCCAGGGAGCTCGGAAAAACGCAACACCTGTACGTAGTACGTGCCCATCTGGCCACTACCCACAGTCACACCAGCAAGTAAGCCACGTTTAGATTGTAAAAAATTTCAAACCGATGAATAGTACCATTTTCGTTTTATTTAGTAAATATTGTCCAATCGTAAACCAACTAGGCTCAAAAGATTTATCTCGTCATTTCCAACTAAACTGTGTAATTAGTTATTGTTTTACCTACATTTACTACTTCATGCATGGGTCCAAAGATTGATGTGACGAAGAAAATGTGAAAAAATTCTACCTTTTGACGTCCATCTAAACAAGGCCTAATAACTAATCCGGTTGCCACGTCGGTCGAGCCCCAGCCACTCTTACAGTCTCACTAGTACGACGTCCGTACGCCGCCAGCATTTCAACGCGGCCGCGCCGGGGGTGCGCACGCTGCTCCATCGCATATTCGCATCCCATTCTTGGGTTGCCGACTGTCGCGTCCCATCCAATAGCTGGCCGGTCGACGTCGTCTTCAGCCGTGTAAAAACAGGGCTGTTTTTCCCGAGGAACGGGCTTACCCAGATTGGGATCACTTTCTCCCCGATCCCGATGCTGATGCTGTGCGATGCAGCCGCCGACAGTATCAGCTGTGGCGTCGGGCGTCGGCCCCGCCCCGCGCACAGCGTCGGTCCGCCGGCCGGGACGGCAGCGGGAACGGACTGGCAAACATTGTGCGTCCAACAGCAAGACACGCTGTCGGTTTGGTTGGTGTCCGGGGCATCGCATCGATTTTTAGCAATTGTTTAAGACGTACGTACAGTAGTAATACAGTATTTGGATCAAATCTCTCTAGTCCAATTACAATGCGAATTTCGGTCACGTGTCAGGATCTTTCGCTATGGTCAAACCCATATGTTCATCACGAAATTACCATCGAGCGTAGTGCTCTGAACCGGAACTGACTGAGGTGGCAAAAGCAATTCTGCTCCCACTCCCAGCAAGAAGCTCAACAAAAATGTTTTACTTGACGTTTTGAACCTTTTACGTGGTAAAAAAATACACACACAGACAGCACACACACAATCTATATATAATCATTAAAAATAGCAACAAATTATTAAGAAAGCTATAATGGTCCTGTTCATCAGGCTTATAATCCGTCTTATTCGGCTTGTTTTTTCAGCCGGCACAGTATTTTTCTCTCACAAAAAATCAGCCAACAGTGTTTTTCAGCCGGCTTATAATTCCAGTCGAATGGGGCCAATGTACTCAAATTCAAGTGGGAACACCGTGAGGAGATGCGTAAGGAGAAACGGGACTAGTGGGGGGGGCCAAAGATGTTGATCCCACCAAAACTGGACAACTGGTGGTGGAACTCAAAGTGGTGACATCATACAACCAAATCTGGAAGCTGAGGTCACTATTGTTACTCATCGTAGAGGGGCTTCAGGAATCATGCAACTAGAGATTGTTGTAGGATGGTTTGTGAGATCTGTGGTTTCAGCGATCGTGTTACTTATGACCGTAACAAATGTCTACCATGGAATTTTGGACATGGACTTTGTGCTCCTCAAGTAGAAGGTCGGAGCTTCTTTTACATTGATGAGTGCATTGATCCTAGGGTGTTTAGAGAAAAGGCTAGCACATTGTTACTTATGTATTAAGTAGGGAGGTTTTAGCTAAACATATAGAACTAAAGTTCATGAGCTTGGTTGGATCAGATGTTTGGAGATGAAATGTTAGGCCCATTATTGAGAAAAAGTTTGTGATGAGGTTTCCTAGTGCTAAGGTGGTAAAGGAGTAGAGTTACTTCAAAATTCTAACCATGAGAGGTGTTGAAGCTCAGATTAACACTGAACCATGGTCCCCTATTGGTGGTATTAAGGGTGAACTGTAACAAGGTTGGTTTAGAGTTACCAATATACCTGCTAATAAAATATCTGTGAAGACTCTGACTAAAGTTGGTGGGCTCGTTGGTAAGTTATGGAAATTGATGAAGGACTAGGTTTAGGCTTGATTATGTGATATTAAAGATAGCTTGTAGAGATGTTTCTGTGGTAGCAAAGTATGCCGAAGGTGCTCTAGGTATGTGCTTATTTGACTTTGGATTTTAAAGATAAGTTCCAGAAGAAGGAAATGAGAATTCTTAAGAGTGGGATCAAGGTTGGAGAAGATAACCAAGCTTCAGCAAAAAGAACAAAAGCGGGGAATGAATATGATGACACAGACTAGACTGACTCCACTATAGGATTGAAGATGGGCGAATCAGCAAAGGGGAGTCAGGACAACTGATGGGAAAACAAGCCATGTATTCTACTCCGCCCAAGTTGTCTACATCAACCTTAGTTTTTGCTTCTACTAAGGTGGAGGAAGTCATGAAAAACAAGTTATTGGGTGATGCTTAGAAGGCTTTTAAGGGTCATCCTGTGATGGAAGATGGGGAGAAGGAGCATATGCCTGATACTTTGGAAGATTCGGAATCTGAGAGTGACTCCTTTGGTGAAAGGATGAAACTGATTGAGCATATAGGAGGCTTGGGACAATCTTCCTCCAAGCAAGGTCAAGAATCTAATCCAAATCAGTTTCAAGCAAGGGATGAAAGAGGTATTTCACAGCAAGAGAAAAGCGAATATCTATGAACTCCTATCAGCTAAGGTTGTTGAAGTCCAACAAAGTGAGGCTGAACAGCAAAACATAACTGAATCTCCTAAAGTCTTCATCGCTGATGGCATCATCATCAACACTTAAAAAAGTAATGATCCTAGTGGGGAAATTGACAAGGAAGAATTAGCTCAAAAGAAGTAAAGGATAAAAACAGAAAAAGGGAAGGTAGATGATGAGAAGGAAAACATCAATAATTCTAAGACAGAAGGAGAAGTGAAAGGATAAAAAAGGACACTACCCTCATTATCATGGAGAAGAATGAAAAGATGGCTAAGAAGAGAATTTTTTGAAGGTAACAATTCACATAGTAACCTATTTTTTCTTTACCAATGGAAGAAATTACAAATTTTACCTATAATATGGGTGTCATAATTGAGCAAAATGATTTTGATACTTTTGACTTATTAAAAGATTTAGAGACAGCTAGGCATAACTTGCACACCAAACAAAAACAAGTCATTTAGGATTCTCAAACTAAATTAGTTCATAATAATGAGGGCATCGGATCTCCATTACCAATTGAACGAATCTGAGAGGAGCCTTCTGACATTTTGTCCAACTACGGTTCTTTGAAGGAATTAGACTATATATAAGGTTGCCTGACTTGTTTTGGTGTGCTGGAGTGACCCATGACTATTACAAGTTAGAGTAATTGTTTCCACCCTCTCAAGTCATTCAAGATCACATCCAAGACTCTAAGGCCAACCTCGGTATGCATGTTGCCGTTGTGAAAGGTCCTAATATGGCTAGAGGGGGGGTGAATAGCCTATTTAAAATTTACAAGAGCACTAGAGTAATTGATTAGTATGATAAACAGCGTAATGCAATTTTGTTCTAGCTCTATAAGGGTTGCAAGCCACCTACCCAACAATTCTAGTTACTATAATCACTAGGCACACACAAGAGCTAAGTCACTACTCACTAAGATCTCTCAACAAAGCTACACTAAAGAGCTCCACTAGATGAAACTATGCTACATAGCAAGCTCTCAAAACTAGCTACACTAAAGAGCCTGATACAACTAGTTTACAAGAAAGTAATGGAGTGAGTAGGGTGATTATACCGCCGTGTCAAGGAATGAACCAATCCCAATATGTAGACAATCCAATCACCGGGAGAAATCCAAACACACAAGAGACACAAGATTTTTCTCCCGAGGTTCACATGCCTACCGTCACGCTAGTCCCCGTTGTGTCGACCAACACTTGGTGGTTTGGTGGCTAAGAGGTGTTGCATGAACCTCGCCAACAAATGGCCCCGCAAGAACCTACCCACAAGTGAGGTAGCTCAATGACATGAGCAATTTACTAGATTTGCATTTGGCGCTCCATCGAGGAAGACACAAGACCCCTCACAAGCAACCGATCGAGGCCGGAGACAATCACCAACTCCACTCAACGATCCTCCAATCACTGGGCCATCTAGGTGTCAGCAAACACCAAGAGTAACAAGCTCACAACCAGCCCAAAGTTTCCACCTAGTGCCACAAGATGATGCAACTCAATGCAATGCACTAGAGGCTCTCCAATCTCACTCAAGGTGATAAAATCAAGTGAACAAGTGAGTGCAGTGTGTTGCTCAGCTTCCAAAGGGTGTGCATAAGTGTAAGAGGTGCCAAGAGAGTGGCCAAGGCTAGCCACACTGCATAAGTGTAAGAGGTGCCAAGAGAGTGGCCAAGGCTAGCCACACCCTCTATTTATAGCCACACAAGCAAAAAGAGTCGTTGTACCCCTTGGAGCTATCTGCGTGGGCACCAGACACGGCGGTGGCACACCGTCCCTAGGGTGGCGGTGCCCCAACTGTCACTTCCCAGTGGCTAGAAAACTAGTCGTTGGTCATTAGACATGGCATGGCGGTGGCACCACTGTAACATCCAGTCCTGGCATACACAGCCCAGGCCCACTCTACCGAGGAGTGGTCCCACCTGCGTAGCAACCCGCTTGAGCTTTCGTCCTCGCTTCGCTCAAAACGGTTAACCAAAGGTTACTACGCGTCCCTAGCCCTGGTATTTAAGTCGGCTGAACTCACTCAGGATTCACGATACGGTACTAAACCACCGGTTGAACAGTGTTCCGTGATGCTACAGTGCCATCGGCCCGTTTCGCGAATTTGGCCCACTGGGCCCATTTTAGGGCTGTTACAATCACCCCTCCTAAGGATTCGACGTCCCCGTCGAATGTCAAACTGGCTTACCCTTTCGAGACACTTAATCCAGGATCCTCCTCTCTTGGCCACGTTTGTGTGTTCCCGTGCTGGCGCATGTGTAATGCCATGCCGTGTCCACGACGGGCCCACACGCATGCACACATCATGCCCGAACAACTGATCCCCACGTACCCGTGAAACCGTGAGAGTCGGCTCTGATACCAAATGTAACATCCAGTCCCGGCATACACGGCCCAGGCCCACTCTACCGAGGAGTGGTCCCACCTGCGTAGCAACCCGCTTGAGCTTTCGTCCTCGCTTCGCTCAAAATGGTTAACCGAAGGTTACTACGCGTCCCTGGCCCTGGTATTTAAGTCGGCTGAACTCATTCAGGATTCACTACTAAACCACCGGTTGAACAGTGTTCCGTGATGCTACAGTACCTGGTGAACAGTACACCGAATCCGGCCCAGCCCAACTCGGTGAACAGTACCAGACTGCTACAGTGCTCCAACTACAGTATTGGGCCGAAAACAGTACCCGGAGTCCGGGTGTGCAGTAACTCCCGTCTACAGTACCCGTCCCGCTGCCCCCGCTGCAGTGCCATCGGCCCGTTTCGCGAATTTGGCCCACTGGGCCCATTTTGGGGCTGTTACAACCACCCTGAGGGAGCGGTGACCATCCCAGCCAAGTCCTCAAAACCGCAGTCTCTGGAAAATAGAGCGATGCACCGCCGCACCCATGGTGGTGACCATGGCGGTGCCCCCCTTTGCTAGTGTTGCTCTTGGGAGAATTAGGGTGGTGGCACCGGACAAGGGCGACGGTGCCCGTGGCGGTATACACCGGACACACCGGTGCCCGCCCTTCAACTTGCTGCTCTCGGCCACATCCAGGTGGGCACCGCCCGAGGGGTGGCGGTGCCACCGGACATAGTGGCGGTGCCAGCTCCAGCACCAGCGTCTCTTGGCCTCGGCCAGCCAGTCACCGAACAAGCTAGGGCGGTGCACCGCCGCACCTATGGCGGTGACCACCCCGAGGCAAACACCTCCATTAGCTGTATTTTCGATTCTCGATTTGATCCACAAGCAGTCTAACACTTCTTTGCAAGCGTTGCTAACCCTCAAAGTGTTTTCCCAAAACATGTTAGAGCCAAGTTAGCATTTCTCAAAACATTTTCAATAAATATTTTCGCTTGCTCTCCAATGTGCACTAGGCCTAAATGCAATGCATGAAGTCCAACACCTAGTGGCACTAGATGACCGATTTGTCTAGTTAAGAACCCATCTTAATAGTATGGTCATCTATCCTAAATGTGATCACACTCTCTCTAGTGTCTTGATCACCAAAACAAAACTCATATTTATACCTTTGCCATGTTCTCTATAGGGTTTTATTTTTCTCTTTCTTCTTTTCCAAGTTGAACACTTGATCATCATCACATGTGGCCATCTCATCATTTCATGTGATCATCACCTTCTCTTGAGTGCCACCATGCTTCATACTTGGATTGCACTAACCTAGCTCATATCACAACTCATGACAAAGGTTAGTGCATAGGTTTCATCAATTATCCAAAACTAAATTAGGGCTTTTGCGTTGTGTGCTTCTACCTACCACACTTGTGAACGATGACCATGGAGACAACTGCTATAGTTGATACTGTTATGCGCTAGATAAGGGAGATAATGGGGAAGAGGGGGATGTAGTGGAGGGCGGTGGTGCACATACACCTCCTTTGGTGGTCTGGCGTGATGTTGTGGACGATGGAGTGTGAAGAAGGCGGTGGTGGCAAAAAGAGAGAGGAGTGAGGGGAGATGGAGATGGAAGCAGCGATAGTGAGGAAGGGAACAAGAGAGACATGGAGTATCTTACACATGGATCTATGCGGACATGTGGGCCTAAACCATCGGGAAACCACCAAAACCAAGCCAAGGCGTCGAAATTGACAGTTGAGGTGCAAAATTTACTCGGATTCGTAACTGATGGGCAAATTAGACAAATGCGAAGGCCAGAAAGGGACTTTGCTCCTTCTTGTTATAAAGCATGTTTCCATTGGAATCTGTGTGAAAAGAATTACTCCCTCTATCCCTAAATAAATAGATCCTAACAAACTTAGGACAGATTAGTATAACAGAAAAAATATCATACTACCCTTCATTAATTGGAGTAGTTTCACACTTATTTGAGTTGCATAATAATTATAGCATTTACTAAACCTATCCAATTGCAGAAACTCAAGCCTAGATTGATGGAAAAGAGGTAGCCAGTAAATATTAGGGGACTTTGAGGGAAAAAAATGGGCCAGTGGACCGTTGAGTCTCCTATAGATCGATTTATTAGTAGACAAATTTTGTGCTAAAAATCTATTTATTCATAGATAGACGGAATATGAATTTACAGAAGTGAGCTAAAATTCAAATTACACGGTATATACTTGTGTGCCGCCTAAAACCAGCATAACTATACGTGCCGGCTCATAAATACAAACCGACATGGATAATCAAAAGTCAAAAGGGAATATATGCCGGTTGGTAAAACAAGCATTGTCATAATTACTCACAGATGTATCTATGGTGAAAGATCGGTGAATAATACTTGGAGTGCTTAACCTTGCGGTTCTTGTTACGCATTGGCATAGATGTCTTGTCGGCGTAGTGTAACGGTTCTAATTTTACCAGAACCGGTAAATTAATGTTTTTTTACTGTTCTGCTGTTATTGGGTCTTCATCGGACGGTTGATACCTATCTAATTTGAAGTAAATCGTCTTCAGTCGGTTTCACAACAGTATTGCTACTGTGAACAAAATGTGTACACACGTCGCGTGAATTTGATGATATGATAACTAAATGCCCGGAGCAGCTAGCATCAAGATGGTTTCTAGAAACATTGTGAAAAGCTGAAAGTTACCTCTCGCATGAAAGCTAGGTGGAAATCACATAGTAACCGCTTCTGTCTCATCAGCTGCAAGAAAAGTTTAAAGAGACGGATCAATGGAATAATTAACCGGAGGGTCCCAGATAGATACTCCATATCACACTGCAAAACAAGCAACAGTTCCAGGTCATATTTGCACGCACCTGACAATAATCGATCGTACGACGACTTAGAATCACTACCGGATCTGGCTTGTTTGCCGATGGCCCAAAGCCATCGGCGAAGAAGAAAATGCCATCGGTAAAGAGTTTGCCGATGGCTATCTCAGGTGGCCATCGGCATAGCGCCATCGGCAGACATTTCATCGGCAAAGGCGTCTATGCCGATGGCCACCTGTCAGGCCGTCGGCATAGCTTTGCCGATGGCCGCAGCCACCATCGGCAAACACGCCACGTCAGCCGACCGTCCGTCAGGCCTGACGGCCTGTTTGCCGACGGCTAACGTTGCCGGCCATCGGCAAAGGCGGCGTGTTTGCCGATGGTCGGCCGTCGGCAAAGGCGATTTTTATTTATTTCTGAATTTTTTTGCCGATGGCCCTGGCCGTCGGCATAGATGGTTTGCCGATGGCCGGCCATCGGCAAACATATGGCCATTTTGCCGACGGCTAGTCCTGCCATCGGCAAACCTGTTTTTCCCGACACCTACTCCCAGGTTTGCCGACGGCTGGCCATCGGCAAATCTGGGAAAAAAAAATTTTCCTTTTTTTTTCTGTTTGCTAGCTTTTTCGATAATATTTACACACATACATCACATATATATCATATGATCCACATATATAGCATCAAAACACCATTTGCATCACCAAATGTCGATCGTCATCCAATTTCATCCATACACAAGCGACAAATGTCCAATTTCATCCATACACAAGCCACGGTAGTCGATCGTCATCCACAAATAGTCATCCATACATAGTCATCATCATACAAGGTCCAAATGCGATAAGTGTAGTACCTAGCTCGAGGCGCCGTCGCCAGGGGTCCCAGAGCGCCCACCACCCTGCTCCCACGGAGGCCAACTCGAAGGCGAGCCCCCACCACCCGGCTGCGACCAACCCGACTGCGGGGCCGATCCGTACTGCCAGTACTGCCCCAGCTGCTGCGGACAGATGCCTGGAGGCCGATAGTGCCCCTGCTACGGCCAGGAGGCGTACCCCTGCGACTGTGGTGGCGGTGGAGCTGGCCAGGCGTACGGCTGCGTGGGGAAGCTCTGGTGAGGTGGCCAGCCGTCCTGTGGAGAAGGACCAAGTGGAGGGCTACCACTCGGAGTTGGGTTCGAACCCGCCGACTGTGCCTGCACAAAGACCAAGTGATGTAATTAGTACCTGCAGGCTGGCCGCACAAGCTAAAACGACAAGCATTGTGCTCACCTGACCAGCTACAGGAACAGGCAGTGGAACTATCGGTGGTGGAGCGAAGATCGAGGCAGGTGGCTCCTGCATTCCCGGGATCTGGGCCCGGAAGTGTAGGGACAGGTCCGCCAACTGTCTCTGGTAGTGCTGCGTAAGTGCCAGCAGCTGCTCCTGATGGGCCGCATCCCGCTGCGCCTGGAGAGCCACCTGGGCCGCATGGGCCGCCTGCAGCTGCTCCACCGTGCTCTGCAATATTACACCAGCATTTGAAGGCAAGGTATATCATGCGTGAAACGACTGAACGACGAATGAAACTCCACTTACCTGAAGTGTCGTCACCATGTGCGCGGTGCTCTGCTGCCGAGGCGCTATGGGGATCTGCGATCCGCCCCCCTTTGCCGGTCTTCTCTGCGGATCTGGCTCAGCGTCGGAACAGAGGACGGGTCGATGACGCTGTTGGCCATGAAGTACCGGCCGTGCTGCTTCCCTGATCCAAGCCTCATCACAAGGTCAGTGTCAAGGGGCTCGGTGGCGGGGTCGTGGTCCTCGCCATGGCGCTCTCGAGCTGCGGCGGCGTACTGGGTGAGCTTGTCGTAGACGACCGGGCTAGTGTAGCTCTCTGGCCCGAGCGACGAGCTGTACACGGTGGTGGGCGCTTTCGCCTTGCCGATGTGAGCAAGCGCGTACCCCGCAAACTCGTTGATCTGCTGCCCACCATGCGCCTCCGACTGCGAGGAAAACACAAACATGGTTACAAGTAGTGACAATTGAGCGCGATAACAAATGCATCAACAGAAGCATACCCATGTTTCCATGAACTCTGGCAGGATCTGGCTCCCTGGGTGGTGTGAGACCCCTGACCTATCGAGCTCTGCCTTGCGTTTCGCCCGACATGCTCTGCGCTCCGCGTACGCCTCCGGCGTACGCCACCCTCTGATGATCACAAGCCAGCAGTCCTCGTACTTGCTGCACCAGCCCGGAGGCATCTGCATGACATTCAAGTTTTTGATATTACAGATAATGGATTGAATGTGTCATGTAAGAAATCATAACGGATGTTTCCTGACAATTACTTAAGTTTTTGATATTACCAGCATGTACTGCACCAAATGCTTGCTCTAGGAAGTGACTGGTCCCCTTTACCCACTCCTCTGTCTTGTCTTTGAACCCAGTGTACATCCACTCACGGTCAGCCATCCTCTGTCATGCACCAACGTAAGCGACTAATAGAACCAACAGCTGCGAGAGCAAGGCGTTCCAACCATCTAATAGGTGAAGGATAGGTCCTAATCCCACCCGAGGATGCGTAGATGAGGTTAGCTTCCATGCTCCGCTCCCGTCCGAGACGGAATTTCGGCAGCACCTCCCCGCTGTTCTCCCGATACCGTCGCGAATATGCACTGATCAGCATACCAACGACCACGTATCACTTTCGGATGGGAGACGCCTAACTCGGTTACGCAATGTACTTGCAACAACTAAAAGGCACAAAGGTGATTTATACCTAGGGTGGGGGCGCAGAGGCGGGTAGCGGGCCGGTGGAGAGTCGACGCGGTGCAGGAAGACCCGCGACGCCCACGAAGACGATCGTGGTCACCGAGTACCTCTCACGGGTCCTCCTCCTACAAAAAGAGAAAAAAGGGTTAGTATCCACTCAAAATTTCGGCAGCACCTCCCCTACACGGGAAGGTCCCAAAACTTGCAAAAAAACATGGCACGAAGGCCAAACATGGGCACGAAGGCCAACAACCACCAAACATGGGCACGAAGGCACGATGGCCGACATCCACATTTCACGGCACAAAGGCCCATACATCCACAATTCCAGCACGAAGGCCGTCAATCACATACATGGCACGAAGGCCGATGATGGAGAAGAAGGGTTATACCTTGCTGTGGCGGTGATACTCTCGCGTGGACGAACGGCGAGGACAGGACAACGGCGTGGACGGCGTGAACAGCCCTCTCCTCCTCCTCCCTTCTCCTTCCTCTCCCCTTCTTCTTCTTTCTCCTTCTTCTTCTTCCTCCTCCCTTCTTCTTCTTCCTCCTTCCTCCTCTCCTTCCCTTCTTCCTCCTCCCCTTCTCTTCTTCCCTTCTCCCCTCCCCTGTCCTCCTTCCGGCGGCGGGGCTGGGCGGCGGGGCTGGGCGGCGGGGCTGCTGCAGCGCGGGGCGGCGGGGGCCGCGGCGGGGCGGCGGGGCCGGGCGGCCGCGGCGGGGTGGCGGGGCCGCGGCGGGGGTGGCGGGGGCCGGGCGGCCGCGGCGGGGCGGCGGGGCCGGGCGGCCGCGGCGGGGCGCCGGGGCCGCGGCGGGGTGGCGGGGCCGCGGCGGGGTGGCGGGGCCGCGGATCTGCCGGGGCGCCGGATCTGCCGGGCGGGGCGGCCGGAGCGGCGGCGGCGCGGCCGGAGCGGCGAGGGTGGCGGCGGGTCGGGATGGGGCGCGGCCGGGTTAGGGTTGGGGATGGGGTGGGCGCGGTTTTTATTTTTTTTTTAAAAAAAACCTGTTTGCCGATGGCCTGGCCCGATGGCCATCGGCAAACAATACACACGTGGCGGCCACAGGGCCGGCCTGGGCCACCTTCTTTGCCGATGGTCACCTGGGCACGGCCATCGGCAAACAATCTTTGCCGACGGCCTGCTCCGGCCGTCGGCAAAGTTTGCTTTTTTTTTGTTTTTTCCTGCCCAAATTTTTTCTTGTGTCTTCCTACCTCAAATAAAACCCAAGTTCAAAAGTTGGGACAATTTTGAGTTTTTTAGCTATATTTCGTTAATTATTTCTGTTTATTTGCATTTTTCCGACGACTCTAAAATTGAACTACAGGTACATGAAATAACGAGATTTTTAGATTCAAAAGATGATATTCATGATTCTAGGAGTATGTTGAGGCCGTATCTAGGAGCTCGCATGAAATGACGACCATGTTGGTGTCGTAGCATGGCGAGCTACGTGCGGAAAAGGTGTTTTTTAATTATATAAAACCCATACGAAGTCCGAAATTGACGAAACTTGACGAGTTATGTTGTCATGGCATGTGGAGGCCGTGGTAAAATTTTCAAAAAGTTTCGAGCAAGTGGTGACGTCGGATGGCTAAAACTCACACATCTCCACATGTGATTACTTGTGATCACATGTGGACATGTCTGGGTTTTGGGCATCCAACGTCGCAAGTTGCTCAAAATTGTCTCGATCTTTTTTCATAGGCTCTACATGCAATGAAATAACACGTCAAGAAGTTTCGTCAATTTTGGACTTCGTTTGGATTTTTTATAATTAAAAAACACTTTTTCCGCACGTAACTCGCCATGCTACGACACCAACATGGTCCTAACTTCATGCGAGCTCCTAGATACGGCCTCAACATACTCCTAGAATCATGAATACCATCTTTTGAATAAAAAAATCTCATTATTTCATGTACCTGCAGTTCAACTTTGGAGTCGCTGGAAAAATGCAAATAAACAGAAATAATTTACGGAATATAGCTAAAAAACTCAAAATTGTCCTAACTTTTGGACTTGAGTTTTATTTGAGGTAGGAAGACACCAGAAAAAAAAACTGGAAGACAAATTCAAAAAAAAAAATCAAATTTTGCCGACGGCAACTAGAGGCCGTCGGCATATATAGTTTGCCGATGGTCAGCCGTCGGCATAGCCATATATTTTGCCGACGGCCTGACTGCCTGGCCGTCGGCAAAGATGACGGCGTCGGCTGGAGTCCGCCGACGTCTGGCCTGGCCAAGTTTGCCGATGGCCTGGGTTTGGTCGTCGGCGAAGATCGGTGTTTGCCGATGGCTGAGATTTGCCGATGGCTCGGCCGTCGGCAAATTCCGTCTTTGCCGTTGGCTGAGGTTTGGCGATGGCTTGGCCGTCGGCGAAATTTGTTTGCCGATGGCTTTGCTTTGCCATCGGCAAAGCCTCCTGTTTGCCGATGGCTTATTCGTTGGCCATCGGCAGACCCTGTGACCGTCGGCGAACAAGCCGTTTCCGGTAGTGAATAGAAAAGGGGAAAGTGCGATACAGATGTTCAGTTCTACGAATCGATCTCGCTCGTTGCCTTGAGGACGCCGGCGATGGATCAATTGCGCAATCATTCAGCGTTCAGTACACTAAAAGAGAGGGCCGGCCCTGATCACACTGCAAAGCTGCATTATCATGCAGGAGAGAATCCGCACTTGGCTCGCACGCCAGAAAAACAGACGCCCAAAGTTAGCATGATGCATGATGCATGATGGAGCGCTGAGCTCGTGTAGTGTATGCCAACTTTTGTTGTGGGGGTTTCAGCTGTTCTTTAATCAGTGAGTGCAAGAAACTGAACTTGTCGTGCAGAGCAGAGCATGCAGACCTTTTTTTTTTGTTACGAGAAGACGACGGCACTATTATTGTTACTTTCCTTGTTCTTCACAATATAAATAACGTATTAACTATTGTCACGGGGGCAAACACGAAACATGCACACACGACCGAACTGCTGTAGCTACTACTTTGTTTGTTTAAGCGCGGTTCCGTACAGGGATTAGCTAGTACCCCTTGTTAGTGTAACTTGAAGACTAGTGCCAAATGATGGCAACCACCAGTAGCATAGCTAGTGTAGTATGGCGCCATGACAGAAGTGAGTTGCCATGGAGGCCTGCAATCGCAAGTGATCGTCGACGACAATGATGTAGCGGCCGGCCGGGGGGACGATGGATGGCTAGAGAGCTAGCGTGCGTTGGAGAAAGCAGCGTGCAGGTTAGCTAGCGTAGCACGGAGACCACCGGGTGTAGTGTAGCAAGCAGCACGGCCGTGTTGGCGTTTGGTGACCTATCAGGCTCGCGCTTAGCGTCTCCCAGCCTGCTGATGTCGTGCTCGGTACTTCGATCGACTCTTCTCCCCCAATTGTTAGATTTCAGTTAGGAACCTACTAGCTAAGCTAGGTCCTAGGTATGTACTGCCCTAGAATGCCTGACGGTTGTACTCTTTCTCAGCTCTCGGTCTCGGCTGCAACTGTTGCATGCATGCATGGACATTGAAGCACCCATGCATTTGCAATTCAGTCACTTATTAGACAGGTGACCTATTTCTTCGGATGTCTGCTTGGCGACCATTTCTGCGTGTTTGGTTGAGGATTTTGACTTTAGTACGTACAGATGCGCGCTGAAGTGTGCGAAAGCAGGAATTCACCAATAATTGACTACATATTTGGCATTTGTTTCGCAAGAAAAAAAATGATATTCAGCATTGCCAGCGTCAGGTAAATAAACCTGCATGCGTGTTGCGTGGTGAGTGAAACTCAAGGCATATGTGTAAAGAATTCGCTGAATCTGGTACTTCCAGCTTGTACCGTTTGCAACAATTCAATATAATGCTTCTTCCCCCAATTCTTCTGACGAAGTTACCTCTCGCCATGGAGGCATGGCAGGCAGCTAGGGTTTCCCTTTCACTCGAGGTAGCCGCAACAGTGGTTAAAGACAAGCTGGCCGGCCTCTTTCACCCACAAGGAGGGAAAAGCGAAGGCCAGGAAAAGGGCGCAGTTACATGTGTACTGTGTACAATATGTTCGACACAACGACACAACTTGTGTGTATCTATCCTATATATCCCCGTCTAGCTAGCTTTCGCTTTTTGTACCTGTTCATTTCTTCAAGGAAACTCCAGTTTTAGTACATACGACCGAGGTGCAGGTAGCCGGACGACACAACTGCTACGTAAGTCGTCCAGCAGTCTGTACTGGTAAGTCTACGTAAGTCGTCCAGCATGCTGTACTGGTAAGTCTGGTATCTGACGTTGATTCCCTCGTTCGGACGACTTGAGACACGTAGCCGACAGAGAGAGAAAGGTCAGAAACGAACACGTACCATGCATGCACTTAGTATTGCAAGCTGCCATCACCTCCGCAATTTGCACGGCCGTCGTCGTTGCATTGCACTACACTGAAGTACTGACTACAACAGGGGTAGTACGTACGTGGTATAGGGGTGAATCACATCGTGCATGAGTGCTGCATGCATGACATGATGTAGTTCGAAGAGAATCACTGCCCAGGCGCCCACTAATAATAACCAACGATTTAATTACCGTGATGAGGAGTACGTAGTGCGTGTCTCCATCTCTGTCGTCGTGGGCAAAATTAATAAAGGATTCTTCAGTATTCTCTCCTGCATGAGTCTTGATCCTGCTGAAATGCCTGGCCTCGATCTAGAAAGGGAAGCAGCGACGCACAGCAGAAGCGATCGAAAAAGGAGGCCCTGCTGCCTGCTGGGACTGGGAGTACGGTGGGGAGCATCATGGTGGCTCCTCTTTGAAGTTATGCAATCCCAAAGCGACGCAGCTAAGTGGCCGCATTACACATCAGATTACGCACGCACGGCACGAACGGACCAGCGCAGCCACACACGTTGCTTGCTACTAGCTAATCGCGACGACGTCGATCGCTGCCGGCCGGCCTCCTCGATCGATCTCTCCCGCGCGGCAGGACGAGGGATCGGAGGAGCGAGCCAGTAGCTAGTAGAGAGGGGCGGTTGGTGCGCGCGCGAGGTGCATGCGGCTTCCGCTACGGCTACGATCGACGACGACAATGAGGAGGACGGACGGAGGTGATGGATCGATCGGGCGAGGCGAGCGAGGGAGTCAGAGGCCGTCGCCGTCACAAAAAGAGATGATGGCGTGATGTGCACTTGCCTTGCATGAGTAACCTGCATGATTGAGCCGTTTGCTAGCCCACGCCACGCCACAACGGAAAAGCAAAGCGCCTCAGCTCGCTCCTCAAGCCATGCAAAGTTGCCAACCAAACCGTGCACTAATTAATTGCCCCCACTCCCACCTAATCTGGCTGCCCTTTTCTCATGCATTAGGAACGAACCTTTTTTATTTTATTTTTTTAAAAAAAATGGCCTACATGTAGCAGCACTATTCATCTTCCTTCATCTCTTTCTTGTTGTGTGTTCCCATGACGCACGGCACATTGATTAGATACGGGCTAATACGGTAGTTAAGGGTGGCTAGCTAGTTCTAGCAGCAGCAAGCTAGCTACACTGCTACAGCTAGCCATGGAGGTCGAGGTCGTTGCGGAACAGGACCGAGCAACATAGCTGAGCAGTGCTCGCTCGGTACGTGTTTGGTTTGGACTTTGGCGTACGTACAGAAAATGAAGTTGCGAATATAATGCTGCTGTTTTGGTCAGGGATTAGGACGATGAGGGGAGGCGTAATCGTACGTGCAGTACGTCTGTTGGGTTTTCGTTTTCCTTAATTAGAGCAAGTTTGTTAGATCGCCTGCCTTCTAGCTTCTTATTATTATCCATATGGATTGAAGTCAACAACCATGCATTCGGTCAAGCGTGCAACGGGAAAGATGAACGATCGGGCCGGGGGTTCTGAACTTCTGGTGCATGTGCTTTAATTTCTATCTGGGCTTACGGAATCAGTGTTCCAGAGTTAAACTTACGGCGAAAGCAATAGCTGGACGACGGGCGTACGTACATTTGCATGTGTGTACTACAGTACTACTGCTGTCCTAGTATAGTATAGTAATACTACTACTACTACTTACTAACAAACTGTGCATGCATGTATGGCATAACAACATGCTTGACGCGAGGAACTGCCATATATTTTGGTTAATCCGCAGAGTAGCAGAGCTTGTTGTTCCCTCTGGTGGGAGGAATAAAAACAACTAGGCACATGCATGCGATCGAGACGAAGCTTTCTCCTCGCGTGAAGCTTGAGGGGCCGGGGCAGGGAATCGGAGAGGCGCGAGGAATATCTATCTATCCATCTATCTGACTTGTGATCATTGCGGAATAGTAAGTGAAGAAGCAAGGTGCCGTGCAAACTCACTGCCACATCTCCAATAATACAGTACGTACTGTATTATCATTGAGGCCAGACCAGCAATGGCGATAGCCGATAAGATAGCCCGATAGGAGGCACCAAGCAGGCAGGTACCATGCATGGCAGGAACATATGAGAAAAGGCGAACGAAAGGCGCATCATGCATGAGTTCCTGTCTGCTGCACATTCTTCATCCGCCGGCCTTGAGGTGTAGCGTACTGTTGTGCAGTAGACCGACATGCGTGATGAGCCACTATACGACTTTGCATGCTCGCCTCTCCTCTGTCGTGTCGTGTTTGATTGCTCACTCAAGGATTTCTTTTCTTGCATTGCAGGATCAGCAGCACCTCAGTGGCTAGGGAACCATCTTCAACTCAGTCATTATTACATCGCTGAAAAACTGAAAAAGTAGAGTGACTAGGGAACCATGCTACCAGCTTGAAACCAAGATATACTGCTACACATAGGGAGCTGCTTGCTTTGTACAGTAACAAACTTGCCGCACCAAATTTGAGTAGGATAACTTAAATAACGAAGCCTATATATTAAAGAGAAGATAACGGAGTTGGAAAGGAGCACGCACATGTACGTACTAGTATATTCTAAGTTAGCAGAAGATGCTCAATTTGTGTATGTATAACTATATAAGAAAGCACAAAAAGACAATTTCTGTCCATTTTTCTTTTCAATGAAACTGTTCGTTTTCCCTGTTGCAAATGGGGGGGGGGGGGGGGGGGGAATGTGTCGTTCCTATCTGAATTCAGGGCAAACAGCCCAGGCGACGCTTACGTCCAACAACTCTGCAATCCTGCTACGATGCTGCTCTACATGACACTCTCGGAGTGCTACAGCCAGCCGTACACGTCAAAACGTCAAAGCGTCACGGAGCATCGGTTGATTACGTTCGCGCGCGTACAGCAGTATACACAACGATGCATCAGCTACTACTGAGAGTAGCCCGAAATTAAAGGCACGCAGCTATCAAGCGCAGGTCAGGAAGATGTGGAAGCGAATGATCGATCGATGCATAGAAATGAAAAGAACAAAAAGAAAACACTACTGTATTAAAACAACAGCTTACCAGAACGGTATTCTAGCTCTTGCTTAAAACTGACACCTTGCTTTTAAGGGCACAAACAAACTGCGCCCCATCCTCTTGGCGAACCCCGGAACGTAACCCGCGACTCGTCATAAGCTTCCGGCCGCACGCGAGCATGGAAAACGACGGCCGTGTTTGGAACGGCGTTGGTGTCGCGATTGAGCGAACGCGGTTCCGAGGCCGCGTTTTGGACATCACGGCCCCTAGCTCGTTTTCTCGCGATTCACGCCAACACGGGATTACTCCGTTTTTCTCGCTCAATCGCGACGCGAACGCGGAAACAGGGCCCGAGACGTGCCGGGTGCAACGCAAGCTTGTCACGCCACGCGCAATCCGCTTCTTGTGCTACTACTAACGGTACGGGACTCGGGACTCTCGAGCAAGGTACTAAATAGCGGTTGTACCGTGACCGAGCGAACGCGGTTCAAAGGCCGTGTTTTGGAAACGCGAACCCTAGTTCATTTTTCTCGCGTTCCATGCCAACACGGGATTACTCTGCTTTTCTCGTTGAATCGTGACTCGAACGCGGAACAGGGCCCGAGATGTGTAGGTGCAGTGGAAGCTTGTCTCACCACGCGTAATCCGCCTCTTGTGCTACTGCTACCAGCCCAGGACTCGGGACTCGGGATCAAGGTACTAAATAGCAGCTATAGCGCTATAGCGGCCGCAATAGCGGTAGCGGTTTCCTACGGCTACTGCTATGGCGCAGAGGACTTAATTTAGCAAGTTGGAACTTAGCAGCCGCTATAACGGTCCGCAATTGTTCATAGCGGCTGCAATAGTGTGGTATGCTATATAATAAATTAATAATCTTAGCCCACTTTAGATACAAAGATGGTTTAAGTGATCGTGGGACTGATGTTGTTGCTTTTTTACAATAATAATGAATAATGGTTTTTGAACTATTTATGGCTCTCGTAATCTATTTCTTTATAAACTCTGATATATGATGAATATGGAATACCATATTTGTTTCTTAATTTAAGTATATGTGAAACCTCAACTCTTTTAGTACAGTTAAATGTCTGCTTTTATCTATTTTATTTATGATATATGCTTAAATTTAGGTTTTTTTTGGAGTGGAATATGCTTAAATTTACGTGTAATTATGATATGCCGCGTGCCTTGCTCGGGAGGGCCGGATCCAATGACGCCAACTGTACGTACGCCCGCAAGGGTGTGTGACGGGCCTGTAGTAGCCCACGCCCACGCCCCCACCCACCCCCATGCTCGTCGTACGGACGCTTGTGCAGCACACGGCCCACGCACCTCCGGCTTCTTCCGCCCTTATCCAGCCCGCCGCGAACACGCCCTCACCATTTGTGCCCGATGTCCTGCGTGTGCAACGGTCGTGGGCTAGCTCTTTCGCTGTCATCTTCGAGCCTCGATCGCCTCCTTGTCCACCGCCGGCAGTCGCCATCGCGCCTTGTGCGATATATTCCACTTTCACCTAGTGTATATATATAGATTATAAAAATAGCTACGGGGAATCTGGCCCCGTCAATCACCGAGGTGGCGTGGGGAGGTCTCTCCACTCACGGCTGACGCGACGACGATATGATGTTGTACGCAGGCAGCATAGCTATTGGCGTCGCGGTCGTCCTCGTCCCCCCGGCGGGGCGGGCGCCTTTTTGACGGGTCGGGCCGCAGCCCCTTGCATGGCGCACTCACGAGGTTGACCTCCGGGGCCGGGAACGGGAGTGTCGGCACGACACGAGGCTCGAAAGTCGAAAGCCTTACCACACGGATGGTTTTTGCCAATCTCGTTCGGTCTGTTGGCGCGCTGGCTAGCTGCCGGGCGACACGCTCGGCGCCCAGGCCACGGCCGCAGCACTTGTTGCCGCGTTCCAGCAGCTTCCGCGATCGATCGGAAGTTCTCTGGCGAAGCACCACCACTCTCAAACGGGGTTGCGAAAGAGGTCGGTTGCCCATCAGCGGGCACCGTAACAGAGCTACGCGTAGATTAATTAAGCAACCTCCGATCGACATGGAAGAAGAAGAAGGGCATCGATATTCGATACGACTGTGCTACGTCATTCGATCCAGTCTCCGTGTGAAGTTATTAGCTTACTGTTGTGAAGGGAACAGCGTCTCTATTATAATCCTGCGATTAATCTCTCGAGTGCTCGCCTTCGATATATCGATCGGCGTCAGATGGGATCCGCATCAAAGAAAAGCCGGGGGCAATGATTTTTTTCGTTTCAAAAAAAAAAGAAAAAAAGAAAAGCGGGGGGCTATACACGCTGGCCCTAATTAATCCTCCGATAATCGCATTGGATTGCAGATCGTACTCACTAGGATCCATATCATTGACTTGGATGTCACGTTAGGCGCAATTTCGTAAATAGCCTGCTGTCGACCATGACTGTACCCGAACACGGATCGGAAGTAACCCAGCATGCACATATACATGCATGATGCATGGCGTGCACCGTGCAGGCTAGATTGATTTCCTGGACCCGCTCGTGTTAGCGTCTCGGTCTCGTCGTGGTCTCCATCGCCCAATCACCGTTGAAAGATGAGACGTGCTTTTTTCTAGAAATGTTTTGCGGCACAGCTGAGTTACAGCGAGAGCGCGGTGAAAGCTGATAGCTGCTGGTCTTTATTTTAGCAAATGCTCCCATTTTCCTTTGGCACTAAACGTGGTATGAGGAGACCCGTCGGTAAGATTACATTAACATTATTGTTCGTATCATAAGAAGTTAAGAACTGCTATTATACAACACTTCCGGAGAAACAGAGTGCATATATACGTTTCTGATGAGGCTCTCAAACTGTTGTAAGTTGTCAGTTGTGATTGGGGCGCGAGCACAACAGAAAAAAAAAAGACATATGCATGTAAGATCTATATATATAGCTCAGCTTCTCGTTGCAAATGCTAAGCTAGATCCAACATAATCTCCTCCATAGGCTCCAAGCAGCCAGCAGCAGTGCATGTCAAACCCTGCTTTTGGGGGGTCGTTTTCCCTGGGGCTAGAGTATGTTCCCCTGTCTAACGAGAGACAGACGAGAGTAGGATTCCGCTTTTGCCTTGTTCCTTCCTGCTGCCTCACAGAACGGTCAACGTCTCCGGGATCATCTTGGCTCGCTATTTGATTTGCGGCTGTGCCATCTCCCTATCAGGCACATCTTCTGACATCTGTACTGTGCAACGAGCGACGGGAAATGCCAATTGGCACCGATGCAAAAGATCTCAGTCGATTTTTTTTCGCAAACCTAGAGATGAACATCAGGAAAACCTGCTTGTTGGCCAGTCACTTGCCGACATCCTTCGGATCAGTGCTGTCGCTATGATGAGAATACCTATGTGAAAATTCTGGGAAGAAAAGAAAAAGAAGGAGATGAAGAAAAACTGAAGCAGTGAAGAAAGTAGAACCACCGGCCCAATGATCCATCTGGACCCGCTGCCAAGCCTAGCCCTTCGTGGGCTCAACTTCTGAAGTCGGTCGGGCTTAAGTTGACGCTGCACTGCAAAACAAGCTATTTGGGCCCTATCGTATACCATACGAACAACAACATTTGCATGGGCTGGACTACTGGATCACGAGTACTTTGTTCTCTTTGTGGATTAGTTGGGCTCTGAGCTCTCTGACTCTGACCCAACGTTGACCTGCTGTATCCCTCAAAAAAAGTTGTTGACCTGTTGTTTGTTACCAAGACATATTTGCCTTAGCGTAAAAGACTATTAGAGCACCAAACGGAATGCCTGCACAAGTACGCAGGGCAGGTGTGCAAACACAGATGTTACAGGCGATATACCAAGCTGGGGGGTCGTACACGTACATGTGCTACAAAAAAACACTTGAAATATTTGACCAGATTCTCGTGAAACCTGACAATTCTTCTATTGAAACTTGAAAGTTCCAGATAGGCTACATATAACTAGTTTTATTAACAATCGTCGTGTCAAAGACAGGATTTCGCAACCAAAAAGGACAGACCAGAACGAGCACGTGTGGTAGTTGCGTACCACATCTACAGAGACGTGCAACCTATATACAAGCGCTCTGGTTCCGCACTGAAAGCTCCGTGGATCAATTCTCGTGGTGGGTGATGTGCTTCGTCGGTTCCATTTAACAATAAGATGAGTGCGATTAGTGTGCTTGCCAGTCCCATTGAACAATAGGATGAGGCTTTACCATCTGATGACCCCTGCCACCGTCCTTGAGTCACTCTGATTGCCTGACACAATATCACTAATAATCACATAATCTTAATCTTTTCTTCAAACACCAATTGCAGTTTTCAAGTGCTTGGAATAAATTTGTCTTGTCCCAGTCCATCCAGCAAGATTGGTAATCTGAATGTCGAAGAAAAAAATCAACAGCTAAATGTCGTCAATTAACAAAGGGACGTAATCTGAATGTGTAAGAAAACAAAGTCACGCATGCCATCTGCTCGCCATGACCAGGGCCGCTGCCCTTGTTGCTTCCCACCTAAACAAAACCAGACACAAGCCAAAGCCTAAGACCGAGAGCGCGCAAAGAGCCAGGAGGAAGGAAGCATGGCGAGAAGAAGGGGACGGTTAGGCCAACCGTTTGTATCCTCCACCTTCACGCACCTCCCCTCCCCTACTCTTGGCGCCAAAGCAAAGCCGTTAGATTATTGGTCACCATCTCGAACCCAACCCGCGCTCCTCCCTCCCACCATTTATCCTTCCCGGAGAAAACAAACGCGGCATGCCAATGCGCCCCACCGCCCTCCCCTCCGGCGTCGTCGCACCACAGCAATGCGGCCGCCTTCCTCTTCTTCTTCGTCGATGCCGGCGCCTGGAGGCGGCGGCGGCGGCCGGATGTCCGCGTTCACGATGCGCGCGGTGGCGCGGATGTCGAGGGCCCGGTGGTTCATCTTCCTGCGCCGGGTGTACCAGTACCAGAACGGGCCGAGGTCCGACCTGGGCTCCAACCCGTTCAACTCGCCCGGCTGGCTCGCGCTCGAGCTCGGCGTCATCGTCGCGCAGATGGTCCTGACCACCGCCGTCGTCGCCACCTCCCCAGCGGAGCGCCCCGCGTGGCCGCTCCGCCTCTGGGTCGCGGCCTACAACGTCGGCAACGTGCTCAGCCTGCCCCTCCTCTATTGGCGCCACCGCCATTCCTCCGCCGCTGCCGCCGGCCGGGGCGGCGACGCGCTCTCGGGCGACCTCGAGATGCACGGCGCCAATGACGCTCTAAGGTATAAAATTCAATTCTTTGTGTTGCGCCAACGTCAAATTTGATACTGAAACTGACAGATTTCTTGGGTGGAAACAATGGGGAATACGTATAATGCAGGAGCAGCTCGTATCTGATGAACAAGGCGCGGGCGTTCCTGGAGCTCTTCTTCGCGATGTGGTTCGTGATGGGCAACGTGTGGGTGTTCGACGCGCGGCTGGGGTCGTTCCAGCGCGCGCCCAGGCTGTACGCGCTCTGCATCAGCCTGCTGGCCTGGAACGCCGTGGTCTACTCGCTCCCGTTCCTCCTCTTCCTGCTGCTCTGCTGCTTCGTGCCCATGGTCGGCTACGCGCTCGGCTACAACATGAACTCGGCCTCCGTCGGCCGGGGCGCCTCCGACGAGCAGCTCGCCGCGCTGCCGCGGTGGCGGTTCAAGGAGCCCGCCGACGTGCCAAGGGACCGAGACCACGATGACCAGGCGAGTAAATTACATCCGTCTCTCCATCGCACGCTAGCTGTTGCATAAATGATCACAGTAGCAGCAACTCTGCCTAGCAGCATTTTGGTATAAATAAATAAATAAATAAAAACGAAGTAGAAAAAGGGAGGCCAGGAAGAAATTCGCCAAACGAATGATTGGTGAACTCAACTGTAACAACACGGATTATGCTGCTACGGTAGTTTGTGGATTGGATAGTCGAACGTCACAGATACAAGGAATTGGTCGCCGCCGGTGAACTCGAGCCGCAGCTCGCCACCATCTAATACCGGCGCGTTCCAAATCAAGTTCCAGTTTGCTTCCGTTCCCCTCTTAAACGAGTTTGCTTACAGTTGTCTCAAACAGCACATCACCAGACGCAGCTGGGCTTGGGCTTCGTTTATGTCTTCCAGCCTGGGCCGTGGTACTTCGGGTTGGGCTTCTTAGTTCTCTTGCTTTTCTTCCCTTCCGAGCCTGCGGACACCTTGCGCACTGTGACATTTCCCCCTCCATTAGCAACGGCTTGCCCCCAAGCCGTGAACTCCGGAAACAACCGAAGAATTTCATCTTCTTCTTCCCAAGTAGCCAATTCCGGAGGAGAACCTTTCCACTTGATCAACAGTTGGTAACTTGTACGATTGGCCTTGTTGTGGACACGACGATCAAGGACCAGCTCTGGAGATTGCATAGCAGAAGGTTCTTCAGGCAAAGGAGAAAATGGAATTGGTGCAGATCCAGTTACCTTTTTAAGCAATGACACATGGAAAACTGGATGGACTCTCGACTGAGGAGGCAGCTTGAGTCTGTAGGCCACTTGGCCAACTTTGGATTCCACTTCATAAGGTCCAAAATAACGATAAGCCAATTTGGTGCAAATTATAGTAGCCACAGAGGATTGAGCATAAGGTTGGATCTTAAGCCAAACTAGATCACCCACTGCAAACTGTCGATCCACCCTATGTTTGTCAGCCTGAGTCTTCATTTTCTGCTGCACCCGGAGTAACTGCTGATGAAGAAGAGCAGTGATAGAATGCCGTTGTTGAAGCCAGTCATCAAGTTCAGCTATCACACAGTCATGCTCAGGATCAATACCAAAATGTCTTGGAGGACCACCATAGAGGATTTCAAATGGTGTGTGATTAAGAGCAGAGTGGTAACACGTGTTGTACCAAAATTCAGCAAGGTGTAACCACTGAGACCACTTAGCTGGAGTGGAATGTATAAAGCACCTAAGATAGGCTTCAATACATTGATTAACTCGTTCAGTTTGACCATCACTTTGTGGGTGATAAGCGGAGCTCATACAGAGACTAGTACCGGACAGCTTAAACAGTTCCTTCCATAGGATGCTAGTGAAGATCTTATCTCTGTCTGAAACAATGGCTTGAGGCATACCATGCAACTTATAAACATGTTCCATGTACAGCTGAGCTATCTGTAAGGCAGAGAAGGGATGTTTCACCTTGATGAAATGAGAATATTTTGAAAACTTGTCAACTACCACCAAAATGCAGTTATAATGATCAGAGGTAGGCAACCCTTCAATGAAATCCATTGTGACCACTTTCCAGGCCTGGTCAGGAACCGGTAGGGGTTGAAGTAACTCTGGATAAGGCACATGCTCAGACTTAGCTTGTTGACAGACTAAACAGGCTGCAACAAATTTCTGAATGGTATCCTTCATGTGGGGCCAATAAAACAGCTTCTTGACTCTCTGATAAGTGACAAGGAACCCAGAGTGGCCTCCTATGGGACTAGCATGGAGCTGCTCAGTTACTGTTTGCTGAAGGGCTAAAGAATGTCCCAACCAAATTGCATTTTTATACTTGATGATGCCCTGAGCTAGAGAATACTGACCAAACGGATTTTGGATTGCTAAGGAAGTCAGCAGATTTTGAGCAGAAGGTTGATCAGCATAACTGCTCTGGACAGATTGCAGCCAAGTTGGTAAAGCAACAGACAGGGCTGACAAGATGCCAGAACTATGAGTCATTCTTGAAAGAGCATCTGCAGCACAGTTTGCAGTGCCCTTTTTGTACAAGATCTTGTACTAAAATCCCATGAGCTTGGTCATGGCCTTCTGCTGCCAGTAAGAGTTGAGCTTTTGATCTTGCAAGTGAGTCAAGCCTCGTTGATCAGTTAAAATAGTAAACTCAGCAGGTAATAGATAAGTCTTCCACTGATCAACTGCAAGAAGGATAGCCAAACTCTCCTTTTCATAGGTAGATAATCCTTGAGTTCTTGGACCTAAAGCCTTGCTGACAAAGGCAATTGGATGACCTTCTTGCTGTAGAACTGCCCCTATACCATGGTCAGAGGCATCTGTCTCAACAACAAATGGTTTGTTAAAATTTGGAATGGCCAAGACAGGAGCAGTAATAAGAGCATTCTTAAGTAACTGAAATGCCTTCTCAGTTATATCAGTCCACACAAAAATTGCACCCTTTTTGAGTAACGCAGTGAGTGGGTTAGCCAACATGCCAAAATTTTTGACAAATCTTCTGTAATAACCAGCCAAGCTTAGAAAACTCCGTAGATCCTTAATATTGGAAGGAGTAGGCCAATTCTTGACATCAGCAACTTTCGAAGGATCAGTAGATACACCAGCAGTGCTCAAAACATGGCCCAAATAGTGAAGTTGCTGCTGAGCAAAGGTGCATTTGGACAGCCTGACCTTAAGCTGATGTTCTTGTAAGAGTTGAAACACAAGCTTCACATGCTGGATATGGTCTTCAAAGCTCTTGCTGTAGATGAGAATATCATCAATGAAAACTACCACACATTTCCTGAGCAATGGTGCTAGAATATGGTTCATAACAGATTGGAATGTAGCTGGAGCTCCAGTAAGACCATATGGCATCACCATATACTCAAAATGACCATGATGGGTCTGAAAAGCAGTTTTATGCTGATCTGCCTCATCAACCATAATCTGATGGAATCCAGATCTAAGATCCAAGGTTGTGAACCATTGAGCGCCTCGACCTGAGCACGGAGAGAATCCAAGCCCGAACTCAGATCTGCTACCTTGCTGTCGACTTGCGGCCGCCAGCGCTCGAAATCGTCGTTCGCAGCACGGAGGTCGTCGATGGAGACTTGAACTTCGTTGATGCGGCGATTCCCTTCGTTGATGCCCTTGGTTTGCTCATCCAGCTTGCCGATGATGAGAGCGAGCTGATCGTCGATCTTCATGGTGACTTGAAGACGGGTACGGTGGTCGTGCGCCAGAGCGAATCGAAGCACAACGAAACCGGATCGGACGAGACAACCGATACCAGATTGTAACAACACGGATTATGCTGCTATGGTAGTTTGTGGATTGGATAATCGAACGTCACAGATACAAGGAATTGGTCGCCGCCGGTGAACTCGAGCCGCAGCTCGCCACCATCTAATACCGGCGCGTTCCAAATCAAGTTCCAGTTTGCTTCCGTTCCCCTCTTAAACGAGTTTGCTTACAGCTGTCTCAAACAGCACATCACCAGACGCAGCTGGGCTTGGGCTTCGTTTATGTCTTCCAGCCTGGGCCGTGGTACTTCGGGTTGGGCTTCTTAGTTCTCTTGCTTTTCTTCCCTTCTGAGCCTGCGGACACCTTGCGCACTGTGACATCAACTGCGCGCGGCAGGCCGGATTAGGGTAAGGCGAAAGTGGAAACGTGCGAGTACGAAATTAGAACGTGCTCCCTTTTTGGATGATACTAAACATAACAAGTCCTAACTTTGCTTTATGGATGGCGCCCACCAAAGAAGCCCCTCGGTTAGTCGGTTCATGCTATTGTTGTGACCGACAACAGAGCAGGCAAGGAGACTAATCCTAGCTTTGCAGATAGCCAGATAGTATCATGATCGTCGTAATGTTCAAACTGCGAAGTGAACTGAACTGAACTGCTTCAAGTCATGCAGCGTATGTATGCAGTGTTTTACGAGTCTGAACTGAACTGCGACTGCAGGAGTGCTGCATCTGCCTTGCGCAGTACAGGGAGAAGGAGGAGGTTCGGCAGCTGCCGTGCACGCACATGTTCCACCTCAAGTGCGTGGACAGGTGGCTCAGGATCATCTCCTCTTGCCCTCTCTGCAAGCAAGAGCTCAAGTGATCGATGCCTACTCCACTCCTACACATATATTTGTAAAATTCTCTGACTGCGCCCGCCGATCAGCGGGGCTTGCACCCTAAGCCAAGGAGATTGGCCGGATGTGCCACCTACATATACCACGACCGCCGGGCGACGAGGATCAGACGATGCGTGCGTCGCACCTCTCGCGAGGATTTCGACGGGCCCGTGCTGTGCTGACCTAGTAGATGCTGACAAAGGATCGATGGGTACACTTGCAGCATGTAGCAGGAGAGTTTGATACATTTTTTAGTCTATATATATATATATATATATATATATATATATATATATATATATATATATATATATACACATACTAGAGAGATCAAAAGGGAAATGTGTAAAGATAAAAAGGGTTTTTTTTGTGGTATGTAATAATGTGTTTGAATGCACCTTTTTTTTTGTGCTGGATATCAAATGGAAATACGAAGTTTTCGTTGTTGTGAGTTGACTTCTATATAAGCGTGTGCGCTCGCTTCTCTCGAGTCATGACTCATAAATCATCACCGGGCCTTGCTAAGATTTTTATTAAAAGTTTATCAAACGTCTCGGGCCCAACAGGATTTGGTGCGACTGAAAGGCCTGGAGTGGACCTTCTTATCGGATTAGGCTTGGCCCGTTTCCGTGCGCGGTCCGATTTTGGTGCCGTGCACGCCTGGCCCAACGAGGCTAAATACATTCAGGCCTTTTAATTTGGCTGCCCATGCCGTGGGATGCGTACGTAGGCCAAAAAAATTGTCGTGCAGAATGAACAGCTCACAGGTTGCAGCAGAGGTCTGAGTGCGTGACGCATCGTCGCATCGACGTGCCATTCCGGCTCCGTGTGAGTGTGCGTGGACATGTAGTGTAATCAGCCAGTCAGGTGACGGAAGTCCTAGTTCACTACTGTAATTCTCAGAATCCGCTGTTTAACATTCCAATAATCCGAGTCACGTGCTTTGCCCAACTATACTACTTGGTTTCCAAGTCCGAGCACACATGAAAGGGCTTGGCCGCTCACTGTCTTTGTTGAAAAGAATCCGGTCTAACGTTCGATTTTTCTCTGTTTTATTTACCACCGGACTGGAGACGCCAGTAATAACAAGGACGCCACACTAGCGGAGTCCAGGTCGTTCACACGTGGTAAGCGAAGTCAGCAGCACGCATGCTTCGTGCCGGCGAATGTGTGGTGGCTTTGTTCGCTCTGGCTGCGGCACTTACGGTGAAGTTGCGATCGAAAGTGTTTCTGGGTGGGACAAGACTAAAACCGGCGCTCGAGCGACGGGCTCGTCGTGGAGTGCCCTGGCCGGCGTCCGGAGGGAAGGAGGACCACGACGAGTAGGAGACTACCCAGTATACCGTACGCTTGCAGTCAAGGGTAACGTTTTCCATGCGCCGTTTGACGACCTACAGCTTCGCGCGCTCACGTTTTTCCCCCATGTATGGACGAAGACAACACGAGAATGACACAGACACGGCTGGAAATTTTTCGGCTCTGCGATCGTTGCTGTGGTTGCAGGAAGGATGGTCTCACGCTAATTCTACCAAGCGGGCGTCCGGGCAGCCGGACGCACCATCGGTGGGCGTGCGATGCCAGTCTAAGACCTCCGCTCCTCTATTTTTAAGTAGAAAAATCAGCTGATCCACGTACTCGTCCCTGTCTGCTCGCCTGACGCCTCTGGCACTCGGGCGCTGGATCAGCTAGGCGCGGCGTGCGACCGCCTCTGAGGCGCTGCGCTCGAGCGCCAACCCTGCCAGGCCACTCTGGCGCGCACTGCCGCCATCCCTCGCGGCGCCTCCGTCCCTCGCCGCGCCAAGCGCCCAAGCCTATCCTCCGCCGCGCGCCAGAGTGCGCTGGCCCAGGCCGTGGAGCAGGTGCTTATCCAGGCCGCCGAGCAGGTCCTCGTCAAGAGGCGCACCGGCGAGCTCCATGCGCCGCGGCGGTGCCAAGCTCCGTGATTCGTTCAAGCAGTAAGGTGATATTGCGCGCTGGAAACGAATGTTGCAAAAGTGTGTTTCAAGTGTTTTAGATGTTTCATTTGGATGTTGCGATAGTTTCATGTGGATGTTGTAGAAGTAGATCGGGACGTTGCATATGTTGCAATTGTTGTACACGTGTGTTGTAAGCTTTTGTTCATAATGTTTCAGTTGTTTTTTTTCAGACGTATGTTGCAAGCGTGTTTATCTGAATGTTGTATGTGTTTCACACACATGTTGCATGTGTGTTTATTTGGATGTTGCATATATTTTGCAATGGTTTTTTCATGCGTTTTCAGGTGTTTTTACAAGTGTTTTAGATGTATGTTGCAAGTATTTAAACTTTAATCGAACGTATGTTGCAAATGTTTCGTTTATGTTTCAAAAGTAGATCGGGTGTTGCATCTCCCTCCTCGCCTTCGCTGCCTCACCCCAATGTCTCCTCTTTCTCGATGCTGGTGATGTTCGGGCGTCATGGGACCGCATGGGGCGGGGCAGCATGTGTGGGGTGAGTCGTTCGAGCGGCGCAAAATCCGAGTAGGTAGGAAGTGCGGGAGAGAGCAGGCGCGGGGCATGGGGAGGGGCGTCTGGATGCGGGTCTCGAGCCGGACTTCCAAACGCTAGTCGTTCCGATGGTCTAAAGCACGATGGATGTGGAAATTAGGGCTCGTTTGGTAGAGCTCCGGCTCCAGTTAAAACAACTCTAGTTGTAGCTTCACATGTGGAGCAGATTCATTTTGAGAGCTGAATCTGTTTTTTTTACCGTTTGGTAAAACAGCTTCTCTTTCGGATGAAAAGAGACGAAAGGTCCAAAATACCCCCTTTTTTCTTTTTTCTCTTCTTTTATTAATTTCTTTCTTTTTCTTTATTCTCCTTTTATTTCTTTTCATTTATTCCTTTTTCTCACTATATCACTGATGAACGCGCCCGCACACGGATATGCCTCGACCTTATCTCTTCCTCCCCGGTCGTCGCGCCCTGTTCCTCTTCACCGCGCAGCCGCGCATCCTGTTCCTCGTGCTTACCCGCGCCACGGCCGCGGCTCCTGGCTCCTCCCCAACCGTGTCGCTCCCTCCACGCCCGGACTCCGTCGCTGCCCTTCCTCCTCCCCGCACGCGCCGCTCCCGGCGGCCTCGCCCTCGCTGCGCTCCGAGCTCCGGCATCCTACGCCCGAACGGCGGCGGCCGTCGGCGACCCCATTCCCGCGCCGGCCATGCCTGCCTCGATCCGTGAGGGCAAAGAAGACCATGGCTGCGTGTGGGGGCCACCGGTGCCAGGCGAAGCCGGTGGGAGCTAGTATTTTTGGCTCCTCTTCTCTCTCCTCGCTTGTCTCACCGTGATTTCAGGAGCTCCTGCTCGGGAGCACTTCGGTTCAGAGGCCTTTAGCGGATGGAGCCGCAAAATAGCTCTGGGAGCCGGTAGAGAATCCCTACCAAACGGTCCTTAGATCGTAAGCACGGCGCCTGTACAAAGCTTGTGTATGTACACACTTGTACAGCGACCCGAGCGGATTTAGGACGAGCACATGGAGAGCGTGCCTGACTGACTGATCCCTCAGTTATCCGCGAGGAAAATCCACCGATCTCCGCCACAAAAATTCCTAGGGCACGTGGATACCTCATCTTTCGGGGCCATGAATGCGCTGCTGCGAGCGGCGTCACGAAGCAGGGAAGAAGCTCATTGAATTCGTTTTGGACTAGCAGGCGTTGGGCAGAGAAGAGGACGGCCACGGCCACACGGGAGTACATTAAAACAATCGTTATCGCCTCTAATTCACATGCTGACCAGACTGACTAGAAAAGCGACATCTTGTGTCGCACTCCTACGGTCCTAGCACGTACTCCATTATTTGTGCCGATACATCGGCCGGGCTCTACAATAAACACAAATGTCCTCTGACCATAACTCATAATTTTAACAAAGATTCCACAAGGCTACAACAGAGCGATCAAAGGTAGCTTGTTGTCCTTGTGCTCTAGGCAACTCAAATGTCACAAATTTTTAAAGCAGACTTGCACAGGAATTGCACAACACCACATCACCTTGCCCTGTTCATAAAAAATCATAAAGGGGGTGTTTAGTTAGAGAGAAGAAATTTTTTCGGTGTAACATCGGATGTGTCGGAAGGATGTCGGGAGGAGTTTTCGGATACTAATAAAAAAACAAATTACAGAACCCGTCAGGAAACTGCGAGACGAATCTAATGATACTAATTGATCTGTCATTAGCACATGTGGGTCACTGTAGTGCTTAAGGCTTTTCATGGATTAATTAGGCTTAAAAGATTCGTCTCGCGATTTCCCTGAGAACTGTGCAATTAGTTTTTTTTTCGTCTACATTTAGTACTTCATGCATGTGTCCAAAGATGCTCTTTTACTGTAGAAGACAAAAAATTTTGGGAACTAAACACAGCCAAAGAAAGCAATGCATCTATCACCATATAGATAAAAAAATCATAAAGAGCTTCACTTAAAAGAAGAATGATCCATGATGTTTGCATAAAGAGCTTCACTTGAAAAATCATAAACATCAGAATTTTCAATAAAACTCAATCATTTGGGCAGATCAGCCTACATTAATGTTTGTAATCGGCTGCAAGGGGTTGACATTGCTAGGCCCTACTCTTCTGTCGAATGTATCAGGCAATCAGCAGAGTGAAAAGAGGGATCCATGTGGACAGGTTAACTGACTAGTCAACATTAAGAAACTATTTCAGTACATGTACATAAAACTGAAAGTGTTTTAGCTGGTCAACATTAAGTAGAGAGCAGTACATGTTAACTCACTCGACAAATTTCCTTCATTGTTTAATATCGTAAGAAGAAAACAAGATTCTGTGCGATAAGTGCTTAGTTCATCTCCACTAAATATTTTGTTTCGACGAAATTTAGTTGGGGGCGAACCTAAGGAATTAACATAGAATTGTTGCTTCTTTACATAATATTAACTTAATGGAGGAAATGGATGTCTTTGTGTGGGGTTTGAACACATCCGGATGCTTTATAGTCAAATCCATGTATGCTGTGTTAATTAACAATGGGGTTAGAGTGTCACAAGATATATGACGAATTAAAGTGCCCATGAAAATAAAATTTTTTCTGTGGTACCTAAAAAAAAGGCGTGATTTTAACCAAGGATAACTTAGCTCGAAGAAACTGGAATGAAGACCAGCAGTGTTGTTTCTGTCACTATCCAAAAACCATACTACACCTTTTTTTTAGAATGTGCTTATGCCAAGTTCTTGTGGCGAGCGGTTCATTTTCTTTTTGGAATCTCACCTCCCAGGGATATTAACGATTTGTTCATTAGGTGGTCTAAAGTAGCAAACAAAAAGCATAACTCATTGTTATTAACAGCAGCATCTGCGCTATGTTGGGCAATTTGGATAACTAGAAATGAAGTGGTTTTTGACAAATGCAGACCAAAATCTTTTTTGCAGGTTCTATTCAGGGGAACTCACTGGCTTCGACAATGGGCAAGATTGCAATAGCATTATGATTTACTAGATCAGCTAATCCTAATCGGACAACATCTAGAGACGTCAGCTATGCAATTTTTTAGTTCCACTGGTTGGTTATCTACGAGACATATTGGTCATGTGTAGTCGAAACCTTATTTTGTTTTGGTCATCCTTGTTTCGGATGCATTTTCTTTTGCATTCTGTGCTTGCGCCCTTGAGCGAACCATTGTAATAATTGACCTGATTCTATCTGTTGATAGATGAAGCAGATATAAATTATCCTTTATTAAAAAAAACATTAAGTAGAGAGCAGTAGACACAAAACTGAAAGTGTTTTAGCTCGAATGCGGAGGCCGCGCGCATCGCTGCGTCGTCGCGCCACCGCGAGGGAGCCCGCGCACCCCCGCGCGTGTGCGAAGCCGGGCTACGCCTCCTCGGATGTTGCAGAGCGGATGCCAAAAGGCTGCAGTGCGGATGCAGGAGCTGCAGAGCAGCTGCGAATGCAAGCCTGCGTAGGTGAATGCTGGAAAATCGAGCGAATAGTGGGATGCAGTGTGAAGGTGCTTTGAGGAGAGTGCTATGCTATATACTGGATTGTGCAGACAACCACAAGTTGCACTACGATGGCCTAGATAAGGAGTTATGCAGACTACCAAACAATACCTAAGTGTTTTAGCTACGTCTAGTCAACGTTCAGCTAGCATGCGATTCAAATAAAAAAAAACATTAAGCTAGCATGCCGATTCGGCCCGCCTGCCCCGGATCGATCGCAATCGGCGCGTGACCGCCATCTCCGCGCGACCACACCTCGGGCTACTGTCTGCCCATCCAAAGCGAACTCTGCAGCGGAACAGTGCACATGATGGCTCGGATCACACGATTCAGGGTGTGTTTAGTTCGCGAAAAAAAATTTAGATGTTACGTCGGATGTTTTATGGGATATCGAAAGGAGTTTTCGGATACTAATAAAAAACTAATTACATAGCTCGCCTAGAAACTGCGAGACAAATTTATTAAGCCTAATTAATCCATCATTAGCACATATGGGTTATTGTGGCACTTAAGGCTAATCATAGACTAATTAGGCTTAAAAGATTCGTCTCGCGATTTTCAACCAAATTGTGTAATTAGTTTTTTTTATCTACATTTAGTACTCCATGCATGTGTCAAACATTCGATGTGATGGGTGAACCCAAAAATTTTTTAGAACTAAACCAGGCCTCGCAAGCAAGCTTCTCCGCTAGCCAACTGTTTTACGGAGAGAGAAATGTTCGTGTAGTGTATCCATCAATACAATAGTAGACTTGTATAGTATCTATGTGCTATCTACCAACCAACAAACGTAGGCGTCAAGCACGTCAGCGTGTCGCGGATGACCACAGTAATGGTAATGGCCACCTGCGTAGAACCTTCAAACGACTAAGAACGTACAGATGCCAAGGGTTACGCATACAACTGAAACGGACTATGAAATGTTTCGTGGGGTAAAAGGGCAGGTGTGATGGGGGTGTGCGACAACTTGGTGGTTAACGATGGCACAGTATGCTCTTGATATGAGGCTGACATATAGTAGAGATCCTAGCCCATATCTCTCTTCACACTATGTGACATAGTTTGAAGAGTTGATCTATGTACTGATTTACTACTACAAACCTTCTAGGGCATACTTAGAACACATGAATTTTATAGGAATCATATAAGAATTTTAAAACAAATAGTTCACTTTTACAAGGGAAAAAATGTATGAACAGAAAAAAAAATCTCGTGTTCCGAACATCACCTAATTCTTTAGAGAATCCTTGCCAAATAGACTGCCGGTCAAGTGTTTCGACATACTTATAAACCAAAGAAACCTGCGGGATGAGGTGGTTTTGCAAGAAAATCACCTTCTCCTATTGCTATCTTCATACAATTCAAAAGTAATAATTATATGTGATGAAGCAATAGTGATCACTGATCAGGAAATATTATTAGGCGACCAGTGCATACTCACTTTATTCCCGACTATAGTTCACTTTGCTCTGTCCTAAATCAAATTTCTTTGATTTTGATTAGATTTTAAAAATATATATTAACATCTACAGGTTCAAATAAATGCACCAACAAAGACATGCTTTATATAGAATCTGATACAACTAATGTGATGCTATAAACTTTGGTGCATTTTCTATGAACTCGGTCAAAATAAAGTTTAGCTTAAACAAAAACAAAATGAGCTATAATGGATGTATTGTTATTTCGCATTCTGACTTTTTTTCTTCCAAAATTGTCAACATGTGCAACAAGGGCATTAATTAGTCAATTGAGCAGATATTCACCATTTCATAATTAGAAATCTAGCCAGATAGCCAAACAAATCTAAAAGTAAGTTGTGAAATGCTTTTGGAGGAAAAACAGAAACGTTTCTCAGATGACCTGGCCCTACAACACGACATAACTTCCGCAAAAAAAGGCATGATTTTGTGCATAACGGTAGCCAGTTTGAATCACAATAAAAATAACACAAGTTCACGAATTTGATACGATCACAAGTCGAAAGCATAGTAACTGTGTAACCCTGCCGGTGAAAAGAAAAAGGAGAATCCCAATCGCTAAGAAAAATGACGTGTAGTTGTTTTTTATAAGGGTCTGATTATCTATATCTAGATTCATTCCATATCTAATATTAAAGAGATAATATTTCTTTTCACTCATTTTTTCGTCCACCCCCCTAACTACTTAAGTACTCTCTCTGTCCCAATTTATTTGTCGTTTTCGGTTTTCATGCCGCAAGTTTGACTTGATTTGTAAAAAATACGTACAACATTTGTATCTTCAAATAAATTTATTAAAATACTATATTCAAAGATCTTTCCAATGATACTAATTATGTATCATAAATATTAATATTTTTTAATATATATTTTGTTAAAGTTGTTTCTCGGAAAGCAAAAGCGACAGATATTTTGGGACTGATGGAGTAATAGAGAGTTCTTCCGTCCTTTTTTTTACTTCCTAAACTGCACTCATATCCTCCGTGTTTTATATGTGACCCACATTTATGTTCTATACTCATGCATATGAGTTGGGACAATTTGTATTTAGCCATGATAAATGCATAGTTCAATTCCAATACATATTGGATTACATTCGTCCTTGCTTTAGAGCAGCACGAACTCGGAGCACTGCCCTCTCTCTTTGCTGGAGCAGCAGTCGGTCACATGCCATCATTGCCCCCAACATAAGACCGAGAGCAACGCTGTTTGAGCGGGCTCATCGCCTCATCCTCCGTCTACACGGAATATTTTTGCTATAGAGAACGTTCCATTCTACTCTTTCTATAACCAAACACTAGGTGAAAATAGGAGACCACTTAGAATCGCCAGGAGAGAGAGGTGTGCCTGAGTAGGAAAATTCGATCCTAATGTACCTTAAGGGCTTCCCCAACGCGATAGCGTGGAATGCTACCCCGGACTCCATGTCTGCATTAAACTTCCAAGTCACGGAGACCAGTGGTTTCACAGAGGTTCATAGTGTCTTGCAGAACTCCTATGGCTTCGTCTGACGCAGAGCAAAAGTATTAGTTCCTACGGAGAGCTTTGGGTGCAGAGAAAAGCAAAAAGGCTGCACCATGGCAAGCTTTTAGCTCTGCAAGAGCAGTAGAGACACCAAGACTGTATTAAATGGAGTGTTGCTTCGTTTCATCTCTTGTATAGGTGGAAGACTACTTTTTATGAGGCTAATGATTCCATCTGCTTGCGTTGGCGAAGCCCTCATTAGTTACGCTCTTTTATGGCGAAGCCTAGTACATCTCTAATTCTTCTTCAATGTTGTTATTGGTCAGTGCAGGCAAAGTGTCTTCCTCTTTGGGGTGGTCAGAGGTCGAGTCCCATGGGAATCACTCTTTATTTGTGGCTTTGGCCGCAATGACAAGGGAAAAAAACTCCCTCATCTGCCCCACGTCCAAAGCACATGTCTGTGGCCGGTTCATCTCATGGAGTTAGGGTGCCACTGTGTATGGGTAGGACAGGGGTTTTCTCGATCTACGTGAGAAGATCTTCTTCTTAAACTGGAATGCCCGGCCACCGCGGATTGAGTTTTTTTTTCAATGTTTTTATGAAGAAAAACTTGAATTTTCCATGGTGCCACTGCCACCGGCCCATCACGGCATCACCCAACAGTTGTAGCCGTCACGGTCTTCGTGGCACCTCCCGTCCATAAATAAAACTTGTGCCCGCAAATCTCTTCGCTGGCAACAGCAGCACAATCCCGTGCGGCAGCGGCACACGCACAGCAGCGCCCGCCTTACTTCTCCTCTTGCCAAAGCACCCCCCATCTCCACAGAATTCCGCTCCCTCCTCGTCTCCTCCTCCCGCGCCCGCGCGTTGTGAGGTGAGGTCTGACCCCGAGGCCGCAATGGCGACAGCGGAGGTGGTGGTGGCCAACGGCTCGGGCGGCGCCGATACCAAGGCCGCGTTTAAGGAGATATACAGCAAGCTCAAGGAGGAGATGCTCGAGGACCCCGCCTTCGAGTTCACCGACGAGTCGCTCCAGTGGATCGACCGCGTAATGCTCTTCCCCCTCCCCTTAGTTCTACTGTGGGTGTCGGCTTCTTGATCTCGGGCGGTCTCGTCAGTTCTTTCGATTTCTACAGAGTTTTATGGACTTTCGGTGATTCCGAGGATCTGGCTGGCCGTTCAATTCTTCCGGTTGAGGGTTATGAGTATCATAGTCAGAGTACTCTCTCTAACTGAATAAATCAATCACTAGAGTTGTATCAAGTCAAACTTTTCTATGCTTATAGAAAAGAGCACAAATATTTATGTTAACAAATGATCACGATACTAATTTAGTTTCATATATAAATCTTGATGCTTTTTTTCCCCATAAATTCGGTCAAACTTGAAAAAGCTGGACTCAAAAGACAACTCTAAGAATGGATTTATTAAGAGACGGAGGGAGTACATAAACACAAAGGATTCTGTTTATAGATTAGTTTAAGCATGTTAGAATTACAGTCTGCCTGGGTTGATGAAAAGAGTGATTGATCTCTTAAATCTAGACTCAAAAGACAACTCTAAGAATTGATTTGTTCTGAGACGGAGGGAGTACATAAACATGAAGGATTCTGTTTATAGATTAGTTTAAGCGTGTTAGAATTACTAGTCTGCCTGGGTTGATTAAAAGAGTGAGTGATCTCTTAATCTCTCTTTGTATCTGTCACACTGAAATGGAGACTTAGGAAACGTGAAACAAGTGCTGTGTTTTCTACTTTGGGTTTAGTGTAAGCTATTGAAGGATTGATCAATTTGTCGCGAAAGGCCTGACAGGGTTGAAATTTGCTGTTATCCGTTACTAAAAGTAACTTCTCTTACTAATAATTTGCTCACTACAGTTCAGTTAATCTCTGGTTTAGCTGTTGTTCCTGATATTTGACACTACTGCCGGTTACAATTAGAGGATGTTTTGGGCAGCAAATTAGTCTGGTGATTAGTTACTTTTAGTGTCGAAAATCTCATCTGATTTATGACCCAAGTATAATGAGTGTGTAATATGTTTCCACTGGAGCATACCTTCTATACTGATCTAGGGCTCGGGTAAACTTACGGGATTTTTTTTAGAAAGAAATACTCCCTGAACACTATTAAGGTGAGCAGACCAACTTCTTTGAAAATTTAGTATTTGAGTTCATGTGACCATGCATTGAATAAAGGGGAAAATATCAAAATGCTGAAAGTTATGGTCACGAAAATATATATATATATATATATATATATATATATATATATATATATATATATATATATATATATATATATATATATATATATATATATATATATATATAAAACTGATGGAGTTCACCAGACAGGTGCTATAATGATTGTCCACTAATTCCCATTTTGATTTGCAGTTTCTGCCTGCACAGAAGGAAATCAACAGAAATTGGAAATCTACATAATGGATCCCATTGTTTCTGATGATGTCTTTCTTTCAGTTTCTTTGGTTAAGATCAGAGAATAATATATCACTAGCTCGGAAACTTTTTGACTTGTTCATTTCTTTTGGAGTAGATGTTGGATTACAATGTGCTCGGTGGAAAGTGCAACCGCGGGCTCTCTGTCATTGATAGCTACAAGATATTGAAAGGTGTTGATGTTCCGAGCAAGGAGGAGACATTTCTTGCCTGCACCCTTGGCTGGTGTATTGAATGGGTACATCCTGCTGGTGTTGTTTTCAAGCATTTTTAATGGTAATAAATTGAATTTTCTGCTAATTTGGAATTTTAAATATATTTTTCTTCTCTTGCAGCTTCAAGCTTATTTTCTTGTGCTTGATGATATTATGGACAACTCGCAGACACGGCGTGGCCAGCCTTGCTGGTTTAGGGTGCCACAGGTTAGATCAGAAGCATCTATCCTTTTTACTCACCAAATTATTTCTACTAGTTCTTGTTTTGATGGCTGTACTAAGGTCTTACTTGAGAAGTTTGGTGGTAAACCCGAGTTATATAAGAATCCATCCATCAGTTTTCTGTTAAGCCATGTTTCTGTCATATCTCCTCTTAGCTACTCCCTCCGTCCCAAATTATAAGTCGCTTTGACTTTTTTAGTACATCCATTTTGCTATATATTTAGATATAATATGTCTAGATACATAGAAAATTCTATGTACCAAAAAAGTCTAAGTGACTTATAATTTGGAGCAGAGGGAGTAACTTATTCATGTTCCATGATTCCATTTCATTTCCTCATAGGGAGGTCGTTTATACTAGTGTAAGAGCTTTTGCAGATTGTTTTAAGGCTTTTAGCTTCTAAAGTATGAAACCTATTGCTCGCCTTTTGTTTTGTAATAGGTTGGCCTCATTGCTGTAAATGATGGGATTATCCTTCGCAATCATATTTCACGAATCCTTCAACGACACTTCAAAGGAAAGCCATATTATGTTGATCTTATTGACTTATTCAATGAGGTAATCATATCATCTGACATAATAATTTATTCATGCTACGTATACTGGATGCTTCTTACAAATGACTGATATGCTTTTTATGTTTTCAGGTTGAGTTCAAGACAGCTTCAGGGCAATTGTTGGATCTTATCACTACCCACGAGGGTGAAAAGGATCTAACTAAATATAACTTGACAGTGTAAGTTTGTGCTCACAGTATCAGTAACACAATACACGTGCTTTGTTTTCTTGCATGATTTATGCGTTTATTTTTGTAACCAACTGTAATTAAAAAGGTATTTACCACTGCCTGTGTAGTTTCCAGAATAAGTTATTATGTGTTTAGCACCTCAAATTTGGGACATCATCTTTATTTCTGCTAATTTCTTTCAATGATTTTCATTTTGCGCAGTCACCGCCGTATCGTTCAGTACAAGACAGCTTATTATTCATTTTACCTTCCTGTAAGTGTTATTTCTCTATATATTCTTCTCAGTTACCTGGATGTTAGTTGATGAATGTTGTAACAAGTTTCTACTCCACTCAAGGTTGCATGTGCATTGCTGCTGGCTGGTGAGAACTTGGATAACTTTGGTGATGTAAAGAACATTCTTGTTGAAATGGGAACATACTTTCAAGTCCAGGTAATGCTCTTGTTTTTTGGAGGTCAAATGATATGAGTTTGCATTGTACTACCTCTGATTAATGATATTTGTCTACAGGATGATTATCTAGATTGTTTTGGTGATCCTGAATTCATTGGCAAGGTTAGGTGTTTGCACATTTTCTTTCTACTATATAGAATAGGTGTTACTGTTGGGTGAATTGCAATCAAGGCCCTTTTCTTGAACTTCGTCTCATCAGTATTTATTCTTATTGCAGATCGGAACTGACATTGAAGACTACAAATGTTCCTGGCTAGTTGTGCAAGCTCTTGAACGTGCTGATGAGAACCAAAAGAGCATTCTGTTTGTAAGCACTATTAAATTGGCCAATTTTCTCACAGCATAAACGACAAAGTAAAAAATCCTTCATGTCTGTTCAAACAGGAAAATTATGGAAAGTCTGATCCAGCGTGTGTTGCAAAGGTGAAGGACTTGTACAAAGAGCTTAAACTGGAGGTTGGTCCTGACCATTCCACATTCTTATGATTTATCGTTTCGAGTCCACCATGTAAGCATCACGGTTTGTTGTTATTATCTGGAAACAATTAAATCCAACATATGATGGTCATGATGCATTGACCTGGTTAAAGGCACTGAAACAATGCCCATATCGTTTGCATGTGGCTGTATGCATTTACATGTGGCCGATCCCCAACATTCTGTTTTCGTAATTTGTATAATGTTCTGTTTTGCTGACGTCCTTTCCTGATCGATGTAAATCCAGGAGGTTTTCCATGAGTACGAGAGGGAGAGTTACAACAAGCTGATTGCCGACATTGAGGCCCAGCCGAGCAAGGCAGTCCAGACTGTTTTGAAGTCCTTCCTTCACAAGATCTACAAGAGGGACAAATAGACCCAGATCGTCGAGACTCGAGAGGCTGCTCCATCGACGCTTGCATCAAATTACTAGACTTGATTGATGCGGACGAGTAATTTGTACTATGTTGTTTTGTGTTTTCATTCTCCTGTTGTACCGTACACCTGAATATAATAAAGCACAGTGCTATTAAGGGATGAGTAACCAGCTTGTGTCACCATAGAATACACAGTTCCTGGGTAGTTCGTCGTTCTCAACTCCCAAAGGATTTGAGAAGACGAATGCTCTGTAAACGACAGTATCGAGTGTTGTTCTTAAAGGCAGGCACCCCGCACCCGGGTGGCAGTCTGTGCTCCTCGATTGGACCGGTGCACACTGTAGCCCATTTGATGCCTTTCGTATCCAATATGATTAACTTTTTTTTTACCCTTTTCCTCTGAAGTTAACCGTTTGGACTTTGGAGGCTTATGAGCTTAGGGCTTATTGGATGGGCTAAGGCCAATTATTAATAGCTAACTAAAAATTAGCCATCTAACTATTAGCTCATGCATGTTTGGATCCTAAACTAAAATGTGCATATATTAGCAATGGGCTATCGGTCCAAGTTAGCTAGTTATACTTGGCTAATAAATTAACAATTAGCCAGGAGTTTGACTAAAAATTGGCTCACCTATTAGCCCTCCTCTTTTTTTTCGAATAATATTATCCCTCCTAAGATTCAAATAGGACCTTAGTTTGGTCAACTCGATCCTTCACAAATTGGAAAGAAATTGCCTAGGATAATGGTGTATTGTCCAGTGAGGAGACATGGGTAGGCAAGGAAGCACTCGTTCTTCTCTTACAGCAAGTACAATAATTGGCTTAGCCAAGCAAGTACTGATGTGGAGGAGAAAATGAAAGAGAGAGAAGAGAGCTTGGCTCTCGTGCAAGCAACTAGCTGGACACGGAAACATAGGCAGTGATGGGTCCCAATAAAGATGTACTCCCTCTGTCCCAAATTATCCGTCGTTTTTTTGTTTCCGTATCGCAAGTTTGACTCGATTTGTAGAAAATACATGCAACATTTGTATCTCTAAATAAATTTATTAAAAAACTAGATTCAAAGATCCTTCCAATGAAGCTAATTATGTATCATAAATATTAATATTTTTAATATATATTTTGTCAATGTTGTTTCTCGGGGAGCGAAAACGACATATATTTTAGGACGGAGGGAGTATGTGAGGAGGAATATGAAAGATAAGGGAAACACATAATAATAATAAAGTTCATAGACAAATACAAAACTAACTATTGTATAACTTAGCTCTTATACCTTGACTTATACCCAAGCACCTGGCTATATTATTAACCTTGCTCTTTAAATGGATGATAGCAAGGGGTCAGTCTAGGATCTATCAGGCCCTTGTTTAGATTGAAGAAAATTCCAACCTGATGAATAGTACCACTTTTCGTTTTATTTGGTAAATATTGTTCAATTATGGACCAACTAGGCTCAAAAGATTCATCTCGTGATTTCCAACTAAACTGTGTAATTAGTTATTTTTTTACCTACATTTAATACTCCATGCAAACGGTTAAAAATTGATGTGATGGAGAGAGAGTGAAAAAACTTGGAACTTTGAGGCAAACTAAACAAGGCGCTGTTTAAGGAATGCGATACTGATACTTGCCCCTTTGACCCTTTCAGATTCATGCTAGGCACCGTAGGAGAAATTTCATCTCCAAAATGCGCCACGTTCTTCAGCACTACTTCAGCAGTACTTTTCAGCAAAGGAACAATGTTTTTCTCTCACAAGAAATCAGTATTAGCAGTAGCATCAGCCAAATTTCAGTGAAACAAACAGGAATGTTGATTACTAATCATGATGATAAAGCAAAGATAATTGATGATTTCTATATTGGACTCTTGGCGACTAGTAAAGACTAGGACTACCATTAATCCGAGCGAGCTGAGGATCGGCTTTGGTGACTTGGCTGATCTTGACGTCCCATTTTCTGAAGAAGTTTGGAAGACAATTTGTTAGCTATGGTCTGATAAAGCTCCTGGACCTAGTGGGTTTGTTGGGCGCTTTTTTATAAGACTCGTTGGCTGACACTCAAGGCACCCGCAACAGTTTACTATCTACTAGAACATTAGACCTTCCGCACTGGGTACGCCAAAGGGATACGCTAAACGGATATAGCGGTTGAAAGAGCTGCAGCGGGGGACGCTACCAGGCACGCTATCGAAGCGGACGGCCGGTCGGCCGCTACTCCTGGCGGACCGGCAGGGCGAACGCTACACGCGTGGGGCCCGCGCGGCCTCGTCCTCCGCTCGCCGTGGACGTGCCAAGGAGGAAGGGGGAAGAGAAGGGATGGCCGGCGGGGATGGCCTCGCTCGCGCCTGGTGGAGGTCGCTTGTGGAGAACTCGCGCCCACGGCCGCGGAGTCGCTCCCACGCCGGCCGACGGAGGGGGAAGGCCGAGCTCCAGCCATGGCCGAAAGGAGAAGGGAGAGAGGGAGGGAGCAGAGGGAGGTGGAGGGCCTCGCCAGGACCGCCGCCGGAGGAGCTCCACCATGGGATCCCCGCGCCCGCGCTCGGCTGGGCCTCCTCCGCCGCCGCCGGGGCGCGTCCCCCCGCGTGCGCTCGACTGGGCCTCCTCCTCCACCAAGCCGCTCCCTCGCCGAGCTCGCCCGCCGGTCGCGCGCCCGCCCACTGCTCCCTTGCCGGCCGACCTCGCGCACCCGCCCGCCGGAGCCTCGCCGGCCGAGCTCGCCCGCCTACCGGGCTCGACGAGGAGTGCGGGCACGTTTGGGGAGAAGGAAAGGATAGAGGAAAGGGAATGGGGATGAGGGCGTCCGGTTGGAAAAAAAAGAGAAAAAAACTGACACGTGGGACCCACCTGTGGAAAGTTGATATAGAGGATGAGATATAGAGTATGATGGGTGCGGGAGAAAGTGGGATAGAGGAGAGAATCACGATGACTAGGACGGAATATTCTCTTTAGAGGATGGATTTAGAGTACCACGAGTGCGGATAGTCTTAGGCGCTCTTCGGACGCCCTATCTTAACTATTTAAGGGATCTCATAACTACTTGGCTAGCTATTTGACAAAGTTACAACAATAATATTCTTGCTTCATAAAACGACAAAACCAAATAAAATTTTCTTTTTACACGAAACAGCAAGACTTCTTGCACAATCTAAAACAAATTAAAGTCAGATAACACTAACTTCACCATACATCTTTGAAGACTTTTGCATCAGACAACACTTTGATTAAAAGTGGTATATAGTTGCAGAAGACAGGAAACCACAAAAAGAAGCTATATATGAAGTTAGTACAATATAATCAACTAAGTCATTGTAATTAATATGTTGGGGACTATTTGGGGGCGCACATACTGTACGTCATCCCCTCACATATTTGGTGATCAACCGGCTCACTCCTTTTGTCCAAGAAGAAACATAAGCAGCAAATCGTGGAAATTAGAGTTGGCCAATAATATCAACAGACTGTAAATACAAAATATAATCATTATGAAGGCACACATGAACTGTAATTAGAAACATGTAACATGTGTCCATAAGTGAACGGCCGAAAGGTCCTAATATGGCTAGAGGGGGTAAATAGCCTATTAAAAATTCTACAAACTCACTAGAGCAAAAGGTTAGTATAACAAATGGTGAAAAACGAATTAGCTCTAGCTTTACAAGGGTTGCAAGCCACCTATCCAACAATTCTAGTAACTATGATCACTATAACAAACAAAGGCTAAGTCACTACAAACTCTCACAAGCTAGCTACACTAAAGAGCTCAACTAGGTGACAAGCTACACTAGCAAAGAAAATACAAGCTCTCAAAACTAATTACACTAAAGAGCTTGTTACAACTAGTTTGCGGAATGTAAAAGAGAGGTAAGTGATCTTTATACTGCCGCGTCGAGGAATGAACCAATCACAATAATATAAAGACCAATCACCGGGAGAAATTCAAGAAATCAATCACAAAGGTGGCACACAATTTATCTCCCGAGGTTCACGTGCTTGCCGGCACGCTATGTCCCCGTTGTGTCGACCACCATTTCGTGGTTCGACGGCTAATTGGCAATCCAAAGCCAAGCTCCTCAAGAGCACCGGAAGAACCTACCACAAGTGAGGTAATTCAATGACACGAGTAATTTACTAGAGTTGCCTTTGGCGCTCCACCGGGGAAGGCACAACACTCCTCACAAATCACCGGGAGGTGGCCAAGAACAAGCACCACTCTTGCCACAACTCCTCTGCTGCCTCCAAGCCGTCTAGGTGGTGGCAACCACCAAGAGTAACAAGAATCCCGCAGCCAATGCTCACCCAAGTGCCAACTAGATGCAAACTCACAAGCAAATGCACTTGAGATCACTCAAACTCACTTTGATTTGTCAATCAAGCAAGGGAGCTGAGTGAGAGGGGATGTGCTCAGCTCAAGAGGATGTTAGATAGTCAAAATGTCCAAACAGCCCCTCTAGGAGCCGGCCAACAAGTATTTATAAGCAGCCCCAAAGAATAGAGCCATTAGGAACAAGTTGTCGCTGCCTGCGTACTGACCGGACGCGGTCACAGCGTCCGGTCGCCGCTGATTCACGTTGCTGACCATGCGACCGGACACACCGCTTGAACTGACCAGATGCCATAGTGCTAGCGTCCGGTCGATTCTAGTAAGCACCCACACACGACCGGACGTGCCACCGCCTCCGATCGATTTCGCGTCCTTCGCAACTTCTTTGGAGCTTGACCGGGCACGTCGGTCCCGTGACTGACCGGACACGCCGGTGCACGCGCTGCCTCTGCACGCGGGATGAGCTGACTAGACGCGCTAGCCGCGTCCGGTCACCCCAGTGACTCCCTTTGGCCTCCGTTTCTTCGCGTCTGGCGCAGTGGAAAATAGGAGTTTCACTTTCACAAAAGCGTCGAATCCCGCCGAGCTCAGCGGGAGGGAGAAAGGAACCTAAACCCCTCTCTACCGCTCAAACATTACTGTATTCACAAATATGCTAACATCACCAAGTGTACATCACCATGTGCATGTGTGTTAGCATTTTTCACAATCATTTTCGAGGTGATAAGTTAGCCCTCCACTAGATTTAAATGCATATGCAAATGAATCTTCATCTAGTGGCACTTAAGTGATCAATAGCCTCAGAATTTTCCTTTTTTATAGTACGACTATTGATCCTAAGTGTGATCACACCCTCTATGGTGTCTTGATCACTAAAAGCAAATCATATCTATACCTTTGCCTTGAGCACCATAGGATTGCACTCCATCTCCTCGTCTTCTCCAAGTATGGCACCAAGTCATCATGATCAACATGCATCTTGCCATCACTTAGGAGTGTACCAAACACCTTTTGCTATCAACACTCAAGCACATGTGATTAGTACTTAGGTTTCATCAATTAACCAAAACCAAACTAGAGACTTTCAACAGCCCGATGCTTCGATGCAAATAATAGTAGCACTTAACCAATCCAATCTGTAATGACAGCCCATAACAAAACCCTACACATATACGTATTGAATCTCATTTCCTAAAAAACTATCTAATCTCATTTATTCTCTAGGGGCTTGAATATATGTAAGACATTGATATGCTGCTTCAAGACTTGAATAGTTTAATGTCTAGCTAAGATATTTAATGCCTGGCCAAGAAATTTCATAAAAGCATAAAAGGTATCCAATCTAAATTCCCAGAGGATATGGTTATCATAAGAATTCATGAGCTGCGGATATCAGGAGCACATGCATATGAGAAGGCTCCCAAGAAACCATGCTTATATCAATTCACCACCATGGGGAGAAGAAAGGTCCAGGCCGTATCACCAAGAGCTACAAATTATGTAAGCAACCGAATATCCTAACATTGAAACAAATAAAAGATTTTTTTGAAAGTTGAACACTAAAAGATTCAGAGGCCTCTAGAGCAAATACTAAGCAGTGAAATGTGAACTTACCGTTAAACCACGGAAGGAGCTTTGTCAAAACATCACACACACACACATGTCGAATCCTAATGCTTCGATCTTAGCACGCAAACCCTACTTCTTCCTAGTTACTCGTTGACTCAACCTATATTTTTTAAATCAAATATCCATCGTTCAATAATCAATGAACAGATACAACAAGTGTTTCTGTCTTTCTGCTACCATAAGTCAGAAATACATTGTTCAATAATCATAATGATCATTGAACCATAGGTTCCTTGAAATGTGTGATGTTTCTATCAATGCCCTCAAACTAAATTTCTTTTTTTTATTTTAGTAATTTCCTTCAACCCAATTCACGAACCAATAGTGCCCTAGATTAATTTTTCCATGTTTTTTCTCAAGCAATGCTGGATAGCTGCATGTCTTTGTATTAAAGATATAAAAAAAACAATCCATATGCCAAAAAAAAGTATCAGCCACTTTAAAGAAACTAAGTGCCAGTTATTGACCATGGATCATCAATTACGATGTTAATAAATTTGGGTTACCTACTTCATATGTAAAAAAGGACTTAGGTTTTGCTGATGCCTAACTGAAATTATTCTGAATTAATTAAAACTTGATCTAACCACATGGTAGGTTAATCTAGCCAAGAGCAGTTGACCAATTACTTAAATTGAAGAAAATGTGCCTTACCAGTCAGTCTGAAAAATGAAACAGAAAACAAAAATTTCCAAATGAACAGAATATGATTCATTTTGAAAGACAATGAATGAAACAAAAATATAACATGTCAGTGGTAGCAAAACATCACAACATGGCAACCACTGCTATACCAGATTGTTGCTCTTTATTTATTACGCAAATGAATGAAAGCACAATTCAGATTTCAGAACAAACAAATCACCCATTATTGTACAAGGAAGATGATGCTAATATGTAATAGGTCCAGTTCAGTATTTCTCACAACTTTCAAGAAATATTTTAGCTAGCCAAGGGTTCGATTTCGTGTCTTGTGTATGGTGCCAGCATAGGTAGGATTTTTCTAAGACCAGCTTCAAATACAAAATAGTTCTCTCTAAGCTATGAATGGACAATAAGTGGCAAAGTGTTTCCGCTGACTCCAGCAATGTTTGCATTTTCTCTTTTGGGATCAGAGTTATGCTCATTGAGTAATCTGGCAAAACTTAAGGGCAGATATCCGTAGTTATATTCAGCTAGACTGGCTTCAGACATAAACTGACAAGATCAATTCAGCTGGCTCTACTCACCATTGGAAGAAGCAAGGGAAACAACACAAGTATGACTCTGATTGTCCATATTTTTTCTTCTCGTGAGTCCGGACACAAAACAAAATTATGTTTGTCCCTATTTTGTCTTGTCATAACACAAGCAAAAACGCACACATTTGAAAGGCTGGTAGGAAAGGATAATTGTTTAGGAAGTACAAGCAGTTAGGAAACACAATGAGTTACACACAGGGGAATCCAACAGTAACCAGACCTGACGCTAGCATCCCTTCGAGCTATGCATTAGAGGTGCTACCTACCACCACAACTAATTAGGTTTATTTACAAGGGCATGAAGTGGTGGTATTAGACACACTTGACCGTAATCTTAGGCTATTTTGGATGCAAAAGTTATTGATGATACTACCAATAGTTTCATACTGTAATCAAGATCCATGAAACGCAACAACAAAATTGGTGTGGCTGAATGGAAAATCTACCCAAATCGGCGGCCATGGAAGAACGTAAGACAATTGGCAGATCAGGACCTGGGGCTAGCAGCATACCTGCAGGATGGAGAAGGTCGCTGAGGAGCTAGAACAACGTCACGTCTGGCTTGGATTCCTTCGCCGTCGTGACTCACCTGTTTCTGTGCTCGAAACCTTGAATCCAGAACATGAGATCAGTGAAATGTGAGCTCACAAACGAAAAATGGTAGGTCTGAGCGAGGACATCGGATCAAGAAAATATGTGTAGAATATTTCTCACCTCGAGCCTCTTTAGCGGACACAAAGAGGAAAGCGCGGGTGGTTCATCTTCATCTGCCGACCATGGCCGTGGGAGCTGGCGAGTTTCACCAGATCTGCGTGCCGCTGGATCTCGCGCTGCTCAACGTGCTCCCCCGCATCGCAGAGGCCGCACGGCTTCCCATATGCTCGAGCGATGACGGGGATGAGAGGACTGGAAGAGGCTAGCGCTTCCTCCTCCGAACTCCGAAGTCGGTCATGGCGTTGTGGGGGCCAGCGAGGTCTGCACACACACCACCGAATCTCGCACGGATCCACGCGCTCCGCCATGCCGCAGAGGCCCCACAGCTTCCATGCTCGAGTGATGGCAGCGACGTGGTGTAGAGGTTGCGTGGGGAGGAGAGAGCAGGAAGGGGCGGAGCTGCCATGGTGGTGGCGAGGGGAGAGGAGAGAAAGGAGAGATGATGCAGGGTCGTCGGGTCGGGCCAGCCGGCCAAGGCTGCGGGGTGGGAGGGGGTTTCTGAAAAATTGCATGGGGGTTTTTGAAACACCAACTTGATTTCAGAATCTTCTCTTCTTCTTCACTTAAAAATAAAATATAGGGATCTATACGGAAAATATTAGAATGCTTTTGCTGTTCACGTCCCACCAGTTGGACTGCGGATTGATTCCAAGAACTTGGGGGCCTTTTTTGCAAAATATCCTATGCCACGCGTCGGCCCGTGGAAGAGCCAAGGGTGCTCCGATTTCTCTGGTGCGAGGAGTATCGAGTGGGTTTTAATCAACCCCAAAAACATGCCATGTTAGTGCCAACTCATCTATAAATAGCACTAACATTATAAATTAATATAGGACAACATTCACCCCAATCCTACTGGCTACTGCATGCTGCAAATGGTGTGGGCCATGTTTAAACATGCAAAGGTGTGAAACGCCATTCGTCACAGTCATCGGCAATCTTTTCTCTCTCTTTCCCTCTCTCTCCTATGTGGCCGCTTGTAGAAAGGTCTTAACGACCTGTTGAGTCTGCCCTTAAAGAGGACACTATCTCAAGAAAGATGAGGCAATACTCGCCAAGGATTTTAGGCTGATCAGCTTGGTGCATAATTTTGCAACACTTGTTACTAAGATCTTTGCAAACAGGCTTTCTCGTCTGCTACATTTGATTGTGAGTCCCGACCAAAATGCTTTCATAAAACAACACATTTAATAAAAGATAACTTCATGCTTGTGCAACAAATGACAAGATTCCTCCATCAACAAAAGCAAACCCAAATCATTCTTAACTAGATATCACAAAAGTTTTTGATCCAATTTTATGGCCTTTTTCTTCTTGAAGTGATGAAGAAATTGGGGTTTGGCTCTATTTGGTGTGACATGGATAGTGGGATCATAATTGCTTTCTCTTCAACACAAGTGATTCCGTTCTTCTTAATGGAATCCCTAGACAATTAACACACCCTCGTGGCTGCACCAAGGTGATCCTCTGATTTTGATGCCTTCTGTCATTGTCATCGATGTTTTGAGTCACTTAGTAACAATCTTATTGCACTCAACTGCCATTGATATTGATCTAACTCTAGATATATTGTACCTCTTCGGTGAAGCCTTATATGCAAAAGAGCAATGTTTACCCGACTAGTGCAAGGAATTGGACATCGTTGTGGTACATGCCTTGTGAATTTCTTCAACTTTTTATATAAGTATCCTGGTTTGCCCCTCACTTCATACTCCTCAATAGAAGTACTTCCACCTTTCATCGATAGGATAATCGATTGTCTCCTGTTGTGGAAAACTAAGTTGTTTACCTAGGATGGTGTAAGTGCTAGTGCAGTTTGTTCTTGCCTCAATGCTAGTTTATCTAGCTATGGCAGTGGTCCGTGGATCTTCTTGCATGGGCTATCAAAGAAAACTAATCAGATATGGAGATTTTTATTTGGAGGAACAAAGGATGTGAATGGAGAGCACTGCCTTATTGCGTGGGTCATGGTCTTAGCATCTCTGATTTTTAGCGCATAAGTTAATGATTTTGATTTAATTTAATTTATAAAATTTACATTCTAAGGGTAGGGTTGAAGTTCCTAAAGGATACATTGAAACTACACCTAGTTAAAACAAGGGTTAAGTCCACTTTAGGTCCTCCAACTATCGCAAAAGTCTGGATTTCATACTCCAACTTTAAAACCGGATAACATTGGTCCTCCAACTCTTGAAAAAGTTCACTTTTCACCCCTGGGCGGTTTTGTAGGCGGTTTTGCATGGCACTGTTCACGGTGCTGACGTCAGCACTTATTTTTAATTTGCGAAATTAATATCTTTTTATTCAGAGCTCCAAATATAGCAAATAATATATCAATTTTGATCGTCTCGACGAGCTCTTTGCAATGGTGTACTCCATTTTGTTGTTTGAGATAGTTTTATTTCGTGAAAAATTAAATATTTCTATAAAACAAGTGAGAAAAACAAAACTCGCGGCCATCGTGTCGCTGTACCGGTACGAGGAACGGATGAACGGGTGAAAGGTCTTGATGGCTAGAGGGGGGTGAATAGCCTTTTAAAATTTTCTACAAAGACAAGCTAAACAAGTTTATCAATACAACAAATAGCGAGATGCGAGTTTTGCTTAGCCTACGGGGTGTTTGCAAGCCACCTATCCAATTCACAATTCTAGTAGATTGGCACTCAACCGCACAAGTCAAACTGAGAAGGTAACTACAACTACAACTACAACTAGCAAGCTACACAAAAGAGCTACTCTAGCAAAGCTAACTAGCTAGCAAAGATAATTAAAAAAGTAATGCAGAGTTGAGTTAGGAGAGTTTCACCAAGGGGCGAAGTATTGAGCCAACCAATATGATCAACAATGAATACCAAGACAACCGAACACCGGAATCAATCAATCACAATATAAAAGTGATGACACGAAGATTTATCCTGAGGTTCATGTGCTTGCTGGCACGCTAGTCCCCGTTGTGTCCCTCTTCACCACGTGGTTCGGTGGCTAATCGGTCTCACACCGAGCCTCTCAAACGGCGCCACAAGAACCTACCAAATGGCAAGAGGTTGCAATGACACGAGCAATTTACTAATGTTGCCTTTGGCGCTTCGCCGAGGTAGGCACAAACCCCTCACAATCACCGGAGGTGGCCAAGAACAATCACCAACTCTTTCCAACGCCTCCAAGCTGCTCCAAGCCGTCTAGGTGGCGGCAACCACCAAGAGAAATAAGAATCCTGCAGCAAATCAACCATCAAGTGCCAACTAGATGCAATCTCGCAATGCAAATACACTTGGATCACTCAATCTCACTTTGAATATGCAAAGAAGCAAGAGAGATGAGTGGGAGGGGAGTTGCTTAGCTCAAAGTGCTCACAAGTATGTCAAATGTCCGGTTGGAGTCCAGTAAGCTCCCTGAACGACCAGACGCGTCCGGTCGACTGTGACCGAACGCGCCACCGCGTCCGATCAACAAACCGAAACACGCGAAGACGCTGAACACTGACCGGACGCGTCCGGTCAAACAGAGACCGCGTCCGGTCTAGTGTCCGGTCACCACTGTGACCGCCGTTCGCCTCCGTTTCTTTTCCGACTTCCGGCGTAGTGGAAAATAGTCGTTTCAACTCCTCGAAAACGCCTGAATCCCGCCTCGCAAGCTCGGCGGAAGGGAGAGAGGACCCCAAACCCTCTCTACCGCTCAAACTCTAACGCCATAGCAAATGTGCTAACACCACCAAGTGATCACGTCATGTGCGAGTGTGTTAGCATTTTCACAATCATTTTTAGAGGCGTTATTAGTTCTATCCAAATGCATATGATTATGAAATGCACATCTAGAGGCACTTAGGGGTTAAATAGCCGCGTCATTCCCCTCTTTATAGTACGACTATCTATCCTATAATGTAACCACACCCACTAGGTGTCTTGGTTACTAAAACACAACCCTTAAGCATATACCTTTGCCTTGATCACGTAGGGTTGCGTCCAAATCCAAGTGTGGCCATCATGATCACCATGTCCATCTTGCCACCAACCTTGGAATGTACTAATCCTCATGTGCTACATACAACTTAGGCATTGTCACTAATTACCAACACCAAACATAGGACTTTCAACGGGTATGTCCTGCTCACGCTCTACTCCATGCACGTGTACCTGGCGCTGGAGCTCGTTCTGGCGGCATCGCACGCGTTGGTTGGGCTGGAGCTGGAGCCCTGGTTCGACCGGCCCTACCTCTCGGCCTTGCTATGCGACTTCTGGGGCCAGAGGTGGAACCTCTCTGTACCGGCGCTGCTCCGCCAGCACGTGTTCCGCCCCGTGCGCGGCCACCCCTCGTGCGCGGCCCACCACCCCTCTGCCACCGCGCACGCCCCGTGCAGCGTGAAGAACACGGCGGCCTCCCCCGTGGGCGGCAACAGCGTGACGTAGGAGAACATGGCCTCGTGCATCACGCCAGAGACGACGAACGTGGCTAGCACACCTGAAAGGACCTAATTGGCCTAGAGGGGGGGGGGGGTGAATAGGCCTTTTTACAAAACCTGAAACTCACAAACTCGAATTTGCGGAAGTTAAGTACCTGACCGGAAGTTCCGGTGGTCTGGATCGGAAGTTCCGGTCAGGGGGACCAGAACTTCCGGTGCAGACCTTCAGAACTTCCGGTGCCCTAAATGAGCTACGAAATCAAAGTGAATCGAGTTGAGATTTCAGATCTAAGTGATACCACACCCTCCTAGAGGTTGTTGATGAATATGTTGAGCTCCTCAAGGCTTGGCACCGCACCAACTCGTAGATCGGGACCTCCCACCTAAGAAGTTGGGGTAGAGAGGAAGAACAACAAGAACACAAGAACAAAGGGTAGTCGAAGCTACCACCACAGCAAGACAAGTTATTTTTACCGAGGTTCGGCAATCCCCACTAAGGAGTTCCTACTTCCTCGTTGTTGAGGTGACCACGAAGGTCCGACCACTAAGGTCTCCTCCCTCAAGCAACCACGAAGGCTAACTTGAGATTTCCACTAAGAATCAAGGGGTGATTACAAACACTTCGGGGTGCCCTCACAAATGAATCAACACGGGCAACCACGAAGAACGCCTAGCCGGCTAGGGTTCCAAGAACCCAAGAGAAACAAATACAAATCGAGCCAGCAAAACGAGGAACCCAAGTGCTCAAGTCGAAGATCGATGCTCCCGCTCTCAAATTTCACGTCCCTAGCTCAAACAATCGAAGATTGAAGCTTGGAGGCAAAGGGGAAGAGAGAGTGGGTGAGTCACAGCTTGTGGAAGGTTGGGAGAGCTGAAATGAGTGTGCAAAGTTCGGACAACGGTTAGAAATGAATTGAGTGGCTTATATACTCGAGCTCAGACGAGCCACCGGAAGTTCTGGTGAAGGCCACCGGAACTTCCGGTCAAACCAGATCAGACCGTTGGGCTTGTCAGTCAACACTTCCGGTCCGTACCGAAACTTCCGGTCGGAGCCCGGAACAGTTTTCTCGAACGCGAGCGCACGCGCAAAACAGCACTGACCGGAACTTCCGGTACCTGACCGGAACTTCCCGACAGAGACCGGAACAGTTTTCTCGAACGCGGGCGCACGCGAGCGCCAGCTACCAGAACTTCCGGTGATGCACACCGGAACTTTCGGTGCACGTCTCTCCAGCCTAAAAAGACTTGACAAGAGCACTATTTATCCGTATTTTGCCAACTAAAATTTGTATCCCTCTTGATAGTGCGGCGTTGCCTACGACTCAAATCAAAATAAACGGTGTTGAAGACCTTGAGTCGGAACACCTTTTGTCCATCAAAAATTAGGGTGCTATAATTCACCAAATGTTCTTTTTCAATTCCATCAATGGACTAACACCTATAGATTACACTTGATAAATATGTTAGTCCCTAATTTGATTGTCATTAATTATCCAAAACCCACATCGGGTGCGATTGCACTTATAAACTCCCCCTTTTTGGTAATTGATGACAACCAATTTAGGCTTACAATAGATCGAAAGAATTGAAGCTTTTGAATTTCAAAATTCAAGTTGAGCTCCCCCTTAATGTATGCATAGGATTTGAAATTTCAAATCTTGATTTAAGTCAAGATTGCATACATTAAGAATAAGCTCCCCCTAAATTTTGCAATCCGTGGGGTGCCTAAGTGTGTGTGGAACAATAAAACGGTGATGCATATGACAAGATATATCATAAGAATAAATCAAAAGAACTTGAATGGTTATGCAAGAAAGAAAAGGACTTAAACTTAACATAACCATTCTCAAATAAACAATCACCATAAGCATCAACACAAAAGGCTAAACAAGCGAGATAGACATTAAGCATAAATGTTTTAGCCTACAATCAACCATCACACACACATAGTTCATGTTTACCACATGGTTCACCACACGAGATAAGATTATTACAAAACGAAACGAAGAAGTTTTAAACTACCCCTATTACATCAAGATAAAAGCCTAACACTCCCCCTTTGGCATCAAATGCCAAAAAGGGTAGGCTTTGAGAAGCTCCAAGGGGCAACGGCAGTGAAGGATCTACTCGTCATCATCAGTATCATAGTCCACTAGATAGCTCTTGGCGTGAGGCGCAGCAGAGGTGGACTGCCCAAACTGAGGGTCAACAGCAGGTGCACGAGAGGTAGAAAGCCGAGTGATATCATCTGCACCACTGAAGATGTCATGGTAAGCAAAGCCTCCCTCGGTGCCAGCAGGAATACCACCACCATAGGTGGGATCAAAGGCACTGGGCTGCTGAAAGCCCTGCTGCTGCTCGGCATCATCAAACTGCTGTCCAGAAAGGTTGTCATACTCCACATAAGGGTCAACAAAGGGACGAAGAGGAGAAGCTGGAGGAAGACCGGCCTTCTCCTCCAGACGCCGCATGCGCTTGTCCTGCTTGGCCTGACAGTAGCAGAAGTAAGACATGAACCTCTGAAGCGCATGGCGAGTAGCATCCATGGGACCATGACCACGACCACGCCCACGACCATGCGCACGCCCACGCTCTCCAGAGACTCCAGCTGAAGGATCCATAGGAGGGACAACGTCCTCCTCCACTGCTGCAGGGGCATCCTCATCATCCTGTGCTGCACCACTGTCACTGGCTTCAGTTGCCTTCCCTTTCCCTTTGCTAGATTGAGCCTGCAGTCGCCTGACATTCCAATCCGGATGCTTTATGTCACAAGGAAAATCAAACCCGGTGACTTGCTCAATGATGTACATGAGGTAAGGAGCATAAGGAAAAGACTGAGTAGAGGTCAAAGACACCTCGTCAATGTGACGCCACAGAAGATCAGTCACACTGAACCTCTTGTCAAGTCCGAAGCATACTAAGATCCTAGGAGCATGATTCTGAATGGAGGTGGCGTCGCCAATCTTAGGATCAATAGTAGCCTGGAGCAAATTGTTGAGCACATAAAAATAGGGCTTCAGTCCAACTGTCTTCCCATTAGCCATCTGCGGATCATCATATAAACTGGCTTCAATAAAATCTGCCCTGCCAACACCATTGGGATAGTGATCATATAAGCTGAGAGCCTCACGGTCAACATGATCAAACCCAAGAAGCCTGGAGAACTGACGGTAGTCACAGTGGTAGTGAAGGCCATGAGTCATCCAATGAAGTACCTTGTGCTGTGAATCAATGTGGAGAATTGCCCAAAATTGACAGATGATTTCAGTGTTCCAGCTATGCTTGAAGGTCATGAGGGGCAAGATACGCCACTCTTCAAGCTTGGCAATCAAAGCATCAACCTCTGGATGATGGTGTCCCTGAAGAGAGCTCAGAGTTGGTGCTTTATGCTAGATGATGGGCGTAGTCAAACCATGAATGCCATCCTTCATGCAGACAGACTCATAATAGTCTTTATGGAATTGTGATAAAAAACGATCATCCACAGCTTCAAATTTGGACCACATAAAAGGATTCTCCTCTCGCATGCGCCTAATGTCAGAGGATTGTACCTTGTAGTTGATGGACCTCCTTGGAATACAATGAGCAGGCTCACGAGGTCGATGGATGCGAGGAGCGCGATCAGGAAACCGCTGGAGAGCGCGGTTCATGGTGGCAACCCCAATACGGATCGGAGAGTGGCGAACAACTCCCGGATCAATAGCACGGCCCTCCACATCAATCACACTAGGAGCCACTGCATCATGAACCCGATCACGGTGTAAGGGCGGAGGACATGGGATGGTAGAGCGATCGGGGCAAAACCGCGAACCTTCTTCACTGTCGGGCTGCTGCTGAGACGACTGAGCAGCGCTTGGACGACGAGCACGACTGCCACGAGGACGATCCTCCTCGCCATCCCCCAAACTTTGAGGACGGGGACGTGTGGCACGGTTAGGGTTGGTACGAACCATACTATGATACAAACAATGGGAGGAAAGGCTCAGACAAGTCATGTGGTGAATGCGGTGGATGGATGGACAAGCGGAGCCACGGTCACGTGCTGCCCACTGCCCACCGGAAGTTCTAGTGCATGGGACCGGAAGTTTTGGTCCGAGGTAGTGCGCGGCACGTGGTCACGTCCTGACAAATCCATCCATGGAATTTGCGAAAAATGCACTCAAACCACATGTATAGATAACAAAGAGTAGGCACGTGCGAGGAATCGACCCAAAACAAAGTACATTGGGAGATCGGGCGTGAAATCCTGGTACCTTGTTCCTAGAAGAGAAGCGGTTGAATCCAGAAGTTCCGAGCCCTCCCTGCAGCCACCAACACTACCAAGGCGATCTCCTAGCCAAGGGCTTGCTCCCCCTCAAAGGGATTTGAAAAGTAATGGAGGAGGAGGGAGATCGGTGGTGGGGAAGATGGGGGCGCCGCCGGTTAGAGGAGAGGTCGGGGAGAGAATAGATGAAACTAGATTTTTAACCCCACGGCCCGCATTTATACTGCAGTCAAAACCGATGGACCGGAAGTTCTGGTGGGAGCCACCGGAAGTTCCGGTAGGCCAGTACAGATTTGTTTGCGCAGAGAGTAGACTGACCGGAAGTTCCGGAAGACAACCGGAAGTTCCGGTAGAGGCCCAAAACCAGCAGGAAGAGAACCAAGGAGTGGTGTACCATATGACATACTCAAACCAACTCAAATATGTCCAGATTTCATGAAATCAACACATAACTATGGACACATTAGAGCTGAGAAAATAGATTTTGAAAGTTTCACACAACTTTTCACAAGAGTTTTTGTCCAATTCTAAGGCATACAAGTGTGCACAAGATGTCAAGCCACGTTACGAGAATCAACGATATTGAGCTCATGCCTCAAAGCACAAAATCTTGACTCATCTAGAGGCTTTGTGAAGATATCGGCTAACTGAAATTCGGTTCTCACATGTTGCACAACGATATCTCCTTTGGCTTGGTGGTCTCGCAAGAAGTGATGTCGAATGTCTATGTGCTTTGTTCTTGAGTGGTTTACAGGATTGTCAGCTAGCTTGATTGCTCCCTCATTGTCACATAAGAGAGGAATCTTACTTTGCTCACAACCAAAGTCTCTCAAGGTTTGCTTCATCCAAAGTAGTTGGGCACAGCAAGCGCTAGCCGCCACATACTCGGCCTCAGCGGTGGATAAGGCAATAGAGTTTTGCTTCTTAGAACTCCATGACACCAAAGACCTACCAAGAAATTGGCATGTCCCGGATGTACTCTTTCGCTCTACCCTGCAACTGGCATAATCCGAATCGGAATAGCCAAGTAGAGTGAAAGTGGAGCCCTTAGGGTACCACAAGCCAAGACTAGGAGTGAGCACAAGATACTAAAAAATTCTCTTAACGGCCATGAGATGACATTCTTTCGGATTGGCTTGAAATCTTGCACACATGCACACACTAAGCATAATATCGGGCCTAGATGCACAAAGGTAAAGCAAGGATCCAATCATGGAGCGATATACCTTTTGATCTATGGCCTTGCCGTCTCCATCAAGGTCGAGATGTCCGGTTGTAGGCATTGGGGTCTTAATGGGCTTGGCCTTGTCCATGTCAAACTTCTTTAGCATGTCGGTGGTGTACTTGGTTTGACTTATGAATGTGCCATCCTTGAGTTGCTTGATTTGAAATCCAAGAAAGTATATCAACTCCCCCATCATGGACATCTCAAACCTTTTTTATCATGATCCTACTAAATTGCTCACAAAAATCGGTATTAGTACTACCAAATATAATGTCATCGACATATATTTGGCATATAAAGATATCATTATTGACTTTGCGAGTAAATAAAGTAGGATCGGCCTTCCCAATCTCAAACCCTTGTTTGAGTAGGAAGTCCTTGAGACAATCATACCAAGCTCTAGGGGCTTGCTTAAGCCCATAGAGCGCTTTGTCAAGCTTGTAGACGTGGTCGGGATGATGTGGATCTTCAAAACCCGGTGGTTGCTCCACATACACGGTTTCGGAGAGGGGGCCGTTGAGGAATGCACTTTTCATGTCCATTTGAAACAACTTGAAATCATGGTGAGCAGCAAAGGCAAGTAATATGAGAATAGATTCAAGCCTAGCTACAAGTGCATAGGTTTCCCCAAAATCCAAACCTTCGATTTGAGTGAAACCTTTGGCTACCAACCGTGCCTTGTTCCTTGTGACCACACCATACTCATCTTCTTTGTTGCGGAAGACCCACTTGGTACCTATTACATTTTGATTGGGCCTTTTCACCAAGGACCAGACTTCATTCCTGGTGAAGTTGTTCAACTCCTCTTGCATGGCCATCACCCAATCCGGGTCTTTTAAAGCATCCTCCACCCTTTCTGGCAATTTGGAAGAAACAAAAGAGTAATGCTCACAAAAAGTTACTAAACGAGAGCATGTTGTTACCCCTCGTTGTATGTCTCCCAATATGCTATCAACGGGATGGTCCTGTTGAATGGATTGATGAACTCTTGGGTGAGGAATGGTTGTTCTTGTTTGGATTGGACCATCATCTTCATCTTCATTATCTTCATTGTCTTGATCACCATCTTGGTTGTCTCTTTGAGTTTGTGGTGGATCTTGCCTAGCTTGTTCTCTTGAGTCATGACCCCTTCTTGAGGTAGAAGCATTACCATGGGCATTGGTTGACCCATGATGCAAGTTTGGATCATGAGGAATTTGCACATGCATATCATCTTCATCTTCAACGGGTCTCACTTCACCGGTAGCAAGCTTCTTGATCACTTGATGAGATGGTTCTTCTTTACCTAAAATTTCAGCATTTACTTGCTCCTTTTGAGAGTCGTCGCTTTCATCAAAAGTCACGTCTACCGCTATTTCAATTTGGCCGGTGGCCTCATTGAAAACACGATAGCCATGTTCGTTAGTAGCATAACCAAGTAAGAACCCTTCATCAACCTTCGGTGCAAACTTAGAGCTTTTGGATTTCTTATTAAGTATGAAACACTTGCATCCAAAAACTCTAAAGTAATCCACTTTAGGCTTTTTACCGGTTAGAAGCTCGTAGGCGGTCTTGTTCCTTATCTTGTGGAGGTACAAGCGGTTGATGGCATGACATGCCATGTTAACCGCTTCCGCCCAATAATCTTTTTCCGAAATCTTGTACTCATCCAACATTGCTCTTGCGGCTTCAATGAGCGTTCGGTTCTTCCTCTCCACAACACCATTTTGCTGTGGAGTGTATGGTACCGAAAACTCATGCTTGATGCCTTCTTCATCAAGGAATGCTTCAATGTTGGTGTTCCTAAACTCCGTTCTGTTGTCACTTCTCACTTTCTTGATCTTCACTTCAAACTCATTTTGAGCTCTCCTTGCAAACTTCTTGAAGATCCCTTGGGTTTTGCTTTTATCTTTCAAAAAGAACACCCAAGTGAAGCGAGAAAAATCATCAACAATTACAAAACCATATTTGTTACCTCCAATGCTTATATAAGCATTGGGTCCGAATAGATCCATATGAAGTAACTCAAGTGGCCTTGTTGTAGTGACGATGTTCTTGGCGGGATGTTTGGCTCCAACTTGCTTACCCGCTTGACATGCACTGCAAATTCTATCTTTCTCAAAAGAAACATTTGTTAGTCCAAGGATGTGTTCACCTCTTTGAAGATCGGCCAAGTTCCTCATGCCAACATGCGCTAGTCGGCGATGCCATAACCAGCCCATGCTAGATTTTGCCACTAAGCAAGTCTCGGACCCCACTCTACTAGATGAGAAATCAACTAGGTAGAGCTTGCCCTTCAATTGACCCGTAAAGGCAATAGAGGAATCCGATCTTCTAGAAACTTCCACACCCTTATCCGTAAAGAGACAATTGTAACCCTTCTCATAAAGTTGTGAGACGGACAACAAATTGTATCCCAACGAATCCACAAGTAATACATTGGAAATAGAATTATCATTTGAGATAGCAATTTTACCCAAACCAAGAATGTCCCCCTTACTATTGTCACCAAAGACAATCCTTTCACTTGTGATTTGATTTGGTTGAAAGGAGGTGAACATGTTCTTCTCTCCAGTCATATGATTGGTGCATCCACTATCAAGCACCCAACTTGGCCCTCCGGAGGAATATTCCTACAAAACAAGATTAAGCTTTTGGTTTAGGTCCCGAGATGGAACCTAGGGGGTTAGCAACATAAGACTTGGGCACCCAAACACTCCTCAAGATTTGTCTCTTCTTAAGGGCGCCCACATAATTCACAACAATCTTGCCGTCCTTGTCCCAACAACACATATAATCACAAATGTGATTGCGTGAAATAGGCACTTGTTGCTTGGACACCTCCACTTGCTTCTTCTTGTTGCTCTTGTTGTTGACAAGTGGAGTTGTAGGTGTAGCAACATTGTTCACCTTGTTGATAAGGTCAACAAGCGGCACACTCTTGTTGAACTTCACACAAGCCACCCCATTAATTATTTTTCTTCCATTGGCCTTGCCATCATACCTATTGTAACCAATGCCATCCTTAATCATGGGGTGCCTTGATGCCTTGAACACATTTGCCGGTTGCTTATCCTTGCACTTGCAACCATTCTTGACAATTGTGTTCAACCTTTGGATCTCCTTATCCTTCTTGGCTAGCTCATCAAGGTTAGTAGCACAAGCATGTATATCAATATTAGAGCATCTTTCACAACCTTTACTAGTTGTAGCTTTGGCATCCTTGGAAACGGTAGAAGTGCTAGTCCAAAGTTTGTCATAGTTTAGTTCAAGCTCATGATATTTGTTTGTCAAGCTTGTAAGGCTTTCTTAAGCCAAACTATGATCATTCTTTAGACTTGCCAAAGAGTCATTAAGTGAAGAATGTTCCTTAGCCAAGCGCTCATTAGCATCCTTGGCTAAAGACAATTCTACACTCAACTTCTCAACCTTCTCCTTCTCCTTGGAGAGACATGCCTCAAGTCCTTGGGTTTTCTCCCTTTCCTCTAGGAGCAATTCCCCTTGTGACTCAATGCATGACTCAAGCTTATCTTTGGCATATATTAGCTTCAAGATTTTAGTTCTAGTAGCGTTACCATATCTTTTGATGAGATTATAAGCATAGTTTTTATCATTTTCATCATCACTATCACATTCACTAGTGGTATGTGTAGGAGGATCAAGTTGTACCTTATCTCCTAATGCCATAAGGCAAGAAGGAGCATCACCGTCGTCGTCGGAGAGGTTGGCGAAGAGTCTAGGTGATGAAGAAGTGTTGGTGAAGAGAGATGTTGATGAAGCATTGTCGGTGAAGACCTTTGTTGAGGAAGAAGTTTCTTGTATAGCAATTGCGGCCACACTCTTCTTCTCATTGTCATTGTCATCATCACTATCACTATCCGATTGCCATTCTTGACCTAGATGTGCTTCACCTCTCTTCTTGTCCTTGTACTTCTTGTCACCTTACTTGCTATATCTTGACTTCTTCCCTTTGTTAGGACAATCGGCCGCAAGATGGCCGGTGTCACCACACTCATAGCAAAATCTCTTCTTGTATGGCTTGTTTCCTCCATATCTCATCATCTTCTCTTTCTTCATTCTCAAATACTTTGTGTAATTTTTCACTAGCAAGGCTTGCTCTTCGTCAAGGTTATTATCATCATTGTTATGGCTATGCTCGCAACACCCTTTGTGGCAATGACTTGACTCATTTCTATGTGATGCCGTGAGGGCAATACTCTTCTTTAGCACACTTGCTTCCTTGGCTTCATCATCAAGTATCTCATGATGCATTAACTTTGCTAACATCTCTTGTGGTGTCATTGTGGTGTAGTTGTCTCTTTCCATTATGACGGATGCAAGCATGTTGTTCTTTTATCTATACACTCTACATATCTTCCTTGCGGCGGAGTTGTCATCCCATCTTGTATCTCCAAGTGATCTAATTTTGTTGATTAAGGTCATGAACCTATCAAACATTGCTTGAGTTGTTTCTCCTTCAATCATGGTAAAGTTCTCAATCTTTCCTTGCAAGAGCTCAATGTTTCCAATTCTCACACTCTTATCTCCTTCAAATGATACTTTCAAGGTGTCCCAAATTTGCTTTGCATTGACCATTCCATTAACCTTGTTGTTGTCTTCCGGAGTGAGGCATTGCAAAATCAAGGTAGCAGCCGTTGCATTAAGGTGAAAGTCTCTTTCATCTTCGGGTGACCAATCATTAGGATCTTGAGGTGGATTGACACCAATATCCACTACCTCCCAACATCTTGCGGCTATGAGATGCAATTTCATCCTATGAGCCCAATCGGTGTACCTTGTACCATCAAATGGAGGTGGCTTTCCGGGATTGATCATGGGCAAGGTGGGATTGTTGTTCTTGCTTGACCCACCATAGTCAAAACTTGTTCTATTGTAGCCCTTCGGTGTCTTGTTTGCATCACCACCATCACTTGATGACTCTTGATTCTTCTTGTCTAGAAGTTGTTGCATCTTGTCTAGTTGCTCTTGCATCTTGGTCATTTGCTCTTGTTGTTGCAGCTGCAGTGATGCGGTGATTTGAACTATGATTTGATCAACAATTTGCTTTTGTGCTTCGGGATCCATCTTGGCCAATGTTACTCCTCACGCGGTGAAGCGTTTATCCGAGGAACCTTGCTCTGATACCAATTGAAAGGACCTAATTGGCCTAGAGGGGGGGGTGAATAGGCCTTTTTACAAAACCTGAAACTCACAAACTCGAATTTGCGGAAGTTAAGTACCTGACTGGAAGTTCCGGTGGTCTGGATCGGAAGTTCCGATCAGGGGGACCAGAACTTCCGGTGCAGACCTTCAGAACTTCCGGTGCCCTAAATGAGCTACGAAATCAAAGTGAATCGAGTTGAGATTTCAGATCTAAGTGATACCACACCCTCCTAGAGGTTGTTGATGAATATGTTGAGCTCCTCAAGGCTTGGCACTGCACCAACCGTAGATCGGGACCTCCCACCTAAGAAGTTGGGGTAGAGAGGAAGAACAACAAGAACACAAGAACAAAGGGTAGTCGAAGCTACCGCCACAGCAAGACAAGTTATTTTTACCGAGATTCGGCAATCCCCACTAAGGAGTTCCTACTTCCTCGTTGTTGAGGTGACCACGAAGGTCCGACCACTAAGGTCTCCTCCCTCAAGCAACCATGAAGGCTAACTTGAGATTTCCACTAAGAATCAAGGAGTGATTACAAACACTTCGGGGTGCCCTCACAAATGAATCAACACGGGCAACCACGAAGAACGCCTAGCCGGCTAGGGTTCCAAGAACCCAAGAGAAACAAATATAAATCGAGCCGGCAAAACGAGGAACCCAAGTGCTCAAGTCGAAGATCGATGCTCCCGCTCTCAAATTTCACGTCCCTAGCTCAAACAATCAAAGATTGAAGCTTGGAGGCAAAGGGGAAGAGAGAGTGGGTGAGTCACAGCTTGTGGAAGGTTGGGAGAGCTGAAATGAGTGTGCAAAGTTCGGGCAACGGTTAGAAATGAAGTGAGTGGCTTATATACTCGAGCTCGGACGAGCCACCGGAAGTTCTGGTAAAGGCCACCGGAACTTCCGGTCAAACCAGATCAGACCGTTGGGCTTGTCAGTCAACACTTCCGGTCCGTACCGGAACTTCCGGTCGGAGCCCGGAACAGTTTTCTCGAACGCGAGCGCACGCGCAAAACAGCACTGACCGGAACTTCCGGTACCTGACCGGAACTTCCGGTGAGCACCGGAACTTCCCGACGGAGACCGGAACAGTTTTCTCGAACGCGGGCGCACGCGAGCGCCAGCTACCAGAACTTTCGGTGATGCACACCGGAACTTCCGGTGCACGTCTCTCTAGCCTAAAAAGACTTGACAAGAGCACTATTTATCCCTATTTTGCCAACTAAAATTTGTATCCCTCTTGATAGTGCGACGTTGCCTACGACTCAAATCAAAATAAACGGTGTTGAAGACCTTGAGTCGAAGCGCCTTTTGTCCATCAAAAATTAGGGTGCTATAATTCACCAAATGTTCTTTTTCAATTCCATCAATGGATTAACACCTGTAGATTACACTTGATAAATATGTTAGTCCCTAATTTGATTGTCATTAATTATCCAAAACCCACATCGAGAGCGAATGCACTTACAACACCCACGGAGGCGCCGAGGCGTGCGCGCACAGGGCAGAACACGCGCTGGCGGAGCAGCGCCGATACAGAGAGGTTCCACCTCCGGCCCCAGAAGTCGCGCAGCAAGGCCGAGAGGTAGGGTCGGTCGAACCGGGGCTCCAGCTCCAGCCCAACCAGCGCGCGCGACGCCGCCGCCAGAACGAGCTCCAGTGTCAGGTACACGTGCACGGAGTAGAGCGTGAGCAGGACGTACCCGTTCATCCGCTCCTCGTACCGGTACAGCGACACGATGGCCGCGAGTTTTGTTATTCTCACTTGTTTTATAGAAATATTTAATTTTTACGAAATAAAACTATCTCAAACAACAAAACGGAGTACACCATTGCAAAGAGCTCGTCGAGACGATCAAAATTGATATATTATTTGCTATATTTGGAGCTCTGAATAAAAAGATATTAATTTCGCAAATTAAAAATAAGTGCTAACGTCATCGCTGACGTCAGCACCGTAAACAGTGCCATGCAAAACCGCCTACAAAACCGCCCAGGGGTGAAAAGTGAACTTTTTCAAGAGTTGGAGGACCAATGTTATCCGGTTTTAAAGTTGGAGGATGAAATCCAGACTTTTGCGATAGTTGGAGGACCTAAAGTGGACTTAACCCTTAAAACAAACAATAGAATAGAAGTGTGATCTAGCCTTGTATTGGGTTTGGGATATGCTCTATTGGAGTAAATGGTGATGTCATCCTGTTATGAGTCGCTAGGTTTGGTGACACCGACCATGTTTCACAAAGCTAAGGATTTGTCTTGCCAAATCAAAGATGTCTCATGATGTTCTTCTAGCGATATTACATTCATCCTATTGACGGTTGTTGGACTTTGGGTTGCTCTATGCTGGCTAGGTCTCTTACGCTAAATCAAAACTTTGGATCTTTTATGATATATGGATAACAAAAGGACGTTTTTCTATGCTCTCTTTCTTCATGGTTCCACAAGGAATTAGCGATCGATAATATGTGAAAAAAAACATGAGTGCCAGGTACTATAATTTTCTTCCTCCTTTTCTAGGGTTTGTTTGCCAATATTCAAACTCTAGACTTATTAAAACAATTTATTTCTAGTAGAAATCAGAAGGCACCTTTCAATATCGAAAAAACAAAACACCTTTCAAATGAAGGGTTTCTTTGGCACAGTGCTCCAGCTTCTTGCAGCTCTTGACGTGGAGACATGTCAAACAGTCATCTAAAAAACATCTCTTATAAGGAGTCAGAAGGAATCCAAGCCGTTTTTTATCGAGGAGTTGGAGCCCAAAGATACGATTTCTCTTAGCTCTTCCTCACAAGAATTAATATAAGCGGTGCAATTCTTGTCAAATATTTTGTGACTCCTTATATGGTGCAATTTCTCCTAGGTTTTCCTCACAAAAATTACTACATGAGTTTTTTTGTCAAATATTTTTTTATTTAAAACGATTTCAGCTCTGTATCTCTACTAGAAAAATTGCTCCATAGGAACATGAGAGCCCTACCAAACTAGCATCACGGTACGATCCAGGTCTGCCTGATGAATGATGATTCCTGAAATGTGAAATGCTTCGCTAGGAGCCTAGGACTAGGCTTCAACCTGTCAACCAGCAAAAAGAGGAGCTCCACATCGGACAGCATCCAGGCCCCACCGTCCAGTGGGACGTACTAAGAAAGACACCCGGATCCTGCCCTCTCCTCGCCCTGTCCACTTTCGTTTCCGGATCCTTGCGTTTCCGACTCCGATCCAACCCAGCGCCGCACCGCACCGCACCGCGCCGCGCGAGCACGTCGGGCGCCGGTGCGGCAGGCGAGATCCGAGAGCACTCCTCCCCCGCGCCCCCGCACCCGCATGGCCGCCGCTGGCCGCAGATAGAGAGGCGCAGGCGGGGGCGTGCAGATCCAGATCCGGTGGGCGGCGAGGACGAGATCGCCCCCCACCACCATGGCGGGCGCCGTGTCGGCGCTCTTCCTGCTGGACATCAAGGGCCGCGTCCTCGTCTGGCGCGACTATCGCGGCGATGTCTCCGCGCTCCAGGCCGAGCGCTTCTTCACCAAGCTCCTCGACAAGGAGGTAAGTGGCCGATCGGCCTTCTCACCTTGCCTGTTGTCTACTCCTGAGATCCGTGCGACCCTGGTGCTGACTTCTCGTGGAATGGGTAGGGCGACTCGGAAGTGCTCTCGCCTGTGGTCTACGACGACGCCGGCGTCACGTACATGTTCATCCAGCACAACAATGTCTTCCTCCTCACCGCCGCTCGCCAGAACTGCAACGCGGCCAGCATCCTCCTCTTCCTCCACCGCGTCGTAGATGTATGTGCCCTCGCCCCCCTGTTTGAAGTGAATCGTTGATGACATTGTACCACCTGTTGTTCATGCGACTTCTGCGTGAGTACAGGTGTTTAAGCACTACTTCGAGGAGCTGGAAGAGGAGTCGCTCAGAGATAACTTTGTCGTTGTGGTAAGCAAATTTCAAGTACTTCTGTTTGATGTGCGGTTACTGGGACTTGACACGGTGGAGCGCCCATTTTGTGCTTACAGTATGAGTTGCTTGATGAGATGATGGATTTTGGGTACCCACAATACACGGAGGCGAAGATCTTGAGTGAGTTTATCAAGACAGATGCATACAGGATGGAGGTCACGCAGCGTCCACCCATGGCTGTGACAAATGCTGTGTCATGGAGGAGCGAGGGGATCCGGTACAAGAAGAATGAAGTATGTTGATTTACTATTTACTATCTCTCTTTTTATTGAAGGCAATCATTTCTGTGATGGTACTTGACAAATCACCACACTTTGTATCTACAGGTCTTTTTGGATGTAGTGGAGAGTGTTAACATTCTAGTTAACAGCAATGGGCAGATTGTGAGATCAGATGTGGTTGGGGCACTGAAGATGCGAACATATTTGAGGTGAGTTTGCATTGTCAGCTTTATGACATCATCTTGCTAAACATTATTAAAGACTTAAAGCAACTTATCATGTGATCACACTACTAAATAAATGTGACCTATAATTTAAGCCCTTGTAGAATACTGTTTCAAACAAGCGATCAATTTATTGTTGATCTAATTTTTTTTATAGAAAACGGCTTGCTTTACTATGGGCGAATTTGTTCCTGAGATCTACTGATTTATGCTGGATTGGATAGCACACCAGGGCTTTTATTACTATGGCCTCTCTTTGTTACGATGTAGATTAGTGATCAAAAGATATGAAAATTTTAAATTGAAACTCGAGGATGTTACTAGTTCTGATTCCAGTTATTTTTCTTGCTAGCTTATATGCTCAAATCTTGGTTCAGGGTGTTTATTTTGTAATTCTAATTCACTTCTGCTGGTTTTTGTGTTTTCCTTTTTGATGGAACCTGCTTGGAACTTCTATTTTACATGACTTAATTGCTTCATTTTTGTTTCTTTTCTTTTGGAAGCTTGTATATTTTCCTCTCCTTGAAGACTCTCCATCTTTATTTTCCTTGTAAGCTGTTTATACTTTTGTCATGCTTATGGGGTATAAGTTTATAACCGTACAAGTTTTGAAATAAGTCACAGAGAACACAGTGAATATGCTGGGATTGCCAGTTATGCATATTGTAGGGATGAAATTTTATTAACGCTGTAAATATTTTGATATAATGTTTCATTAGCTAGCAATTGCTTTTGTCAACTTCAAAGTTTACTAAAGCAGAAAATGTCTCCTTCACTGTTATCTTAGATAATAGATATATATATTGATCTTAGGAGCTATACATTGTATTCCCTTCTGTAAATACTTGTATTGATAACTGGAAATAATATATATTCACAAGCAAGTTAACAAAGGTTGAAATTGAAACCTCAATCAGCAATCACTATCTAACAATAAAATGTCAAAACGAAGGTTTAGATGTCTTTACTAGGGTGAGTATACTACAGGAAGTTGACTGGTTGTGAGGTCAATAATTTATTTATGTATTTTGCCCTAAAAATATTTTTATGATTTTTTTATATCCAGTATTCAGATAGATGTTTACTTGTCGAACCATGAAGTGAGATAAACTTGAAAGGTGCAAAACACAGTTTATGCTCGTAATGTTTGTACTGCACCTAATTCTTATTTGCGTGGTACTACCTCCGTCTCCAAAAGAGTGTCATTCTAATTTTTCGAGGAGTCAATGAATCAAGTTGACCAAATATATACAAGAAAGTACTAATATTTATTAGGTGTAATAAGTATCATTGTTAAATTATGGAATATATTTTCATAATTAATCTATTTGGAGATATAAATGTTGATAATATTTTCTATAAATAGATGTTCATTTGATTTATTTAGTCAATAGATGTATTTAGTCCAAACCTAGAATGACACTCTTTCAGGGACGGAGGTAGTATTTATTAGTTAATAGATGTTGGTTGTGTTTCTGTTGTACTGAGAATAGCTGGACTGGAGACTCATGGCCTACTTTAAAAACAAGATGTACGCAATGAGAATGTTTTTCTGATTTTCATTTGATGTATTCTTCTTCATGATATTAAAAGTGAACCTGCCAGCTAGGGTTTTTGAACTACTCATTTTACGCAGTCACACTTAATATTCTTCTCGCATTCAGATATACACATCTGTAGCCCTAACAGTGATATATTTTGAAACAGTGGAATGCCGGAGTGCAAACTCGGCTTGAATGATAGGGTTCTTTTGGAGGCTCAAGGCAGAGCAACTAAAGGAAAAGCGATAGACCTTGATGATATCAAATTTCATCAGTAAGCAAAAAATATTGCTCTTTTCTTCACCAAATCTGTTGCATCACTAATTCAGCGTGACCATTCTCCCTTCTCTTTTTAGGTGTGTGCGTTTGGCTAGATTCGAGAATGATAGAACTATATCGTTCATACCTCCTGATGGATCTTTTGATCTAATGACATACAGGCTTAGCACTCAGGTTCTCTTCCTGATCAACTGTGGAATGCTTTATAGAAGATATGAACTGTTTTCACTTTATCGTTTTCACATGCATGTCTTTATTTGATGTCCTTTAGGTAAAACCTCTTATCTGGGTCGAAGCACAGATTGAGAAACATTCTAGAAGCCGTATAGAACTCATGGTGAAGGCAAGGAGTCAGTTCAAGGAAAGAAGGTGAGCGCTATTTACAAAAGCAAGATTTGCTTGTGTGACAGGAATGGGCTTTTTTTTTAAAGAATGGGTTTCTTTTTTCCATTTACAGCACAGCAACAAATGTTGAAATTGAAGTGCCTGTTCCTTCAGATGCCACAAACCCAAATATAAGAACTTCAATGGGTTCTGCTGCATATGCTCCTGAGAGAGATGCAATGGTCTGGAAAGTAAAATCATTCCCTGGTGGCAAGGTAATTACTATCCAATTCCAAATTAATTCTTTTTTCCATGTTCATTGCTATTTTGATGTGTGCTAATGTGCTGAAGCAATCCATCCTATAGGAATACATGTGCAGAGCAGAATTTAGTCTTCCTAGCATAACAGCGGAAGAAGGGGCCCCAGAAAAGAAGGCGCCAATACGAGTGAAATTTGAGATACCATATTTCACCGTATCAGGTATTCAGGTAATAGGTTGCTGTTTGAATATATTTGTCTATTTTTCTACTTCCTCCGTTCCAAATTATAAGACGTTTTGGCTTTTATAGACATAGTGTACATCTAAGTTCATAGCAAAAGCTATGTATCTAGAAAATCCAAAACGTCTTCTAATTTGGAATGGAGTAGCATTCTATCTATTCTATCTTATCTGGAATCTTCAGCCACTGAATGGTGTGCTATATTGTATATTGTGCAGGTCCGTTATCTGAAGATAATTGAAAAGAGTGGTTACCAGGCACTCCCCTGGGTTAGATATATCACAATGGCTGGCGAATATGAGCTGAGACTTATATGAGTTTTCTCTTTTCTGGCTGCTGGAAGACATTTATGAAGCTGCAAGATACATATTTGCTCAAGACACAGCAACCGGTTGGCATTTGGATGTTAGCCTGGAAGTCTTCTGCCGACCATACAAGGTTTCCACCCCCCTGGGGCTTGTTGTTCATCTTGTTAGGCTCACCTTACCTTGGTTATTGTAAGTTACCCATCAAGTATAGTTTTGGAAAAAAGAGAGGATAATTTTAATTTTCAGTTCACTTGTATTATTATTGATTTATTTTTGTGGGTACCAAACTTGGATTTGTTTCATTCTGTATTACACGGGCTGATTTGAGTTCAACAAAACACTGCCACAACTGGTGATGATTCTGAACTGCAGGTTGAAACAATTTTGCCCTTCTTTACTGTAAATGTCGTTGTCATGTATCCAGGCAAAAGAAAGGGAACCTACCAAAACTTATTATGACTTATTTAGTTTCAACTATTTTTGTTTCCATTTCGAGAGGTCAACGATGCTGGTTGAGGTCCCTATTATGCCAATTTTTGCGTACTCTAAGAAAGTTCAGTGTCCCGGTCTCAAAGTTGAGAATCCTTTCTGAGGAAGTTACTTGTAATGAACATTCATTTCATTTTGTAAACCCATCGTATACATGTCCTTTTACGTCTGCATGTACTCGTATTTATTTCAATCCACGTGTATTGAAGTAGATTAGGGCTATGTTTTATTTTAATTCACTCCACATCCTGATCCACGTGTGTGTTGAAGTGAATTGGGATTTCATTTCAATTCACTCCGACGTACAGAAGTGGATAGAGTGTACCCAAAGCTCTTACCAAACTGTGTTTTTCGAAGTCTACTGGGAGAAGCTATTTCGTTGCAATATCGAGGAGACGCTACAAAACATTCTCATGCATATCTCCTTTGCGTTTTTTTTTTATCCTGGATTCTCATGCATATTTCCTTTGCGTTTTCTATCCTGGATGCTATGGAGTTTGGATTGCCTCCCCTCTCCTGTCCTGTGCCATGGATTTTGATTTTTGTCAGATCCTTGATCGATTTCGTTTTTGGCCCTTCCACGGAGTTTGTTCTCCAGGACATTCCAGCATGTCTTGTCCTGCGACAGCTTCGTCCGTGCCACTTCTAGGGAGACGAGGGAGCTGGGAAGCGGGGAGGGATCATGTGGAGCTCTTTGTCAGCGTCGCGATCGAGCAGGGGATGAAGCCGATGACGAGCCGGATGCAGTGATGAATGGAATCCGTGGCGGCTTTGGAGCAGGACGCTGCCACGATTGAGGACTGCAGTCGTTGATGCACAATCATGTCGCTGTCCTGCCGTTGGCGCCATCGTGCTCTGACCTGTTGACTTCAGCCCCCTTCGCTTGTCTTATAATCCGTGCTTTTCAACTTGTTTTTTTAGCTAGAATAATATTTTTTTTTCATAACAAATTAACGAACAGTACTTTCAGCCATGGCTTTTCAGCGAAGCGAACGGGCTCGAACGCGATCGACTGCGAGAACCGCAGGTAGCAAAGGTCCCTGAAAGTGAAAGTGACACCATCCAATGCATGCCATTGCTGAGACCTGAGAGTTTTGAACTTTTTTTTTTGAAAGAGAGTTTTGGACTTTTTGATCTCTCAAACACGGGGCTTCCAGTGGACATCGGCGCTCTGTGGGACACTGGGACCTGCAGGACCTCAGACGTTTGACACACAAACCTCGTCGCGCTGCCACAGGAGGTTGGGACGCTCGAGGAGATGAGGTTCTTGCAGCTTTCGTGGACGCCGCTCTTACGAGTCGTTCCCGGCGGACTGATATCCTGTCTCATGTAGCTGCGAGTGTTGCACATGTATTCCAGCTATGCTAACTGGTACACGGTCGGCAGCGCCAATTTCGACGAGCTAGAGAGCCTGTGGCAGTTGCGGTCGCTGGACCTCACGGTACAGACGGAGGCGCTCAGGAGGCTCGCCGCATCTGCGCAGCGCGGCGCTTCCACTCGCCGTCTGCACCTGTCCAGATGCCAATGCCTGGGGGGATTCCGGCTGCCGGCTGGCCGGCTGGGGCACTCCGGAGTAACATGAACGCGTTGCAGTGGCTCCGCATCTCTAACTGTAAATGTATATCCGTTGGCAAAATATGCTAATGTGGAAATTTTGTTTTTTTCTAAAGAGTCTGTAGGAGATGCTCTTAGATATTTATACTCAGAGGATGGTTTCCAATGTGTCTATCTGTCATTAGCAACCTTTGCTAATAATATTTTGCATTAATCATTAATCTATCTTTTTAGAGATCAATCACCAATGTACCATTAATTAACCGTATCTGTAACATAGGCAAACAGGATGGAGAGTGGTGACCGAGGGGCGTCCTATGCGCCGACCTAGGGGTGCCGAGCCTCCTGCCGACCAGGGTGGCATTGGGCCTTGCCCTGCCCCGCGCGGCCCACTGCAGCCAACGCTGGCCTCCTTCTTCCTCACGACTGCCATCGTCGCCCACGGCTTCTTCTTCGTCGCGATGCTCCGGTGCCACCCTGCCGTCCGCCGCGGCCGCGCTAAGGTTCGCCGGAGCTCCGCCGCCGAGCTCCGGCGAACCCTAGTGCGGCCGCGGCGGCCTCCTCCTTCCCCTCCCCTGCCCTACTCCCGCCGCTGCCATGGCCATGCTCACCGGCGAGCCATGATGCCCCCGTCCTAGCCTGGCCCGACCGCAGCAGCCGCCGCCAGCTCCCCTAAACCGCCCAGCCACCATCCTCACTGCCTGACTTCCCTACCTCCCCCCGACCCCCTTCCTTCTAAGCTTGCTGGAGTGGACATGAGGGAGGGAGAGAGCTGTCAGAGATGGAGACGAGGACAGCGTCGGCGAGCTTAGGTGGGGGCGCCAGAGATGGAGACGAGGGTGGCGCTGGTGAGCTTGGGTGGAGGCGCATGCACATTGGTGGGCTGCTGGGCTGTGTTGGGCCAAATCGAGTAGCAGAGGGAGGAAGTAAACAGTGGGGAGGGAGAGGGGGTGGGGGTGGGGGTTCGGCGCGCCGACTGTTGGTAGCTAAGATTAGCCGATGGCAGCAAAATTAATTTGATCTTGATTCTGCAGGCCGCAGCATTGCTCGTACATGGAATTCATAGCCCAATTTTCTACGAATTAACAAGTTTGGCATTGTTCGCAGGTATGACCGGAACGAAGGCATACCTTATGTGTTTGCCAATAATGGGTAGAATAACCAATAAAATAAACCTAACGTTAGTTCAGAAAAGTGCAACTTTCTTTGGAGTCCTCCGATAACTTCTTTAATTAGATCTCCAAATACTGTCATACTTTATCATAGATTTCTCGCTAATAAAAAATATAGGGTGATTAACTCTCTAGAGTGTGAATAAGATACAGAAAATCTATTGGAGGGTGAAAAGATTCAGAAAGTGATGATTTTCAAATGGTTTTTTAAATGATGATTTAGAAAGTGAGTTTGTGAAAAGCTCTTATAAAAAAACTCCTTGGTGGGTTGTCCTATCCATGATTAGAAGATCTTCAACTACAATTGTGTTTCTATTTAGTCCCGGAATGTCCCAACCTTTTCATGTATGGTATCGGCATGAGTTGGTAATGTACTCGGGCCTTTATTTTCTCTCTATAATACAATGATACATAGTTCTCCTACGTATTTGAGAAAAAAAAATTAGTCCCGGAAACACCTATATATGTTGAAAGTGATTATAGTAAACATAAACATAAGCCTATTTTAAACGCACTGCAGCTCCCCATGGCAAATGTACAACAGAGCAATGTACACTAGCAGAGATACACATAAACATACATGTATGTAATGTACCACGCTTGCACTGCGTGTCTTCGTCAATGCATGCATGCAAGCGGCCTGGCTACAGTGTCTACGTCATAGGCATCTAGGGCTGCTCCTTGATGGTGGCTGCCAGGTCTAGGCAGTTGCTGACGAGGCGTCTGATGTGGCGCTGCGCCCCGGGTATGGGCGATTGGAGCTCCGGCCGCTCCTCGAAGGTGTCCTCGCAGTCGGTGGAGTAGGTGGCCGCTGCGGACAGCTCCGTCATGAGGTCCGCGTTGCTGCCGCCGTTCTTGAGCGTGTCCCGCGAGGTATTGATGGAGTCCACCAGCGACGCGTAGCTCTCCTTGCACGTCTCCAGCGACGACATCATCGGGTTACCCTGGGCGCCGCCCGACTTTATCGCCTCGTCCAGCTTCGTCTCCGCCATCGCCGCCTTCACCGCTGTGATCCGCAGGGACGCGTCCAGGAGCTGCTCCGGCGTCGTCACCCCGGGCAGCGTCGTCATCGTGGTGCACAACGTCTTGTAGTGCATCTGCACATGCCATGCCATGCGTTGCGTGTGCATGCACATTTGTAAGTCTTCATTCAAGAAGAAATCAAAAGCCCCTACGACGTACCGCACTGCAATTCGTCTATACTACGCTACAAATCAAATTCGTGTGCTACCTGTTGGCATAACGCTACGAGTTCATCGTGGCCGGTGGTGCCGATCAGGCGACGGCCGTCGTCGTCATCGGCCGGAGATGGGCCGGCGGCCTCGAGGTTGGGGCCGACGACGGGGCCGACGATGGGGTGGACCACGCGGGCATCAACGGACTTGTTCGTAGACGCCGCCAAGGCGGTGACGAGAATCAGAGCAGCGAGGTATCGGAACATTGCGGGCGATCGGATTTGGAATGACCGTGAGGTAAACAAGAGAGACAAGGGCGTGAAATGGCTATAAATGGACGTCATTCGTGTCCCAAAATTTGTGCTGCTGTTAAAGAGGTCGATCGGGAGTTGACTGCAGGCGAAAATTGGCCATAAGTTTTTCCGGGTTGCCCTGGTTGGTTAGCCTTCATTGTAGGTCGCCTACTCTGTACCCTTGCAATTTTTATTATGACGAACTACCAAATTTTAAGAAAATATATAGATAACAAAACTTGTGTTTGCAAAAATAAAATTAACTTCAGAAATAATGTTAACCACATTTGAGCATCTCCAAAAGTCTTTCTTAAACTCACTCTTTAAATTATTAGTTAAAGAGTTATTTGAACAAAAATCGCTCTTTATATCTTTTCACAATCCAGCAAATTTTATGTATCTTGTGTGCACCCTAGAGAGCCAGCCCGTTCTCTATCTTTGGTTAGCAGTAAATCCGAAATAGAGGATGACAATATTTGGATATCTAATTAAAGAATTCGTTAGGAGATATTTTTCACCAAAATCTATATTCCCATTCCCGTCAATTAGGAAGGATATAAGCTCTTGGAGTTGCTCGTATATCCTTTTCTACTGAGTCAAAGTCGTGTGATGCAAAATTATTTTTATTGACTTTCCTTCACATGTATGATATTTGCTATATTAGTTCAATGAGAAATGGTGGTAATTTCCTTTGTTAGCTTGGACTCCAAGAGGACCTAAACTACTCTCTTCCTTCTTTTTAACATATAACATTAGTTTTATTCGAAGTCAAACATTACTATATTAGACCATCTATTTCAAAAAAAATCCTTATAATTTCATGACATATGAATTATACTATAAAAGTATTTCTCATAGTGAATCTAAAACATAAATCTTATGTCATGAACCTATATAATTTTTTTTAGAAATTGTCCTAGATCCCAAAATTTCTTGTAGTGAATTATGAGCTACGGACCCACATGTTAGTTCCACGCTGAAGCGTCACGTCAGCTAATTAATGGAGTATGACATGGTTGTTTTGGACCGAGGTGGTATACTTAAATAGTTTAGGAACCTAGATATGCAATTTTATGGTTCGAGGACCTAGATGAGAATCGCGTAATAGTTTATGGACCGCCAATGTAATTTACTAAAAAAATCTACTTGTTTTAATAATTCAATTGGTGCTTACTGGATCGGTTACAAACCCTTTTTACAAATTGGAGTTCCATTTAGCTCAAGTTTTTTTTTTTTTGAGCAACAGCCGGAGCTTCATTCATTCATCATGAACATGGTTACAATCATTGTCAGCAATACCCCGCAGAGCCGGTGGTGGTACCAGCCACTCCTCCACCGATCTATCACGGGATACTAATTTGGCACATTCATGAGCTAGCTTATTACAAGTTCTACTAGAAAACACAAATGAAAAATCAACAAAGCCCCGGCTTAGATCATCGATTTTCTGTAGCAGCGGCCCAACTTCAGAGTTATGGCGTGAGGGATGCTTCCACAGATTTACGAGCACCTGGCAGTCCGTCTCTAGGATAAGGCGCTGTACCCCTCTATCAATGGCGAACTGAACACTGTCGCGGCTGCCAAAGCCTCTGTAACCATGGTGGTTAGACAGTGGTCATACCAGCGCGCTCTTCCTCCGCAAGGACGCCCTTCATGATCCCTGTGGACAGCTCCTGATGCCCCTCGCCCTTCCTCCGCAAAGAAAGAAGCATCAACGTTGCATTTTATCCATCCCGGTTGGGGTCGTCGCCAATGCTCCACCGCTTTCGGCATGACCTTGTCTTTGATCAGGTGAGAAAGTTGCCACAGGTCATATGCTGTGTCCTTGGCCCATTCCACCGCCCTTCTCAATGGAATTCCCGGCTCACCATGTCTCCTTTTGTTCCGAGCCATCCACAAGGACCACATACCGCAGTGAAAGATCGCAGCGGTCTTCTCCGAACAACAATTTGGGTCAATCAAGTCATGCGCTCATGTATGGGGGTGTAGATGTGGTAGCTTTGCACCTGTCAATGTCCGAGTTTGCTCCCAGAAACACCTGGCCACCGTGCAGTCCATAAGGACATGTTTGATTGATTCATCCTCAGCACCACAGACATCGCAGTTTGGCACAGGCTCAATGTGTCTTTTGTGAAGGACTCCTTTTGCCGGTAGGAACCCATTGATCACCCGCCACCAGAACACTCGGACCTTCGTGCCGGGGCACACAAAGGCGCCATATGCGCTTCCATGAAATGTCACCCGAACTCGAGGCCCTTCCTTGCTCTGCCTGTTGCCACTGTTCGTTGTAGATGATCCTGTATGCCGATCGGACAGAGTAGCAGCCATGTCTCTCTGGCTCCCACCTCCAAGTGTCTTGACCAATGACCAGTTCCCCGGATCGGCGTACTCAAAATAGCATGTGCATCAATATCAGCAAAAGTGTGCTTGATCACCCCTTCATTCCAAGCACCACTCGGTGTAATAAGTTCAGACACCGTCGTCAACTGTGGATCATCCGGCACAACCAGCGGTGTACCATCAAAGTGGTTAGGAATCCACCGATCGTGCCAAATGTTTGTCGTCTGTCCATCACCAATTCTCCTCACCAGCCCTTTCTGCAGCACATCACGCCCTGCTAGGATCGCCCTCCATGTTTGGCTAGCATGCTTTCTCCTTGTAGCTGCCAGAAAGTCGGAGTCATGATAATAGTGGCCTTTCAACACCCTTGCACACAGAGAATCTGGGTTGTTGATCAGCCGCCACCCTTGTTTCCCTAACATTACCAAATTAAACATCCTCAAATCTCGAAAACCCATACCTCCAGCAAATTTGGGTCGAGTGAGTAACTCCCACCTTTGCCGGTGCATATGCTTGCTATCAGCGGAGCTTCCCCACCAGTAATTCGACTGCATGTATCTTTAGGAATCAAGAAACAACTCATCAGATAGGTTGGAACTGCTTGCGCCACTGATTTTAGTAGCACCTCTCTTCCAGCGCAGCTCGCCTCCTTTCCACTCCAAGCCCCCACTAGTTTCTTCAAACGAGCCGGCATATATTCAAATGCTTCTTTGGTTGAGCGCCCGAGTGCTGTGGGCAGTCCCAAATACTTCTCCGCTAGTGCTTCCGTCTCAATTTGCATAACTGTTCTCACCTCCACCTTGTCTTCCTGCGGACAATTGGAGTTGAAAAATTTTGTTCACCATCTGTCCGAATCCTTTACTGTAGGTGTCCAATACTTGCTGAAGATGACTAGCCCCTCTTCGTGATGCTTCAGAGAATACGCAATCATCCGCGAACAACAAGTGCGAAATCCAGGGGGCATGAATACCAACATGTACTCCCCTTGAGAGATGCACTGGACCAATCGATTTCAGCAGGCACGATAGTCCTTCAGAGCACAGCAGAAACAAGTACGGGAAATAGGGCCCCCTTGCCGAATACCCCGAGACGGAGTACTAAAAGGATTAGAGAGGTGCCCATTTACCCACAATGAGAACGAAACCGTTGTGACACACCTCATGACCGTAGCCACAAAGGCTTATGAGAAACCCAGCCGAAGCATGATTCCTTGTAAGTATGGCCACTCAACTCGGTCATATGCTTTTGCCATGTCGAGCTTGATAACACAAGCTCCGGTCTTCCCTTTCTTCCTCTTTAAATAATGGATGCACTTGTAAGCAACGAGGACATTGTCTGTTATCAAGCGCCCAGGAACAAAGGCACTCTGCTCTGGTGATATGATCTCATCTAGAAATAACCGAAGTCTGTTAGCAAGAACTTTTGAGCATAGTTTGTAAATGACATTACAAAGGGAAATGGGCCTGAAGCTCTTTAGTTCTTGTGGGTTCTTGATCTTTGGTATAAGCACAATCATTGTCTGATTAACCCCCTCTGGCATCTGCCCGCCATTCAGGAAGTTCAAAACCGCATTCATGACACTTGGCCCGACAGCTTTCTAATGAATTTGAAAAAAGCCGGCTGTGAACCCATCGGGCCCCGGGGCCTTATTAGCGCCCATCATAGAAAGAGCCCTCTCAACCTCCTGGGCCGTGAAAGGTGCATCTAAAATTTCATTCATCGGCTCTGTAACCCGGGCCGGAACATGGGCTAGCACCCCCTCCACATCCAAGTCCGGTTGGGCTGAAAACAAAGCTTTGTAGAAATCATTAGCTAATCCTTCAATATCTTTTTGATCAGTAACCAGAACACCATCTGCAGACCGTAAAGCACTAATGTGATTGCATTTTGATCTCTCTTTCGATCTGGCCTGGAAAAGTTTAGTGTTCCGATCACCATCCTTGAGCCAAGAAATTCTCGATCTTTGCTTCTCCATAATCTCCTCTCTCGCCTACAGCTCTGCAATTTTTGACATAAGCTGCCGCTCACGCCTGGACGGTCCTGTGTGGATGGACTGATGGCGTATATCTTCTAGCTCTCGGCGCAGCCATGCCAGGTCGGCCCGGACTGAGCCTAAGACTGAACGATCCCATTCCTGGAGAGAGACCTGCACCCTCCCCATCGTATCTTGAAGTTGGCACATATCCTGGACAACCGACCCCTCTCCCCAAGACTCCTCAACAAGTTTCATATATGAGGGATCCTGAAGGACCGGAAATGGCGACCAGAGGGGGGTGAATGGGAGCCTCAAATTTCTTTCAAAAACTTTGGTCCTCGGCTCGATCCACAACCCCAAAAGCAAACTCACACAAGATGCGAGTGATACACGTGCTAACCGGTAGCAAGATATCCCACGCGAAGTGTTAGGCATGCTGGAACAACTTCGAAAGATGCCTAAAACAATCCCTCAAAGAAACGGGCAAGAAATGTCTTCTCTGCGCAGTGCCGGACTGTCCGGACTGGGGTGGTGGACTATCCGTAGGACAGCTCTCGGACTGTCTGGGTCACCCTGGGGGACTGTCCGGCGACACGCGCCTGACAACAATAGTCAACGGCGGACTGTCCGGCTCGAGAGGGCGGACTGTCTGCAGGCAAACTCCCATAAAACACACTGAAAAGAACAGGTTCTGGACACACTTCAGTGGTGAACGGCGGACCGTCCGTAGGTATAATCCCGGATTGTCCGCAGCTCAAAAACCGAAGAACACGCTGAACCGAGACAGTTCTGGACACGTCTCAAAAAATGAACTGCGGACTGTCCGGGGTCAGGTCGCGGACTGTCCGCAGTACAAAAATCAGTAACTCCAGAAACTCGCTAGAAATTGTTCCCGAGGAGCGGACTGTCCGCGGTTTGATCCCGGACTGTCCGCGAATCGCGTTCCAGCAAGAACAGGGAGCTCCGAAAATCGCCTCCTCTCTTCGATCTTCCGATTTGCAGCCAAATCTTCACCAACTGCCACGAAACTTGATGAGCATGATCACAAGGCAGTAGGGGAGCTACCTCTAAGAGGTCATCGCCCAATTTGAAGCCAATCAACGGGAAATCGAAGGAGAACGAAAAAACACCGATGCTTGAGACCTAAACCAAGAAATCGCCCGATCTACTTGCTCATGAGGAATTGATGGATTTCCTTCGGTGGAAAGATTCTACTCACGTCATAGCACGAATCAAGGCAACAAAAACGAACCAAAAAGGTCTAGAAACGACGAATCGAAGGAATAACTAGAGGGGAGAGAATGAAGAACGCGAAGAACACATCATGAACTCACAAATTGATTTCTCCGCCGAACACCGGAGGACACCGGAGGATTCGGGACCTCCTTCCCTCAAAGATTCATGGTTCTTACACTAATCGGTGGATTAGTGGACCTCTCTCTCACACAAGCAACTAGAGGAAGAAACCCTAAAGGAGAAAATGAAAATGGAGGAGGTGAGGGAGATGGGGGCTCCCTCGTCCTATTTAACAGGGCTATTACATATTCCCAGTTTTGCCCCTGGATACAAAAGAGCCAAACCATTTAGCCCAAGGGCGTAAAGGTCCAACCCTGTGTCATCTTCATCCGACGGCCACCGCGCCTCCTCACCGGTAGCTTTGCCTTGACGCGAACTCCCCGATGCCGCCACGTGCCGTCCGTTCCTCCTCGGAACCTCCGCCCGGGTTTTGAGGCCCAAACCCGTAAACCCGCCTCCGATGGTTTTGAGGCCTAAACCATCAAACTGCTCCGCAAGTAGCGTACTCCATACGCGTCCCCCGCCATTCGACACGTGTCACCTCCATGGTCAACACGGTCACTCCCATGTCTTCTCGCGCTTGTCGATGTCCCAAGTGTCAGCCACCGTGGCTAGCCACCCGGCCTCTGGGTCCCTCGGTCCAAGCCTCACGTCCGTCCTTCACCCCTCCGATCCATCGGCACGGCACATCCTCCTTGACCTTCACCTCGCCGTCGGCTACCGCCTCCGTGCTCCACACCTGCACAACACAAGCCAAGAGACATGCACACATAGCTTTCGTCATGGTAGGGTTAGTCACCACTCAACCTACTTCGTGGATCACATTGACAATCACTCATCACAAAATGAACATACAAGGGTACTTGTCAACCTTGTGTTCGCAATCTCCCCCTTGATGAGTGCATTGTCAACACCAATACACGAACAGCTTGAGCAAAAGAAAAAGAAGAAGAAGAGAAAACAAAGAGCTCAACCAAATGACCAAAAGCTAAAGAAAAGCCAAAACCAAGTCATTTGGAATGAGCAAAACTTGGTCCCCAAAGACATGGGCAACGGCTCAACGCAACCAAGTAAAACAAAGCTAGCCCTCAAGAAGAGGCAATAGGTTCAACACCACTAGGAAAGCTCGAAAAGCCGAAAAACTACTAGACCCTCCAGAAGAGGCAAAGGCTCAACACATCTAGCAAGCAAAAGCAACTCAAGTGCAACTCCCCCTGAACAAGTGCAATCTCTCTCAAATGAATGCACTGAACAAGTGCAATCTCTCTCAAATGAATGCACGAAATGGAGACTTCTCCCCCTTGTTGACATGGTGAGTGTGACATATCTCTCCCCCTTGTTGACACATGCACTTATCAAGCTAGAGCCCAAGGATTACAACTCCCCCTCAAAACATGCTATGAATGCAGAAATGCACAAATGCAGAAGCTTCAAGATTATAGCAAGTAGATTGAAAGAATGCTCTAGCTGATGCTGACATGTATACATAACAACAAATACAAGTGCTAGCAAATGCTCAAAATGACCAAATGAGATGAAATATGACATTTTAGCAAGTTTGATCAAGTTTGAGCAATTTAAAAGAGGGTTCACCACCAAATGAGCACATAGCAAATATAGACAGGAGATTGACCTTGTGCTACACATGTATGCAAAGTGAACTACCCCAAACAAAGTTCACACATCATGTCATGAGACAAACTTGTGATTTGATCAAATTTTGGATTTTATCGGAGTTATGCAGCTTATCACAAAAGTTTGTCAAACAAATGTGTGCGAGAGGTTATCGATGCCATCAAAACCTGACTTATCAATCATGTCAAGCCTATGCCAAAAGCAATTAGAAGCTTAAGACAATGATCTCGGTATCCATTACAGAGCTCAAGTTCACCCTTAAGTGCAATAAGGAGCTGTCTCGATACTCTAACATGGGACAGCAAAGACCCATCTCGATCTTTTCATACCTTGCTTTTTTTTTCAAGTTTTAGCACAATTTCAAGTTTCTCAAGCAAGTGTGTAACTCAAGGTATGAGCCGTAGCAACTAAGCATATATATGAAGTAAAAGGGTTCTCGACACACCTATACATGCTAGTTGGCACAAAGTAGTGGTGAACATGTTTCAAGTTTCATCAAGTGTTATTCAAGTTCACAATTGAAAAAGGCATTTTTAGCTCATATCAAGAGATCAAAATGAGCCTAAGCCAAAGCACATCATGTATATCCATAACATCCCCAACAAGAGCATAGTGTCAATCTAGCTACTATAAGGATGAAGCTCAAAATGCAATATGATACATGATGATATGATATGCTAGTATGATACAAAAGCAAAAAACAAAAGCTAAAGAAAAAAGAAAACCACAGACTAATGTACAAGAACCAAAACTTCCCAAGCTAAAAAGGGAAGCAAACTCCAAGCTCTCCTCGCAAGCGAGCAAACTGGGCTTGATCAAGGGGTTTAGTGAAGATGTCTGTGAGCTGGTTATGGGTGTCAACATGAATAAGGTCAATATCCCCTTTCTCATAGTGGTCTCGTAAGAAGTGAAAACGGACCTCTATGTGCTTGGTTTTGGAGTGGAGAACGGGGTTTTTGGCTACACATATGGCACTGGTGCTATCACAGAACAAAGGCACTCGCCTAAACTCTAAGCCATAGTCTCGCAAAGTAGCAACCATCCAAAGCAACTGGAAACAGCAAGCAGCAGCAGCAACATACTCAGCTTCTGTGGTGGATTGGGCTACAGTGGACTGCTTGCGAGAAGACCAAGACACAAGTGAAGACCCAAGAAACTGACAAGTCCCAGAAGTGGACTTCCTCTCAGTACGACACCCAGCATAATCCACATCAGAGTAACCGCAAAGAGAAAGAGAGGAGGAAGCCGAAAACCAAAGACCAAATTCGGATGTGAAACGAAGGTACCTCATGATCCGCTTGATGGATTGGCGATGAGACGTACGCGGCAAAGACTGAAAGCACGCGCACAAGCAGATCGCGAACTGGATGTCCGGTCTCGTCACCATCAAGTACAGCAGGGATCCGATCATGCTTCGGTATTCCTTCTGGTCCACGGCATCTCCCTCCTTGTCTTCGTCCAGGGCCGTCGTGGTCGACATGAGCGTCGAAAGAGGCTTGGCCTCGCCCATATCAAACTTCCTTAGGAGATCCTTGGTGTACTTGCCTTGGTGCACAAATGTTCCTTCACGTGTTTGCTTGATTTGCAGCCTGAGGAAGAATGTCAACTCGCCCATCATACTCATCTCGAATTCCCTGCTCATAGTCTCAGAAAACTTTGCAACAAGAGCGTGAGAGGAACCACCAAAAATGATATCATCCACATAAATCTGAACCAAAAGTGTGTCAGTGCCTTGCTTGAGGAGAAACAAAGTTTTATCTACGGAACCCATCTGAAAGCCCTTAGCAAGCAAGAAGGCTTTCAAACGCTCATACCAGGCTCTTGGGGCTTGTTTCAACCCATATAAGGCTTTGTGGAGTTTGTAAACATGGTTGGGATACTTGGGATTTTCAAAGCCAGGGGGTTGTCTCACATACACCTCTTCCTCTATGTACCTGTTCAAAAAGGCGCTCTTCACATCCATTTGATACAGCTTGAACCCTTTCGAAGCTGCATAAGCTAAGAGCATCCTTATAGCCTCGATACGGGCTACAGGAGCAAAGGTTTCTTCAAAGTCTACTCCCTCTTTCTGACAAAACCCCTGAGTTCCTCACCACCACTCCATCCTCACTTTGCTTGTTCTTGAAAACCCATTTTGTACCTATAGGGAGACACTCAGGTGGAGGTGAAACTAAGACCCAGACTTCATTCCTCTCAAAGTTCTGTAACTCCTCGTGCATAGCATTGACCCAATCGGGATCAGAAAGTGTGTGTCCAACATTTTGTGGCTCAAAATTAGCGACAAAAGTGGAATGAGCGAAATGTGAGATTTCATATGACCTTGAGTGTGTAACACGCTGACTGATGTCACCGATCATGGTTTGAGGCGGGTGGTAACGCTGGATATGCCGAGGGGCTTCCCTCAAAGATGTCGCCTCCCCCTCAACAGCTGCTTGGGCCTCCTCAGGTGCAGCCGGCGTAGGCTGAGGAGGCGGCTCATGCGGACCCCATGTAGTGGAAGAAGATGGGTCTGGTCCGTGAGCCGAAGTGGTTGTCTCAGACTCAACTGGAACATCAGAAGAGATCGGCTCTGCATCTCTCCAATCAGCATCTTCCTCATTCTCCTCAACGAAGATGCTCTCACCAATCTCCTGATCACCTGCACTTTCAAAGACAGGAACAGAACAAGGCATGGTCTCATCGAAAGTGACTTCACAAGTCTCTATGACTCGGTTAGTTTCAAGATTAAGTACTTGATATGCATGAGAATGTGAAGCATAACCAAGAAAGACACCATCCGAGGATCGAGACTCAAATTTGTTTAAGTTACCTTGTTTCAAATTGAAGCACCTGCATCCAAACACTCAAAAATGGCTCACCTTGGGTAGTCGACCGAATCGCAGCTCATAAGAAGTTTTCTTCATGAAGGCTCGAAGAAAAATGCGATTGGAAACATGACACACGGTGTTGATCGCTTCGGCCCAATATCTCCTAGGAGTCCTATGCTCATCGAGCATCGTCCTAGCCATCTCAACAAGGGTCCGATTCTTGCGCTCAACAAAACCATTTTGCTGAGGGACATAGGGAGAGGAAAACTGATGCTCAAGGCCCAAAGAAGCACAAAAGGTTTCAAAATGAGTATTCTTGAATTATGTGCCATTGTCACTGCAAATCGCTCTCATGGCATTCTTAGGGAACTCATTTTGCAACCGAAGAATCAAATCTCGAGCATGTGAAAAAGCCTCATCCTTACCCTCCATGAAAACACCCAAGATTAGCGAGAAAAATCATCCACGATCACTAGAATGTACCACTTCCCACCATCTGACCGAACCCAAGCTGGACCAATTGTGTCCATGTGAAGTAGCTCGCTGGGTTCCTTGGTCATGACTTGATTCACCGGTGGGTGAGAAGCGGCAACCATCTTCCCGTGACGACAAGGGTGACACACCAAATCCTTCTCAAATTTCAACTTGGGCAATCCTCGGATTAGATTAAGTGAGCTCAACCTAGCTAGTAAGTCAAAGCTCAAGTGACCAAGTCTCCTATACCACTTCCAAAGCTCAGAGGAGGATCCGGCCACCAAACATCGAGAAGAGCCAAAGGAATGAGAAAAATCAGCTCGAAAGATACGGCCAAAAGGAACAATCTGGCAAACAAGATTTCCCTGAGAGTCAAGAACTCGAGACAAGCCGGTCTTAAAGCGCACTTCAAAGCCATCTTGAAGGAGTTGTGAAACAGAAAGCAAGTTGAAATGCAAGTTTGAAACCAAAGCAACATCCTTCAAGACAAAACTCTCATTGACCCGAATGGTCCCATGAGAAAGCACTTTACCTTTGCTATTGTCCCCGAATGTGATGTACTCCTTACATTGCACGAGGTCGAGGCTGGAGAACCATTTTGAACTTCCGGTCATGTGGCGCGAACAGCCAGAATCAATGAGCCATATGTTCTCCAGGCCTCCGTCCTGCATCAATAGAAGGACATGGGATGAGCAAATGGCGCAACACTGGGGTTAGTAAACTGTGGAGAATACCAGTGTTGACTCATTTGCCCTGGAAAAGTGTTAGGAAAAACACCAAACATGCCATGTCCCATTTGAGAAAAACAGGCACCACGTGGGGGAAAACGTGGTCCGCTAGAATTGTAGGACTGAAAGCCACTGCCACAAGGTCCAAAGTCATATTGATCACGACCTAAACCACGCTGGGCACGACCACCACGACCACCGCGTGGTCTAGCAACCTGAGGCCTAGCACCTTGAGGCATTGCACCTCTTGGCCTATCATTGCGCCTCTGAACAGGCGGCACATGTACGCCATGGGGCGGACGGTACATGTTTCGGTTGTTCAACTCATACTCCCACCACTCATCTCTCTTCCTCCTAAAACAAAACTCAACAAGGTGACCATCTCTATGGCAATAGTCATAGTGATACCTCACCTCTCTCTTGGGTGGTTGTTGGCTCACTTTCTTGTGGGTATGTGTCACTCTTGGTAGCTTTCTGGCTTTAGGAAGGGGATCCTCAGAGATGTTCGGTAGAGTGTCAAGTGGGTTCCTGAGATAGTTCGGTTTTGGAACCCAAACTTGTTTCTGGGGTGGAGCTCTTGGAGGCTCTTCAAACACTCCATCTTTCACAGTGGGTTCGGTAGGCTTAGGTGGATTGATCTTGATCAATTTGGGAGTAGTGGAAGGTTTCTCACTTGGGCTCAAACCATTGAACTCACCAACTTTGCCATAGACATTTTCACCCTTCCCACCTAGAGCAAAGCCTACTCCCGATGTCCCAGTTCCCCGTCTGAACTAGCTCATCATCATGCCCAACCGCGGCTCACTACAAGACACCCAATTCAAGATGGACCGAAGGTATGTGTTGTCTTCCTCGGTTCTCATCTTGTCATGCCTGCAAGACTCAAGCTCCAACACCAAGCTCTCATAACATGCACACTCAACAACCGTGCTATCTGAACTGGCCTTCTCAAGAGCAAGGATCTTGGCATTCTTCTCTGCCAGCTCAGATTGCAAGCCTGAACAAGACTTGCATGCACCCAACAAGCTAGACCTAGCCTTCAGCTCATCGTTCTCATCTAACAAGGCAGCATACTTAGATTGCAACTCAGAAAAGTTAGTCATATGAATAGCACATTCATCGCACTCAACCTCGTCAGACACATGAACAACAAGCTTCTTAGCTTCCTCAAGCTCCTTCTCCATAATTTCTAGCTTGTCCTTAAAATCTTTCCTCTCACGAGCAACACGTTTCAGTAGCTTATCTTGACTCATCAAAGCATCGGTCATGACATCTAGCTTGGCAATAAGAGCATCGACGGAGGGTTTTACCTCGGTAGAGTCGTCGTCGCTTGGAAGCACGTCCTTGTTCGGCTTCACCCCTTCATCCACGGCCATGGTGCAGTAGCCTCCGTGGATGGACTTGGCGACGAAGCAAAGCCCGGTCAACTTGTCCTCACACCTCTTCTCGGACTCATCATCGCTCGAGGGAGAAGAGGACCGATCGTCATCGGTGTCATTGTCGAGGTCGCTGAGGGAGGCGAGGAAGGCGCGCTCTTGAGCCTTGGCCTTCTTGAAGTACTTCTTCTTCAGTGCCTCCTTGTCGAATCCTCCCTTCGACTTGTGCTTGGAGGTGTACTCGCGCTTGTCCTTGCGCTTGCTGGAGTCATACTTGTCGAAGGAGTGCTTGTTCTTCTTGGGGCAGTGGGCGACAAAGTGGTCAGGATCTCCATAGCCGTAGCATCCTTCCTTCGGACCACCACCACGCCGGTGATTCAAGCGGTTGTTGTGAAACCGTGAGAACCGACTGATGATCAACGCCAGCTCGTCATCCCCAAGACTCTCCATCTGCTCCTCTGTGACAGACACCAAAGAAGACAAGGCAAAAGACACCTATGAAGAGTGAGCCAAAGAACTTGAGCCGTTACCTGAGACCAAAGCCATAGTCGGTGCAGAGGGATTCTTGAGCTTGGCTTGAGTCTGGTAGTCGATCTCGGTGGACTTGAGCTTGCTGAAAAGCTCATCCACGGCGAGGGTCTCATACCCCGAAGACTCAATGATGGCGGTCACCTTCACATCCCATACCTTCCGATCTAGGGCATGTAGAAGCTTGAGTGCCCTCTCATGATCATCATAAGGTAACTGTGCCTTGTTTGCTCGCATATTGTTGATGATGGTCTGAAAGCGAGAAAACATGGCATCGATGGTCTCGCCATCAAGCTGGGTGAAGTTCTCGTACTCTCTCTTGTACGTCTCATAGAGTCTGGTTTTGACCTGTGCGGTCCCCTTGTGATAGCTCTGAAGCCTCACCCAGATCTCCCGAGCGGTAGTACAATCAGAGACTCTCTCGAACTCTTGCAGCGAAAGACTCGAGAAAAGAACTGCGCGAGCTCTTGAAAGTCCCTAGTTTGGTTTTGACTAATTGATGAAACCTAGGACTAACCTTTGTATCTAAGTGGATGATTTAGATAAAGGTGGTCATTGAATATGAGACATGACATTGACTCATATGACCAAAATGGTGAAGACCAAGATGAGGCTTGGCTCGATGGACCAGTTGTGAAGGTGAAGGGCTAGTCGAGGCTTCAAAGCGAAGGACCATGCGATGGTGAAGCTTGAGCAAGACTTGGCGCCGATGGACCGATACAACGGTGAAGAGCAAGTGAAGTCAAGGTCGATGGATCAAGACGGTCATGTGATGATATGAAGTGGATCATATCATTTGGAGAAACAAAATGGGCTCAAGGCAAAGGTATAACCATAGGGCCATTTTGTTTTACACTCAAGACACCATAGAGGGTGTGAGTGGTTTAGGGTCGATAGCCGAACTATTAAGAGGGGAAGTCTTATCGGTTATCCGACGCACGGGTGCCACTAGGTGAATTCATGAAGTGCATTGCATGTAGGGCCTAGTGAGCTAACCGAAAAACCTTTGAAAATGATTGAGAAAAAGCTAACACACAAGCACATGGAGATGTACACTTGATGGTGTTGGCACATTTGCAAAGGTGGCATTGGTCGCGCTGTGGTTTGCGGGTAGAGAGGGGTTTGGGTTCCTCTCTCCCTCCCGCTGAGCGTGCGAGCGCGGGATTCAGGCGATTTCGGAGAAATGAAATGCCTATTTTCCACTACGCCGGAAGTCGGAAAAGAAACGGAGGCGAACGGAGGTCACAGAGGTGACCGGACGCTGCACCGGACGCGGTCACGGTGTGACCGGACGCGTCCGGTCAGTACAGCGCAGTAGTCAGGTGCGTGGGCTAGGGTTTGCAACCGGCGCGTCCGGTCACTCGCGGGACCGGCGTGTCCGGTCAGGTGCCCTGAGGAAACTGTAGTTCGCAAGGTCCATCGGACGCGGTGCGCGTCCGGTCACACATGATCGGACGCGTCCGGTCGTCGAGGGAGCTTACTAGACTCTAACCGGACGCTGGCACTGTCGCGTCCGGTCGTTGTCTGGAGCGCGTCCGGTCGTTGCTTCGCGGGCGCGGGTGCTGTGCACATCGGCGCGTCCGGTCGTTGTGTGGAGCGCGTCCGGTCGTTGCTTCGCGGGCGCGCGGTACAGTGCGACCGGCGCGTCCGGTCGGTTGAGCAGCGCGTCCGGTCATTGCGTTTGACCGTTGGCGCACAGTGACCGTTGGAGGATCTAACGGTCGCGTTTGAATTCGGTGGACACGTGGACGGCGCAGGGTGATCGGACGCGGTTGAGCGCGTCCGGTCAGTTTCGACCGGCGCGTCCGGTCATCCCGAAAAAACGTTCAGTGGATTAGCAACGGCTCTATTTGTATGGGATGCTTATAAATACTCGTTGGCCGGCCCTTGGGGAGGTCTCTTGGCATTTCTAACACTCTTGTGCATCCTTTGAGCTAAAGCAACTCCTCCCACTCATCTCTCTTGCTTGATTGCAAATCAAAAGTGAGATTGAGTGATCCCAAAGTGCATTGCATAGCTTGAGGGCATCTAGTGGCACTTGTGGGTGGTTTAGCCGGTGGATTTCTTGTTACTCTTGGAGAGTACCGCTCCTAGCAGGCTTGGAGATTGTTGGAGGCGTTGGCAAGAGAAGGTGATTGTTCTTGGCCACCTCCGGTTGATTGTGAGAGGTTCTTGTGCTTTCCTCGGCGGGACGCCAAAAGCAACTCTAGTGGAATGCGCGTGTCATTGAGTTACCTCACTTGAGAGTGGTGTCTTGTGGTGCCTTGCGGGGCGTGCCTTGAGGGGCAAGTGACTTGAGGGTCACACCGGGAAACCATCTAAGTGTTGGTCGACACAACCGGTGACGTAGCTTGTCGGTGCACAAGTGAACACCGGGTGAACAAAAATATTGTGTCTCTTGTCTCCCGGTGATTGGTCATCATATTGTGTTGTTGTCAATATTGATTGATTGTATATCATCTTGGTGATTGGCAACATCTTCTCTTCACCGTCGGTATAAGAATCACAATCCTCTCTCTTGCACTTACTTTTACTAGATTATCTTGTGTAGCTCTAGTGGTAGCTTTGCTAGTAGTGTTGTTAGCTTGTTCTCTAGTGTTAATTTAGTGACATAGCTCTTGTGTGAACTAGAGATCATAATCTACTAGACTTGTGGATAGGAGGCTTGCATCACAACCTTTGGCTAAGCAAAACTCGCTTTACGCCGTTTGTTTTTCTAACAAGTTTGCTTAGTGTCACTTGTAGAATTTTTTTAGGCTATTCACCCCCCCTCTAGCCATCTAGGACCTTACAAGTGGTATCGGAGCCGTGGTCACCGTTTTAATCAAGGCTTAACATCCTTTGGTGTGAAAAATGGCTCAAATTGTGTTCAATCATGTTGGGGGCAAGCCACCGTTCTTTGATGGTGTTAGTTCTTTTGCTCATTGAAAGAGAAAAATGACAATGTACCTTGGTTCTATTCATGAGAGAGTATTGCAAGTCACCGAGAATGATTTTGCTATCATTGATCCCGATCATCTCACCGATGAAGATAGAGCAAATAGAACATGCAATAGAATGACTCTCAATACACTTTACAATGGTATTGACACAAAAGTTTTTGAGGGCATCAAAGATTTAGAATTGGCTAGTGAAGTATGGACAAGGTTGAGTGAGACATATGAAGGCACTAAGGTTGTGAAGAGTGCCAAGCTATATGGGCTCAAGAGTGAGTTTGAGAACTTCAAGAAAAATGATGATGAAACAATCATTGAAATGTTTCATAGATTGCAAGTGATAGTCAATGATCTCAAGAGCTTAGGGCACAAGACTCAAGATCAAGATTTTTGTCACAAGTTCTTATTGAGCTTACCTAGAAAATTCAAGATGTTGATCATGATGTTGCAAAGAGATGGGCTCGAAGCAATGAGGCCTAATGATTTGCTTGGTGAAGTATTGACCTATGACAAATATGATCAAGATGTTGATGACAAGGAGAAGGTGGAAGATGAGAAGAAGAAGGCCGTGGCATTCAAGGCCACCTCCTCCAAGGGCAAAGCTACCATCATTGAAGAAGAAGAAGACAACAATGAAGATGGGGAATTTGAAATTGATGATGAGGCACTTGCTCTTGTAGTCAAGAAGATGGGTCACATGTTCATCAAGAGAAGAGGCTTTAAGAAGAGAAATGACAACTTCAAAAGAAATGAGCAACAAAGAAAGTGCTTCAATTGTGATAGCACCGAGCACCTTCAAGCGGAATGTCCTTATGATAAGAAGAAGAACAAAAAGGACAAGTTTGAGAAGAAGAAGAGAGAGGCCAAGATGACATTCAAGAAAGGCAAAAATGGTGCCTATGTGATCACTTGGGAAAGTGATGATAATGAAGAAGAAGAAGAATCATCCAACAAGGCTTTTGCTTCCATTGCTATCAACAAGAAGCCATCACTATTTGATTCATCCTCTTCATGCTTCATGACTAAAGAAGCTAAGGTATTATATGATGAGAGTGATGATGAAAGTGAAATGGAATATGCTCATGATAGTGATAATGATAATGATAATGAAAATGATGATGATGAACCAACTAAAGAACAACTATATGACTTGATGCAACAAACTAGAGACATAGCTATTGCCAAGGACAAAGAGTGTAAGAAGCTTTCAATGAAAGTAGCAATACTTGAGAAAGTCCTTAGTGAGCTTAAGACCACTCATGAGAGTCTAGTGGAAGACCATGAGGATCTTGATAAGGCTCATTCCAAGCTTGAAAAAGCTCACTCATTGCTACTTGAGCAACAAGCAAAGAAGGAGGTTGTTGTATCATGTGATATAGGTGTTACATGTGATATAATTGATAAATCCTTTAATGAACCTATCATCATGTCAAATGCTAACCCTTCTTGTAGCTCTTCATCCACCACCACTAACTCTACCTCCACTACTAGTGATGGTTTCACTTGTGATGCCTCACTAATGGTTGAGAATGAGACTCTCAAGAGAGAGGTGGATGAGCTCACTCACGCCCTAGGCAAGGCCTATGGTGGTGAGGCCTGCTTGCTTAAGTGCTTGGGTAGCCAAAGGTTCTCTCTTAACAAAGGGGGATTGGGCTACACCCCCAAGAAAGGCAAGTCGGCCTTTGCAACTCCAAAGCCTAGCTTTGTGAAGGGCAATGGTCGGTTTTGCAATAGATGCAAGCAAGTTGGGCACCTAGAGCATAATTGCAATAAAAAGAATCAAAGCAAGAACCTTGTTAATGTTATACCTTTTGATTCTTGCTATGTGCTTACCAAGGGTGTGAAGGGTGTGCAAGCTAAGTTTGTTGGTACACCAATTGTGGGCCCAAAGAAGAAGGCTATTTGGGTACCAAAGAGCTTAGTTACTAACCTACAAGGACCCAAGCAAAAATGGGTACCTAAACTTCATTGATTTGCTTGTAGGTCAATTACAAAGCTGGAGAAAGGCATTAGATTATTGATAGTGGGTGCACTCAACACATGACCGGTACATCAAGAATGTTTGACTCAATCAATGACAATGATAGTGGTGTTGATTCTATCACATTTGGCAATAACAAGAAAGGCAAGGTCATTGGCTTGGAAAAGATTGCAATATCAAATGACATGAGTATCTCCAATGTGTTGCTAGTTGAAAGCTTGGATTTCAATCTTCTATCCGTGGCACAAATATGTGATCTAGGCTACAAATGCATTTTTGGGGTTGATGATGTGGAAGTTATTAGTGTGGATGGTTCAAATGTGGCATTCAAGGGTTTTAGATATGAGAATCTCTACCTAGTTGACTTCAATACTAGAGAAACTTCTTTGACAACTTGCTTAATCTCCAAATCAAGCATGGGTTGGCTTTGGCATAGAAGGCTTGGTCATGTTGGCATGAAACAATTGAAGAAGCTTACAACTCACAATCTTGTCAATGGTTTGAAAGATGTTGAATTTGAGAAGAATAAACTTTGTAGTGCATGTCAAGCCGGGAAGCAAGTTGGAAGCTCACATCCAAAGAAGAGTACAATGAGCACATGCAAAGCATTTGAGTTGATGCACATGGATCTATTTGGACCAACAACATATACAAGCATAGGCGGCAACAAGTATGGCTTTGTCATAGTGGATGACTTCACAAGATTCACATGGGTATTCTTTCTTAGTGACAAAAGTGAAGTATTTGACACCTTCAAGACATTTCTCACTAGAGTTCACAATGAGTTTGAGATTAGAATCAAGAAAGTAAGAAGTGACAATGGAAGTGAATTCAAGAATACAAGAATTGAAGAACTTTGTGATCATTATGGTATTGGACATCAATTCTCAGCCAAGTACACTCCACAATCAAATGGCCTAGTTGAGAGGAAGAATAGAACATTGCTTGATATGGCTAGATCAATGCTTCATGAGTACAATGTGAGTCAATCATTTTGGGATGAAGCAATCAATACCGCTTGCTACTACATCAATAGACTATATTGTCATCCATTGCTAGAGAAGACCCCATATGAGTTACTTCATGGAAGAAAGCCAAATATTTCTTACTTTAGGGTGTTTGGTTGTAAATGCTATATCTTGAAGAAGGGCACTAGATTGGGGAAGTTTGACAAGAGATGTGATGAGGGGTTCCTACTTGGTTATTCAACCTCAAGCAAAGCTTATAGAGTTTGGAACAACTCAAGTGGCATTCTAGAAGAAGTCCATGATGTGCAATTTGATGAAACCAATGGGTCACAAGATGAAGAAGAGAATCTAGATGATGTTGGTGGAACTCAATTAGTGGAAGCAATGAAGAACATGGACATTGGGGACATTAGAGCAAAGCAAGTAATTGATATTCAAGATGATGATAAAGATCAAGTGCTCAATTCTCCATTCAAGTTAGCTAGTGACTCTCAAGTGCAAGATCTTGGTGCTAGTACATCTCATCAAGATACATCAAGTGATCAACCAAGCTCAAGCAATCAAGTGCAAGTACTCCAACAATAACATGTTGCAAGAGATCACCCCATTGATAGTGTTATTGGTGATATTAGAAGTGGTGTGCAAACGAGATCAAGATTGACTATGTTTTATGAGCATGCATCATTTGTGTCAACCATAGAACCAAAGAAGATAGAAGAAGCTTTGAGGGATGCCAATTGGATCATGGCTATGCAAGAAGAGCTTAACAATTTCACAAGAAATGATGTTTGAGAGTTGGTAGAAAGGCCAAATGACTACAATGTGATTGGAACCAAGTGGGTGTTTAAAAACAAGCAAAATCAAGATGGCATTGTAGTGAGAAACAAAGCAAGACTAGTTGCTCAAGGTTACACTCAAGTTGAAGGTCTTGACTATGATGAGACATATGCTCCCGTGGCAAGATTGGAGGCAATAAGGATTCTATTGGCTTATGCTTGTGCACACAACATCAAACTATATCAAATGGATGTCAAATGTGCATTTCTCAATGGGATCATCAATGAGTTAGTCTTTGTTGAGCAACCTCCCGGATTTGAAGATGACAAGAAACCCAACCATGTGTACAAGTTGAAGAAGGCTTTATATGGCTTAAAGCAAGCACCTAGAGCATGGTATGAGAGGCTAAGGGATTTCCTTCTCTCTAAGGGATTCAAGATGGGCAAGGTTGATACAACTCTATTCACCAAGAAGATTGGGAATGATCTATTCATAGTGCAAATATATGTTGATGACATCATCTTTGGATCAACCGATCAAGCTTATTATGAAGAATTTGGTGCTATGATGGCCAAAGAGTTTGAAATGTCTATGATTGGTGAACTTAGCTACTTCCTTGGTCTCCAAGTCAAGCAATTGAAGAATGGGACATTTGTGAGTCAAGGGAAATACATAAGGGACATGTTGAAGAAGTTTAGAATGCAAGATGCAAAGCCAATTTCAACTCCAATGGGTACAAATGGAAATTTGGATAGTGATCTTGATGGCAAAATGGTGAATCAAAAGGAATATCGGTCCTTGATTGGAAGTCTACTCTATATCACCGCATCAAGACCGGATGTCATGTTTAGTGTTTGCATGTGTGCTAGATATCAAGCCTCACCTAGAGAAAGTCATCTCACGGCCGCAAAGAGAATATTGAGGTACTTGAAGCAAACAAGAGATGTTGGACTATGGTATCCCAAGGGGTCAAAGTTTGAATTGATTGGATATTCGGACTCCGACTATGGGGGTTGCAAGATCAATAGAAAGAGCACAAGTGGCACATATCAATTACTTGGAAGATCACTTGTGTCATGGTCCTCAAAGAAACAAAATAGTGTGGCAATCTCTACCACCGAAGCCGAATATGTGAGTGCGGGGAGTTGTTGTGCACAATTACTATAGATGAAATCAACTTTGAAGGACTATGGCCTCAACTTCAAGAATGTGCCATTGTTATGTGATAATGAAAGTGCAATCAAGATGATACAAAACCCGGTTCAACATGGAAGAACAAAACATATTGACATAAGGCATCATTTCATTAGAGATCACCAACAAAAGGGAGATATTGCCATTGAGAGTGTTGGCACCGATGATCAACTTGCCGATATTCTCACTAAGCCACTTGATGAAAAGAGGTTTTGCAAGCTAAGGAATGAATTGAACATTCTTGATTTCTCAAACATGAGTTGAATGCACCCTACCCACTTATTGACATGCCTCTCCTTCGACATTACAAGGTAAAGTTGATTGACATATCATTCATCCTATGCTAAGGACTTGCTAGAGCATGTAGACATATTAAGTGGTATGCATAAGCATTCATGGTAAATCAAATGAATTTGATGGATATATGTTACCACTATTGCCTCTATGTTTGTTTTGATCTAGTGGTGGCATATGACATGTTTGTGAGCTTGCACACCTAGTGTTGAATCTAGAAGATTTGCTATAAGTGTTTAATTCAACATAGGCAAGATAACCCTTATTAGGAGGTGTGAAGAAGCTTGTCTTTGGTTCAAATCGAATTAAATATCTTTGGCAAGTGTTCTGGGTTGAACCAAATTTGATAAATTTTAACCTACTCCATCAAACTTTTTTTTTCTTCTCTCCACAATTTGATCCCATTTTTGGGTAAGTTGTTGACAAAGGGGGAGAGAAAAAGATGATTCAACATGATAAAGGGGTAGATAAAATTTTTGATGCACACAAGTAGGGGGAGCAAGCTCATAAACAAAGTTGTTGCATTTGCTTGTGCATTTTCATATGACTTGCTCATTGCACATGTATTTAAATTTAATATACATGCTTGTGTGGTGCAATGCTAGTATAGAACTTGGATGATGAAATGATCTACTAGCATGCATAGGAATAGTTTACATGTGGTATCTAGATATGCCTAAAGTTTTTACAAGTGGTCCAAGAACCTTTACATATAATGTTGATCTCACGAGGTTCTTGAGTTTTGATGGATGTTTAGTTACTTCATGATGCTAAGGATGGTGTAAAAGGCAACTCCGATTGGTATCACGCTTCAAAGGTCCATTTCTTACACCTTAGCATCATTTTGGTAGAATTACTCTCTCAACACTTCTATCCATGCATATGTGCAAAGCTTTCAATCCAAACTCTATGCACATATGTAGGGGGAGATAATGCTACCAAAACCGAGCTTGTGATAATTGTCCAAATTTTACTTATGAGCAAAATGATTGGACAAGTATGACAAGTTCAAAACTTTTATTATTACAATCATCTTTATGTGGATTGTCATCAATTACCAAAAAGGGGGAGATTGAAAGTCTCTAGTTTGGTTTTGGCTAATTGATGAAACCTAGGACTAACCTTTGTATCTAAGTGGATGATTTAGATAAAGGTGGTCATTGAATATGAGACATGACATTGACTCATATGACCAAAATGGTGAAGACCAAGATGAGGCTTGGCTCGATGGACCGGTTGTGAAGGTGAAGGGCTAGTCGAGGCTTCGAAGCGAAGGACCATGCGATGGTGAAGCTTGAGCAAGACTTGGCGCCGATGGACCGATGCAACGGTGAAGAGCAAGTGAAGTCAAGGTCGATGGATCGAGACGGTCATGTGATGATATGAAGTGGATCATATCATTTGGAGAAACAAAATGGGCTCAAGGCAAAGGTATAACCATAGGGCCATTTTGTTTTACACTCAAGACACCATAGAGGGTGTGAGTGGTTTAGGGTCGATAGCCGAACTATTAAGAGGGGAAGTCTTATCGGTTATCCGACGCACGGGTGCCACTAGGTGAATTCATGAAGTGCATTGCATGTAGGGCCTAGTGAGCTAACCGAAAAACCTTTGAAAATGATTGAGAAAAAGCTAACACACAAGCACATGGAGATGTACACTTGATGGTGTGGCACATTTGCAAAGGTGGCGTTGGTCGCGCTGTGGTTTGCGGGTAGAGAGGGGTTTGGGTTCCTCTCTCCCTCCCGCTGAGCGTGCGAGCGCGGGATTCAGGCGATTTCGGAGAAATGAAATGCCTATTTTCCACTACGCCGGAAGTCGGAAAAGAAACGGAGGCGAACGGAGGTCACAAAGGTGACCAGACGCTGCACCGGATGCGGTCACGGTGTGACTGGACGCGTTCGGTCAGTATAGCGCAGCAGTCAGGCGCGTGGGCTAGGGTTTGCAACCGGCGCGTCCGGTCACTCGCGGGACCGGCGCGTCTGGTCAGGTGCCCTAAGGGAACTGCAGTTCGCAAGGTCCATCGGACGCGGTGCGCGTCCGGTCACACATGATCGGACGCGTCCGGTCGTCGAGGGAGCTTACTAGACTCTAACCGGACGTTGGCACTGTCGCGTCCGGTCGTTGTCTGGAGCGCGTCCGGTCGTTGCTTCACGGGCGCGGGTGCTGTGCGCATCGGCGCGTCCGGTCGTTGCGTGGAGCGCGTCCGGTCGTTGCTTCGCGGGCGCACGGTACAGTGCGACCGGCGCGTCCGGTCGGTTGAGCAGCGCGTCCGGTCATTGCATTTGACCGTTGGCGCACAGTGACTGTTGGAGGATCTAACGGTCGCGTTTGAATTCGGTGGACACGTGGACGGCGCAGGGTGATCAGACACGGTTGAGCGCGTCCGGTCAGTTTCGACCGGCGCGTCCGGTCATCCTGAAAAAACGTTCAGTGGATTAGCAACGGCTCTATTTGTATGGGATGCTTATAAATACTCGTTGGCCGACCCTTGGGGAGGTCTCTTGGCATTTCTAACACTCTTGTGCATCCTTTGAGCTAAAGCAACTCCTCCCACTCATCTCTCTTGCTTGATTGCAAATCAAAAGTGAGATTGAGTGATCCCAAAGTGCATTGCATAGCTTGAGGGCATCTAGTGGCACTTGTGGGTGGTTTAGCCGGTGGATTTCTTGTTACTCTTGGAGAGTACCACTCCTAGCCGGCTTGGAGATTGTTGGAGGCGTTGGCAAGAGAAGGTGATTGTTCTTGGCCACCTCCGGTTGATTGTGAGAGGTTCTTGTGCTTTCCTCGGCGGGACGCCAAAAGCAACTCTAGTGGAATGCGCATGTCATTGAGTTACCTCACTTGAGAGTGGTGTCTTGTGGTGCCTTGCGGGGCGTGCCTTGAGGGGCAAGTGACTTGAGGGTCACACCGGGAAACCATCTAAGTGTTGGTCGACACAACCGGTGACGTAGCTTGTCGGTGCACAAGTGAACACCGGGTGAACAAAAATATTGTGTCTCTTGTCTCCCGGTGATTGGTCATCATATTGTGTTGTTGTCAATATTGATTGATTGTATATCATCTTGGTGATTGGCAACATCTTCTCTTCACCGTCGGTATAAGAATCACAATCCTCTCTCTTGCACTTACTTTTACTAGATTATCTTGTGTAGCTCTAGTGGTAGCTTTGCTAGTAGTGTTGTTAGCTTGTTCTCTAGTGTTAATTTAGTGACATAGCTCTTGTGTGAACTAGAGATCATAATCTACTAGACTTGTGGATAGGAGGCTTGCATCACAACCTTTGGCTAAGCAAAACTCGCTTTACGCCGTTTGTTTTTCTAACAAGTTTGCTTAGTGTCACTTGTAGAATTTTTTATAGGCTATTCACCCCCCCTCTAGCCATCTAGGACCTTACAGCTCTGCTATTAGCGTTGTGCCGATCTTTTTGATCTTGCGTGACACGAGCACGGGGTTCAAGCACAACGTAAGTAGCATCCTCGCAAATCTCCCAGACAAGCCAATCAATCCCCTGGAGATGAGCAGACATGCGAATCTTCCAGTAGGGATAATTTGTTCCATCGAAGAATGGTGGTTTGCCGAAACCACGCTCCATGTCGCCTTCGTGGATCACGGACCAATTAAGGTGGAATGATCCTTAACCAGCTTTGATACCAATTGAAGGACCAGAAACGGCGACCAGAGGGGGGCTGAATGGGAGCCTTAAATTTCTTTCGAAAACTTTGGTCCTCGGCTCGATCCACAACCCCAAAAGCAAACTCGCACAAGATGCGAGTGATACACGTGCTAACCGGTAGCAAGATATCCCACGCGAAGTGTTAGGCACGTTGGAACAGCTTCGAAAGATGCCTAAAACAATCCCTCAAAGAAACGGCAAGAAATGCCTTCTCTGCGCAGTGCCAAACTGTCCAGACTAGGGTGGCGGACTGTCCGCAGGACAGCTCTCGAACTGTCCGGGTCACCCTGGGGAACTGTCCGGCGGTACGCGCCTGATAACAACAGTCAACGGCGGACTGTCCAGCTCGAGAGGGTGGACTGTCCACAGGCAAACTCCTAGAAAACACACTGAAAAGAACATGTTCTGGACACACTTCAGCGGTGAATGGCGAACTATCCGCAGGTATAATCCTGGACTGTCTGCAGGTCAAAAACCGAAGAACACGCTGAACCGAGACAGTTCTAGACACGTCTCAAAAAAATGAACTGCGGACTGTTCGGGGTCAGGTCACGGACTGTCCGTAGTACAAAAATCAGCAGCTCTAGAAACTTGCCAGAAATTGTTCCCGAGGGCCGGATTGTCCGCGGTTTGATCCCGGACTGTCCGCGAATCGCGTTCCAGCAAGAACAGGGAGCTCCGAAAATCGCCTCCTCTCTTCGATCTTCCGATTTGTGGCCAAATCTTCACCAACTGCCATGAAACTTGGTGAGCATGATCACAAGGCAGTAGGGGAGCTACCTCTAAGATGTCATCGCCTAATTTGAAGCCAATCAACGGGAAATCGAAGGAGAACGAAAAAACACCGGTGCTTGAGACCTAGACCAAGAAATCGCCCGATCTACTTGCTCGTGAGGAATTGATGGATTTCCTTCGGTGGAAAGATTCTACTCACGTCATAGCACGAATCAAGGCAACAAAAACGAACCAAAAAGGTCTAGAAACGACGAATCGAAGGAATAACTAGAGGGGAGAGAATGAAGAACGCGAAGAACACATCATGAACTCACAAATTGATTTCTCCGCCGAACACCGGAGGACACCGGAGGATTCGGACCTCTTTCCCTCAAAGATTCATGGTTCTTACACTAATCGGTGGATTAGTGGACCTCTCTCTCACACAAGCAACTAGAGAAAGAAACCCTAAAGGAGAAAATGAAAATGGAGGAGGTGAGGGAGATGGGGGCTCCCTCGTCCTATTTAACAGAGCTATTACACATTACCAGTTTTGCCCCTGGATACAAAAGAGCCAAACCATTTAGCCAAAGGGCGTAAAGGTCCAACCCTGTGTCATCTTCATCCGACGGCCACCGCGTCTCCTCACCGGTAGCTTCGCCTCGACGCAAACTCCCCGATGCCGCCACGTGCCGTCCGTTCCTCCTCGGAACCTCCGCCCGGGTTTTGAGGCCCAAACCCGTAAACCCGCCTCCGATGGTTTTGAGGCCCAAACCATCAAACCGCTCCGTGAGTAGCGTACTCCATATGCATCCCCCGCCATTCGACACGTGTCACCTCCACGGTCAACACGGTCACTCCCATGTCTTCTCGCGCTTGTCGATGTCCCAAGTGTCAGCCACCGCGGCTAGCCACCCGGCCTCCGGGTCCCTCGGTCCAAGCCTCACGTCCGTCCTTCACCCCTCCGGTCCATCGGCACGGCACGTCCTCCTTGACCTTCACCTCGCCGTCGGCTACCGCCTTCGTGCTCCACACCTGCACAACACAAGCCAAGAGACATGCACACATAGCTTTCGCCACGGTAGGGTTAGTCACCACTCAACCTACTTCATGGATCACATTGACAATCACTCATCACAAAACGAACACACAAGGGTACTTGTCAACCTTGTGTTCACAGATCCCTGTGCCACATATTTTCATACCTGAAACTCCTCCTTTTCCTCCGTTTTGATAGTCTATTTCGACAACATTCAATAACAAGGCTGCAGTGGTCAGATTCTGTCGTTTGCACATGCCAAACTTTTATGTCCCTGAACATATCAGAAAAATCTATGTTCGCAAAGGCACGGTCTAGATGAACTTTGATGTTACGACCATCCTGCTGACGATTATCCCAAGTATATGGCAAGCCAATAAAACCAAGATATGAAAAGCCACAAGCACTCACTGCGTTTCGAAATCCATCCATCTGGCTCTCAGGGCTTGACACTCCACCGAATTGCTCCTCAGCATCCATAATCTCATTAAAATCCCCGACACAAATCCATGGGGCTGAGCTCTGGTGACTAAGAAAATGCATCAACTCCCAACTCCGATATCTTCGTTCTCTCCTTGATTCACCATAGAAGCCGGTGAACCGCCAAAACTCAGCACCCGAAAGTTGGTCCACAATCATCACGTCTATGTGAAGCTTGTCGTAACTTTGAAGCTTTACACAGACCTCATTTGTCCAGAGAAGGACCAGCCCTCCTCCCCTTCCATAGCAACCCACACCCACCCCAAAAGGTAGGCCAAGTTCTCTCCTCAAACGTTCCACGGAATCACTGAAACAACATGTTTCCGAAAGAAACACCAAAGACGGGCGATGTTGTTGTATGAAGCTACGGACTTCTTGAACTACCTCGGGCTGCCCCAGCCCCGGCAGTTCAAACTCATGAGTTGAGGGGCGCACCCCCGGCGGCTTCCAACCCTAGCTGGCGGTGCCGCCACCCCCGCCACCGCAGCCGGCGCCGGTGGCCCCCCCAATCCCGTCGCCAGCGCCCGCCTCCGCCTCCCCTTCCCCACCCGCACCACCCTCTTCCTCTCCTCCTCCTCCACCTCCGGAAGCCATCTATGTCTGGACATGGTTATCCCCTCCAGCGACGATGCCGGCGCGGGCCGCCCTGGCCACGGCTGCCGCAGCCGTGGCCTCGACGCCTGGCTCCGCCCCTCCCTCGCCTCACGCCTCCCCGCCTCCACCGCTGGGGCCATGCGCCTCTGACGCTGTCGCGACCTCTTAGCTCGTTGGGGCTGTGGATGGAGCACGCCCGCCCCTGCTGAGCATAGAGACGCCTCTATCTGGTGCTGGTGACCCCAGGTCACCCGGATCCACGGCCGACGGCGCCGCAGCGGACGAGTTGGTGACGACGATGGCTATTCCGGCGTGGTTGGCGTCCATGGGCCGCCCCGCCCCATGCTCCTCCCCTCCTCCCTCTAGCCCGGGGGCCTCCAGGTTGCCGCCGCTGCCGCCTGTGCTGGGCGCCACAGCCACAGGCGTTGGACCTCCCCTCGCCGGGGATGAGGCGAATGCCGCTAGATGCTCCCCGATGCCGGCTGCCGCGGGCTCATCGGTGGCGGTGGCCCTGGGGCCCTGTTCACCACGATGTGGCGGTCACGGCTCGGCCCCCGGGTGGGGGCTGAGCTATTTGAGCCGCCGGTCCTCATCGAGGAGGTTACGGAGAGCGAGGACGAGGAAGACGTTATCGACGAGGACAACGACGATGATGATAGTGGAGCTATGCGGCCGTTCGCCCCCTCTTCGGTTGGGGCAGGCGCCGGCCTCGATGCCTTCCTCGTCCACCCGTCTGCCCCCGCTCTGAGCCCGTCGTCCACTTTGTCCCCCAACGCCGCCCCTTTTCGCCCGCGGGTTAGCACGGTGGGATGGCCCAAGGCCCGTCGTTGGGCTGACGAGGACCTCATCGACGCCTCTGACGCGGACTCGACGCCAACCTCCACGGCGCCCTATTTGGATGCTGTTCGTCAGGGGCCGCAGCCGTTGAGGTCTTCGACGCTTTGTGCGACGCCCCTGCCGCGCACCTGGCCTCCGCCTTCGGGCTGTGGCGATGCGGCGCCGGGCCGTCGAGGTGCTAGCCGAGGGGGAAGAAGCGCCATCGGCCGTGGCCACAGTTGGTGCACGGCATGCCGCCTCGCCCAGTTCGCGGGGGTCAGCTAGCAAGTCATCGACCACCGAGGCGCATCCCGACCGATATGCACGGCAAGTGCTTCAATTGCCTCTCATCCACGCACCGAGTGGCCACCTGCAGGCTGCCCTAGAGATGTCTATGGTGCAGGGGCTTTCGTCACATCATGCGTGACTACAAGCAAGCAAGGCGCGTGGGCGATCGTGCTTCGGGCGGTCGTGCGGTGGTCCATTCCGATGGGCCGCCGGACCTTGCTGGTTCGCACGGTCTTCATGGAGCCACAACAAGCACCACCGCCCCCCACCGGTGGTCAACGGCGGCAAGGGCGAGGACGACGCAAGCGTCAGAGGCGTCACGAGAGGTCGGCAGGGTCCGTCGACGAGTTGCCCAGCGGGACGGACATCGCACAGCCGAACGACGTTGCGGCGGCAACGTGTGTCACCACCGACGGCAACGGTTGTTCGGCCGATGCCGCCCAAGCGCCGCCAGGCTCCATCATGGGGGCGCTAGCGCTGTGCCTCATGGAGCACGACCTGCTTGCGAAGGCGATGTGCACGGATGATGGTCCTCCCGCTTGGGTCGTCTCCTTCGACCCGATGCTGGAGGAGCTCCTAGCCACTGCGTTCATCATGAGCTGCTCTATTGAGGCCACCTCCCTAGGGTTCATAGAGCCACCTCCGGTGGCGGTGGTCCTCTTGCCTCAGTCGTCGGCGTAGGAGCTGGCGCAGCTCACACCTCCTCGGGTGGGTCATCCTGACGTCGAGTTTGGTGACGTGGCTGTCCCCCCGGGGTTCGTGGAGCTGCCTCCGGTGGCGGCTGCCCCCTCTCCTCAGCCGTCGGCGCAGGACTTGGCGTCGCTCACACCTCCTCAGGTGGGTCAGCCCGACGTCGAGATTGGCAACGAGACGCCCACGCCGCGCGAGGCCGCTCGGCGCCTCGCATAGTTGATGGATGAGGTGCGGGTCATGCGGGAGCCGCCCCTGATTGCCTCTCCACTGTGACAGAGGGCGAGAGCCAGGAGGCCACTATCTGTCAGGCGCAGGAGCACACGGATTGTCACCCAACCGTTGGCACACATACCGGCGTCCCGGCGAGGCGAGGTACTCCTCGAGCAGCGGTTGGGGATTGCGCCACCGGCCGCTACGGTTTCACCTGCGCCCAAGGGGATACTCGACGCCTTGCATTATGGGATCTTGTCGTCGAGCCAGGTGGAGGCCCTTGACGCGCTGTTTCCAGCGTCCGGTGACCGCCTCGGTTGTGCCGCTTGGCCCAGTTCACGGGGGTTAGCTAGCAAGTCATCAACCATCGAGGCGCATCCCGGCCGATCTGCACAGCAAGTGCTTCAACTGCCTCTCATCCATGCACCGAGTGGCCACCTGCAGGCTGCCCCAGCGATGTCTATGGTGCAGGGGCTTTCGTCACATCGCGTGTGACTGCAAGCAACCAAGCCGCGTGGCCGATCGTGCTTCGGGCGGTCATGCGGTGGTCCATTCCGATGGGCCGCCGGACCTTGCTGGTTCGCACGGTCTTCGTGGAGCCACAACAAGCACCACCGCCCCCCCACCGGTGGTCAACGGCGGTGAGGGCGGGGACGACGCAAGCGTCGGAGGCATCGCGAGAGGTCGGCAGGGTCCGTCGACGAGTTGCCCAGCGGGACGGGCATCACACAGCCGGATGGCGTTGTGGTGGCAACGTGTGTCGCCACCGACGGCAACGGTTGTTCGGCCGATGCCGCCCAAGCGTCGCCGGGCTCCACCGTGGGGGCGCCAGCGCCATGCCTCCCGGAGCATGACCCGCTTGCGGAGGCGATGTGCGCGGGCGATGGTCCTCCCGCTTGGGTCGTCTCCTTCGACCCGATGCTGGAGGAGCTCCTAGCCACCGCGTTCATCATGAGCTGCTCTGTTGAGGCCGCCCCCCTAGGGTTCGCAGAGCCACCTCCGGTGGCGGCGGTCCTCTTGCCTCAGTCATCGGCGCAGGAGCTGGCGCAGCTCACACCTCCTCGGGTGGGTCATCCCGACGTCGAGTTTGGCGACGTGGCTGTCCCCTCGGGGTTCGCGGAGCTACCTCCGGTGGCGGCTGCCCCCTCGCCTCAGCCGTCGGCGCAGGACTTGGCACCGCTCACACCTCCTCAGGTGGGTCAACCCGACATCGAGATTGGCGACGAGACGCCCACGCCGCGCGAGGCTGCTCGGCGCCTCGCACGGTTTCTGGATGAGGTGCGGGTCGTGCGGGAGCCACCCCTGATTGCCTCTCCACCACGGCAGAGGGCGAGAGCCAGGAGGCCACTGTCTGTCAGGCACAGGAGCACACGGGTTGCCGCCCAACCGTTGGCACACATACCAGTGTCCCGGCGAGGCGAGGTACTCCTCGAGCAGTGGTTGGGGATTGCGCCGCCGGCCGCTACGGTTTCACCTGCGCCCAAGGGGATACTCGACGCCTTGTGTTCTGGGATCTTGTCGTCGAGCCAGGTGGAGGCCCTTGACGCGCTGTTTCTAGCGTTCAACGGGCGGGTGTGCGAGCTCTTCGTGGAAGGACCGAATGGTGCGGCGGTGTTCGCACGTTGGTTGTTCTATTTATGTAATATCGAACCGGGGAGCAGTCTGCTTGATTGGTCCGGATGTTAGACCACCTAGCGCGCTAGATGCGTGTCGTTTGTACTGAAAACTCTCTTCTTCTTAATTGCAATGATACACAAATCTTTTGTGTATTCGAGAAAAAAAAACTCATGAGTGTCATTGTGCTCGGCGGAGGCTATCACTCGCAGTCGCCGCCGATTTTGCATTTTGGGTGTTACTCCGCTTTTGTTTCTTTAGCTTCTCAATCATACTCCCTCCGCTATTCTTCGAACTGGTATCCAGCTAGTTTACTCGGGAGTGCACCAAAACCAGCCGACACAATAGCATTTGAAACCTCTAGAGGCACATTGTGATCAGGGGTCTGTGTAGCCGGATTGGACACCTTGGATTTCCTCTTCCTCGGGTGCCTGGTTTCGTCAACCTGCATGTCCAGATGCCGGCTCGTCCCCAAGCCCTCCTCCTTCAGATTCTGTGCTGCCCCGTCAGGCTTCTTGAGCAGTGACAGGACCTCCTGATCCTCAGTTTCCCCAGCAACAGACGAGTGACGTGAGCCGTCATCATCCAAGGAAGACCGAGAATCGCCTGATTTGCTATATTGTGATCTTGGTGGTCTAGACGCCGAGGAGGCTCCACTACCAAAGGATTCAGCTGCCCCCCCCCCAAAGGTCTAGACACGTCGTCTCCTATCCTCCGGCGCCCAGAGCTGGATGTCGTAGGGTAATTTGCCAAACTCGTCACGGACAGCCGGGTTATTGCATTCAAGCTCCGAATGTCCGATGATTCCACATGCAAAACAGTAGTATGGGAGGTTTTCGTACTGAGACTGGAACCAACGCAGTTCCTCCATCTTGTTCATCCAGAGAAGCACTCCGCGACGTACTGGTTTGCCAATCTCCATGGCCACACGAGCGCGCAGGAACACCCCGCTGGCTTTCCCATCCGAGTCCACGTCCATCTTCACCACTCGACCGATCAGACTCATGGCCCGAGAACCCTCGTCTGATTCATCCATCCAAGCAGCTGAGGATGCGTACCCATATTTCCATTCGATCAAAAACGATCTCAGATGCACTGAGTTTTTCATCGTAATTCTGCAAGATAACAGCATATCTACCCACCATCCATGGCGTACCAGCCAGCGCCCGTTCCATATCGGCGCTGCATCCGAACTCCGCCACGAACAGGTTGTCTGCTTTCTCCCCGATCGCTCAGAACTTGAGGCCGACCGGGTTGCCCCATGCCGGCTTCATTGCCGAACGGACTGTGTTCATGTGAATTGGCACCGATGAAAGCACTTTGCCCACGATCGCCCATTCCACCGGAGAAGGCTCCTCTACCTCCCCGTCTTCGGTGAAGTTTGTTATGGCCTCCTCTTCCTCTATGAGATTGAGCCTTCGCAAAAGGTCCGTAACATTAGGGTTTAGGGAAACCCCATTGACCCCCTTGCTGCCACCTCCTGCAGCCGCCATGCGTCCGGATCGGAGGGCAAAACAACGTGACCTGCGCGTATACAAGGGCGCAGACACAATCAAATCCCGACCTAGGGTTCCTAAGCGGCGTTAGTCCCTAGGGGAAGTCTGTGGCCGGTGGCGCCGGAATGGCTAACCGACGGTTGGCGGAGTTCGGTACCGAGCTGCAGATCGGTGGCGGGGTGTGGGCACCGTGACTGGAGCGGTCAGCGGCGTTGCGGACCCAGATCACCGGTGGCAGCGGTCTAGATCAAGGTCGGGTTCGAAATCGGCTTCGTGGTCGCCAGGGCTCGGTCTCCGTTAATTACGGACATCGTTGGCCCCGAGAGCTATTTGGGCCAGCCTGACACCTCCATTTAGCTCAAGTTTAGAGCATCTTCAAGAGACTTTGTTGAACTCAGAGCATCTCCAAGAGTTGTTCTAAAAATAATAGCCAAATTCTATGTTTTAGCGATTATGTAAAATAGAAAACTCCTTAAAAAAGTATGTTACTCCAACAGCATAGCTAAATTTTTTGCTTTTTCAATATTTAAACTTGCCACGTTGACATACATGTGATTAAAATCTTAACCGATTGACATAATTTGTGGCTACCGTTGCTTGCATGCCTATCAGGATACCCAATAGTGCGGAGGAAGCTCGCGCATGCACGGAAAGAGAGCTCGTGGGCACAGGAATCGGAGGATGGCGAGCGACCCTGACTTGCTTTCTTTGGCCAGCGGAAAGGGTGGAATAGCACGCTTGCTAATTTAGAAACCGGGATACAATAGCTGTTGGAGCTTCACTTTTACTATCTAAACTCTAAAAATATACTTCAAAACAGGTTTAGCACATCTCTGGAGATGCTCTCACTCTCTCTATAAATCATTATTTGGAGAGCCATTTAAATAAAAATCACTCTCTATATCTTCCACCTTCCAATAGTTTTTCTATATCTTATGTGCACCCTAGAGATATTTGACTAGCGAGAAATTCGGAATAGAGAATGACAATATTTTGGGATCTATTTAAACAAGCTATTAGAGTTTATTTTTCTATCAAAATCTATATTCCTAAGGATAAAGAAGGATATATAGAGGCTCTCGAAGTTGCTCTTATTCATGACTAGCCAATCAATGGTATACATGTGTAAGATGGGAGGTTAGTTCTACTGATTCAATATATATAGCCAGCTGCTGTGTATTTAAACATATATTTATTTTAAGATATCATCTTGAGGCAGCTGCAAGATTCTACTCCAGCACATATACCAACACAAATAAAATACAAAGAACAAAACTAAAGTCGTCTCAAAGTAGACAGATAAAATATTGCTGAAACGGAATCATGAATTTTTTTTTGCATGAATCTTTGTAGAGCAAGGATAACCCCATCGTATCTGTACTTCACTAGTTATAGCCTGTTTCAATGAGGATTTCATGTCACTTTTCAACACATTCAGATTTTGGAAACCGTGCAGAAGAGTTTCATCCTCTCTACTCTCATAAAACTTTTATCATCTCTGTCTTTATTAATATGGTATCACATCAGCATAATTAATGTCCATGAAAATCTGATGAAACCCCGTTAAAACTGGCCTTAATGACGTAATAGTGACACACATCTAGAAGCCGAGGGACTGGCTTCCGCCGCTGGCCACCGAACCGAATCGCCACGTCCAGCTGCTGGGGTCACCGGTATGGTGGAGTTGAAGGCCAGGGCCATCCCATCACGTCCATAAAAAAGACTAGTGGTAACTGGTAACAACTAGCGACCAATTGGATGCGATCGAGACAGAGGTTGACATTTTGGCATGAGCAAGTTGGCAACTCGCTATCTTATGCATCACATCCAGAGAGATTGGCAACTCGCTATCTTATGCATCACATCCAGAGAGAAATCTTGGTACAAGACGTACGACCAGGAAAGTATCAGGTCTGAACTCTGAATTTAAGAAATTGATCCATGACATCCATGCATCTGATATGTGGGCTAGTTTCCAATGTCCATGGTTCCTTTCTATTCTGTATCAATCAGAATCTAAATCTGTATATGTGGATCAAGTATATTAACTATTCTTGTTTTAGTACTTCCTCATTGCAAAAGGCCAAGGTGGTATTTCGAGATCCCAAAGTCAGATTGAGAATCCTCCATATTCTGATGAAAACCCACAGTCAGCGGGGGTGGCACATGTATTACTTTAGCATTAGGCTGTTAGTTGCTACAAGTAGAAAAGAATCTTAATCTGGTAGTTGCCCTATCAAAGAGCTTGGGTGGATCCACCATAGAATCTTATAAGAAACTAAGTCCATAGCAAGTACTACAAGTTTTCCGGTTTATTATACACACATATAGTCTTCCAATAGTTCATAGTGCTCTTTTTGTTGTTCCAAGCAAGCTAAAGTCAATGCTTCCACAACAGTTATCCTGGAAATGTATATCCTGGCAAACCTCATTTAGCTTAAGACAACAAAGGTTAGAAATTTTCAGGATGATTTGATAGATAATTTGGATTCTGGAGTTGTTTAAAGAAAAGAGAAAATTGCAAGGGAGATCCCCTTGTCATTTTTCTTAATAACTAGTTTTTGGCTAGCCTAACCTTTGGCTTTTTCTTAGAGCTGTAGCAGCTAGTTTTGATATGTTCTCATGTATCCATGCTGTAAGTGAATTTCTTAAAAATTCAAAAGGCATCTATCATCCAACTGCAATCTGTTCCAACAGAATTAAAATCACCAACACTCCAACCCTTCACTCAGTAGTACTTTTGCCCTTTGAGAACCCAGAGGTCACGTGTATTCATTAGACAAAACTATAAAATGTCATCTTGCATGTATACAAATAGAGAGAGTTATTAATTGGCTTTTGTGACATACATATGCTAGGATTTATCATGTTTGTCTTGTTGCATCTAGCTATGAACCTGGGCATTGTTTTATCCAAACTCTTGAAAGTTTTCTAGCTGTTGTCCATGCATTGTTGCAATTATATACGTAGTTTCCCACCCGTGGTAAAGGATCTCCAACTGTTTATGTGGAATATTTTCATTTTGTGAAGCATTATCCCTTCGGAATTTCCATCTTGCTGAAAACCATATGCTGCCGTCCCCTTTTCTTTTTCTTTTATGCAAAGCATATGCTACTGCCTTTTGGCTGGCATAATCTTAGCTGTGATAGGTCCATAAAGCCACTTAGTTTGATTTTTTCAAATGTATCATTGGTGTGACCAATAGCTTAACATCTTAATATGCCCCTCCCATCCACTTGTGTGGTTTCCTTCATTTTAAGATGTCATTTGGACGCAAGCACCTGTTTCTAGCGAAACAACAGCGGCTAGCTCCATTTCCACCGTTTGACTAGTAGAAAGCAACAGTACAAGTAATGTGCATGACACAGAGACACGCCGGATGTGTGCAGCACGACAACAGCATCCGTCGCATTGTGTTTAGAATTTGAAATTCTGCTCCAAAAGTTCCTCGAAGAAAACGCTCTCTGTGCTAAAAGAAAAAAGGCTCATGCTTCCTGTGCGATGGCACTTGAGCTGGGTGCAGCCGTACCCAGAGCATCTCCAACATATTTCTTAAATTCACTCTTTAAATCTTTAATTAGAAACTCATTTGAATAAAAATTGCTCTCTACATATCTTTTCACTCTTTAATAGTTTCTTTATATCTTGTGCGTATTTTGAAGAACTAGACCCTCTATCCATCTTTGGCTAGCCAGAAATTAGGAATAGAACATGCCATTTGGAGATATAAGAGCATTCAGCTCTCTAAAAGACTTTGTTAAACTCATTTTCTAAATCATCATTTGAAGAGTCATTTGAATAAAAATCGATCTCTATATCTTTCCACACACTCCAATAACTTTTCTATATCTTGTTTGCTCTCTAAAGAGTCAATCCAAGCAATTCGAATAGAGGATGCCAATATTTAGAAATCTATTTAAACAAGCTATTGGAGGACAATTTTCATCAAAATCTCTATTACTAACAATAAAGAAGGATATATAGAGACTCTTGGAGTTGCTCTTAAGAGACTCTTGGAGTTGCTTTATATTCCAATACTCCCCTCAAACATAGAAATAGGAGTCGTCTATGGTGCGCATTTTGGAGAGCTAGCCTGCTTTAAATATTTGGCTAGTGAGAAATCAGAAATAGAAGATGTCATATTTGAGATATAAAGAAGCTCTTGGAGTTGTTTTATATTTTAATACTCCCCACAAACAAAGAAATAGAAGTCGTTTGCAATTATTTTATTTAACTGTGTTCACTAGGATTTGAATTTGAAACCTCTAACTATGATACTATATTGATGTGCATGCATTGATTAGTTCAACTCATACTTTCTTTGTCTCAAAATAAATCAGTCAAAATTATCTTTTTAGTTTGACCAAATTTATAGAAAATAATAATAACATCTATGATACTCCAAATAAGTATATTATGTAAATATATTTCATGATGTATTTAATGATACTAATTTAGTGTCATACATTTTGATGCTCTTCTCTATAAATTTGATTAAACTTAAGAGGGACTTGCCTGCACCGAGACGTCCGATCTGGGCGCTAGCGTCCAGACGCTGCCCGCACAGGGAGCGAGCGCACCAGTAGTGGGCCCACGCTGCCCCGAACGTCGCCCATGTCATCGGCAGCTTTCCACGTGCATCCCATGTGTAACACTCTGATCTACTTTTGAAACATCCAGATGCAACAGTTGCAATATACAAAAGAAGACAGATGAAGCAATTGAAACAAGCGTCTGAAATACTTGCGAAAACATTTGAAAAACATTTAAAAACTATTGCAAACATATGCAACATTCAAATGAAACACTTGTAAATATACATATGAAACACCTGAAAACACTTGAAACAACATATGCTTGCAACACGCATGTATTTGCAACATCCAGATCTATTTTTGCAACATCCAGATAAAACACTTGCAACATTCATCTGGAGGAGATGAAACATTTGAAACATACACTTAAAACATATGTGTATAGCCATTACAATATGTGCAACACCCCGATCTACTTTTGCAAATACATTTGAAACAAATGAAACACTTAAAACATATGCTTGCAACATGTCTAAAAATACAGCATTGCCAACGGCCACGGCCAACCTAGTGGGGAATTACGGTGGCACAGGCCTCCCCTTCCTGCCAGCGACGTGAGGTGGATGGGGGCACAGGCGCAGGCACAGGTCTCCCCAGGCGTAGGCGCAGGCCTCCCCTGCCTTCCCTTCCGTGTCGGACGAGGTGGATGAGGGCGCGGCGTTGGATGGTGGTGCGGCACGGGCGCATAGAGCAGTGAGGGAAGGGGTCGGGTGCCTTGCGGGGCGGTGAAAGGTCCTTATTTAGTTTTTGGTAATTGAGTAACAACCTAGGTGGACTTATCTGTTTAAATATGAGATACACAGGTGATTAGTCTATAGGTACACTTATGTGAGCAACTCATGCCATGATAGTGAAGATGGATTGGATTTGTTGCAAGGCTCACACATGTGATGAAGGAGCTCATTGCATATGAGACATGACATGGAGTCATGTGACTAAGGTAGAGAAGATCAAGACAAGACTTGGCTTGAAGGACCGGTTGCAAGCGTGAAGGGCAAGTTGGAAGCTTTGGAGAGATGGACCGTGTGGTGGTAAAGCTTGAGCAAGACTTGGCGCCGATGGAGGAAGGCAACGGTGAAAAGCAAGTGAGGTTAAGATCGATGAACCAACAAGGTCACGTGATGATATGAAGTGGATCATATCATTCTTGATATGGTTGGTGCATGTGTTGTATCAACATCGGAGGAGATGGAATGAAATGCACAAGGCAAATGTATAACCTATAGAGTATTTCATTTCACCGGTCACAGGTGTGTAGAGAAGTTTATGACCATGTTTAGGATAGATGGCTGTACTATCAAGAGGGGCAAACTTATTTGCATACCGGTTATCTAGTGTCACTCGAATGATCTAACTTTGCATCGTTGCTAGGATAGAGTGGCGTGGTGAATTGAGTGACTAATCCTTTGGGAAATGTCTGTGAAAAGCTAACACACGCGCACAAGTTGGTGAACACTTGGTCGTGTTGGCATATTTGCAAAAGTGAAGAAGTTGGTGAAGAAGAGGAGGCAAAACCGGGCTCGGGTTGCTGCCCTGGGGGCACCGCCACCCCCTGTCCGATGCACCGCCACCCCTGTAGCGGTGACTGGCTGGGGAGGCCGAGAGTAGCGTGTTGCCCTAGGGGGCACCGCCACCCCTAGGGCGGTGCCCACCTGGATATGGCCGAGCGTAGTAGGAGTCTGGGTGGTCACCGGAATTGACGATGTACACCGCCATTGTGAGGGTGGTGCACCGTCGGGTGATGTCCGGTGCCATTGCCGCTTTTCAGCCGAGAGCGAGGAATCGGGGCTGGTCACCGCCGTGCCTAGGACGGTGCACCGCCCTATTTTTCTGAGAACAGGGACTTCGCATGGTTGGCTTGGGTGGTCACCTAACTGTTGGAATTTGACCATTGGGAGGGGCACCGCTGTGTCCGATGTTAGGCACCATTGTGTCCAGTGCCCTCGCAGAAACCCGCAGCTTTGCTCCAACGGCTCTATTTGGCTTGGGGGCTATAAATAGAGGTGGAGCTCGGGCTTGGGCTGGTTGCTGAGCACCCTAAAACCTTGGTGGCTTGTGTAGGTGTGCTTGGATGCCCTCTAACTCACTTGTGCTTGCAAGAGTGCAATCTGATTGCGAGTGAGTGATTCTACTGCGTTGCATTGTGAGATTGCATCGAGTGGCACTAGGTGATTGAGTTGCAAGCTGGTGGTGCTTGTTACTCTTGGAGGTTGCCACCTCCAAGATGGCTTGGTGGCGTGATCTCCATCGAAGCACGCAAAGAAGATTGTGCGGTGCTCTGGAGAAGTGATTGTGAGGGGTATTGTGCTCACCCCACAGGAGCCTTGAAGAGCAACTCTAGTTGAGCGTGTCATTGAGTTACCCTCACTTGAGGGTAGATTCTTGTGGTGCCCAATGTGTGGGTTTGACGGGTGATGCCAATTAGCCACCGAACCATCAAGTGAGCGGTCGACACAACGGGGACTAGTGTGTTAGCAAGCACGTGAATCTCAGGAGAAAAATCACCGTGTCAACCTTGTTCTTCCCGTTGGTTTGCAATCCTCATACACAAGCTTGTATTTACTTTCATATATATTTATGCTTGTGTAGTTGCGCTTGTAATTAGTTAGCTTGCGTGGCTTGCTAGTTACCTTGTTGCTTGTGTAGTATAGAAGTAGCTCTTGCATGACTAATTTGGTTTGAGTAATCTTGTTAGTCACATTATTTAGTTTGTATAGCTAAGTATTTTGCGCTCTCTAATTTGGCTTTTGTAACCTTATTATTGAGCACTGCTAGTGAACTTAGGTGGCTTTGTGCTTACTAGATTGTGTAGGTGCTCCCCGGTTTGCTTGAAGTACTAGTTGCATAGGTTTGTGTGACCCTGCAAGCTAGAATTGGATAGGTGAGCACTAGCTAGCCCGGCACATTTGTTGCCTCTTTAGGATCTTTATAAGGTGCTTGTGAACTTAGATAGAGCTGTATAGTCTTGGCTAGATTGATAGTTTTTATTCCGCATTTGTTTCAGTTAGCCGGCGCGATTAAGTTTTAGAAAGGAGTATTCACCCCCCTCTAGTCTGCCATCTCGACCCTATAGACGGGCCGGCCACACGGGAGAGACGCCGAAGCAGGCGCTTCATGCTAGGGAGGGAGCGGGGATGAGACAGCGCCCTGGTATGGGACCTTGTGGCAGCGGGTCGGCCTAAGGTGCAGTGCAGCGAGGGTCTTGGAGCAACTGAGGAGGACACCACGGCTTGAGTGGGAAAATTTTCTTTTATCTTTTTTAGATTAGAGGCTGGTCCACTGACAGTGTAGGAGGGAGGCAGGTCTGGGAGCCGCGTCCGATAGGACGGATTTGTTTCTGAGCTTAAAAATAGTTTTACAAAAACAACTCTAGTAGTTCATTATAGTTTGACATGACAACTCTACATCTACATGTGTTCATTAAATATATGGGTTTAGGAAGGAGGGTATCCTATCTCAACTCACGGAATCCAAACAGTCTTCTTTGCTCGCCAATAGGATTTCTAAGATCCGAGGAGTGGATCAAGATGGCAACTGGGCGGATTCGGATCGGGCAGAGTCTCTGTGCACCCGAACCCGAAACCCAAAATCGAAACCCGAAACCACACTGAACACCGATTCGGGTGATAATCTGTCCCTAAAACCAAACCCGCGGATACCAGAAACCCGAATAGATACCCGAAACCCGCTTTGTATGGCAACATAGTAAGAGCAATAAGAACTATCTATAAACATATGCATGATATATATACACATATTCACACGTATAAACAAGAGGCAACAAATAATAAATATTTTAATGAGTCAACTTAGCATAAATTTAATAATGTAAGTAAACAAGTTATTATTAGCATATTATAAAACATGAGTTTTAATTCTAAATGATTTATTTCGGATATCCATTGGATATCCCCAGGTGGAAAACCAAACCTGAAACCGAACTTGATAGGTTTTGGGGCCCGAACGCGAAAACCTAGGTGAAAAATCATCCCCGAACCCGAATCCGAACCCGCGAAACCCGAAACCCGCTGTTACCTGACCCGAAACCGCCCGGTTGCCGGGTGGCGCTGTGGTAGTTCCACGGGCCAAGGAACGTGGCCTCCAAGGTCAGAGGTCAGAATCTTCGCTTTAGCCAGCCAAGCCCGCTTGTCCACCACGACAGCGACACCAGCCACCTCGCTCTGCTCGCCAACAAAACAAAAGTCTCGCCGCATCAGAGCACCTCCAGTGTACCGGTGAAATCGAACCGAGGGAGAAGAAAAGCGAACCGTGAACACTGGAGCACGCGAACCGTCGTTGTCAGAGTAGAAAGCGAACCACACAGACGAGTCGAACTCTCCAGCATAAAATAATCAGCGTTGTACACACATGAGAAGAGAGAGACCAAACTGAGGGATGCAGAATCTTCCGCGTGGCACTTGCATGGTGAGTGGCGGGTCCTAGAAATCGATGCTCACACTGCACACATCGAACCATCTGACACTTGCATGCTCGGTTCGCTCTGCACACTGGAGCTGCCCTCAGAGAGAAAGCCGCGACGCCCGAGAGCAGCGGCGAGGGAGCACTCCGCTGCCGTGCGCGCCGGCCGGCCTTCCACTGGATCGCTCCACCTCATGTACAAAATCTTTATTGGTTTCCACGTTGCCCCCTCGCCGTCTCCAAGCATCGCGCCCCGGCCGCCGCGCGCCGCAGACGCTTCTTGCTCCAGTCGCAGCTAGCTCTATATAAGCGCCACGTACGCGCCAAAGCATCAGCACAGCCACGTACCGGCTTGCGGCGGTGAGGGAAGAGGACACTGAGTGAGAAGCAGGCGGGCGGTGACATGGCGGAGGGGGGGTTGAAGCCCGCGGCGATGCAGGTGGAGGCCGCCGAGGCGGCGTCCAAGCCGCGGTTCAGGATGCCGGTGGACTCCGACAACAAGGCCACCGAGTTCTGGCTCTTCTCCTTCGCGAGGCCGCACATGAGCGCCTTCCACCTGTCGTGGTTCTCCTTCTTCTGCTGCTTCCTGTCCACCTTCGCCGCGCCGCCGCTGCTCCCCCTCATCCGGGACACGCTCGGGCTCACGGCCACGGACATCGGCAGCGCCGGGATCGCCTCCGTGTCCGGCGCGGTCTTCGCGCGTGTCGCCATGGGCACGGCGTGCGACCTGGTGGGGCCCCGGCTGGCGTCCGCGTCCATCATACTCCTCACCACGCCCGCCGTGTACTGCTCCGCCATCATCGACTCGCCGTCGTCCTTCCTGCTCGTGCGCTTCTTCACGGGCTTCTCGCTGGCGTCCTTCGTGTCCACGCAGTTCTGGATGAGCTCCATGTTCTCGCCCCCCAAGGTGGGGCTGGCCAACGGCGTCGCCGGCGGGTGGGGCAACCTCGGCGGCGGCGCCGTGCAACTCATCATGCCGCTCGTGTTCGAGGCCATCCGCAAGATCGGGAGCACGCCGTTCACGGCGTGGCGCGTGGCCTTCTTCATCCCGGGCCTGCTGCAGACGCTGTCGGCCATCGCCGTGCTGGCGTTCGGCCAGGACATGCCCGACGGCAACTACCGGAAGCTGCACAAGTCCGGCGACATGCACAAGGACAGCTTCGGCAACGTGCTCCGCCACGCCGTCACCAGCTACCGCGCCTGGATCCTGGCGCTCACCTACGGCTACTGCTTCGGCGTGGAGCTCGCCGTGGACAACATCATCGCGCAGTACTTCTACGACCGCTTCGGCGTCAAGCTCAGCACCGCCGGCTTCATCGCCGCCAGCTTCGGGTTGGCCAACATCATCTCCCGCCCCGGCGGCGGCCTCATGTCGGACTGGCTCTCCAGCCGGTTCGGCATGCGCGGCAGGCTGTGGGGCCTGTGGGTGGTGCAGACCATCGGGGGCGTCCTGTGCGTTGTGCTCGGCGCCGTCGACTACTCCTTCGGCGCGTCCGTGGCCGTCATGATACTCTTCTCCCTGTTCGTGCAGGCGGCCTGCGGGCTCACCTTTGGCATCGTGCCGTTCGTCTCCCGGAGGTCGCTGGGGCTCATCTCCGGCATGACCGGCGCCGGCGGCAACGTGGGCGCTGTGCTCACGCAGCTCATCTTCTTCCACGGATCCAAGTACAAGACGGAGACGGGGATCAAGTACATGGGGCTCATGATCATCGCCTGCACGCTGCCCATCGCGCTCATCTACTTCCCGCAGTGGGGCGGCATGTTCGTGGGGCCGCGGCCCGGGGCGACGGCGGAGGACTACTACAACCGGGAGTGGACAGCGCACGAGCGCGAGAAGGGGTTCAACACCGCGAGCGTACGCTTTGCGGAGAACAGCGTGCGGGAGGGGGGCCGCTCAGGGAGCCAGTCCAAGCACACTGTCCACGTCGAGTCCTCGCCGGCCGACGTGTGAAACACACACATGCGTACGCTAGTGCCCGTATACAATCAAAGGTCCCACGTCAGCATATCATATGTACTGTTCCTGAATCGTGGTGTTTATTGTGCATCCGTGTGGTAATTTCTGTGTGAAGCAAAAACCGGTGGTGAATTTCAGCAAAGCCAAAGTGATATTATAAGGGATTGTTCATTTTGCTAGGTGGTTTCAATTTTTCCTGAATCAACTTCATTCCAGGTCAAGATCCAATTGAAAAGGTCATTACTTATAGCTCAATAGAAGCGACATGAACCCAAGTATGGAATTAGGCAGATTACGAATAATAGTAATAAAAGATAAAATTTCAAACTTCTTACGATAACCAGAAATATCTGGCCTATAATTTAACAACCTCTAATCATCATCACCAATAATATATATTAAATCTATTCCTTTTAAAAGATACCTTAAATGGCAATATGAAAAATACATAAGATAACTCCTAAAGGCATCTAAATGATCCATTTCTTTCATTATGAAAACAGTTTAAAATAAACTCCTAAATTTACATCTAAATTACCCATTTTGTTCTCTCTTGTTTCTTCTTCTTTCTTAGTGTGTTTCTATTTTGCCATATTTTGATTTTTTTCATAAAATGCTGGAAATTATCCTAGAGTTTTAGTAAAATAATCAGAAACATCTAACCTTGAATTTAGTAGCAAATAATAGCCCTTAATTTATTATATTTTCTATAAATTACCCCCTCTATTATTACGACAAATACATAAAGTAACCCATAGATATGTACCCTTCAAAGCCAAGCTTTCTACTCGCAGTTCACTATCTCGCGGTCCATCGTACTCGAGCCTCTAGCTTACCCTTCACCCTTTGCACGTACATCGTAACTAAGCCATGCTTTGAGCTTCACCTCGTACAAGACTTGCACATGATAAAGCGGGAACGTTGCTTTGATGGGCTTAGGATGCCAGACTTCGAGCCTTTTCTAAAACCATACTCTATTATGGTGCCTATGTTGGAAAAACATAGAACTTAATTTTAGAAAAAAAAAATCTAAATTTGGCTTCGTATTTTTCTGAACCAACCAAAATTTTAAGATTGATTCTGATTTTAGAATTCTTAATTGCATATTTTTTCCCTTCAAAATATTTTTATAGTTTTTTAATAATGTCACCTTTCTAAACTAACAAGGTAGTCCGTTTTATATCTACTGTGACTGACTTCGATGGAGGATCGCTGGCATGGTTAACTAAAACGGTTTTCAAAACCAATCCCTATCAGGATGGCTTCGAAAGTGAGGGGTCTCAAAATTCGATACTCTAATTGGTAGAGGCAAAAAGAGACTTCAATTGTAGTTGAGTGGGCCTCCTCTATTAGTGCCATAAGTTTTATTGGCCCTCTTAATTTTATAGTTCAAGCTCCGCACACCGCAACTGGTACATCGGGACACCAAGACAAGATGTGCATTCTGGTTATTATATAATTACTTTGATTCGAGTCGTCGAGATCGGCAGGCAAACTAGCTAGGCCTAGCAGAAAGAGACCTGACTGACAAAAAAAAGATGGACTGTTGACTAGGGATTGTGCCAATTTGGCAGCCGTGAAGTACCCGAATACTGTAGCAGATAAATAAATCGAAGAAGAAGCAGGCGACTTCACCTAGCCTGCGTTGGATTAGGCCACCCAGCGGAGCGATGAAGATTAACATGGATGTTGCGTTGTCAAAAAATACTAGAAGAGCGGCAATGGTGGCAATTGCGAGGGATGGAGAAGGCACTTTCTTTGGTGCCTCAGCTCTAGTCCTGGAAGGCCTCTCGGAGGCAGAGGTGGCTGAAGCACTTGCATGTCGTGAAGGCCTCGCTCCCGCGGATGACCTAGGCCTCCAAACTGTGAGAGTGGCAACGGACTGCGCTAACACAGCAAGGAGTATCCAAGGGATTGGTTTCAGGAGCTATGGTCCTATCATCTTGGAGATCAAGAGAAGAATGGAAAGCTTCGCTATAGTTGATTTTGTGCATGAAGGGCGGCAATCGAATTTTGGTGCGCTTCAGTTAGCTAAGAGCTCTATTAGTTTAGATTTTGGTAGGCATGTGTGGCTCATCTCTCCTCCATTTGGAGTTTGTAATATAATTGGTGATCAATAAAAGGAGGGGGTTGTTTCTAAAAAAGATAAATAAAACTATTTTTTAGGGAAGATAAATAAATGTGTTGGTTCTAAAAGATCCTGACGACCCAACATAACCCACCCTCAGGCCGCCGCAACTGTGCCGACGACGTGTTCAATTCAGTAGCCCCTGGCAATTTGCTAACATACCTTCTCACGTAGATCGATAAAACATCTGAACTCTTGTCTCACCCATACACAGCGACACATCATTGGTTGAATTGATAACATAAACATTACTTTTGCTTTTGGCAGTGTTGAATTCACTCTAGTTGTTTTCTTATTTTCCTATCTTTCTCTATCAATTCAAAAATTAACTTTCTTGAATCCAAAATAATTTGCCTTTTAAACTTTAAAGTGATGCTAGCTTCAATGATACCTTAGGTGGTGTTTAAATCCAGGGGTTAAAGTTTAGGAGTGTCACATGAAGTGTTCGGACAGTAATAATTAAATAAATTACATAAGTTCTCAGTACTTCGTGAGATGAATTTATTAAGACTAATGAATCCGTCATTAGCACATGCTTACTGTAGCTTTACTGTAGTACTACATTGTCAAATCATGAACTAATTAGGCTTAAAACATTCGTCTCGCAAATTAGTTGTAATTTGTGCAATTAGTTATTTTTTAGTCTATATTTAATACTCCATACATGTGTCCAAACATCCAAAGGGATAGGTACTAAACTTTAGGGGAGGAACTAAACAAGGCTATACATACAAGGATGAAAACGGTCCGAAACGGTCGAAAAACTCCTAAATTGTTTTCTACTTTTACATTTGAAATACGAAAATGAAAGCGAAAACGGTAAAGCCGAACATAAAAACGAACGCGAACTTACGAAATATCGAGAATTCCGAAAACGAACCAATTCAAGCGGATTAATGTCAAACACGGTTGATATATGAAAACTCAATACGGAATACCGACCCGTAGGATCAAGTGCATGACTAAGTACATACATGATAAGTTCAAGTGCATATAATAATTAACAAGTGCATGATCCTTGTTTTAGGTATTTAACACAATAGCCAACACATAAATACAAGTCTAGAACAAGCAATTAGTAGCTAGCGGGATAATAAGAATTAAAATTAGATGTAGCAACTAGCATACCATTTTAGAATCTGAATTAAAATTAGATGTTATAGAAACATGAACTCGAACTGAGTTAGGATAATTTTATTAATCTTTTTGAAATAGAATAAAGTATTTTATTTTAAAGATTTATTCAGATTTTTCTTTTGAGTAACAAAGATTTATTCAGCTGAGGCAAAAACTATCAAATGATTGACTTCGCAGGTGGGGGTTAAACCGATGAGCTTAATGGGCTATGACCCAGGTGGGCTTTCGTATAGATGTTGTTGGCTTCCTGCCATTTAGCACCACCTCGTGAGGTGAAGGGAGATGAGACTGGGCTCGGTCTATAAGAGAGGGCAGTTGGCCACCAGTAGAAAGAACAAAGTTGCGTGGTGAGCAGCATGTAATTGGGCTGTATGACTTGGCCAAATTCGGTTTAAACCGAATTTTGAATTCGGAATATTTCAAATTAAAAGTAGAAAAGTAGAAAACGGTCGAAAAATGTCTAAACCGTTTTCTACTTTTACATTTGAAATATGAAACATCTGAAATGTGAAAACGAAAACAGTAAAGTCGGACAAGAAAATGCGGATTCGGTTGGATTAAATATTGAAAACGATGTGGTTCGGTTTGAAATATTTCCGTTCCGTTTTCATCCTTACATATGTAGCCTTAGCCAAGTTCAACTAGATAGTTTATTCTTACTAGCTAAATGTACGTGCGTTGAACAAAAAAAATCATACCACAATAATTTGAGTCAAACGTGAGTGTAATTGTCGGTGTTCAGAATCACTGGCCAGTAAATTTCTATTATTGCGCGTTTAGACTCGGATGGTGTGCAAATAGGACACGAAGATGTATACTGGTTCGAGCTGAATGTCCCTATGTCCAGTGGCGAGCTGCTCGTGTTACTTACACTTGGGTCTATAGTAAGGGTTACAAACGGTCAAGAGAGGGATGAGCTTCCAGGTCACTTGTAAAAGTGAAGTGGCAGTCGGTCCAAAAAAGGATCCTCCTTAGAGGTGCTCGGCCTTCCCTTTTATAGATAAAGGGAAGGACTCGTGGTACAAGAGCGAGCGAGAGAGAAAGAATAAAGAGAAAAACGATGGAGGAGATAGCCCCGGAGCTACGCCGCCCTTTCTCCCCGTAGGTGGGCCTGCGGACGACAATGGAGGCACATGCATGTTGTGGTTATGTCCGTCTCCGGCGCTATAGGCGGGCGTCGCCGTTTTGGTCATGATTCCCCTGTCCGTCACTGGTGCTACAAACGGGCGCCGCCGCTCGACCGCGCCGCCTAGTCCCTCCCTGTCATGCAATATGGCCAACCAATTTCCTTGTTTGGAGTCGCACGAGGATCGAGCCGCACAGTGTCAGTCCGTCTGGCACTGTTGGAGACATGGGTGCCTAGATATAGCCTGTTGCAGCCGCTGGTCACATCGAGGTGCCCCGCCCCCCTCTAGCGTTAGGGGCATGGTCTGGGGCCCACCACCTGCGTTCGTGGCGGTTGAGGGCGGCGGGGGCCCTCGCAGGAGCCCGTGCCCAAGGCCGACCCCGTGGCCCCTAGGTTGGGCAGGGCTGTTCCGCTCCCAAGGGGTTGGGCGAGACGGACCCCGTGCTCCCAGGGTCGGACGAGGCAGAGCTTTCCCCTGGGGGTCGGGCGTAGCTAGGCCCGTGCCCAAGGGGTAAGGTGAGGCGGAGCCCCCACTCTTGGGGTCGGTTGGGGCGGAGTTCCGCACTGAAGGGCTTAGCCAAGTTCGTGATTACATTCCTGATCTACCAAAAGGCTAGTTCTTAGCGTCGTCTTCGGACGTGGGGATCATTGATACCTGACAATAATGTTCACCACATTCCATTTGTAGTCTTTTTATTTGCGACTACATTCCATTTGTAGTCAATCATCAATATTACACGAGTTTTTACGAAGAATGAGCAATATGAGTCAAGTTTTGATGCGAACAAATATAAGTATCGAGTCTTAATAGTACAATGAAATTGTAGTACATATAATCATTGTTCTAAGATAATCATTAATTAGACCATGGTGGCAGCGACAGAATCGATCTGCACCACCACGATGAGAAATACCTGGGAGTCGTATTAAGCAGGGTAGAGATGGGTCTGCTAAAAAAAAAAGCAGGGTAGAGGTGGGAGTTTGGTGGATTTGCAGTTCTTTGTCGAAATGTGCCGAATTTTGCCGAATCCACCGTTAAAACTCTGGCAGACGTCGCTAGTACGCGGTGAAACAAGTGTAGAGTTTTCTAGTAGCAGAAAATTAACAACACAAGAGTTCATTCTCAAAAAAACCATTTTCTTTGTTAGATGCCTCTTTCGTCAATAGCAGCCAATGTTCCTCTTCCTGCTCTACCTACCTACCCAAACCTGTCCTAATAATCCTAAAAAGTGTCTCTTGTGTGTGTGAAGCAAGAACATGATGTTACATGTCAATCTATGTTTTTATCCTTTCTATTAAGTTTAAAAGCTATAAATTATTTTATTGTGACCATGCATATGGCGTGCTCGCCAGTGCCGACAAGTGCCGAATGACATGTGTCGTTGGTGTAGATGCAGAGCCGTCCTCGATGACGTCTGGACTCGTCCTCGGTGCGATGGTGTTGTCGATGTAGATGCGGAACTGTTATCAATGGCATCCGGGCTTGCCTCCTTGATGTGGCAGCATCGTTAGTGTAGGAGCCATTGCTGATGTTGTCTATGGTTGTCTCTACGTCGCCCGGTGCAGTGACGTTGTTGGTGTAGGCGTGGAGCCGTTATCGATGGTGTCGGGGCTCGCTTTCTTAGTGGGGCGATAGGTTGCTGATGGCATCCGTAATCGTCTCGACGTCACCAGGATCCAACGCAGTCTTGTCATCTCAAGCCGGTAAGTGTGGCCGACTCTAGACGATGCAGCGAACACTGTTACCGATGAGCATGGTCGGCCAGAGTCCATGGCACGCGTCGTCCACCTTGCTTCTCGCCTCTTATCCAAATGAGCATGGTCCCTCGGCACAGCAACAGGACCTCGTTGTGTGTAGACCAGAGATGAACATCCGTGGCAGCATCCCTGCTAAAGGTCGGCGGAGCCTATGGACGCGTGTCGCTCCCGTCCTGACATCTCTACATGCTTGTTAGTCGTCGGTGTGGCCGTGTCGTGGAGGTAGACGGCTAGGATGCAGGCATCGCGACCGGGACGTGCTGGCGAAGCCTGGCCACGATGCAGTCGTCAACGCAGCTACCATGTCGTGGATGCAGAGACATTGGGTCTTCTCAATAGGTCATGGCGGTGTGGTGTGCCATGGTGAGTATGAGGGTGCCGGGCTTACATGCATGCAGCGCGACGACCATATATATGTTCCTACCTCGGGACGACGTGCCTTCGTCCTTTTGTGACTGCTTGGATGATGTTTCGTCCTCTGTTTCATTGCGTCGTGATGCTGAGGGGCTGCCGCTGAGTGGCGGAGGCAAGGATATTTTCTAGGTGTGGCAGATACCTTTCGTTATGTATTTGCTCTTCTTAGGTGGTGCTATTTTTTATATTGATTCGTCGTACAATTGTACTCAGATGTGAGACTCGTAGCCGTGTGTCATATCCTACGCCTGGCTACCGCGTTAGCGCCGAGTCGCCGGCAGCGTCGCCGCCCGCCTCTGCACCGGCCCCGGCTATCGCTCCGACATCGAGTTGCTGCCTTTGCACTTGACGTACCACCGTTTTTGGATTGTGATCGGTTTAGGTCTTTAGGAAACAGAACCGTCGGAGATTGAAGACTGGAGCAGCCGATCGGCCAAGAAGACCAACGAGTACGATACTAGTGGCTTCCTTCCGTGGACTGTGGGCTTTTGAGGTAGGCCCAAGAGCATCACTGCGTCAGACCAACTAGCCACCAAACATGAGACAGCAGCCAGTCATTAAATCTATCAGTATTGTATTGTAATTCACTCATATACACATAATATACTAGTCTTTTGTATAAATTTTAGGTATGGCGGCCGCCGAACCTTGCCAGACAGTTGTCTGCGCCCATGGCGCTGCTAGCTTCTCGACACAGCCGTCCTGATCACGATCTCCACCGCGTGCGCATATTTTGCACGTGTAGATCTTCTACTGGCACCTCTGCGTAGCGGTGGCTGCCTTCCTAGTCCGCCTCCTTCCGTTCCTGGCGCCATCTTGTAGCGGTGGCTGCCTTCTTAGTCCGCCTCCTTCCATTCTTGGTATTGGCGGCGCGAGTTGGCTGCTCGACCTCTCTCCTTGATAGATCAACGCGCATACAAAGGCTGCCTCCAACTCCTCTCCATGTTTAGGTCAGAACTTAGAAGCTTTCCATGCATGCGACACGGCTCCCCTGGCGGTGCCGTGTCCCTCCAATGCCCCTGCTTGAGGATATCGTCTTCTCATCCCGGATCTCCCCGGCCTCCGTGTACTGGCTGACATGCACGCGTTAAGGCTGGCCAGAGCCGGTACCCAGGGCGCGCGTCCGTCCTTCCATGCAGCCCTGTCCCCTTGCTCGTGAGGGCTTGGGGTCTCTTTTATAGGCTAGCGCCCCGCGCTGCGCTGGAATCGAGCGCCGCCGCCAAGCCATCGCAAGATATCCGAGCAATCTGTTATCTAGTAGTGATCTTGTCTGGAGATGAACTCAGCTATATATATTATAGGTAATAGATAATAGATATATAGATATTTATAGGATAGGAAATAAACACAAAAGAAATGGAAAAAGAGATAAGAACTTTGAAGTTGCTAACTGATGAAAAGGAAAAAAATAAAAGGAAAAGTACCCTATGGACGGACAGGAAAAACACAAAGCAAAAGAACAAAAATGGACAAAACAGGAAACGGAAACGGATTGGATGCCATGACCTTAAAAAAAAACTTTTTCTGAGAACTATTTGAGAAGTCCTACATCTGTTGTTATATATATAACATGAGAGATATAGAGAGGCGAACCGAAACAATTTCCATATTCACAGAGTTGGGTCAGAGGAGGCCGTACCAAAAAAAAAAGGGTACCAAAAAATAGACTAAAATTTTGCCTATATATATATATATATATAAACTAGCAAATATGTCCGTGCGTTGCAACGAGATGCATAACATGTTGCATGGTGTTCGCATGCTCGTGCCAATAAAAATGAGGTAGCTATTTTTATTTGACTTATTTGGACTTGGCCTAACCATATATCAATAAATTCCAAGGTAATAAATGCTAGTGTAATTAGTAATTAATCATGTGTCGAAAATTAACAGGATATTGACTTAATTTGAAAAGATAACTATTTATATGTATCTATTGTGAGTTTAAAAATGTATAAAAGGCAAGACACACACTTTTATGCGTGTCACCATACGAACAGGCTCCAACAGCTAGGCCATCACATTAGTCGTGCGCCGTCGATAAACACATATATTCGTGTGTTACGAGAAAACGTACTCAGTGGTTATTCACCTTTTTGTGTGCCATGTATATTCTCGATCTAGATAGTATGCCCATCCAGATGATGCATACCAGATATGTTCAGTATAAAAAAATAATAAACCATATATGCACAAAGGAGCGGTGGAATTAAACTACTCCTGTGCATACAGCATACCACCGGCCGTGCCAATACTAAATGGACTTTCCTGATATGGATACAGCATACCACCAGTAGCGAGCAAACCCAAAGCCAATACTATCGCGCAATTAGTTATTAATCATGTGTGGAAAATTAACAGGATATTGATTTAATTTAAAATGATAACTATTTGTATGTACCTATTGTGAGTTTAAAAATGTGTAGAAGGCAAGACACACACTTTTATGTGTGTCACGATACGAACAGGCTTCAACAGCTAGGCCATCACATTAGTCGTGCGCCATCGATAAACACATATATTCGTGTGTTACAAGAAAACGTATTCAGTGGTTATTCACCTTTTTGTGTACCATGTATCTTCTCGATCTAGATAGTATGCCCATCCAGATGATGCATACTAGACATGTTTAGTATAAAAAAATAATAAACCATATATGCACAAAGGATTTTGTACTTGATGGATCCGTAGATCAATAAGAATGTATAATAAGAATAGTGTCATATTTTTCCTGAATGCAACAGAGAAAAAAGAAAAAGCAATAGTGAAGTAATTTTACCTAGATGCAATTCTCTTTTTAGGTTTTCAAGGCCATCTATCCCACCTCTTGTACATACATCTTGATGGGCATCAATCCTGACATCTCCGTGATGTAGAATATCGGCTTCTGTCAGCCGCGCTCGCCCCGGGGTGGCAAATCCAGGTGCGGGTCCAGCAGGGGACGCAGCGGCGGAGCAGGCTCGCCGCAGGCGCTGGCCTCATCTCGCAGCACGGGTTGCGGCCTCACTCGCTGTCACTGGTTGCAGGCTTCATCATATGGTTCAATGTTGACATCCATGATTTCGATGGAAATTGGAGGATTGTTGTCCATTGTTTTTTTATTCAGGTTGTTTTGGGTTCTCTCTAGGTCCGTATTTGTTTTTATTTTATAGTTGCAGGATAGTTGTATGCAGTCCTACTTTTTATTTTTATTTTATAGTTGTAGAATAGTTGTATGCAGTCCTACTTGGATAAGGACCATAGTCCTAAATCAATATGTACCCGGACTGCCGGAGTGGAAAAAAAGGCTAAAATGAATTCAAAACTGACCATGGCTTACTGTTCATGTCTGACCACGGCTTACTGAAATCAACCTGTGTGGCCCTGTCCGTTTGATTAAGGAATCAACCCACGTAGCTCCCTTCAACTCACATGAGAAAAGAGAAAGAAAAAAAAGTTAGATAGAGAACCAACGCACGGACAGGAAAAAAAATAAACGAATTGGAAAAGGATACGTGGAGGGAACTTCCACAGAAAGGAAACTTCTACGGAAAAACACAACTCACGTAGCTCCCTCCAACTCACATGAGAAAAGAGAAAGAAAAAAATCAGGTAGAGAACCAATGCAATTTTCAGAAGTCTCTTTAGATTTAGACTAGACTGGAGGACAATCCGGACTGGAATAGAACCCAGAGTGGAAGAAAAAGAGGTGGAAAAAAATCTTGATGGAAATTTTGCCTCTTTATTATTATATAGATATAGATATAGATTCCTACAAAAGGGTCCAAGGGTCCAGCCTAAGAGATGCTACCGGCAAGATGTCTTCTTTTTTTTCTTTTGATGTCTATATAAGTGCCTGTTTGAATTCACTATCTGATAGTGGTTAGCTAGATAGCTCATATCTAATATTAGTTAGCTAATTATTATCTACCTATTAGCTGAAGGTTGTACACGGACATGCATGGTTGGTCAAACAACTCACGTACATGTAGCTCTCTTTTAGAGAGATTAATTTGCTTTTGTTTAGCTCATATATAGTATATGTGCATGCATTTACTTTGCATGTATTTTGATATAAAATATAAATGGGCTTAATTAGCAAGTTATTTTGTCCAAAGAATCATCATGGGCTTGGAAATCTAGGCAAGCAACATGCGTCAGAGGCACTCGATGGGCCATGCATTAGTCACTAGAAAATCTTGCGGGCCTCGCGCGCCCTACCAGCCGGAATGTAGAGAATTTTTCTAATCAAGTGGTATCACAGGTCTTTTTTTTATGATTATATAGATAATTATCACCATTCATGCATTCACATCATAAATCTGAGATCCACTAATTATCACCATCCATGCATACACAAACCATTCACAAACAATACATCTGAGATCCACTACTGTAGAACCAACCATCCAATTGGCATTCTTCAGTACTCACTCAAGTGTCGCCATATCACAAATTACAATGAACCAAAAGATATATATACAGGCCGAAAGAAATAAACTCTTGTTGCATCTCTAAAGAATAACTATTGGCCTTGTTCGGCTGGCTGGCTACCAGCCAGCCAGCAGTGTTTTTCTCTCACATCATTTCAGCACCGGCCAGCAGCCACCAGTCAGCTAGCAGTATTTTTCTCTCACAATAAATCAGCACCAGCCACCAGCCGCCAGCCAGCCGAACGAGGCCATTGTCTCTACATGTCCGAGCTTAAGGCATGATTTGACAGTTCGGTGCATTGTCCAAACCATTTGGACTGCAGAGTGCAGACTCCAACAACTCATTCAGAGTCATCCGTGTCAGTACCCTAAGAAATTAGCAATTAACAAAACAATGTGTTCACGGTGCACCTTACTGTAATATCAAATGGGATTGTTATGACAGCACCACACCAGCTGTGGTACTTGATAAGAAATTATGACGACAACAACCAAGTTATGAGAAATAGAAACGATCGTAGAAGTAAAATCAACTGAAAAGACACAAATATGCAACCTAACAGTAAACTGCTGACATAAAGGTATAATGCACATATAGAAATAGAAACGATTGTAGAATGCAAAAACCTTTGGAATACACTTTTCTAACCTCCAGTTCGCGATACACATGATTAGTTAGAAGGTAATTTCATTGGAAACTTCAAATCAGGTATCGTGCCTTACCCTGAGCCTCATGCTGTCATGCATGGTTGGTGCCCTTGGGGGAATGTCCACCCCGTCCTATAATTAAGGTCTGTCAAGTATCAAGATAAGCAGTCAGTTGGGTTCAATTTGTTACTCTTATTCCGAATTAACAAAACACTGAATATCAGAAGTCAGAGTAAACCATCTAATGAAGATAATTGATCTATGGCGAAGCTTCCCAAACTGTAATACTATGCTTCTAATGATAATATTATTTGAGTCTTTATTACAAAACAAGACAGAAGATGTGGTTGGTTCCAAGAAAGAAAAAAAGCATTCTCACTGTCAAATTAAAGTAATGCCTGAGAGTTTCATACTCAAGTCTAAAAGCCATGTCAGACCCACATCTCGTTGAGATATCAGCAAGCAGCTTAAATTGTTGAAATAAGCTGTGAAAAAAAACAAGGAAAAAAATGCAAAGGTCATGACTAATGCCGCAACGATCGAGATAATCATGAATCAGATAGGTCCAGGGAGGATACTAAATGGATAGGATCTGATCTAGATCCGATTAGACCTGGGTGTCGAGATGAGATTCAGGAAGCACAAGGGGGTGGTTATGTACCAATGTTTAGCAACCTGTTCTTGCCGGCATTATCGAGGCCGAAGATCTTTGCTTCCTTGCTCCACGAGTATAAGCACCGGCTAGTGAGGAGGAATGGGAGGAGATCTGGAGCTCAGCTGTCTGACATTACCGTGTCGAAGTTGCTTGCCTTAGATCCGCACCGAGGACCCGCCGCATAAAAGCCCCCTCCGCCATCAAGAGGCTGGCGTCACGAGCGGCGGGCAAAGACGCCGTTGAGGAAGATCCCCTCTGCTCGATCTGCGCACAAGCGATCTCGCACGGCTCCCGGCATTCCTCTGTACCGGTGTGTCCGCCGAGCTTGCACGGCTCCCCGTGGTCGAGCGACGGCAGCGCCAAGCATGAGCCGAGCATCAACAAGTGACGGCGGCGAAGAGGGTTCCAGTGTTGCGGACCTGAGGGGTGGGGGCTTGCGGGTTGCGGCTGGGGTAGTCCGCAAAATTCGTTGCGGGCGTCTTTTTGTAAAAAGTGATGGAAGTCTCAAATATTCTCAAAATATATTTTACAGTAGCGAGCTGCGTGTAACATATCTAAGACAACCGCAGTGGATACTCTAAAACGATACTCTAAAGCTTTAGAGTATGAATATAGAGTAAAAACTATTGCACTGGGTACTCTAAAATGATACTCTATTCTTTCTCTCACTCTATATTTAGAATAGTACTGTGCTTACTCTATACTCTACAGTGGCGGACCCCACTAGCTAAACAAAGGAAAAAATGATATAACTCACAAACCAAAAATCCAAATTAAATTTCGATTTCACCATTAAATTCGTCTCAATAAATCCTTCAAAACTAGATCACACATGGATATATTTAGATAAAGTGACAAGTGGGTCCCACAGTGGATAGAGTGAATAGAGAAGGATATAGAGGATGGATGGGTGCGGGAGAATTGAGTATAGAGGAGAGAATCTTGCTGACTAGGACGTATAGAGGATGAATATAGAGGTCCATGAGTGCGGGTAGTCTAAATGTGCATGAACTAAATTGTATTGCGGGTTGATTTCACAGATGTGAAGCTGTTTTTTTGCAAAAGCGTGAAGACACGCGTCGACCTGCCCAGGCCTAACCGTACGCGCGGAATGCGGCAGTGCGAGCATTCGGGAGCCATCTTTAAGAAACCTGATTTACTTGATCCCATTTAATGCTAATTTACTGTCACTTGCCCTGAACCAGTGCGGTAAGTTTTTATATTTTTATTTAAGAATTGCACGGTACAACACAGACGTCTACAACACGCCCTCTTGCTAATCTTGTTTTTGTTTTTATTTTATTTTTTAAAAAAAGGTTAGCCTTCTCGATCACGCTCGTTTGGACCATGCAAGTCACATGACGCAACAAATCAACATGAACTACGGTAAGATTGGACGCTAGCTAACATTTTTCTTCAGGAAACCTTCTGCTAGAAACTGAAGTGTTTCTGGCAGGAACGCGGCCGGGGAGAGGGGAGGGAAAGTGAGCCAACGTGATGGGAAGGGAGATCTCGGCAGGACAAGGAAATAGGTGGTTTTGTTTCGTCTGCTCGGTTGGCTTTCGTCAGGTGGGGACGCGGGGAGGCGTTGGCGCTTGCGGTAGAGCGGGCCGAGGGTTAGCGTACCCTCACAGACAGGTGGTGAGTTGGTATCGTGGGGTCTACAGACCAGTGGGAGGTTTGGGTGGGCGGTATGGTGGTTGGTTGTGGGATGGTGGGATGAGTTTTATTTATTCTGGGAACGTGTGATGAGCTGGAAAAGGAAAAACGAATCGGTTTGAATTCGAGGCTTCCTTAGTTAGAAAAAAGATAAAGAATAAAATAAAATAGAAGTGGGCCTTCGTAGGGTCGAGATGGCAGACTAGAGGGGGGTAAATAGTCCTTTCTAAAATTAATCGCATTGTCTAATCGAAACAAATACAGAATTAAACCTATCGGTCTAGCCAAGACTACACCCCTTTATCTAAGTTTACAAGCACCTTATAAATATCCTAATTAGGCAACAAAGATGCTGGTCTAGGTAGATCTCACCTAATTAATTCTAGAGTAAGGTCACACAAACCTATGCAACTATTACTTCAAGCACGGATGAGCTCCTACACAACTATTATGCAAAAGCACAAAGTCTAAGCTCACCAGCAATGCTCAATAACAAGGCAAATAATGCCTAATTAGAGAGCGCAAATTACTTAACTACACAAACTAAGCAAAGTGACTAACAATGTTACTCGAACCAAATTAGCCATGCAAAGGAGCTACTTCTATGCTACATAAGTAAGAAGGTAACTAACAAGCTACACAAGCTAACTAATTACAGAGCAACTACACAAGCGTAATGTATATGCTTATGTAACGGTAAGCCTGGGCAAAATACCCGATACCGATTACCCATACCCGAATTACCCAAACCCGGACCTGAATTACCCAAACCCGACGTACCCGATCCCAAATTCGGATAGCGATTTTGATTACTCGAAATTAGTTTGGGTAATTCGGGTAATATCCCCCGGTACCCAAACTACCCGAACTACCCAAAGATTTATTTTTATCTTTGTATTTATCATATGTTGTTAGTTGAACACTTTCACTTGTCACTTTATTAGAATATAATTCTATCTATTTGAACAAGTGACTGTAATATATTATTCTCTGTAAATTACTGTTGAAATTCTATACAAATTGCTGCTAAAATTATGTATAGATCGCTACTGAAATTTAGTGTAGTTTGTTGTTTTCCGTAAATTTGGGTATATCGGGTAATACCCGAACCCGAATCCGAATTATCGGGTACCCGAATTTGCGGGTAGTGTTTTTTCGAGGCAAAAATCGGGTAGCAGTTTTCATTACCCGAATTACCCGACCAAAAAAATCGGGTAAGCCGAACGCCTAGGCTTATGTAACGGGGATGCAAACTAACGGGAAGACAAGTATGACACGGCGATTTTTCTTCCGAGATTCACGTGCTTGCCAACATGCTAGTCCCCGTTGTGTCGATCGCTCACTTGGTGGTTCGGCGGCTAATTGGCATCACCCGCTAAGCCCACACGTTGGGCACCGCAAGAACCTACCCACAAGTGAGGGTAGCTCAATGACACGCTCTACTAGAGTTTCTCTTCGCAGCTCCGCAGGGTGAGCACAATCCCCCTTACAATCACTTCTCTGGAGCATCGCATAATCTTCTTTGCGAGCTTCGACGAAGACCACCACCAAGCATCTAGGAGGTGGCAACCTCCAAGAGTAACAAGCACCATCGGCTTGCAACTTGATCATCTAGTGTCACTCGATGCACTCTCATGATGCAATCGCACTAGAATCGCACTCACACTCAATCGGATTATCACTATCAAGCGTATATGAGTTAGAGGGCTCCCAAGCACACCTACACAAGCTACCAAGGCTTAAGGGTGCTCAGCAACCAGCCCAAGGCCGAGCTCCACCTCTATTTATAGCCTCTAAGACAAATAGAGCTGTTGGAGCAAAGCTGCTGGTTTCTGCGAGGGCATCAGACACGGCGGTGCACCTCCCAACGGTCAAATTCCAACAGCTAGCCGTTGGTCACAGGGGTGGCAGTGGCACCGCCCTAGGGGTGGCGGTGACCACCCTGGCCAACCCTGTGAAGACCCCAGCCTCTGGAAAAACAGGGCAGTGCACTGCCATCACTATGGCGGTGACCATGGCACTGACCCCCTGTGACAAGTCCAAACTCGCCAGCCTCGAGTAAAAAAGAGGTGGTGCCACGAGGGTGCCCAGACAGCCCCTGGCGGTGCCATCACCCTCCCAACGGCGGTGTACACCGGTCATGCCGGTGACCAACCCTGCTATGGCTGCTCTCGGCCAAGTCTAGGTGGGCACCGCCCTAGGGGTGGCGGTGCCACCGGACATGGCACGACGGTGCCAGCCCCAACTCTTCCTCCTCGGTCAAGGCCAGGTGGGCACCACCCTAGGGGTGGCGGTGCCACGCAGGCAGCATCCCGAGCCCGGTTTTGCCTCCTTTCTTCACCTTTCGACTTCACCTTTGCAAATATGCCAACACCACCAAGTATTCACCAACTTATGCATGTGTGTTAGCATTTCACAAACATTTCCCATAGGATTAGTCACTCAATTCCCCACGCCACTCGATCCTAACACGTACGCAAAGTTAGATTGTTCAAGTGGCACTAGATGACCGATATGCAAACAAGTTTGCCCCTCTTGATAGTACGACTATCTATCCTAAACTCGGTCATAAACTTCTCTACACACCTATGACCGGTGAAATGAAATGCCCTATAGGTTATACCTTTGCCTTATGCATTCCATTCCATCTCCTCCTATATTGATGCAACACATACACCAACCATATCACGAATGATATGATCCACTTCATATCATCACGTGACATTGTTGGTTCATCGATCTTGACCTTACTTGCTTTTCACTAGTACCTTCATCCATCAGCGCCAAGTCTTGCCCAAGCTTCACCGCCACGCGGTCCTTCTCTCTAAAGCCTTCAACTTGCCCTTCACGCTTGCAACCGGTTCATCAAGCCAAGTCTTGTCTTGATCTTCTCCACCTTAGTCACATGACTCCATGTCATGTCTCATATGCAATGAGCTCGTTCCTCACATGTGTGAGCTTTGCAACATTTCCAAGCCATTTCATCTCCATGGCATGTATTGCTCACACACATGTACCTGTGGACTAATCACCTGTGTATTACACTTAAACACATATTAATCCACTTAGGTTGTCACTCAATTACCAAAACCAAACAAGGACCTTTCAGCCTTGCTCTGTGCTCTAGGCACCCTGTGGTGTACCATGAGAATGACCAATAGCACGCTTCCTTTTCGCTGGTTGGTTTTTGTAACGACAACAAAAGTGATGATAGCTTAGGTGCAACGCCATTGTAGCACTCATTAGGAAGTGTGCTTGTGGAGCATACTATTTGGACACTGACAGCACACATTCATAGTGAATCTACCATATACCCTTGTTTTCGTATACCATTTACTAAGCCCATAGAAGGCCAGTCGCCGAATTCTCCTGTCCCAATGATTTAGCACCAATGGCCACCAGATTGTGATACAAGGTGGTTCTTGATCCGTCCAGTCCTTAATTCTTTCCCCTCGAAAGGCGCTGAAATATCTAGGCTCACCTGTCATCTCCCTTCGTCCTGACCCTTCCCCTCCGCCGCTCACGAACCCGCACCAACGTCGCCCCTACAGGCCCAATCCTGCTGGTGGGCGCGAGGCCCCCGGCGACAGCAGATCCACGTACCACAATCTCTTCCTTGCTCCGAGCTCCATCTCTGCCTCCTCTGGTCTCCCTCACTTTCTGTTCGTCGCTCCCAGCATCAAGGACAATCCCCCAGGTGCATCTCTTCTTCAAAATAAATCGCCTTGTGTCTGAAAGGTCCTTGTTTGGTTTTGGTAATTGAGTGACAACCCTAGGTGGACTAATATGTGTTTGAGTGAGATACACAGGTGATTAGTCCACAGGTACATGTGTGTGAGCAATACATTCCATGACGGTGAAGATAGCTTGAACTTGTTGCAAGGCTCACACATGTGATGAAGGAGCTCATTGCACATGAGACATGACATTGAGTCATATGATCAAGGTAGAGAAGATCATGACATGACTTGTCTCGATGGACCGGTTGCAAGTGTGAAGGGCAAGTTGAGTGATGACTTGACGCCGATAGACCGAAGCAACGATGAAGAGCAAGTGAAGTCAAGATTGATGAACCAATATGGTCACATGATGATATGGAGTAGATCGTATCATTGTTGATCTTGTTGGTGCATGTGTTGCATCGACATTAGAGGAGATTGAGTGGAATACATAAGGCAAAGGTATAACCTATAGAGCATTTCATTGCACCGGTCATAGGTATGTAGAGAAGTTTATGATCGGGTTTAAGATAAATGGTCGTACTATCAAGAGGGGCAAACTTGTTTGCATATCGGTCATCTAGTGCCACTCGAGTGATCTAACTTTGCATCGTTACTAGGATCGAGTGGCGTGGCAAGTTGAGTGGCTAATCCTTTGGAAAAATGATTGTGAAATGCTAATACACATGCACATGGTGGTGTACACTTGGTGGTGTTGGCACATTTGCAAAAGAGAAGAAGTTTGAGTTGAAAAGGAGATTTTCAGGCGTGACCGGACACTAATGAAATAGTGACCGAACGCTACTGAAATAGCGATCGGATGCTATTGCAACATGCGACCGGACGCGCCTGTGCAACTGTTCACAGAAAGGCAACACACGCAATTGGGTGACTCGACGCAGGGTGAGTCCGGTTAGTGATGACCTGACGTGTCCGATCATCAAAATACCTCTGTTGACATTTCTTAGCGTCACTACCAAGAATAGAATTTGAATTCTATCCCCAGCAACGGTGCCAAAAATGCTTGTTGGTATTTATTAACTTGACACTTGTTTTGGATAGTCACTTGCTATTTACCTACACTTCTAGCTATTGTACTAGGTTGTCATCCCCAGTGTAGGAATAAAATATTTCTGAATGGATCTAGATGAATGGCATGTTTTGGCGCCTACTCCCAGTGTAGTAGTGGTGTCTATATGGGTGGTGTGTAAGTGATCTTGATTTTAAAAGTATGACAAAGCTCTCATAAGGTATTAACAAAGCTTGACTAAACTCAGTGCAAATGCAAGCAGTAATGATGTGTGACTTTCTTAGTCTAGCATTCATGTATGGTTGTGGTAGGAATTCAAGCTCTATCATACAAGGAACTCATCATGTTATATTTTTTAGAGTTTTCGAAAAGTAAATCTCCAGAATTTAGTGTCACTTAGAACAAGATAAACAATAGCTCAGACCTTTTTATATCATGTCCGTCAGTTACCTAGACTTAGCTTAAGCATACTCCCACAGATTTCAAGTTCAGAGTGAATCTTTAAGTCAAACCAATTTCATTTAATCTTTGAGAGAGCTCTAGGTTGAAAACTAGACACTTAGAGCAACTATCCATCATGTCTTTTGTGAGCATCTTCAAAGTTCTCTTTATTTTAAGAACAAGAATTTAGAGCAAACTTATGTACACACTCTTTTTTATTTGATTTTTATTTTTTCATTTATTTTTTAATATGCAAAAGATAAATTAACTAAAAAAATAAATAAAAAGAAATACTTATCTTGATATATGGGGATACCTTCCTCCAAGCTGCATGTTGTTGTCGGTGTTCAGTACGACGGTCGGAACTGAGGATGGCCAAAGAGCCTATCCCAGTTGTGGTTCTATTGGATCTTGTTCTGCTAGATCTTAGAGAAAGTTTGTCCAGCCTGGTCTTGCCATTGCTGCTGTTGGTGAAGTGTATGCTGTACGGCGGCTTGGTTTCCTTCAATGCCTCTGAGTCTGGTGCGAATCTCCTGCCTCTCCATTTGTTGTTCATGGTACCCTTGTCTAGAGAAAGACGTACGGCTGGGCTGGAAGTGGTGGCCTCCAAAAGACACCTCCTGTGTATCAACAGAGTGACATCCACTACTTTGGCAGTAATGGTCGAAATAACCTTGCTGCCACTGGGCACTTGCTCCTTGCTGCCAGGAACCGTTAGAGCGCTGGGCGTGGCTTGCTCCCATGGACTGTGTACAACTTAGAAACCTCAAGAGGATCCTGTATGGTCAAAAGTTTGATAGGCAGTGTAGGCAAGACCCTGTGGAGCAGTGTTTGTACGGTAGTAGCGTGTCGGTGGCCCTCGGTCTATTCTCGCAGAAGCACTTCTTCCTACAGCTGCACTAGACGACAACACAATCAAAGAGTTCGTGGCGTATAAACCAAGACCCAGGTTAGGTAACGGGATCTCAGTTGTACGACCATGATAAATCAAGATAATACTGGTATTTTTCCCCCTTCACCATTTGACCTTGCCGAAAGTAATCAATAGTTATATATGGCCACCCCCTAGGAATGTACTCTACCAAAGAAATTTCCATTAGTCCAAGTTTATTAGCAATTCGAGTAACCAAAGAAGAACACTCGATCTCGCCCTTTCATTTGAAAATTCCTGACCAATGGACTATCATGAATTACACGGGTGACACACTTCTACATTTAATCATGGCAAACATCAATTTCAAGTCTTCTATCCTAACAGTACGGGTGTCTTCCCTGGGAAAAATGGTCATCCCCAACCACTTATGCATAAAACACAAGGTAGGTAACTGAATAGAATTAGTACGACGGTGGTCACAGACATCTTCATCGAAAATTTCTTTCTAGAATTAGATCCTCTCAAACTCCGGCATAATAGAATCTACATCTATGACACAATCATCTCGAAAACCAAGATGTTGACTAAGTTCTTTCCATGTGAGGGAGAATTATTTTGTAAACATTATAAAGGTTACTCCAGTATTAAAGAGTTGGAGGGTGCACAAAAATGCTGCAGTAAGCAATTTGCAACCTGGCTCCTCTATAGTCTAGAAATTCTCCCACCCTATTTCATGGAAAATAAGCGGGAACTCAGTGTCCATACCAGACTCTTTCATGAGGCGAGGATCATAGACGCTCGTGAGGGTGAAGGTACGATCCTTCAATGCCGTGCACTTTGATCTCTCTCCTCCCCTCAGCTTCATGTTCTTTTCCTCCATTAGGATGTTCATGGGGTTGTTGACGGAGATGGTGAAGATTGAGCCGGCAAAGAGTCGATGTTCATTTTGGTTCCTACTGAAGAGTTACTCCGGAGTGATTGGGATGATCCTGAGTAGGAAATCTTCCTCCAGAAACCACTCATCTTGCAAAAACTTAGTGGACAACAAAAACTTGTGGAGAGGATTAGCGAAAAAAATTAGTAATCAGCTATCCATGAAGTCAGTCGCCCGGGGGTTAGTTGTCCGAGAAATTTTCTAGTGATTATTCTAGATGAAAGTTGGACAGTACCTCCCTACAAAATTTTAATCTTCTCTTAATTCTTTGACAACTCCTTTACTGATGATGTTGCTCTCTACTTACTCTCAAGATTTCACTCCCAAACTTCCACAACGCTCCACTCCTTCACTCCTCTTCTTTTACCTTCTCACTCTTTCTCTACTTAGCTCTAATGATCTCGAAATCTGCACTATGAAATTCTGAGCGTAGGCAATGGGATGAGGAGTGTTGTGAAGAGAAGTGAGCATGGGAGGCTGGTATTATAGGAGGAGGTGAAAGGGGGTCGGCCGACCTAGGGTGGGGTCGGTCAACCCCACCTTGGGCCACTCGTGCGGTGCCCGCTCCTGGTGCCTTCTTGCATGAATTCTCAGCAAAATTTGGTTCTGATGTGATTGCAGAGTGATGGGAGCATCAGGAACGAGAACATGGGTGTGTCGAGTATATTAAAAGGTAAAATACTTATGACATGTGGGTCCCAAGTGTGGGTCCGGTAGACCTATATTTTCTATGTATATACCATGCAAAAATACTACTTTTATGAAACTATAAAAAATGAGAAGATGAATGATGGTATTTTTGTATTTTCTACCTCCACGGTAAATATTTCTTACGGGGTTTTTACACGCCATAAAAATTATTCACATGGGGACAAAGAATTTTACTATGCTATGATGAGAATTTTTATTTTATTTTTCTAATGCAAGTGATGAAAGTAAATATGCAATGCAAAAAGTAAATATGGGTAAATACCGAGTTACCTCCCGACGAGGGTCCGGTGATTTAAGTCCGTCGAACCGGACTTCTCCACTGTTTATTCTTTGGGTGCTGTTGGCATCTCTTAGCATCGCTTAAGTTAAATTGTCATCCCTAACACGACACTAGAGATGTGGTTGTACTTATGATCATGACACTTACATAAAATATAGAATAAAGGTTATCCGCAAGCGCACAGATAAAAATGCATCCGTTGTAGCATTTCACCCAGGAATGTTCCAGGTATCGTTATTTATACTTTACCACTAGGAATGGACATGAAATATAAAGGATATAGGCTATAACTTTTACACTCACATGTGATAAGAGAGTAACTAGATCACTATCTTTACTCAGAACAGAGATTCAATCATATGATAAAGATAATAAGATAAATAGTTCAAGATCATCCTATAAAGGTCCTAGAGCATTCCCAAGCGTTGATTAGAACAAGAGATTAGAGACTAATTCCTAGTTATTCTAATTATAAGTCATAGTATACATTTATTAGTGCAATTACATCTAGCAGTCATTGTATCAATTATATTATATCTTCACACAAGAGACATTTTTAAGGTGAATTAAGAACAAATCGTAATCTAGCCTTGAAACCAGGTCTTATTAGGCCTATATTCGGGGAGTGGACTACAGAGGACTCAATTGGAATATCACACCCATGATCTACCACTTGATGTTCTGGAATATAGGGTGCATCTACAGGTAAACAACGTATAAGCACCACGCTTACACAATGTCGACCACTCACCCTCTGATCACAAGAATGAGCGCTATATGAACATGTGCTTGAATATAAATATAATCTAACTATGCTAGATATAGAATCAAAGTAGATAATGATCATTATAACTAAGAATATATAATCGATTAAGAATAAAGTCATATCAAGTAGAACAATATGATCAACTAGAATAAGAACTAGAAGAACAATAAGAACTAGACTATGAACACGATGAACTAGACGAACTAGACGAACAAATAGAACAAATAGATCAATCATGTTGATACAAGAGAGAAGTTCAAGGCTTTACCGAGCCTCCTCGCGACATGATCCGGAATCCAAGCGAAGCTTGCCTCCTCTAATTCTATTATATCTAGCTATGCCCTAGGTTTGGTGGAGCTCTAAGGTTATCCTTTCGAGGGACACCTCTTGCTATGATTATGATTGATTGAATATGGAGGGGGGTCTAGGGTCTAGTTATATAGTCCAGACGGATGAACCGCGGCCCTCAGATCAAACCGACATAGATCAATGGTGGAGACGCGTAGTAGAGTTCGGTTGGAACGTGTTGCGTGAAAGAGAACGTGATTGGTATCTCTGACAGGCTGGCCAGCCTAGGGGTGGGGCCAGCCGGCCCCCCTGGTGATGTATCTCCTCCCGCTTCGTTCTGGTGTCTTGTAATGTCTTCCATGTCCTTCCCGTGCCAAGGTTCGGTTCGTTTGCGTAATTAATCGTATCATTATAGGTTTCTCCTCATCCCAGATCCTGTTTTAATCCCTGAAATATAATAATTCATAGAGCTATGGAATTCTGCCAGTTTAGTCCCTGAAACTTATGGTGGTGATAGTTCTAGGATGTTCTAGAGACTTCCCAAGTTGTATTCCACCAAAGATGTGATATCTTTCTCTCTGGAACTCCAAATATAGCAAGTGCTATGTTCGTTTCGATTGTCTCGACGAGCTCTTTGCAATGGTGCACTCTGTTTCATCACTTGAGATACTTTTATATGATGAAATATTGAATATCCTATAAAACAAGTGAGAACACCAACACTCGTGGAACTCGTTAGAATCAAACCCTACAACTATGCTTTATAAGTTTTTATATCAAATTAGGCATTAGTTGATGGTCTATAGTTGACATTAAGGATTGTCAACAGGTGCATCATCTGATCCCAGAGATGGTAGTCCTGATGATTGATTCTCCTCTTCTTGCCATACCATGTTTGCAGTAGAATTGAGCTCCGATCTTAGCTTGCAAGCGAACCGTTCTTCCTTTCCATTTATGTTGAATCTGATTTCGCCTACACCGACATCAATGTGAGCATTGGCGGTGCTCAAGAAGGGTCTCCCAAGGATGAGTGACACTTTTGAGTCTAGTTGCATGTCCATTACCACGAAGTCTACTGGCACAAAGAAACCTCTTATCTTTATCGGAATGTTTTCAGCAATTCCCATAGGGTAGCGAATTGATTGATCAGCCAATTATATGCACATTGATGTTGGCTCCAGTGTTGAATAACTGAGGTTGTCAAAGACCGCCTTGGGCATCACACTGACACTTGCTCCAAGGTCACACAGTGCATTGTTGAAGTGTTGATCTCCGATCGAGCAGTCTATAGTGGGACATCCAGGATCCTTCTTCTTTGTAGGTGATATGTTGAAGATGGCCGCACTACATTCTTCTGTCAGCTTAATCACCTCAGTGGTGGGCAGTGGTCTCTTCTTGTTCAAAATGTCTCTGAGGTACTTTGCATAGGTAGGGACCTGTATAGCATCTAGCAGAGGTATATTGATATATAATTTCTGAATGACCTCTATAAACTTACCAAACTACTTATCTGTTTGGATTCTTCGATTTCTGTGTGGGAATGGTAAGAAGTTGGTGTCATTAAAATCTTGTCTCATTCCTTGATCTTGTGACTCTTGTGGGACAACTTCTTCCACTTCATCATCTTTCTTTTCTTCTAGTACTGCAGGTACTGCCAGCGTCCTTCCTGTACCTTTTGGATATGGGGGATCTCAGGTAGACTTACCACCTCTCGTGGTTATAGCATTGACCTGCTCATGGTTAGTGGAAAAAGGTAGTGCAACAGACAACTGTGCTATTTGTGATTCTATATTTTTGTTATAGACAAGTTGATCTTTATGGTAGAAGAAAGACTATCCATTTTAATATTTATGTTTTTCAGAATTTTATCATTAGCAGCAAGCTTTTTAGCAATATTATCATTAATCTTAGCTTGCTCTAGAATCAATTCTCTCAAGGATGGTTGTTTGGAGTAATTACCTGGGTACTTACCTTGGTAGTTGGATCGTTGTTGATTCCATCCTTGCTTCTGTTGTAGTGGAGCAGAAGTATTGATGACAGTGTTTATGTCTTCTTAGGATTTAGGGAATTCCACTCCTAAGTATTCTCTACATATGTTTTGAGCATTGAAGGCATCTTGAATAGCCTGACGATCTCTATTGTAATTGTCTCATTATTCGAGCCAATTCAACAATATGTCCATCTTAGTTGACAGTGCACATAATTCCTCTGGTGCCTCTTCACTCTGGTGACAGTGTTGAATGTTGTCTTTGGACTAGCTTTGGTTTTTAGCTATCTTTTTCATAAGAACTTCAGCTTTTCCAAGAGTGAGTGACAGAAATGATCCTCCAGCAGTGGCATCTAGTTGTTCACGAGCCCTCTGAATTAATCCATGATAGAAGCCTTGCATGAGCAACCACTCTTCCATTCCATGATGGAGATAATCTGAAATATATTCTTAGAAACATCTTATGCTTCTGGAATGGTTTCTCATTTCTACTGTTGGAAGTTTGAAATATTTCCTCTTAAGGCATTGGTCTTGCCTACAGGGAAGAACTTTTCTAGAAAGGCCTTCGAACACTTTGCCCGTGTGTTGATGTTATCTTTGTTGGTGTAGAACCATTGCTTCACTTTTCCCACTAGGGAGAATGGAAACATGCGAAGTAGTATGATGTCTTGAGCAACATTCTTGATGACAACTGTGCTATTAATTTTTAGAAAATTCTAAAGATGAGCACTAACATCTTCATGTGCCTTTCCACTGAATGGTGTAGCTTGCACCATGTTACTGAGGCTTGGCTTGAGCTCAAACTCAAGGTTATTGGTATTGAGTGTTAGTCCAGTGTGGATGTTCGCAGTGCTTGGAGCAGAGAACTCACGCAGTGTCTTCTCAGCCATAGCCTCAAAAACTGATGTTGAACTTCTTCTTGATTGATTTAATTCTAATGAATGGAGTTTGGTGAATCACAACCAACCCTGCAATACCCTGTATATGATATAAACAAAAATAAACAAGGGTAAGCCTATAAAAGCAGAGGTACTAGTTATGATTTCATCAATAAGTATGCATTTGATCATTCTCTCTATAGCCTTTATTGCCCCTCCCCGGCAACGGCATCAAAAAAATGCTTGTTGACATTTCTTAGTGTCACTACCAAGAATAGAATTTGAATTCTATCCCTGGCAACGGCGCCAAAAATGCTTGTTGACATTTCTTAGCGTCGCTACCAAGAATAAAATTTGAATTCTATCCCCGGCAATGGCGTCAAAAATATTTGTTGGTATTTATTAACTTGACACTTGTTTTGGATAGTCACTTACTATTTACCTACACTTTTAGCTATTGTACGAGGTTGTCATCCCCAGTGATGGAGCTAGAAATATTTGTTGGCACTACCTTGCATTACTACTGAGCAGTTATCTTATCATTTTATGTGACTAGAAAGAATATAAAGATATGAATGAAAAGTAATCCGCAAGCGTACAGATAATTATACCATTATAGTATTTTACCGAGAGTATTCCAAGTATCGTTATTTATATTTTTTACCACAGGAAGGAGCTAAGGGGTTGGCTAGAGATGATGAACAAATGTACATTACTTATGATGGAATCAATCACATAGCACATACTCAAACAGGGGTAAGTCAGTAATGATAAATGATAAGTATAAATATTGATAACATCCAGAGATAGAAATAGACTACTCATAAGTTAGTAAGACTACATAGGAGATTAGTTAAGAGATTAGATTCTTATGTAGTTTTTTATTTACTAAGTCTTTCATACACTCTAGCATATATACTCTCACATATAGTATAATGACTCTTTATCTATGCATAAGGAACATTACTAAGGAAAATCAAGAACAGAGTAAGACTTCCTTCACAACCAGGTTCTACTTGTTCTACATACGGGGAGTGGATTACAAAGGACTCAACAGGAGTGTCACTTCCGCGATCTACCATATGACCTGGCATATAGAGTGCATCCGTAGGCAAACAATATCTAAGCACCATGCTTACATAATGTTGACCACTTAACTCACTCGAGTATTGAATTAAGCGCTTTGCGATCTTATGCATAAACTCATTATCAATCATGACTATATCAAATATGCTACTAGAGTAAACTAGAAACATAATAAACAGAAACATAGTATTGAAATAGAATAAAGTCATAACAAGAGGGATACAATGGCTATACCAGCCTCTAGTTGACGATGAATCTAGAATCCTGAGCAGGAGCCCGAACTCTACGAAAACCTTGCTAGATAGCCTATACTAGAACTTTGAGTAGCTAATCTATTTCTCTGGTGGAGAAGAGATCCTCCTGATCTTCTGGCTCCTTGGCTTAATGGCTTCTCTTCCCAGGGGGTAGGGCTTGTTTATATAGGCCAGTGGGATGAACCAAGGCCCTCGAATCAAATCGACTTCAATTAACGGCGAAGATGCAAATCCTAAAGCGGTGGAGGAACCGACGTAGAAGGCCATGGGTCGGTCGACCTAGTCTCTTCTAGATGGGCCCCCTTCAGTGGGTCGTCTTCTCGTGTCTTCTAGACTCTTCTCAACTTGGTTTCACGGTGTAATATGCTTTTTAGCCCGACGTCCTTGATATCTTGCCTCCCTTTCCTGAAAAACCCCTGTAGAAACATAAATTCACCAAAACCTGTGGAATTCTATTAGTTTTAACCCTAATTCTATGTTGAAGGTTAATATATGCCCTTTTTCATGTTTTATTGACGGTTCAAAGTGAACAATAAATACCGTCAACACTCTCTAGAACTCTCTGGATCGCACCAGACGCTGATGCAACAATGACCAGATGCTACTACAACAATGACCGGACGCTACTACAATGAGAGGACCATTGGGCACCAACGATCGAATTCAAACAAGTCTATGACCGGACGCTACTGCAACAATGATCGGACGCTACTGCATCTTCAATCGGACGCTACTACAACTTGCATCGCAGGCTATTGCAATAATGCACCTTACGCATCCGGTCATCCCGATCAGCAAGTCCGGTCCGTGCGCAAAAATTAGGATGAAGGGGGTAACGGCTATTTTATCCCTTAGGGCTATAAAAGGAGTGTGTGGCTATCCTTAAAACATGCTTAGCACCCTTGGGACTTAATGTCCATGCTTGGGGAGTGCTAGGAGAGCCTCTAACTCACTTGTGCACATAGTGGTTGCATCCGATTACGAGTGAGTGTGATTCTAGTGCGATTGCATTGTGAGGTTGCATCGAGTGGCACTAGGTGATCATGTTGCAAGCCGATGGTGCTTGTTACTCTTGGAGGTTGCCACCTTCTAGATAGCTTGGTGGCTTGCGACTCCGTTGAATCACGCGAGAAGATTGTGCGGTGCTCCGGAGGAGGATTTGTGAGGGGGATTGTGCTCACCCCGTGGGGATCACGAAGAGCAACTCTTGTTGAGCGTGTCATTGAGCTATCCTCACTTTCGGGGGTAGGTTCTTACAGTGCCTGATGTGCAGACTTAGCAGGTGATGCCAAATAGCCACCGAACCATCAAGTGAGCGGTCGACACAACGGGGACGTAGCTTGGTGACAACCAAGTGAACCTTGGGAGAAAATCACCGTGTCAACATTGTCTTCATCATCTTCTCGGTGGTTTGCATTCCGTGAAACACAAGCTTGTATTACTTTCTTTTACATTGTGCTTGTGTAGTTGCTCTTGTGACTAGTTTAGCTTTAGTAGCTTGCTAGTTGCCTTTTTACTTGTGTAGCATAGAAGTAGCTCTCTTGCGTGGCTAATTTGGTTTTAGTAACCTTGTTAGTTACATTGCTTAGTTTATGTAGCTAAGTAATTTACGCTCTATAATTCGACTTGTGTAGCCTTGTTATTGAGCATTGTTAGTGAGCTTAGGTGACTTGGTGCTTTTGCATCACTAGTTGTGTAGGAGCTTCCGTGGTTGTGTGAAGTACTAGTTGCATAGGTTTGTGATCTTGCAAGCTAGATTGGTTAGGTGAGCTCTAGCTAGCCCGGCACCTTTGTTGACTAATTAGGATCTTTTTAAGGTGCTTACAAACTTAGATAGAGGGGTGTAGTCTTGGTTAGATCGATAGTTTTAATTCTGCACTTGTATTGGTTAGCTGGCGTGATTAAGTTTTAGAAAAGACTATTCACCCCCCTCTAGTCTGCCATCTCGACCCTACAGCGTTGCTCTTCCATACTACGGTGGCCCGATGCCGTCGCGCGCTACCACGGCAGCCCTGGCACAGGAAAACCCTAGCGGTGCAACCTGGTCGTCGGCGCGCGTATGGCCTCCGGCGTGACTAGATCTAGGTACTTCCGCCTCTCCCTTGCTGGCACCTTCATGTCCGTGAGGTCACCGTCACCCACGCCACCGCCATCACAACATGGCAAAGGATGATGCCCGTTCTCTCAATCTCTCCTGGCCTGCGTCCTTCGCCAGTTTTCTCACCCTTTGTCCCCTATTAATCACTGAATCCTAATGTGTACACTTCTTTATATGTTCTAGATAAGAAATGAACACAACATTTTGAATTCTATCTATTATTAGTATTTATTAAGGACTATGTCTTTGTGGTTACCTATCTTTGTGGTTACCTATCATAGGCAGAAAGATTTTATCTATATTTATTTCTTATTTACAGCTAGGTCTTCAATAGTTATCTTTCATAGCCACAATGATCTACTTGGATTTCACTAGAGCATTACTTTGTTGTCGCACCCACTGCTGCGCAATGGCAACGGCGCCAGAAATGCTTGTTGGTATTTGTTAACTTGTCACTTATTTTAGAAGACACCTATTGATTATCTACGTACTAAGTTGTCATCTCCAGTGATGGTGCCAGAAATGCTTGTTGGCACTACTTAGCCTTACTACTAAACAGTTGTCATATTATTTCATGTGGCTAGGAAGAATATATAATATGAATGAAAAGGATTCTGCAAGTAGACAGATAATTATACTATTGTAGCACTTCACCCGAGAGTATTCCAGGTATCGTTATTTATATTTTACCACAGGGAAGGTGTAGCGTTGGACATGTACTAATAACTTATAACATTGATGGAGAAATAAACCATAACCAATCACTCTACTCATAACAGGGGTAAGTCACAAGATAAAATGTATATATGATAAGCATCGATCAAGTATAATGATAAATCACTCAGAGCACTCCTATCTATAGCATTAGCATGATCAGGTAGAACATTAGAGGAATAATTTCTAAGTCATTCTTAATTACAAGTCAAAGCATATATTGATTAGTGCAATTACACCTAGTAGTCATTGCTAAGATCACCTTTATATCTATGCATAAGGGGCATTACTTAGGGAAGTTTAAGAATAGAGCTTGCCCTTCCTTCGTAATCGGGCCCTACTTCTATGACCTATATTTGGGGAGTGGACTACAAAGGACTTAATGATAGTGTCACACCCACGATCTACCACATGACCCGGAATATAGAGCAGGTAGATATCATATAAGCACCACGCTTACATGATCTCGACCACCTACCCTGTGTGCATTGGGGTAAGCGCTATACGAACTTATGCATAAACACAATGATAAACTAGCTATACTAAGTATATAATCAAAGTAGACGACGAACATTGCAACCTTAAACATGAATAAGATGAATATGAATGTCATACAATTGTACCTAAGCATATAAAAGTAATGGAGATACAAAAGAGAGTGGGGTATAAGAATTATACCGAACCACGCTCTTGACAACGTCGGGAATCCAAGCGAAGATCTGCTTGCCTCCCTCTAGACCTAACCTAACTAGCTATGTCCTAGAAACTAAAGGAGCTCTAAGGATGATTAGGGTTTATGTCTTCTCAAATGACTTGATGCCTCAGGGGGGGCTGGGGTCTGCTTATATAGCCTAGAGCTTGCAACGTGAGCCCTTGGATCAAACCAACTTAAGGAACGATTTAGATGCATCCTAAGAGTCGGTGGAAAACTGCCATAGCAAGGAGGAGGCCGATAGGTGGACCTAGGGGCCGAGCGGCCTGTAGGTGGGGCCGGCCAGCCCCACATGTCTGTGTCTGGCCTCCTCCCTCGGTGGAGAGCCTCCTGAAGTCCTCTAGAACCTTCCCACGTTGGTTTCGCGGTGGAATTGCATAATTAACCCTGACATATAGGTCCTCCTTGACGGTTTTCTGGATATACCCTATAGAAATCACAGATTCACCAAAACTCGTGGAATTCGTTAGTTTAAGTCCTTAGACCTATGTTGGTGATTTCAAATGTGCCCTTTTACATGTTATGTTGACGGTTTATAATGATTGTTAACTACCGTCAACAGAGATCCTATCCTATTGTGTTGCATATTGCTTTATATATATGTTCTCATGTCTCTTATCCTTTGCATATTCCTAAGAATACTCTCTTCATAATTTAGGGGGCCACTTATTTTCAAGGTCTTATTAGTATGAATTCATTAGTTATATGAGATGAACCTCCTATGACTCAAAGGTATTGTCAATGTATCAAACTGCAGGTCCTACCTAGCAATACTTGGAATCCACTTGGGAGTGTTCACCCGCTTTAGCTTACCTAGGAAATCTATTTTCTCTTTTTTTGAAAAGTTGTTTCACTAATAAATTCTAACAATTACCGAGCTACTATTGTTGTTGTCATTTCATATTCCTACTCTACATTGTATTCCTCAGTAGGTGAATTTGATACTGACAGCTACTTATGTTATATGATCTTTACAGGATGCCCTACAGGTAATATGGGAGTTGACATATTTCTTCAATCCCTGTTTCCACCAAAGGGTAGGCTTTATTTTATTTATACCAGCTCACATACTACCATCCTTCTCTGAAGTTTACAGTGCAGGTGACAGAAACTTTTCATTCTTGCCAGATTATCTTAATGCCTAACTCAAAATACATGTCTACAATTTTAAAAAATGCATTGGAAGTATGAAACTTTGCTCCTCTAATCTGAGCTATTATTGTTGTCATTTCATATTCATACTCCACATTATATTCCTCACTACGTGAATTTGATACTAACAGCTACTTATGTTATATGATCTTTACAGGATGTCCTATAGATAATACGGAAGCTGAAAGATTTCTTCAAACCTTGTTTCCACCAAAGGGAAGGTTTTATTTTATTCATACCAGGCTAGATACTGCTAACATTGCACCCTTTCTCTGAAGTTTACAGTGTAGGTAACACAAACTTTTCATTCTTGCTAGATTATCTTCATGCCTAACTCAAAATGCATCTATGCAATTTAGAAAAAAATGCATTGGAAGTATGAAACTCTGCTCCTCTAATCTCTTTATATGGCCACGTGCACGTTTTGTTTATAATTGTTGATCCCTTCCACATGGCTTGCTTCATGAGATCTGACAGTTTCAAACTGTTGGTAAGCAGTTATGTTATTTATTACCTTATTCTGTACCTGCTCCACTTTTGAGGTGTGCCTTCAGAATATGGCCAATAGTGGATTAGATTGCATAGATCTTAATACATACCTGCTCATTTTGTTTCACGGTGCTATAGTTACCTTAATTTCATATAAATTGTTCTTTTATTTTGTAAACGAGTAGCACATTGGTTACCTACGTGCCCACTGAAGTTTTGCTGTACCATAGCAGGCCAATAAAAAATGCAGTGACATGCATAAACATTCCATGTTGTAGCTCACGTCTCATATCCTCTATTATTTCTTTCTCTATTCATCCATTTGCACTCACCCCAACTAGATTGATCGTTTGTGTTATTTCTTTATGATAGATATGTCGCGATTACGAGCTGCTGCTGAAACACACAAGAAACTAAACATTGTTCTAGCTTTTGGAATATATACTCATGGAAATACAGGAGATAGTTGGAATTATTGTTGGTATTTTTCCGTCTTATATGTGTAGCCTAGAAAAATATTGTTTTTCTTGTAATAACTGAAATATATTGTTTTTGCACCGAATAGCTCACAGATTGTTAGTTGTTCTTGTCAATGCTTTTCCTGCATCTATACATGCTATCGAATCTCAAATAAGCTCATATGTGCAATGCATAAAATATATTAAAAATTTTAGTACCTGTACATTCATAGATTCTTTGACCTACATATTGTTGCATGCATGCCTGATTACTGTTTCTCCTAAAAATATATATATCTTTGGCCTGATTATTGTTGCCCATTAGTTATTCAGTGCTTATTTTTCACTGTGTGATTTGCATTGTTTGTGAAATTTACAACGGATTTCTACGTTACCGGTGCCTTCTCATGCTACTAGCCCGCACAGCTGCGCGGGGTTCTTACTAGTTTTATACTATATATGTGTCGAATGTCTATTATTAGTCATTCATCAATTAATCTGCAAAGGGTTGGTTGCCCGAGATTTTACCATCTATATAAGCTTTCTTCTTGGCCAAGAAGGGGCTTATGACAAGCACAGAACATCATACCGTGTGAAATTCTTGAGAAAAGTATAGCACGGTGCAATTTACGGTGTGCGCGTAGCAGCGTTGAAAAGCCGGAGCCTTCACCAGTTCATGCATTCTAACACCAGGGGCGTGCAAGTGCGCAACCAACGTGGCCACTTGTCGATGAGTAGGCAAGAGGCAAGGCATATAGTCAGCCAACCACGGGCGCAAGCACCAGGTCACGGCTGCCATGCATATGGTTGGTCCCATCGCCGAGCTCCACGTGGCACCAACAAAGTTGTATGTGGCTATATGGTCCCGTTTGGCACGGCTCCACTTCACTCGTGAAGCCATTTTTTTTTGCTTCAGCTCCACAAACAGCTCTATTGGTGGAGCTGGAGCCGTTTTGATAAATCGTTTAGCAAAATAGCTCCACATATAGAGTTCCTTAAAATATGCTCAAACATAACACCATGCAGGATGAGGTGGAGCCTGGAGAAGCCACTATTTTTTTGCACCTTCCCACCCCAAAGCTATGTGAGAGCACGTTTTTAGGGGCTTCGTCGATGGAGTCGTTTCATTTTACCCCATTTGGTAGAAAACGGCTCCAAGCGGCTCCTGAAGCTGCTGGAAAAGCCCTGCCAAATGACGATCGACAACTGGTTTAGGCCTTGTTCGGTTGCATATCATTTATTCCTGACTAGGAATGATTCCCGGCATGGATCGAGTCAATCCATGCCCGTCACTTGATCCATGGGCCGGTTTTATTTCTGCAAGGTTTTATTCCCTTTCCACCAAAAGTCTTGTTCACTAGGTATGGAATCAATCCATTAGCTAAGCTAATTGCAATAAAATAGACTCAACAAAAGATTGGGATTTGTTCCACACCTCTCGACTCATGGATTGATTCCCGACCTAAATTGGGTAGGAAAGGCCGAGATGGACCGGGTTTCAAACCATGGTGGACTTAACCGAACACTCATTCCCACGTAGGCATGGATTGCTTCCCAGCTAGAACGATTCCAAGCCATTCCATGCCGTTCCCGGTCGAAACGAACAAGGCCTTAGCGGGTGAGGTTCCATTTTCCTGAGCCAAGTCTACGAGAAGTCTTAAACTGAAGCTCATTGAACGCTTGCCTGCATGATCTTGCATTCTTGCTATATCATGCAGCTTCCTCTTTTGACAGTTAATGGTAGGTAGGATTTGGGAAACTATTGGTGTGATGATTTTTTTATCGGTACTGGTGTGATGATTTTGTTTGGTTGTCGAGAAAAGCTCATGAACAAGGCGGACTAGATTATCATGGATCACTTGTTGATTCGGTCCGTGAATGGGGATGGCCCAAACCAAACATGGGCCCAAATGGTCGCCGCGTATAGGCCGTTGCGGGTATGAAAATGATACGGATATTTTCCAACCATATTCGAGTCCGAATCTGTTTAGAGGGGTTCAGATCTGTTTGTATCCGAGTTCGGATATTCAACATCCGATACCGTATCCGTATCCGAATACTCAAATCACATATTTATGATATTGATATCCAATTATATACTATCCGACATGACTGACGCTATCCTTATTTGAATCCGAATCCAACCAGAAATATAAAAAACAAATATAACATCAAGTCTATCTGTATCGAATCCGTTTTCATCCCTCAGCAAGGGGGCGCCACTTTTTAAACGGACGCGGGATCCATCGTCGATTCCAAGTACCAACCCGCCGCAGCCCGTCCGACTGACGCCTCCCACGATCGCCAAAGCCCCAAGCAAACATGGCGTTGCGACCAGCGACCATCCGCCTCTCCCCTGCTGCCGCCGGCGTGACTTCCCGACCCACCACGCGTAGGAGCGCCGCCAGTGCCCTCCGCTTCGTCCCGGATGGCTCTTGCAGGCAAGCAAGGAAGCTGCGATTGTGCTGTGCTCCGGAGGACGACGAGTGGTGGGCGACGCCGGTGCGGCCGGAGGATCTGGTGGAGCCGACGGGGCAGGGCGCGGAGGAGGTGATCGCTATAGGGGACGCTCTGGTCGGGGACCCTCTCCGGCCCGTCTGGCTCGCCTTCCAGGAGATCGCGGCCACCGGCGGAAACATCTTCCGCTGCCGCTGCTTCCACGCCGGCGTAATGTCAGGTTACCGGCTCAACCGCATACTCAAATCGATCAATTTTCTTTAAATTGTAGTTGAAGAATTTCTTCGGTTGCGTTGTTAATATGTACGCGTGTCTCGTTTAACCTGTCTGAACACTTCTGTGGTTTCTAGGATATATCTTGTTCAGATATATATATCTTATCTTTCTTTCTGGTTCAGCAAAACTCATCTTGCCTGGACAAAGTCTTGTGATATTACGATAGTACACCTTACTACCTGCAGCTCTTACTTCTGTATGGACTGTCACCAAACATGCCTGTTACTCACCACCGGGGCAATATCTTCCTTTCTTTCCTGAAAGTAACTGATGCATTATGACACGTAATTTGCTGAAGAGATTGTGTGTTTCTGAGCAGGTACCTTGCTTCTTGTGGCCGGTATTTGTCAGCTCTACAAAGTGGCTCCAAACCTTTTCATGGACATCGTTCTTGCATATATGTTCTACAAATTGAGCGTTTTAGCAGCAGAGCTGAAAAGAAACGGGAAAGCTAACAACATATGTGCTCGGATTCAGTGTGGTGAGTTCAAGAAGTCGTTACCATATATTTGCTGACAAAGAAAGTTTCAGCACAAAGAACTGTTCTCCAATATCAATCGCTACCTGTGATGCAAATCCAAATGACATGCCCTTAGTCTTGTTGGTACATGGGACCATACAATAAAACATAGAAAACTGTGTATATTAATCCAATAAAATTAATGAGTAGGAACCAAAATTGAAAAATAACCTTCGATACAGATTAATTAGTTTTGTAGTATCATGGAACTGCTAAAAAAATGCTAAAACATGTTTTATCTAGTTTTCTTTCTGAAGGAAATGGCTAGCTATCTAGTATCATCGAACTGCTCAGAATTCACTTTCCAGTTCTGATTTCAGCATTTTATTTCCCGATTCTCCTCCCAATTACTACAGTTCACAGTTCTTATTGTACGCATGAGTTCAACAACTGTTAAAAAAAGTGGCTGCTCCATAGTCCATACAGAATACACACTTCAATTTTGGTTGTGGAATTCCATGTCTGCGAATTCTTTTAGCTTTAATTAAAATATATATATATTTTTGGTGTGGCAAGTTATGCAGCTAGCTGATCTCACATTGCTTTCTTTCCATTTCAGTTCTCATGGTTATTTTGTTCTACAAATATAACAATCCTACCAAGGTACAATTTCTTCCCTGCTCTTGATAAGGATTGACTTTTGTTTTTATAGATTGACGAACCTTATTATTTTATTTGCTTTCTTTTTCTTGTAGGACTCTTACTACCACTTCACTGAGTTTACCTGGTTAGTAGTTGGGTTATTTTTTCTTTTCTTCCTTTCTCTTTTCTCTATCATACATTTGCTATAGATATATCACATTATTGCATGATACCTAGTAGAAACTAACGTTCTTCTAGTAGAATGTAGCATATAATTTCAATGTCAAACTCTAATCGATGTAATAGATTGTGATAAAAAGCTAAAGAAAAGAACACTATTCTCTGTAAACTCTTTGTTGTTTGCTCTTAAGGCATTTGTGTTTGGATTTACAATCCTAAAGGCCTGTAAGTTCTTCTGTTTCATGCATCATTCATTAAATCAGCACCATGTGTATACCAGCATCGAACTAATAGATTTCTCTATGCATTTCCCCTACTATCTGTATTTAGTTTTTATCATGCTCTGCAGGGGCATTACTATCCTTGTGTATTCATGCACGGTGTTCTATGAATGCATTGGCCTCAAGCATCCAAGACATCATCTGGAATCAATGTTCAAGACAATTCTAACAACCAAAGGTGGTTTGATAAAGGTGTTGAAGCGTTTGTACTGGGAGTTGATAAATTAGAGAGTATTCACTTTCTCAAGACAAGAAGTAATTTTTGTATGCACACTTGTACTTCATTAACGAGAACATATGTTTCAGTGAAGTATCTCCTAAAGATTTCGTGAACCTTTCTTGCACTTCTGTCAATGTACCACTATCTCAAGATATACATGCGTGTTATCTAGACGACAAAACAAATAAAAGTAAGCTTCATCTCAGGTGTTTGAATTAACGATAAGCACAAGAGCTGATGTCCTAACTCAATATTCTTGCGACCACATGCACGCCAGCTACTGAAGATCACTTCTCTCAGAAAAAAGCGCCGCAGCCAGTCAGCACTGAAGATCATTTGTCTCTGCCAAAAAAAAAGGTGGTCATGAACGTAAGTAGCTGCTTCACAAATGCCTGGAGTATGCATAAACATAAAAGTTCAGAAAGAAACAGGGACAGGAAAACTAGCAGCCACATGAACAAATTTTATTATCTGTATATATTGATTTATTATCTCTATAGATTGTGTCAATTCTGGTCATGTACACAGGTCCTAAATGCTACCAGTAGTCAATGGTTGCTAGAACTAATACCGTACAAGAAATCACCTCGGTTTGTCTCCTTTCTTTGCTACATCCAGGTAGAACATGACTAGTTCGCCAGCATCCTTAGCCTCTTTTAGTGCACCATAGACTGATTTGACCACGCACAGGCATGAAGATAACAGAATGATGGAACGCTTGGTGTCAAGGCCCTTTGTTTTTTTTTGAAAGACCCGGTTGCCCGGCTTTGATTTATAATAAGAAGAAGGTAGCATACAACACTTGGTTACATACGCGAGCGGCGCTCCTTACTGCAGCCTAGGCTGCAGAGGTTTTGGTTTACAAAAGCTAATTACTCGCTACCTAGTTGGGCGACCATTAGAGGTTTGAGAGTTGCCCCTCCTACTAAAAACCAGTAGTAGGTAGAGTTCTTATTTTTCTTGAACAATGCCTGTGCTGACCTCCAACAATCCCTGAAGATAACTGTCTTCCTTTGCTTCCAGAAGCACCAAACGGTCAGCACCGCAAGGGTACGCCTCGTTTTATCTCCGCTAATCACCTCTTGGACGAAACGATCCACAACACGAAGCACATCTGCCACTCCCGAACTCACCGGTCGAGTACCGATCAACACTAAACCAATACACATCGATAACTGAAGCTGCAACCTCCATGGCCGCTGAAAGGACCTGTCACTGGACATCCATCTCTGTTGCATCAAACTCGTCCGCCATGGCTGCAAGGGCCTCGGCCAGCTTCTTGTTGCCCATGCGCGTAGCAGCTCTGATGGCCTTGACTGCCTCCTCAGGAAGATCACCAGCATACATATCCACATATGCTGTCACTGCTGCATCCGGCTCTATAGCCTGTGGGTTGATGAAGTCAAGCTCGCGCATCAACTTCAGCTGTGCACGCTGGGCCACTGGTATCGATGACGGCCTGGCCGCCAGGCGCGTGCTGGAGCGTGTCGGTTTCAGGATCTTTCTCGGCTTTGCGGTGCGGGAGGCCGCATGGGGTGGAGCTGAGGGGGGCGCGGGGAGCAGCGTCTCCGGAATCTCTCGAAATATCTTCCTGCAGAACGAGGCGCAACCACCATCATCTTCTGCCCCATGCACAACAGCTTCCGTGTCCGCTGTCACCACCAGGTCAACAACATCGGAGTCGGGACAGGCACTCCGGCACACAACATAACCGAGGGGCCCCGCATCAATGTCCATCATGTTGACCGTCTCAGCTAGTTGGGCCTCGTCCGAAATCTGCTCGGGGGGCGCGAGCTGTACACCCGTCTCAAGGGTGATCTCCTCCTGGCCTCCTCTGCAGTTGGCCTCGGGTTGACGGGCCTCGGGACGGGTGGAGGCACCACCAAACTGGAGACCGGAGGCCGGCGAGCCACAGACCTCCTTGTCATCGTCCGGGGCGAAGTTCGGTGCCAGAGCAGCGATCGCTTGGCCGCGCAGGAACTCATGGAGCATGGGGTCGTCGTCCCTGGAGACAGCAGCATGCCAGCCACGCCCTCCGGTCCCCAAGTCCTGCTCCAAGAGGGGATCCACACTCGCCGGCACCTGCAGTCGAAGTGTATCATGGGTGTCACAGGTCCTCACCCGGCCTGCCGGGGAGCGTGAGCGACGCCGCTCCCAGTCCTCCGAGGCATGAGGGAGGAAATCTCTTCCATGTTCTGATCTGAGCGGGGAGCGGTTGAACGTGCGCCCTCTGTCCATCAGCTCGACGTCGCCCACCAACGCCCGCCGATACGAAGGCGGAGAGCGCGTGCGGATGTGGATTGCCCTCTCAGATGCGTAGGCCGGGAAGCGTTGGCGGACTTTGGATGTTCGTGGCACATCATCCTGAGGGCGTGGCCTCCTGTACTCGTCGTCAGGGTCCCGGTCTCTGCGTGCCGCGGGCAGGCGACAACCTCCAGGCTGGGCATGCTGAGCAGGGGCAGGCCGTCCATCAAGCACACCATGAGCCCAAGCAAATGGTACAACCTTTGGCCCAGAGCTACCGTGCTCAAGGGACGTTCCGGAGCCTGTTGCGCCTCGTGAACTCGGGCTCCAATCCTCATAACCTGCAAGGTGAATTATTATTACCTTCTCCCCTGCCTTGCCCACCGGCGGAGATGATGGGATGCGGGTAGGCGATGGGAGTCCACCGATCTCCATGGCTTGTCCTGCCTTGGCAGCGAAGATGTCGTACTCCATGGAGAGTGGGAGCGCGTCCGGGTCCTCCATCCACACCCAGCAAGTAAGGAGGTCCGAGGACTCCCGCGCAAGAGTGCGGCTGTCTAGTTTGTCAAATATGCAGACATCTCCTAGAATGAGCTTTACTCCATCCTCATTCCAAGCTTCCAGAGGCACATTCTCCATGGTGACCTCCACGTGGTACCACCAAGTACACACCGAGGAGCCACCTGCTGAGCGCCATGGATGGATGGGGAAGCTGTCGCCGCCAATGTTCACATACCCCTTGCACAGCGCGCGGTCACGTTCTGCCGGCATCTTGAAATCGGCCAGGTACTCCATCGAGCTCAGGTGGGTGACTGTGAGGTTGTGGCACGGCACGTGCAGCTGTCCGCTGAGCACATAGGCCACCTCCAGGGCGTTGGAACGGTACCCATCCTTGGGTGCAGAGATGATTGCTGCGTGTGCCATGAGCCTGTATGCCTCTCTGGCCATGGCGTCTGTGGCCACAATGGTGACACGACCGCGCGTCGGGCGCTGGCTTGCTTTACCCGGAACGTACTCCATTGCCGGTGCTGGGTATGCTTGGTCGGTTTTGTTTGGGGTAGTATTTTGGGGGCTGTGGCAGAGCGGGGGGAAGGCGATGCGGCTGTGGATGTTGTCCGGCGGGAAGATTAGTCTAGAGCGGAGCTGGGCGGAGATCGAGTGTGGCCGTCGGTTTGGGCATGAGCGAGCGAAATGTCCGGTCCCCCTGCAGTTGAGGCAGCGCAGGGGGTTGCGGCACTGGGCGATGAGGTGGTCGGAGGCAAGGCAATGATAGCAGCAGCCGGCGAGGCGCCTTTTGAAGGCCTCCCGGGCCGCCATGGCTCCTCCGTTGTGCTTCGATTTGGGGGCAGCAGCATCCCGAAGCGGCGCAGCGTCCTGCCGCACCCGGCGCCTCGTCTTCGCCGATTGCCAAACTGGTGAAAGCTGATCTGCAGAAACACCGGAGCACTCGCCAGTTTTCCAGTGAGCGCCAGGGCGAGAGTAAAGTCTGCTCCCGGTTGGGTTGGCCGGCGCCTTGGATCGGAGTGCCCCAGTCGCTATGGATCCCGCAGTAGCAGCTTCCGTCAGCTCGATCCGTTTCCACACAATCTTGCGCGGTCGACGAGGCGAGACGGGTGGCACCAGCGTGCGGTCAGGCCAGACCAGTACTGATTTCAGCCTGGCTGGCGGCGGCGCTCCGGTGTGGCCAGGGGCAGGAGGCCCCGGAAGGGACGCGGCGGGCGCCGCAGAGGAGACATCAATGGAGGCACAGCCAGATCCGGCTACAGGTTGCGCCGCACCCAAGGTTGTAGCTGCGACAAGGGGAGGGGCATCCGGAGCTTGCCTGGTGAGTGGATCTGCAACTTCTTCATCTTCCATGGCGTCATTAATGTCATCTGCATCTTCCTCTCCCCAATCCAGAAGCTCTTCCACGAAACCTTCTTCCCCTTCAGATAGCAGGCAGCTGTCGATTTGGCCAGTGGCTTGGAGGTGGGGAGCGGGCGCAGGCGAGGTGGCTGGGGGGGATGGTTGGGAGGTGGCCGCCGGCGACTGGGTGGTCACCGGCGGGGGCTGGTGGGTGGGTGCTCGCACTCTCGGGCTCTCAGCCATCCTATGGTCTCTCCTCTCCGTTACCAGTAACCAAGAGTAGGAACATAGCAAATGAACCACATGAAATCCAATCCAATCAAATCTCGAGCTAATGACCCTAAATTGAAACAGATGAGATCGAACCTTGTCTAGAAAACAAGAGCAATTGGACTGCTAGTGCTAGATCCAATCCTTGTTGTTGCTGGTGTTGGAAGCTGGAGCTCCCAATCGTGGCCGTCAAGGCCCTTTGACTTCATTATTTTGATGATCTGGTGTCTGGTACCCAATATCAAGGCAAGAAATAGGATTGCACTAAGAGTCATCATGTTGCCTTTTGGTGTGGCTTTTTTCTTAGGAAAACACTTTGAGTTGTCTTCGCTTTGACTCTGATCTTCTCCTTTCACTATGTCACATTCATTGCAGTCCCCAGCCATTGCACGGGGTGCATTTGCAACCCTCTGATGTGATAAATTGGCACAAAAAGTGGCACCCCAAACACACACCTACCAGAATGAGCAATAACAAAGATTGGATCAAGGGTGAAAGTCAGATATAGATGATGTTACTCAAAGAACTGTGTTTCGATTTTCACCTGTATAGTGATGTTGCAAGAATCTCTTGATCTGCCATGATTAGCAGCGCATTCTTTCCTCGCCACACTTGGAAGAAAACCAGAATGCACACCCTTGATCTTTACTATGCTCTTGGCATTCTTCTCCACCTTCGAATAAGTCATCATCTTGTTCTTGTCCTGTAAGATAATGTGTTGGTCGGTTAGGTTTACATGTTGTGCTGTCTTATAGGAATGGATTGCAAGCAAAGATAAATGCCCATGGAGCAAGAACACATATAATAAGAACTGAGCTCCAAATGATCATGCATATTTCACAGAATGTGCTACCGATGATCCTACAAAATGGCTGGTAGGTTAACTCACAGGATCTTGCATATGTTCATGGTATTGGTATCCTTGCATAACTGACACTGCATACTCACGTCCTCCAGTGGAACCAGTCTTAGACTTTAGCGTCAAAGGCTGAGCACACGAATTGACACCAGAATTTGATATCCTGCGACTTAATAGAATGAGACTAGACTATGAGTAACTATCCTAAAAATCTGCATCCGGAGAATGTTACGAAAAAACAAATTGACATCAGATTACAGCTCATGCAAATACCAGAAACACTTGACCCATAGCCTAAATCTGTGGTTCCTGTTCGGTAAGGATGAAATACAAATGGTAAGGTTCAGTAGCACCGTCATAGTACTGCATCTAAAATTTTGAACCTAAAATATACAACAAAATTAACTCTAAATAAACAAAGATTTTCCGGCAACAAAATGCAAACAAATTTCACAAAGGCAAATCATAAATTCAGAATAGAATATTTCAATGTGACAGTAAGAGAATTGGTACATCTACATGCCAACTAGCAAATTATTTAAGTGCTGATACTTTCTGAATCTGAATTAAGGTGACAGAAGTCAGAAGGTGTTTGACTTGTGCCCATGTGACAGAAGGCGTTCAACTTAGGTCAGTTTCAACTTCATACAATGATTTAATGTTGCTTTACGAAGTACACACATTTCTTTCAGGAAAGCGAATTCATACAATGATGTAATGATCCCTTACGAAGTACAAACATTTCCTTCAGGAAAGAGAATTTATACAATGATGTAATGATGCCTTACGAAGTACAAACATGGCCATCTCTGTCAGGAGGCTTAGGAACTAAAATTGCAATGTGACACTGCACGGCACCCTTGTCAATAAAAGATAGATATAGATAAGAGTACACCAAACCAATCTTGCGATGCTAATTTACTTCATCAGGAACAAGTAACCCAAATTAAGCAATGTCATCCTCTCGAACGTATATACTCGAACATATACCCAAACAGAAAGACAGTAAGGCAGTTTGCAGTACACGCTGGCACCCAACAAGAAGAAGAACCAATCAGGCACCGTTGAGCAATTCAAAATCCAGAAACGGAACAGATCCAAACACAGGAAATAAAGCAAATAAACAGGAAAGGTAGACTGGCGGAGACCATCTCTACCGCACGCACATATCTGACGAGAACAACACCTGATGATAACATCTCCGATCAAGTATAGGGGGTAAAAAGAGAAAGCAACAGAAACGAACAGAGTTATCCTGAGTATGACGCACGCTAGTAGTAGCAAGAGGCATCAATAATCGGATGATGAGACAAAGACCGTACAGGTTTGAAAGGAAACAGGAAAGGCGAAGAGAGAATGAGAGATCACACTATGGAGAATCGGTGCTCAGCCGCCGCGCCTCTTAGAAGAAACCACCACCAACAGCGGACACGGAACACAAGAACAACAAGAAAGCCAACTTGGGGGTAAAATCTCGCAAGAGTTTCAGATACCGAAGGGCCTCAATCAGACCGACAAATCGACTCCATCCCGAACGGAAGTACTCATCAGCATTCCCCAATTTCACATCACTAGCACCAAGAACCACAAGATGATGCGCTGAGGAACCACGGTGCGGTGATCGAGAAGAACCAACCCCGACCCCAGTTCAGAGGAGGGAGGGGAGAGAGGGAGAGGCAGAGCGCTTAATCACCTCGGCTGCAGCAGACCCGGGCAGCGAGCGGCGACGCCGCGGCCGTTGGAGAGCGCGGCCGGCGGTGGAAGGCGAAGGGTCGCCGAGAAGCGCGCCTCCAGCGCTCCGTGGTGGTGCGCGAAGGGGGAGCAAGGGGAGAAGGCGAGGGAGGAGTAAAAATAGGGGAGCGAGAGCGGCTTCAAGCTGTCCATGGTTGCAGGCGCCGCGAACTCCGACCTGGAGGGAGGGAAGATCAGGGAACAACGGCCTGAACCCAAAATGTATTTATAAATTACACTACTCTGTAAATTTGTTTTGCTTCTGGCTACTCTGCTTTTTTAATAATAAATTACAGTAGGGGCGAGCTCCTTCTGTTTACCCTAAAAAAATATATATTTATACAAAAATGGAATTTATTAGCTTCCAGTCGCCTGAGATGGAGCTGTTCTCCTCTCAACGTATCTGGTGCGTTGGATCACCATCCAACGGCCCGCCGTTCACCTCCAGCCCTCCACAATATGCATCTCACCACCAGAATTGTGAGCGACACTGATTTTAGGCGACCGATGTATACAAACGATAACATGTTTTTTTGTTTTTCTCATGGTGGTTAGTGACCTTGAGAATTTGAGGATTTTTTATGAGCTAATTTTTAGTTCATCATTTAACTAAGGAAAAAGTCCATATTGTTAGAGTAAATAGGAATAGTACCACATTGTGTACCCACGTGAGGTGTTAGTCCCATGTACCCTATATAATCAGCCCATGAGGCCCAATGCAATACATCCAATATTCCACCAATTATATTCTTCTTCATGGTATAATTCGCTTAGGTTTAGATCCTAACCCTAGCCGCCACCGCTTCTGCTCCGCGCGCCCCCGGGAGAGGTCGATCTCCGCCGGGGGCAATGCCCCCGGATCCTAATTGATCCGGCTACCATCGTCGTCGTCGCGTAGCAGATCGGGGCCTCCCCTGCGTCATCGTCGGGCCGCCGCTGCCTCGTCCCTGGGCTCGTCACTGTCTGTCGCCGTCAACACCTTCCTGATCTTCGTCGCATGGAGGTAGATGGATCTCGCCCCGTCCCGTGCTGCCGTGGTGGCGGCCAGGCCCGGCCACACGCCCCGACCTTGCGTTGCCATGGAGGCAGCCGAATCTGGCGTGTCGCTGCTGTTGGGCAGATCTGCCCATCTTCATCACGTCGATCCGTCACCCGGGTCGCACCGCCGCTGTCATGCCATCTCGCTGGGTACATCCGATCTCCTGCTGCTGTATCTTTTTGGTTTGCCCGATCACTGATCGGGATTGAGTTGCCCATCGCCCGTCGACCTCGCGCGTACTACTCCGGCATCGGCATCGAATGGGCCATCGGCTGCCCCGGCACGCCATCGGCTGTACATCTGTCGTCCCTGCACGGCTGTGCGCCCCATTGACTCGTCATCAACACCATCGTCGGGTACTACGTGCATCTTCTCCGAGCAACAGGGCTGCAGTTGTGTCACCTCATCGGGCCGCAGCACCGCCGCCCGTGTGTCCGCTTCGCTGTTGCATCTATATCGCCATCACTTGTGCATCGACACAAGGTCTTCGTCTTGTTGATTGGGTCTTCGTCATCGAGCTGCCCCTACCCGCACCGTCGCTGAGCCCTGCTCGCCAGTCCGGCCGCCGCATCACGTCGTCGCTGAGTCCTACTCGCCGATGCGTCCTCTCCCGCATTGCTTCTTCTTCGTCCAACACAACCTCACGGTTGGGGCCCTCTTCCTTATACGCCTGGTATTGGCAACACCGTCGCGTGCTTTCGTCCCCGACGCGTTGCTGGATCTGGCAAATCCAGCCGCGCCTCGGCGCTCAGGCGGCTTGACTGCATCGACTTCGGCATCGACCCTCCCGTTTCCACCCCCGTCTGCCTCGATTGTGTCGTCGCCTTTCTTCTACATCCACGACGGCCCTGACTGCGTTGACTTCGGCATCGTCTCCTCCCACGACGATTGCCTCAATGCGTCTCCGTCATCACCATGGCACCCCTTGTGTGCCTGTAGCTCCATCAACACAACAACCCGACCACAACTACGTCGACCTCGGCCATCTTCAGCATGGCTTCTTTGACCACGACTACTGCGCCCTCACGCTCGGCTACCTCGACATCGGCATAAAGGGCTACCGCCTTGCATGAGGAGTCATCGGCTTCTTCTCCAGCCACAGCATGCGCGACGCATCGACTGTTTTGACTGTGGGGGGATATTAGCTTTGTCAGCTTACTTCTCCAGTCTCACCGTCTGCAGCGCTCCCGCTGTGACTGTGGGGGATGTTAGAGTAAATAGGAATAGTACCACATTGTGTACCCACGTGAGGTGTTAGTCCTATGTACCTTATATAATCAGCCCATGAGGTCCAATGCAATACATCCAATATTCCACCAATTATATTCTTCTTCATGTTGGAATATAAAGTGAATTGTCCACCTCTTCCCATCAGCTTAAGCTTTTGGATTGAACTGGTCGGTGCATGCAACTTAATATGGTATCAGAGCCAGAGGTCTCGAGTTTGAATCCTGGTTAGCGCAATTAAATAAAATATAATTGCTGCTCGGTCCTATTCCACGTCTGAGGCCTGAGGGAGCCTCCACGTGAGGGGGAATATTAGAATATAAAGTGAATTGTCCACCTCTTCCCATCAGCTTAAGCTTTTGGGTTGAACTGGTCGGTGCATGCAACTTAATACATATTACCTCTCTACTTTTGCGAAAGTCTGTTTTTTCTCCCTGAACTCTATGACAGGGTAAACCACCTCCTTGAACTTTTAAAACCATTCGTTTACCTCCTTGACCGGTTATAAACGGTTTCAAAGGTGGTTTTGCCTTTGTCTTTTTTATTTATTTCGGCTGAACCTTTAAAAAATCATAGTAAATCACAGAAAAATAATAAAATAAAAAATCTAATTTTGTTGGACTCCTCATGAGTAGATCTATACAGTGAACATATAATATGGTATGCTTTAGTATAAATTTTTTGATGTAACTTTAGATCTATGTTTTTCTGTAATTAATTTATAACTACAGTTTCTATGGTCCAATTGTTGTGAATTTTTTATTGTGGGCTAATTATTGTATGGTCCAATGAGTATGAAATTTTTACTACAGTTCAAATATGCAATAATTAGTCCACCATAAAATTTTTACCGTAATAGAAACTGCAGCTATGAATTAATTAGAAAAACATAGATCTAAAGTTACAGCAAAAAAATTGTACTAAAGCATACCATATTATATGTTCACTGTAGATCTACTCACGTGGAGTCTAACAAAATTAGATTTTTCATTTTATGATTTTTCTGTGATTTACTATGATTTTTCAAAAAAAAATCAACCGAAATAAATAAATAAAAACAAAACCGTTTTTGAAAACCGTTTATAACCGATTGGAGAGGTAAAACGAGAGGTTTTAAAAGTTTATGTGGTGGTTTATTCGGTTTTAGAGTTTAGAGAGAAAAAATAAATTTTCGTAAAAGTTGAAGAGGTAAGGTGAATTTTTTCCTTTACTAATAGCCACAACTGACAAACAGGAAATCCTACTGTAACGGGCCTATCCAGCTCACAGCCCACCAAGGCTCTTTCTCAGCCCAGTCACTGCCTCCGGTTCAAATACTCCACGACAACCCGAGTTCCGCCGCAGGCTAGGCCTAGCCGCCTAGGCAACCCGAGTTCCGCCGCTCCCCATCACACCAAACGGACCAAGCCCCAGCTGGTCTGCGCCTCTGCGACTGCGGTGCGCCGGTGCCCGTCCCACCTGCTGCGACCCAGTCGCCCACTACTGCAGATAACACAGCGGAAGGCGGAAGCCGATGGCCGCCGTGGCGAGCCCCGCGCTCCGGCTCCGCCCGAGGGCCGCCTCTACGTCGGCGCCCTCCTCCTCCGCCCCTCTCTGTCGCTTCGGCTCCTTCTCCCACTCCTGGTTCAAGGCAATTCCTCCCCTCCCCTCCTTATACTTATACCCCTAGAAATTTTCCTTTAAATGTTGCTTGTTCAGTACTAGTATAATATTTTGTTTGGTTGGGAATTTGGTAGGGTTTTGTTTACTTGATTTTCCCAATCCATCTTCACTTTACACATGATCTAACCGGGTGGAAGACTCGAATCTCTCTTGGTGCGGTGGCCATGTGCCAATGGGTTTGTCATGAAAGTTCAGAGAGAGATAGCATTCAGAATTTGCTTTAAGAAGCTCGGCAATAACTAGGTGTCCTTTTAATCATAGAAGAATAGGCACCCAAATTCAGCAGTGTTTTTCTCTCCCAACGAATCAGCATCAGCCGCTTTTACAGTCAGCAACAGGGCCTTAACTTGGCTGGCCTAGGCTCAGAATTTCCTTTACATGCCCCCAGTCACAAGTGCTAATCTATACTCCATATACTCAGTGTAGTTCTGCACGATATTAGCTCGTAGAGATGCTTAAAATTGTTTGATTTTGTTATATTGATTAGTGCACTGGCATGGCTTTTATATATCTCAGTATGCAAGGCCATTTCCAATTCAGAGAGTCAATGGAAGTGCGATGCAGTATTTAGGTACACTAAAAGGTAAGTACTTTACATTCTCCATCTGCTTTTCCAGAAGAACTTTGTTGAACTAGAGTAGCACTCTTTGCTGATCTTTTACTACACGGCTAGCAGGTCAAATTTTAAGCAGTATCAGCGACCATGATGGACGATTTCATATTAAGAGGACTATGTGCTTCACTGCTACCGACAAGCAGGAGCCAGTCGTTTCACTTACCTCAGACATGCCGGTTTTGCAAGAGACAGAAAGTGGTACTAAAGTTACCCCTGCATCTGAAAACTCCTACTTCGCTGGCAGAGGTGCTGGAAAACCAGGATTCATCTCTTTTCATGGAAGCAGCTTCCAAAAGACAACTGTGGAGAGCGTGCCACATCCTGGCAAGGAAGCATCTCGATTAGTTTGGTTTATTGGTCCTACCATCCTCGTGTCTTTCTTGGTTCTTCCATCTCTTTACTTGCGCAAAGTACTCTCAGCTGTGTTTGAAGATTCCTTGTTGACAGGTATGCTTTCTTTGATAGTTTCAGGAATGTGGTGTTTCCTTTCTAGATTATGGTTGTTTCATAATGATTATAGCTTCTCAATCGTTTTTTAAAAAATTGCAGATTTCCAGTAGTAAACTTAGATATTACCCCGCAGTGTTACAGTATGTTGCCACAATGACCTATCCTGTCATCTTTCACATAATTCATTTTTTACAATTCATGTCTTTTCTAAAAATCGGCAATATCACCATCCACTGTCAGTGCAGTACTTGATGGATTTTGTTTTTCTTGCCTGCAGATTTTCTTATACTATTCTTTACTGAGGCTTTGTTTTATGGAGGAGTTGCAATTTTTGTCTTCTTGATTGATAAAGTCTGGAGACCTTTGCAGCAAGTAGCACCAAAGAGTTACATTTGGTCAAAATCCAGATTCTTCCGTATTTCCTCAGTGACAACAATGGTTCTGAGCTTGATAATACCTCTTTTAACAATGGGCATGGTATGGCCCTGGACTGGACCAGCAGCATCAGCGACCCTTGCCCCTTATTTGGTTGGACTCGTTGTACAGTTTGCATTTGAACAGTATGCACGGCATCGGAAATCACCTTCTTGGCCAGTGATTCCTATTATCTTCAAGGTAATTTTGTTCTTAAATTTGTATTGGTATGATTGCATCATGAACTATTAGCGTTATTAATTGTGCTTTCAAGTTATACTCAAATTAAAATGTGTGGAAACTATAGATTCTTTTATAGTTTTATACTTTTATTCCATCTCTTTAGTTTGTGATCTGATCAATCATACCTGATATTTGGAATCTGGGACTTGGGATTTGCTATAAGTATATCCCAAGTTCCGCTGGGCGGTTCTGGGCGGCCGACTAGGCGGGACTAGTCGCTAGGCGAAGGCCTTCGTCGCGACTAGGGGGGTAGGCGGTGACCTGGGCGCTAGGCGGAGCTAGGCGGCGCGGAAGCGGCGTTAGGCGGCGCGGAGGCGCGCGAGGCGGCGCGGAGGCGGAAGTGCGCGCGGGCCCGCGGAAAAATTGGCCCCGCCCGCGTGCGCGCGTGAGTTCCCGCGCCGATTCCGCGTGCGCGCGGTGATTTCCCGCGCTCGATGGCGCTCACGCGGTCGCGAATCGTGAAATTAGAGGATGAGAGGGAGAGATAGAGCTACCTGGCCGACATTTGCTCGTCCCCGTCGTTCGAGCTCCTCTCCGCCGGCGCCGGACCTGCTCGACCCCGCCAGCCCGCCGTCCCCGCTCGTGGCCGTCGGAGGGAAGGTGCTCTTCCCCGCCGGTCGCCGGTCTCGTCTTCGGTCTTCCCCGCCTGGAAGCTGCTCCCCGCCGGTCTCGTCTTCCCCGCTTGGAAGCACCTTCCCGCCGGCCGCCGGTCTCCTCTTCCCCGCCTGGAAGCTGCTCCCCGCCTGCTCCTCTTCCCCGGTCACCAAGGTCAGTTCCCCTCGTCTGCTCCTCTCCCCTCCGACAGCAGCTCCCCTCCCCTGCTCCTCTCCCTCCCCTGTTACTTTCCCCTGCTCTGTACTCTGTCTCTGTGAATAAGAATGCCTGATCTGTAGTTCTGTACTCTGAAATTAAGAAGATAGGAATGCCTGATCTGTACTCTGTTATTGCCTTAATACTGGTGTTACACTGTTAGATAGGAATGAATAGATAGGAATGCCTGATCTGATCTCTGAATCCTTGTAAATGCCTGGTGTTGGATCTCTAAATGTCTGAATGTTAGATCTGAACTCTGAATGCAAGACAATGAAACTGATCTGAACTTGTAATGCTTGCTCATTGTCTTGTGATCTTGTCTAAATGTAGGATGGCGACCTCTGAGGAAGCACCCGCTGAGGCAACAAATGCAAGTCTCCTGAAAAGGAATTCGGATGATATTGGATGGGAATATGGGGTTCTGATTCTTCCTAACAACAAGGACAAAGTGAGGTGCAAGTTCTGTAAGAAGGAGATGAGTGGTGGGATTCATAGGTTGAAGGAGCATATCGCTCATGATGGAAAGAATTGCAGAAAATGCCCGGCTAAAACACCGGAGACTCAGATAAGTGACAACTTGGTGTTTTTTTTTTTGATGAACAACTTGCTGTCCATTCAATATATAGCACTTACCAACTGTCAAAACATGTTGTAGGAGCTAGGAACATGAAAGAATAAGCCAGCAAAGAATCAGGTAAGTCTACTAGCCCTCTTTTTATATTTACTGTAACCTATATATTTAGAATTATTGCTATATATATATTATATATATATGTTATGGCTGAATTGCCAAAACGCCTAGGAAAACGTCTAGAATCGCCTAGGCGCGATTACTCCCGACTAGTCTCTAGGCTGAGGGTCACCGCCTAGAATCCGCCTAGCGCCTAGCGAAACTATGAGTATATCAAGTAATTCTGGACTCTGGTGGAAGCATTTTGAAGAATCTATGGCAACAACCAAGTCTTGGAAATGTGGAAGAAAATAATCCAGCGAAGTAGTCTAGTAAATAAGTTTCTGGTATTTTTATTTCTACAAAGTAGAGCCAAATGATGTTCTCTTGTTTGTCCTTTGGATATGCTGGGACCACAGAGGTTAAAAAATGATGCTTATGGGAAGCAATTTGATGATCAGCCATTATATTGTTTTGTTGATATAAAAGTTTGTATCCTGAATTCCTGATAGAGGATTTAAAGACACAAAAGAGAACTTGAGAATGACATATCCATCTAAGGCACAGGTGCACCCAATTTTTCCAAGGATGGTTTAATAATGTACACCAGAAAGCTAGGGCCAGGTTGCTTGCAGTCATTATTTCTTGGTTCTTGAGAACCACTGCTGCTTTCCCGACTCTGCTCTTGTTCATTTCGATTTTCGACCAATCAAGCAATTGTATACTTTTGTTCTATATGAATGGATAAACACTTTAATGTTACATGATGTTGTCAGGTCTACCTAAATGCTTCAGTTAGTTCTCATGTGATTTCCCCCTCCTTCCAGGTATACAGGCTTCACCAATTGAACAGGGCAGCTCAGCTGGTGACAGCACTCACATTTTCTGTCAGAGGAACAGAGACAACAAATCAAACTCTGGCTATCATGAACTCATTAGGAGCATTACTGACTGTTCTTCAAATTCTTGGCGTTATTTGTGTTTGGTCTCTCTCAAGTTTTCTGATGAGGTTTCTTCCCTCTTCAGACATTCCTGATCCCTGACTCCTAGAAGCTTTGCTAGAACTTTGGAACATGGGGATAGCGTCCCATTGTAAATTGGTAATAGGTTAAACGGAACCAGTTCACATGTTTGCAAGGTTTAGCATTTCTTTAGGGCCTCTTGATGCGATCTTCGGCTGAGTAATTGGAGAGAAATTGACACTGGAATCAACTAAACAGCAAATAAAAGGTCTGAGGCACCCCTCCTGTTTCTTTAAAAAAAAAAGGCTCTGAGGCATAAGTGTTTCCATGCTGCTCTTGTGGATCAAATGCTGAGTTTGCAAGTGGATCAGTTTTGTAAGAAGCTACGCAATACAATTCTTAAGCTGATGGCAATCCTGTATATCATTGCCAATTGGTCAGACCCTGCTGATGCTAGGATACGTGGAGCTGGATCCAGATGATTCAAACTTTTCTGTCCGTTTTCCTTTGGAAAACATATTTCATGTGTGCTACTGAATTCAGTTTCCCCTTAATTGGGTGCAGCATGAATCACTTTTTTGTGATGATTTTGCTGCTTTTGGCCAGTATAATGCCTTCATATATAAAGAGAGTTCTTGGAGGACTTGCAGCTTGTGGCGACATATAGGAACGGCATCTTCTGCGAATATACTTTCCAGATATTTGCTATCGTTCTGTTCGTTACATTACATATGTGACAGTGCGAGGCAGCGAGCAATTTCAAAAAACACGCATCGTTTCAATCATGTCTATCATCTGCATGCATCAGATTTCTCCATGCAGGGCTTCTTCGGTTTGAGGAGATTGATTTTAATCCACCATTTCCTTTGGAGAAGGGGTTAACCAAACAAGTACGCAAGATAACGACTTTACAAGCCATTTCCATCCCAGTCTCTATGAAGATGTCAGCTTCAGACGTGAAACTTCAATCCTATCTGTTGCTATTGGAGAGCAAAATTTTGTGATTTATGTAGTAATCATCTATTAGAAAGAGAGCATGTTTCTTTTTCTTAGAGAATGAAACTGGAACGTTTTCAAGCGTGCAGCTTCTAGTTCACCTTCATTGTAGGAGTTTACTTCTGCTAAAACTTGTATGTTTCAATTGCAGTATACGTATTTCATTTGAACTCTGTTCATGATGTGCTATTTCGCACGGGCATCCTTTCGTCCTTGAACACACCGTCACATAAACCATCATAAACTCGCAGATCTAAAAAAGTCACAAACAAAAAGCTCGCAGATCTAAAGACGACGACCTTTCTGTCTGAACAAGAAAACAGAACAAGGGGGCGAGGTAAAGAAAACCAAAAACTGATGTGCGCCCGCTTCACTGAGAGGATTGGAGGCAGATGAACTCCAACCCTCAAAACTGAGTGAATCGGGTGCTTCGCCACTAATGCTCAACATACATAGCCCATTCTTATGTGCAAAAGGTGGCCGGGCTGCCCAGACGAGATTCGTCGCAGCCGGATTGGAAGTTTTTGCACCAGCGTAGGGACACGAATGTTCCAAAAAGAACAGTCCCCGGAGAAGAAATGAAGCTCAAAACATCACATGGAGAAAACAAAGCAAGCTCACTGCAAAAGAAAGCACAACCTCACTCGGACACACTGCAAAAGAACAAGAGAACAGAGTGAAACCCTACTCCTAAAGTCCTATAGCTATACAAAGAACGGCGCCCTGAAGGTATGGATGAAACTCTGAGCTTGTGCTGCATTTTATAGGGAGGCTGCCTGCGCCCCCAATCTTCTCCTTGTGGTAATGGTTTGCTCTCTGGATTGATCGCTAGGGTTTCGGGCGGGCAGCCCGGGCAGCGGGCAGTGCCCCCAATTGGCATTAAATTATGAATTTGTCTGCATTCTGATATGAGAAAAATCCATGTTCGTTTGGGCTTATCAGCTAAATCAGCAGCCATCCAGCAGTGTTTTTCTCTCCTAATAAACTAGTGAACAGTACTTTCAGCCACGATAAACCAGCGAAACGAACATCCTGTCAGCAGCTTGGCTCGTCACATTGTGGTTGTGGGGCCTTGCAGGAGTACTACATTCTTGTTATCCTGAAAATTACTACTGTAGTAAATTGTTACCAGGTCTCGGTGCGTTTGAGTGCCCATCTCCTTTCTTTGGAGAAGTTTCAAATCCGACACATCCCGTTTGCAGCAGTTTTTTACTGAGTTTCATCCTGATAGCTCATGAACAATGATCCCGAATTAACACATAGCATCTCTGTTATTTTTCGAGATGTCCGAACACAAATGGGACTTGACGGTTTGATCCGTCAAAGTGGTTGCCATACCTTGGAGTCAACGAGGTGTCCTTGTTTTGCAACGCGGCAAGATCCCGTCCCGGGAAACATCGAGTCCTCGGCACAATTTTTCCCGTCGTCAGTAGTCATTGTCTCTGCAATCTGCATCGTCCCTGGCTCCCTACAATCCTGCTTTGCGGATAGGCACTGCCTTGATCTTGACGTAGCATTGACGAATTGCACAGCATATCCACCGCCGCCTTCATTGACTCATGTCATGTAATGTTTAGGTTTCCCCGGTACCATAGGAGGAGGCTGGAACAGTGGAATTTGGTGTGGGTGGATGAAGTCTGCTTGGCTGAAAAGCCAGGCTGAAAAGCCAGGATAAAGTATTGTTTGCTAATTTATTGTAAGAGAAAACACTGTTTCTTCGTTGAGAAAGTACGGCTGATAAGCCAAGCGAACAGCAAAACCCTTTGCCTCCTAGCGAAGTTCCATGACCTACGAAAACAATAATGATGATGTCAAGCAAGACCGAGGAACGGTGTTATGCGAAGGTTGGGGACCGAGCGAAAAGGGTTGCGCCCAACATACCGCAACACAGGCCGCTTTAGAGTCGTGACAACGTGCCACCTCCCTCTTGCGAGCATATTTGCTAAATCGTCATGGTAATAACAAAAGCCCTTCTTTCATAACTGTAAAAAGATAATAATAAAGTCTGACTCAAATTTGTCCTATACTGCTAAATATAAGTCAACAATCTACGAACGAATATATTCGATGCATATTTAACTTCATCCACCCACACCAAATCCCACTATTCTAGCCTCCTCCTTCGGTCAGAGAAGGCGCTTCGTCGAAGGGGCAAGACTAGGGCGAAGGATGCGATCCACGTCGATCGGGAGACACTTCGCAAGGACTCAAGTGGTCCCAGCAGTCTAAAGTAGTATTATGCCTTTTTTTTATATTTGTGTCACTCTAGCCAAAGGACCCCGCCTAAAGGAATTTTCTCGGCATCTAGGGTAGACGCGGGGCCTCGACGATCTTTGTGTTGTAAGGAGAGGTCTACAAATAGTGCCATCGGGTGACAGTGATAAAGGGAGGAAGAATATAGAAAAAAAAAGGTTCTGCTTTGTTCTAGTATTTACTATTTCAGAGTTCGACAACCCTCACGATCAAAGACCTCGGTCTAGAACAACATAGTATTTGGGAGGAGTGCCCTTAGCCATGTCCCATGATGTAGGTTTTGGTTTAACCTCGTCAACCAATATCGTGCCTCTAAAGTTATATGTGACTTTGCATGTTCATCTCATTAGATCCAATCGACACTTCCATGTGTGGAGGCTTGTCGCTAAAAGGGCTAATTTGTCATAATTTGTGTTAAGGGCTAGGTTGGATTAGATTAAGAGGTCATATGTAAGATCACCTAGAAGTTTGAGGCTTATGCACCTACAAGATATTATGCAATGTATGAGCATGATGGTGTAGATACGGCTATGATCGGGGTGCATTGATTGACTGGTTACTTTTTTATAAATATACAATTGGCTGATTAAATTGTTCTATAACGTACTTTATTTTTCTTTGCCAAATAAGACGAAAAATGTTGGCATATTTCCATAAACCTCTATTTGATGAAAAAAATCTTTGTGTAATCCTAATGTGGAGCAAGTCTTCATATCTTATCCGTGAAATTCACTCTTAAAATTACAAATATATATCAATCAACAAAATTTAAAAATTTGATTGCACGTGCTTGAAATGTCCCTTGTATTCTATTAGAAAAAAGTCCAAATTACTCCATCCAAGTTTAACCTTTGTCCAAATAATCCATAAACTAATGTTTGATTCGATTTACCCTAACTGCTTCAGTTCGTCTAGTTTACCCCTTAACAAGATTTGTTATTTTTTGTTTCTTTGCATATAAATAGAGTTTTACTTTTATAACCTTATGAGGTGATATAGAACATCATATTTTATGTTAAAAATTACTTCTCAAAATTTCGATCATTATTTTGGTCAGTTAGGAAATTTAGTATACATTAACACTACAGATAAAATGTTATAATTATCTCACAATTTTTTGAGGGGTCAACGTGGGGTGGTTGCTTCCCCACCTGATTCATTCATTGGAGATGGCAAGAACAATGCCACTCTAAAGGAAATTTTTTTGAGGGGTCAACGGGGTTTACAAGAAGTTGACAGTGAAGAATATGTATTATATATTGGCAGCTAATGAACAACAGGCATCACAAAAACTGCTTAGAGCAACTCTAACGGTTTTGCAAATAGGTTTTGTATTCCTATTCTTGCAAAAAAAGTCTACAAAACTCCTATCCAACGGTTTGGCAAATGGGCTTTGCATTTTTATTAACTTAGCAAAATCCTAGGATGGATTGGCATATATGCAAGCTCGCGATCGGCTTGGCATTCCATCTCACGCGCTACTCCCGCGTGCGCTCTTCCCTCCCGCACCGCCGGGTTTCCTTTTTTAATTTTGGCAAGTCAATTTTGCCAAACCGTTGGAGATAACTTTTTTTCTTCTTCCCATATTAATTTGAGAGTTGGCAAACTCCATCTTTTGCCAAACAAAAAAAATGCAAAACCTTCGAGTTGCACTTTTACTCGTTGATCGGGAGGCGGTGCGACCGTAGTTCGGCCATTTCTTTGATAAGAAGCGGACAGTCGACGCACAGATGGGGCAAGTTGATTGAACACAATCTCATTTCTGTGTTTCCATATATAGAGCCCAGGAGATGAGAAGCAATATTGCAAGAAGACTTTCGTAATGAGCGGCTGGAATTAAACTCCACAGGACGTTCCAGGCACCATATCGCTTATTTTCTCATAAAATGCATCTTCCTAATTCACATTTTTGTTGAAAAAAAATACTATGGCCAATAATCTCATGGTAACAAGAATATATTGTTATGATGGATATCAAGATTATTTAGTCTCCGATTCACATTTGGTCAACCAATTCTTCCTAATTCACATTTTTGTTGAAAAAAATTCTTTTGTAATTCCTCGCATAAGGACTCCGAAAATACCAGGTCCCCATCTACACAAGTAAATTGTTGATAAAACTCCAAAATAGCCTTTTCTTTTGACTCAATCCTCTTCTTCTCCTTAGCATTCGGGGAAGATAAGAAAATTTCAGGGTATGAAACATTATATAAAAATTCTCTTAGATTTGAACCCATAGCCGATGATAAAATTTAAAAATATATTCCATAATTAATCTAATTATATTTATTTTTGCATCATGAATGTTAGTATAACTTTAGTCAAAGTTTATATTGTTTGACTCCTTAGAAAACCAGAATTACATTCGTTTGTGGATGAAGGAGTAAATCGGGTTTTTTTTCACAAAAGTTAATTCTACAACTTTGCTATAGTTCGTTAACATATTACAATAAAAAAATTTAGGAGTTAATACGCTTCGAGAATCATGTAAGTCAATCAGTAAATCGTCTTAGATAAGAAGCCAGTTTAATGTTAGAGCCTGTTTAGTTCCTGAAAATTTTTGAAAAATACTACTGTAGCAATTTTGTTGTTATTTGACAAATATTATCCAATCATAGACTAACTAGGCTTAAAAAATTTGTCTCGTGAATTTCATCTAAACTGTGTAATTAGTTTTATTTTTTATCTATATTTAATGCTTCATGCATGTGTCCAAAGATTCGATGTGACGGGGAATCTAAAAAAATTTGTAAATTTTTTTATAAACTAAACAAGCCCTTACGAGAAAACATAGCTTTTATTATAGCTCAGGGTGTGTTTAGTTGGGGAAAATTGGGTGAAAAGTTACTATAGCATTTTCGTTATTATTTGGTAAAATTTGTCCAATCATGGACTAATTAGACTCAAAAGATTCGTCTCGATATTTACAGATAAACTATATAATTAGTTATTTTTTTACCTATATTTAATGCTCCATACATGCGTTTAAAGATTCGATATGATAAATGGAAAAGGAAATATTTTGGGTTTGCATTGGAAGTAAACAGGGCCTCACTCGTTTGGATCGCTCATCACAGAGACACGGATCCAGTGGTGCCCAGGGCGCTTTAATGGTTAATAATAATGCACAGTTATCGTACTTCTGTACTGTAGAGGATACTCGTATATCCTTATCCTTATCCTTTCGAAAGGGTCCAGCCTTTTGGGACCGGAGTGGGCAGGGTTCCTAGAAGGAACCTAGGCCGTGTTTAGATTCCCAATTTGGAAGTCGGAATCTGTACAGTGCATATTAAATGTGTACTGTAGCAATTCGTTTGTATTTGGTAAAAATTGTTCAAACTTTGACTAATTAGGTTTAAAATGTTCGTCTCGCAAAGTACAACAAAACTGTACAATTAGTTTTTAATTTCATCTACATTTAGTACTCCATGCATGTGCCGACATTTTGATGTGACGTAAATCTTCTTTTTGCATAGTAGAATTTGGGGTTGAAATTTGGGAACTAAACAAGGCCCTATTTAATTCCATCTGCATTTTTGGTTTTTTTTCTTTGTCCAGACAGAACAATAACATCCTTGTTGCCTTTTTTATCTGCTTATATATTCACCTCAATCTAAACACGTCTAGAGACTCGGGAAAAAAAACGTCTAGAGAAAGAAACACACTCCGTATGTCGCTTCTCAACAACGGAGTCAAAAGGCAGAGAGAGACGCAAATGCTACAACTTTGAGTAAAGAGCAAGTCCTCGCAATCAAATGTTGTTTTTTTTTTACAACAAAATGTTGTTTTGTATGACGCTAAAAGAATGCCTTTTTTTCTTCCACGACTTCGCTTTCGCTTGCAAGTGGCAAACAGCGGTGCTTCCACTTGATTCGGTGTGTCGCCGTGCGTCAGCGTGGGCCCCCTGCACCAACGGCCAACGCCAGCTCATCCAGGCCCACCGGCGAGCAGGCCAGGATGGCACGGCCCAGCGGCTGGGCCTGCACGGCCGGTGCGCAGGGCACCCAGTCCCAGCGCGCCACGGCGGTGGAGCTTCCCTTCGCCTTCCCTTCCTCCCACAGCTCGTAGAGCACCGCGCCGTTCCCCGGCTCGGCCGCATTGTACACGTACCCGCCCGCGGCGTTGCCGCACACCCCGATCGACAACGTCTTGTCGTCCAGTTCCTCTTCGTCGTCGTCATCAGTGTCGTCACGAGGAAACAGCCTCTCTGACAGCTCCGGCGGCATCGCATCGCTGGATGCGGAGGGGGTCTGTTCCAGAGTGTCGCCGTCCACCTCCCATGCCTGGACGACGACTGTGCACTCCGCCTCCTTGTCTGCCCGCTTAGCCCCGAACAGAACGAGGCGTTCCTTGGCGCCGACGACGCGGCCGGGCGCGACGCCCCACGCGGTGACGGCGGGGTCCGGACCGAGGCGACGGGTGGGGCCCCACCGCCGGTTCGCCGGGTCGAACCAGCTGGCCCACCCGGTGGTCCTCTCCACGAGGTACACCCGCTGGTCCGTGGCGGCCGCGGAGAGCCACGTCGCCGCGGCGGAGTCCCTGAGCGGGTCCGGCATCGGGTCGCAAGCCGTCCACCCGGCGCCGGCCTCGTGGACCTCGACCGCGGCGGCGTCGCCGCCGTCGGCCAGCGCCAGCCGGCACGCGCCGCCGAGCGCGACGACGCGGTCGCCCACCGCGGCGAACACCGGGTCGACGCGCCACACGCCGGGGGCGTCCAGCGGCGCGACGCATCCCGCCGTCGTCCCGAGCGGGTCAGCGGCGACAGCGAGGCCCGAGAGCGAGAGCGCGCAGACGCGGTCCCCGCGCGCGCCGCGCAGGAGGCGGACGTGCGACGGCGTGGCGTGGCGCGGCGCCGGCGGCACGGCGAGCCAGGCGCCCGAGCACGGGTCGTACGCCGCGGCGCACCGGAGGCCCCCGCCTCCGCCAACGCCGCGGGGGCCCTGGAGGTGCACGACGAGCCAGGGCAGCCGCCGCGGGCGGCGGCGCAGCGCGGCGCGCACCGCGCGGAGCCACTCCCGCGAGACACGCGCCGTGGCGGCCAGGTCGGGCGCGGGGACCCGCTCCACCACGGACTCGAGCACGTCGCCGTAGAGGTACATCGCCGCGAGCGACGCGCCGTCGGCGTCGGGCACGCGCGCCTCCTGGTGGCGCCGGTGCTTCAGATCGTGAGCTCCAGCGCTGACACCCATTTCCTTTCCCCCGCAAGGATTCGCTAGGAGACCCGTCACGAGTGAGCGCAGCAAGTTTCGCTTCTTGTGTGCCTGGCCAGTGGAGACTGGAGAGTGGACTGTGGCGTGATCGCTTCCGATTTGGGCCCTGCGCTTCCCAGGATAAAATAGAGAGGAGTGGCCGAGTGGGGGTGGGGGCCCGCTTTGGAAAACCAGGAGCGAGCGCTGCCGGTGCCGCGGCCGCGGCCCGCGGTGGGGGTCAATGAAATGCGGATAGACGGTGAGTACGAGATAGGGTGGGCCAGTGGGTGGGCAGGGGCAAAGCTGTCTCTGATGTGTGATGGCCTGATGGGACCAAATCAACAGACGTCGGTAATCGGGGTGTGTCTAGTGTCCCTGTAAAATTTTTTTTAGCACATTAACTCTTTTGTTTATATTTGATAATTAGTGTTTAATTAGGGACTAATTAGATTTTAAAGATTCGTCTCGTGATTTACAACTAAACTGTATAATTAGTTATTTTTTACATATATTTAATGCTCCATACATATGTTCAAAGATTCGATGTGACGGGAAATCTTATAAAATTTTTGGAACCTCGAATGAACTAAACGCACCCGTCTCTTGGAGGGAGCGGAGCCGGCGTTCGTCCGTGGCGAGCCAATACGTTATCATCGCTTTGGATTTGGGTTTTGATTGATACTAATATATATATACACTTAGTATATAATATAAGTAATATTTCTTTGTAATACTCTCATGTGAAAAACGCTTTCTCTCATTCTTAAATGACAGTGTAGTGCTCCTGCAAAATTTTTTTTTGGCGCACTCTAACAAATAATCTGCTATTGCTAAACTAGAATATATATATATATATATATATATATATATATATATATATATATATATATATATATATATATATATATATATATATATATCCATGTGGGTCACAATTATTAATAAGGAGTAGATGGAAACACGATCCATCACGTTAGACAAACAACAGCAGCCAGCAGGTTTGCCATGGATAGGTGGTATCAGGTACCACTATGATGAGATGAGAACAGTGAGATATTTTGCGTGCATAATTGGAGTAGATGTTTGACGAAGACCTAAGCAGAGAGAAACGGTAGGCACCGCGGGGGCGGACCCATGATTATAATCCCAACGACTTATTAATAGTTCTGGTGAGGGATCAGATCGATGGTCTGTCAAGTTTTCCTAACACACGAGACCGAGCCGTAGCTCGGATGGCAAGGCGTCGCTGGTTACCACGCAGCCCACCAGAGTTCGAGCGCCGCTCGACCTGGTGCTCATCCGGGTGAGTGTGCTGTGTGTGCGCGCGCGCGTGGTGTGAGTTTACGTGCGTGGTGTGAGTTTAGGGCGTGAGTTCAGATATATTTGAAGGGTGGGGTAATAAAAAAAAAGTTTTCCTAACACACACAGGCTGCTCCACCATTCGGTGCCATAGATGATCGCACCGCCGCGGTGCGTGTCGGCATCAGGCAATTAGGCTGGCGGGGACAAGCGCCGCCACCTGTTTCTAGAAGGATTTTTTCCCGATTTTTCTAGAAGGATTTCATGAACGGACGGAGGACGTGTCGCAATCAGATTTTGAGTGGCGCGCGTCTTTCTTGTAGATGTGAAAATTTTTAAGAAAAAGTTTTTGTAACACTTTTCGTTGTTATTTGGTAAAATTTATCTGACCATGGACTAATTAGGCTCAAAAGATTCGTCTCGACATTTACAGACAAACTATACAATTAGTTATTTTTTATCTACATTTAATGCTCCATGCATACGTCTAAAGATTCGATGTGACAGTTACTATTCAAAAAAAAGTTTGCCTCTTTTGGGCATCTAAACCTGGCCTCATTGTGCGAATCTACGACGCTACAATTTACTAATTTGACTTCCAGAATTCAGATAAGTGTTAGTACCTATCGAATCGAATGTACAATGTGTAGACTGTAGAGCCGCCAGGAAACAAAAAAAATGTTGAGCCGCGGCATTAACTACCGCTCCACGGCTCCGGGAAGATCGGCGGGGCGGCCATATGTTTCTCCTGCGCGCGCGTGGTGACTCCGTCTCGCCTTGTTTGATGCATGGCAGCATCCCATTCCAAGTGAAATGAAACCGAACTTAGTTTAATTCTACTTTAATTCATTTTAATATATATAAATTGAGATAAATATATACGCATCCAAACAATGCCTCTATGGTATTTGGAATGGGATGCTGCCATGCATCTGCTGCAGCGCGGGTGGTTGCAGCCGTAGCCGCAGCAGCTAATTTTTGTTTGAGTCTATACTGTATATGTTGTTCATCGAGCAAAGTTATCAGTCGCTGCTGACCGGTGAGTGTGTGACTGGTGAATGCTTAGTCTGGCTGCCGAAGACGAAGTCAGATTAAGATGGATGCTTAGCAGCCATTAAGCACCTACTCGACCGCTGCATCTTCATAGTCTTCTTCCATAGGAATGAGTACCTGTTAGAAAAACTTAGGATTAGGAACTTAATAGGATCTTTAGTGCCAATTAGGACACCTACTTAGACTTAGATTAGTAAGTGGTTGTGCAAATTTTACTACTCTTAATCCGGGTACTAATATAAGAAGCAATAAGCCTGCCCATTAAATCATGCTGCAAATTTTAGTCTGCATGGTCGACTATGCAGTAATAGCTTTGTGTCGACTATGCGTGGCGACTCCGTCTATGGGATGCTGGTTGCAGCCGTAGCCGCCACAGCTAATTTTGCTTATGACTCTCCCTGTATATATATGTCCATCGAGCAAAGTCATTAGTCGCTGCTGATTGGTGAGTGGTGACAGGTGGTGGCTGGTGAATGCATGGTCTGGCTGCCGAAAACGAAGCCAGATTCAGATGGACGCTAAGCAGTCAGTAAGCAACTAAGCACCTACTCTCGATCGATCGCTGCAGCTTCCTAGTCTTCTTCCATAGGGAACAAGTACCATGTCAATAATAATTTGCCAATCCTTTATTACGTGATCTCTTTTATCGTTAGTATAGGACAATTGCGTAGTTCCTGGGCGGTGCAAAAGTTACTATCAGGGGGGCCGGTGGAGTTAACATCGCACTTGGAAAATTATATGAGGAATCAATCATGACATAATCAATCAACCCGGCTTTCCGGCCGGCGCCTTGTCGCTTCAAGAAAACTTACCTTCTTCTGCTCCTCATCAAATCCAAGTCTACATACCATAATACGTGCCAATCGATGCTGAAACAATCATTAATTAATGACAAAGCTGTCGCTACTACTTCCTCTTGTTCTTAGAGGCGAAGCGGAGGACGAGGTAGAAGAGGACGCGGTAGAAGACGGCCCAGCCGAGGAGGTAGAGCACCATCCACCACTTGCGGTTCTCCTCCACGCTGATGCCCAGCTGCTTGAGGATGTCGTTGCCCCTCAGCTTCAGCCCGGCGGGCTCCGAGGCGAAGACATGGTCCCCGTTGAACTCGTTCATCAGCAGGCCCTCGTACGGGTACTTCATCGTCGAGATGGTGTTCATCCACTTCCACGCCACCGGGATGCTGTTGCTGTCCAGGAAGTAGCCGCAGAAGAGGAAGAAGAGCGCCGTGAACGCGATCACCGCGGCGTACCTGCATCGTCCGTCGCATTCATTCAGAGATCAGAAACGCCTCGCGCGGTCTCGTACAGTTTGGGCCGTTGTTTAGGACAGGCATCAGGCATGGGCTCTGTTAATGTTATTGCAGGCTTTGTCAAAAAAAAATGTTATTGCAGGCCGGCCCATATGTAATCTTGTAATAAGCTAAGCTTAATGGGCCGTATTAGATGAGTAGGCATCCTCCTTTTTGTATGGATCGGGCTACGGCCTACGGCTGATCTGAACAAGAAAAGGTTCTGATTTTTTGTAACAACAACGAAAAAAACACACACGAAACAGGTGGACTTAGTGACTTACCCCAGGATGAAGTTTGGCACGACGGAGCTGATGAAGACGACGAAGGAGTTGGTGGACAGCAGGGCCGCGTAGAGCATGACGAGGAAGTAGAGGAACTGGCCGTGGAGCTTGAGCGCGAACCAGACGATGGCGGCGTAGGTGGCCGACTGGAGCAGGAGGAATGGGAGGTAGGTGATGATCCCGGCGACGACGTAGGCGGAGGCGCGGTACGCGTTGTGCGAGGTCTCCCTGATGAAGATGAAGCGCTCCTGGATGAAGGCCGGCACGGCGTCGTTGGAGGAGAAGAAGAAGAAGCAGACGGTGAAGATGAAGAAGCTGAGGCGGTTGGTGATCCCCTGCGTGTTGTCCTTGGGCTTGGTGAACATGGTGGCCATCAGGAACCCCATCACCGTGAGCACCATCAGCCGCGACAGGAACAGCTCCGGCGTGCGCCAGATGTTGGTGAAGTTGCGCCTCATCAGCACCCACACCTCCCCGACGTACGAGTTGGCGAACTTGCCCCGGTGGCCCAGCGCGTTGACGCCCACGCCGGGGGCGCCCGTCGCGTTCGGCGCCGCCCGGTGCGTCGGCGTCAGGTAGTCGTCCTCGTTCACCGTGTACGCGCTGCTCATCGGCGTCGGCGTTCCCATCACGATCTCCGGTGTGTACCTGTGGTTGTCGTGGGGCGCCCCGGGCCCCTTGTGCTTGGGGCGCCGGGACGGCGTGAGGCGCACGCCGCTCCACGGAGACTTGGAGTGCTGGCTCCTCAGGCTTCGATCGAAGTCGTCGTCGCCGCCGGGGCCCGAGATCGGCGTCTGAACGATGCTGGACACGGTGGACAGCCCCTCAGGCCCGTAGGTGGCGGTGAGCTTGGGCGGCTTCAGGCCGGTGAGGCAGAACTCGGCCAGCGCCTTGACGCCGAACTCCGACTGCTCGTACTCCTGGATGACGTCGAGGAGGTTCTCGATGGAGTTCTCCCCTTTGGGCACCTTGCGCCCCATGCGGCCCAGGTGCGCGGTCACCTCCTTTGGCCCACCGCTGTACATGAGCTGCCCGCGCGCCAGGATGATGAGGTGGTCCAGCAGCAGCAGGATGCGCGAGGACGGCTGGTGGATGGTGAGCACCACGGTGCTCCCGGCGCACGCGATGTCGTGCACCTTCTCGATCACGCTATGCGCGCTCGTCGAGTCCAGCCCCGACGTCGGCTCGTCCAGGAACAGGAGCGCCGGCCCGTGGATGATGTCCACGCCGATCGAGACGCGCCGGCGCTCGCCGCCGGACACCCCCCTCGTGCCCTCGTCTCCGATGTACGTGTTTCTGGAGGACTGCATGCCGTGCACGGTACCATCGACGATGTCTTATTAATTAGTGTTGTGTTTTGAATTTCTGAAGCAGAGTAGTCTCACAGTACTTGCAGCGTGCATGTCTTACCGTGAGGCCGAGCTGCTCGATGAGGTTCTCGACGCGGAGCTTCTTGTCAGAGGCGGAGACGGAGGAGCCGAGGCGGAAGTCGGCGGCGAACATGAGCGTCTCGTAGACGGTGAGCATGGGGAACAGGCGGTCGTCCTGCATGACGTAGGCCGAGGAGCGCTTGATGAGGCTGGGGCTCATCTCGACGCCGTCGAGCGCCACGCGGCCGTCGAGGCTGGCGATGCGCCCGGCGAGCGCGTCCAGGAACGTGGACTTGCCAGCGCCGCTGGGGCCCATGACGGCCGTGACGCACCCCTTGGGAGCGTACCCGGTGATCTCATGCAGCAGGTCCACGTCCTTCTTCTCCCACTCCCCGCCGGCGCCGCGCTGCTTCTTGACGACCGTGTGCGTAAGGCTGGTGAACTCCAGCCCGCCCGTGAAGCCGAACCGCCCCACGCCCGCTGGCTTCTCCGGCTGCTGCGCCATGTTGATCACCGTCTCCAGGCGGTGGCCGCCGTTTCTGCCATTGTGCTGATGGTGATGCGCCATGCTCTGCGCGTACGTACGCACCGGTGTGGTCGCCTATGGGTTTTATTTCTAGGCGCGCAGCTTGTATACTTACAAGCATATAAAAGCGTTACCCTCCTGTCCGCATGTCACTGCCAGCTTCGTTATTTTTGTCCCGTTGGTAGATGCCTGGCTCCGGGCGACGGAAATGAGGACGGGCAACGCAGTGTCATCGGAGTGAACGTTTGTTGCGGTCAGTTTTTGGTCTGGACCGTCGATGTTGATCTGGGGCAGCTCGTCCTCGACACTATCATGGCCAGATCGAAACAAAACTATGTTTTGCAATGTTTCTAGAAACGGTGAATATGTTGTGCAACGATTCTAGAAATGGTGAACTTTTTAAATTTGAAGGTTGTACTATTCTGCGAGCAAGAGTATATAGGAGTAAATATGTTGCCTGAAGTTCCCAAGATAGAAATGGCAAAAGAAAAAAAAAAGGTTCCCAAGATAGAACGTCAGCTTACGTTCAGGGTGCCTTCGGACGGCGGCGCCACAGCTCTAAATCCCGGATTTGGGCCAGGCCCGAGATCTGCAGGCTACCATCACCAAGGTCCTGGGCCCATCTTTGTTTTGCAACGTGCTTGTGCCGTTGTGCGGCAGGGGAGAGAGAAAGCGAGGCTCCGACCTCCGAGGATAAACGGGACACGTCGCGGGTTCATGGCCTCCGAACTCGGAGGAGCAGGCGTTCGCTTGGCTGCGTGCCTGCGTTCCTCAGCCTCCCCTTTGCCTGCGCGAGCCAGCGCCCAAATCACGATTCACGGGATGAGAATGAGATAGCCGGTGAGCGATCGGAGCCCTCATGGCGGCATCCGCAGCCCCCTCCTTCTGCACGCGCCTCCTCCTCGCCTCGCCCCACTCCCCGCCCACTCTCCCCCGCCTCCGCCGCGCGGGCGGCCGCTCCCTGGGGCTGTCATGGCGCGGCGGGAGCGCGCGCCTTCGGGTCGTTCGACGAGCGGAGGAGGAGGACGAGAGCGGGGCTGCGAGCAGGGGTCAGGAGGTGGAGGAGGCCCCGGAGGAGCCAGTGGCTAGTCGCGACCTCGTCACGCTCGCCGCCTGCCTCGTGGGCCTCCTCACCGGCGTCTCCGTCGTGCTTTTCAACCTCTCGGTACGGCAGCCACCTCGCGAGCTCAACTCTGGTTTGATGGTTTCATCGCTGCGTCAAATGGAGTCCGTAGTAACTTCGACGATTTCAATTTCGGAGGTGAATGGGTCGAAGGCAACTGAACACTGGGGTTTGGTGTTGTATACCATGCTTCCCAATTCTGACATCCAGCATTGCTTTGCTATGCTATTCAGTCACATTACATTCTGACAAAGTCCTCCGATCTCAAAAGCATTAATTATTTAGTTCCCACCTAAAGGTTTATCGTTTGTCCTCCAACCTTATAGGCTAGGATCACCCTGGTTCTACATTGTTTATAATTCAGTCTTTTTTTTTCATCCCTTCAAGTACGTTGCATAAACTTGAAGTTGCCTGTGTCACGTTTAAATGACACACTCGTAAATCTTTAACATGTTGGGTCTATTCTAGTACTGAAGAGTGAAGAGGCATTGTTAATTTCACGTGCTGTCCGTATAAAGTACCTCATGTTACATACTGTGATTTAAGATGCCCATATTTCTTGCCATAGGTTCATGAAATACGTGACATATTTTGGGCCAGTATTCCTTTGCGAGGCGCGTCATGGCTGAGGGAAGAACCGATTGATGAAGTCTGGCAGAGAGTGATATTTGTTCCAGTCAGTGGAGGTGTTATAGTAGGTGGATTGAACGCACTAAGAAGTTATATCAGAACTAACTCAAATGCCCCTGTGTCCAAGATAAAGAGTGCATTTGGACCATTCTTGAAAGCTGTGGCAGCATCTTTCACACTTGGAACTGGCAATTCACTGGGTCCTGAGGGTCCCAGTGTGGAAATTGGTTCTGCAATAGCTAAAGGATTTGGTAATGTGTTTGAGTGGGAGGGTGGGAAAAGGCTGTCTCTTGTGGCAGCAGGATCAGCAGCTGGGATCTCATCTGGTAACTTTTACTAACTAGAGTTTTGATGCTTGTCGTTGTTAAGTTGAACATGCTCTGTGTTCAAGAAATGTTCAACATGCTCAGAATGTTTTCTGGATTTTTTCATGTCAATGTCAAATGATTGCTACCAACACCAACAGAACATCTTAACATCATCATTTCATCGCCTTACCTATGGCTATTGTCGATTGTTACCCCTATAATTTCTCATCATAATGCCGCTGTATGATAATTCTTTAATCACCTTGTTGAATAGATTGGTATGCTGATAGCTATACATGATGTAATACATGATATATGGAACATTGAATCGCAAAAAAAAAAGATATATGGAACATTAACCCAGTAGCTTGCATTAGATTCACCTTCTATGGATACTTGAAATTCTCAATAATTCAACATGTCTATGCAGTTTTCTGTCTTCTTTCTGATTTCATTTTACTTATATTCTAGGTTATTGCCTTGTATTTTAGGTTTTAATGCTGCTGTTGCTGGGTGTTTTTTTGCCGTGGAATCTGTTTTGTGGCCTTCTGCTGATTCCTCATCCCTTGCCAACTCGACACCTATGGTGATACTCAGTTCAGTGATAGCATCTGTTGTTTCAGAGATTGGTCTAGGTTCTGATCCTGCTTTCACTGTCCCAGAATATGATTTTCGCTCCCCAACAGGTACTTATGAAATATGACACAAAATGTAATATTGTTGTAAGCTAGATGAAGTTTGCATTAATTTGTTTCAAATTACACATACTTCTGTCCTGATAAGTTAGCTGGGGAATTGGAGGTGGTGTATATTGTCTCTGAGAGCATACAAACCCTCCTTTCTGTCCATACATATTTACAGAAAAGTCCTTCAAACCCATATTACACCAACATGATACTACTAAATAATAAGCTGTGCTACCATCTTTTGCCTGATACAGTCACAGAATGCCTTTACAATCCTCCTGATGGTAGGATAGTTATGGTGTTTGTTTAATGATATCCTCTTTTTACATTTTGTTTCTCATGCTCCAGAGATTGAAAGTATGAGGATATTTACATGACTTCATAAATGTCAGAACTTCCTCTATACGTTTTGCTGGGTGTCTTCTGTGGGTTGGTGTCAATTGCATTATCAAGATGTACATCACTTGCTATGGAGGCAGTTGAAAGTTTACAAAGGGCAACAGGGTTACCGAAGGCTGCATCTCCGGCTTTAGGTGGCCTCATTGTTGGTCTCCTTGCACTTTTGTACCCTGAAGTATTGTACTGGGGCTTTGAAAATGTTGATATCTTGCTGGAATCACGACCATTTACAGGCGGCCTCTCAACGACCATATTAGTTCAGCTTATTGGAGTGAAAATATTAGCAACATCTTTGTGCAGGGCTTTTGGATTGGTTGGTGGTTACTATGCACCATCTCTTTTTATTGGTGCAGCTACAGGGATGGCATATGGCAAATTCATGAGGTTTACATTTACTGGCCCTGAACCACTGCTGCATGTCCCATTCCTAGATGTGGCATCACCTCAAGCATATGGCCTGGTAACATGTCTACCAAATTCAGCTCTTTCATCTGCATTTTTTGTATTCTCAAATCCCTTGATATCCATCATTATATATTACGATAATATTATTGTTATGCAGTTGTCCTCTGTTCAAGATTGTTATTATCTTAATTCCACCTCTTACAAGCCCCACCATACCATTAGCTTGTTACCGTATAATTCGATATATTTACTCACAAAGTCACAATACCACCTGCTATTAACTATTCATTCTAAAGACATCACCAGATAATTGCTAGTAGCTTAATGACCTATTTGATTTTTCAGTAAAAAAATAAATAGTTGTGAAGATAGTTAATAGGAATTTAACATTATTTATTGGGGCTTATTAGATTTCCGCTGCAACGTACAGGTACCATATCTAGGGTTAACTAGCTTTCCACTCCCTGTCACAACTTATTGCCAATGAAACTTGCACATTATAATCTTGGGCAGCAATATTAACCAGAAAATATGATCGCTGCTTATCTTTTCTTCCTTTTTGTTTAATCTTCACAGGTAGGTATGGCAGCTACCCTCGCTGGTGTATGCAAGGTGCCTCTGACATCTGTCCTGCTACTTTTTGAGCTTACACAAGACTATCGTATAGTTCTACCTTTGCTTGGGGCTGTTGGGTTATCATCCTGGATTACTTCTCCTCAAAGGTTCTCTAAAAGAAGTAAGCTGGATTCTCAGGAGGATAAATCAAGTATTCCTCAACAAGCAAACAACATGCTTACTCAAAACAAACAGGCCACTTCCATGGATACAGATGATTTGCCGCTAGAATTATGTAAAGTTGAAAGCTCCCTTTGTGTCTATGATGCCAACGAGGACAATATGTTCAAAAATCTTACTGTTGAAGAGGCCATGAAAACTAACTACTTCTCCGTCTCAATGACAACTCCATTAATTGAGGCACTAGATCTTATGCTCGCCGAGAAGCAGCCCTTTGTTATGATAACTGAGAATAACACATTTGTAAGAGGCTTGCTGGCACTAAAGAATATCCAAGCTTTTTGCAGAGCTGCAAAAACTACCAGAGCACATGCTGAGGTAAAATGTGAGAATAACACTGGTTTTTCAATCATCTTTTGATTGATTTTGGAAACTACCATAGGCATGCTATAGGTCTGGTAGTTTTTATTTTCAGTTCTATGGATCTCTTGCTGTCTCAGGTCTTGTCTTATGCATAGTTATTTTCCTTATTTTTATCAACATAGGGCACCACCTGCACCAGTTTGTTTAGATATACCCACCTTACATAATAATTGCATCCATCACAACTCTCAATTGTAGCATATACTCCCTTGGATCCTAAATATAACTCCATTTAGCCTTGTGCCTTTGTCCTAAGTCAAACTTTTTAGGCTTTGCCTTCAATGGCTAAAAAGTTATAACACAAGGTTGATGCTAGTATATTAATCATGGAACATACTTCATAATATATTACTCTTTCTATTTACAGCAATATATTCTATTTAGATTATTAGTCAAAGTGTAATATTGGTGACCGTGTCGATTTCCTAGTGGACTTATATTTAGGATCGTAGGGAGTTGGGCATTGCATGCCACATTATGATCCAAATGCCCCAAAACAAGCAGGCATGGAGCAAATTACACTAGACACCATACCATTTGTGTTAGGAATGTATCAAATAAAAAACTTGACAGGTTTGGTTAGTTCCTGGGGTCATGATCAATCTTGATCTCTCAAGTTGCTCTGGTTTTTGCTGTGCTTCCATGTTTTTCTTTAATATATATAAAATAAAATGGATTTTACATTTGTTCAGTGAGGTCAAATGGTAATTTAGAGGATGTCTATACATAATATTTATTGCCACATGGTCTTTTTGTTAATTAATTTATTGGTAGCTTTCTCAACCTTGATGCAGGTAAAGGAGCTCCTGATATCTCATGTTTGCCAAGCAGGCAGGTGTAAATCGTGGTTTGTGACGCCTCAGATGCCACTTACTACTGCAGAGAAGATTATGGACTCTCATGGTGTGGATCACCTTCCTGTAGTTTCTGAGGATGCTAATCCTCAGGACAGAGGACCTTTGATAGGTTTTGTAGACAGAGAATGCATTGCCATCGCTCGAAGGTATTTGGAAGATTCTTCTAAAAATGATATAGTATTGCTTGCGTCTCCAGTTGCCATCTTATACCAACAGTGTTCGTTTGTCTTTGTTGCTATGTTTTCATTCAGGGCTATGGCAACAAAAGAATTTTTCAGTTCTATGTATGAGATAAAAAAAGGAAGAGAGGTAGCACGGAAGGAAGAAATGAGACGACACAGAAGCACTCCCTACTTAGCAAGTCTGGCATCTTTTCCTGGTCAAGGCTAAGACCTCTCCAGGTTATTTAGTTGCTAACTAAAAACGTGCTTCAGGGATGTGATTAAGGTGCGCCGCCATTTTCTCGAATTATCTCGCTTACCAGTTACCACCATTACTGTCTGCAATGGTGAGGTTTTGTTGCACTTGTGTGCTACAAGTTCTCAATCGTTGTAACTGATAAACTGAATATCTAGTGGGCTGCAGGCTGCTTATCAAAATGTATAGCTGCTGAGAACTGGGAAGATAAGCAACAAGATCAGGCTTTGTAACATTTTTATTATTCTTTCCACTTCTTTCGGATAAACACATAAAGCTAGAAATACAAGAATGCTCGTTGCTCGAATAAAACTGATGGATACAAAAGCATTCAAGAGCTTGATTTGCGTCTCTGTCCATAACATGTCTCTGTGCGCGGCCGCCACCCAAAAGAAATCATGTCCGTAGACCAATGTGACGCCGTTTTTTCCTCTACATACAGTCGCCAAGCCAAGGCATAGGCTAACCATATTTTTTTTAGTAATATATAAAACTTAGTCGCCAAGCCAAGGCATAGGCTAACCGCATTTTTTTTGTAATATATATAAAACTTAGTCACCAAGCCAAGGCATAGGCTAACCATATTTTTTTGTAATATATAAAACCTACTGATGACTCATCCATCACGCACTTCACGTAACCAACCAACTAGCTCTAGAAACAGCACAAGTGCATAACTAACTAACCAGTGGCGTCCATATATAAAACACAGCCACAGACACAGCACAAGTGCACAAACAACCAACCAGTGGCGCCCATATATAAAACCCAGCCCCAGACACAGCACAAGTGTGTAACATTGTTTGTTCACCCTCTCCTTCAACACGCCCATATACAGTGGCACCCATATATTAAACCTAGCCCCAGACACAACATAAGTGCACAACCAACATTGTTCGTTCACCTCCTCCTTCGACGCCATCGATCCTCCCGGCATTTCAATTCTGAGCGAGAAAACTATAGGATCAAAAAGTTGAGCGAGAGAGAGGAGCCCCAGACACAGCACAAGTGCACAACCAACATTGTTCGTTCACCCCTCCTTTGACGCGATCGATCGATCGATCCTCCTAGCGTTTCAATTTTGAGCAAGAGAACTGTAGGGCCTGAAAGTTGAGCGAGAGAGACAAGGGAGCATAGCGCAAGTGCAGAACCAACATTGTTCGTTCACCCCCTCCTTGGACGTGATTGATCGGGGCTTGTGCACTACCTGTGCTAGTATGCCTAGTCTGATCAAACGAACGCTACGAAGTGGAATATCCAACCTTGTCCCTGTCCCGCCCCCAAACCAAACACAACCTATGATCTTCATAAGCATTACATGAGGTAAAAGACCAATCTAGGAGGAAGTAGGTGTCTTTTCACTTAAGAAGAAATAGCCATCTAAATTTTCCTCAAAGACTTAGGGTGGTTTGGGTGTACACCCACGTCTTCGACTAACTTGAGCTCGGATCCGTTACTTACACGAGACAAGATGGAAACTACAACACTCAATGCTATGGTCGAGAATAAGACTGACTTGCTATATAATTAGAATATATATCTTTTGCTAATTTTAATTAAAATATTCTAACTAAATAAATTGCACATTCAATGTATGACCAATGATTGTCTCAAAATCAACTCAACTCCGTAGGTTTTCTAAAGCGACATTTTAGTTGCATCTAGTTTCCTGGCAAGTTGAGGGCATGATGCTACCCTTTGAATGGGAGAAAAAAATTGTTCTGCGTGGTTGAATGAGGACTCCAGAGTCTGAACTGTCTGTGGATTCAAGTCCAGTCCAACCTTGTTATAATTATTAACTCAGGAAAAATATAGCTTATCATATTGTTATCTGCTGGTGGCGTAGAGTTGAATAATAAACAGGGAGATGATTTGTTCCATATAATAAGAAAAGGCAGCACGAAAGGGACATTTTTAAGACTACAAATCGCGTCAGCTCCCAGCCCAGAAGCCAGGTCCACGTATCCTTAATTTTTCCCTGCCGTCTGATTCCCACAATTAGCGGTGCAGATTAACCAGCTTAGCCTTTCTTCAGATCGGAATCAGCCTCAGTTCACCGAATATGGTAGATTCTTTCAGTTCCGATAGGCTGCCGCCTACTCCGGCGCGCCGTATGCTGGCCGACCCATTCTACTTTCCTAATTTTCCTTGTCATGTCCGCTCCCAGCCCACCCCAGTTCCGTCCCCATTCGTGTCGGCTCTCTCCTCGTCAGCTCCGTTACCTCCGCTCCACACGCCTCCTCGTTGGTGCCGCCGTTCAGTGACGACCCACGGGATTGTGCCGCCGCCGCAGCCATTCCCCTCTCTTCCACTCCTGCACCGCAGTCGATGTGTTGGTTCTTTCTCTTGTCTCTTGCCCGGATCGTCTTCCGGCGGCGGACAGGGCAGTTAGCTCGGCTCGCAGCCCTAACAGTGTCTCCGCAGCCGCTCGCGCCATCGTCGCGTCCTCCTCCGTCGGCAACTTCAGGATTCCTCAGGTCCTTCCTTGCCTTCTTTTAGATCGGGTTGGTGCCTTCTTAATCCTCGCTTTTTTTTCTCTGATTCGATTCTTTGCTTCCATCACAGATCCGGTGAGTTTTCCTGTTGCTGTCGTCGTTGTGCAGTGAAGCTTTTGGGCCGGAGTTTAGCCATCTGGGGACTGCGGGGGAGGGGTCCCCCTCCCCTCCCCTCTCCTGCTCTGTCATCCGGGCGCGGGCGGGGCGCGGCGGCGGCGCTCGCCCTCCTCCTCCTTCCCTCCCTTCCTCGCCTGCCTCTCCCTCCGTTTCTCCCTCCCCTTCCTCTCTCTCCCCTTCCCTCCCGATGTGGCAGCGGGCGGCGCGGGCGGCTCCCCGCTGAAAGGTCCTAATGGCTAGAGGGGGTGAATAGCCTATTGAAAAAAATCTACAACAACACTTAGCAAATATGTTAGACAATCAAACGGCGAAGCGAGTGTTGCGCTAGCCTACTAAAAAGCAAGCCATCTACCACAATTCTAGTGACTATGATCACTAAGCACACAAAAGCTATGTCGCTAAACTAAGTTAATGAGCTCTCAAAGACTAACTAAAGAGCCTCACTAACCACTAGACTTGACTCTTGTTTGCCCTCAAAACTAGCTACACTAAAGGGCCAAGCTAAACTAGCAAATGTAAATACACAGGAAGGATAGATTGTTATACCGCCGTGTAGAGGAATGAGTCAATCACCAATGAAATCAATCAATCACAATAATAAATACCAATGAAGACTAATCACATCGGAATCAAATGAGTGACACAATGATTTTTTACCGAGGTTCACTTGCTTGCCGGCAAGCTAGTCCTCGTTGTGGCGATTTACCCACTTGGAGGTTCACGCGCTAATTGGCATCACACGCCAAACCCGTGACCGGGTGCCGTACAACCAACACAAGATGGGGATAACACAAGCCACGAGCAATCCACTAGAGTACCTTTTAGCTTTCTGTCGGGGAAAGATCAAGAACCCCTCATAATCACCGCGATCGGAGCTGGAGACAATCACCTTCATCTGCTCGACGATCCTCGCTGCTTCAAGCCGTCTAGGTGGCGGCAACCATCAAGAGTAACAAGCGAATCCCGCAGCGAAACACGATCACCAAGTGCCTCTAGATGCAAACACTCAAGCAATGCACTTGAATTCTCTCCCAATCTCACAAAGATGATGAATCAATGATGGAGATGAGTGGAAGGGCTTTGGCTAAGCTCACAAGGTTGCTATGTCAATGCAAATGTCCAAGAGAGTGAGTTAGAGCCGGCAAAAACCTTATATAGAGGGGCAAATGAAATAGAGCCGTTACCCCCTCACTGCAGCTCACTGCGCAACGACTGGACGCGTCGGTCGGGATGACCGGACGCGCGACGCCCAGCGTCCGGTCGCGCGATGCGCTCCACGTGGCCCCTCGGTTCAACCTTGTCCACGCGATTTCAACGGTCGAGTTCCAACGCCTCACTGTCAAAGTGAGACCGGACGCATCCATCCAGGCAATCGGACGTGCCGGTGCTCACGCTGTGCGCACGTACGCCAGAGCCATGAAGGCCTAACCGGACTCGCTGCTCCAAACGGCGACCCAGCGTCAGGTCGTTTCCAGAGACGATCCAGAGCTGCCCAAACACGACCCTGCGTCTGCTCTTCTCTTCTTTGCGAAACGGTTTGCGTCAGCGTACGTCATAGGCGACCGGACGCACCCCCTGCGCGTCCGGTCCCTCTTTCTTCTCAGCGTCCGATCAAGGGACCGAAGGCGTCATTCACTGCGCGCCATTGACCGGACGCGGGGTCAGAGTCTGGTCACTGCCCGAGGCAGAGTCCGGTCACTTCGAGACTCCTCCTTTTGACCCCAAACTTCACCACCCTTGCTCAAACGTGCCAACCACCAAATGTATCACCATGTGCACGTGTGTTAGCACAATTTCATAAACATTTTCAAGGGTGTTAGCACTCCACTAGATCCTAATGCATATACAATGAGTTAGAGCATCTAGTGGCACTTTGATAACCGCATTTTGATACGAGTTTCACCCTTCTTAATAGTACGGCTATCAATCCTAAATGTGATCACACTCGCTAAGTATCTCGATCACCAAATAAAAAAAACTCATATCAAGTTTCACCTTTACCTTGAGCTTTTTGTTTTTCTCTTTCTTTTTTTCCAAGCCGAGCACTTGATCACCATGGCCATTACCACCATGATCTTCATCCATTTGCTCCACCACCTGGAATGTCTAGCAACCTATCTCACATACACTTAGAGCACATAGGTTAGTAGCTAGGGTTTCATCAATTTACTAAAATCAAACTAGAGTTTTCACCCGCACTACGTGCGGCCGGCCCCAAGGCGACGCACCGGAGCCTCCGCTGTTCCCTCCCCCACACTCACGTGTTCTTTCATAGTTGTTTTGTCTTCGTCGGATTCTTTGCCTTCATTGTTGCCTGTTCTAGGGTTAGGATTTTGGCCAAGCTCGTACGAAGGGTTCGTTCTAGGGTTACCCAACTTTAGGTATGAGGAGTTTCCCTGCAATTTTACCATGCATGTTGAAAGATTTCATAGATTCATTTATATGCCCAACCAGTGATGCTTATTTACTACTTTCTGTGCAGGTCCTATGTTTCTGATCATGTAGTTCCGGATACTAATAGAATATCTCTTTGAGAAATTTCCAAATTGGCAGGAGGTACGTATCCAGGCCATTTGGGGACTTTCGGGTAACACGATCAATGCAATGATGCAAAAATTTGTCGCTTAGCTCTCTACACACAAAACATACAAACATGAAAGCCAAATATGATGCCAAGTTGATCACTACCAAAATTGTTTACGATAAAATGATTTTGACGCACATGGCCTTCAGCCTTTTATTCGGGATAGGGTTGGGGTGGCACCAATTGAGGAGAAATTGATTCAACATCGGTTGAGATGGTTTGGACATGTTCAACGGAGGCCTCCTGAGGCGCCGGTGCGTAGTGGGGTTCTAAAGCGGGCCGATAATGTAAAGAACGGTAGAGGTCGACCTAAACTAACTTGGGACGAGTCCGTTAAGAGAGACTTTAAGGAGTGGAATATCTCTAAGGATTTAGCTATGGACAGGAGCACTTGGAGACTGGCAATCAACGTGCCTGAACCGTGACATCTTTCTGTCTTATGCCATTTATGTCCCTTTATGTGTCTCCCTGTTTATCGTCTCTTTTGGGTTTCATCTCTAGCCTACCCCAACTTGCTTGGGACAAAAGGCTATGTTGTTGTTGTTGTATGGCCTTCAACCTTTTAGTAGAGATTTTCCTATAAGTGTGTGGTCAAATTTTACACAATTCCTGGGAACGTTCCATGGCTTTGGGAATTTATTTTCCATAAGAATTCCTAAATCACTATTCTGATTTTGATAAAGAAGTGTTCTAGGAAACTATTTTCCAGACGAATTTACTTGCTGCTCTGTATGTACATCCATTTTATATGTGCCGCTACCAAGAACCAGGTACACAGATTGTCCCTCGCCATTTGCCAACTTTATCATATACTTTAAATACCACATATAACTCACATATCTAGATGCATACATAGATTCATCCACCAGCGCCTTGATGCTTCGAACAAAACAACAAGGTACTGCCAGATAACAAAATCGGCATCAGCATCTGCACAGCTGCTACCTGATGCTTACTATGTATAATATGCGTGCTCATGTGCACAGCAGTACCACTACACATATCGTTGCCTAACATATGCAGCCTAGAATTGTACAGTTAAGACATTCACAGCTTCGTAGAATGTAACTATCTAACGTATGGGCTTTACCACAACTTTTGCATGTAATATAAGCATCCTGCAGGTTCCAGCTTATCACATCGGCCGCAAATATGTACAGCAGTAAATCATATATGGCATGAGAACTCTACGTTGAAAAACCCGAGCTTATTCTCTTACCGGCGCGCGCGAAGGCGCGCGGCCTTCACTAGTGAGGATACATACAGTTTTAACGCTTAGAACTACAGGACATTAGTGTCGTCAAGTTGTGATTAGTACTACAGGCGAGTCTAACTGTCTAAGGCTACAAGAGCAAAGAAAGTCACAAGCAAGCTAGAATGTTCAGAATCTTTAGCTGGGTGTTAGTACGTCGCCTAAATTGTCAGTATGTACGCGGCTAGGCGATCGATTTCCTGGGTGGAATCAAAAGGTACAATCCACTGTATCATGAGAGAAGAGGGAAGAACGGTACACAGTGCGATCTGTATATTTCGTACGAACATGAACACAAATTTTCAGTATTCTGTGACGGTGTGACCTCTTATCATGCATGCATGTGTATCTTCTAATAGGAAGCTAAAAGCAGCAAGAAAATACCAGCTAACAAGAGTATAGCGTGCATGAGCAGAGAGAGCTAGCCCGGCCCGGCCGAACTCGTCAGCGCTCAACGGCGCCGGCCCCTGCCGCTGGCGCGTCGGGGCGGCTGCTGATGCTTGTCCTTGCCGAAGAGGCTGCAGAAGCCGCAGGCGGCGACGCGCGGGGACGGCGGGTCCAGCGCCGGCTGCACGTGGCCGGTCGTCCTGTACCCGCCGTGGCCGCTCCGCTGCTGCCGCGCGTCCTTGGGCCGGGCCGGCCTGGCGGTGAGCTCGCCCGACGCCGACTGGTGCTTCTTCTCCCACACCGTCCCCGACGACCCGGACCGCCGGTACGTCTCGCTCGACCGCTGCAGCCCGGCCATGTATGTATACGCGCGCGCGGGGCTGGGCCGCACCGAGCACGGCCTCACACCTGGTCTGGCCGGCTTGTGAGCTTCTCCGCTTGGTGCTGCCGCCCGGCTGCGCGGCCGGTGCACCGCCTATATATGACTGTGCAGGCGCGGATGCCGTACGGAGCTGGGGTCTCTGCGCTTCTTTCTGTGTGTACGGGCTCGGCATAACACAACGGCCGCCTTGTGCAGAGAAGGTACGAGACAGACAGCGCAACGGCGGTCTCACTCCGAGAGAGGCCGCTTGCGATCAGACTGCATTAAATTAAGCGGGAAGAAATGGTTATTATTTGACTTTGACCAGAGAAACAAGAGTATATAACGGATCGATGAGGGCTGAAGGAATGTGGCGGTGATTTTCTGAATTCTGATTTGTTTGCTCAGGGCCGACCGGCTTGCAATGGAATATTGGACTGACTGATGAACAGGTGGAGACGCGTTCAAGTCTTCGAGAGATTAGTGATGTGCTGGTCTCGCTTGGGCGGCTTAGCCTCCCGATCTCGTGAGTCCTGGCTACTATACTCAGGTGGACTTTGAATTGGTTCTTCTAAATCCTCAGGAGCGGCTGGTCGTGATGGTTTATGTTTATTCAAAAAATGTTTACTCCTCCACGGCTGAAGCTGTGGTAAGGCGCACGTAGGCGAATGGAATCATGCTTACACAACGATGCTAATCGCGCACGTAGGCATGGCGCTTTAGATTGAATAATGTTTTGGCATTACTTGTCGAGTCGTAGCATGCATGCTGTTCAAATTATATTGTGAACCCCTAAGATGTTGCTTACTAAACCCTCTGTTCAATGAGAGATTGAGGATTTGACCACGAGCGCTGAGAAAACCGCGCATGCAAAGAGAGACATAGATATCTCTGGAGGCAATCACTGCATAATAAGAAGCTCAGGAAGTTGCGACAAGACATTGGCTTATTTTAGGATTTAACAATATTATTTTCTAGTAAATGATGTGTCTGTTAACAGTGAGACGTTTACGATGACTTAGTCAACCTTAAGATTTATCCACTTACTCCCTTTGTTCAAGAAAAAAATGCAACTATGGAGTTTTGTGCTGGTCAAACCTTTTCAAGTTTAACTAGATTTATAGAAAATTTTAGCAATATTTATATCTCCACATAAGTATATTATAAAAATATATTTAACAATTCATCTGATGATACTAATTATGCACTATAAATATTGATAATTTTTTATATATATTTGGTCAAACATAAAAAATATTTGACTTCTCATGAAAATATCAATCTTTGTGAGATAGAGGGAGTCGTGTTTAGGATGTGCTCACATGGATAAGGTGTGTGTGCGTGTGACGGTTCATATGCTTTGTGAGTATTTGCATTCGAATTGAAACGAAAATGAAACCTTTTACGTTTGGTTCAACGCTTCTATTGTAATACAATGATGCGCAAATCTTTTACGTATTCAAGAAAAAAATAGACCGTCGGAAGCTAACATTGCGCTTTTTTCCTCCAGTAATCTGGAATAGGAGGATTACTATATTTGGATAAGCACTCAAAAGAAGTTGTTGGAGGGTATTTTTCCATCAAAATTTCTATTTCTAATAATTAGAAAGAACATAAACTATAACGGTAATGCTCCGTATAGAAAGTCCGGACGGACGGACCCTGCCTGCGCTGTGCGCCGCGCGCCCCAATCTGCATTGCGTCTTGCCCGTGGTCCCTGCATCTTTCCTGGTCCCCACCTGGCACGCTGTACGCACCGCGTGAAGGCTTTGCCTCTTTCGTGGTCCCCATGTGAAGCTTTGCCTCTTTTCAGTCCCCATATGAATTCCTTCCATCCACATGTAACACAGTAAAGTGTTGCATGTCCTTATTTTTTTTAAGGATGCATGTCGCTAGTTGTATGTGCATGCATGCATATTAAAATAGAAGTTAATTTGTGTGTGCATCTGCACCGGCTTTTTTAAGGATACATGTCGCTAGTTGTATGTGCATGCATGCATATTAAAATAGAAGTTAATTTGTGTGTGCATCCGCACCGGCGACCTCCGTGTCGGTGTCGGCATCAAGCTCCGTATGTTTTATACATTTCAGATGTATGTTTTATATGGATGTTGCATGTTTTTATCTAGATGTTGTAAAAGTAGATCTAGTGTTTCATATGTTGCAATGGCTATACACGTATGTTGCAAGTGTGCGTTCCTAACGTTTCAGCTGTTTCAGACATATGTTACAAGTATTTTATTTGGATGTTGCATATGTTGCAGTGGCTATATACATATGTTGCAAGAGTATGTTCTAGATGTTTCACCTGTTTTCAGACGTATATTGCAGCAAGTGTTTCATGCTGCAATTGTTTCACGAGTCGGGAAGCTAGCGTAGGCGCAGGCAATCCTGCGGGTGTAGGTGGTCCATGGGTAGGTGCAGCAGGGCAAGCGCAGCAATACCAGCCGCAGGTGCGGGCACAGCAGCAAGCGCGGGCGCAGCAAGCACCAGCAGTCACAGGGCGCAGTAGCACGCGGGCACTTTCTTTCTGTTCGTCATTTCTTCCTCCTGATTGGATAACAGGTTGTAGGCTTAAAAAAACTTTGGTACGTATAGTATAGTGCTAAATAAATTATAGGAGAGCGGAAGGTTAAAGAGAAGACGTAGTATCATACGTGACGTCCGGACACGCGTCTGGATCTGTATATCCGGGCGCTAGTTTAACCCAAAGTATAAAGAGAATCCGTTCACTTCGCTGAAAAGTCATGTTTGATAGTATTGTTCGCTGATTTGCTGTGAGAGAAAAATACTGTTCAAACTAAAAAAAATACGGATTATAAGAGAAGCGAACAGGTGGCTAACGCACAACGGCAAGTCATCACCGTAGTCCGTAGGGGTGATGAACGCATTTTCCGCACCGGAGGACTGCCTGGACCCCGGAGCCACGTTACCAAACAACAATGGCAGTGTGTTGACGAAGAAGGAAGAAATTGTACTTTGGAGATGGAGGCCCAGTGCGGCCCGTTTCTATGCTTTTATTTCGTTGGGCCTGGGACTAGTAGTACCTTATTTCACGTCCGATGGAGGCCCAGGTCTTTGACTGACACAGACGCCGGCAGGCGATAGCCCAAGGAAGCTCTGGCAGCCACTCACAAAATTTACAAATCCCGTACCAGCCCGGCCGGCCGGACTCAAAACCTGGTCAACTCTCCTGCGTATCCAAGTGGAAACGATCCGACGAATTGGCAACAGATACCACCCAGCGCCAAATCGATCAGGACGAGCAACAGGACCACTGGTTTGGGAAAATAATCAAATAAAATGTTAGGTTGATCACCAGCTCGCGTGCATCACTCATGCACGCGCTTTGCGACCCAGTAGCGATGCCGACTGCCGCCTGCAGTTCCGGGCATCACACCGTCCACATCAATTCCAGCCGTGCACTCCCTTGTCAGCCTGCATGCTCTATATATTGCCCGATCGATCGCCCAACAACGACACAACCAAAGACCAAGAGTAGAGAGCACATCGGGCCAGCCACATCGTTCCATCCATTGTTAACTAGTACTGTATTACTATGGCTTCATCAGCTGCTCATCGGTCCCTTGTGCTCCGCGCGCTGCTGGTGGCGGCGGCCATCGCTGGCGCCCTGTCGGACCCGACGCCGCTCCAGGACATCTGCGTGGCGGACATGAACGCCACGACGCTGCTCGACGGGTTCGCGTGCAAGCCGCTGGCGGCCGTGACGGACGACGACTTCTTCTCCCGCGCCATCGCGTCCAAGGCCAGCACCAACAACCCGTTCCGCGTCAACTCCACGCGCGCCACCGTGGCCACGTTCCCGGGGCTCAACACGCTGGGCGTCTCCATCACGCGCGTCGACATGGCCCCGGGCGGGCTCAACCCGCCGCACTCGCACCCGCGCGCCTCGGAGCTCGTCATGGTGCTCAAGGGCGAGGTCATGGTCGGCTTCACCACGGGGGCCAACCGCCTCTTCTCCAAGGTGGTCAGGGAGAACGAGCTCTTCATCGTGCCCCGCGGCCTGCAGCACTTCCAGCTCAACACGGGAGCCGGCGACGCCGTGTTCATCGCCATGTTCGACGCCCAGTCGCCTGGCGCCGTCACGCCCACCTTCGCCATGTTCTCGACTAAGCCGGCCATGCCGATGGAGGTGCTCACCAAGACGTTCCTCATGGGCGAGGACGAGGTCACCGCCATGAAGTCCAAGTTCGTTGGCTTCTGACATGCAGTATATACTGTCCACTAGCAGCAGTTTAACTAGCTGCACATTTACCCGATTCAGTCACATCAGTGCGTGTATTCATTCGTTTTTACATATTGATTCTCTGTTTCTGAAACTGTTTGTAAGGACAAGTTTGTGTTCCGCCAAATGTGTAAACAGAATGTTAATCCTGTCCCCCCCCCCTACAGTGTGAATAATACCTGCATTTTGATCAAAACCACCTACCAATTGACCGATTTTTTTATCTTTTTTGACCTTTTTTTAAAAGATTTTCACAAATATGCCTTCGAAGGTATCATTTCAAAATGTAGACCCTTATGCTCGGCGCCGTAGCAATTAGCAGCGAGGATACATGTCTCAGCGCCAATTGCTCTGGCGCAGAGGTGGGAAGCCGGCATCGGTGTGTTAGCCTGTGTGGAGGTTGGCGTGGTGCTTATGTGGCAGCCAGCTCGACGCCACAAATCTTGGCGCCGAGATTAGTTTCCCAGAGGTCCCACACGTCAGGTTGTGTATCCCTCTATCTCTCTCACTCTCTCCTTCATTTTCTCTCGTCCCCGCTCGCGTCCGATCTCACCCGCCTCCGCCCGCTTGTCGACCTCCCGGCCTCACCTCGCCCGCTCGCCTCCCCTCCACCGCCCGCCTTCCTCCCTACTCGCCTGGTTGCCCCCGCCCACGTCCGCGCATCCCGCCTCCGCCTGGCCCGCCCGTCAAAATCTATTTGTCACTAGCCTACACTTTGGTGGTAGCCGTTGGGGCTGGCTTAATGAAAAACCCTACCAAATAAGCACACATAAGAATGGCTACTGAAGTCAAAATCAAGTTAAAACAGCTAAGCCGAAACCTACCAAAAGTTGATTTTTTTTCGTTTCTCTGTTTTTTTTAGAAACCTAAACCCTATTAAAGAGGGTCTTTGGATTAAGTTTTCAGGGTTCCAAGTCTGGCTTTGGTGGTGAGACTACCCGCACTCATGGACCTCTATATTCATCCTCTATACGTCCTAGTCAGCAAGATTCTCTCCTCTATACTCAATTCTCTCGTACCCATCCATCCTCTATATCATCCTCTATCCACTCTATCTACTGTGGGGACCCACTTGTCACTTTATCTAAATATATCCATGTGTGATCTAGTTTTGAAGGATTTATTGACACGAATTTAATGGTGCAATCGAAATTTAATTTGGATCTTCGGTTTGTGAATTATAGCATTTTTTCCCTTTGTTTAGCTAGTGGGGCCCGCCACTATAGAGTATAGAGTAAGCACAATACAACTCTAAATATAGAGTGAGAGAAAGGATATAGTATCGTTTTAGAGTACCCAGTGCAGCAGTTCCCAGTGCAGCAGTTTTTATTCTATATTCATACTCTAAACCTACGCTGAGGGACTGGGACCTGTATATATAAGGGCAGACCGTGGATGGTGGCCGGACCACCGGACGTCCGGACTAGTCGTATATGCTGCTTTGGGCAGCAGGAGAGCGTTGCGCGGGGTTCGTAGCAGTGGCATCATACAGGCCTGATCTGATTGATGTACTTTACTTGCTTGATGCAAATAAGGTTTCGTCGGTTGCTAAAAATTACTTGGTAATTGGTCATCGAATTTGCATTTCCTTTATTAGCATGTAGCCAATTGGGTTATTTATATACTTATATTCATTCCAGTTGAGCATTTGTAAATTTTTACTGTTCTTCACAAAAATTGTTAGTTAGCTTTCTTTGAAATAAAAAGAACATATATAGGAGCGTCAACTATTTTAAATAATGTTTTGTATTATTGGTTATAATTTTATTATTCGGTTATTAGTTTCTTATTATTGCTTTTAAAGCATGTGGATCCTGACATGTTTATTAAAGAGAAGAGCCAAATTTCTAACTACATCATGGAGATTCTGGGTGCTGACATCCTGGTTAGCTAATCTCCGCTCTTTACGTTTGGCATTTTGTTTGAAAGTTTCGTTGTAATCAGTCTTTTCACTAGCAAGCTCTAAACTTTAGAATTGTAAACTTTAGGGCTCGTTTAGATCCTAAAAATTTTTAGAAAAAATTCATGTAGCACTTTTCGTTGTTATTTGACAAAATTTATCCAACCATGGACTAACTAGGCTCAAAAGATTCGTCTCGACATTTACAGACAAACTGTGCAATTAGGCCCCGTTCGGCTGAAATTATAAGCCGGCTGAAAAACACTGTTGGCTGATTTTTTGTGAGAGGAAAATACTGTTCCGGCTGAAAAAACAAGCTGAATAAGACGGATTATAAGCCAGATGAACAGGGTCTTAGTTATTTTTTTACCTACATTTAATGCTCCATGCATGCGTCCAAAGATTCGATGTGACAGGTACTGTACAAATTTTTTTTGGGTGTTTTTTATATTCTAAACAAGGCCTTAGAGCTAAATAAACTTTAAAACTCTAAACTTTAGAGTTAAAGTTCCAAACAGGAGATCTAAAGTTAGTTCTAAACTTTAGACAACTTCACATTATAGCTTTAGTGTTCTAAAGTGCTGTAAAACTTTCAGACCTCTGGTACTTCACGCTAAGTCCAAAAAATCCTATGTGGCAGACATTTAATGACCATAATACTGTGAACAGGCTAATACACTTAATTTTGGTTGCTTTAAAAAGTAAAAATGGTCAGAATGAAATTAACGGTGAAACGGATGGATGTAAAAGACAGTCTCATTTTGAGTTTTCAATCTCGACGAGCCGACGTGCTCACAAAAAGCAACATCAGCTTGTGTGCGCTTTCTCGTTTGTGGGCTCACGAGCTAGCTGGGGCTTGTTCGGCTGGCCGGTCAGCCAGTCAGTCAGCCAGCAGTACTTTTCTCTAACATTAAATCAATATCAGTCATCAGCTACCTGTCAGCTAGCAGTATTTTTCTCTTATAACAAATCATCGACAAGCTCACTTTCTTTCTTTTCTTTTTCTTGTATACTTCTCTGTCTTAGATTATAAGATGTTTTGCTATTTCTAAATTCATAGCATTTACTGAGCCCATTCGCTTCGCTAAAAAGTTATGGCTGAAAGTACTGTTCGCTGATTTGTTGTAAGAGAAAAACACTATTTTGACTGAAAAAACAAGTTGAAAAATACGGATTATAAGACAAACGAACAGGACCACTATGTATCTAATAGACATAACACATATTTTGGTGCGTAATAAAAGCTATGAACGTAGAAAAGCTAAAACGTCTTATACTTGAAAACGGATGAAGTATTCCTATTGTCCCAAAAAAAGAGTCATTCTCGCTTTCCAAAAAGTCAGCAACTTTTAACTTTGACCAAATATATTTAACAAACTATTAATATTTATGGTACATAATTAGTATCATTGGGTAAATCATTGAATATATTTTCATAATAAACTTATTTGGAGATAGAAATGTTGCACGTATTTTCTACAAACCTAGTCAAAGTTGAGAAAGTTTGACCAGCACGATTCCCATAGCGACTCTATTTTTGGGACGGAGTAGTATATCGTTTGGAGATTACAGGATGAACATGCCATATACGTTGTGTGCAGTTGCACGGACAGCTCTGCTAATCCTGGTATGCCAACCACAAATTTTTATACAATTCGATAAATATTTGGTAATTCCGGTAAAAATTGTAATTTTTTGCAACATAAAATTCATTATACATGCATTAAATAACACAATAAATCTAAAATTCGAAGATTTAATTGAAAACATCTATAAATTAAAAACTAAATAGTTAAAATGACATATTGACGGTTCAAAATAAAGGGATGACTTTTATGATGTTAGAACAGTATAGGGGTTCGACATACTGAACAGGCCAAAAATTGTGAACAGGCCAAAAATTGTGAAAACAGTATGTCGAAATTACTGACAGTTCAAATATGGGTTCACAATTTTTAGGGTGCATTTGCACTCTGTACCTACTACAGTAGCAGCTTCGATCGCACTTGCATACCGTACTGTAGTAGCGCTTCCCCTGAACCCATCCGCAAGCGGTTGGAGTGATCAGGATGTTCACTTTTGCGGCTTCGGGCTTCCTGGTTCGGTTGTTCCTGCTGCCTCTGTGCGCCAAGGAGTGAGGCACCTTTTGACCAGACTATATAATGCACGTGCTATTGCTACGACAGTACATAATCAGATAAATTAAATAACTACGTCGTTATTTTTTACTTCAGTTCACTCCGAGTATAAAAGGATCTAAAGAGAATAACATGAAATGAACTGCAGGAAAATTACAAGCACGTATTCTCATATACAAAATCATACAAATTCCATTACTTACATTCGACTCCTTGTGTTAGAACTTGGATCAATCCATATACCAGCAAGTATTTTATCAGGTTTAGCAAGCTCTGAGGATTTTTTTAGCTTCAACTGTAAACCAAATAATGTATGACAAAATAGAATCATGGACCATTTGTTGCTTTAACCGGATTGCATCCGACTCAAACTAACATAGTCTCCATCAATGCCAAACTTTTGCAAAACAAGCCGGGTAAGCTGAGTGCGGAGCTGAGGCACGGCGATGAAGCAATTTATAAATGTCTCTATTTAAAATACAATACTTATACAAAAAAATTTATGTCCAAGTGTAGTATTGAAGATCGTGTCAATGTCCTAAATGACTTACAGAATTAGAAAGATGAATTGATCATTTCCCCACATGAGTGGGGCTTCATTAGAAATAAACTAATGACAGCATGTATAGAGAACTTTCAAATGACGCTTCGTTACCTATTCAACATCTTGGTTGCAAGCATAGACCAAAGCATCAGCAAGTGTTAGCCTTCCCTCCGCATCAGTGTTATTTACCTGAAATCCATTTATTAAAGTAAAAGTTTAGTAAAAACCAACACACATGGAGCACAAGCACTATGATCTATGACTGCTAAGACTACATTCCGAATAGGCAGATCCCTTATAACAAAGCTTCATTTTCACACAGATTCTGCTCATTTATAACATGTCGGAAAAAAACATACCTCATTTGTCTTCCCATTGGAAGCAGTTACAATGTCACCAGGTCTCATGACTGTGCCACTAATCATATTTTCACAGGCAACAACTATAAAGCGAACCCATGAGAAGGGAAAAATCATAGCATAAGAAAGATAACAAACTGTTCCACCTTCAAGTCTACTTCTAGTTTTCCATAAAGCCACTATGTATGTCGCAAGTACTACGAAGTACAGACCGGTCAAAAGTTAAACCCTTCCCAACACTAACCAACTTTCTCTTGATGTTCCCATCAATGGGTTTGTAGCACAAATGGATGAAGTGAGGAGCGTTAGCAGAAGCTGCAACAACTCCCAAGTAGGAACCCATCTTCAACTCTTTGCATTTCTAGCATTGTGGCAGTGAACACATCACTGTAAGTAGAAGCGATCTTTGATGCCTCCTTCGCAAGCACAACTGAAAGGGCAAAGGATGACTGCAATAAGTATACTAACAATAAATCTATGAAGAACAATCAAAGGTTGTTGAAAGATCCACTGACCAGGGGTAAGGACATTTGCAGGAGAGTGGAGAGTTCACGAGCTCTCTTCCGAACATCACACCCGATGAAAGACCATTAGGCTACTTAAGTTTATGATCCACCTCGGCACAATAACCTAGTCCAATAATATCAATCTGTTTCAGGTGGACCTACAACCCCAGCATGGTTCTTGTGATTCAGACTGGTAGAAAATTCAGCAACAATGCACTGCACTCCATAACCATCACAACAGAAAAGAAAAAGAAGCCTTACAGGAGAATTAACTTACAAGAATAAATATGAATGGTCACTATTTCTCGACAACAGGGTATGTTGCCTGCAAAGAATTTTTTGTTTGTTATTAGCATGTACAGCAATGAAAGGCATTATCCGTTTATCTATACATCGTCTAGTTAACATGAACACATAAACGAAAATCCTAACAGATAAACATTTTCAACGCCACTACCAAGCTATCACAATAGTACTACTATACTACTACTATCGAACAGAGGATCATATTTGCATCGTGAATCCAATAGATTCTTTTCATGTCACCATTGACCTATCATTTGTGGCAACTCACAAACAAAGTACCAAGAGATTTACGTGTTCCAAAAAACAGCAAACATTTATGCTCCTAAGACCCCCCCCCATCTACACCTAACATAACCATCCAAGAAAGAAATAACAAAAAGATATATCCTGTAGAATCCAAACCATCGAACCACCGTGACCTCAAACAAAAAAAGGAAAACCAAAAGGAATTAGCACAAATAAGAACTTACAGCTGCTTCTCCTCGGCAAGGATTTGCTCAACGAAGGACCCCAGGCATGCCGGGCCGGACTGCGTCGACCACGCCATGCTAGAGTAGTCGGATCCAGGCACGAATGGGAGTGGGGGCCGCTCCTGGTACTTGCCCTGCACCTAGAGGAATGTGGCGAAGTTGAGGCTAGTTGCCGCGAGTCGCACTCGGACAACCGTCAGCGATGAGATCTCTGGCCCCGGGTGCTCCTAGACCGCGGGCCAACGGGGAGGCTTGGGCCGATGTTTTTTTTTCAGGGAACCGTGGCGGATGGGCGGGGGCGTCGGGAGCTGGAGGCGGGGGCAGGCTTCAACGCGGGGCTGGAGGTGGAGGCAGGCTTCAACGTAGACGATAGAGTCCTGACCGTCAGATCGTGGTGAAGCCTCCACAGATGGCCTAGCAGCCATTGATTTCGACGTTGTTGTAATTTTGAGTGCACGTTTTAGGGTGTACAGATAAGAAGCCATGACTGGGGGACAGAAATTGTGGGTGAATCTAGTATAATTTCAATTGGTCCCTTATAGTATAATAATAATAAGATGGGGAACGGAAGCGCCTCGCATCGCGTCGTGTCAATAAAGTCACCACACGTACTACCTCCGTCCTGAAAAGAATACAACTATGGTTGAGAAGTGGCTCACCTTTGATCAAGTTTTTAGTGAATAATATTCACATTTATGGCTTTAAATTATTTTATTACAAAAATATATTTTGTAATTAATCTAACGGCATTGATTTGGTATCATAAGCATGGATACTTTTTATCTATAATTGGTCAAACTTAAGATATTAGAACGTGACACTGAGCTAGAATTGCGTTCTTTTTTCTTTTTGAGATGGAGGTAGTACTCAGTACTCAGCACAGTATGCATCTCCTCCCAATCAATTCTCACTTCTAAGAAGCCAAACAATTTTAAATAATTAAATCTATACAAAAAATACTAACATCTATGATACCAAATACTCATTAAATTAGTTATGAAGTACTATATTTTTATTGTAAATTTATTTAGAGATATACAGTAAATATTAATACTATTTTCTATAAACTTGATTAAACTCAAAAAGTTTGACTCATTCTATAATTATAATTATAATTATAATTTTTAAGACCATTTTTTTGGCATCGTCTGTTAAGGCACCTACTAACATGCTCATCAAACTTTGTTGTGATCGAGCCCAAAACTTAAGGATATGTCTGATGAGCAAACAAAGCCTAGTTAATTTCAGCGAGGTTCATGGTTTAAGTGTTTAACCACGTTTATCTATCATCTCTTCCCATGGTGCCAAAGCTACAGCAGGACGCCGAGACTACACCAGGCCAGAAATAACGCTGGCTGGGTAAGAAGACAATCATCTATATATCCTACTCCCTCTATAAAAAAAACACACAATTCTAGTTTTGAACCTGGACACGGCGCGTGTCCAGACTCAAACTAGAATTGTGTTTGTTTTTAGGACGGAGAGAGTATGCATCAATCAGTAGAACTCCAGAGCTATACTAACGCGAGAGAGAGAGAATCAGGATTTAGCGTGGGATGACATGCATGCAATATTAGTAGTGAACCATGGCATCGATCACCGTAGGATGATGAAATCGGCGGCCGGAAACGTGAGCGACCGTGCCCCCCGTACGTCAAACAAGACCACTGAATTGGCACGTACATTATCGTGTTTGCACAGACGACAAAGCTAGACACGGCGCAGGAGTCCAGGGCGCTCTCTGCCCAGGAACAGGATCTCCGGCGCGATCTCAAGCAGGCCGTCCTCGGACTCACCTCCCTCAGCCGCACCATGGCACGGCAACGTGCTAGAAACAGGCAGCTGGCCGAGGGTGATGCGTGCACACGCTATTTTCATCTCCAGGCTCGTCACCGACGGCGGAAAAATTATTTATTCTCCCTGTAGCACAACGGCCACACTTTTACTGAGGAAGAAGCTAAGGCCGACATTGTGTTTGCCTACTATGATGACCTGCTGGGCACTAGCTTCACCCGTGCCCACTGTATCGATCTGTCGCAGCTGGCCTTGCCACAACTGGACCTCACCGAGCAGGCTGCCAGGTTCTCCACGGACGAGATCATGCAGGCCATCAGGTGCTCGCCGGCGAACCGTGCGCCTGGCCCCGATGGACTAGGACCAACATTTTATACAGCTGCCTGGGAAGTTGTGGGTGCTGACATGGTCCGTGCTTTTCATGCCCTTTGGGAGATGGACTTCAGGAGCTTCCACCATTTGAATGAAGATGTCATGGTACTCTTGCAAAAGACGCAATGCCCAGCTGGACTTAGGGACTACCGACCCATCAGCGGTGCACTCGATGGGGAAATTGTTCTCTAAATGCCTTGCACTGCGTCTCGCGCCGCGCTTGGGTGAACTGATCAACCACAACCAATCGGCATTTATCAAAGGGCAGCAAATACACGAAAACTTCAAGACGGTTCAGCTCACTTGTAGATGGCTGCACGCGAGACACCGGCCGATGGTACTACTCAAGATCGACCTGGCTAAGGCCTTTGATTCGGTTGCCTGATCCTTCCTCCTGGAGGTCCTGGAACATGCCGGTTTCCCGCTGCGTTGGCGCAACTGGGTTGCAGCCATGCTGTGCACAACCAGCACTAAAGTGATGGACAATGGACGTCCGGGCAGGCACATTCTTCACGCACGGGGGCTGCGCCAGGGGAACCCCCTCTCCCCCCTGCTGTTCGTCTTGGTCATGGAGGTGCTCAACGCCCTCATCCACGAGGCGGATCGGAGGGCGATCTTCAGCCCTGTGTCGGAACGGATTAAGCACCGCGCATTCGTTTACGCGGACGACCTCGTCATCTTCCTCTCCCCGGATGGGAGCGACTTCACCAACATGCGCCGCATCCTGGACTTGTTCGCGGGCGCGTCCGGACTTGCCACGAATGTCCACAAGTGCGTCATCACGCCTATCTGGTGCTCACAGCCACAGATTGATGATGTGCTCTAGGCATTCCCTTGCAAGGTCCAGCCGTTCCCGGTAAAATACCTGGGAGTGCCCCTGTCGATCTCCCAGATTCCATGATGCGAGGAGCAGCGGCTTGTGGATGCGGTAGCAGCACGCATCCCGACTTGGAAGGGCAGCTTGCTCAACGGCGTGGGACGTTGTAAGGTCCAAATGGCTAGAGGGGGGTGAATAGCCTATTTAAAAATCTACAAGCTTCACTAAACAACCACGTTAGTATAAAAGATGGCTAAGCTAATTCTAGCACTAGCTCAACTACACTATGCAAGCCACCTATACAATTCAAGTGAAGCAAGACTATGATCTCTAATACACACCAACAAGAGTAAGTCACTAAGCTACTTACTCCTATGTGAAAAAAGCTACACTAAGCAAACTACATTAGGACTAGTACAAGAAAGTAAAGAGCAAGTGACTTGATTCTTATACCAACGATGTAGAGAAGTAATGCACTCGAATAATCAATCACAATGAGCAACCACAAGAGAAATCCTCGGCAAAGAGATGACACAAGATTTTTACCGAGGTTCACTTGCTTCCCGGCAAGCTACTCCTCGTTGTGGCGATGCACCCACTTGTCGGTTCGCGAGCTAATCAACTATCAAGAGTCGAGCCCTCGGCGGACGCTGCACAACCGCACACAAGATGGTGATCCTCCAAGCTACGAGCTCCACTAGAGTATCCAATTTATGAACTCCCGCGGGGAAGGATCAAGAACCCCTTACAACACTTGGTGAGGGCTCCAACAATCTTCAATTGTGAGCTCAATCACCTCCGCTGCTCTAAGCCGTCTACCGTATCGGAAAACATGGAAGAGTAACAAGAAATCCGCAGCAACTCGAAGATCAAGTGCCTCTAGAATGCAACTCTCAAGCAATGCACTTGAATCTCACTCAATCTCACTCAAGATGTGCAACTAAGCAAAGAGATGAGTGGAGGGGTTGTTCTCTAGCTCAAAGGATGTCTCTAGGTCTCAAAATGTGCAAGAGTTGCCCTCAAACCCCGGTCAACTTCTATTTATAGCGAAGGGGTACGCAGCTAGCCGTTACCGGACGACGCAGTGAAAAATGTACTGACCGGACGCACCGGTCAGGGTGACCGGACGCGTCCGGTCACTACAGGACAAGCAAGAATAGTGCGCGTCAGAAGTTACCATTGTCGTGACCGGACGCGCTCCAGCGTTTGACCGGACGCGCTGCACCTGGCGTCCGGTCGGAGTTCAGTAAACTCCCACCGCGACCGGACGCGTCCGATCACACGTGACCGGACGCGCCGCGCGTCCGGTCGGCTCAACGACCAGCACTGCCCCTCTAGGTGCCTGACCGGACGCTCTGGTCCCGTGATAGAACGGACGCGCAGGTTGCAAACCCTAGCGCTCGCGCGCCTGCCTGTAGTGAAGAACTGACCGGACGCGTCCGGTCAAACCGAGACCGCGTCCGGTGCAGCGTCCGGTCACCACAGTGACCACCGTTCGTCTCCGTTTCTTTTCCGACTTTCAGCGCAGTAGAAAATAGGCGTTTCATTTCCCCAAAAAGCGCCGAACTCAAACCCCTCTCTACCGCTCAAACTCCACCTCCTTTGCAAATGTGCTAATACCACCAAGTGTACACCACCATGTGCATGTGTGTTAGCATTTCACAAACATTTTCAAGGCGTTATGTTAGCTCTCTACTAGATCCTAATGCATATGCTCAAGACATTGATCTAGTGGCACTTGATTCCCGAGCTAACCGTGATTTCCCCTCTTGATAGTCGGCTATGTATCCTAAACCCGGTCAATCACTTCTCTACTCAACTTAGACCGGTAAAAGGAAAACCCTATGGTTATACCTTTGCCTTGTGCTCTTAGATCCTTTTCCTCCACTTGATCATCAAGTCCATCATTTTATGTGCATCTTCACCATGATCATTATTTCATGTCCATGCACAATTTCTTTGTGATCTTGTGGCCACCACTCCTTGCCACATACACCTTCATCACATGTGTTGCTTATGCCTAACTCAAAACACTTAACGCATGGCATTAGCAACTTAGAGTCATTAATTACCAAAACCAAACTTGGGCTTTCAGACATGCGACACTGGTTCAGACCACGCTATCTGTCATCCCTGTACACATCTCCATATGTTGCTGCCTGTCGAATTGGGCCATTGAATAAATTGGCAGACGTCGCCGCGCCTTCCTTTGGGCTGGCAAGGAGGAGGTCTCCGGAGGACGCTGCAGGATCGCTTGGCTGATCATTTGTGCTCCCAAGGACGTCGGAGGCCTCAGCATCCCCGACCTCAGAATACTTGGGTTCGCACTTCGCCTTCGCTGGATGTGGCTTCGCCGCACCAGACCGGACTCTTTGTGGGTGCTGCTGCCCTCTACGACTGAGAAGTGGGTATCGTCCATGTTCCAGTCCTCGCTTTTTGTGGTCATTGGCGATGGAACCTCCACCAAGTTCTGGACTGACAACTGGCTGCCAGCCGGGGCAATTCCCTCCTTCGCCCCGAACCTCTTCAGAGCGGTTGGACGACGTCGACTGGGCCGCTTAGTCTGGGATGCGCTCGATGGACGCTGGTGGGTTCACGACATCACCGGCGCGCGCATAGCCCCTGTGCTCGTTGAGTACGTCCGTCTTTGGAGGATGCTCCGGGACGTGCAGCTCCGGCCCCTGGAGGCTGATCAGTTCGTATGGCGTTGGACCGCGGACGGACAGTACTCCGTGCGGTCCGCGTACCGAGCATATTTCATTGGCTGGACATCCATGGCGGGGGCACGGGAATTGTGGCTTGCTGCGACGCCGCCGAAGGTAAAATATTTCTTCTGGATCACCCTACATGGTCGGCTATGGACAGCAGAGCGAAGGAGGTGGCATGACCTACAGCCGGATGTGATTTGTGCACTCTGTGACCAGATGGATGAGACAACCGATCACCTACTTTGCTCTTGCGTCTTCACCCGTGAGGTATGGACGTGGCTGCTACTCTTGCTGCATATCGCGATCGTGCCTCCACAGCAGGATTCTTCGTTGCTCTCCTGGTGGCTGTCGAGCCGAGATGCTATGCCGCAAGCGCTACGGTGGAGCTTCGACAGCTTGGTCCTGCTCGCCTTCTGGACCCTGTGGAAGGAACGGAACCGCCACATGTTTCATCGGAAGTTTCTCTCTTCGACCGAAGAGCTGCAAGCTATCCTTGACGAGGCGAATGCCTGGATCGGAGCAGGGTTTCGCACCCTGGCGCTGCTCACGGCACTTGTCGAGTAGACTAGCGCAGCTAGCTTTGTCGCGCCATTTGTATTTAGTTAGCACAACCTACTTTCGCCACCGCTAGCGGTGATCTCTGTCGTGTATTACTTCGTGACGTGGATCGGCGCCTCGCCGTGACCACTCACGAAGCGTGTAAACTTTCTTATTCCACTTAGTGCAACACGTGCAAATGCACGTTTTCGAAAAAAAAACAAAGCTGCACGTTGGACAAGGCTTGCTCGGACGACGCTCAAGAAAAACGGAAAAAGTAAAACTGCAGTGCAGGTCCGCCCCTCCTCCAATCCAAGACCCAACCTGTCCTCCCTCCGGTCTTCCACCATCAATAGGGGACCGACCACATGGGCATGGGCATGGCTAGCGATAGGCTGCACGCGCACCTGTTACTTTACCACAAGAGAGTAAAATGTCGAAGAACTCCCATGGGTGGAAATGTCCGTATACATTTTCTGGGAAAAGCCAGGGGTGCAAGTATAGTTACCGCCTGTAAAAGTAAGTAACAAAGGGGAGCATGCAAGAGAGAACAGAAATCACAGGTGGACCCTGGCGGTTAGAAACAAAAGACCACATATTCTTCGTTTCACAGCTGAGCTGAGAAGTGGGAACCCTGGGCTGGCGGCCAGCTGGAGTCTATTGGATGCGGTTGGAGGGATCAGGATGTTCAGCTTTGCAGGTTCAGGCCATGGAGAGGATAGCACTGTACCTCGCATCACGTCGTGACTCGTGAGTCGTGACAACGGCCACGCCCTCAGCCCTCTACTGCTTCATTCATTTGCCAACCCGCACCGTACATTCGTACTCGTACGTGTCAATAAGACCCACACGTGATACCATTACATAAATACTCCATGGTTGAGTAAATGTTTTTGGCATTGTCTGTTAAGTTTCACTTTTGAGTCCATGGTTAAAATTAAATGGCACGAATTTGAAATAGCGCGCGATTAAGCATTCTCGGAAGAAACAACAAGTATAATAACAATAAAGTGTGATCAGCATTAATGTAAGCACAATTTGGCATTTCCACGTTATGTAGGCCCCACTGAACCGTGGCAGGAAGTTAGCTTGGCGGACAAGGCAAAGTGGAATCAGGAGCCTGCGCTGCAAGGGGGAAAACGAAAAACAGCCCTGGGCGGGGTCGGGGACTTGGGGCTGCACTTTTGCGATTTCTGTTTGATTCTTTCTCCACTTCGCTTTTTTTACATGGACATCGGCACAGAAGAGAATGAGAAATAAGGAAAGGAAGAATACAATGGTCAGCTTTATACAAACGAAAACTCTCTTCAATCCACGTTCGGTCCTCTAAAAAATTCCTCAACTAAAGTTACTAGTGCTAATAGTTAACTACATACACTAACTAATAATAGTTAAAAGGCTGCTAACTATTAGCTAGCAAATTATAATGAGCGAGGACTGGTTAGATCCACCTGCTAATATAATAGGTGATTGGAGCCTTGGAGGTGTAGTATATGAACCACTAGCACATGTTAGCACTCCTTCACCAACTAATGAGCTGCTCCCTCTATCTTAAAATATACTATAAAGTATATATCCAAACAATTTTAGGACCAAATAAAGATCACTTGCCTGCCTGTCACTGATTAGTTCGGTTTCTCAACTTGCTTATAATTTCTAATAACCCATAGTTTCAAAAGGCAGGCATGCATGTCATGTCATGTCATGTCATGATTTCAGCTACCAATTATAGGAGGGGTTTTTGCGCAATACGATGTTTAAAAGGCATGCATGGAGATGAGGTTTAAAAAGCAGACCTGCATGGAACTACAAGGATGCTAAAGTGTGGTTAGGGCGCATTGCATGGCCACCGGATCTCGTAAGGGTGCTCCTAGGGTGTCTTAGAGTACATCTACCCAAGGTACATTACATTAAACTACACTAGCCGATCATCTAATTAAGCTGTTGGGGATGGTTTCTAGCTGAGCTAGTCCTATATTATATTGGTCTTTATCGTGAGAATATAGCCAACGTGAGACTAAGAGTGGCTAGTGGATGGTTCTTCTTGTGGCATATGGATGAGATACTCGTGCCCTCCTTCTCGCTCCTCTTCAATTCATACAAGATGAAGTGTGCGATTGTTGCATTGGGACTTGGCAAAACGGTTAGACGTACAGGATGTTCTATATATGTTGAAGGTTCGATTAATAATATCCACTCCAACCTCTCATGCATCATGTGTCCTATTTCCTATATAAATTTATTAGACATGCAGCCGTCAAAAAGATTATCAGACAGGTACTATCTTTTGGTCGATCTATAAATTTGGACTACCGGCCTGGCGTTGGACAAGGGCAGGGGCAGCAAATTAAAGAACCAAATGCAAAGCACCCAATAACACGGCGCACGACAAGTAAAATCGAACTCTGATGAGGTGCAAAAGACCAGCATAAAAGAACTACAGATCATCGACAAACATTGCAGATAACAAGCGGTATGATATGATTAATTGCACAAATCTCAGAAGCGACATAATGTGACTGATCCATCGATACATCACAGCATAATGTGACTGGTCCATTATTCGATAACCCGTAACACGGCATAGCATAGCATGTAGAAACTCCAACATGAGTGACAAGTACTACTAGATAGGGGTACTACGACGACGACTAGCTACTAAAACAGACACCCAATGCAAACTTGCAAAGTAGAGCACCTAGAAACACGATCGCATGCAAGATAGAGTACTGGTGACTGGTAATAAGGCTGGACGGAGTGGTTGATGTCGATCCCGACGATCCCTGTAGACATGAAGTCGATCTAAGTACTTGTGGCACTGGCGGTGATCATCTTGTCAATGTCAGACTTGACTGTGTTGTAGGTGTACTCGATCAATGCCAGCGTCACCACCTGATCCTGCTTCATCACGAATAATCACACGAGAAGACGTTCATCAGCCACAATTTCATTGCATTATTATGCATCGATCGGTACTACATGACGCATGAATGAACGACATGCAAAAGATAGGCAGTAATGGTAATAATAGGATCTCAACGTACTTTGCTGTCGTCGGCGCCAACAAGGCCGCCGATCGCCTCCTGGACAAGGGGAGGAAGCAGGGAGAGCTCCTGCTTGTCCCTGTCGAGAGGGAGAGGGGCGCTGCAGGCGCTGGAGACCATCTTGCGCACCACATCCAACTTGTCGACGATGAGAAGCGATGATACCCCCCAGTTGGCATGCCCCTCCATGGCTCTGACTTTCACGGACGTAAATGCGAGATGCACAGTCCGGAACAGCTACACACACGTACAATGCAACCCCGTCACAGCAGATCGAACAAGAGTAATATCAGAATCAGATCGAACGAAGCAAAAGATTTTCAGCAATGATCGAGTAGGCAAAATCGGAAGGAAGGAACCAGCAAAAGGTTTTCACACACACACCAGGTACAGTGGGCGCCTTTGTTCCGGGTGGAGGCGGCGCATCGCATCAGCCTGGAGGTCCATGCACCTCTCGGCGATCTCCTTGACCTTGTTCTGCACTGCCCTCTCCTCCTCGGAAAGAACCGGCATAAGAGGAATAACATCAATGAATTTACCAATCATAGCCTCCTCAGTTTGCTTACAGAGAGAAGCATAATACTTGTCAAACTCCTGCAGCAGTGCATCAGATCAGGGAATGAATCAGCATCATAATTAATGACAAGGGGGGATCAAATCAAATCAAACGAACCCAACCAAATATATAGCATGCAATAGAACTAGGTAGCTAGTATCAACATACATCATCCTCATCTCCGTAGCTGCGAAAATACTCGAGTTCCTTAGAGAGCTCAGCATAAAACTTGTCAATCGCCTGCAGCGCATGAATCAGCATTATAATTAGAAGGGGGATCAGATCAAACCAAATCAAACGAACCCAACCAAATATATATAGCAACAGAACTAGCTAGCTAGTATCAACATACATCCTGATCTCCTTTGTAGTCGTTGTCCCAAGGGTCGGTAGCCTTCCTGGGCCTCTTGGCGCACGCCAGCACGGTGACCTTGGGCTTGGGTGGTGGTGCCTTGAGAGGTAAAGAAGGAGGAAAGAAAACATGCAACTCGATCGGTGAGACGTACTGCAGAGAGAGTAAATCAAAAAGGTTGACAAAAGACAATAAAATCCACAGAGATCATCGGACCAGACCATCGACATCGGCCTCCCTCCAGCGGTCCAGCGATATTGAGACGCATGCAACAAGAACACGCATGCATGCGGCACAAAATCCACAGTGAAGAACGCAAGAACAAACGAGCAGAACAACTGACCATCGACAAGGTGGAGAAGACGACTCCCGGGAGACGACGGACACTGCCGCCACGAGCGCTTGGAGCGGCGGCGGTGAGAGTGGCGCGGCAGAAGAGGGACGTCGACATGATCGGAGGGGAGGTCGAGTGGAGATAGAGGGTGGGAGGGAGGCGGACGGGAATGGGATGTGCGTGGTACTAGTAGCGTATGGGCGTGGTCTTTATATAATCGAATCGAGGGCCGAGGCGGAGTCTTGCACTCTTTCCCCTCGCTACTTCTTCACCTCTCATCAGTTCCGCCCTAGCATCGAGATTCTTCTGTTCGGCTGTGCTAAAAAGCAGCAGCAGCGGCTGCAGGGCCTCTCACAAAAACACTGTAGCAACAGCTGCAAGTGGCTGCAGCAGCATGTTCCAGTTCGAAACGCAGTGCTGCGATGTGGTGGCCCCCACTCCGCAGGGGAGAAGTTGGGGTGGGAGCAGTGGGCTGCGAGCGGGTACGTCCTGGCCGATCGTTTTGGTCCATGCATGGCTTGCAGTACCAACATATATATCCCGGTGATATTTGTTTTTCTTTGGTTCTTTTGTAAAAAATTACTTACTCCGGAGTAAAAAAAAGGTAGAGAGGGATTTGGCACGATGCAGAATGCTTTACTGCACTCGGTCAAAAAGATGCCCAGGGATGAAAGATGCGATGCAAATACATACTGTACTCTTCGGTTGCGATAATGTACGACCGACGTGTGTGTGTGAGACGAGAGTAGAAAAACAGATTCAAAATACACTAGTGCGGTTGCATTCCATATATCGCCGCCGATCGTCCTACAACAGCTGCTGCTCCCTGCAAAAGTACAGCTGGTTCCTGGAAAAGTAAAGATATCAGATGGAATCGAAACAGAAAATGCACAAGGTGGGAAAGGATGGAAAAGCACAAATGCTTTTTGGATTTGGGGCTTAGGCTCCATCGGCCCCACATCGCCGGCACCTTACCCAATCCGCCGGCGGCCGGCCCCTCTCCCGGTCCCGGCCGGCCCGCCCTCAGAAACTGCCCGTCTGCCCTGCCGGTGTCCCATGGGCCGGGTCCATCCGACGCCTGCATGCAGTGACCTGCCGCCCGGGGTCGCGTTCGCGTCTCTCTTCGCTGCGGTTGCAGACTTATGACCAGATTGCAGGTTGCAGTCGTCCTGTCGTTGCCAAAAGGCCAAAATGCAAGGCTAAACTCCAGGATGTTTAATTTGTGCCAAATCACCCCCACCACGAGAAAAAACGGCCGCCTATCTGGTGTCACAAGATCACTCTAGGCAGTTTTAGTACCTCTGTCCCCCCAAAAAATATAATTCTAGATGTACTTTTAGTTAAAGTGTCCAACGCTTAAGCAAATATATAGGTAAAAATATAAATATTTGTGATGCCAAAAAATATATATTATAAAAATATATCTTATTACAAATTTAATAATATTTATTTAAAGTATTGCAAACTTAAGATATTTTAACTTTATATTGTGCTATGGTTGTATTTTTTTTCTTAGAGGAAGGGAGTATAAACAAAGCCACATGTCCCCTTTGGGGTGGGAACCTGCTTGGAGATCGGCTGCATGTACATTGGGTGTGGTTGGAGTGATCAGGAAGTTCACTTTTTGCAGCCATGGCGCAGAAAGAGGATTGTTGGGAAGGGTTTAGCTTTTGACAGTGGTTTTATGAAAAACTAGAAGTAGACATGAAGGTGGAACAATTTGTTATCTTTCTTATGCTACGATTTTTCCCTTCTCATGGTCGGCATACCATGAGAACCCCTATACTGTTCTAACCTCATAAAAGTGATCCCTTTATTTTGAACCGTCAATATGTCATTTTAACTATTTAGATTTTAATTTATAGATGTTTTCAATTAAATCTTCGAATTTTAGATTTATTGTGTTATTTAATGCATGTATAACGAATTTTATAAGGTTCAGGGCATCGGGCATTTGGGATAGGAAGCGGTGGAGGACTGCTCTGGTGTGTTGGGACGTATTGGCTACTGGGCTTGTGGTGTGCGATTGCAAGAGTTAGAATAATTCCTCTTCCGTGCTCGAGGCCGACACCAACAGCTTAAGTTTTCATAGATGAGAACCAAAACCGAAACCGAAACCGAAAACCAAAAAAACCAACATTTCGGTTCGGTTCAACTCGGATCGGATCGGTTCGTTTCTCGGTTAAAAAATGTTCAGCCTGAGTTCTAAGAGCAACGCCAAAAGACTCTCTATATATTTTCTAATCGTTAGAAATAGAGATCGTTGTGAAAATAAGTTAAAAACACTCCCAACAGCTTATTTAATTGGTAATCCAAATATAGTCATCCTTTATTTCAAATTTCTCATTAGCCAAAAATAGAGAAGGGCTATTTAGAGTACACACAAAATATAGAAAAATTATTGGAGAGTGGAAAGATATAAAAATAATTTTTATTCAAATAGCTCTTCAAATAATGATTTAGAGATGAACCAATCCGAAACGAACTGCTTCTGTTTCTTCAAGTTCCCGTGTACATTTCTCGCAAAAAAAAGTATATATGACACTTGGTAGGGTTCTCCCAAGAAGAAAAAAGGCGGCGCCCTCCAAAACTCCTCGTTTACGCGCACATGGCAGCGCTCCCGCTATGCGCGTCCTGGTTTCCTCCCTCGGGCGTCGCCGTTGCGTCGCATAGCGCGCGGCCGGCTAGCAGGGTCACGCACATCCATTCGCTGGGCCGGCGAGGCCCCTCGCCGCTGCCGATCAGGATTCAGGCCCGCACGCGTGCGTCCCACTCGCGCTCCCCGAAGGCTGCCGATCGCGACCACGGGCTGGAGCCGCAGCCGAAGCCGGAACGAGGCGACGACGACGAACCCGACGCGGTAAGCCCTAGAACTCGATCGTTTGCTGTGCAACAAAGCACCTCCTAATTGTACGGTATACGCTTCTTACTTCAGGCAGCAAGCACGGAAATTCCCTTTGTTGACTTGATCCCTTCGAGCCCATATGACATCCCTGAAATCCTGGAGCTACGCAAATTCCGTAAGGCGTTTTGTGCTGCATGGCTCCCGGTAGGTTCTGTTCGCAGTGATCTCTGTCGTTCAATAGTTTAGCATCTCAACAAGTGGTGATCAATGGTAGTACTCCATCCGTTCCTTAGTCATTTCAGATTTATTAGATTTGTTCTACATCGAACTATTTATATGTATCTAAACAAATTAATTTGTGTGAATTATAGCCATGAAATATGTCTCGATAGTGTATTTATATTGTAGTTCTAGATGTTAGCTAGTATACTTTTCAAAACTTGAGAAAAATTAAGGAATTTGATTTAGTACAAGCATTTTTCTCGTTTTGACTTTCTTCTTTATTGTAAACAAATTTCGGTTGTCAATATAATAATATTTTTTACCTTGCTTTTGATTTAATAATAATAACTTTACTGACATATAAAATATACCTTGGCCCAAATATATCATGCTAATTCCCTACTTCTAGCAATGTGTCTCAAAGAGACTATGAGAAACCTAACTTATTACTCCATCTATTTCAAATTATAAATTGTTCTGGTTTTTCTAGATATATAGCTTTTATTATGTATCTTGACATAATGTATGTTTAGGTACGTAGCAAAAATTATATGTCTAGAAAAGACAAAACGACTTTCTTTGGTCACAAGTACTTAACCTTTTGGATAAGACACGTTATAGAAACATTTTACTATCCATTTGTTTAAGAAAAACACTCTCCAATTTCCGTACTTTCTTTGGTCACAAGTACTTAACCTTTTGGATAAGACACGTTCTAGAAACATTTTTACTATCCATTTGTTTAAGAAAAACACTCCAATTTCTAAAAGGGGTATTTCACTTCGTTATGATAATCAAGTTTTGATTGACAATTACTCGTCGGTACTTTATTTATGTGATATAAAAATATGAATATAAGTAAGTTCTTTAATACCGATCATATCACTTTTGTGTCAAGTATGTATCACTAACTATTAGAGTAAATAGTTTGTCAAAAGCTTGACCTAACAAAATAAAATAAGCCCATTGTAAATAATTGTTTTGAACAAACCGACACTTGCTTTTTATTGATACAGTAGAAAATACAAGTAAGTAAAACAGCAACTAGAGCTAAAACTAAAACTTGGAAACATAAAAGCACTTGTAGATTGGTCTTGAGAGATACTTTAACTCATAATTTGTTAGATTTTATAAATATATTTTATTAAAAAATAGTGATTGGAGATATATCAAAGCTATGCCATGCAAAGACAAACACAGGAAGGCAAGAAAGGCAATGCAGGACTTTATAAGGGCACCCGCAATAGGCCGTTAGTGGATATCTATAGAGAGGCACCTAGGAGAGAGGGTGGAGGAGAGAGAGGATAGTTTCGCTGTACCTGGCGAGGGCCGATAGCACAGTACCCCACGCATAGACAGCCTGTTCGCTTGAGCTATCAGCGCTTATTTTCAGCCAGCCAGTAGTATTTTCTCTCACAACAAACCAGCCAACAGTATTTTCAGCCGTTTATTTTCAGCCAAGCGAACAAGCTAGAGTTTCTGACGGTGAGGCATCATGGATGCGATGCGACTTGTTTATCGTGAACTAATAATGACCTACGGACCCCCCACACTAATTTAAGAAATTTTGTTATAGATAGACTGTTGGATAGGCCTTCTATAGTTTTAACTATATCCTACGTGGACACTGTTATAGAGAGCAAATTGTCTTTGTTGTTGCGGGTGCCCTAAGATCTGCTGCGAATCCAAGGGCAACGACAAGAGAATTAATAACTATATTTCTATTTCTATTGGTCACTGACCTACAATCTTTTCGCGAGATCCGGTTACCCAATATACATTAATATTTTTTTCTTGCGAAGATAATATGCATTAACAATTAATAAGGAGAGGCAAATTTTACACTGCACTAGAGGCGCGGAAAACAAGATAAGCACAGAAAATAAGACGGATAGTCTGCTACATACTCGCAATAGATTGAAGACTGTGTCTTGCTATCATTATTATCGACCTCTTTATTTTGTTTGATATAATCATGTTAACTAATGTGTAATTTTTGTTTCTCAAGCGCGAAGCCCCTGATTTGTCCCGCATCGAGAAGGACGAAATTTCAAACTACATGAACTACATGAGGATCTCTTGCCGTGCAAATGTTCAGGTCAATCTTGTTTCTGTTATGTCAGCAACCTGTTTGAATTTTTTTTATCCTCGAAGTCAAAGCAAACAATATATACGGTTCAGTGCTAGCAAATTTCACTGCATTTCTAATTAATTTACTTCTTTTTTAAAATGACTTTTATATTTTATATAGTTGTGATGAATGTGTGACAAATGTAATATATAGTGGATGAACATACATACTGAACACCATGTCTCAACGGTAGAACACTACCATTGAATCAGTAAAATACATTTTACAATCTCTAAGTTGCATGTAAGTTTTATTTTCAATCCTAAGCTATAACACCGGGTAATAAACATCCCTCTAATTGTCAAAACTGAAGAAAGTTGGTCATCTAACTAGTTTTAAAGATGGTTTTCTATTTTTAAAAAATAATAAAAAAACTTGTTTGATGTTTAAAAATTGACTTTTACGTCATCTATATGTTGTTGTTCTATTATTTGGATCTTATTTGTTTTAAATGCATAATGAGCATGATTACAAGCAACAAAGCAATAGGAATAGAAATAGACCAAATCCAAATAAAGATATATATATCATAAATAGGTAGTAAACATTTTTAGAAAAAAATGTTGGTAGAAGAGATTAATTTTGAATTTTTAGAGATCAAACTATATTTTTATTCATTTTAGAACATAGAAAAGAGTGTTTCAAGCGTCTCCACCATGACAAGAGTGCAGCCAACATCAAGGGCTATAAAATAGCAAAGAGGGTTGCAAAGCGAGCTGTGAGTGTAGCAAAAGGTCAGGCGTATGATGGCCTTTATCAGCGGCTAGGCACGAAGGAATGGGAGAAGGACATTTATAGGATGGCTAGAATCCGCGAGAGGAAGACAAGGGACATCAACCAAATAAAATGCATCAATGATGGGACAGATCGACTTCTGGTGAAGGATGAGGAGATCAAGGACAGATGGAGAGAGTGTACTTCGACAAGCTGTTTAATGGGAAGAATGAGGGTCTTACCCTTGAGTTGGACGACTCATTTGATGATACCAACAGACGCTTTGTGAGGAGAATTCGGGAGGCAGAGATCGGAGAGGATTTGAAGAGGATGAAGGAAGGTAAAGCGATAGGCCATGATGGTATCTCCATTGAGGTGTGGAGATACCTAGGCGTCAGAGCGATAGTATGGTTAACTAAGCTTTTTAACCTTATTTTTCGGTCTAACAAGATGCCTGAAGAATGGAGAAGTATATTAGTACCTATCTTCAAGAACAAGGGAGATGTTCAAAGTTGTACTAACTACCGTGGGATTAAGTTGATGAACCATACGATGAAGCTCTGGGAGAGGGTTATCGAGCATCGCCTAAGGAGAGTGACACACCCAAAATCAGTTTGGGTTCATGCCTGGTAGGTCGACCATGGAGGTAATTTTCTTATTACGACAATTGATGGAGAGATATAGGGAGCAGAAGAAGGACTTGCACATGGTCTTTATTGACCTCGAGAAGGCATATGACAAAGTACCGAGAAATGTCATGTGGTGGGCCTTGGAAAAGCGCAAAGTCCCAACTAAGTACGTTACCCTCATCAAGGATATGTACAGGGATGTAGTGACGTTTGTCCGAACATGTGATGGCGACACCAGTGACTTTTCAATTAAAATAGGACTGCATCAGAGGTCAGCTTTGAGCCCTTATTTATTTGCTTTGGTGATGGATGAGGTCACAAGAGACATACAAGGTGATATCCCTTGGTGTATGCTCTTTGCTGATGATGTGGTGCTAGTTGACGACAGTAGGGCAGGGGTTAATAGGAAGTTAGAGCTACGGAGGCACACGTTAGAGTCGAAAGGGTTCAGACTTAGTAGAACTAAGACCGAGTACATGAGGTGCAATTTCAGCGCGACTAGGCATAAGGAGGGAGACGTTAGCCTCGATGGGCAAGTGGTGGCCAAGAAGGGTACTTTTCGGTATTTAGGGTCGATGCTACAAAAGGATGGAGACATTGATGAAGATGTTAGGCATAGAATTTCAGCCGGCTGGTTGAAATGGCGTCAAGCTTCTGGCGTCCTCTATGACAAAAGGGTGTCTCAGAAGCTGAAAGGTAAGTTCTATAGGACGGCGATTTATCCGACGATGTTATACGGTGCTGAGTGTTGGCCTACAAAAAGGCGACATGTCCAACAATTGAGTGTAGCAGAGATGCGTATGTTACGTTAGTGTTGTGGGCACACAAGGAGGGATAGAGTCCGGAACGACGATATTCGGGATAGGATTGGGGTGGCACCAATTGAGGAAAAATTAATTCAACATCGGTTGAGATGGTTTGTACATGTCCAACGGAGGCCTCCTGAGGCGCCGGTGCGTAGTGGAGTTCTAAAGCGGGCTGATAATGTAAAGAGCGGTAGAGGTCGCCCTAAACTAACTTGGGACAAGTCCGTTAAGAGAGATCTTAAGGAGTGAAATATCTCCAAGGATTTAGCTATGGACAGGAGCGCTTGGAGATTGGCAATCAACGTGCCTGAACCGTGACATCTTTTTGTCTTGTGCCCTTTATGTCCCTTTATGTGTCTCCCTGTTTCTCGTCTCTTTTGGGTTTCATCTCTAGCCTACCCTAACTTACTTAGGACAAAAGGCTATGTTGTTATTGTTGTTGTTGTTGTTAGAACATAGAAAAGCACCTATAAAACAAGCTAAAGGACCATGTTTCGTTTTGATAATGAAATATGCAAGTTAACATATTTCGTAGTTCACGATTGAAAATCAAATTGACACGCAACTTCGAGGTCGAAAAATGTATTTTACCCTACTTAAAAATATTGGAAGAAAATTGAAGATATTATAGGATATTCTTGTGGCTCCACTATGTTAAGTAAGCATGAACGTAGATAAGAGAGGAGGGAACTCTTGGCTTGTGAACAAGTGACTTCTTTCTTTTCATAGTGTCCAGAATAGTAACAACCACGAGAATTCCAATCATCTCCAGACCTCGAAATCCCAAAATTAGGTAATGGAAGAGGGTAGACAAAAAGGTCTAGCGGTGTAGTGGAACAGAAAAATGCAACAAGCAAGTAGCATTATCTATATCAGGAGCTAATAAAAGTCAAGAGATCAAATCCGTGCACTGACATTTTTGGAAGTAACATTGGAAAGAACTTGCTTTGCATTTCATAAGAAAAAGCTGGCATTCAAAGACAAGGCCTGGTGATTCACCCTCCAAACCCCCCGATCAAGGGGGGCTTATCTCGATAGCCTTCCCTTCCCGAAAGGAAAGTCTACCTGTCTATCGATATGGTTCCCTCCTCCCAGGAAACCATATCTCAATGGCAATAGCAAATTGAAATAGCAATGAAATCCCGATAAAAACGTATAACGATCCTAGGACGGGCTAGGATTGCTTATTCCATACCTTCACCATATGTGCTCTTTTTAACATGTGCATTTTCTTTAGAAAATGTAAGGGAACTTCCCGCCTTTGTACGTCCGCACATAATGTCTATACTATTGCATAGTTTTAGTGAAATTGCTGGACCAAGGGAACACAAAAGACAAATTATACATGATATAGTCTACTATTAAACTTTGATTCGTGAGAGATGAACAACTCCAACGTAGTGGTCTCTAATTTTCTGCTTGCTAGAAAGACTCTTTTTTTATCGTCACGCTACACAGTGCCCAAAACTGCAACCATTATGTTCCCCCTAAAAATAGCTTTTATAAAAGATGCAACCATTGTGACTGCCCTTCCAATTGCTATTAGTTAGGTTGTCCTTTGTTAAAATTATCCCCTACCGGCGATACTAAACAAAAATCTTGATTTTTTAAGGAATTTTTAACCTCCGAACCAATTTATAATAGAAGGGCATTTTCTGATTTATCATGTGAGAATATAGATAGAACGGACAATAAATTAACCAATGGTACGTAAGCTTTGAATAAACAAATCTCTCTCATCAGTTAAATTGACTATTGTCTTTCCATTCATATGCACTTATGTTGGTTCAACCGATCTATAGTTTTGTTTACCCCATTTTTCCCTTTGCTTGGCAAATGTAGGACATGAAGAACAAGGCAGTGGCCCTATTTGTATGTGCAGAAGCACAAGAGGCTCTAGATTTAGCTTCAATGGTCATGGTATGTGGCAGTAACTATGTGTTCTTTGGGTCCCTTAATTATATATATGTTGCCTGCATTCTTCATCTTTAGCAAGCATTTATCTTTAACTTACCATTTTACCGTGTTACAACAATCCCCAACCCAGGATCTTACGTATATTGAGAGTTTACACCATGGTGCGATTCAGTTATTTGACCAACAAACGGCAAACCAGGTAATTAATTTTCTCTTTCAAGTTCTTGGCGCTTTTAATAAAATAAATGGCACAGTGAACATGTCAATCTGAATCTGTAATGATCTAACACTACTACAGGTGATTAGAATGTGCACGCCCATCTTTTGTCACGTCGCCAAGGCTGCATACCTTAAGAGAATCGAGACGGACACTGTTGTCTCGTTTCTCGATGCTCTAAGAGGCTTGGGGGTATTTTGTGATACGCTGTTTCAGCAGATAGTGTTTAAGCTCGAAGATGGTCCTCTGAAAAACAGTATTAGTTACACGATGGGTACACATTCACGTAACTTTGACAAGAAGATGAAGAGCTTGAAAAAACAATTTATCAAGTCAACAACGGACGCTACGGGAATCAAACACACGGTAATAATCTTGGTTTGCTATAATACTATATACGTATTCATTTGATTTTTGGCAATGAAATATATGATTCGCGTCCGTTGTGCATATCCTCGTGGAATGAAGCATGCACGGTCGTGGAATGAAGCATGCACAGTGATGTACACGCTCTCGCGTGGAATGAAGCATGCACAGTCGTATATTCTCCAGATGATCCCGCACTGGTCCCTCTTTGCCTAGGTTCGTTAACCATGCATTTCCGCCGCACGATTACCTCTTTAATTTAATTTGAGTTCCTGTCTATGCGCTTTGTAATAATTTATTTACTGACTTCCCATCGTGTTTTATCTGCTCTTGTAGCACAAGAACATGCTCGTTAGAATCTTGATGGAAGTAATTAAAGCATAAAGATGGTTTTTGGGAGAACCGTCGAACATCCTGCGCTTGCTGGTTCCTCGAGCAGATATTAAAATAAATCATATTTTTTGGTTGCTTAGCAGTTGGCATGCCAGTTTCGTGTGTTCAACTTCGACCGTGCTTCGATATGTCTATAAATCTGGGTGACATGTCGGCCTGTTTTTCAGTTATTATAGAATCGTCTGTGTGCTCCAATTTGTGTATACTGAACATTCGATTTGCTTTCGTCGCGCCGTCGCACAAAGGAGAGGAGGTAGACAGCTAGCACCAAACGCACAGCGGCAAAGCAAGCCAACAGGATCAGAGGCAAGAATCGGACGTACACATTGCTAAATTAAATTTTCGGCAGTATTTGCGTCTGGACATCTGGACGGACTGCGCTGCACTCCGTCTCACGCGTTCCACACGTTGTCCGCACCGTCCGAGCGACAAGAGAAGAAGGGTCGAGCAGCGCCTCTAATTCGGAAGGATCCGGCCGCGGCGTCTATGAATGCCCCGCCGACGTCGAGAAGGAGACACACCAAGATGATGCAACAGAAGGTGAGGAGGGATGCAATGCCTAAAATCTGATTATGAAACATCCAAATTCAGCAGTTGCAACGTAAAAACATATGAAACGCTTGAAACATGCTACTGAAACACTTAAAAAAACACCTAAAAACACACCTGCAACGTATGTGTGAAATATATGAAATATATGCAACATCCAGATAGAGAGTGAAGCGTGCGGGAGTCGCAGCGAAACCGGTCATGAAATGGATGTGGGATTTTTTTTTCTTAATCCGCGATGAGAGCGAATAGAAACAGTAGCTTCTGAACGCCGAGTCCACCGATAAGGACGTCCGGCGCGATCGGACGTCTGACTCCTAGCGTTACCGTAAAATTTTCGCGACCATTTGCTAAATTAAAATAGAACAGTAGCTTTGCAACTTTATTATTACATATATATCATCGTGAAACGAAAGCACAGAGTGCGCGTCAGTTTGCACAATGTCAAACGACCCGTGTCCTGAAAAGGTAACAGCCTCTACAGGAACACTTAACTCGAAATCGATCCTAAGTGAAATGAAATGGAAACTTTTGAACCTTAACGGGATCTGAAACTTTTGAAACAGAAACACTTATAAAAGTTTGGTTGTCGTCCACCAGTCTTCTAATAGTCCCTGCCAGGCTTGCGGGTGCTGGTGTCCTTGCCGGCGTTGGTGGTGGTACCATCGTTGTTCTCGCCGGCCATGCCAATCGAGTTCATCACCGCGTCCTTTGCTCCCACGGCCGTGTTCACAACCGTGTCCTTGGCCCCCACGGCCGTGTTCACAACCGTGTCCTTGGCCCCCACGGCCGTGTTCCTCACCTTCTCCCCTGCCTGAACAGCCGAGCGACGAATGCACTTTAGATCGAAAGCCTTTGTTTGCAGTAGTAACGATGATGCAGAAGTTACTAATGACTAGTATCACGTGCATCGATCTCACCTGCTGCAGGAGGGCGCCGGTCTTATCCTTGCCGGCCACCACGGTGTCCTTGGCGTACTGCGCGGCGCCGGCCGCCTTCTGCCTGGCGGCCTCGGCCGTCTGCGCGATGTAGCTCCCGGTCTGCTGCGCGCCGTCGCGGGCGTGGTCACCGGCGGCGCCGGCCGCGCCGGACGCGCTGTCCCTGGCCTCACAGGCCTTCTCCCTGGTGGCCTCCGCGGCGCCGCGGCCCTTGTCCATGGCGCGGCCGGCGGCGTCGGAGGCCGCGTCCTTGGCCCGGTACGCCCCGTCCTTGGCGTCGTGGCCCATCCCCATGCTCCGGTCAGCGGCGTCGCGCGCCTTCTCTCTGTTCGCCTCCCTGGCGTCGTGGCCCATCCCCATGGCGCGCTCCGCGGCGTGCGACGCCTTGCGCTTGGCCTCCCGCCCTTTCTCCTGTGCCGCTCCCATCACTTGGCCCGTCTTCTCCTGCAATGCAGCAGCCAGAGCCAGCAAACATCGTTAGTATCTCTACTTCAAGGACCGTGGAGCGTGCAACACGCGGGCACGCCGGCTGGACGCGCGGTGCGCGACTCGTCACCTCGGCACGGGCCTTGGTCTCGCCGGCGTGGTAGCTGGTCGGATGCTCCTGACGAGAAGCCATCGCTGAACTTGGATAAAGGATTGGATCGAACGAAACCGTGAGCCTCCCTGAGCTCGAATACTTCAGGACTGGCACTAAAAAGGCTTTTGTTAACTCGCTGATGTTGTGTCTCCGTGACGACGAGCTGCTGCTTTGGTCGGTTCACATTTATACGCTCGAGCTGCAAAGCGGAGACCGGGGGATACGTGTCCTGCATGGGCAAGCGCTGGGTGCCACGTTGAGGGGACACGCGTTGCCACTGGCAGGGACTCTCCAGGTGTCCGCCTCTGGCTGGCGAGACCGATACGGGACGGGACCGAGACCAGCGCGTCGGACCCAAAATGGAAGAGAAGGGTGACGCGGCGGAAGGGGCTCGCGCCTGGAGGGTCGTCGGTGCTCCCCTCGTGACGGACTGACGGGGTCGGCTGCTAGATGTGGCTGTGGGTTCGACACGTCCAACCGTTTCGTTGCGCGCGCACGCGCCGTGGTGCTTGCCTTGTCGGGCTAGGCTGCTGCTGCTGCTGCTCTCGCTACATCGAAATGGCGGCACGGATCCCTCCTGTGTTTTGCTTGCCCCCCACGCCATAGTGCCGGGTCCGGGAGAACGAATCCTAAGAAACCGTGGAGACCTGTACAGGTAAACCTGTACAGCTGTACTGTACGCAGGGGCGGGCCCACCAGTATTTAAGGGTATTCAGTTGAATACCCAAATCTTTTGGCAAAAAATTTCATATATATAGTGTATATATATAGCAGTCTGTATATTGAAAAAAATAAAAATACAGCAAGTCTGAACACTTATAAGCAAATCAGCCCAAACATACTTCACTCAGTTTTCTCCCCCACCAGAAGACCAATGAGGCCCAGCGGCCCATACTGCTAACCGCAGGCCGCAGCCTGCACTGAGTCCCCTCCCCCGAAGCCTCACGCCTGCTCACTGAGCATAAAATAAATCAGCCCTATTAGGTAATAAGGATAGCAATTTGTGAATCACTTAGCGCCTTAGCTTGAGTTGTCTCTAAAATTACTTGTCTCCAAATTTCATTTATGCTCAAATTATTATACATATGAAATCATGCCTAATTTTGTGTTATGTATTCCTACATATTATGCAAATTTCAAGTATGCGGCATGATACATGCCAAAATATTAGTTTTTTTATTGTGAAAAAAAATTATATCCCTATATATTTTGAATACCCAGCCCCAAAATCCTGGGCCCACCACTGACTGTACGTACCATTCTAGGACAAGCAAAACGGCGCTTATATAATCCAAAGAACAAATGGATTTAACCCGTGGAGACCTGTACAGGTAAACCTGTACAGCTGTACTGCACGTACCATTCTAGGACACGTGATCTCGGTGGTGAATCAAAACGCAACGGATACTCTTCTGTCTCTGCGCAAGCCCGAGTCCGGAAGAAAGATTTTTCTCTCAATTATATAAGCGCCGTTTAAACCGACAACCCGATAACCAACGACCGTGAGAGGAGATACATACAACGGCCAAAATATATACAGTAATAGAACTAGAAATTTTACATACCCAGACGATTCTTATTATGCAGAAATATTTGTCTAAAAAATTATAGTGTTACTCTTTTATACAAATAAAAAATCTATTTGCACTTCGCTGATGAGCCCGAGTGGCTTTATGGGTTCACTACGCGGTGTTTAGCCACTACGGAGTATACAGAACAACCAAATAAATGATTGTGAACAAGAACACTGAATGTTTCAAAGAAAAATGAATAAAATTAGTTAGCCCTAGGTATTTAACGTTCACCCGATCAATCTAATTCTTAGACCACAAAAAACTCACAATAATAACATGAACAAAGAAGATAAGAAAGATAACAGGAAGACTAACTCTAAAATATAAATGCTATTAGAGTTCGATTTAGAAGGAGAACAAATAAGAAATCACTAATTACATTTAACAAACTAATCAGAGAGTGTACCGTGAGGGTGGACTAGATGTTTGATAGAAAAATAATAGATAAAAGAAACAAAAGAGATGAAAAAAAATAATAATAATAAGCCAAATTTTAATTATATAAAATGCTATTAGAGAAGAACTTTTGAATACAAATAACATCATTAACGGACTAATTGGAGCATTAAGTGGCTAATTAAGGAGGTGTATTAATTGGGGGGGCATGAAATGTTGGGGGTGCCTGGACCCCTCAACCCCTCGTTGTCTCCGCCACTGGTCTTCCCCACGCACCTGCATCCCGCGCCCGCCTATGCAGGGCCCCGCATTGCCCGACTGCACGTGGGGAGTCCCCGTTCGCGCCCCATCCGGTTCTCACGTGCATACACGTAGCCAGCAGCTACAGCAGGTGACTACGCCAACACCCAGAAGAGGGATAGGGGGAGGCGGATGCCCAGCCGGCGCCGGGAGGAGGAGACACCGAGGCGAAGGTGAGGCAGCAGAAAAGCGAGGATAGAGATGCTACACTCGATCTACTTTTGAAACATCTGGATACAACATTTGCAATATACGTATGAAGGCAGATGAAACACATGAAACAAGCATCTGAAGCACTAGCTGCAACAACATATCTAATTTTGAAACATTCAGATGAAACACTTATAACATACATACGAAACAATTGAAACATTCAAAACATGCTTATGAAACACTTGCAAAAAAACACCTGAAAACACTTGAAAACCATTTGCAAATATACACAACATCCAAATAAAACACTTGCAACATATTTGTAAAAACATATGTAACATCTTGATGAAACACTTGCATATGTATGGAAAACGAGATGAAATATGTGGAACATACACTTGAAACATACGTGTATAGCACTATAGCATGTGTAACATTCCGATATACATTTGCAACATTAAGATGAAACACTTGTAACACCCGATGAAATATCTGAAACACTTGAAACATACTCTTGCAACATGGGCTCTGCTAGGACGAATGGAGGCACGCCGGCGTGAAGATCGACGGCGGCGCATGGAGCTCGCTGTGCGGCAACGGCACGGGCATCTCGCCGACGAGCGCGGCGTCACACGAATCTCATCCACATCGCCTGCTTGCTGGAGCATCCGTCGTGGAGGCTTGGTGGAGGCGGCTGTGGCGAGGAGGCAGCACGGTCGAGGCGGGCAAGGCAGACTAGGCCAGGTGGGGAATGCGGTGTGGAGGAGGCAGCACGGAGGAGGTCGTAGGGGATAGGGCGCAGCGTTGTGGAGGACTGACGGCGGCGAGGCAGAGTGGAGTGGGCGAATGAGCACGGCGACGCAGGAAGGAAATGGTGCAACGAGCATCGGGGCGCGGAGACGGGACGAGTGGGAGCAGTGTGTGCGGGAGCGAGCGAAGGGAGGCGTCCATCCGTCCGGACGTCTTAGGCCCTGTTCGCTTGTCTTATAATCCGTACTTTGCAGCTTGTTTTTTCAGTCGAAACAGTATTTTTCTCTCATAACAAATCAACGAACAGTACTTTCAGTCATGGCTTTTCAGCGAATCGTGGGCTCTTAGTTGTATCATTAGCGAACAAGGAAACCGTCGCGTTTGTCAACATCGACAGCTACAACCTCGTCGGGCTGGCCCTCGCAGCTGTGTTTGGGTTCAATGTTGGAAATAATCATGACTTCAATTAGTTTTGAGTCTTGCATATAGAATAGATGTCAGTCACGTTTTGTGTTAACGTGTCTGGCTTAGTTGTGGCCGGAAACGTGATGTGTTCACGTTGGCCGGAGTCATTAGACTGCGGCCCTGTTTATTCGGCTTATAATCCGTCTTTTTCAGCTTGTTTTTTCAGCCGGAACAGTATTTTTCTCTCACAACAAATCAGCCAACAGTGTTTTTCAGCCGGCTTATCAGCACAACCGAACGGCTCCTGCATGTAGTTTGTTAGGATTGCATTAGTCGGTTCGGTTGATGGCCAAGTCTTCGACGTGTGGCGACGGAGGCAGGATGCGGCATGCACAGATGGCGCAGTGAAGCTGGAGACCGAGTCTCATGGAGAGCAGCGACTCTGCATGGAGTTCGGAGGAGTGGGCCACCAAGAACGTTCGTGCGCATGGTGACTGGCTTAGTAGTTGCGTGGGTGGTGCGTTGCCATGGCTATAAAGCCGGATGTAATCGTTATGTCTAGTGTTCGAGTCCTTTTGAGTAAATTAGAAGCCAACGTACAGGCCGTCTGGCGGCCGGGACGTTCGTCGCCAAAAGCTTCTGTGTCTTCTATATTTTCTATCCTCCTTGCGTCTGTGCGTGAGCATGAGTGATTACGGGACTAGTTCCAACATTCAAGCGGAAGCTCAATGCAACAGCAAGACAAGCCCGAAGATGTGATATTGCTGCGTACGTATTTGATGGCCTTCCTTCCTCAAAGGCAATTTGCTGATTTTGTATCTGCTGCAGGGGATTTGGGTGCGCGTGTTGATTGGAACGGTATTACAGACTATGATTCTGAGCAGAACCAAATGGCAGAAAGAGGAACTAGTAGCTACCTCTTCGTCTTCTTCTTTTCTGCTCCTGTTCCCATTTTTCTGAAACATTTTTTCTGCTATTGTTTCCTTATTCTTTTCCTGCTCTCGTTCCCATATTCTGGGACATTTTGTGCAGGGCTATGCTAGCAGAAGAGAGAATACGGGTGTGGGCAGGAAACGTTGACCTGCCAGACTCTAGAACCGAGACCAAGTGAAAACGATGCCGCACCTGTTTCATAGGGGAACTCGAGGAACTCAAGTCTTCTTCAGCTTCGCCACTTCATCGGCGACGGACCTACTCCTCTCAAGACGCCAGCGCCCGCCCACCTAGGTGCGTCGTGTCGAAGGCGGCGCAGAACCATGCAAGCATGCTTCCAAACTTTTCCATGACAGAACAGGAGTGCACCCTTTATTTGATCGGGCATATCAAAGGATATGCTTGTTTCATAAAGGAGAAGCAAACCTTCACTGCATAGATTCCTAGCAAATGGGAACAATAACAGAGACCAAATGGCCCATAAGGTTTATCAAAAACTCCTAATGAGGGATGGCTACTGGCCCAGCTTTCACATGGTTCTCACTGGTCACTGCAGATCGTCATTTTAATGCTTGCATAAGCAATATGGTCTCCTGTTAGCACTGATTCACTGAAGCAACAAATGCAACCACCCAGACAAAAAGGCTTCGTTGTCTTCGCTTTGCATTAATACTAAGATGTTATTGCACCACTTCTGACATCTAGCACCTTGATTTCAAGTTTTCCGAGCATTTGATTACACAATATATTTCAGAGAATTCTTGATTCCTCCCAACTGTAGAGTGTATAGTGTATACAGGACCACTTCCTTCTGAAAAGACGCTCCCAGTTTGTGCTTTATAATCCTGCACATGCATAAATGTAATGATGTCAAATTAGAAGCCATAAGCATGGCGTCGTGCATTAGTGATGTTAGCTTTGCTCCACTGGACCCAGTGATTTCTTGTGAGGAAAAGAAATCCCATAATAGAATACCACAAAGACATCATTAACAGTGACACACGAATATCCTGCTATCCCCTATCAGAAATACAGGAGATAGAAAGTCAATCACCATCAGGGAACTGCCTGAAGGCAACAAAAGCTACCAACATGCCTTGTGCAGCCTGAGCTGCATGGACTAGAAATTTGCCTTTCACAGGATTTTTTTTAGAGTTTTAGGGCTCGGTGGGTTTCAACTCTAGCCTACCCCAACTTGCTTGGGACTGACAGGCTATGTTGTTGTTGTTGTTGTAGGGCTCTGCCCCAGTCTTAGCATTAAGCAAAGACACCAAAGGTTCAGATACAGCATTCAGGTGGAATACACCTGTCCAGAAAGTTCAGATACAGCATTCAGGTGGAATACACCTGTCCAGAAAGTATCCTTCCACAGGAATTCTAAAAAAAAATGTATGCATCTAAAACTAAAAGGACTTTTAGTTAGGACATTCCAAACATGATACTCTTACTCTATTCCAAAGTTTACACCAAGGGCAGGAGATTGCTTTGAACTTCAGAAACACACATGTTGCTTTGCCCAAAACATGTGCGACAAGCATATAAGAAATGGAGTTGCCTCAATGGCCAAAAGGAGGATTCTAAAAAGTAAGAACAAATAAGTAACAATTGATAGTTCTTTTGACTATTCTAATCTTATTAATGCTATGGAGTGGTTATGGGACACCTCCAGTATGAAACAACTTTGGACAACTAAGCACTAAGCAAACACGATTATCACCATGCTTTTGCCTGGAATCAATAAGAATGTGCAATCATTAACTCGTGCGCCACATCCCTCCAACTCTGTTTGGAGTTTCTTATTTTCCTATAAGTAAAGAGCTGCCATCAGGTACAAAAGTCTTCGTCAGTCTAAGTCAAATACTTGCACGGCCACCTATGCAACATATGTAACACCAATGAGGATATGGTATGATCCTGACATTTTCAGGTCACAATATATCCTTTTTGCATGTGCAGTCATGTTGTTCAAGACGACCTTTGTACGTGGTGTCGCACAGCATGACAACAAGGTAGTGGGGTTTCCAATTTCTAAAATCCAGCCACACTTGGGCTGTGAACAACTAGTGGCTAGTCTATAGTAAAGTGGCAACTCTGAAATTGGTTTCCTGTTGCTTGCATTTTACTCTCACAAAATCCCACAAGTGAACAAATAGATGGTCAACTTCATAGAGGTGCTCGCTGCCTAGGATGACATAATGAGCGGCCAACAACAAACCTGCATCTTGGTAGTAAGCTTCACAGTGGATATGTGCATGGTTAGGTCATAAAATCTCCCATAAAAAGGTGCATATGATACATAGCAGAAAGACAACCTAGACACGCAACAAGACAAATCCACAGAATATGTATGAGCATATGTCAATCCTATAAGCAGCACATGATAGGGAAGATCTCAAACAGGACCCCCCACAACCAAAATTAACCAGTAATTCTTTCTTTGATGGACGGGCCTTTTTTATTAAGGTGGAAGGGCATTATTGGGGGGGGGGGGTACTATTGCACTTGCATTTGCAGTTCCGTCCATTTCCATTATGTTCCCTCACTCCACTATCCTCTTACACACTGTGGCATAGCAGTCAATGTGCACTCAACCCACTTACTATTCCAGATCCTTTTGCTATGCATTTAGCCATTTACCATACAATAGTGGGTGCACTGTATACACTTTTGGTTATTTGATATATTGTCACTCAGATGCTCTGTTATTATACTAGTACAGCAACATTTTGGTTATCTGCTCCAATTTTATACTGATAGCAGATCTTTTTGGTTATTTGATATAATTTTGACTTGTTAAAACGGATGTGCTGACTGTATAATAGTATTTCAAGTTCTGAACTACTGAAAATTATAGCTAAATGTGATCCTGATAAGATGCAGAGTCCTGCCACAACAATTACTAGTATAGAGGCCTGCCATGTAACCATCATTGCATCATCATCATCATTAGTTCATCACAGAAAATGCTTTAGTGCTCATAAAATAAGAGATCCATAGAAGTTAATCTAATCATGCATTCATGACCAAAGAACTACAAGCATACCCAATGCTATGTAGCATTACAAGACCAAGGTATCGTTTCATAATCTGGTACAGATCAGAAAAGTAGAATACAGAAGACATAGAAAACGCATCAACTACTAAAACATGATAGGTTTTAGTTTACTTTGGCCTTAGTTACTAGAAAGGCAGTACAACTTCTAAAGTAGCTTCTGCCAAGTGCCAAATGTAGTTGACCTTGTGCTGTGGGATCATGTGTTTCATCATAACCCTGTAGCGGAATCATTACTGGTAGGTGTTATGTGGGCCGTTGGGATCAAGAGGGGAGAGTCGAGGGAAGCGACGGCGACGGGCGCGCTACAGTACCCGCGGTACTGTTCACGCTTGAGAGAGAGGCGGCTAGGGCTGTGAGGGGCGCTGGGAACGCCGGCCGCGGGGCTTCGCCCACGGCCGGCAAGAGAGAAGGTTTTTTCTTCTAATCTCTTGCTTTATTAGATTGATACATCTCTTCTCCTTATATAGAGAAGAGGTCTTACTTGACCCCTAAGCAAGCGACTAATTAACTCTGGGGAGAGTCGAGGGAAGCGACGGCGACGGCCGTGCTACAGTACCCACGGTACTGTTCACGCTTGAGAGAGAGAGGTGGCTAAGGCTGTGAGGGGCGCTGGGAACGCCGGCCGCGGGGCTTCGCCCACGGCCGGCAAGAGAGAAGGTTTTTCCTTCTAATCTCTTGCTTTATTAGATTGATACATCTCCTCTCCTTATATAGAGAAGAGGTCTTACTTGACCCCTAAGCAAGCGACTAATTAACCCTAACGGGCTAAGGCCCAATAGGCCCTTGACTCTTCTAACAGTATGCCATACCTAATGTTACAACTTATTTCATTTTTAGCTGTCTCAGCCAGCATCCATGTATAAAAGGGGCAGAAGTGTGATATCTCGTCCCCATGAATCCTCCTAAGGCAATAACATACCAGTAGAAGAAAATATGCCTAAAGACACTTTTGCACTCAGCGTCATCATTTTAATTCTTCTCTTCAATGTATCTGCAGGTATGGGGTTCGCTCTTGCTTTATAATAATCGCTAGACCATCAATACCATACCTGAACATGTTCTTTGTCTTAATGCAGGTCAAACTATAGTTATCGAAAATGATAATGCTGTTACTGCAAGGTTGACAAAGGTCTGTCGACTGTCCTCCTCTGTTATTGTTTAAATTTGAGATATGGAATCAGCAAAAATCTTGTCATCTTCACTATAGAAAGTAATGCTTGAAAGAATCATATAGCAATATCTTATAAACTGACAATAATGATGAGGCCTGTTGAACCCTAAAATCATGTCAATAAATATCAGAATTTTTATGTTTATGGGTTTCTTTGCTCATTGGCTTAATCAACGTATGCTTTTATCCTCTGAATACAGGGGCATAGCAGAAAGATTCTTACAGAGGTTCAGGATTATGACTACGGAGGGGCAAACTCTAGGCATGATCCACGCAGAAAGCCTGGGATTGGGGGCAGGAATGGCTAGACCACTAAGCTCCTTATTATACAATCTGCATATAATTGTGTGAAGATGCTACTACACAAATGAGGTTATATGAGGGAGATTATTCCCTTGCTACAGCTAACCTATGATACAAAATTTGGAACCCTGTTGTGTGTCTTTATGTATCCAATTGGAACAATGAGCCATATAGATACTTGGATCCGTCTATCCGATAAACAGTCTAGCGGGATGAAGTTGAGACTAGCTCATATAAATGGCACCTATGTGTACTTTTTTTTGGCACCCAAAAATGTGTACTGCTAATTGCTAAAGCATACTTGAGGCAGTGCATCATCTATGAGCCATTTTGTGAGGTGATAAATGTAGCATGATACTTGTGTGTTCATCCATTTTTCTTCAAATTTGACTAAACAGGCCCTCTTGCATGTCGATTGCCACCACACTCATCTCATAGGTACAGCTGATGAAACAGGCAGACTGAAAAAGCAAAAGGAAAAACTGTACAAAAAAGAAACGACTGGTAGTAAATTGTCAAATGCACTTACGAAGTAGCACATGATTTTACTCAGTTTCCTTCCTCTTTAATGAAATAAGGACCAGGCTTGATAGGATAAGGATAAAGGTAACCCTCAGGCCGAGAAAACCCAGCTTCATTCATGCGGTCACTGAGAACATGCAGTATAGGCTTCTTCAACCCATATTCATGCCTGTTCTTCTCAAGATAGGCATTAGCTTCTTCAGCCACCTCCATGGTGAATGCAAATCTATTCTCTTGAGATAACATCAGCTGATTAATGTCCAGGCATATGATCTTCCCATTCTCCCTTACTTTTCTCACTTTCTCTTCTAAGAAAGGGATACGATCCAACTTGTAACGCAACATGTCATCTTCTTTGGTCTGTAAGTATGATATATAGTTAAGTGTGATGCACAGATGAAGGTCAGTAAACGTTATGAATTCAAAAGGGTGATAATAGATGCTCCCACGCGCATAACCAAAGACAGCCGTGAATGTTACAGAAATTCATTGCAATTTGCATTCTATTGTTTGTATAAACAACTGTGGCGTGCCATATTTGTGCCTGTCTGTTCACTTAAATGAACCAAGTGTGAATAAGGCTACAATGTTAACCCAAAAGAGAAGTGGGAATTGTCACTCGGAACAGCTAGTGCAATAGTACTGATGATCTTGGAACTACAACACCGATGATGCTTTTCAGGCCTCCTGAACTGCTAAACACAACTGTTCACATCCTTAACCGCGAACGAAAAAATACATTTCTATACTGCAACAGGGAATGCCGCCCTCAAATTTTGTATAGATTACATAATCTTCTACTGCTTCCAAAATTTGATAGCAAACTTCTTCTAGCGTGCTAATTGGCTACCATGCCGAGTGAGATAAGTACGAAATTCCAAGCATTGTTTGGTTGATGCACATACCAGTTTCCGACGACGCCACACTCGCCGCCCGCTGCTGGCCCGCCCGTCCCCACCTCCGCTACTGCTCCCAGAGTCACTATTGCTCTTCTTCTTCTGCGAGACAATTTTGGAACAAAACAAAACAAGGGCAAGTGTGTGTGAATTGGGGGAGGAGTGGGAGGAGAAACAAAGAGAGACGGAGGAAGTTAGCTCCGGTTGTGCGTCCACCTGGGCCCTCATGGAGATGGTGGCGCCGCTGCGGCCGACGCTCCTGCCTGCTCGCGCGGAGAAGGGGAAGCCGGCGGCCAGATGGCTGCCGTGGTGGTGCGGAGCGGCGACGAAGGAAGCCATTGCCATAGCCATTTTGCAGGAGAGGTAGAGGTAGCCGAGTTTCTCATCTGGTTCCCGAGCGGTTTTGGCGTTGGCTGCGGGTCCGCTGGGCCAAAAGTGACCAGACCGCGAGAGTTTCCCTTGAGTCGGCTCACGACGGTGTGGCGCAGGGACCATGGGCCGGACACTGAGAAAAAATATCTAAAGGGCTCGCGCCGAGTCGACGGAAGGAAGCCACAGGCGCACCGCGCACGGCCGATCCCCATTCCCATCCCCATTTCGGCGAAGAAGTGGAGCAACCGCAGCAGCAGCGATGGGCGTGATGGGGAAGCTCAGGATCTTTGTGGCGCAGGAGCCGATTGTCGCCGCCTCCTGCCTCATCGCCGGCTTCGGTACTCTCTTCCCACTTCCGCAGTCACCCTTCAGCACGAATCCCTGATCAACTGCTCTGTAGCCTTATGTGTGTGTGCCGGATGCAGGTTGCGGTTTTATTCTTCTGCCACTCAAATCTGTTTCGGTTAGATGCTTTTTGTTGGCTCGGTTTGTGTATATCCGAAATGGATGCGCGTCAGGATGTTCCTTAGTTTGTTGTGCGTATGCGGAAGCTTCTAGATTTACCGAGTAGCATCAAGCGGGGAAGCCTCGCATCGTGGGTTCGGGTCATACAATACTGATAACGAACAACAAATTTCACTTTGAACTTGAAAATAGAAGAGCCGAACATAGTTGCGTTCTTCAGGTTCGTTAGATCACAATGTTTGTTCTGTGACTCTGGGTATGGTAGGTGTTCCAGCATGACTTGTGATTAGTGGGGTTTTGAAGCACGTTCTTCTTTATGGATTTAGATAGATGTACTAGTTGTATTTTATGCTGGTACCATGATTATATACAGTCCATAACTGTAGGGTACCACAGTTGATTATGTGTTCTTAATCAATTCTTTAAGATGGTTCATTTTTCAGATGAACATATTATGATCTTTTGCTGCCTCAACTGGAAACACTCTAGAAGTGGTTGTCCAGTAGCTTTAGGTGTGTTAGTTGACCTATCCAAAGTACATACGCTGTTGCTGGTGACGGTGTAGTATGTTGTTTTGTGCATTAGGACCTGAATGCAATTTGGGAAGAACTGATGTGTATCAATGTTGCATCTAATAATAGTTGTTTAGTTTCTAAGTGCAAAGTGGCAAATTTCTTTCTTCATCAATTCTATTGACATGTTCTCAAAAATTTTCTTTCTGATGGTAATTTTTCATATACCAGTCATACTACTTTGCTTTCTTCATTGAGTTAATGCTTGCTCTTTCTTTATCTGTCCTGAAAACTTTTAGTAAAAGTCAGTAATAAAAAAAAACACTTTGAAGGCTATGGCAAATTGGCAATTAATTATTCAGAATTACTTTAATCTTGTCGTTATCCACATGGTCATGCTTGTAGTCAGCAGACATCTTTATCTTTCATGCTGATGCTCCCCCCCCCCCCCCCCCCCCCCCCCCCAACCCCATGGGGGTTCTATCCTGCTATGCTAATTAGCCAGTGTAGCATGCATTTTTCTTAATATTTGATCATATGACTACACTTAATTTATTCGAAGATATTTAATCAAAGGTACCTTTGTTCGAGTGAAATTATCTGAAATGCAACTTGTTTTTGCTTAGAGGTCTTACTCTGCTGTCTTCGCAGACCAAGAAAATAGAACTGCTTGGTGCTGCATATTAGAACTCATTAAGGCCCGATTTGCATCATTATGCTCAAAAAAAGGAATGAGAGAACCTCTGATATGATAGAAAAATATTGGAAAGGAAAAATACTTGTAACATGAATCTGATTCCATGCAATAGTCAGGAAGTCTTGACGGTATCTAGCTGGAACAACTGGTTCTTCCTGAATACCCTCATTCTAGGACATAGAATTTCCTGCTCTCTACAGTGCCTGGCCTCTGGCTCCTACTGCTTTTCCATTGAACATCATGAGAAGTTTCTATTATGTTTATTTGCTTTGTGACAAGACTGCATACAAAATCTCAACTCTCAGGGCAAGTGTATATAAAAGTATTAAATGTTCAATTAATTAATGTTTGGCTACAGTATTGGTAGAACTGTGGGAGTGTATTCTTGATCACTTGGGTATGGTCCAAAGATATTGTCATTTGGCTTTAAAAGATTGACATTTGTTATGCATGAGTTACAGTAAGCATGTTCGGTGATTTTAGAGTTATTTTATTCCATAAAAAAAATGAAGTTATATCTGGTTTATCTCCCGCCCCCCTAAAATGAAGTTATTTACAAGGTTGGTATTTGTTGTGCACAAGTCATTTACCAAACTGATGTATTCCGGGGCTTATGATTGTTTTTATCTTTCCCCCTTAATTTCAGGTCTTTTTCTTCCAGCCGTTGTCAGGCCCATCTTGGATTCTTTTGGGACTGCCAAACAAGTTCCCCCAATCAGCTCTAACTGATGTATGCAACTTTGTCCGTAACATATTCAATTTGTCACATTGAAAATGAAGTGTTTTATGTTGATGTACCAAAATAATGGCTTAGGGTCACCATTTTTACACTGAGATCAAGTTGTGTAATGCTGTCTATTTCCCAATTTTGTCATGCCTGTTATGTGTCATTAAAGATCTTCCTAGGAATTATTTTTGTTCTGTGCAATTCCATGCCTGCGAAGAAGCCTATAGCATGGCTAGCATTATTTTAACAAACATAATTCACCTACACCTAGTTAAAATAATGACCGCAGCCAAAAGATTTTTTTTTAGCACACAGTGGTAATTAAAATGATGAGCCTTAGTTGCAGTGCAGTCTGAATATTGTTTTGTTTTATCTGGCTAAGTCACATAGAGATAACTGTCGGTAGGGTGATAACCTTATAGGAGCCAGATGTTTGAGCGAGCTGGTTTTGTCCAGTCCAGCTTTGAAGTTTGAATTGTTGAAAATTATTTTGTTGATGTTGGTCCTATTGTTCCTTGTGAGCTTTTTATACGGACCACCAGTCTGATCAATCATGGATTCTGTGGTCCTTGAAAACGTTGAGCATTGGCTTGGACTGCGGCATCTATTCATAGTCAATCAGCTTCTAGATTCGTGGGCTTCATTTTTCAAAAAAGAAACAGTGAACTTTTTGCTTGTCCAAAAAAAAAAGAACAATTTTGGATATGAACCTCCCCCATTTTATCCTTTCCCTGTGTAATTTAGATTCCTGAATTTTTACCTCCGCCTAATTTCGTTTAGGAAGATGTCCATAGATATTCTTAAGGTTTTGTTTGGATGTTGTCGAATTCACCTCAATCCACGTGTGTTGGGGTGAAATTTAGTTAAAGTTTCACTCTAATTTACCCCTAACACATGTGGAATGATGCGAATCTGACTAAAGAAAAGTGAGACGTATATAGATCTGTCATACGTGCAGGCACGATCCATCCACGCGGGGGGTATAGGGTTGTTTCGACGACTCCCTGCCCCTAGCCAGCGCTAGGAAATCTAACGCCTGACATGGCTGAGGCAACTTTGCCTGGACATCAATGTAAACAGGCCCAGCAGTCTCACGTGGACTAGCAATAACACTGCGAGTTTTCACGGCACATATGTCACGTGCGCACCAAGAAATATTCCAGATTCGTCTGGCGGATGAAATTGAGCACGTTGGCTAATGGGAGGAGCCTGCCTGAGACCCTGAGTGCAAGTGCTTGCTCACCAGCAGCAGCAGCAGCAAATGTGGATGATCGTGCGACGAACGAATCGACCATTTGATGCCGATAGGCGATAGAGATGGACTAAAGAAGGTTGTGTGACATGTACCTGACCTCGGGACGACGCTTGAGAAGGAAAGGATTCTGCAATCCTGAGTGTTGAGCTTTGACTTCTATATATATCTGTAATAATATTACTATATAAAAGCTAGCTAGTCAGCTTTGTACTCATTGCATTGCACTTCGTTCTTTTGATCGAAATTTGTGGCTCTTATTTTCTTGCCCCTTATTATAACCAGAGAAATTATTATTCTAAAAAAATGTATAAAGCTCGTTCTCTTTTTATCCATTGGTAGCGTAATTTACACGACGGATTTCATCTCTTCCGTCACAATATGTTCATAGATCCATGCATGTGGCCATGTACGGACACGGATCTTTTCAGCGTCCTTCTCTCCTCGGCAAAGATTGTCATAGATCCATGCATCCACAAACAGGTTCAGTAAATATCCTGCGTCTGTACGAGTCTTCAGGCCACAAATTTCACGTGCTCGACAGGGATAATGCAGGTTCGGCTGGTGGAAGAAGAGAAACGAGCACGGATAAAAGCGTTGGCTATAATCGGATGGCACTGAAGAACCTGCTCGCGTACAGCAACACCAAACATGCATGGATGATTCGATGAATGAATGATGACGTGTGTGGAAATAGACAGAAAATCGACTAGACAAGGCTCTGTGAGATGTACCGCACGCGTATGGCTGATAATCCCACCACAGTACGTACATGTACATGGGTAGTACACATTTCCCTGCTAAAGTTGCCTTCATCACACTTCACGGCACACGTCACAAAGCTCACAGGATGTATACGTCATGAACACGAGAGGCCTTGACAGGGAAAGAAAAAGCATCGCGCCTTTTCCTTCGAAAACAGCTCAAATCAACCTTCACTGAAGTATACGAGTACGTGGCGGAGAGAGCTAGCCCAAATGCTTGTAACAGCGAAGCAGCTGTAGTACGTCCCACTGGCTGTTGGGCGCCGGCCGGTGTGCGCCTCCAACGCCCGCGTGCGCGCGTGTACAAAGGCCTCCGGTCACCGGTCAGGGCCGGACGGCCGCGGGTATTGTTGGTCTCAGTGCACCGAATAGGGACGATTGCGACTGCGCACGCGGCGCTGTCGGGTCGAATAGGAACGATTGCGCCCGCTGCTATCGCCGTCGCTGACTCCCTCCGGTTTCTGGAGGTCTGGCACGTAGCAGGCGCGCGGGCCGGGGGTTCTGCTTCTGCTCACTCATGTACGCCCATCCGCCTCCGGTTTGCATCGTTTCGTGACTGGATGCAGTGCACCAATGCCCCCGAACGCCTCACGTGTCCAACGTCTCCAACCGCAAAGGCACATGTGGTATTGTATTGCGCCTCCGGGCTTCCTGCTCCTGGGGACCTGCCGGACCGCGGTACCATGGGTGCGGGGACGAGGCGCGCGTGCATGCACCTTGCCATTGCCAAGTTGTCATGGTAAAAAAAACGGGCTATATTCCCTGATTGCGAAAAAAAAAAGTTGCCATGGTAAGCGCATCGGCCTCTGATGGCTCTAGGGGGGAACTACAGTGAAAATCACAGAATCAGATCATGGCATGGCACGCGAGACAAAATTACACTACCTCGTTAACAATGGCATACGATACGAGCCTCAAGCTCCGAAGTCATGGCCAAGCTTGGCATGGGATAGGTAAATCTAGTTTGCCACAATACTGGGGTCATGACATGAGCAAGAACTTAGAACTTTTTACAGACAACAAAGTTGTCAAAATACTCTAAATTAAATTTAATATGTCACTTGGTTAGTTTGTTGCCTGAAAACCGTTTCAAGCAGAACTACAAAGATTGGTTTATTTGCTTAATACATTGCTCATAGGTCTCAAGCAAACACACTTATACACCCCAGGGCTTAAAGCAAACACACAACGCAATCCCTAGTAACTAAGGCTCTTAATAAATAGGATTTGTTTTGGAGAACTAAAAATTGTAGACAACATGAACAAGTCAAATTAATTATTTTACAACTTGTTACAAGTACTAATCTCTAAAAATAATTTCACAAAAGAGAATCAAATTCATTGTTTTATAGAATAAAACATTATGAGAAAACTTATTGGGTTGAAATAGTTTATTTAAGTTTTGGTTGCCCCAATCTCGACCAAACACTGGCTCACCACAAGCCCACAACCCCCTTTAAGCATGACCGGTATGACTACACAGTTGTCAAATGATGTGCCTAGCTTCACTCTCTTCTCTTTCCTTTCACTGTTTACGACCCATTCAACACACTACTGTCGCCATGCCTTGCCTCCCTCTCTAGTCAATTCCGCCACCACCTAACATGTGGTTTGGTCTTGGAGAAAATGTCTTTATGCCCTCTCCTCCCTATGATCAAGCTTAGAAAATTTAGCATATGGTTGAGCTTTGAAGATCATTCGCCGCCTCAGTCTTCTCCACCACAATTATGGCGACCAACACATCTCCTTACCATGGATTATTATGATGGCTAGGCCCAACCATAGCCCCTAATTAAATCCATGACCATGGGGTGGGCGGGGAGAACTATGCCACCTTCATTGACCCCGCACAAGCTTCTCCACTTTCATTCCGGTTCTCCGCGAGATCTAGTGCCTCCCTCTCGTCTTCTCCAATCTTAGCTTGTCTTGGGCCCGAAGTCCTACCACTGGACAACACCTTTTCAGCTAGCATGACCTGGAAAATAGGCTGGTGTGCCATACCTAGGCCGAGCATCGAGCTCGTAGACAAACATGGTGTGGCTCATAAGCACCAACGCGGACGTGTCTGGCCCGGTGAAATCACTACGCTCGTACCAGGCCATGAATACGAAGCCCGTGATAGGCAACCCATTTGAATATTTATTGGGGCGACTTTAGTGGTTGAGAAGTACCAAGGTTGAGAGGAATGTGTTCTAAAAAGGGAAAGCTTAGTGCATACAAACAATTAGACTTCAACATGATGGTAAAAAAAACTCATAGAAGTGATGCTTAAAAAGGATTGTGAACAAGTGAAGTGACGGGACTTTACTTTTTCATGGTAGATGATATGATTATCTACGGCGATGCGTCTATGGTGTTGTAAATCCGCAGCAGGTGCCTACTGCTGTCTCATGAGGATAGTCCCAAACGATTTTTTTTCTTGTCAACATCAAGAAAGAAACTACACGCTAATTAAACGAATGGTTAAAATACGTATATCACGTTTAGGACAGGCTAATTAATCTGATTTCTTGACAGATTCCACGAGAAAAGCGAGAGTCGTCCCGACCGAGATGTTATCCCATACACGTATATATCACCTGTATAGGTACAGAAATAATCTTGGTACGTACGGATCACTGGAGACGAGGACAATCTCTCGGGGCGTGTTTGGTTCCCTTCCCAGCCGAGCCTGGCTCGCACCAGCCAGCCAGGCTAGCTTTGGCCAGGCTCTGTGCATGCAACAGCCTGTTGTTTGGTTACCTGGATCATCACAGCCAGGCTAGCAACAGCTGTTGTTTGGTTACCTGCACCTGCATCAGATTCAAATCCTGGACATGCACGAACAGTGTTTGGTTGCCTGCATAAAAGGTGGTGTCGTCACCAGTTTGCAGCTGTGGTAAGGTTACCACTAGCTAGTGCAACAAGGGTCCAACAAGTCTATTTCTAGTGAAAATTACATCATTTTGGAAAGCAAGATCAGAATTACTAAAGCCTGGACTAATATAATTACACCCTCCACTATAATTGCAAACTCTTTCCATTTGTGACCTCCCTTCTTTGCAACAGCAGGCTGTGCTAAGATCATGCCTTGTTCTTCAGGGTTGATTTTTGCTTCAACTTGTGGACCATGGAATGCAGCCACAGCCTCTTCTCTTGTCTTGTATTTTTTGTAGCAAGCACCCTTGAAACCAATTACTTGGTCATGGCATGCATCCCAGGTGGAGAACACACCTGTTTTGCGGCCAACATGAACCACATACCAAGCCATAATTTCCTAAGTTGTTTGAAAACATGAGAAACAGAAAAGCGAAAATGCATCATTGGCATAAGGCATGTGCTCAGTATTCATAAACATCATCACAGGAATAAGGCATATGCTAAGAATGGAAAAATAACATCATTGGCATAAGGCATACGCTCAGAATGGAAGAATAACATCATTGGCATAAGGCATATGCTAAGAATGGGAAAATAACATCATTGGCATAAGGCATATGCTCAAAATATAAGAATAACATCATTGGCATAAGGCATATGCTCAGAATGGAAGAATAACATCATTGGCAAACAGGCAATGTTCAAATCACCAGCACATCATCAAGTTCACATCAATGCCAACACAAGATCATAGAAATGCACCAGCTATGGTTGATCTGGATGCTCACTACAAAGACTAGGTTGCAGGAGTTGTAGTGGCACATCTAAAGTCACTAACTATATGTTAGTGTTAGTAAATAATACAGAATCAGGTCATCTGCACAAAAGAAGGGTAAACCCACTGCACAACCAACCCAGAAGGAGGAAGTTATGCACAAAAGAAGCCACCACTGCACACCAAAAGCATCCACCATGAGAGGGGCAGGCACTGCACCAGGATTTGCTCAAGAAGAGAGCAAGCTGACCAACAAAGTACTACCAGCAGAAGGTAGGCACTGCACAAAAGAAGGATCAACCAGCAGCTGCCATGGCCCTCACATGTAGTAGTGTTTGGCCAAGAATGTCCTCAGCCACAGCAGACGGTGACTGTCAGTCATGTTGACAAATGCAGAACCCAGGGCCTTGTTGTCCAGCAGATGACCATATGCAGCCATGAGAGCCTCATCATCGAATCCTGAGACAAACATAACTGCACCATACAGCTCAGGGTGGGAATCCTCAACTTTGGTAGAGCGAATAGCATCTGCCACATTGTTAACTGCGTCTGCCATTCTAGTAAACAGAACCACATCTTCCTCTGACAGCATGGACCTCTTTCTCTTGGAACCAACCCCTCCTTCAGACTTGGCTGCCTCAGCTGGCTCCCTCAGACTTCTCATGCCCCCAGTTGCATCAGTCTTCATTGAGCTTTCAGCAAAGTCAAAAGCTGCACCAAGTGGCTCATTTGACCCCATAGCAAACTTCCCAGTTGCTTGACCATTGCCAAATATGATCATCATCTGCTTGTAATGATGGATTCGCTTGTTCAAGAACTCTGCATCCTTGGGGTGTGCCTGAAATGATAGCAGCAGTAGTTAGAAAATTGAAGGCACAGTTAGATAACAACATAAATTAGAAAAATTGAACAAACTTTGACATCACCACATACCTTGGTATATCCATTGTAGTGCTCCTCCTCAAGAACAATCATTGAGTGCTCCTCATCCCACAAAGCTCCACTTAGTTCTCTCAGTTTGGTCACTTTCACATACCTCTGCCTCCACTTCCTCAGATGATTGTACACCTGGGTACCACTCACCTCATTGCCACTAAACTCCTATAAAGCCTTTGCAACCTGATTGAGGTGGACTTCTTTGAATCCCTTATCAGTCCTCACCCCTGTTGAGATCGGCTGGCACATGTGGCGAAGCACAAAACCAGACATAGCATCAGTCCACCTTAAAGCAAGCCTCTGCTGTCCAGCAGCAGCAGGTGCTGCTTGATCAGCAGGCAGCCCAAAAGCATCTCCTCCAGCAACCCCAGCAGCAGAAGCATTCACAACAGCCCCATCAGGTCCAGGGAAAACAAGGTCATCAGCAGACATGAACTCCTCAGCCATATCCTATTTTTAGCAGTGCCACACCCCACTCAGATAGATGACATCATATCAAAATAAATCATCACAGCAAATGCCTTATGCCTCAGAATTAGTGCATCATATCAAAATAAATCATCACAGCAAATGCCTTATGCCTCAGAATTAGTGCAGCATCAAAATAAATCATCACAGCAAATGCCTTATGCCTCAGAATTAGTGCAGCATCAAAATAAACCATCATAGCAAATTGCCTCATGTCTCAGAATTATTGTGGCATCAAGTCTCAGATCAAGAAATAAACATCATTGCATATGCCCAAAGTCTCAGATGTAGAGTAGTATCTTACATAAATAATAATCATCATCACATTTGTCCATTGTCTCAGATTAAAAGAATAAAAATCACTGCATATGTCCATACAAAAAAAGACAGATTGTAGATAGAAATAAGATAAAATCTAGATATGGGAGTGACCCCTATTTGCCCACATATGATTTGCCCATTCATCCCTCTTAAGAGCCCAAGCAGCATTGTCATCAACTTGAGTAGCATGGGGTTGACTGTCATTGTCATTTGGCACCCAAGAAAACTCAGTAGGAACTATCTCATCAACCCCATGACCAAGGATCCAATTGTGCAAAATACAACAAGCAAGTACTAACTTGACTTGTGTCCTGAATGGATGGAAGGGTTTGTTGTCAATTATGCGAAAACAGTTCTTCAAAGCACCAAAAGCCCTTTCAACAGTCACTCTCAGACTAGAGTGTCTCAAGTTAAACAATTCTCTTGGGTTGGTTGGGTAGTTTCTACCACCATACTCCTTCAAATGGTATCTAGTGCCACGATAAGGAGGAAGAAATCCAGGCCGACATGCGTATCCAGCATCTACTAAGAAGAATTTGCCTAAAACAAATATGGGCAGGCATTAGGTTGGTGGCTGTGCATTTGCATGTTTTATTTATTTAACCAGATGATTTAGTTACCTGGTTGAACCCTTAACCCATCCTCTCTTTCTAGTGCATCAGCAAGAATGGTGGCATCATGTGCTGATCCCTCCCAACCAGCCAAGACATAGGTAAATTTCAAGTCAAAGTCAACAGCAGCTAGCACATTTTGTGTTGGCTAGTGCTTCCTACCCCTAAATGCAGCTTGCATCTTGGCTGGGACTTTAGCATAGATATGAGTCCCATCTATTGCCCCAACGTAGTCCTACATGACACCAACATTACATAGTTACTTGATATGCACCCAACGCTGCAACAATATTCTACAAACTATATGACAAGTTATTTACCTTAAAGTATGGGTACCATCTTGGGCTGTTGCTAATCTTAAGTGGTGTGTCATTGGATGGAGGTCTAATCATCTCTTGTCTAAGTTCTCCAATTGCATACATGTAAGGTCCTAGATGGCTAGAGGGGGGGTGAATAGCCTATAAAAAAAATCTACAAGCACCACTAAGCAAACTTGTTAGAATAACAAACGGCGTAAAGCGAGTTTTGCTTAGCCTACGGTTGTGATGCAAGCCTCCTATCCACAAGTCTAGTAGATTATGATCTCTAGTTCACACAAGTGCTAGGTCACTAACTTACACTAGTGAGCAAGCTAACAACTACTAGCAAAGGCTACCTGAAAGCATCTAGGCCCCAAGGTTTGGTTTCGGTAATTAATGACAACACTTTATTACCATGACTAACGTGTGTTTTGCAGAAACATTGGTAAGTTAGGTCATGGAGGTGATAACTGCTTTGAGCACTGTGGCTTCGTGTCCCTTGATGGAAATCGTTTCGGTTTTCAAAAGAGTGACGTCAAGATTAAGGACGGTTAGTTCCGGATGACGAAGTGTTGAGACACATTCGGAATAGTCGTTAGGATCTTCGTTTTTCTCTTTTGGCCGTACTATAAAGGGGGGCATGAATGGGTAGCTTGACCTAGGCAAGTCCTATGTTTAGGTGTGGTGCACACTTGTTAAACTTGGCGCTAGGCAACCCTAGATTAGCTCAAGGTTCAGTTAGAAGCAACTTGGTTGAAGTTGCGACGCGTTTCGGGCTGTTTTCTAGGCACCGGACGCGGTCTTCGGGAACACCGGACGCGTCCGGTGTGTACGTTACCGCGACTAGGTTTCGGCCTCGACCACCGGACGCGGTCCTCGCGAGGACCGGACGCGGTGGTCAGTGGCTGACACGTGTCACTCAGGGAGAACGCCCGTCGGACGCGGCCTGGACTTCATCGGCGAGTCCGGTGCGAGTCCAGTAAGGTCCAGAGAGGACCGGACGCGTCCGGTCTTCAGGCATCGGATGCGGCCTCGCGTCCGGTGTAAGTCCAGTAAGCACCCTTGCACGTCGGACGCGTCCGGTGTGTTGCACCAGCGCGTCCGGTGGTTCGTTTTCAAAATCGCGATTCGACCGTTACGGGGGACCGGCGCGTCCGGTGCGTTGCACCGGCGCGTCCGGTGACCCCGTGTCAGAAAGTAACGGTTCGTTTTCTTTGAGGGGTGTATAAATACAACCCCTCCACCTCTTTTAGAGGTCTCTTGCCCATTCAAACATCTGAGAAAACCCTTTAGAGTGCAAGGGAGTGCAAGAGCACTAGTGAGGATAGAGATTTGAGAATCAAAGCTTGAGAGCTTCTCACTAGCGATTAGAGAGAGTAGCAAGTGTGCATCCACCTCCTCATTTGGGCTCGTTGTGGTCAAGTGAGAGTTCTAGCTTGTTACTCTTGGTGATCGCCATCACCTAAACGGCTTGGTGGTGATTGGGAGTTTGGTGATCATCCGGCGGAGCTTGTGGATGACCCAACTCAAGTTGTGAGCGGTTTTGGGTGATTCGCCGCGACGGAGTGTCGAAGAATCAACCCGTAGAGAGCACTTGATCCTTGCGCGGATCAAGGGGGAGCGACACCCTTGCGCGGGTGCTCCAACGAGGACTAGTGGGGAGTGGCGACTCTCCGATACCTCGGAAAAACATCGCCGTGTTCCTTGCCCCTTTACATTCAAGCAATTACATTCTCGTATTTACTTTCATTGCTTGATTTACATTCCTAGAATTGCCATGCTAGACTAGGATTGGAAACTAGGGTGCAAAACTTTTGATCGGTAGACTCTCTAGGAACACAAGTAGGCACTAGGGGTGAATTCCGGCTTGTAGGATTTAATTCTTGCAATTAATTTTTAGAAAAGCCCAATTCACCCCCCCTCTTGGGCATCTTGATCCTTTCAATTGGTATCGGAGCCGTGTTGCTCCTTATTTAGGCTTTACCGCCTAGAGCAAGATGTCTAACGGGGAAGGACCACCTCCCACCTTTGAGGGGGATGATTTTCCATATTGGAAAATCCGCATGGAGGCGTATCTCGAAGCCATAGATGTCGGGTGCCTTAGAGCCGCAACCCAAGGGCTTCCCGCTATCAAGGATCCCGCAAACCCCATTGGTGACGAGGAGAAGTACGACCGGTGGAATGCAAAGGCAAAAAATGCACTCTACCGGGGCTTAGGCAAAGATATCTTCAATCGTGTGCGTAATGCAAAGAACGCTCATGATTTGTGGGAGAATCTTTGTGCTCTCCATGAGGGAACTAAGAGTGAGCGTGAGGAACGCTATCATATTGCTTTAAAGAAAATTAATTCTTTTGAGATGCTTCCCAAAGAAAGTGCTAATGACATGTACACTCGCTTGAATGTTCTTGTAGAGGACCTCAATGCTCTTGGGCTCACTCAAATGAGCCAATCGGATGTTGCAAGGAGGATCTTGAGTGTTCTTCCCGTTGAGAAGTATGGTCACATTGTCACCGTGCTTCATCAAAGTGATCTCTCCACCGCAACACCGACACAAGTATTGGGGAAGATCAATGCTCATGAGATGTACATGCACATCACTCCGGAAGAGGGCTCATCATCTTCCAAGAAGAAAGACTTGGCCTTCAAAGCTAGTTATGACAAGAAGAAGAAGAAGGGCCAAGCCATGATGGTGCAAGAAAGCTCAAGTGAAAGTGATGTCGATGATGAATCACTTGCACTCATGGTGAGAAAGACCACCAAGATGCTAAAGAAGCTCAACAAGAGTGGCGTCAAGTTCGATGGCAAGAAAAAGAAATTCTTCACAAGTAGCAAGAGAAAGCCCATCTCGGAGATGGATTGCTACAATTGTGGTGAACTTGGCCACCTAGCTCATCAATGCCCTAGACCACCAAAAGGCAAGTACAAGAACAAGAACAAGGGCAAGAAAGATGATTCAAGTGATGAAGAAGATGAGAAGAAGAAGAACAAGTCATACAAGAAAAAGGATGGCAAGAAGAAAGAGTTCTACAAGAAGAAGAAGGGAGGAAAGGCATATATTGTTGGTGATTGGCTCACCGACATTGAATCATCTTGTGATTCCTCCGAAGATGAGAGCGATGATGAGAAAGAGAAAGTTGCCGCATTTGTGATGGGGCCATCATCTTTACCGGCATCTTCACCACCATCTTCACCGCCTCTTTCACCATCATCGTCCACTACTCACCTATGCCTTATGGCCAAGGGTGAACGAAAGGTACAAAATCATGATAGTGATGATGATGATAGTGATAGTGATGATGAATATGATGCACCTTCTTATGATGAACTTGTAAAATTGTTAAACAAATATACTAAAATCATAAGAAGGACTAGAAGTGAAAATGATGATCTTCAAAATGAAAATGAATCACTCTCATCTAAGCTTGAAAATGCTCAAAAGACTAGTGGTGAGCTTAGAGATAAAAATGAAGTTATGTCCTCCACTCTCAAAGAGCTCAAAACCTCTAATAAAGAGCTTAAAGATCAACATGATAAACTTGAGAGGAAGCATGATGAGCTCATCACTAGACATAGCTCTCTAAAAGACAAGTACACCACATTGAAAATTGACTATGATAGTCTTGTGGTTGCTAATGAACTTGCTCTTGAAACACATGATGCTACTAACAATGTTGTTAAGTGTGATATAGCTACATCATGTGATGATTTGATCATTGAAAGCATTGAGCAAGGTTCTAGTAGCAAAGGCAAGAGTGTGGTTGAGTCATGCAACCATGATGATTATGCCGAGATCAAGTGTGAGAATGAGAAGCTTGCAAATGAGAACAAGAAGCTCAAAGGTTTGATGGCTCTTGAGAAGCAAACAACAAATGAGTCACTCATTGAAGAGAACAAGAAGCTCAAGCAAGAAAAAGAGCATCTCAAGACCGGCCTAAGCAAGTTCACAAGAGGCCAATATTTGCAAAGTGAGCTCCTCATGAACACCGTGATGAAGATGGATAGAAGTGGTATTGGGTACTTGGCAAATCAAGAGAAGAAAGCAAAAGCTCAACAACAAAGCAAGTCAAAGCCCAAGCCAAAGAGATGTGTTGAGTGTGGTCAAGAAGGTCACTTTGCTCATGAATGCAAAACTCCACCACCACAACCCTTGCCCAAGCATGCTAGACCCTTTGCCTTCAATGCTCATTACATGCTAAGAAAAGATTCAAATGGAAAGATGAAAGTCATGTTTTTGGGTCCCCCAAACAAGAATAGGCCAAAGAAAATATGGGTTGCCAAGTCACTAGTTGAGAAAGTCAAGGGCCCCTCTCAAGTTTGGGTCCCTAAACAAAAAGCTTGATCTCTTGTGTGTAGGTGAACTACAAGACCGGTGGATCTCATTGGGTTATTGATAGTGGTTGCACTCAACATATGACCGGTGATCCTCGTATGTTCACCTCAATTGAAGAGAATGGGATATGTCAAGAGAAGATCATATTTGGGGATAATTCAAAGAGCAAAGTCAAGGGTATAGGCAAGATTGCAATATCAAATGATCACTCACTCTCAAATGTGCTCTATGTTGCTTCATTGAGTTTCAACTTATTATCCGTCGGGCAACTTTGTGACCTTGGCTTCCAATGCTTGTTCACACCCAATGAAGTTGAAGTTTCAAAGATAGATGACAAGCAAATGATATTCAAAGGCTTTAGATACAACAATCTTTATCTTGTTGACTTCACCTCCGAAGATGCAAATTTGATGACATGTTTGTTCACCAAGACCTCACTTGGTTGGCTTTGGCATAGGAGGCTTGCACATGTTGGAATGAGCACTCTCAACAAGCTATTGAAGAAAGAACTAGTAAGAGGATTGAAGGATGTGAAGTTTGAAAAGGACAAACCTTGTAGTGCATGTCAAGCGGGCAAACAAGTTGCAAACACTCATCCAACCAAGGCTTTCATGTCAACCTCAAGAGTGCTAGAACTTCTACACATGGATTTGTTCGGGCCTACAACATACAAAAGTTTGGGTGGTAATCTCTATTGTCTTGTGATAGTGGATGACTACTCAAGATATACATGGACCTTCTTCCTTCATGACAAATCCGAAGTGGCAAGTTGCTTCAAGAAGTTTGCAAAGAGAGCTCAAAATGAATTTGAAGTCAAGATAAAGAAGATTAGAAGTGACAATGGGAAAGAGTTTGACAACACCAACATTGAAGCTTATTGTGATGAAATTGGAATCAAGCATGAAGTCTCTTCAACCTACACTCCTCAACAAAATGGTGTAGTTGAGAGAAAGAACCGGACTTTGATCACCCTTGCAAGAACAATGCTAGATGAGTACAACACTCCGGAAAAGTTTTGGGCCGAGGCAATCAACACCGCATGCTATGCTTCAAATCGCCTCTTCCTCCAAAAGTTTCTTGGCAAGACCCCCTATGAGTTGCTTAATGGGAAGAAGCCGGACGTCTCATTCTTCCGGGTGTTTGGTTGCAAATGCTACATCTACAAGAAACGTCAACACCTAGGGAAGTTTCAAAGACGTTGTGATATTGGCTTTCTTGTTGGTTACTCATCAAAGTCCAAAGCATATAGAGTATTTAACCATACCACCGGTTTGGTTGAAGAAACATATGATGTGGAATTTGATGAATCTAACGGCTCCCAAGGAGCAATTGAGAATTGTGATGATGTAGGTGATGAACCTTTGAGGGAGGCCATGAAGAACATGCCCGTGGGAGACATCAAGCCAAAAGATGATGATGACGATGTACAAATTGTTGATCCACCATCTTCATCACGTATGCCTCAAGATGATGACAAGAATGAGAGAGTTGAAAATGAAGATACTTATGTCTCTCATGAACAAGCCGAGGCACAAGCTCAAGATGTTGATGCTCCCCATCCACCTTCTCAAGTGGTTGATAGAAGAAACTCACCTCTACTTCAAGCTCATCCACAAGAACTCATCATAGGGAGTCCTACAAAGGGAGTAATGACTCGATCTCAAAAGCTAGCTTCTTTCGTTGAACATCACTCTTTTGTCTCTTGTGTTGAACCTAAGAATGTAGAAGAAGCTCTTCAAGATCCGGATTGGGTGAATGCCATGCATGAAGAATTGAACAACTTCACCCGCAACCAAGTTTGGACACTTGAAGAGCATCCTAAAGGTGCAAGAGTCATTGGAACCAAGTGGGTGTTCCGAAACAAGCAAGATGACCAAGGCATAGTAGTGAGGAACAAGGCAAGACTAGTTGCAAAGGGGTTCTCTCAAGTTGAAGGTCTTGATTTTGGAGAGACCTTTGCACCCGTTGCAAGACTTGAAGCCATTCGTATCCTCCTTGCATATGCATCACATTATGATATGAAATTATATCAAATGGATGTGAAAAGTGCATTCTTAAATGGCTTTATTAATGAACTAGTCTATGTCAATCAACCTCCCGGGTTTGAAGACCCTAGATATCCTAATCATGTTTATAGGTTGTCCAAGGCGCTATATGGGCTCAAGCAAGCCCCTAGAGCGTGGTATGAGCGCCTTCGGGACTTCCTCATTGAGAAGGGCTTCACCATCGGGAAGGTCGACACCACACTATTCACCAAGAAGCTTAATGGGGAGATCTTCATTTGTCAAGTGTATGTTGATGATATCATCTTCGGGTCAACAAATGAAGATTATTGCAAGGAATTTGGTGAATTGATGTCGAAGGAGTTCGAGATGTCAATGATTGGTGAGCTCACATTCTTCCTTGGTTTTCAAGTCAAGCAAATGAGAGAAGGGATTTTCATCTCTCAAGAAAAGTATACCAAGGATCTTCTCAAAAGATTCAAGATGGAAGAATGCAAGCCAATCAAGACCCCAATGCCATCAAATGGACATCTCGACCTAGATGAAGGAGGTAAACCGGTTGATCAAACTCTCTACCGTTCTATGATTGGTAGCTTGTTGTACCTTACCGCATCTAGGCCCGATATCATGTTTAGTGTGTGCATGTGTGCTCGCTTTCAAGCGTGCCCTAAAGAACCTCACTTAAGTGCCGTAAAAAGAATCCTAAGATATCTTAAGCACACCCCAAGTATTGGTTTATGGTATCCCAAAGGAGCTAGATTCCAACTAGTTGGCTATTCCGATTCGGATTATGCCGGTTGCAAAATTGATAGAAAAAGCACATCCGGAGGGTGCCATTTGCTTGGGAGATCATTAGTATCTTGGTCATCTAAAAAGCAAAATAGTGTGGCTTTGTCCACCGCCGAAGCGGAATACATTGCCGCGGGGGCTTGTTGTGCACAAATCTTATATATGAAACAAACCCTCCTAGACTATGGAGTTGTTCTTGAAAAGGTGCCACTTTTATGTGACAATGAAAGTGCCGTTAAAATTGCTAACAATCCGGTACAACACTCTCGCACCAAGCACATTGATATCCGCCATCACTTTCTAAGAGATCACGTTGCTAAAAATGACATATCACTAGAAGGTGTACGAAGTGAAAATCAATTAGCGGATATCTTCACTAAACCTTTGGACGAGGCTACTTTTTGTAGGCTAAGAAGTGAACTTAATGTGCTTGATTCAAGTAACTTTAAAAAATGAGCGCGTGTTGTCCCTTGCATTGCACTGTATCATATGCCATGTTTAGTTTATCGCAATGCATTTAGGGCTTGGCTAACACGGTTACGATAACCCTCCTTTGGAGGAGTGAAGAAGCCTAACCGTGGATCAAACTTGACAAGCAACCTAGCCTTACTTTCTTGTATTGCATTGCATATGCATGGTTGTTTGTTTGTCGTTTCTTTTCGGTTTAGCTTTGAGCAACCTCTGTGTTCGTCCATGGATAGAGAGAGCATTTGACGCTCCTAAAGGTCCAAAAACTCTATTGCATGGCCATACGTTGCTCCTCGGGTGTTTATTGCCTATTTTCCTAAAAATAATACTAGCCTAAGGCAAAATATTTTGAAAAATTTGAGGGTTTGAGTGAGGTCACTCATATCAGGTTCCAATGGGTGTTTATTTGTGTCTCTTTGGATTGGAACTTGATTGGGAGAAGTCGCGTCGAAGTTCGGAATGAAGAATGGCGAAAAACAGCCACCGGACGCTGCACCGGACGCAGTGTTGCTGCACCACCGCGTCCGGTCCCGGTGTCCACCAGCGCGTCCGGTTTTCCAGAAGACAAAGTCCAGATCTAGGCACCGGACGCTGCACCGGACGCGCCTCTGACCACCACCGCGTCCGGTCCCGGCTACCACCACCGCGTCCGGTGCTCCGCGATGAATTCCCGAGCACTCAGCCATCGGACTCTGACCGCGTCCAGTCTGTCCACACCGGACGCGCCCGGTGACTCCAGGTGCTTACTGGAGTGTCACCAGACGCTGCACCACCGCGTCCGGTGATTTTGACCACCGCGTCCGGTGCTACTATATCGAGCGGTTCTGCGCCCTCATAAAACCGATTCGGTTTTCTTCTTTTTTCCTTCACCGCTCGCGATTTCCGCCGCCGCCCGAGCTCTCCTCGCCGTTTCGCCGCTTCGCCGCCGGCGAGCCTCCACCGCGCCGCGCCCTTGCTCATTCTCGCCTCCGGCGAGCTCTGCCGCGCCTCCCTGCCCTCGCTTGCGCCCGCACCTCCGCCGCTGTTTGCTGCGCGCCACCGCCGCCGCGCGTCTTCCTCGCCGCGCCGCCGTCCTTGCGTGCCTTCATCGCCGCCGGCCACCCTCCACCGCCGTGTGCTCCCCTGCAGCCACCAGCTCATCCCCGTGCCCGAGGTTTTCACCCAAACCCTAACCTAGGGTTTCTAGGGTTTGCCCTAACCCTCGCTCGAGGTATCGTCTCGATTCGGCTTTTCGTTCTCGTCAATTTGTTTCGTCGACAGGGCTAACCATTGACCTATTTCATTCATTGCCTATCTCGCTCGGTCGTTTCAGTGCTCGATCGCCGATCTCGGGGGTTCTCGCGAACTAGGTCACCTCGTCCCTTCACCGTTGTCTCGTCGATCCGAGGTAGCTTAGCGTCGTTTCACTTCGTATCTCATGTGCTTGCTATCTAGGGTTTCGTATCTTTAGATATATATGTGCTTATAGTATATCTTTCTATTCCATACGTGCAGCGAGTCAGTCGGTGTGTCGGGTCAGATCTGCTTGCTTAATCCGAGGCCAAGCCTGCGGATACGGATTGAGGCCAAGCCTCTCGAGTGACAGTTCACCATCTTACAGAGGTTCTCAGTCAGTTTGTCAGCATGGTGCGTTGCAAGAACGCCGGTGGTGCTCCTGGTGACGGGGACGACAGTCCTCCTCGTCGGTCTGAGATTGCGCGTGGAAAGCGCATCAAGGTAATGGCCAGAAAGAAAAAGAAGACACTTACAGAGGCAGAGGTTGCTCAGGCCGTGGCAGACGCTGCAGAGCAGGCAGAGAGAGGTGGCAGACGCAGTGGCATACACATAGGCGAGAGTCGCTTTCATCTTGAAGGTCGACAGCTCGGCACTGAGGCCACTGAGGGCACCGAGGCTACAGCACCTTCAGAGCAGATGTCAGTTGATCCACCCTCAGAGCAGACACAGGCTACAGAGACTACACCAGCTACTGAGGCTACCCAGACCACTGAGGCTCCACAGGCCACTGAGGATACAGAGGAGCAGGCAGCTCAGTCTCCACCACGTCGCCGCTCCACACGTGCTCGTTCACAGGTGACACCCAGGCCAGAGGGCCAGCGTCGTGGTGCACGACCTCCTCCCAGAGTTAGAGGGTCACCCCCGGTCGAGCACTTAGACCTGAGGGGTGCTTCTTCACGTCAGGTGAAGAGTTTGAGATTCGTGGAGGTCAGCCGTTGGTTTCCACCTGTCAGAGATTCCAGAGCTTCAGAGGGTTTCTATACCCCACTTCAGGAGGATTTCTACAGGGCCCTAGTTGACAGTGGCATTGCATTCAGACCTCAGAGGGTATGTCGACTAGAGGCATTGGTTGATGTTGTGGGAGAGCAGCTCCGTCCGCACCTGTCCTATCTGCCTGGCTTATCAGATCTTCTTGGACGGACAGGTGCTTACTGCGGCACATGGGTCAGGGAGTTCTATGCTTCTTTGTGGATTGATCCTGCTCATGAGTTTATTCACTTTGCATTCAGAGGCCGCGATCACAGACTCTACAGCTCCAGAGCCCGAGAGATCCTCAGACTTCCAGCTTCTGACACGAGGATCCATCAGTTGTGCTATGGACAGACTCCACCTCCCAGACGCCCTCACGGCGGTTCAGTGCCACCCACCGACCTGGTTCGACCCTGCTTTCGCGAGCCTTTTGGCGAAGGGTCACGTCGTACACCTGCCAGCTTGACGCCTCTTGCCAGAGTCTTGGATGCTATACTCAGACGCACTCTACTGCCTCGACTTGGTTACAGAGAGGGACTGACGAGGATGCAGCTTTGGGTTGTTCACCACCTCATGACACAGCGACAGTTTGACATCTGGGATCTTATTCTGAGTGAGATGGAGGACACCATTGCTGAGGGCTTCAAGGGTAACCGTCAGCTTCCCTATGCCCACTGGATTTGCTTTATTATCAGATCTTCTATCCAGATGCCACCAGAGATCAGGGCCGAGATAGCCAACACTACTACAGCATTCCCTGACTATGATATTCGACAGCTTTGGGCTTCTATCACTAGAGAGCAGGCTCCAGCACCAGGACAGCGTGAGCGCCCTGATGTTCCTGAGACAGCAGCTGAGCAGGACGCTAGAGTTGACGAGCTTGCCGAGGCAGAGCTCGCGGACCTTGAGACTCAGACTGCTGACATACCTGAGGATGTCACTTCAGACAGCACAGATGAGGATTATCAGCCCATCCCCAGGTACCGGTCTCCTCGGTCTCACGACCACGAGGCCGGTGGTTCTGGTTCAGCCTCCCGCTCAGACCCAGCCATGGTGGCTATTCTTGAGAGGTTGACCCAGGCACAGGAGCAGCAGCAGCAGCAGATACAGCGACAGGCACAGGACACAGCTGCAGCACTTGCACAGATTCAGGCTCGTCAGGACGAGTTTCAGCGACAGCAGCTTGAGATCCAGAGGCAACAGGTTGAGATGCAGAGACAGAGTCAGCAGCAGTACATGGATCTTCTGCGACATCTCATCACAGTTGGGGTTCCTCCGCCTGCATCTATCATGGCTCCGGCTTTGCATTCCAGCGGTCCATCGAGTCAGGGACAGCCGAGCTTTCAGTTTACATCTCCACAGCAGCAGGTTCCCCAGTCTTTTCAGTCCCCGAGCTTCACTCCTATTCATACGGGGTTTACACCGTCAGACCAGCCTCGCCCGCATCTTCTGACAGGCACACCTCTTGGTGATTTCAGTGCCACCTACAGCGAGTTGACTGGTCAGCCGACACCCTCGCATACGACTACGTTTCACACTTCGTCAGGGTTGTCAGCTTCCGAGGCAGTCGTTCTTCCAGTGACAGGGACCGGGACTACAGAGACCATCCCTTCTTCAGTTGCCTCGACAGATCCCCCAGCTACTGGCTCACTACAGGCTCAGGTCACTCAGACAGATCCACTTGTTACTACTCAGTCAGTGCCTGTTCCTGCTCAGACCCCGACCGCTTCGCAGCCACGTGCTTCTTCAGAGGGTCAGCCAGATAGCTCAGACTCCGAGGGCGATTCACTTCACTTCGTGATTACTCCGCGCACCTCGGCACCCGACACGACTCCGTCTGTCCCCCCGTCAGATTAGATTAGTTTTTGGCGCTTGATGCCAAAGGGGGAGAGAGAGTAGTTTCAGGGGGAGTTTGTTAGTGGGTTTTCGTTCTTTGTGTGCTACATTCATGCATATCATGTATATTTTCAGCAATGCATTCGTGTGACATTGTCGTTGAGTCGTAAACCTTGAGTCTTAATGTGTTCTTCGTCTCAATGTTTAATATATGTCACCGTTTTAGCTATAGCTCTAAGGTTGTGCTTCCGTGCCTTACTCCGATTTCTTATGAGCTATATCTTTATGTGTACTAACGTTTTTTGTCTTATCTTTTGAAGTACACTCTTTTGGCTTGGAGCACATAAGCAATTCCTATCCTTGTATGCTTATTGTCTTTTGCTTATGTGAACCAAGCATGCTCGAAAACCTTCACTCTAATCCATTGAAACTTAGTGTTGTCATCAATCACCAAAAAGGGGGAGATTGAAAGCATCTAGGCCCCAAGGTTTGGTTTCGGTAATTAATGACAACACTTTATTACCATGACTAACGTGTGTTTTGCAGAAACATTGGTAAGTTAGGTCATGGAGGTGATAACTGCTTTGAGCACTGTGGCTTCGTGTCCCTTGATGGAAATCGTTTCGGTTTTCAAAAGAGTGACGTCAAGATTAAGGACGGTTAGTTCCGGATGACGAAGTGTTGAGACACATTCGGAATAGTCGTTAGGATCTTCGTTTTTCTCTTTTGGCCGTACTATAAAGGGGGGCATGAATGGGTAGCTTGACCTAGGCAAGTCCTATGTTTAGGTGTGGTGCACACTTGTTAAACTTGGCGCTAGGCAACCCTAGATTAGCTCAAGGTTCAGTTAGAAGCAACTTGGTTGAAGTTGCGACGCGTTTCGGGCTGTTTTCTAGGCACCGGACGCGGTCTTCGGGAACACCGGACGCGTCCGGTGTGTACGTTACCGCGACTAGGTTTCGGCCTCGACCACCGGACGCGGTCCTCGCGAGGACCGGACGCGGTGGTCAGTGGCTGACACGTGTCACTCAGGGAGAACGCCCGTCGGACGCGGCCTGGACTTCATCGGCGAGTCCGGTGCGAGTCCAGTAAGGTCCAGAGAGGACCGGACGCGTCCGGTCTTCAGGCATCGGACGCGGCCTCGCGTCCGGTGTAAGTCCAGTAAGCACCCTTGCACGTCGGACGCGTCCGGTGTGTTGCACCAGCGCGTCCGGTGGTTCGTTTTCAAAATCGCGATTCGACCGTTACGGGGGACCGGCGCGTCCGGTGCGTTGCACCGGCGCGTCCGGTGACCCCGTGTCAGAAAGTAACGGTTCGTTTTCTTTGAGGGGTGTATAAATACAACCCCTCCACCTCTTTTAGAGGTCTCTTGCCCATTCAAACATCTGAGAAAACCCTTTAGAGTGCAAGGGAGTGCAAGAGCACTAGTGAGGATAGAGATTTGAGAATCAAAGCTTGAGAGCTTCTCACTAGCGATTAGAGAGAGTAGCAAGTGTGCATCCACCTCCTCATTTGGGCTCGTTGTGGTCAAGTGAGAGTTCTAGCTTGTTACTCTTGGTGATCGCCATCACCTAGACGGCTTGGTGGTGATTGGGAGTTTGGTGATCATCCGGCGGAGCTTGTGGATGACCCAACTCAAGTTGTGAGCGGTTTTGGGTGATTCGCCGCGACGGAGTGTCGAAGAATCAACCCGTAGAGAGCACTTGATCCTTGCGCGGATCAAGGGGGAGCGACACCCTTGCGCGGGTGCTCCAACGAGGACTAGTGGGGAGTGGCGACTCTCCGATACCTCGGAAAAACATCGCCGTGTTCCTTGCCCCTTTACATTCAAGCAATTACATTCTCGTATTTACTTTCATTGCTTGATTTACATTCCTAGAATTGCCATGCTAGACTAGGATTGGAAACTAGGGTGCAAAACTTTTGATCGGTAGACTCTCTAGGAACACAAGTAGGCACTAGGGGTGAATTCCGGCTTGTAGGATTTAATTCTTGCAATTAATTTTTAGAAAAGCCCAATTCACCCCCCCTCTTGGGCATCTTGATCCTTTCACTACCACTAGAGCTACACAAGATAATCTAGTAAATGTAAATGCAAGAGAGAGGATTGTGATTCTTATACCGACGGTGAAGTGAAGATGTTGCCAATCACCAAGATGATATACAATCAATCAATATTGACAACAACACAATATGTAGACCAATCACCGGGAGACAAGAGACACAATATTTTTGTTCACCCGGTGTTCACTTGTGCACCGACAAGCTACGTCACCGGTTGTGTCGACCAACACTTAGATGGTTCCTCGGTGTGACCCTCAAGTCACTTGCCCCTCAAGGCACGCCCCGCAAGGCACCGCAAGACACCACTCTCAAGTGAGGTAACTCAATGACACGCGCAATGTAATAGAGTTGCTTTTGGCGTCCCGCCGAGGAAAGCACAAGAACCTCTCACAATCAACCGGAGGTGGCCAAGAACAATCACCTTCTCTTGCCAACGCCTCCAACAATCTCCAAGCCGGCTAGGAGTGGTACTCTCCAAGAGTAACAAGAAATCCACCGGCTAAACCACCCACAAGTGCCACTAGATGCCCTCAAGCTATGCAATGCACTTTGGGATCACTCAATCTCACTTTTGATTTGCAATCAAGCAAGGGAGATGAGTGGGAGGAGTTGCTTTAGCTCAAAGGATGCACAAGAGTGTTAGAAATGCCAAGAGACCTCCCCAAGGGCCGGCCAACAAGTATTTATAAGCATCACATCCAAATAGAGCCGTTGCCACTCCACTTGTCCGTTTTTCGGGACGACCGGACGCGCCGGTCGTAACTGACCGGACGCGCTCAATCGCGTCCGGTCGCCCTGCAGCGACCACGTGTCCTCCGATTTTAAAAACGACCGTTAGATCCTCCAACGTTCACTGCGCGCCAACGGTCAAACGCTATGACCGGACGCGCTGGTCAAACGACCGGACGCGCCGGTGCGCACAGTACCCGCGCGCTCGAAGACATGACCGGACGCGCTCCTCGCATCGACCGGACGCGCTGGTCACGACCGGACGCGCCGGTCCCGTGACTGACCGGACGCGCCGGTCAACCCTGAGTCGCGCAAAACGAACCAACGATCGGACGCGCTGAAGAACTGACCGGACGCCACAGTACCCGCGTCCAGTCGGAGTCCAGTAAGCTCCCTGGACGACCGGACGCGTCCGATCGTGTGTGACCGGACGCGCACCGCGTCCGATCGTCCTCGTGAACCGCTGTTCGCCTGACCGGACGCGCCGGTCGCACAGTGACCGCGTCCGGTGCAGCGTCCGGTGCAGCGTCCGGTGCAGCGTCCGGTCACCTCTGTGACCTCCGTTCGCCTCCGTTTCTTTTCCGACTTCCGGCGTAGTGGAAAATAGGCATTTCATTTCCCCGAAATCGCCTGAATCCCGCGCTCGCACGCTCGGCGGGAGGGAGAAAGGAACCCAAACCCTTCTCTACCCGCAAACCACAGCGCGACCAACGCCACCTTTGCAAATGTGCCAACACCATCAAGTGTACATCTCCATGTGCTTGTGTGTTAGCTTTTTCTCAAACATTTTCAAAGGTTTTCCAGTTAGCTCACTAGGCCCTACATGCAATGCACTTCATGAAATCACCTAGTGGCACCCGTGCGTCGAATAACCGATAAGACTTCCCCTCTTAATAGTTCGGCTATCGACCCTAAACCACTTACACCCTCTATGGTGTCTTGAGTGTAAAACAAAATGGCCCTATGGTTATACCTTTGCCTTGAGCCCATTTTGTTTCTCCAAATGATATGATCCACTTCATATCATCACATGACCGTCTCGATCCATCGACCTTGACTTCACTTGCTCTTCACCGTTGTATCGGTCCGTCGGCACCAAGTCTTGCTCAAGCTTCACCATCGCATGGTCCTTCGCTTCGAAGCCTCGACTTGCCCTTCACCTTCACAACCGGTCCATCGAGCCAAGCCTCATCTTGGTCTTCACCATCTTGGTCACATGAGTCAATGTCATGTCTCATATTCAATGACCACCTTTATCTAAATCATCCACTTAGATACAAAGGTTAGTCCTAGGTTTCATCAATTAGCCAAAACCAAACTAGGGACTTTCAATCTCCCCCTTTTTGGTAATTGATGACAACCCTCACAAAGATGATTTTGATAATAAAAGTTTTGAACTTGTCATACTTGTCCAATCATTTTGCTCATAAGTAAAGTTTGGACAATTATCACAAGCTCGGTTTTGGTAGCATTAGCTCCCCCTACATATGTGCATAGAGTTTGGATTGAAAGCTTTGCACATATGCATGGATAGAAGTGTTGGGAGAGTAATTCTACCAAAATGATGCTAAGGTGTAAGAAATGGACCTTTGAAGCGTGATACCAATCGGAGTTGCCTTTTACACCATCCTTAGCACCATGAAGTAACTAGACATCCATCAAAACTCAAGAACCTCGTGAGATCAACATTATATGTAAAGGTTCTTGGACCACTTGTAAACACTTTAGGCATGTCTAGATACCACAAGTAAACTATTCCTATGCATGCTAGTAGATCATTTCATCATCCAAGTTCTATACTAGCATTGCACCACACAAGCATGTATATTGAATTTAAATACATGTGCAATGAGCAAGTCATATGAGAATGCACAATACAAATGCAACAACTTTGTTTATGAGCTTGCTCCCCCTACTTGTGTGCATCAAAAATTTATTTACCCCTTTATCATGTTGAATCATCTTTTTCTCTCCCCCTTTGTCAACAATTTACCCAAAAATGGGATCAAATTGTGGAGAGAAGAAAAATGTTTGATGGAGTAGGTTAAGATTTATCAATTTTGGTTCAACCTAGAATACTTGCCAAAGATATTTAATTCGATTTGAACCAAAGACAAGCTTCTTCACACCTCATAATAAGGGTTATCTTGCCTATGATGAATTAAACACTTTAGCAAATTTTCTAGATTCAACACTAGGTTTGCAAGCTCACAAACATGTCATATGCCACCACTAGATCAAAACAAACATAGAGGCAATAGTGGTAACATATATCCATCAAATTCATTTGATTTACCATGAATGCTCACATATACCACTTATTATGTCTACATGCTCTAGCAAGTCCTTAGCATAGGATGAATGACATGTCAATCAACTTTACCTTGCAATGTCGAAGGAGAGGCATTGTCAATAAGCGGGTGGGGTGCATTCAACTCATGTTTGAGAAATCAAGAATGTTCAACTCATTCCTTAGCTTGCAAAACCTCTTTTCATCAAGTGGCTTAGTGAGAATATCGGCAAGTTGATCATCGGTGCCAACACTTTCAATGGCAATATCTCCCTTTTGTTGATGATCTCTAATGAAATGATGCCTTATGTCAATATGCTTTGTTCTTCCATGTTGAACCGGGTTTTGTATCATCTTGATTGCACTCTCATTATCACATAGCAATGGCACATTCTTGAAGTTGAAGCCATAATCCTTCAAAGTTGATTTCATCCATAGCAATTGTGCACAACAACTCCCCGCACTCACATATTCGGCTTCGGCGGTAGAGATTGCCACACTATTTTATTTCTTTGAGGACCATGATACAAGTGATCTTCCAAGTAATTGACATGTGCCACTTGTGCTCTTTCTATTGATCTTGCAACCCCCATAGTCGGAGTCCGAATATCCAATCAATTCAAACTTTGACCCCTTGGGATACCATAGTCCAACATCTCTTGTTTGCTTCAAGTACCTCAATATTCTCTTTGCGGCCGTGAGATGACTCTCTCTAGGTGAGGCTTGATATCTAGCACACATACAAACACTAAACATGACATCCGGCCTTGATGCGGTGACATAGAGTAGACTTCCAATTAAAGACCGATATTCCTTTTGATTCACCATTTTGCCATCAAGATCACTATCCAAATTTCCATTTGTACCCATTGGAGTTGAAATTGGCTTTGCATCTTGCATTCCAAACTTCTTCAACATGTCCCTTATGTATTTCCCTTGACTCACAAAAGTCCCATTCTTCAATTGCTTGACTTGGAGACCAAGGAAGTAGCTAAGTTCACCAATCATAGACATTTCAAACTCTTTGGCCATCATAGCACCAAATTCTTCACAATACGCTTGATCGGTTGATCCAAAGATGATGTCATCAACATATATTTGCACTATGAATAGATCATTTCCAATCTTCTTGGTGAATAGAGTTGTATCAACCTTGCCCATCTTGAATCCCTTAGAGAGAAGGAAATCCCTTAGCCTCTCATACCTCTAGGTGCTTGCTTCAAGCCATATAAAGCCTTCTTCAACTTGTACACATGGTTGGGTTTCTTGTCATCTTCAAATCCGGGCGGTTGCTCAACGAAGACTAACTCATTGATGATCCCATTGAGAAATGCACTTTTGACATCCATTTGATATAGTTTGATGTTGTGTGCACAAGCATAAGCCAATAGAATCCTTATTGCCTCCAATTTTACCACGGGAGCATATGTCTCATCATAGTCAAGACCTTCAACTTGAGTGTAACCTTGAGCAACTAGTCTTGCTTTGTTTCTCACTACAATGCCATCTTGATCTTGCTTGTTTTTGAACACCCACTTGGTTCCAATCACATTGTAGTCATTTGGCCTTTCTACCAACTCTCAAACATCATTTCTTGTGAAATTGTTAAGCTCTTCTTGCATAGCCATGATCCAATTGGCATCCCTCAAAGCTTCTTCTATCTTCTTTGGTTCTATGGTTGACACAAATGATGCATGCTCACAAAACATAGCCAATCTTGATCTTGTTTGCACACCACTTCTAATATCACCAATAACACTATCAATGGGGTGATCTCTTGCAATATGTTGTGGTTGGAGTACTTGCACTTGATTGCTTGAGCTTGGTTGAACACTTGATGTATCTTGATGAGAAGAACTAGCACCATGATCTTGCACTTGAGAGTCACTAGCTAGCTTGAATGGAGAATTTAGCACTTGATCTTTATCATCATCTTGAATATCCATTACTTGCTTTGCTCTAATGTCTCCAATGTCCATGTTCTTCATTACTTCCACTAATAGAGTTCCACCAACATCATCTAGATTCTCTTCTTCATCTTGTGACCCATTGGTTTCATCAAATTGCACATCATGGACTTCTTCTAGAATGCCACTTGAGTTGTTCCAAACTCTATAAGCTTTGCTTGTAGTTGAATAACCAAGTAGGAACCCCTCATCACATCTCTTGTCAAACTTCCCCAATCTAGTGCCCTTCTTCAAGATATAGCATTTGCAACCAAACACCCTAAAGTAAGAAATTTTGGGCTTTCTTCCATGAAGTAGCTCATATGGGGTCTTCTCTAGCAATGGATGACAATATAATCTATTGATGTAGTAGCAAGCGGTATTGATTGCTTCATCCCAAAAAGATTGACTCACATTGTACTCATGAAGCATTGATCTAGCCATATCAAGCAATGTTCTATTCTTCCTCTCAACTAGGCCATTTGATTGTGGAGTGTACTTGGCCGAGAATTGATGTCCAATACCATAATGATCACAAAGTTCTTCAATTCTTGTATTCTTGAACTCACTTCCATTGTCACTTCTCACTTTCTTGATTCTAATCTCAAACTCATTGTGAACTCTAGTGAGAAATGTCTTGAAGGTGTCAAACACTTCACTTTTGTCACTAAGAAAGAATACCCATGTGAATCTTGTGAAGTCATCCACTATGACAAAGCCATACTTGTTACCGCCTATGCTTGTATATGTTGTTGGTCCAAATAGATCCATGTGCATCAACTCAAATGCTTTGCATGTGCTCATTGTACTCTTCTTTGGATGTGAGCTTCCAACTTGCTTCCCGGCTTGACATGCACTACAAAGCTTATTCTTCTCAAATTCAACATCTTTCAAACCATTGACAAGATTGTGAGTAGTAAGCTTCTTCAATTGTTTCATGCCAACATGACCAAGCCTTCTATGCCAAAGTCAACCCATGCTTGATTTGGAGACTAAGCAAGTTGTCAAAGAAGTTTCTCTAGCATTGAAGTCAACTAGGTAGAGATTCTCATATCTAAAACCCTTGAATGCCACATTTGAACCATCCACACTAATAACTTCCACATCATCAACCCCAAAGGTGCATTTGTAGCCTAGATCACATATTTGTGCCACGGATAGAAGATTAAAATCCAAGCTTTCAACTAGCAACACATTGGAGATACTCATGTCATTTGATATTGCAATCTTTCCCAAGCCAATGACCTTGCCTTTCTTGTTATTGCCAAATGTGATAGAATCAACACCACTATCATTGTCATTGATTGAATCAAACATTCTTGATGTACCGGTCATGTGTTGAGTGCACCCACTATCAATAATCCAATGCCTTCCTCCGGCTTTGTAATTGACCTACAAGCAAATCAATGAAGCTTAGGTACCCATTTTTGCTTGGGTCCTTGTAGGTTAGTAACTAAGCTCTTTGGTACCCAAATAGCCTTCTTCTTTGGGCCCACAATTGGTGTACCAATAAACTTAGCTTGTACACCCTTCACACCCTTGGTAAGCACATAGCAAGAATCAAAAGGTATAGCATTAACAAGGTTCTTGCTTTGATTCTTTTTATTGCAATTATGCTCTAGGTGCCCAACTTGCTTGCATCTATTGCAAAACCGACCATTGCCCTTCACAAAGCGAGGCTTTGGAGTTGCAAAGGCCGACTTGCCTTTCTTGGGGGTGTAGCCCAATCCCTCTTTGTTAAGAGAGAACCTTTGGCTACCCAAGCACTTAAGCAAGCGGGCCTCACCACCATAGGCCTTGCCTAGGGCGTGAGTGAGCTCATCCACCTCTCTCTTGAGAGTCTCATTCTCAACCATTAGTGAGGCATCACAAGTGAAACCATCACTAGTAGAGGAGGTAGAGTTGGTGGTGGTGGATGAAGAGCTACACGAAGGGTTAGCATTTGACATGATGATAGGTTCATTAAAGGATTCATCAATTATATCACATGTAACACCTATATCACATGATACAACAACCTCTTTCTTTGCTTGTTGCTCAAGTAGCAAAGAGTGAGCTTTTTCAAGCTTGGAATGAGCCTTATCAAGATCCTCATGGTCTTCCACTAGACTCTCATGAGTGGTCTTAAGCTCACTAAGGACTTTCTCAAGTATTGCTACTTTCATTGAAAGCTTCTTACACTCTTTGTTCTTGGCAATAGCTATGTCTCTAGTTTGTTGCAACAAGTCATATAGTTGTTCTTTAGTTGGTTCATCATCATCATTTTCATTATCATTATCATTATCACTATCATGAGCATATTCCATTTCACTTTCATCATCACTCTCATCATATAATACCTTAGCTTCTTTAGCCATGAAGCATGAAGAGGATGAATCAAATAGTGATGGCTTCTTGTTGATAGCAATGGAAGCAAAAGCCTTGTTGGATGATTCTTCTTCTTCTTCTTCATCATCACTTTCCCAAGTCATCACATAGGCACCATTCTTGCCTTTCTTGAATGTCATCTTGGCCTCTTTCTTCTTCTTCTCAAACTTGCCCCTCTTGTTGTTCTTCTTTTTGTCATAGGGACATTCGGCTTGAAGATGTTCGGTGCTATCACAATTGAAGCACTTCCTTTGTTGCTCATTGCTCTTGAAGTTGTCATTTCTCTTTTTGAAGCCTCTTCTTTTGATAAACATTTTGCCAATGTTTTTGACGACTAGAGCAAGTGCCTCATCATCAACTTCCAATTCTTCATCTTCTTCGTTGTCATCTTCTTCTTGAATTGAGGCTTTTCCCTTTGAGGAGGTGGCCTTAAATGCCACGGTCTTCTTCTTCTTTTCTTCCTCCTTCTCATCAACATCTTGATCATACTTGTCAAAGGTCAATACCTCTCCAAGCAAATCATTGGGCTTTATTGTTTCAAGCCCATCTCTTTGTAGCATCATGATCAACATCTTGAATCTTTTAGGTAAGCTCAACAAGAACTTGTGGTAAAAATCTTGATCTTGTGTCTTGTGCCCTAAGCTCTTGAGATCATTCACAATGACTTGCAATCTATGAAACATCTCTAAGATTGTTTCTTCTTTCATCTTGAAGTTCTCAAACTCACTCTTGAGCCCATATAGCTTGGCACTCTTCACAACCTTAGTGCCCTCATATGTTTCACTTAACCTTGTCCACACTTCATTTGCCAATTCCAAATCCTTGATGCCCTCAAATACTTTTGTGTCAATATTATTGTAAAGTGTATTGAGAGCCATTCTATTGCATGTTCTATTTGCTCTATCTTCATCGGTGAGATGATCGGGATCAATGATAGCAAAATCATTCTCGGTGACTTCCAATACTCTCTCATGAATAGAACCAAGGTACATTGTCATCTTTCTCTTCCAATGAGCAAAAGAACTAACACCATCAAAGAACGGTGGCTTGCCCCCAACATGATTGAACACAATTTGAGCCATTTTTCACACCGAAGGATGTTAAGCCTTGATTAAAACGGTGACCACGGCTCCGATACCACTTGTAAGGTCCTAGATGGCTAGAGGGGGGGGTGAATAGCCTATAAAAAAAAATCTACAAGCACCACTAAGCAAACTTGTTAGAATAACAAACGGCGTAAAGCGAGTTTTGCTTAGCCTACGGTTGTGATGCAAGCCTCCTATCCACAAGTCTAGTAGATTATGATCTCTAGTTCACACAAGTGCTAGGTCACTAACTTACACTAGTGAGCAAGCTAACAACTACTAGCAAAGGCTACCACTAGAGCTACACAAGATAATCTAGTAAATGTAAATGCAAGAGAGAGGATTGTGATTCTTATACCGACGGTGAAGTGAAGATGTTGCCAATCACCAAGATGATATACAATCAATCAATATTGACAACAACACAATATGTAGACCAATCACCGGGAGACAAGAGACACAATATTTTTGTTCACCCGGTGTTCACTTGTGCACCGACAAGCTACGTCACCGGTTGTGTCGACCAACACTTAGATGGTTCCTCGGTGTGACCCTCAAGTCACTTGCCCCTCAAGGCACGCCCCGCAAGGCACCGCAAGACACCACTCTCAAGTGAGGTAACTCAATGACACGCGCAATGTAATAGAGTTGCTTTTGGCGTCCCGCCGAGGAAAGCACAAGAACCTCTCACAATCAACCGGAGGTGGCCAAGAACAATCACCTTCTCTTGCCAACGCCTCCAACAATCTCCAAGCCGGCTAGGAGTGGTACTCTCCAAGAGTAACAAGAAATCCACCGGCTAAACCACCCACAAGTGCCACTAGATGCCCTCAAGCTATGCAATGCACTTTGGGATCACTCAATCTCACTTTTGATTTGCAATCAAGCAAGGGAGATGAGTGGGAGGAGTTGCTTTAGCTCAAAGGATGCACAAGAGTGTTAGAAATGCCAAGAGACCTCCCCAAGGGCCGGCCAACAAGTATTTATAAGCATCACATCCAAATAGAGCCGTTGCCACTCCACTTGTCCGTTTTTCGGGACGACCGGACGCGCCGGTCGTAACTGACCGGACGCGCTCAATCGCGTCCGGTCGCCCTGCAGCGACCACGTGTCCTCCGATTTTAAAAACGACCGTTAGATCCTCCAACGTTCACTGCGCGCCAACGGTCAAACGCTATGACCGGACGCGCTGGTCAAACGACCGGACGCGCCGGTGCGCACAGTACCCGCGCGCTCGAAGACATGACCGGACGCGCTCCTCGCATCGACCGGACGCGCTGGTCACGACCGGACGCGCCGGTCCCGTGACTGACCGGACGCGCCGGTCAACCCTGAGTCGCGCAAAACGAACCAACGATCGAACGCGCTGAAGAACTGACCGGACGCCACAGTACCCGCGTCCAGTCGGAGTCCAGTAAGCTCCCTGGACGACCGGACGCGTCCGATCGTGTGTGACCGGACGCGCACCGCGTCCGATCGTCCTCGTGAACCGCTGTTCGCCTGACCGGACGCGCCGGTCGCACAGTGACCGCGTCCGGTGCAGCGTCCGGTGCAGCGTCCGGTGCAGCGTCCGGTCACCTCTGTGACCTCCGTTCGCCTCCGTTTCTTTTCCGACTTCCGGCGTAGTGGAAAATAGGCATTTCATTTCCCCGAAATCGCCTGAATCCCGCGCTCGCACGCTCGGCGGGAGGGAGAAAGGAACCCAAACCCTTCTCTACCCGCAAACCACAGCGCGACCAACGCCACCTTTGCAAATGTGCCAACACCATCAAGTGTACATCTCCATGTGCTTGTGTGTTAGCTTTTTCTCAAACATTTTCAAAGGTTTTCCAGTTAGCTCACTAGGCCCTACATGCAATGCACTTCATGAAATCACCTAGTGGCACCCGTGCGTCGAATAACCGATAAGACTTCCCCTCTTAATAGTTCGGCTATCGACCCTAAACCACTTACACCCTCTATGGTGTCTTGAGTGTAAAACAAAATGGCCCTATGGTTATACCTTTGCCTTGAGCCCATTTTGTTTCTCCAAATGATATGATCCACTTCATATCATCACATGACCGTCTCGATCCATCGACCTTGACTTCACTTGCTCTTCACCGTTGTATCGGTCCGTCGGCACCAAGTCTTGCTCAAGCTTCACCATCGCATGGTCCTTCGCTTCGAAGCCTCGACTTGCCCTTCACCTTCACAACCGGTCCATCGAGCCAAGCCTCATCTTGGTCTTCACCATCTTGGTCACATGAGTCAATGTCATGTCTCATATTCAATGACCACCTTTATCTAAATCATCCACTTAGATACAAAGGTTAGTCCTAGGTTTCATCAATTAGCCAAAACCAAACTAGGGACTTTCAATACAACACCTCTTTGAAATGGCGGTGCACTGTCTCTATAGACCTTCTCCAATTTTGGTGTATAACTCTAAAACGTTGATTATGGCCGACAATATGAAGAAACATTGCAACTTGCTCTTCTACACAGCTATTTATGGTGTCTCTTAGTAAACTTCTTTCCCTAAGCAAGTTGCATAGCCTGAAAAAGGGGGCCCTTCTCATGCGAAGCATGTTTACACACTCTATATCATTGTAGTTGTAAATTAAGTCTAAATTCTTTTGGCGCTCCTCATCCATCTGGCTCATAGGACCATAAGTGATTATAGGCCGTGCACTATGGTGTATTCTAATCCTAGCGAAAAGGAGTGCATACATAGCTGTAATCAGAGCAGCAGCACGGGCAAAAAGCAAGCGTCTCTTCTGTTCCAAGTCCATCTATACAATACAAGGAATTTGGTAGGATAGAGTTACTACCACGACATAAACACCAGAAAGCTTTTAAGAGAACAACAGAAAAAATCATAAGTGTAATGGACATATGCTCAAGATCTGGACAAAACATCATAGACATGGACAAATGCTCAGATTAAACAGCCATGATCATCATAGACTAGGACATATGCTCAGATTAAAATTGTCATCATCATAGACTTGAACAACAACTCAGATTATAATTGCCATCATCATAGAAACAACCACATACATCATCAAAGCACACATGAATAAAGGGGGAACGGGGGGATTAGATGTATCATATACCGAACAAGAACTTCCAGGACCCAAAGCAAAAGCACGAGAAGAAACGAGGGACAGCAGATCTACAAGCCTATACAAAAAAAACATATTTTGCATACATATGTTATGATCCGTGGCTCAAAATAGGGGATAAAACAAAGAAACGACCAAGAGCTTGGATACATACCTCTAGATCAGCCAAGAACTCAGATCTGGTGTGCCTGCACCGAGATTGTGAACAAAAGATGAGCTAGGGTTTCCGAATCAGGAAGAACAGAGACAAATGGAAGGGGAAGAACTCACTTGCCTTATACGTGCTCAGATCCACAGCACCCGCAACACAACAAGACAGAGGGAATGGATGAGCGGGCCACCAATCGACAAAACAACAGATCGGAGAAGGAGGTGGAGCACCTACCTACGGCGACGGTGAGCGACAAGTGACAAACCGAGGAGGCGCCGCCTGGGGAGGGAATATATAGCACGGTGAATGGCGGGAAAGGGGAGGTAACCCTAGCGGAGTTCGCGCCATCTCGCGGCGGCCGAAATCGTCGCGCGCGCGCGGACGCGGATGCACTGCGGGAGCCAGGCCCGAGAGGAACGGCCGATTTCAGCGTTTCTGCGGAGCTTGGCTGAGGGGAGAGGGTTGCACGCGCAGGGCCTGGCTGAGGAGGGGGACCAGGGAACCAAACTACGGTACCCTGCATCCAGCCAACCTGGTTGAGGCGGGTGCAGGGAACCAAACACGCCCTCGGAGAAAGCCATGATCAAAGATTCAAGGCCTCGGATCTGAGATCAGATCTGAGCGAGGAGGCCGGACCTAGCTACCTAGTACCTACCGCAGTCCGCCGGGTGAAGATCCAGTCGCAAATTAAAGGTTGAATTGAATCGAACCCCAGCGCGTGCAAAAGCTGCGTGCGAAAGCAAGACACATGCAAGGGTTTACCATCATCAGGTCAGGTCAGGTCTTGGCGGACCGCGGACGCCGATCGAGGACGTGCACGAGTCGCCGTACGCGGGGGCGCTTGAGGCTTGGACTTCTCGTTCCCAGAACGGCGGCAGCGATGATGCCAGGCTGCCAGCTGCCTGGCCCGCCCAAGCGTGCCGCGCCGGCCATGCCATGCGGCCCCCTGAGCTCTCTCGGCTCTGGCTTGTTCGCTCGTTCGTTGCAGGCGTACGTGTGTCAAGACAGAGCAGCATGCACGTAGAGTACGTGGGCGTCACCAGTCTGTGCTCAGCAAAACAATCCCCTGTTCGGCTGAGCTTATCAGCACGGCTTATCAGCCGTGGAACAGTGTTTTTCTCTCACAGCAAATCAGCCACAGCCGGCTTATAAGAAAAAAACAGCCTGCCGAACAGGGCCAATGATGCCGCATGCCAGCGGCAGCAGCAGAAGTGTGTGGTCCATGGGTCGAGCGAGCCCCCTGTCAACCGGGCAAGCATGGTGGGCCACTAACGCAAATTAAACCTTGTTATAACTCGCTTGCTTGAGAGGCTGCAATGCAATTCGAATCTGGAACTACTATTACGGCTTTGCTTCAATCTGAACTGTAGGTTGGTCGAGTTTCATCGGGAGGGACCTACACAGCAAGCTATGAAACCGTTTAGGCGCCAGGATGGACTCCTGTGGTTGGCATTCTCTCTAGTCTCTAGATTAAAAACGGTTCAAGGTTCCCTTCAAAGCATTGTTCGGTCGATTAGGTTTCCATGCTGTCCTCGTGCTCTCTCTGTCTAGCTCCAGTTCATGCCATGCCGTTTGTACCTCGCACAACTAACTAGCCGTAATAGATTTTATTAGGCTCGAATACGAGGTTCAGTTCTCAGGGAGCAGTAGATGGCCATGTACAAAGGCATCTTGCCGTATGCTTGCGCATGCTGCTACTAGCACGCACTCGGCAGTAATCACCGCGGCCCACGAAGTGAACAACAACCAACTGCTGACTTGAATAGGATCGCGAGTACACGAATTCCTCCCTCCATCGGCCTCTCGCCCTTTCCCTCTCTGCAAATTGCAGCCAACAGCAAGGGCCAGCATGATTCACATGCGGCGGCAACGCGTCGCTCCAAAGACTGTCCCGATCCTTTCCCGGGTCCCGGTGCAGCGAACCCACCCCCTGGCCCACGCCCCCTTCCGTACGTACCAGCCTCCTTTTATAACGAGGCCTCGCTCGCGTCTCGCACCTCGTATCACGCTCACCACCACTTGCCTGCTCCGCTACGCTCGCGAGTCGCTCCCGTGATCTGCCGTCCCGTCCCGTCCTCAGCTCCGCGTATAAAAACCGCGAGCTGCAGAACCCAACCATCTAGAGGAACCGTGTCAGGCCAAGTCACGCTCACGCTCACGCACGCGAGCACAGACCACAGAGGAGCCGCCGAGCCGGAAGCAAGGCATTATGGCGTGGTCGGAGACGGACGCCGCGCTGTTCGCGGCGGTGCTGGGGCGGGACGCGGCGCACCACCTAGCCACCACGCCGCCGCACCTGGACGGGCCCGCGGCGTCGGCGCCCGAGCTGCAGGCGCGCCTGCAGGACCTCGTCGAGCGGGGCGGGGCGTGGACGTACGGCATCTTCTGGCAGGAGTCCCGCTCCGGCGCCGGCGCCGGCCGCGCCGTGCTCGGCTGGGGCGACGGCCACTGCCGCGACGCCGGCGCCGGCGCCCCGGCCCCGCACGACGACGCGGAGCGGAGCGTGGCGCGGAAGCGCGCGCTGCTGCGGCTGCACGCGCTCTACGGCGGCGGGGACGACGAGGGAGCCGACTACGCGCTCCGCCTCGACCGGGTCACCGCCGCCGAGATGTACTTCCTGGCGTCTATGTACTTCTCCTTCCCGGAGGGCGCGGGCGGGCCGGGCCACGCGCTCGCGTCCGGCCGCCACGCGTGGGCCACCGTGGACCCGCACCCGCGCGGACCCGGCGCCGGCGGCGAGGCGGCCGCGCCCGGGTGGTACGTCCGGGCGTCGCTCGCCCAGTCCGCGGGGCTCCGCACCGTCGTCTTCCTCCCGTGCAAGGGCGGCGTCCTCGAGCTGGGCTCCGTGGTGCCCGTTCGCGAGACTCCCGAGACAGTGCGCGCAATCCAGACCGCCCTCGCTGTTACGCCCCCGGCACGCGAGGAATGCATGAGAATCTTCGGCAAGGACCTCTCTCCCAGCGGCCGAACCCCGCGCAGCGGCGACAATTGGGCTCCACAGCTGGGCGCCCAAGCCACGGCGTCCAAGGAAGCCGCCGCGGCGAGATCCAAGGCTCCGGAGCCGCCCAGGAGCATAGACTTCACCAAGCCTGGAAAGCCCGAGCAGCAGGCCGGTGGTGGCGAGGAGCGGAGGCCGCGGAAGCGCGGGCGGAAGCCGGCGAATGGGCGGGAGGAGCCACTGAATCACGTGGAGGCGGAGCGGCAGCGGCGGGAGAAGCTGAACCAGCGGTTCTACGCGCTGCGCGCCGTGGTCCCCAAGATCTCCAAGATGGACAAGGCGTCGTTGCTCAGCGACGCCATCGCGTACATCCAGGAGCTGGAGGATCGGCTCCGCGGCGGCGGCGGCGGCGGAGGCGCCTGCTCGGCGGCGCGCGCGGAGAGCCCGGCCGTGGAGGTGAAGGCAATGCAGGACGAGGTGGTGCTGCGCGTGACGACGCCCCTGTACGCGCACCCGGTCTCCAGGGTGTTCCACGCCATCAGGGACGCCCAGCTGAGCGTGGCGGCGTCGGACGTGGCGGTGGCGGACGACGCCGTGACGCACACGCTCGTGCTGCGGTCGGCGGGGCCCGAGCAGCTCACCGCGGAGACGGTGCTCGCGGCAATGTCACGGGGGATGACCAGCGCCACCCCCTCCCCGTGACTATCTGTGTGTAGTAGTAGCTGTAAGTCGTAACCGTGCTCGCCGGGTGCGTGCAACTGCCAGTCGTTAGTGCAAGTTTTTTTTTTTCCTCGTGACTGCATGCCGGCCACGTAGTAAAGCCACAGAAAATGCAATGGCCAAGATTAAATTTACTGCTCGTTTCCTAGTTTTACATTTGGATTTTTTATTCACTACTAGATGAGATGCGTACATGTACTAAGGTACAGTTTGTATTGTTCCTAGCTACTACTACGTATAGATAGTTTCATTCTTAGACGCTGTCTGCCCAACCTCCTCCTAGTGGCTAACTGATACTGTACTAGCAGTGTTGTTTTCACTTAACTTGTCGTAACTCGTTTCTGGAGATCAAATCTACTCCATTTGATTTGGTGTGCAAGAAGAGAGAATTTGTTCATTGCCACTGAAAATTATAAGACTTTCTTCGTTGCCATAAAAAATTCTAAAATTTTGTAACTGCCATCAAATAATTTTGGTGATTTGCTGGTTGCCACTTCCGTTGGATCTCCTCTCCTTGGTGCCGAGTTATAGTCGCTGACAGCTGGACCCCATCGTTTACCTCTATAACGGTCCAGTCACCCGTCCTCGTCACCGTGCGCTCGCTCGATGCTTTTCCTCCCCAGCATCTCCTCTCTCGCCACCGCGTGCCTGCCTCCCCGCCGCCCCGGCCGGTCCCGCCCTGCGCTGGCCGTCCGTGGCCGCGTCCTCTCGCCCTGACTCACGCCGCCGTCCAGGCTGGTCCCGCCCCGCGCTCGCCGCGCCAGGCCGCGCCATCGTCGACCCCGCAGCGACCGCGACCTTGCTTGGTCGCGAGCCCACTGGCCGGCCCTCGCCTCGCCTCGGGAGCCCTTCGACTGGCCGCGCCCATGCCCTTCGGCTTGGAACTTCTCGAGATCCGGCCATCCGGGTCGACGCCGGAGGGAGAGGAGGGTGCGGCCGAAGGAGGAGAACGGGGAGGAGTGGCCGTGCGTCGACGGGAGGGATCCCTGGAGGCCGTGGCCACCGTGGAGGCCGCGGCGGTGAAGCGGCTGCGCGCCAAGGAGGAGATCCGGCGGATGGGCCACCTCAACTCGACGCTTGAGGAGCAGGTGAAGAACCTCTACGTCGAGGCGCAGGTGTGGCGTGACATGGCGCAGTCCAACGAGGCCGCGGCCAACGCGCTCCACGGCGAGCTGCAGCAGGCGCTCGACGCCCAGCAGGCGTGCTCGCAGGCGCTGGCACCGGCAGCGCTGATGACGTCGAGCCGTGCTGCTGCGGGGGGAGCGACGTCGCCGCCGGAGCCGGAGCAGCAGGCATGCGGAGGACGGGGAGGAGGCCGGGACATCGTCGCCGCCGGCGTACGGGAGGACGTGCGCGATGTGCGGCGAGGGCACGGCCAAGATGCTGCTGCTGCCATGCCGCCACCTGTGCGCGTGCGCGCCGTGCGCGGGCGCGGCCAGGGCGTGGGGCCTCGGGCGTATTGCGTGGGGGATGTGTGCAGCCGATTCGATGGGCACCGACGTCGTTAGGTGTAAAATTAACGGAATGGCAATGAAGCAAAGAAAAATCTAAATGAATGGCAACCAAGGAAATTCGTATTTTTCAATTGCAATGAAGAAACTGCTATAGATTTTGGTAGCAATGGAGAAATTTTCTTGTGCAAGAATGAGTGTGTCGATCACTGTATGAATGTTCCTTGGAATGTCCACTCCTACCTTGTGGGAAGCAAAGCAAAGCAACCGCCGAGTTCCAGGCACCTCAGCTCACATGTGCTATCTGCTCTGTTTGGTTCGCGAAAAGAAAATTTTTAGGTGTCACATCGGATGTTTTATGGGATGTTAGAAGGGGTTTTTTGATACTAATAAAAAAACTAATTACATAGCTCGTCTAAAAACTGCGAGACGAATTTATTAAGCCTAATTAATCCATTATTAGCACATGTGGGGGTACTGTAGCACTTAAGCTAATGATGGACTAATTACGCTTAAAAGAACCGAAACACATTGTATCACTGGCTGACCGGCAGCGCGTTTTCTGCATTTCACGTCGCTAGCGCCAAGGCGCGTGCGCGGCACCGGTCCCAAGGTTTTTCTTGTTCATCTACAAAAACCCGCGCCGCGTCCCCGCGTGGAGGTCAAGCCTGGGCGTCGTGTCGATTCGGCGAGCGCGTCTCCCCTCGAAAGCTCGAAAGCGCGGCCGGCCCCAAGTCGCCGTTGGCTCCCGCGCCGTCTGACCGCCTGGTGGTCGTTGTTCGCCGCGAGGCCAAAGCCCAGAGCCCCGCGTCCCGTCCGCCCCCGGCGGTCCGGCCCGAGCGGACGCGGGACGCTGGCCGTGACCCACGCTTGCTTTGGCGGGACGTGTCGCAGCGCAGCTTCCGAGCGGGACTTTCGTGAAAGCGACGCCGCGCGAATGGACGCCGGACAGGCGCGCGACGCCCTGTCTGTCGGGGGCCTCCCCGCGCTCGCTCGCTCGTCCGGACGGCTGATGGGCAGGGGCGACATGATGTGAGTGGCTGGGACTGGGGCCGGGGGCGGCGCCGGCGTCAGCCAGGGTGGGATCTGCCGATCAGGCGTCAGCCGGACGAACGAAACGTAAGGCGCCGCCGTCCGGACACGATGGATCCGTCCATCAGATGCGACGTGCCAGCAAACAACCTTTCAAGGGGGGCTGTTCCTGTTCGCGTGCGTGTCGTACTAGTACGATGTGTCGAACCGCTGTCGCGCAATCGAAAGACTTCGGCCTGGTATAGTTCCAAAATATTTCGCGAAAAAACGATAGATTTCCCGTTACATTGAATCTTTGACATATATATGGAGTATTAAATATAGATAAAAAATAAAATTAATTACACAGTTTAGATGAAATGGATGAGACTAATTATCGAATAACAACGAAAATACTACAGTAGTATTTCGTAAAATATTTCAGGAACTAAACACGCCCGCGCTCCTCTCTCAGAATTCTCCGGCGGCCGACGCGTGTCCGGCTTTATCCGAACTCAGTACGGAGTACTAGTATATAATAAAATTGTCCTCACCGGCGAGCGCAGCACAAGTGTCGCTTCGGCTGTGTGCTGGCGCTACAGGAGCCGGGAAATGCAAATCGAGCAAATCACGGGAGTCTCGACCGCCGCAGAAATTGAACAAAAAAAAAAGAACCGTAACGCATTGGATTGCCTCGGCTCACGGTACTTTTGTGCGGTGGTTTCGTTGATTAAGAAGCATCGGTTATTGGCCCCGTACACCATCGTACAGTACTGCGGTTTCTATGTTAGCTGTACAGTACCTACTGTTCAGTATTCATTCTCTCTCAGAGAAACCGGCCAATTTGGAGAAGAAAAACTGGAAAACAGACGGCGGCGCCCAAGGAGCGTGAGACAACGTACGTCGCGTTGCACGTGCACTATACTCTGCGAGTTGCATGCCCACAGGCTAAGCGATTCGACAATCGCAGCACGGCCGCCGCAACATTCATGGTCCTGTGCAATTGCAGTCGGCGACTGTTGAATCTTAGGTCATGACCGTGCGTTGCAGCATGCATGGTGCTGCGAACCACGGAACCAAGGCCATGTGCACGGTACACTGTACCGGAGGAAAAAGGAACGCGCCTCCGCCAACAGTACATAGCTTGGTACACTGGTACAGTAGAACAGGCCCAGCTCGTTGACAGGGATGGAAATAGACGCCTAAAAATTTGATTTATCAGAATCGGTATCCGTTAAAACTTTCATATGGATATCTTATTCGTATTATTTTTTAATATAAATACTAAATGGATGTTTCTAAAGTCGTTTTCTATTTTTCCTATTCGATATCAGATCCGTATCCGAAAATATATATGTCATCTTTATCTGTGAAGAATTTAATTAGTACTCGATGAAACTATCTAAAAAATATTCATGTGACTAAATTGATTCTGTAATATATTACTAATATGTACCAACGAAACTATTTAAATGTAATGACTTGTAGTATTAATGAGGATATATAGACAGCAAAATTAATTATCTTATATAATGAATGATATTAATTTAATTGCTGATTATGTTAATTTCAGTTCATATAAATAATGCCAAATTAATTGAAAGGAGGGAGTAGAAAATATGATAAATATATCCTCCTATGTCATCTCTCCTCGTTCATACGCCGGAGTTACATGGATGGGTCCGTGAGTCCGTCCGAATTTTCAGCGCACGTCACGTTCGCATGTGCGACGATGGCGCCAGGACGGGACACGTGAGGAGTTAGGCGGGTGGTCCCTCCTCAGTCCTCACTCGCTCGCTGTACGGCCGGGGGCCGATCGAACTCGTGCACGTTATCACTCTTCTTTGTTCTTTCTAGCTATATATACATTCCTACGGAGTACTGTACAGGTTAAACGCACCGGTCGTGCGCATGTGGCGACAACGCTGGCCGCCTGGCCTGGCCAGCTTAAGGCTGTCCGCACCGCGGCCCGGAAACAGGCCTGCAAACGGCGCAGCAGCACCTGTATCGCGCGCAGCGCGCACCTGCATACGACACGCGACGGTAGCGGCCCGTGCGCGCGCCGCTATCTGTGGAGGCCGCGCTGCTGGCCGCTATACGCCTCCCGAGGTTCCTGTGAGAGAGAGAAAGAGAGCTAGGAAGAGAGAGAAAGGAGTGAGAGAGGAATAAAATATGAAATAGTAGGTATAGAGTATGTGATAGAGGTAATATGAGTGCAGAAGAAATGAGTATAGAGTAGAGAATCTTGATGACTAGGATAGAATATTCCTTTTTAGAGATGAAAATAGAGGTCGATGGGTGCGGATAGCCTAACGCTGATGCATGCATGGTGATGGCGTCATCTTGCATTGCACGCCCTTCCACTTGCTCTGCTCTGCTGTCTGTCCGGAATTGCCTTGCATGGTGATGGCGTCATCTTGCATTGCACGGGGACTGTGCAGTCACAGTAGGGCCTTGTTTAGATCGTGGAAAGTTAGAATTTTTCTAATTGTAGTATTTTTGTTTGTATTTGATAATTAGTGTCCAATCATGAACTAACTAGACTCAAAAGATTCGTCTCATGATTTATAACTAAACTGTGTAATTAGTTTTTTTATCTATATTTAATGCTTCATGCATGCGTATAAAGATTCATATGATGGAGAGAGGGTGAAAAAATTTCAACTTCTTGCCTCAATCTAAACCAGGCCTAGATTGACTGTGGATGGTCTTGCTTGTGCTCGCTGCACGGAATCTAGTCAAGATACTGAAAAGGGAAAAATGAAGAAAAAAAACAAAACAATTGAAAATTACTCCGTTTTCCGTCAATTCTAGTTTTTGCAACGAGACGTTGTTTTCGTTGTACTTTGATCGCTCACGCTCACGCAACCACCGTATACAGACCTTTAATCACAATTCTTCATAGTACACCCGTGATAACTTAAGGACGGTGAAGAGGATGAGCTAGACAAGTGATGCATGCATGGGATCAGGGCCAGCGACCAAAACACACGCATGATTGCTTTTGATGGCCAATAATATATCATGCCTACTCCTAGATACAGGTGGCAATAGCAAAATGAGGTCATTTCACCACCTAAAGATAGCCCACGTGCACATCGCGAATGCGCTGTTTGCCAATAATCTGCGTCCCCGTACGTGCAACAGAGCAGGCATTCAGACGGCACTTGACACGCATGCATGCATCTCGATTTGCTCTGCTGGGCTTCTTCTGCACCCATCCATTTCTGCATATGCAATGCGTGCGTGCGACTTTCCTCAAGAAACCCTTTATCCATCTAGTACATCTGGACACATGGAATGGTACGTAAAATGTCTGTTGACGTCATAGTTCTTTTTTATTTTAGGACAGCTAACAACGCCATAGGCTGTGTTTAGATCCAAATTTTGGAGTGCCAAAATACACTGTAGCATTTCGTTTGTATTTGGTAATAATTGTCCAACCATTGACTAATTAGGCTCAAAACGTTCGTCTCGCAGAGTACAACTAAACTGTACAATTAGTTTTTGATTTTATCCACATTTAGTACTCCATGCATGTATCGTAAGTTTGATGTGACGGGGAATCTTTTTTTGCATAGTGCACTTTTCAACTCATCTAAACACAGCCATAGTTGGCCACCAGTGGCACAACGCACTCAACACGCATCACAGCTTCTAGAGAGCGTTGGAACTTGTCGTACTCGTCCTGTTCAACAGCAGGCTCCCAGCCGTAACTGAAGACTGAAGTGCAGGGTGCTGCAGATCAGCAGGCAGTAATACTTGCAAGTTGCAATCGCGATGCAAATAACGAGAGACGTGGACTGCTGCCAGCTAAGATTAGGAGCAACCACACGTCCATACCATATACAGTATACTGCAGCATTTTTTAAAAGATACGGTACATCTCTAAATTACATATAAAAAACTAAATTAAAAAGGATAAAATAGTTTATCTAGATTCTTCCATCACACTTTTCCCTAGTAGCTGTTGTTGATGCAGTCGATGCCTACACAAACAGAGCCCAAATGAACAAAGAAGGCAGAGTACAATACTCATGTTGAATTTGCCATCCAATATTTTAGAAGCAGAATGAAATGCATGTGAATCGATGAAACAACGTCGACAGTTGAATCGTCGAGTACAACAGAGGCCATAAATTTAGCACCGCCAGCTCTTGATCCATCAAGTTGGACGCCGGTGGGAGTTGCTATGAGTAGCTTTTCCCTTGCAGATAGTGACATCTGACAACACATTGGCCTTCTACCGATGAAATCGACTCTATGAACAGCAGCCTTGTTGTTGGCATCTTCAAAGTCATCACAGTTAACAAGCTTCCTGCCAAATATCAATGATAATGTTGCCGGTCGATTTACTTTTCATAAAATACAGAAATAAAGAGTCCATGCAAGACACAATTAATAAAGGCAAATTTCGAATAAAAACAACAAAAGGCTATTAGTTTAATCTCCAAATGAATTTAAAGGAAAAACAAATAAATAGACCACATAAATTATAATTAGTACATACTTAAATTCAAAATTAAAATTAACAACAAGTAGTAATTCAATCTTCATATGTTGTAAAAGGCATATAAATAAAAGGTCAATGTATTACTAAGTTAAAAAGATCATCTCTTTCACTCTCATTGCCTAAAAAGTACTACACTTATACTACAAGTCCAGGTTGTAAGGATCTAGATTTATCAAAAAGATATATGAAAAAATACATAAAGTCTCCAATATGGATGGAATAGTATATTTAAAAATAGTAGTGTAGAATTTAGTTAAGCTACAACTGGATTTTACTATGGCATAAAAAAAGAAAACCACTGTAAACATTTATATAAGGGGTACACATATGAGAGCTGTCCAAGCCAAACACCAATGTCTCGGAATGCCCATGAAAAATCATTGAAGCATTTCGGATCTCCATGCCACCTCCCGTCATACTCTTCGCCTTGTCATCTCAACACATCCTCTTGTCGTTTCTCTGAGCTTGCTGAGAGGATCTCGGTGAAGTTATGTCATAGTAGTATCTAGAATTTGTAGAAAAGGCGCGTAAATATCACGTGTCTAGTAAAGTGGGGTTATGTTTAAGTTTTCAAACCTTATCATAATGCTCTTTGCTGCTTGCAGGCACGCTCATGGGAGATGTTTGTTATTCCTTGACATGACAGGCGGTGGTTTAATTTTATATATAGTCATGATCAGCAACGTGCAACTTTTTTTTTTTTGACAACAAACGGTTTTATATATTAGCAGCAAAGCGCTGCAGTGATTGTTACATTGTGCAAGTCTACATCATGTAGAGCTTGTAACCATTGACATGGGTTTACATTGTGCTCCGATAAGCAAGAGAAAGTAGCATCTTGATTTTGCTGTGCAGCCTCCTGTAACACCTGTCTTGCAAGATTATGAGCTGTAGAGTTTTGACTGCGGTGGATTTTGTAGACCTTGACATTTGTTCCTGTGGTATGATTGTTGAACACCTGTGTAAAAGGCTTGATGCGCCAGTCTGGAGGATTAGAGTGGTCATCACTGTTGAGGAATCGCACCAGTTGTTCATTGTCAGATAAGTAGTTGATTCCTGTAAGGTTGAGTCTGTCCATAATTGCCGCTGCTAAGGCAAGAGCAGCAGCCTCAGGCATAATGACAGATGTTGAAGCCTGCATCTTTGCCTTAATATATGTCATCTGGGTTGGAATTTCCTGCAGATTGGTTATGAAAATGCCAAGTCCTGCCAATCTAGGTGGCAGATGTGGTTGGTCTGGTGCTGTTGATGCATCAATATAGCAGGTGTATCCTTGGAGTATGGCAGGCATGTGACATATATATGTATTGATATTGGGCACCTGTTGCAACTGGAAGGTCATACCTTGTGAAGTTGACGTGCTGGGCTCCTCGTGATCGTGTCCTAGTTGCTGATGATCTCCTTGGGGTGTAGTCTGCTGGATAGCAGTGAGATGAGTGGACATATGAGCTTGTGCTGCATGTAGTACCTGTGTTGGTGTCCATGTTTTCCTGTTAAACCTGTTATCATTTCTTGCTTTCCATAAGTACCACAAGATGTAAAAGGTGCTGTTAAAAGTGGTAGTAGATATTGTATTTGGGAGAATAGTTTCAAGTATTTGCTGAATTCCATCATTTTCATATGGAAGGAGATCAGTTATGATAGAAGGATTTGAGGTGAACCATACAGCTTTAGGTAGATCACAGTGGAAGAAGAGATGAGCATCATCTTCTTCAGCACCACAGGCTGAGCAGTGTTCATCAATGTGAGAGGAGTACCTTGCTGCTCTCTTACCTGTAGCTAGAGCTCTTCTTATTAATCTCCAGGCAAATGTTTTGATCACTGGTGGAATTTCCTTGGTTTTCCAGACTTTCTGCAAAACAATTTTAGCATGTTGTGTTAAGCTTCTGGAGCCCTGCTGTGGTAGTTGAAAAGATTCCTGGGCTTTGAGGTGAGTGTAGATGTTCTTGGTGGTGCACTTTCCATCCCTAGCAGGTACCCATCTGAGAATATCATTAGTCAGACTCGGAACAATGGGTTGGTTAGTGATGACCTGCAGTGCCTGCTCATCAAAAATATTTTGGATATAGGTAGCATCCCAGCTGTTAGAGGTAGGACTCCATAATTGGGACACAGTGGTAGGTAAAGGGTGCTGAGTTACAGGTAGGAGTAGGTGATCATGTATATTTTCCCATGCAGGGCACCATGGAGCTGACCAAATAGATGTGTTACCTGAATGAAGTTGGACAGTAGTATTGTTGTGAACATGGTGCTTGACCTGCATTACAGAGGACCAGAAGATAGATTTGGTACCAGTATTTTTAGCTGTCCAAAAGGAGGAGTTAGAGAAATATTTAGATTTAATGACAGCTGTGAGTAATGGGTTTCTGTTAGTAGCAATATTGAAAGCAGCATGAATAATTAAACTCTTGTTGACAGTTTCAAGGTCCCTGATTGCAAGTCCACCATTGTCCTTGCTCTGGCAAATGTCATCCCAAGATCTGTAGGGAATTGGATTAGTGTAATTGTCCTCCTGTGTCCACCAGAATCTCCTGATAATAGTTGTAATTTGGTGCAAGAAAGATTTTGAAAAAAGTACAGTGGACATATATTATATTGGTATCGAGGAAACAACAGACTGGATATAAGTAAGTCTACCAGCATGGTTCAGTTTATTAGCCCTTACAGTGTTGAGTTTAGCTTTGAATTTACTGAGAATGAATCTATAGGCCCTATTACGATCACTGTGATTAAAAATCATGGGATGTCCTAGGTGCATAGTGTGGGGTTGGAAATCAGGCACAGGGAAAATAGCTTTAATATTGTTCCTAGTGGCATGGTCAACATTCTTACTAAACAAAATTGAAGATTTATTAAGATTGGGTACCTGACCTGAAGCCTCACAGAATGCCTTAAGAGTAGCTTGGATGATGGTGGCTTCCTGCACGGTTGCCTGGCCACATAATATGAAATCATCTGCAAAGAGTACGGAGTGGATGGGGGGGCATGCAGGCCCTAAGGTGACACCAGCAAGATTAGCATGATGCAAATGGTTTTGAAGCTGAATGGATAACTCATTAATGGCCACAACAAAAAGGTAAGGAGAGAGGGGGCAACCCTGTCTGATACCCCTCTGGGGCCTGTTGCACGTTAGGCACGGGTGTGTTACTAATATACTAGATGGAAAGATGCCGTCGTTGGGACTTTAGTCTGTCCTTGTCTCTTGCAGTTGCAGGAGAGTCTGTTTTTTTTTTTTTTGACAAGAACAGGAGAGTCTGTTGCTTCTGATCGATTGGCTCACAGTTGAGAGGTTCATGTTCCAGCAGCACCTGCCTAAAGCTTACGTATTGGTAGTGTAATTTATTTACCAGCTCGTGCAGGTATAGGAACATTTTGTGTGATTTTTTTCAGAATTGCTACCCAACAACTGGTTGTTTTTGGAGCCTTCAACAACCGATTTCTGCTCCTATGCTCTCCGCTCCCTCTGCCACCACCCCCAGGCCACCGCCGCCGCCCCAGCGCGGGCGCGGACGTCCCCGGCAGGCCTAGGCCGCCGCCGCCCTAGCACAGGCGCAGGCGTCCCCGGCGGGCCCAAGCCGCTGCCACCGCCGCCCTGGCACGGGCGCGGACGTCGCCGGTGGGCGTCCCCGACACTGGCGGCGTCTCCGTTGGGCCTGTCCGGGAAGGGAAGGGAAGGGAAGGCGCGGGTGGCGTCCCCGTCATGCCTATTCGGGAAGTGAAGGGATAATGGTGGTAGGGTGGGTCCCAGAATACTTTGGAACAAATTGTATTTTTTTTGAAATTTGTGAATAATTCATTAATTTGCGAACAGTTTGACACATATTTCTCTGATGTCTGAAATCCATAGAAATAGTTTATAATTTTTTTTATAGAATTTGGCATATATTTGTATTATTTCCAAATTACATCACTCTGTCTAATAAATTACACTGAAGAAATCATTGTAAATATAGTAATAAAGTGGTGTAAATATAGGTATAAGACAGCGTAAGTGCGTGTGAAAAATCTGGCCAGTTGTTCACTAGACAGTTTTTTTTTAATGAAAAACGAACCCCCCAAAGCCCGGTATTTTCAGTACTTTGCTAGCGTAACTTGACATCAAGATTGCTGCTATACTGATGGCTGATGCGTAAGCAAGTAATTGATTGATGTCGTTTCTTTCATTCGACGATCTATTGTGGTCAAGGAGGCAGTTCAAATCAAGGCGAAAAAAAATGCCACCCGTGTCGTGCGGCCTATAAGGTCATAGGCTCAATATCTCGAATGTTCTGTACACCCTCTTTTAATTTGACGGGGAGTAAACTAGGATAGCTTACCAAGAATCCTGCAAAATTTCACATGAAACAATGATGCTTCCGTAGAAATCATGAAGCTATCTATATATTCACTATTTTTTTTCCTTTCCAGAAAGAGGAAAAAGCTAAAATATTACAGGGATCTCTCGTGAAGCAATAGTGCAATGAAATGCCCTAAGGCGAATTAGGGACCAAAGCACACTGTGCTTCAGTCCTTGGCTAGCGCAAGCTCACACCGCGATTCCCTGTAATTCGTACGCAACTAATTGATGGCCTTTTGTTTGTTTCCTCTGATAAGCTCTTGTGGTCAAGGAAGCAGTTCAAATCAAAAGGTAAAGATGATTCCAGCCTAGAGAGTAGAGGCCCTAGACTGATATGATGCGTTTCGCCTGGAACCCAAGGGTCCGTCCGGGACGGCAGCGGCTTCCAGCAGGCAGCAGCGAGCTCCCTGGCACAGTGGCATTGCCAAAATGTTCATATTTGTTCGCACGTCTACTCACGCATCTTGCTAAATGCTAAATCGCCTTTTTTTTTTGTTTGAAAAAGAACAAGATTGCTTAGTGCTGAAAAAACTTGTACGACCCCTGGGAAAACTAGCTGGACACTGCCATTGCTGACCAAATATGACATGAAGATGAAGCTCTTGTAGTGACGAGAGAGAGGTTACAGGTAAGATAATCGGTTGGATATTAATTTCAATCCACGATAGGTTCTGTTAGGCCATGTACAACGTAAGCAGTCTATAGGATGATGTCACGCTAAATAGAGACAGCTCAATAGACAACATATACAATGGATTGTCTGTTTGACTGTGTGTTAATTCTTTAATATAGGATGATGTCACGCTAAATAGAGACAGCTCAATAGACAACATATACAATGGGTTGTCTGTTTGACTGTGTGTTAATTCTTTAATGCTTATATGTAGCCATGATCAAACGTAGATATATTCATGTATACTACTGTGTTGCTTGTTAATAAATAAATACCAAACATAAACATATTTATATATATAATATAGTAAAAAATATTTTTTTATAATCAATAAAGCATAATCCAGGCTACAAGGAAGCTTCACTGCCGTTTATATCCACAAGGAAGCAAAAGGGACCACGCCAGCTTGCCGTACGTCGTAGCAGCATCGGCCGCTTGCCGCACGGGATCGAACCACACCCGCGTTCGCTCTGGGAGCACGAGCCACGACCGTCGTCTCGTGAGGCGATGACAGCACTCTCTCTTCGTGATAACTCTGTTGTGTTTTGCCTCGGTGGATGCGTGCAGACGGCCTCAACACAATCGTTATACGTGCCCTTAGCTACACCTGTGACTCAACGTGACACAGATATGCAATGTAACACATGCAAACACGAACGGGAAGGCGGCTTTTCTGGATGGTGGCTTGTGTTGTTGTCACTCTTGCCACACCAGAGAGCAAAACTAAAAAGCCGGCCTATGTGCTGACATGGAACACTACCGAACTTGTTTGTAATTCAGATAGCCCTGCTACAACGGCCTATATACGGTAGATCACGTCCAACTCTCTGCATCGAACCCGTTTACAAATTTTCGATGTACAATGGAGAGCCTGAACGCCTACGGAGGGCAATTAGAGTTCGCATGATCATAAATGTTGAAGAACAAAACCTCAGTACTGTTTGTCTTTCCATTAACAGGAATGCTCAGCCATGAGCGTCCGTCCCGTGCGGACGCGGCTCCCAGTCCGCAGCGGACCGGCCTCTACAAAAATCCTCACCGTCACAGCTTGGCTTCCGGCCGCCCCGCCGTGACCCCTTCCCCAACTGCGCCCCCGCCCCCATTCGCGTCGTGCCCTTCCCCCCACTGCGCTGCACCCCATGGTCGGCCACACCGTGCCCCATCCTCGTGAGCGGACGGCGCTGAAGTAGCAGCAACAAGGCCACCGCCTGTCATGGGGTCAGAACCGCGTCAAGCATTGTTGTTCGAGTCGGTGTCAGAGTACGTGTCTCCGGTGGCCCGGGTGGACTCAAGAACACAAAAATCACAGAGAGGACGCAACGGTTTATCCTGGTTCGGGCCGATCGATGCCCTACGTCCAACAGCTGATGATCCTTATACTCAAGAGCACAAAAAAATCGTGGGGTTACAACATAGTGCACAGGAGGTAGAGAGAGATTTGGTAGGGGGTTAGCTCGGTGCTAATCCTGAGATTGCCTTGCCGCCGCTGGAGCCTTCCCCTCGTTGGAGAGGAGCAACACGACGGGTGTGGTGGAGGAGCTCTCGGTGCCGCTCTCTGGGTTGCTCTGCTCTCGGTGCCGAGCAGGAGCAGATCGGTGAGGAATGGAATGATCTGTCTTGGATCATCCTCCCCCTCTAGGATCCAACCTTATCCCTTATATATCGAGATAGGTCGGGTACATGACGGTTTTGGGGGTTGAGCCTATGGTCTACATGCGCCAGAGTCCAAGAAGGTCTTGCAGCGGTGCTCTGTGGACCGTGCGGTGTCGTGGAGCCGAAGAAGCCCTAAGCGTCGTCCGGCTGGCCTGTTCTGACACACTGAGTGTCAGACTATGTCGGCTTGGACCGATATCCCCTAGGCGCACCTTCTGGAGTCTTCTTGGTGGCAAGGGAGGTCGGCTTGAGGGGCTGACGCGCGGGCCCGGAAGCCCCCGAGCCCCTGGAGGCCGAGGAGGCACTTGTCTTCTTATGTCACCCCCCGTGTATGACCCTATCGAGGAAGCAGCCGGCAGCGTCGCGCCCAAAGTGCAGCGTCGGGGAGCCCCCGAGCCTCGATGGCTCGGGGCGTGTCTTCTAGTGCCCGGGCCTTGGCTGGTGTCGTAGGCCAGGCAGGAGCCAAGGATCAGGCTCAGGTTTCCCGTCGATCGGAAGCCTGAGGCTCGGCGAGCCCCCGAGCCTTGAGCAGAGGCCGCGGCGTGCTCAGGCTCGACCGGGTTTCTTGGTCTGAGGGTGTGCACAAGCGTACCCGATGGGATAGCCCCTGAGCCCTCGGGCAATCCTGGAGGGGTTGGTCAGGGGGTCTCTTCGGTTGGGAAACATTGGTCCCGAGACTTAACATACCCGTATGTTAGGATCTCGTCACCGCCCGTGAGCGCGAGCCTAGACCACGAGCAGCATTGGAGAATTGCAAGAGAGCCACACAGTTGTTGCATCGGCGAGCTCCAAGCGCTGCCGCCGACCTCCGCGCCAGCGTCGAGCTCTGCCACGACGAGCGGCCATTCGTCCAAGCAGCAAGGTGATATTATGCTAAAAGTGCATATTGCAAGCGTATGTTTTAAGTGTTTCATGTGGACGTTGCAAAAGCAGATCGGGATGTTACATATGTTGCAAGTATTTCAGAGGTATGTTGCAAGCTTCTGCTCTTAATGTTTCATGATGTTACATATGTTTCACACATATGTTGCGTGTGTCATATGTGTATGTTCGCGTATGTTTTGTAATAGTTTCCAAGTGTTTTGGATGCATATTTTAAGTGTTTCATCTATCTTCTTTTATATGTTGCAAGTATTGCATCTGAATGTTTTAAAAGTAGATCGAATGTTGTATATATGTGCACGACATACGTCAGAGATAGGGCGTGGCAGAGACGGGCACGAACATGAACATGAACGGGGCGCAGCGGGGGACGGAGCGCCGTGGAGGATGGCGGTGTGGCAGGGACGGATTGCCGTGAGTGACGCGCGCGCTCCATTTCATTACGTGGGGACGGACTCGCTCGTTCGAATCGTTTTCGTTTTTCTGTTGCGGGCCAATCTCATTGGATGGACGCTAGCTGTTCTCTTCCATTAACGGCAGCACACATATATAGATGGGGAAAAAACACCTGGAGAAAAACTTCATGAACACATCCCCGATTATCACATAGCATGGGAACTCCAGGCCACCATAATGGTGGATTACTTGTTAGTGCAATATTCCGGACTGTATACAGTCGTCTACATCCTACACATGGTACAAGTGAAACCTTATACAGAACTTGGAGCTCTTGCAAGCCACATATGGCCCTCGTTAAGGGTCAGAAATAGGCCTTTTGATTTGATACAGGCAAAAGAAGAGGCTCCTAAAACAAGTTCTCAGTCTGAATCTTCAAGCTTTTTGATGGCATCCTCTATTGCAGGTACAGCATTGCAAAATGCTTCCCACTGCTCCATCGTCATACTAACACCTGCACCAGGAAAAATGTTAGTAAAGAGAAGAAAGGAGATAAACAATGACACACGAAAACAAGCACACCACAACATAAAACAAAGAAATGAAAGGTTACCCTACGCAGTGACATATTGAAAAGCTAATTGTTGTATTTGCAATGTTTCGCCAAAAAAAAAACTCAACGTTCATGAAAATATGGATACATAATAGCTACAGGTAAATGACAACACAGACAACCCTGAAAAAACAACCTCATGTCGATATCACTATTCAATTCTAAATTCTCTCCTACTTAAAACATTTGTAGTGCTTCCTATCACTCTTCGTCTGTCACCCACGTCAATTGGCGCCGACAGGTGGGCCCTTGAGTCCCTCCCTTGTCCGTGAATCCCCTTCCTCGCTCTGTCGCTCCTGCCTTACCGTCTGCACGCGCCTCCAGCCCTCCACGGATCCACCCCTGCCTCCTGCTGCACCCGCCTCCGTGGCGGTCGCGCCCGCTCGCGCCTCCGCCGCGCCGCCTACTGCGCCTGACTCAGTGACGGCAACACCCACCCGCGCCTCCACCCTGCAGCCACACCCGCGACTCTGGCCCCATGGGGTACACCGCCGCCTGCCACCCGCCGCTCAAGATTCCCAAACCTCTAGGCATAGATACAGGCCAGGTTGGTGGAGAGGTGAGGGGGAGTAGGGAGGGGATGACACCAGGGTGGAGCTAAGTGACAAGGTGGCCGCGGAGGGGAGGACTGGTTGCCGTGGAGGTGGAGGCGGAGGCGGAGGTGGTGTGATCTTGCCGGTCCCCAATCCCACCAGGACATCCCGCTTGCTGTATTTCTGACCTTGACAACCGTTTGCCCTGTCTCTTTGCCTTGCACCTTGCATGGCAGCGGCGACCCTACAGCAGTGCCCTTGGACAGCGACAAAGCCCTTCTAGAACACCTCCTTCCTTTATCCACCTACTATCTTTTGATTTTTAGTAAAATCATGATTTTGAGTATAGGGATGCAAGCTGGCGGAGTCACATGATTTGTAAAATGTATGCCTGTGTTAATGATGGTTTGAGGTACGGTGAGAATAGGCATGATGGCAACAGTGGGCTGGGCTGTCACTGGGTGCAGATGGTTGTGTAGCGTCAACGTCAGCGCTGGGTGGCTCCTGCTCCTTCTCTGTTGCGACATGGCGTGCTCAAGGTTAAGTGCTCCGATGATGCCTACTACCTCAAGGAGCTACAATGCTCAACCAGCTACAGTTGCAAGTAGAAATGCCTGCTACCTAATGGAGTAGAGCCCTTCGGAAGCTGAGCTGATGTGAACTGTGAAATCGCTAGAAATTCTGTCTACCAGTCAAATGTTCCTCACATCAGGGTTGAATTTCAACACATTGTGTGCACCTCTGTATTTAAATGGGGGTGTATCTTCATATGCTTATATAAGTTAGCTTGTATATGTTTTATCATCTTCTCCTTACTCTAGACTGCAGCCTAGAAAGAATAAATGAAGTTGATACATTTCGGACATGTAAAACTACCGAAAGAAATTGATAGGTGAAGACTACGAGAATTGTGATGGCGTGGCAGTGGTGGTGGCTGGTGTAAACATGATCCTAATTTTTGATGAATCTCTTAGTTGCAGATGTATAAAATATTATTTTGCATGCATAAAACCTATGATATCAGGATGATTTTAACTAATCTTTAATTATCTTTTCTTGAAATGCTCAGGCCACACAGCCTTCTAGAACGCCTATTAAATCAATTTGCAGCAGGATGAAAGCTAAAGAGGGCCGGATTAGAGGAAACTTAATGTGCAAGAGTGTTGATTTCTCAGCCATACTGTAATCACACCAGATCCAAACATAAATATGATGAATTGGGGGTACCATCATCACTGTTGCTGACGTCCTTCGTCGCCTTCTCCAACATCCTTCTCTCAACACACTTCTTACTCACCCTCTTATACCAAATACTCCCTGCCCTGTCCTTCATATGCCGATGATACCCTCATCTTCCTCCAGTGTTCCATGGAGGCGGTGCTCCATACTAAGCGTGTCTTGCATGAGTTCGAGGAGGCCACTGGCCTGTCTATCAATTACCACAAAACCACCTTACTCCCCGTTGGGGTCCCTGCTGATATTGCTCAAGATCTCGCAACTTGCTTTGGCACCTCTGTCTCTTCCTTCCCGCAGACCTACCTTGGGCTGCCCCTCTCCCCTCACAAGCTCAGCGTGTCTGACTGCCTCCCTCTCATCTCCTCCTGTGACAAATATCTTTCTGGTTGGAGGGCTTCCCTCCTCAACAGGGCCGGCCGGCTTGTCCTGTCTACCGCCATTCTCAGCGCCATACTGCTCCAGTGCTCCATGCCATGTCAGCTATGTCTATTCCAAAAACCGTGATCAAGGCCATTGATCGCCGTCGTCGGGCCTTCTTCTGGACTGGTGAAGATGTTTGTCACGGTTCTAAGTGCTTGGTCGCCTGGGATAACGTCCGTGCTAGTAAAACTCAGGGTGGGCTTGGGGTCAAGGACCTCGAGCTGCAAAATCGATGCTTACTCATGAAGTTCATTGACAAACTTTTCTCTAACGAGGACGCCTCATGGAAGGACTGGATCACGCGGGATACTACCATTTTTGAAACGCCGGCAGCTGGATCCAACAGCTATCTCTGGAGAATTATTAACGATAAACTCTCTGCCTATCGTTCCATCACTACCGTCACTGTTCGTAATGGAGCCTCTACCTCTTTCTGGTTTGACGATTGGTTACCTGATGGACCCCTCAATCTTTCCCACGCTGCCCTCTTCTCACACACTACTAGACCTAACATATCGGTGCAGGATGTTTTCCAGACGGGTTTTGATTTGTGCTTACGACCACGGCTAACTAATGCTGCTAGTGCCCAGCTAGCCTCCCTTCTTATGTGTTTACAGGGTATTACTCTTCAAGATGCTCCGGATCAGAGGGTCATGAAGCTTACCGGCAAACCGTTCACCACAAGAAGCGCCTACTCCGCTCTGGACAGCAACCAAGGCCCGCCTGACATACATGGGCAACGTATTTGGAGCTCACGTGTCCCGAACAAGGTGAAAATTTTCTCCTGGCTCTACTTCAAGGACCGACTTAGCACTCGATCCAACCTGCACGCGAAGCACGTTTTGGATGATGACCAATGTCAACGCTGCACCGGGGTTTCGGAAGATCGCCGCCATGTTTTCTTTGGGTGCCCCATCAGTTCTGGTGTCTGGAGCCGGCTAAACCTGAGCAACGTGGCTTCTCTCTCTGACGTTGATGCTTGGAATGCTGATGTTCAATGTTCCGCTAGGCGCTAGGCGAATTCTAGGCGCTGACCCTTAGCCTAGCGCCTAGGCGAGATTAATCGCGCCTAGGCGTTCCTAGGCGTTTTTCTAGGCGATGAATAATACATGTATAAATACTTAAAAGAAAAGAAAAGAAAGGAGATGAGTGAGTATTCTTGAGCCAAACTCTTGAAGACCCATTTCTGAGTGAGTATATTGATGCAATATTAAAGCTCATGAAAAGGGAGAAAGGGAAAAAGGCCCATTTGAAGGCCCAACTCTCCCTCAAACCCTCTTCCGCATCCTCTCTGCCTCTCTCGCATCTCTCCCTCTCCCGCACGCGCCCGCCGCCGCCCGCGCCTGCGCCCGCCGCCGCCCGCACAAGCCCGTGCAAGCGCCCGCCGCCGCCGCCCGCACAAGCCCGTGCGAGCGCCCGCCGTCGCCCGCAGCTCCTTCTCCCCCACCGGCGACCTCCGCCGGACGCTCCTCCACCCCCACCGGCGCCGCCGACGAGCTGCGCCCGCCTAGGGGTCCGCCTACCCCCCTAGGCCAGGCGACGGGCCTCGCCTCGCGATTAATCGCGCGGAATCACGCCTAGGCGAGCGCCTAGCGGAACATTGCTGATGTTCCTCCAAACCTTGATGCCAAGCTGTGGCCCTTCATCCTACAAACTCTCTTATGGCGCCTATGGGACGCCAGAAACGGGGAGATCTTCAGGAATGAGCGCCCTTCTAGTCGTTCTATTATTTCTAAAGTTTGTGATGATCTTGTAATTTGGCGCAAACGCTTCAGGGATGATTTCGATGTAACCAACCTGAACAACTGGCGCTCTTTTCTTCTCTGCTGTAATACTTCAGACCTCTCCACGATAGTGGAGCTTTGAAAATGAAAGTTTGGTGGGGAATCTCTCCCCCCCGTTGGTTCAAAAAAAAATTGGGGGTACCATGGAGTATTGCTTTGAACCTGACTTATGCTAAAACTGTCACTCCAAATAATATTGAGAGGTGGACCAGTTTGTTTTTATTGATGTGTTATTTAATTACTCTGCTTTCGCTCATCATTTGTAGCTAAACCCAATGATTTCAGGTTGAAGGGACCTGTCGAATAGGGCTAAGTCTGAATCTGTTCCAGTTAAGTCTGAATGTTACTACTCTACTGAATCTGTGTCCAACCCTTCTTTTCAGCAGCAGGAAAGGCAGACGCGATCCTACTTCCCATTTGTGCCACACTGTCCCAGAAGGTAAATCTTGCATCTACATTTTGAAGATAACAGGTGTACTCCTTGAAGGACATTTATCAATAAAGACTAAAGACAATACATAAATGGCAAATATAAGTATCTCAATTCTTCTAAACTTAGATACTGTGTTTGTGGTTGGACAAAAAAAGTGAACTGAAACTTCTTCTGTTCTGAGGTCTTGGAATGAAGCATCACACACACCATGACCAACAATATTAGATTGTAAACTCACTTCAAAGGTGACTGGAATGGGGAAGAGTTCATGGAGGTGCTATGCCAACCTTTCTTGTACTCCTTTTTTAATATTATTGTTCTGAGAAATTGTATCAATGGGAATTCAGCTTCAGACTTAATGAAGGCTGCAGCCAATTTTGTTGGTGAATTTAACCAAGTGCATAGAGATGTTTTAATCTGCTGGTTCATCAGGTTTATTTTCACGTTCTGTTATTAGTGACAAGATTGGCTTGGAGGTCTCGATACCCTATGGGAGCTCAGGAGCTGCATTGGGTGGCACCGGAGGGCAACTAACTGGCAAAACAATGTATACCCTTGTTTAGAAGGCTAAAGGGGTTGATTGCTAGAGCATGATGGATAAAAGTGCTTTGGTTTTATCTTTAGTTAGGTCTGATACATGGAATGTAATTATGACGCCTTTTACTGTTTGTTAGCCCTGATAGATGGAATGTGATCATGAAGCTATTCGACATTGGACTTCATGTATCCAGGGGCGGAGGATCCGATATGGCGAGGTATGGCGCTCGCCATACCTTGAATCCTGCGTGCATCTCCTCAGCGAACCACCGGCAGGTCGTCCAAGTTCGTCGTCCGCCATGGACGAGTCTTTGAGAAGCCTTGTTCTGTTCTGTAGGAGATAAGCGAATCGTTATTGTAGTTGGGCTTCTATCTGGGCCGACTAGTGTTTCTATTTCTGTAGCCCATGTGAGTCACGTATTGATCAGGCCCTATCGTTGTTGCCTGTCGTGGTGCCGTCGTATCCTCTACTAGTCCATTTCCACTGGTCAGGCAAAGAGTTGTGGTCCTTCTTATTTCTTCAGTAATAAGTTGTTCATTTGTTCTTAGTTTATCACTATATACTCTATTTATTTAATTCATTTGTTCAGTTGCTGTATTTATTTATTTGATTGTTAATTTGTTATTTTTATTGGTATTTAGGAAGCACAACAGAAGTAAATATGGATGCATAGCAAAGGGCAAAGTCAATTGCAAAACGAGAGGTACGTATTGAACTTTGTAAATTTTACATGACAAATTTTAATACAAAATTATGTCTTTGCTGTTTTTATAAACTTTGGTGAATTGGTGGCCATCGACTATAAATTCAAGGACCATTTGGACTTTAGGTGTTACTTTGACATTATTGTCATTGACATTATTGTCATCTATCTCGCCATACCTTAATTTTATTTCTTCCTCCGCCACTGCATGTATCAATAATGCTTTGACATTTCTTTTGTGTCTGACTACATAAGTGTTTGTAGCAAATGATAATCCATGTTGGACTCACCTTTGGCGGAGGGCATCTCCTTGCCGTCCTTTACGTAGAACTCGCGGATGGACACCAGCGACCTGCCCTTGAACTCCGACAGAGTCACCCTCCTCTTGCTCGACAGCTGCACACACAAATCCACATCAAAACCCTAGCATAACATCTGGATCGATGGAACAAGCGCGAGAGAGGAGGTACGGGAGAAGGAACTCACGCGGCACAGGATAAGGTCTCCTTGGTCGTCGTACTCTCTCTTCCCGCCGCCCTTACCTTCCTCCTCCTCCTCATCTTCCTCCTCTTCCTCCTCCTCCTGTTCCTTGTCCTTGCTCTCCCCGCCAGCGCCGCCCTGCTCCTCCGCCGCCTCCGACTCCTCCTGGGAGGAGAGTGAGCGCAGGTATCCCTCAACGACGCCGCGGACGAAGAGCTTGCGGTCGGGGATGGAGAGGTCGATGCCGAGGCGGTCGGCGGCGGCTTTGCGTACCTTATACTCCGTTACGGACTCCATATCGGAGCCCCGGAGGATCTCCAGCACCGTAGCCTCCACCTTCTTCTTCGTTGCCTCGTCCATGCCGACGCCGCCCAACTGACGCCAACGCTCCTGCTCCCTTCGCCGGAGTTGGGGAGAGTCCTGGCCGCACTTCGACTCTGCGACGCCAACGAGAGGTTTTGGGGAGGACGAGCGGATTCGTGGGCTACGGGTGACAGTTGGGTCGTACGGCTGTCAATCTTGGGCCGGCCCATCCATTTTAGTTTGTTCGGCTTTTGTATCGTTTTTTGGGCCTTTGTTACGCTGGACTCCACCCAACTTTTCTTCCCAAATAGTAAAAAGACTAGAAAATCAGGGCGCGGCGTTGCCGCGCCTACCGAGAGGTTGCCATTCTATAGTATTATATATTATATATTATAGTAAAATATATATGCTATATGTTATAGTTGAATATAATACAGACTATATAATTTTTTATATTATTTTTATTGTAAATATATTGTCCCTTTTTTATGTTTTATTGTATTAGCAGAAGAAGATTGTTGGCATAGTTTACACTGTAGTGTGACAAAGTATAAAAGGAGGTGAAATAAGTAAAATGATGTGTATTTTGTGACCCGTTCTTTTTTTCCAATCTATAATTTGAGTATATACAAAATGAAGGATATATTAGTTAGATGTGTGTAACATCGTAATCATATTAATTGTGGTTTCGCGTCATACTATGTTATAATTTAAGAGTAGATGGCTGCTCATACATCTTAAATTTGCTCATAGCTGAGTATAGATGTTGAAGTTCGCTGGAAAATAGACAAATTATTGGTATATGTAGATTAGGCTGCAAATGAAATTGTTCAAAAGGAGGGTTATTTACATTTGTGACAACCACCGGAAATTACAAAAAATGAATTGAATACGTAAGGTTTCATTTTAGAAGATTTTTTGTGGAACAATAACAGGATTCGGAGTTAGGATGGATGAGATATAAAGTTCCTATGTTTATCGGCGAAACGCGAATGAGAGGAATTTGTAAATTATTTTAGATTTTTTGGATGACGAAGAATGGGTGGAAAATATTTGGGTAGGCTCGAGAGTGGTTCTAATTTATTTGGGAATTTTCTGGAAAGCAAAAGAGTTTACTTTAATCTTCTGGGTACGTTTATCGTGTACGTGTAGCAATTTTATTTTTGGCTGCGTGTACACAGTAAAAGCAGCAGTTAAACAGTATAAGAACATTACAACAACCAGTGGCTGCTGTCAGATGAACAGTGTTTGAACGGTGGATGTTGTAAGATAAACCGTGCTCATGAAAGCGTTTTTTGCAGCGATGTGAGCCGTTGGATCCGATGTTTTGCAGGCGACGTGGCCAGCCCATCGGTCGGAGCTTGTCCGCGGTTTCGTCTTTAGAAGACTAGAAACCTAGGGCGTGGCGTTGCCGCGCCATCTCCGAGGTGACCGGTGGTGATTTTGTGTGGGGTCCAAGAGTGTTAGAATTTGATGAAGGAATAATATATAAGTTTTGTTGGACGATGTGTTTTGCATGAGAATTGAGAAGTGGAATCTTGCTAAATAACGTACTCCTATGTTTTTTAATCGATGAAGAGATATGTTTGGTCAAAATATTCTTCGAGAGGATGTATGTTGTTCGATGCAGAAAACTGTTTGGTTGAAATTGAAGATATTATTGCAACCAAAACATGTGTTCCTTTCTCTGTAACTGCTGAAGTATGCATTTTATGCTTATTGCAGGACAAACATTTATCCAAAGGGGTGTAGATAGGAATGCAGAATCGCAAACTCAGAACCAGTTCATTTGCTGAGAAACAATCTTGGATTCTTGGTGATATCCGGGCTGTAGCTTGTACTGGAAATAGCTTAACATAGATGGAAGGTATGCATGAAAAATCCATCAATTGTAGACTTTGTCAAAGCCCATCCTTAGTTATAGGATAGTATGTCATCTACAAATGGAAGGGTATTTTGCAATAAATACAAAACAGCATACAACTTCATCAAATAATTGGTATAGTATCTACCTTAATGTTTCGTGGATAGAATGACAACATAGGCGCACATTTAGTCTGTGGCTGTTCTTTTTAGAGAGCAAAGAATTCGGTGAATGATGAATGCTCTCTGCCTTTCTGGTGACTTGTACGGAGCAGACAAAGGAGTGTCCATCTCAGAGAATGAAGCATGTTCAGAACCTTCAGCTAATGTGGCATCTAGCTGCTTCAGTTCACAGTTCTTTCTTAGATTTTTTTGGTGGAAAGAAGAATCAGCAAGGCTAAATGTGGCATCTAGTTACGGTGAAGAATCAGTCCAAGCTCACCAGCTAATGTATCATTTAGCTGCGGTGGAGGGCTAAAATGCCATGGGACCTGCAGGAGGAGAGAAGCGCAGCCACGGAAGATTTTCCCAATGGCAGCCTGAAAGAAGCAGGTCAGGCAGTCAGCAACGGGAAATTGACGCGTTCTCACCGTCGCTGCTAAGGCGCTCGCGTACCTGCAGTGGAGGCAACTCATGCTGCTTCCATCGGGGAATGTGAGCAGCGATTGGGAGGCCGAGCGGGGAATGGGGGAGGAGGGACGAACGGCCAACGACCCTGACCGAGAGGGACGCTGACCCATGGGCAGCGGGAGAGCAGAGTGCGGTGGGCAGTGCATGGGCAGAGAAACGGATCTGAGGGGACGAGCTTCGGCCCGCGAAGGTTGGTGACAGCTCGTGCTGGACGAAGTCCGCGAGGGAAGCGACGGTGCCAGGGAAGAAGGGGCCGGAGTTCGCGAGGGAAACGACGATGGCAGAGAAGAAGGGGTGATGGGCGGAACCCGAGCTTTCTCGAAGGGACTAGCGATGAAGGTCCGAGACCGACGGCCGGATGGAAAGTTGGCTCGGGGATCGGACGGTCCTTATAATAGGGCGACGTGGCCCAATGAGAAGCCAGAGCTGGGCCCTCATTTCGTCTTATAGAGATGTCTCACTCAAAAAAAAAAAGGTAAAACGATGCCTTCTTTGGTTTTCATCGCCTATAAAAGGCACGCACCGGAAGATGTCGTTGTCTTTTATAAATTTTGTGGTTCCATTTCCACCGGTACCATCATCATTTGTCAAGTTGGCAACCTTAATGGCTTACGGGCTAAGTTTGTTGGATTCTGTTACATGTCCACGTGATGGATTGGTGTTCTGTCTAGTTGGCAAGGCACCGTGTACGTTAGTACTATTTAGCAGCGTGTCGTTCTCTCTCCCGATTGACCTTAATGGAGCAATGCGGCCATCCTGATTAGGGCATGCGATGCGGCCATGTTGCTGAAACACACTCTCTACCTATTCGGGACGTTGGCTTCAGAATGGCAACTTTGGATAAAAAACCTCCTTTGAAACGAAGAAAGTTAGTTTCTGCAAGTTACGAGAACGAATCCCAATTCCCAAGCACAAAGTCCTGCACATCTAGAGGAATAGCGAATCTCGAAGCCTTAATCGTGTCCCTGCTTGCAAACGCGGCTTAGACCAGTCTCAGTGGCGAGTTTCACTTCACTGTTTCCAAGACTGCCACATCAGCTTCATGGACCTAGACTGAGAAATGAAACTGGCTTGAAACTGGCTCTCTCATTGGAGGGTTTCATTTCACTGTTTCATAGAAAAACTGTAGCATTTAATGGATGGATGGTGTTGTGATCAAATGTACCAAGTACACTATGTAGTCATTTATGCAATCTGAATGGGATTTCACGCTGTTGTACAAAACAACCTTTCAAATTACTGATCAAAAGCATTTTGGTGCACACATGTAGTAGCTATGTAAAGTAAGAGAGGAGGGCACATGCACAGATAGGTACCGCACTTGTTGCCACTGTCGAACTGAACACTTAGAAGACATACATGTTCACACATACATATGAAAATAACTCAGGATCTTAGCACCAAGTTAGACAGGTTCACACACACATATATATAAGATTAACTCAGAATTCTAGCTGAGATATTAGAGCAGGTTTCACATAGCGCCAAAATGCCAGCAGATAGCAAGTTTCAGATAATAACTAAGACTAAGTAAAGATAACCGAGACTAATAAGTACAGATAACTACTGGAGATAACTGAGACTAAGGTGCAAAATAACCCATGTGGCTCTCAGTTTACTTCATTGACATTCAAGGACAGTACACAGTAGCAGCCAGATCTTGACAATGTTCCCAAACAACGTGCACTCTAGCTTCTGAAAATGAAATGGTGAATAAAAAAAGGTTAATGTTGTCCTGTAGAAGATGAAGAAGTGAATCTAAGAAAGGTTACTACAGCTAAAACACTCACATACAACAGCTTGCTAAATCTCTGCACCCATTTGCTAATGCTTTCTACTCTAAATTTACATGCTAAAATAATGCATACTGTCACAGAGAACTAATTCTAGCTAGGTTCATGCAGTCAGACTACTGTTTTCCTACACAATACTCACCTTATGCTGCTGCTTCATGGTTTCCAAACAGCATGCTTGTTAAAGAGGTCAATGCTATCTATCGACAAGCCTTCTCTTCTTGCGTCATCTGACTTGTATCCTGGACTAAGAGCGAACTATAAGCTTCAAGCAACTTTACTTCCTTTTGCTCCTTTGCAGTCTTAAGTTGCGCCTCTGTCACCTTAAGTTGATTTCTAGAGATCTCTAGTTGCGCCTCTGTCATCTTCTCACGCTCCTTACGCTCTTGCGTAATTTCTGCTATCTTGTTTACATTATCACCTAGCATGGAAATACCATCCTTAACTTCGTTCATCTTTTTCTTCCCTTTGCGTTGTACCTTGGCTGCTTCTCTCCCAATAGGACGTACTTGGGCCCCATCTTCATAGGCTGAATCATTGGCTCTCTTGTTTTTATCTTTCTCTGATTGTTCAATAGATGTAGTCCATTTTGGTTCATTTTTTAGCTTCTTCCACCAATGCTCTAATGCGAACCTTTTGCCATATTTCTTTTGCCACATCTGTTGTGCTTCATCTATCAGCATGTCATCAGAGTAACCACTCGTATTGATCCTACTTACTTTAACAAAGAAGCCATTGAATTCAGTCATACTTGTGTTCAGTCGACCCCAATGGATCTTTAGTTGGTTAATGTCCCTTTTGAGATGTTCCTGAATGTTCATATTAAAACGGTCGCTAATCTGACCCCAAAATGTATCACGACTCTTGTCATTCCCATGTATTGGGTCTTTAGAAGTGTTCAGCCAGGCACTGACCTGAAAAATTTTAATACCATATCAATTCGACATAAGAACGTTGCTTATGCAATAAGAACATAAAAACATATTATACGTAAGTGATTACCAATCTTCCTTCCTCATCAGGTGTCCAGTGCCTTCTCCTTCCTGTCCTACTTATCTCAACAACATCGTCGTCATCATTGTCAATGTTGACAACCCTTTCTGCTGTTGCTGCTGCTACTTGTGGCGATAATGGGTCGAAGGCATGAGTACGTCCAACAAGGTGGAAATTTTCTCCTGGAAGCGGAGGTGGATGCGCCATCCGAAATTGAGGCTGATTTATAAAATTTACAAATCCACCCGGCGGCGGATATCCCATAACACATCAAGTACAATCATATTAGTATAACATATAAATGTCTGACCTCTGGTTCTAAGGATCTGCTAGTCAAGTGAGCTCATGAATGAGGAAGTCCACCTTGTTGGATAACTGTTCAGATGCAATGTTTACTGACATTCAGCTACTGCTAGATTGATTTGGCCACTTATTCAGATAGTCAATTTACTCAACATCCAGACAAAAAGATGCGACATTGTAAGGTCCAAATAGGCTAGAGGGGGTGAATAGCCTAATTAAAACTTATACAAGATTTACTTAACCACAAGTTAGTACAAAAGGTGGCGGAGCAAAATGCACTAGCTCTAACTAATTAAGCAAGCCACCTACACAAGTCTAGTACAAGGCTATCCACTAAACACAACAACAACTACAAGCTAGATACAAGATGTAATACGAGAGAAGAGCTTTGAGTGATTATACCGCCGTGTAGAGATGAGAAGTACCAATTAATCAATCACACAAGAGAAATCCTCGGGAAGAGAATGACACAAGAATTTATCCCGATGTTCACTTGCTTCCCGACAAGCTACTCCCCGTTGTGGCGATACACCCACTTGTCGGTTCGCGAGCTAATCGACTATCAAGAGTCGAGCCCTCGGCGGGCACCGCACAACCGCACACAAGATGGGGATCCTCCAAGCCACGAGCTCCACTAGAGTATCCAATTCGCGAACTCCCGCGGGGAAGGATCAAGAACCCCTTACAACACTTGGTGAGGGCTCCAACAATCTCCAATTGCGAGCTCAATCACCTCCGCTGCTCCAAGCCGTCTACCGTGTCGGGAAACACGGAAGAGTAACAAGAAATCCGCAGCAACTCGAAGATCAAGTGCCTCTAGAATGCAACTCTCAAGCAATGCACTTGAATCTCACTCAATCTCACTCAAGATGTGCAACTATGCAAAGAGATGAGTGGAGGGGTTGTTCTCTAGCTCAAAGTATGTCTCTAGGTCTCAAAATGTGCAAGAGTTACCCTCAAACCCCGGACACCCTCTATTTATAACGAAGGGGTACGCAGCTAGCCGTTACAGACGACGCAACGAAAAACACGCTGACCGGACGCTCCGGTCAGGGTGACCGGACGCGTCCGGTCACTACACGACAGCAAGAAACAGTGCGCGTCAGAACTAGCCGTTGCCTTGACCGGACGCGCTCCTGTGAATGACCGGACGCGCTCCTGCGAATGACCGGACGCGCTCCTGCGAATGACCGGACGCGACAGTGCCAGCGTCCGGTCGCGTTCCAGTAAGCTCCCGTCGAGACCGGACGCGTCCGATCGCACGTGACCGGACGCGCCCCGCGTCCGATCGTCACTCCGCTTCGCTCTGCCCCTCTGGACGCCTGACCGGACGCTCCGGTTCCGTGAGGGACCGGACGCGCCGGTCGCACGCTCTCTTTCTGCGCACTGGTGAACTGACCGGACGCGCTGGTCAGGCCAGACCAGCGTCCGGTCACAAACCCTAGTGCCGCACCGCGTTGAACTGACCGGACGCGTCCGGTCAAACCGTGACCGCGTCCGGTGCAGCGTCCGGTCAACACAGTGACCGCCGTTCGCCTCCGTTTCTTTTCCAACTTTCGGCGCAGTAGAAAATAGGCATTTCACTTCTCCAAAAAGCGTCGAATCCCGCCTCGCAAGCTCGGCGGGAGGGAGAGAGGAACCCAAACCCCTCTCTATCGCTTAAACTCCACCGCCTTTGCAAATGTGCTAACACCACCAAGTGTACACCATCATGTGCAAGTGTGTTAGCATTTCACAAATATTTTCCAAGGCGTTATGTTAGCTCTTAACTAGATCCTAATGCATATGCTCAAGACATTGATCTAGTGGCACTTGATTTCCGAGCTAACTATGATTTCCCCTCTTGATAGTCGGCTATGTATCCTAAACCCGGTCAATCACTTCTCTACTCAACTTAGACCGGCAAAAAGAAAACCCTATGGTTATACCTTTGCCTTGAGCTCTTAGATCCTTCTCCTCCACTTGATCATCATGTCCATCATATTATGTGCATCTCCACCATGATCGACATTTCATGTCCATACACCATTTCTTTGTGATCTTGTGGCCACCACTCCTTGCCACGTACACCTTCATCACATGTGTTGCTTATGCCTAACTCAAAACACTTAACACATGGCATTAGCAACTTGGTGTCATTAATTACCAAAACCAAACTTGGGCTTTCAGACATGTCAACTATATATAGTAAAAAAACTAAACATTTTCTCATATTCAGGCACAAGTATAAATTCTAAAACTTCACTATTTACGTACTTCAGAAATCCATGAACAACTATATGCGTTGAGATTTCTATTCTATTCGTATAGGAGCCTGACAAATCAAGAACTATACAAGAGACGAGGGATTACCACATATTTGGAGAATGATTTCCTTGCGGTGAGTGACCTTCAGTGCTTCCGTCGGATCTGGGTCAGAAATTATCAACCGATGGTGGTGGTTGCTGCAAGGGCAATGGGAATCCCGCCTGGGGTGGGGCAGCGAAATGTGGCGCCGCCGGCCTTGGCGCAGCTGGTGGCGGCCGTGGAACCTGCGGAGAAGAGGAGTTGCTGCCCGCCGTCGTGGAACTTGCGAGACACGAAGTGGATTTGCCGGCGCCCTTTTTGTCGCGACGTGATGTTGGACGCACCATCCCTTCGCCGGCCATGTCGTCTCTCCGCTGCGCACTCGATTTGGCAGGCATGGAAGGAGGCGGAGAGGGATGGAAAGTGGAGCTGTAGATTGGATTTGACGCGAATAAAAGGAAGGGGATGGCGGGAGACGAAGCTGGGAGGGAAATGTTCGCGCCTCGCACGGCAGATCCGACTGGGGGGCCTGAAATGAAACTCGGTGCTCTCAGCGGGGGTTTCATCGCCTGGGTAGTCGTGCGAGTTGGGTGTCGTCGGGACGACACTCGTTTTCTCTCTCTCCTCTTCAATACATCGCCAACTCAGCAAATTTGCTGATGTGCCACAACATTTATTGACAATGAAACCCAGTTGAAACTCCCACTGAGACTGGCCTTACACATCGTTTTCTTACTGATCTAAAATTCTGAATCCACAAGCATGAGTCCCATACGTCACATACACTTGGGAACGCAGAAAATGCCGAACGCATGACACGCTTTTTCCATCCTCAAAACAAAGGCATGGAGTGTAAGTTCCCAACTCCCAACCAGGAAAATTAGGTCACAATCAACTCACAACAGAAGGTTAGAAGGTTACATGGCCGGTGTCTGTCAACGCAAATGCAATCACGCCAAGCCGTGTTTGTACCGAAGCGTCACGTCCCAAGCGGCGAGCGCCTCGAACCCGTCGTGCCAGGCCACGGCCGGCCGGTCAAGGTCAATCCACCACCGTGCCAGCGCCCCAATCGACAACGCGGAAGCGAAGCGGCGCGGAAGGCCTCCGCGCCCGCTGCCCTGCAGCGCCCGCACGGAATCCACCCCTTCCAACGAAAAAGCGACATACGATTGCTTCCCTCGGCAAAAAAGTCTCCTCCTCCTTCCTTTCCCCCTGTTCGGTTCCCCTTGGCGGCAGGCGGCAGCGGCAGCGGTAGCGCGCGCCCCCGCCCCGCGTGAGAGCCCGAGTCTTTCCATATTCCAATCTACCGCAGCGACAAAAGGGAAGCGCCCCCATAGGTGGAGGGAGGTTGGCAGGTACTTGGTGGCGCGCCTGTCTCACACGGATTTGGTTGGATTCGAATCGAGCCGGAGGACACAGGTTCGTGCCGCGCGGCGGAGGCGGAGATGCACAAGAGCAAGGGGAAGCTCTCCGGCGTCCTGCACAAGGGCTTCAAGCCCGACAAGTGGTCAGTAGAGATCGATTTCTGCTGCTCCCGGGGTGCCGGAGGATGGGCAACCTAACGTCTGCTGCTGTGTTTGTGTTTTTGTTCTACCAATGATTTCCCAGCAAGACGTCGTTGCGGATGGCGATGGCCCGGATCAAGCTGCTGCGGAATCGCAAGGAGGTGCAGATACGCCAGATGCGCCGCGAGGTCGGGCAGCTGCTCGAGGCCAACCAGGACATGACCGCGCGCATCAGGGTACGTGCCTTCTCCCCGTCGCTTGGCTCCCTCCCTAATGGTGTTCATCTCATGCGCCATTTCGCCCCGCCCCGCCCCGCCCATTGGTTGGAGTTGACTCGATGCGCCTCCCTGGCTCACACTCGTGATAGCACAGTTGACCTCATAATTGTAGAGTTGGATAATGCCTGTGTGTCGCGTGGACTTGACTTCTGAAGCTGTAGCATTCTAGCCTCGAGCTGAGTACAACTTAGTTGCCCGTTGCAGGCTAGGTGTTTGTTTATATGTGTGCAAATGGACAAAAATTGGCTGCAATTTGGGATGGATGTGCATGCTCCGACTCCTAGAGAGGCCGTGGTTTGTGGTTTGTGATTGCTGGACATGTAGCCATCTTGCTACATTGTAAACTGCAATAACTTTCGACAATTGGGACTTGTTTGATACTCCCTCCGTCCCAAATTGTAAAACATTCCAACTTTCTTGGAGAGTCAAAACATCTGAAGTTTGACCAAATTTATATAATAAAATAATAACATTTATGATACCAAATAAGTATCATTAGATTCTTCATTAACCCATTATATTTTTACAGTATACCTATTTGATGTCATAAATCTTTGTAATTCTCTCTATAATTTTGGTCAAACTTGAAACGCTTTGACTCTTCAAGAAAGTTGGAGTGACTTATAGTTTGAGATGGAGGGAGTAACATTTTAGCGTTGGTTATATTCTGTGTTATGCTTTCCTTGAGATTTAGCTATGGACAGGAGCGCTTAGAAACTGACAATCAACGTGCTTGAACCGTGACCTCTATCTGTCTTGTGCCCTTTATGTGTCTCCCTGTTTCTCGTCTCTTATGGGTTTCATCTCTAGCCTACCTCAACTTGCTTGGGACAAAAGGCTATGTTGTTGTTGTTGTTGTTTGCTTTCCTTGAGATGCCGGCACGTACACTGGAGCCTGAGTTTGTCCACAGGTGGTTATTGTGTGGGAGAGAGCTTATGCATCTGAATATCGAGTTTTTTTTGTGTTGCTGTGTCCAACGCTGACATTCCATGAGGCATTGGATTCTCGCAGATATAAGTGTGTGATTTTCTTTCCTGGTCGATGTAGAACCAATATCAGCTGATTATACCTGTCCCATCTTTCTCTGGCATGCCTGTTTCTGCAAACGTCTGTGCAAAATTATTTATAGTTGTACACAACTTTCTTCTGGTACTACTGTCCTGGTAGGCAAACTCTGGTGGTTCCAACTTACAAGCCATAGAACATGACTAGATTGTTTTGAGTTAGAATGAAATGTGCGCAGACAACAGTTGTAATGTGTCTTAATAGTACTATGTCAGCACGGAGCTCATTATTTCTTACTGGCTCTGTTTTATCTCCCGCAGGTTGAACATGTCATAAGGGAAGAGAAGTTCATGCAAGCATATGACTTGATTGAAGTATACTGTGAACTTATAGTAGCACGTCTGTCCATTATTGACTCACAGAAGTAAGGAAAACTTTTCTTTCTATTATGCAAACCTATATTTGCTGTTCCGTGATTTTAGTTGTATAATGTTGTTTCTTGATCTGAGGTTATAGAAGCACACTACATTAGGTGGTAATGTAACTTCCATTTTATTCCGGAATGATTTCATTAGTTCATTAGACTTGTTTATTTTTCCTTATGACAATTTTCCTAGCAGCGCATCATTATGTAGGATGTTTTTTCTGCACAACTAAATATGTTCTGATGTGTTTTATTTACCTGAAATTTAGGACTTGCCCAATTGATCTGAAGGAGGCAGTAGCCAGTGTTATATTTGCATCAATGCGGTGTTCGGATGTCACAGAACTAGCAGATGTTCGGAAGCATTTCAAAAGCAAGTATGGAAAAGAGTTTGAAGCAGCAGCCCTTGAAGTGCGACCTGACAGTGGCGTAAATCGTCTGGTAATCTAGAGTGCCTTTAGAAGTTTAAATTTTATGAAAGAGGTTGCTTGTTTCCTTTGGCTACAAAAGGAATGCATTTTGCTGCTTTTGGTCTTAACAGTTAATACAATTATGCTTGATACAGGTAATTGAGAAGCTGTCAGCAGGAGCACCTGATATACAGACCAAAATCAAAACCTTGAGCTCGATAGCAGAGGAGCACAACATTAAATGGGAGCCAAAAGCATTCGAGGAGAAACTACAACAGGCAAATGAAAATCCTCTGGTAAGTAAATGATTTAGAGTGGTTTCACTTTTCTGCCCTTAGTTGAACATTGTGGCCCTAATGATTCATTATATTATTCGTTAGTATGGTTCTGCAACATTTTCTGGAGGAAACATTTCAACTATGGGATCATCTACTTCTAGCATGTCAACACCACAGCCTACATATTCAGGTGCAAGTGCGACAGCTGTGGACTCAGCCACTTCCCATGTGCCAGTGGGACCTTCGCCTGCACATGTGCCAGCAAATAGAACAGCATATGGCAGTGCCAGTTCTAATACTTTTTCGAAAGAAAACATTCATAATAGTTCCAGTGCTTCAGTACCTCCTATCTCCCAACATGGGCCATCTGCTTACTCTTCAGCACAGACTCCTGGTTCTAACAATATCTCACATGGAAATCCAGGAGGTCCACCTTACCCTCAATACAGCGCAACGGTCCCAGGTACAGAAGGATTGCATTGTTTGAATGTCTGCCAGTTTTCACATTCCCATTGAAATCTTCGATTTTCTCATTCCCATTGAAATCTTCGATTTTCTCTTTCAGACACAGCATCCAGGAATGAAGAGATCAATCAGCATAGGGAAAGAAAACCTTCAGTGACTGGTGCCAATTGGAATGTGGAATTCAAGGATGCAACATCTGCTGCACAGGCAGCAGCAGAGTCTGCAGAGATGGCTAGCATTGCTGCTAGAGCTGCTGCTGAACTTGCTAGTCGTGGAAACTATTCTGGAGATAAAGGCGCTGGAGCATATGATTCAGCCGCATACAGTAGCGAAAGCACACCGAGGAAGCAACATGCTGAACATATAGTGAAGGATGAGAAGAGTTCCCATGACTGGAGTTCAGGTGTTAATGATCCAAGGGTGATGCCAAGTAACTCAAGAAACAATTTTGGAGGAACAGAAACAACCCATGTTGATAGTCAGAGTATATCAACAGATAAGGCCCCATATCAACAGTTCCACTCCTACAGTCCAGAAAGCCATCCATATGTTTATGAAATGCCAACTGAATCACCTCGTGCTCATTCACCTGACCCACGTTTTGATGATTTATACGAGAGAGAAAGTGACATTGGAAGATCTGAAGTTCATCCGTTTGATTTTCCTGGAGAAAACTTGCAAGATACTGGACCTGTTGGGCGCAATTTCAAGGATGTGGAGATCAGGAGACCTAGCTTTGATCAAGAGAGCACAGATGACTACTATGGTAACTTTAATTCTTCACATGATACATTTGCCCATGGCAGCAGCACCACTGCTTGGGATAAGCAGAATGACAAAGCTCAAGGCAATTCTTCAACCGTTGCTTTTGATCAATATGATTCTGATGTTGAAGAAGAGATTTTGTTGGACACATTCTCCTCAAAGCATACTGAACAACTACCTGGCCCCAGAGATCATATGGGATTCTCAACTGCAGATTGGAGTGAACAGCATAGAAGTGAATCTCCATCCAACCAGAAAACGTCGGCCCTATTTTCCAGGACAGAAACACAACTATCTGATAATTTAGGAAGAAACAGAAGTGATATTCCTTCACCTCCTGCTTTTGATTCAGATGGTGGTAACTCTGATGAGGAAATAGCCACAACCAAGCATGCAGTGTCTTTAAGGTCCCATTCAGGAGGATCTGCTTCGTCTGGCCTGAACAAAGGTGGTGGACCTGATGGTTCACCCATATATGATTCAGGAGCACAGGCAGTGAGGAACTTGAACCGTGTGCAAAGCAGTGATTCTGATCTTTCGGAAGAAGAGACAGATTTAGATAAATTTAAAGGTTCATCCTCGGCAGGAGCAAATAAGCAGCAGTCGTTGCCTTTTGCCATACGTACTTCAGCAACTTCTGATGATAAGGAAGGTGACATCGGCCTTAACTTTGGTAGATTAACACCTGGACTAAGAAACAAACCCAGGCAACCCCCACCATACAACAAAGTTCCCAGGGAGAGCATTCTGCCTAGGCAGTCCTTGCCTAAGGTTTCTTCCAGCACTGAAGAGTCAGTTGATTCTGAAGAGAGCACTACATTCCAACAGAACAGAAGTAGCCCCAAAAGCTCGTTTTCAGCCAGGACTAATTCAGTTAAAAACTACGAAAGGAATCAAAGTGTTGGAACGCACTGGGAAGCAAGATCAACCATAGCAAGAAAGTCCTCTGGTTTAGCTGACACTGAGAAGTTATCTGAGCTACCTAGTAATACAAGTCTTCCAACAACTAAGAGTTCTGAACATGCCAATTCGAGTCAAGTGCTTTATCATGAAAAGCCAGGTATTGGAGCACGCCGAGGAGTGAGATCAACAATGGCTAGAAATTACTTCGATACAGATGACAGTGAAGAAGAACTAGAGCAACAACAGACTCCTCAGTCGAAGCGGTCTGGAGTGCTGATACAATCACGCAGGACACGGGAGGTAACATCAGACACGAAGAGAGATAGTTGCATCCAAACTGGAGCTCAATATGATGACGAAACTGAGAGCGTGCCAAGTAAGACACAAGTCCATCAAGGATTCAACAGCTCAAGTACTGAACAAAGGACTGAAAGGAGGGATGCAAGTGTGTACCCCAGGGTTGCAGTACAGCGCTCTTCGCCTAAAGCTGAGCAGATTGAATCTCCGATGGCTAGAGGGAAGCCACAAGAAGCTGAAATGAGAAGAAACTTTGTTCGAGGAAATGAGGGGGACACAGAAACCTCAGCTGGAACTCCAAAAGAGAGCACCCCGAAAACACCCCCTGCACATGTTCATCCCAAGCTTCCAACAGACTATGATTCTTTTGCCGCACATTTTAGGTCTCTTCGAACAAACCGGCCTTAGGTTTACACGACATATATAGAGCTTGGAGTTTCAGTTGAATTAAGTCATACATACGATAGACAATGATACGTCTTATAGTGGTTGAGTTGAGATCTGTACAGTATAGCAACACAGAATGTTTTCTGGATATCATGGTGCTGCGCTAGTTTGAGCCTACAATTCTTTTGTTCTCTTGTACCCTCATACATTCAATAGAATCATATTGTAAAGACTTAAATTGCCTGCTAGTGATTGTTAATAAGCATGGCATGTCCCGTATGTATAGAATTTCCGGGGTTCTTTCATTTCATCCCATTGTAACTGGATCTGATACACTCATGCTATGCATGATTTTTGTAAGAGATTGTTCCATGCTTTCTGCAGCCTCGTCTGTAGTCTATTCATGTGAAGCGAGGTGGCATAATCTTTGCATTAAGGGCTATATTTTTTATAAATTTTCCTTGGGAGTTTGGGACCAAAATGTGGCTTAAAATTTCAGTTGTCCTGATGTTGGCCTTCTTGTGAACTTAATGCAAGTGGTGAGTAATTGTGATCGGTAAGCAATTTGGCAGCACAGGAAGCAGTACCGGATGATTTGCGTCCTCTGGAGATCTAACCGTCATACAAGTGACGCAAATTCACACAAAACAATCTAAAGAAAATTAAAACAAATGTCAGTGACATCAAAATAAGAACGAGTAACGCAAATTCACACAAAATAATCTAAAGAAAAATTTTAAAATATGAACGAAAGGAAATAGTCGAGGGGAGGGAGCGCAAAAAAGAAAAAAAAAAAGGTCTTCTCAGAGGCGCAGATCAAACTGGAGGTCCACCAAAACAAAGCAACCCGGCCCACTCTCCGGCCTAGGGTTTATGAGCTCCGCTACACACTATATAAAGTGAGCTTCTTAAGCTCACGCCGCCGCATCGATATTACCTTCCACCAGCACCCGAGGCGAGCACCGGAAAGAAGCAAAATCATAGGTGTGTCACTCCCAGCGTGGTGTGTCGCTCCAATCCACGGTGAGAAGAAATCTTCCCTTCTCGCGTCAAATTTCTCACATGAACTGGTCTCTGTTAATTACTGATATAGGCTGACTTCTTTAGTGCGCGTAAATCGATCTATTTGAACTTCACATCTCCTATATTCCATCGCCTGAAATGTTGGAGGGCCTTCCTTTGAACTCCACTAGTGCTCGATTTGCCCCCAGTTTCATTTGTTACCTGTGCCTTATTCGCCTCAGTGCTATAAATTCTGGGGGTTTGTTGATCATAGCATTTGTTACTCGTAGAATTGCTACTGCATACAGTTTTCAGGCCACTAGATTGGTCAACTAAATATATAATAATTCTGTAGAAATTAAGTTGTGGAACAGACATCTTCTGGATTATTATGCTGTGCCATTCTATGTTCTGATCTTTCTTTAGTCTGATAGATCTATGCTGTACTGAAATTGTTAGTGAGATAGTGATTCCGATGTTTATCAGTTAGTTTTCCCTGTTTTCCCGATGTATCAATTTGTGTGTTGGATTCCTGGTTTAGGTAAGCATAAATGGCGACGGTTCCAGATTCCCTGGTCTGGGAGATCGTGAGGAAGAATAACTCCTTCCTGATCAAACAGTTTGGCAATGGCAATGCCAAGGTTCAGTTCAGCAAGGAGCCTAACAATCTCTACAATGTTCACTCCTACAAACACTCTGGTTAGTGTTTGCTTACCAGCCTGCTCATTTGACTTTTTTATGCCATCGGTGGCACTGATTGGTTACATTTTAGGCCTTGCCAACAAGAAGACCATGACAGTGCAGCCGGCCAGTGGCAAGGAGATTGCGGTGGTCCTCTCGACAACCAAAACAAAGAAGCAGAACAAGCCTGCCAGCCTCCACCACAAGTCTGTCATGCGCAAGGAGTTCCGCAAGATGGCCAAGGCTGTCAAGAACCAGGTATAGAACAACCCCATCCCCTGTTCAATCTTTATGTAATTTGTGTCCTCTGATGTAGTTCTAGTTGAAATGATCTGGTTAGAACTTTGTACCCCTCATATATATTGATGATTTTATTTTATAAATATCTGTAAATAACTAGTTATAAAATTGCTGTGATGAGCCTTAATCTTTAAGGTACATTAACCTGTCTGCAACTTAGCTTCTGAATGTGAATAGAGTTTGTTTTTTATTATAACATAGTCTTCTTGACATTATTTTCATACTGTTAACTTATTGCTCTTGGTTCACATTTGTAGCTGTTTCTAACGATATGGTTCTAATACCAGTTTTTTACAAAAGATCAAGTATGTGCCTGTTTATAAAAACTGTGGATGGTTAGTAGCACGTGAGAATAATCTCTGGTTAGGTCTGGCAATCCACGTAAAATGACCTATATGCTGCTTCGTGGGCCAGCTGACTTACTGTGTGCTTGCCCTTGTGATTCGTATTTACAGTTGCTGTGATGTACCTTAACATATAAGAAGGTTCATCATTCAATAAAAGGTTTGACCTTCAATGTGATGTACTTGTTACGCTTGGCTTCTGAGCTTGTTGGAAGCATTTGTTTGCACCCTTAAGTTGAAGTTAATTGCTGCTTGCTTTTTAGCACTTGTAACCCTTTCCAAACGAGAGGCATGCTGTCTGACTTGAAATGTGGTTCTTATTTGAGAAAGTCGGCATCATCAGTTTAACTGTCATGGTTTTACTTGTTTGTACAGGTCGGTGCCAACTACTACAGGCCTGATCTTACCAAGCCAGCTCTTGCAAGGCTGAGCGCAGTGTACCGCAGCCTGCAGGTTGCCAAGTCTGGTGTCAAGAAGAAGAACAGGCAAGCAAACTAAGACAACAATGGTCAATGACTCGTTTTGTGTTATCAAAAACATTGTGGATGGGTGGCGTTTATACAGCTTCCAAGATTTGGAGTATGAGGAAATGTGCTTATCTAAAACTGCTACAGGTTTTCATAGTTGACTCCACTTTTGTACAATTGTACCGATGACACATTATTAAGCCTATGAAAAATATTTTATTAGTACGTATGGCCTTTGGCTATCTGTGCTGCTACCCTCTGAGGTTCTCTTGGAAATTCTTGTTTACATTCTCTTATGTGAGGCCTTGTGTAACAGAACCGACCAAATTATAAGAGCACAAGTACGAAAACAAGCACCGAAGCACTCAAATTTTCAAACTTGAGCCCATATAATCCCGGTAGTCAATCGAAATCACGAAGAATTTTAAACCAAACTGCTTCCAACCAGGATCGCATCATTCAACATACACATTGTACGTTACATTTCACCAGTAGTTCCGAAATAAGTTTACACCACGGAGTAGCAAATATTACAAACCAAGTTTGGAGAGTAGCGGAAGCATCACACACACACTAGTTGATTAATTACTGCCAGTCTTGATGATCAACAACCCGCAAAAGCATGAGGAAAGTACATAAAGACGATCACGCCCTAGTGATCTAGTCATCATCACCCGCAGGGTGGAGACACGTCTTGCAGAAGCCTTGATAAAGCATGTCATCTGCAACAGGAGGGAATAAACCCTGAGTACTGGAATGTACTCAGCTAGACTTACCCGTCAAAAACCAGAAATAAAGTGACACCAAGGATTATGCAAGGCTTACACAAGAGGCTAGCTGACACCACATTTTGCATAAAGGCATAAGTAGTTGAAACTCTTATAACCTGTACTAGCAGTTATTTTTAGCATTTACCTGTCATCTATCTTAGCACCTGTACTGAACATGCACTTGATTATCAGCAAACAATTATTCATATTATTTCCATAGCAGGTATAAATTGTGGCAACATTGTATCATTCACTTAACCATCTGTTCAATTAATGAGATCTACGTTGCCGCTGCTCAAGTCAAGTGCTCACTAACCGGGAGCGACGGCGATTCGAATCGAATTCCTATCCAGCTGGAGGGGTATTTCTAACACTCACCGTGCAGACCCCTGCCAGGGTCGCACAGGCCACCTTTTCATATGATTCAGGAATCGCGGGTCCGAATGATGTCGCAACCCCAAGGGCGACACTCTGCCAGGTGATAGGGACTCTAACCCCCCCTTGGTTTCACGCCAATGTCCCCCAAGCACATCCTTTCTCTCCTCCAAGAAGCAACCTACCATTCGATTCCCGGCCTGAATCACATTACTTGGCTTCGCGGTCGGAACGACTTATCCGGCCAACTAAGTGTTAGACTGCGTTCAACATGACTCAAGGACGTACAGCGAATCGGTCCTTAAACGACTCAGACGGGCATGGCTCCACACCCAAGACGTGAAGTGTCTTGCAGCTGTACCATCGAACTCCCGCCCGGTCTCAATTTCATTTTAAAGCATGGTTCCATCACGATAGCCATAAGCCACTCGCGACCCAATCCTATATCTCGCGGATGACCGGAAATCACCCGACTTCTACCGTACTAAGCAGGGCTAAGCATTGACACGTGCCTAAACCTAATGTAAGATTTAAGTACAATATCTGGACAAGGACAGGTATCATGCAACAATTGTTTTCATACAACTCCTACTACTTAATGCAATAAACAATTAAAAGTACGCAATATATATATTTATAAACGATGGGTTCAGCATGCACCGGGGCTTGCCTTTGAGAAAGGTTGCAGGTCTGTGGTCAGGACACTCGGGTAGATCTTCTGCAGGAGCTTCCCCGACGTGTGGTTCTTCTGCTGACTCCTCCGGTTGATTCTGGATCTCTTCCGGTATCACTTGTTCGAATTCTAGGAGTGTTACCCCCTCCGGAACACCTATTGCATGAGTGCATAATAAATCTCATGAATGCATAGTGAAAGATGCAGTATGCTCGGAATGAAATGCATTACAACAATTTTAAAGCTCTATTCAAATCACTTCAAAAGAGTAGGTGCAAATTTCCTCTCCGGTAGAGAAGTACTCACCTAACCTACTCAACCTAAGATAAAGCTGCTCTTCTTCAGTTAAGGCTCTAACACCTAACAATTACAAGAGTAGCATTACTTAGGATACCACACCACATCAAATCAGCAAAATACCATAGTAAAACATTCTGGACAGCAGCTACTTGTTTTTATCATAACTAGAGATTTCCAAATCCAAAAGATATGATCTAAGACAATCTGGAAAGCCTAAGAAATGCACTACAATTCATTTTCAGACCTCAACCCCAAACTCCTAAGTTTTCCATGTCAAATTTCATAAGTTCCAGAATCTGTTCTCTCTAAACAGAGAGTAGCAGATTCTGAACTGCCACTTCAAACAACAATAACTCTCAAACTACTAAGCCAAATGCTCCCAAATTTTGACACAAGCTAGTTTATCAAGTTTACTACAACTTTGGTATTTACAAGTTTTCCAGCAACCATTTTTATCAAAAGTCAAACTTAGAAATACTACCAGCTGTCCAAAAAACCTAAAATTACAAGGATTAATTATTTATTGATGTGGCCAAAGTCCCCTAAGACCAAACTAATGTTCCCAAAAGTTCACATGGATTACAAAAACACCAGAAAATAGGGTGTGACCACATAGAACACTTATTTATGCTCATTTCTTAATTAACTTACTTAATTAAGTGAAATTTTAAACATATATGTAAACTGCTCCTAAAATTCTACAAAAATTACAGGGGGCTCTCTGACCCAAAAAGAGACTACCGTAAAAATTTGAACCAATTTTATTCACAGGAACTCCCTATACAAAATTCCCAAGTCCAAAAGGCTGATTTTTGTATAATTAATACATCATATTGAAAAGTATCAAACAACAGATTTCATATTTTTCTTAGACACTCTAGGGTACCAAGACATTCTCCAAAAAGTTTCAAGAACATTGCACATGTAGAAAAAATTACTAAAATTCATTCAATTATTTCCTAGAATAATATGATAGCCTTATAACTTGAAAATTACTTAAGCACTGATGCCCAAATTTTTACCAGAGCTAGGGCAAGTATAAAGTAACCTACCCACCAAATTTCATGATTTTTGGGACACTACAGCTCAAGTTATAAATTTAACAAATTTGCATGCATTTCAAAACACATTCAAAGGATCTATTAAATTCTTACATAATTTAAACATCACATACCAGATTTATATTTTTCTAAAATACTACACATCATGTAGATCATAACAAAATTTATCTCATGATTTTTGAGCAAGTACATCCCTAGATCTACATTTTTCAAACTACCACAAAAATCTGTGACAAATAATTAAATGAAATAATTTTCAATGCAAAGCTGGGCCGGCCCGGGAACAGGCGTGGCCCACGATGGCGCGCGCGGCCCGCTCGGACACCCGCCCGCGCGCGGCGCTGACATGCGGGCCCCCGAGGTCGGTGACCGGGAGCAGAGGGGGCGGCGACCCGCGAGCTCCGACGAGCTCAAGCTCGTCGGAGGGGAGCTCGCTCGGGAAACCAAGCACACCCTCGCGTTCTCCGTCACACGGTGTGTCGATTCGTGCCAGCGGGAGGGGTTGGGTTGGAGCGGAAGGGGCTCGCCACCGCGAGCGGAGGCCGGTGAGGGTCGGGTGGCGGTACACCGCCGCCGGTGAGGGTGCACGGTCCCGGCTAAGCTCGGTACGAGCTTCACTGCAGCTAGGCGGAGCTATTGAGGTAGGAAGGGAGGACGGAGAGAGGCTCGAGCTACCCCGGCCATGGTGAGCCTCCATGGCGGAGCTCCGGTGACCTCTCGGAAACGGCGGAGGTAGCAATGTGGCTCACCTTGAGTTCAATCAAGGCCGTCGGTGGGTCGAGGAGATGGAGGGCGGTGAGGTGGAAGAACTGGCGTGATTTGGTGGCCGATGATGCAGTGGAACACGCGCGCGAGCTCGCCGGAGGTGGAGCGGCAATGGCGGCTCGGTTCAGGCGTTTTGAAACCGGAAGAGGGAGGCGGAGGGAATGGAGGCAGCCTTGACGCGTCGTGGCGGTCTTGAAGGCGTCGCAGTCTGATCGGTGGGGCCAGGGCCGGCGTACGGGCGCCACCGCGCCTCCACGCGTCGGCGAGGCCCTGTGGCCGGTCGGCCACTGCTCCCTCTGACGAACTGAAACGCGATGAACGGTGCCCTCGATAGTGACTGACAGAGCGACTTTGGAGGTGATTAACTTCTAAACCAGCTCGTTTCAGTGGAACCTCCCATTAACAAAGTTGTAGACCTATGTGAGCACTACAAGTTTGTAAAAAGCATCACGAGCTGATTCGGTTTCGTTGGTGAGATACAGTGACATCAAGTGGTGCTCGGTGAAACTGAAATGTGATTTCAGTGGTTAAAACCGACTGAAACCCCAACTTCTTGACACTATAACTCATAAACTATGGGGAACCAGACTTGGGTGATGTTGGCAATGTTGTAGAGCTACATGAGGACTACAAGTTTGTCAATATGAGTGAAAGCTGGTTTGGCTTGGTTTGCAAACTACAAGCTCCTAAAGTAGGCCTCAGCAAAACTGGAGGGTCAATTCGAGGACTTAGAAAAATCTAAGTGTTGAGGCAGCCCCTCTAGCTGACTTGTGGGCCACTTTTGAGCATGTTCTGATCAATTTCATGAGATGGTCATATTGAGACTTTTGTTCCCCATAAAATTCTTTACAACTTTGCTTAAGGGTGCTCTTCCATGCAAGGTCTCTAAGTTGGACTTTTTAATTGGTCAAATTAGAACATTCTAGGGTCAAATGGTGGTCAACCATCTCTTGGAGGGCATTTTTGCAATTTTGATCAACATGAACCTTGCTCCAAGAGTTACCCTAAGTATAACTAAGGTGTTATGGAACATAATTGGCTAGTCTACCTTTTTGTTACACCAACTATCAAGCATTCCAAGATATAAGCCAAACAAAACTCCTAGAACAATCACATGTGTTGCCTCACATAAAATATCAAACATGAGTGATGCATGCTTATGCTTATGCAAATGCAATGCAATTATGGACTAAACACTTGAGGTGTTACAGCCCTCCCCATTTATAAAAATCTCGTCCCGAGATTTGGAAAGCGTACCATTTTTCATAGAATTCCTTATAACCATCCCGCAAATAATCTTCCCGTTCCCACGTAGCATCACTTTCACTACCCTGATTACTCCACATCACTTTGTACCACTTAACCACCTTACTTCTAGTTACTCGTTCCTGAGTATCGATCACTCGGACTGGCTTTTCTTCATAGGTTAGGTCGGATTCAAGCCTGATGTCTCCTAAAGGAACTTGTTCCTCAGGAACTCGAAGACACTTTTTAAGCTGAGATACATGGAAAACGTTGAATATGGCTCTCATTTCAGGAGGTAACTGGATTTTGTACGCAACAGCTCCACTCTTGCCTATGATCTGGAAAGGACCCACGTATCTTGGTGCAAGTTTCCGCTTAACACCAAAACGTTGGACACTCTTCATTGGAGAAACTTTCAAATAAACGAAGTCTCCAACTTCAAACTCGAGTGGTTTTCTACGACGATCAGCATAGCTTTTCTGTCTAGCTTGGGCTGCAGCCATGTGTTTCTGGATAGTACGGACTTGTTCCTCGGCTTCCTGGACAAAATCAATGCCATAATACCTTCTTTCCCCAGCTTCTACCCAGTTTAGTGGAGTTCGACACTTACGACCGTACAAAGCTTCGAATGGGGCCATCTTAATACTCTCTTGGTAGCTGTTATTGTACGAGAATTCAGCCAAAGGTAACCATTTTTCCCAAGAACCCTTGGATGAAATGACGCATGCTCGCAACAGATCTTCCAAGATTTGGTTAACTCGTTCCGTCTGACCAGACGTCTGGGGTGATAAGCAGAGCTTCTCACTAACTTGGTTCCCAGAAGGTGATGCAAATGCTCCCAAAAGCGAGTAGTGAACTGGGGACCACGGTCAGAAATGATAGTACGAGGTACCCCATGAAGCCGAACTATCTGATTGAAGTACAACTCAGCATAGTCAGTGGGGTGATAGTCCACTCTCACTGGGATGAAGTGAGCTGACTTGGTCAAACGATCAACAATTACCCAGATGGAGTTATGATTTTTGACAGTAGGAGGAAGTCCGACAATGAAATCCATACTTATCTCTTCCCATTTCCAGCCTGGGATAGAAAGTGGCTGGAGTAACCCAGCTTTCATGTGTACAGCTTTAACTCTACAACAGGTGTCACACCTAGCAACATACGCAGCTATCTCTTTCCGCATCTTGGTCCACCAATAAAGTGGCTTCAAATCATAATACATCTTATTACTACCAGGATGGATGGACAACTTGGACGAATGTGCTTCGGACAGGATCTGATCTCTAAGCTCTCGGTCCTTAGGTACCACTAATCTATCCTTAAACCACAGCACACCTTCGTCATCTAACCTGAAATGCTTAGTTTCTTCCTCTTTCATCTTCCGTTTTATGTGAAATATACCCGGATCAGTCTTTTGGAGCTCAATGATTCTGTTTCTGAGAGTACCACTGACAGTGATGTTGTACAAGACTGCCGGATGTAACAGGCGGGATCGATGAAAATCAGTTTCAACTAAGGAATGGCAGTGAGACTTACGGCTCAAAGCGTCCGCAACCACATTTGCCTTGCCTGGATGATAGTGCACTTGAAGGTTATAATCCTTAATCAACTCGAGCCATCTTCTCTGATGCATATTTAGTTCTGGTTGGGTGAAGATGTATTTGAGGCTTTTGTGATCTGTATAGATATTGCAGACATTTCCCAGCAGATAATGTCGCCATACTTTCAAAGCATGAACAACTGCAGCCAGTTCTAAGTCATGCGTCGGATAATTCACCTCATGCTTCCGAAGTTGCCGCGAGGTATATGCAATTACTCGGCCTTCCTGCATCAAAACGCCTCCCAAACCTATGCCTGAGGCATCACAATAAATATCAAATGGTTTCTCGATGTCCGGTTGTGCCAAAACCGGAGCCGAGGTTAGGAGGGTTCGCAGTTGGTGAAAAGTCGCATCACACTCAGGAGTCCAGACAAACCTGGTGTCTTTTTGCAGCAACCGAGTCATGGGTTTGGCTATTTTGGAGAAATCCGGGATGAAGCGACGATAATAGCCAGCCAACCCAAGAAAACTCCGAACCTCATGAACCGACGTAGGAGCCTTCCAATTCAATACTTCTTGTACCTTAGTGGGATCCACCATAATTCCTCCATCGGACAACACATGCCCAAGGAAAGGTACTTCACGAAGCCAGAATTCACACTTACTGAACTTCGCATACAATTGATGTTCGCGCAGTCTGCTGAGGACAATACGCAAATGTTCAGCGTGTTCTTCCTCATTTTCAGAGTATACCAAGATGTCATCAATAAACACCACCACAAACTTGTCCAATTCGGGCATAAACACCGAATTCATCAAGCACATGAAGTGTGCTGGGGCATTTGTCAGGCCGAAAGACATAACAAGATACTCATAAAGGCCGTATCTTGTCGAGAAGGCGGTTTTTGGAATATCTTCGGGACGGATTTTAATCTGATGGTAACCAGACCTCAGATCAATCTTGGAAAAGACTTTAGCTTTGGACAACTGATCGAACAAGATATCGATACGTGGCAGAGGATACTTATTTTTGACAGTGACTGCATTCAGAGGTCTATAATCTACACACATTCGCAAGGTCTGATCCTTCTTCTTTACAAAGATAGCAGGGCATCCCCACGGAGACGAGCTAGGACGAATCAACCCCTTCTTCAAAAGTTCATTCAACTGCACCTTAAGTTCAGCTAACTCATTCGGAGGCATCCTATAAGGTCTTCTAGAGATAGGTGCTGTGCCAGGCAACAACTCGATTTTAAATTCCACATCCCGATCCGGAGGGAGTCCCGGCAAATCATCGGGAAAAACGTCCGGAAACTCATTTACTATGGGAATTTCAGCCAACGCCTTTGCTTGCACAGCATGAACTTTCCCCGACAATTCAACTTTTCTGGGAAGTTGTACCAGAAAACCCTTTTGATCTGTAGGATCTCTGAGCATAACTACCCGAGCGGATGTATCGATGAGTACCCCATTCTGACTCATCCAATTCATGCCCAATATAACATCTATGTCTAAACCCGATAAAACCAATAAGGCAAGCGAATAATTTCGCCCTTCTATCTCAAACTTAAGGTTCCCCACTACTTTATTCGTGGAAATATTCCCACTTGCAGCACTAATGCAATACCCTACACCTTCAACAGTATGCAACTTGTGTGCGAATTTTGATGCAAACTTAGGACTGATAAAGGAATGCGAAGCACCTGAATCAAAAAGTACCACTGCAGGGTGTTGGTCAACTAGGAACTTACCAGCAGTGACCACCTCACCAGATGGGATCTCCTCAATACTATTATAATGGGCGTGTCCCTGACGGCCACCTTGGTTGACATTCTTCTTAGGGTAAGGACAGTTCCGGGCCCAATGGCCTGGCTTGTTACAGTTCCAGCAAGGCATGTTGCTGGGAGGAACACTAGAGCTGCTCTGACCAGAATTGCCCTTTGGCAGAGCGACTGTATAAGCCTTGCGGAATCCAGTTTTTGTAGCCGGCTTCTTCTGTGGCGGATGGAACTTTGTATTCTGAGCAAGTGGGCGAGGGGAAGACCTCGGTGCAGCTGAGGCCCGCGACTGAGAAGCACTCGCCTCAAGGGCCCTCTTACGGCTCTTAGAGGTAGAATAAATAGCATTATTGTTCTCCTGGGTCAAAGCATCACTGATAAAATCGTTGAAAGTAGTACACTTGCTAGTACCCATAGTCTTCATCAGCTTTGGGCCGAGGCCCCTTTTGAAGCTAGCAATCTTCTTGGCATCGGTATCCACAAACTCTGTGGCATACCTTGCCAGGTTGTTGAAAGACTGCAAGTATTCAGTCAAGCTTTTGTTTCCCTGCGACAGCCTCATGAATTCCGTATGCTTGATTGCCATAAGACCTGGAGGAATATAGTTTCCACGAAATGCGGCCTTGAACTGGTCCCAAGCAATCGGGACATTTGCAGGCAGTGTGGAACGATAGTGGCTCCACCAAATACCCGCTGGACCATGCAGCTGATGAGAAGCATACTCAGTTTTTAGCTCATCGGTCAGGCGAAGCAGACGAAACTTTTGTTCAATAGTATTCAACCACTCGTCGGCTTGCAGTGGTTCTTCCGCTTCCTTAAAGAGCGGGGGCTTTGTATCAAGAAAGTCCTTGAAATCACTGTACTGATTTGGTTCTGGGCCCTGGCGGCTGAAAGGATCAAGATGCCCAAGAGGGGGGGTGAATTGAGCTTTTCTAAAAAATAATTGCAAGAATTAAATCCTACAAGCCGGAATTCACCCCTAGTGCCTACTTGTGTTCCTAGAGAGTCTACCGATAAAAAGGTTTTGCACCCTAGTTTCCAATCCTAGTCTAGCATGGCAATTCTAGGAATGTAAATCAAGCAATGAAAGTAAATACGAGAAAGTAAATGCTTGAATGTAGAAAGGGCAAGGAACACGGCGATGTTTTTCCGAGGTATCGGAGAGTCGCCACTCCCCACTAGTCCTCGTTGGAGCACCCGCGCAAGGGTGTCGCTCCCCCTTGATCCGCGCAAGGATCAAGTGCTCTCTACGGGTTGATTCTTCAACACTCCGTCGCGGTGAATCACCCAAAACCGCTCACAACATGAGTTGGGTCATCCACAAGCTCCGTCGGATGATCACCAAACTCCCAATCACCACCAAGCCGTCTAGGTGATGGCGATCACCAAGAGTAACAAGCTAGAACTCTCACTTGACCACTACGAGCCCAAATGAGAAGGTGGATGCACACTTGCTACTCTCTAATCGCTAGTGAGGAACTCTCAAGCTTTGAATCTCAAATCTCTATCCTCACTAGTGCTCTTGCACTCTCTTGCACTCTAAGGGGTTTTCTTAGCTGATCAAATGAGCAAGAGACCTCTAAAAGAGGTGGAGGGGATGTATTTATACACCCCAGAGACAAAACGAACCGTTACTTTCTGACACGGGCTGACCGGACGCGCCGGTCGAACTGACCGGACGCGCCGGTCGCCTGCAACGGTCGAAAACCGATTTTCGAACGAGTGACCGGACGCGCCGGTCAGGGGTGACCGGACGCGTCCGATCGTGCAAGGAGCTTACTATGATCGCACCGGACGCGAGACCGCGTCCGATCGTTGATGACCGGACACGTCCGGTCGTCTCTGGACCTTACTGGACTGTGACCGGACGCGCCGATCACACCCAGGTCGCGTCCGATCGGGTGTTTCCTCAAAAGACACGTGTCAGCCTCTGACCACCGCGTCCGGTCCTCACGAGGACCACGTCCGGTCGTTAGAGGCAAACGCTGGTCGCGGTTAAGTACTGACCGGACGCGTCCGGTCATGCCGAAGACCGCGTCCGGTCAGTGGAAAACAGCCCGAAACTTTCTGAAACGCGTCGCAACTTGAACCAAGTTGCTTCCAACTGAACTTTGAGCTATTCTAGAGCTGCCTAGCGCCAAGTTTAACAAGTGTGCACCACACCTAAACATAGGACTCGCCTAGGTCAAGCTACCCGTTCATGCCCCCCTTTATAGTACGGCCAAAAGAGAAAAACGAAGATCCTAACGACTATTCCGAATGAATCTCAACACCTCGTCATCCGGAACTAACCGTCCTTAATCTTGACGTCACTCTTTTGAAAACCGAAACGATTTCCATCAAGGGACATGAATACCATGGTGCCCAAAGCAGTTATAACCTCCATGACCTAACTTACCAAAGTTTCTGCAAAACACACGTTAGTCATGGTAATAAAGCGTTGTCATCAATTGCCGAAACCAAACCTTGGGGCCTAGATGCTTTCAATCTCCCCCTTTTTGGTGATTGATGACAACACTAAGATATAAAAGATTAGAGTGAGGTTTTCGAGCATGCTTGGTTCACATAAGCAAAAAGCAATAAGCACAAAGGGTTAGGAATTGCTTATGTGCCCCAAGCCAAAAGAGTGTACTTCATAAGATAAGACAAAAAGCGTTAGTACACATAAAGATATAGCTCATAAGAAATCGGAGTAAGGCACGGAAGCACAACCTTAGAGCTATAACTAAAACGGTGACATTAAAACACTGTGACTAGATAACACATTAAGACTCAAAGTTTACCACACGACGATATGTCACACGAATGCAATTACTGAAAAGTAAACATGATGCATGAATGTAGCACACAAAGAACGAAAACCCTCTATCAAAACTCCCCCTGAAACTACTCTCTCTCCCCCTTTGGCATCAAGCGCCAAAAAACTAATCTAAGGATCTGACGGGGGGACAGACGGAGTCGTGTCGGGTGCCGAGGTGCGCGGAGTAATCACGAAGTGTAGCGTATCACCCTCGGAGTCTGAGCTATCTGGCTGACCCTCTGAAGAAGCACGTAGCTGTGAAGCGGTCTGGGTCTGAGCAGGAACAGGTACTGACGTGGTAGCAACAAGAGGATCCGTCTAAGTGACCTGAGCCTGTAGTGAGCCAAAAGCAGGGGGATCTGTCGAGGCAACTGAAGAAGGGATAGTCTCTGTAGTCCCGGTCCCTGTCACTAGAGGAATAGCTGCCTCTGAAGCTGACAACCGTGAAGAAGTGTGAAATGTAGTAGTGTGCGAGGGTGTCGGCTGACCAGTCAACTCACTGTAAGTAGCACTGAAATCACCAATAGGTGTGCCTGTCAGGAGATGAGGGCGAGGCTGGTCTGAAGTGTAAACCCCGTGTGAATAGGCGTGAAGCTCGGGGACTGGAATGACTGAGGAACCTGCTGCTGTGGAGATGTGAACTGGAAGCTCGGCTGTCCCTGACTCGATGGATCACTGGACTGAAAGGCATGAGTCATGACAGAAGCAGGCGGAGGAACTCCGACGGTGACAAGGTGGCGCAGGAGATCCAAGTACTGCTGCTGACTCTGTCGCTGCAACTCAACTTGCTGCCTCTGGATCTCAAGCTACTGACGCTGAAACTCGTCCTGACGAGCCTGTATCTGTGCAAGTGCTGCAGCTGTATCCTGAGCCTGTCGCTGTATCTGCTGCTGCTGCTGCTGCTCCTGTGCCTGGGTCAACCTCTCAAGTATAGCCACCATGGCTGGGTCTGAGCGGGAAGCTGAACCAGAGCCACCGGCCTCGTGGTCGTGAGACCGAGGAGACCGGTACCTGGGGATGGGCTGGTAGTCCTCATCGGTGCTGTCAGAAGTCACATCCTCAGGTATATCAGCAGTCTGAGCGTCAAGGTCCGCAAGCTCTGCCTCAGCAAGCTCGTCCACAGTAGCGTCCTGCTCTGCTGCTGTCTCAGGAACCTCTGGGCGCTCACGCTGTCCTAGCACTGGGGCCTGATCTCTAGTAACCGAGGCCCAAAGCTAACGGATATCGTACTCAGGGAAAGCAGTGGTAGTGTCTGATATCTCCGCCCTGATCTCTGGTGGCATCTGAATAGAAGATCTAATAATAAAGCAGATCCAGTGTGCATAGGGCAGCTGACGATTACCCTTGAAGCCCTCAGCAATGGTGTCCTCCATCTCACTAAGTATAAGATCCCAAATATCAAACTGTGTCTGTGAGAGGAGGTGGTGAACAACCCATAGCTGCATACGTGTCAGTCCCTCTCTGTAGCCAAGTCTGGGAAGAAGAGAGCGTCTGATAATAGCATCCAAAACTCTGGCAAGTGGTGTCAGGCTGGCAGGCGTACGACGAGACCCTTCGCCAAAAGGCTCACGAAAACAGGGTCGGACCAGGTCTGTAGGTGGCACTGCTCCGCCGTGAGGGCGTCTGGGTGGAGGAGTCTGACCATAACACAACTGATGGATCCTCGTGTCAGAAGCTGGGAGTCTGAGGATCTCTCGCGCTCTGGAGCTGTAAAGTCTGTGATCGCGGCCTCGGAATGCAAAGTGAATAAACTCATAGGCAGGATCAATCCAAAGTGAAGCATAAAACTCTCTGACCCATGTGCCGCAGTATGCACCTGTCCGTCCAAGAAGATCTGACAAGCCAGGCAGATAGGACAGGTGCGGACGAAGCTGCTCTCCCACAACCTCAACCAGTGACTCAAGCCGACAGACTCTCTGAGGTCGAAAAGCTATACCACTGTCAACTAGAGCCCTGTAGAAATCCTCCTGAAGTGGGGTATAGAAACCCTCTGAAGCTCTGTGATCCCTCACTGGTGGAAACCATCGGCTGACCTCCACGAACCTCAACCCCTGCACCTGACGTGCTATAGCACCCCTCAGGTCAAAGCGCTCGACCGGGGGTGAACCTCTAGCTCTGGGAGGAGGACGTGCTCCACGACGTGGGAGCTCTGGCCTAGGAGTCACCTGAGTACGTGCGCGTGTGGAGCGACGACGTGGTGGAGACTGAGCTGGCTGCTCCTCTGTACCCTCTGTAGCCTCTGGAGCCTCTGTAGCCTCTGTAGGTGGATCAACTGACATACTCTCTGGAGCTCCAGTATCCTCTGTACCCTCAGTGGTCTCTGTACCGAGCTGTCGACCTTCAAGATGAAAGCGACGCTCGCCTATGCGTATGCCACTGCTCCTGCCACCTCTCTCTGCCTGCTCTGCTGCATCTGCCATGGCCTGAGCAATCTCTGCCTCTGTAAGCGTCTTCTTCTTCTTTCTGGCCATTATCTTGATGCGCTTTCCACGCGCAATCTTAGACCGACGAGGAGGACTGTCGTCCCCGTCACTAGGAGCACCACCGGCGTTCTTGCAATGCACCATGCTGACAAACTGACTGAGAACCTCTGAAGATGGTGAACTGTCACTTGAGAGGCTTGGCCTCAATCCGTATCCGCAGGCTTGGCCTCAGATTCAGCAAACAGATCTGACCCTGACACACCGACTGACTCGCTGCACCGACGGAATAGAAAGATATACTATAAGCACATATATAACTAAAAGGTGCGAAACCCTAGAGATAGCAAGCAAATGAGATACGAAGTGAATCGAGACGCGAAGCTACCTCGGATCGACGAGACGACGGTGACAAGATGAGATGACCTAGGTCGCGAGATTCCCCGAAATCGACGAACGAGCTCTGAAAGGACCGAGTCGAGATAATCAACGGATGAAAACGGTCAAGGTAAGCCCTAACAACGAAATTGACAAGACTTGAACGAAAAACGAACGAGTTGTCACCTTGAGCGAGGGTTAGGGTAAACCCTAGGCTAGGGTTTGGGCAAAACCCTAGGGAAGAGCACGGCCGAAGGTGAGGTGCTTGGGCTGGCACGGGGAAGCTGCGGCTGCTGCTGGTGAGATGGACGGCCGTGGAGGACGGCAAGCCGGCGGCGGGAAGAGGCGGCGGTGGCGCGTGGCTCGGGATTGCGCGGGCGCGGCTGCGAGCACGGATGGCAGGCGGCAGGGAGCGCGCGCGCGGGCAGGAAGCGAGGAGGCGCGCGGCTGGGCGCGAGCGAGGTCGCCGGCGGCGAGCAGGACGGCAAGGGGTTGCCGGCGGTGAGGATGACGGCGAGGAACGCGACGAGCTCGGCGAGTCGGCGACTAAGGCAAGGCGGCGGCGGAAATCGCGTACGGGTAAAAGAAACCGACCGAGGACGAACGGTTTTATGAGGAGGTTGGATCCGCTCGACGCGCGATGACCGGACGCGGTGGTCGTTATGACCGGACGCGGTGGTGCAGCGTCCGATCACACTCCAGTAAGCACCTGGAGTGACCGGACGCGTCCGGTGAGGACTGACCGGACGCGATCAGAGTCCGGTCGATGGGAGCTCGGGAATTCATCGCGGATGACCGGACGCGGTGGTGGTAACCGGGACCGGACGCGATGGTCAACACAGGCGCGTCCGGCGCAGCGTCCGGTCACTAGGTCTGGAGTTGGTCTTCTGGATGACCGGACGCGCTGGTGGACGCCGGGACCGGACGCGGTGGTGAAGCATCACTGCGTCCGGTGCAGCGTCCGGTCCAGCGTCCGGTCGCTGTTCTTCGCCCTTCTTCGTTCCGAACTTCGACGCGACTTCTCCCAATCAAGTTCCAATTCAAAGAGACACAAATAAACACCAATTGGAACCTGATATGAGTGACCTCACTCAAACCCTCAAATTTTTCTAAATAGTTTGCCTTAGGCTAGTATTATTTTTAGGAAAATAGGCAATAAACACCCGAGGAGCAACATATGGCCATGCAATAGAGTTTTTAAACCTTTAGGAGCGTCAAAATGCTCTCTCTATCCATGGACGAACACAGAGGTTGCTCAAAACTAAACCGAAAAGAAACGACAAACAAGCAACCATGCATATGCAATGCAATACAAGAAAGTAAAGCTAGGTTGCTTGTCAAGTTTGATCCACGGTTAGGCTTCTTCACTCCTCCAAAGAAGGGTTATCGTAACCGTGTTAGCCAAGCCCTAAATGCATTGTGATAAAATAAACATGGCATATAAAACAATGCAATGCAAGGGACAACACACGCTCATTTTTTAAAGTTGCTTGAATCAAGCACATTAAGTTCACTTCTTAGCCTACAAAAGGTTGCCTCATCCAAAGGTTTAGTGAAGATATCCGCTAATTGATTTTCACTTCTTACACCTTCTAGTGATATGTCATTTTTAGCAACGTGATCTCTTAGAAAGTGATGGCGGATATCAATGTGCTTGGTGCGAGAGTGTTGTACCGGATTGTTAGCAATTTTAACGGCACTTTCATTATCACATAAAAGTGGCACCTTTTTAAGAACAACTCCATAGTCTAGGAGGGTTTGTTTCATATATAAGATTTGTGCGCAACAAGCCCCCACGGCAATGTATTCCGCCTCGGCGGTGGACAAAGCCACACTATTTTGCTTTTTAGATGACCAAGATACTAAAGATCTCCCAAGCAAATGGCACCCTCCGGATGTGCTTTTTCTATCAATTTTGCAACCGGCATAATCCGAGTCGGAATAGCCAACTAGTTGGAATCTAGCTCCTTTGGGATACCAAAGACCAATGCTTGGGGTGTGCTTAAGATATCTTAGGATTCTTTTTACGGCACTTAAGTGAGGTTCTTTAGGGCATGCTTGAAAGCGAGCACACATACACACACTGAACATGATATCGGGCCTAGATGCGGTAAGGTACAACAAGCTACCAATCATACAACGGTAGAGAGTTTGATCAACCGGTTTACCTCCCTCATCTAGGTCGAGATGTCCATTTGATGGCATTGGGGTCTTGATTGGCTTGCATTCTTCCATCTTGAATCTTTTGAGAAGATCCTTGGTATACTTTTCTTGAGAGATGAAAATCCCTTCTCTCATTTGCTTGACTTGAAAACCAAGGAAGAATGTGAGCTCACCAATCATTGACATCTCGAACTCCTTCGACATCAATTCACCAAATTCTTTGCAATAATCTTCATTTGTTGATCCGAAGATGATATCATCAACATACACTTGACAAATGAAGATCTCCCCATTAAGCTTCTTGGTGAATAGTGTGGTGTCGACCTTCCCAATGATGAAGCCCTTCTCAATGAGGAAGTCCCGGAGGCGCTCATACCACGCTCTAGGGGCTTGCTTGAGCCCATATAGTGCCTTGGACAACCTATAAACATGATTAGGATATCTAGGGTCTTCAAACCCGGGAGGTTGATTAACATAGACTAGTTCATTTATAAAGCCATTTAAGAATGCACTTTTCACATCCATTTGATATAGTTTCATATCATGATGTGATGCATATGCAAGGAGGATACGAATGGCTTCAAGTCTTGCAACGGGTGCAAAGGTCTCTCCAAAATCAAGACCTTCAACTTGAGAGAACCCCTTTGCAACTAGTCTTGCCTTGTTCCTCACCACTATGCCTTGGTCATCTTGCTTGTTTCGGAACACCCACTTGGTTCCAATGACTCTTGCACCTTTAGGATGCTCTTCAAGTGTCCACACTTGATTGCGGGTGAAGTTGTTCAATTCTTCATGCATGGCATTCACCCAATCCGGATCTTGAAGAGCTTCTTCTACATTCTTAGGTTCAACACAAGAGACAAAAGAGTGATATTCAACAAAAGAAGCTAGCTTTTGAGATCGAGTCATTACTCCCTTTGTAGGACTCCCTATGATGAGTTCTTGTGGATGTGCTTGAAGTAGAGGTAAATTTCTTCTATCAACCACTTGAGGAGGTGGATGGGGAGCATCAACATCTTTAGCTTGTGCCTCGGCTTGTTCATGAGAGATATAAGTATCTTCATTTTCAACTCTCTCATTCTTGTCATCATCTTGGGGCACACGTGATGAAGATGGTGGATCAACAATTTGTACATCGTCATCATCATCTTTTGGCTTGATGTCTCCCACCGGCATGTTCTTCATGGCCTCCCTCAAGGGTTCATCACCTACATCATCACAATTCTCAATTGCTCCTTGGGAGCCGTTAGATTCATCAAATTCCACATCATATGTTTCTTCAACCAAACCGATGGCATGGTTAAATACTCTATATGCTTTGGACTTTGATGAGTAACCAACAAGAAAACCAATATCACAACGTCTTTGAAACTTCCCTAGGTGTTGACGCTTCTTGTAGATGTAGCATTTGCAACCAAACACCCGGAAGAAAGAGACGTCCGGCTTCTTCCCATTAAGCAACTCATAGGGGGTCTTGCCAAGAAACTTTTGTAGGAAGAGGCGATTTGAAGCATAGCATGCGGTGTTAATTGCCTCGGCCCACAACTTCTCCGGAGTGTTGTACCCAAACTTGAGAGGGGCCCTTGACTTTCTCAACTAGTGACTTGGCAACCCATATTTTCTTTGGCCTATTCTTGTTTGGGGGACCCAAAAACATGACTTTCATCTTTCCATTAGAATCTTTTCTTAGCATGTAATGAGCATTGAATGCAAAGGGTCTAGCATGCTTGGGCAAGGGTTGTGGTGGTGGAGTTTTGCATTCATGAGCAAAGTGACCTTCTTGACCACACTCAACACATCTCTTTGGCTTGGGCTTTGACTTGCTTTGTTGTTGTTGAGCTTTTGCCTTCTTCTCTTGATTTGCCAAGTACCCAATTCCACTTCTATCCATCTTCATTACGGTGTTCATGAGGAGCTCACTTTGCAAATATTGACCTCTTGTGAACTTGCTTAGGCCGGTCTTAAGATGCTCTTTCTCTTGCTTGAGCTTCTTGTTTTCTTCTATGAGTGACTCATTTGTAGGTTGCTTCTCAAGAGCCATCAAATCTTTAAGCTTCTTGTTCTCATTTGCAAGCTTCTCATTCTCACACTTGATCTTGGCATAATCATCATAGTTGCTTGACTCAACCACACTCTTGCCTTTGCTACTAGAACCTTGCTCAATGCTTTCAATAATCAAGTCATCACATGATGTAGCTATATCACACTTAATAACATTGTTAGTAGCATCATGTGTCTCAAGAGCAAGTTCATTAGCAACCACAAGACTATCATAGTCAATTTTTAATGTGGTGTATTTGTCCTTTAGAGAATTATGTCTAGTGATGAGCTCATCATGTTTCTTCTCAAGTTTATCATGTTGATCTTTAAGCTCTTTATTTGAGGTTTTGAGCTCCTTGAGAGTGGAAGACATAACTTTATTTTGATCTCTAAGCTCACCACTAGTCTTTTGAGCATTTTCAAGCTTAGATGAGAGTGATTCATTTTCATTTTGAAGATCATCATTTTCATTCCTTGTCCTTCTTATGATTTTAGTATATTTGTTCAACAATTTTACAAGTTCATCATAAGAGGGTGCATCATATTCATCATCACTATCACTATCACTATCATCATCATCATCACTATCATGATTTTGTACCTTTCGTTCACCCTTGGCCATAAGGCATAGGTGAGTAGTGGACGATGATGGTGAGGGTGGCGGTGAAGGTGGTGATGAAAATGTCGATGAAGATGATGGCCCCATCACAAATGCGGCAACCTTCTCTTTCTCATTATCGCTCTCATCTTCGGAGGACTCACAAGATGATTCAATGTCGGTGAGCCAATCACCAACAATGTATGCCTTTCCTCCCTTCTTCTTCTTGTGGAACTCCTTCTTCTTGCCATCTTTCTTCTTGTATGGCTTGTTTTTCTTCTTCTCTTCTTCTTCATCACTTGAATCATTTTTCTTGCCCTTGTTTTTTGGTGGTCTAGGGCATTGATGAGCTTGGTGGCCAAGTTCACCACAATTGTAGCAATCCATCTCCGAGATTGGCTTTCTCTTGCTACTTGTGAAGAATTTCTTCTTCTTGCCATCGAACTTGATGCCACTCTTGTTGAGCTTCTTTAGCATCTTGGTGGTCTTTCTCACCATGAGTGCAAGTGATTCATCATCAACTTCACTTTCACTTGAGCTTTCTTGCACCATCATGGCTTGGCCCTTCTTCTTCTTCTTGTCATGACTAGCTTTGAAGGCCAAGTCTTTCTTCTTGGAAGATGATGAGCCCTCTTCCGGAGTGATGTGCATGTACATCTCATGAGCATTAATCTTCCCCAATACTTGTGTCGGTGTTGCGGTGGAAAGATCACTTTGGTGAAGTATGGTGACAATGTGACCATACTTCTCAACGGGAAGAACACTCAAGATCTTCCTTGCAACATCCGATTGGCTCATTTGAGTGAGCCCAAGAGCATTGAGGTCCTCTACAAGAACATTTAAGCGAGTGTACATGTCATTAGCACTTTCTTTGGGAAGCATCTCAAAAGAATTAATTTTCTTTAAAGCAATGTGATAGCGTTCCTCACGCTCACTCTTAGTTCCCTCATGGAGAGCACAGAGATTTTCCCACAAATCATGAGCGTTCTTTGCATTACGCACACGATTGAAGATATCTTTGCCTAAGCCCCGGTAGAGTGCATTTTTGGCCTTTGCATTCCACCGGTCGTACTTCTCCTCGTCACCAATGGGGTTTGTGGGATCCTTGATAGCGGGAAGCCCTTGGGTTGTGGCTCTAAGACACCCAACATCTATGGCTTCGAGATACGCCTCCATGCGGATTTTCCAATATGAAAAATCATCCCCCTCAAAGGTGGGAGGTGGTCCTTCCCCGTTAGACATCTTGCTCTAGGCGGTAAAGCCTAAATTAGGAGTAACTCAGCTCCGATACCAATTGAAAGGATCAAGATGCCCAAGAGGGGGGGTGAATTGGGCTTTTCTAAAAAATAATTGCAAGAATTAAATCCTACAAGCCGGAATTCACCCCTAGTGCCTACTTGTGTTCCTAGAGAGTCTACCGATAAAAAGGTTTTGCACCCTAGTTTCCAATCCTAGTCTAGCATGGCAATTCTAGGAATGTAAATCAAGCAATGAAAGTAAATACGAGAAAGTAAATGCTTGAATGTAGAAAGGGCAAGGAACACGGCGATGTTTTTCCGAGGTATCGGAGAGTCGCCACTCCCCACTAGTCCTCGTTGGAGCACCCGCGCAAGGGTGTCGCTCCCCCTTGATCCGCGCAAGGATCAAGTGCTCTCTACGGGTTGATTCTTCGACACTCCATCGCGGTGAATCACCCAAAACCGCTCACAACATGAGTTGGGTCATCCACAAGCTCCGTCGGATGATCACCAAACTCCCAATCACCACCAAGCCGTCTAGGTGATGGCGATCACCAAGAGTAACAAGCTAGAACTCTCACTTGACCACTACGAGCCCAAATGAGAAGGTGGATGCACACTTGCTACTCTCTAATCGCTAGTGAGGAACTCTCAAGCTTTGAATCTCAAATCTCTATCCTCACTAGTGCTCTTGCACTCTCTTGCACTCTAAGGGGTTTTCTTAGCTGATCAAATGAGCAAGAGACCTCTAAAAGAGGTGGAGGGGATGTATTTATACACCCCAGAGACAAAACGAACCGTTACTTTCTGACACGGGCTGACCGGACACGCCGGTCGAACTGACCGGACGCGCCGGTCGCCTGCAACGGTCGAAAACCGATTTTCGAACGAGTGACCGGACGCGCCGGTCAGGGGTGACCGGACGCGTCCGATCGTGCAAGGAGCTTACTGTGATCGCACCGGACGCGAGACCGCGTCCGATCGTTGATGACCGGACGCGTCCGGTCGTCTCTGGACCTTACTGGACTGTGACCGGACGCGCCGATCACACCCAGGTCGCGTCCGATCGGGTGTTTCCTCAAAAGACACGTGTCAGCCTCTGACCACCGCGTCCGGTCCTCGCGAGGACCGCGTCCGGTCGTCAGAGGCAAACGCTGGTCGCGGTTAAGTACTGACCGGACGCGTCCGGTCATGCCGAAGACCGCGTCCGGTCAGTGGAAAACAGCCCGAAACTTTCCGAAACGCGTCGCAACTTGAACCAAGTTGCTTCCAACTGAACTTTGAGCTATTCTAGAGCTGCCTAGCGCCAAGTTTAACAAGTGTGCACCACACCTAAACATAGGACTCGCCTAGGTCAAGCTACCCGTTCATGCCCCCCTTTATAGTACGGCCAAAAGAGAAAAACGAAGATCCTAACGACTATTCCGAATGAATCTCAACACCTCGTCATCCGGAACTAACCGTCCTTAATCTTGACGTCACTCTTTTGAAAACCGAAACGATTTCCATCAAGGGACATGAATACCATGGTGCCCAAAGCAGTTATAACCTCCATGACCTAACTTACCAAAGTTTCTGCAAAACACACGTTAGTCATGGTAATAAAGCGTTGTCATCAATTGCCGAAACCAAACCTTGGGGCCTAGATGCTTTCAGCGGCCATGACGAGCCTCCCGATTGGCAAGTTGGCGCATAGCGTCAGCCAACATGCGCTGCCCTTCTACCACGGTCTGCATCAGCTCAGCCGGGGTAGGTGGTGGCAGAGGGGGTGGCTGTTCCTCCTCCTCATTGCCACGACCCCGACGGAGATTGTACGACATCTGCAAAATGCATAGCCAATGAGCACTGACGATGTGGGAAATTTGTAGATGAATCATTGCAAATATGTCAAACTGACTTTATGAAATGGACTTCTCAAATACCCAAGGCACAATAATTCATCACAACCGCACAATCCATTCAAGCGCATCAATTGACGCAATCGCACGAGGGAATCCCACAAGATGCTCTTCGATAAAGGCTCATTCACAAGAAGCACAACAGTTACTGAACCGTTTACGTTACTGTCTACGTGATTTTTGACCTTTCGCACGATACTTGGATTCGATCTCAAAATTTTTTGTTGACTGTGGAAGGCTACTTCAAACTGACCACAAAGAGACTTCTCAATGGAGAGTTCCATGGTGGATCATGACTAGCCACCTCGATACCAGCGCGTGCCAAGCAGCACAGCCTTATGTCGCGCGCCATAGGAGGCCCTCGGTTTCGTCGCGGCACCGAAGGGTGCTAATCGTGACACCATCATCGAACGCAACATAATAAGACATCAGGTTGTGATCGAAATTAACAGGTTCAAACTAACATTCAGGAAACATACGGTTCAACCTTACATCCCAAAGTCAAGTTATTACAAGGCCTCACTCCTACATAGGGAGGCACAAAAGACGATCCTAACATCATAGGTACATGATGACTACTCTAAGCATCATCCTCAGTGTCGGTGTCAAGGATCTCCCCGCCGTCCTCATCACTAACAGGCTCTAACTCCTCGTCTTCTTCTTCTTCTTCTGGCTCTTCCTCTGGGGCTTCTGCAGGTGGGTCATCCTGTGGTCCATTAACCTCCACTTCATCATCATCCTCAGCCATGAAGATTCCCGAACCCATGTCCTCATCTACGTTGTGGTTTCTAGGTAGCAGAGGATTAAGCTGGTTGTTCAGGCGATGCACTTCTTCATGAAGGTTGTCATTGTACTCTTCAGCATTCTCCAACTGTTGCTCGAGCTCAAACTGACGAGCCCTCAGAACGTTCTCCTCGTGCCAGGCTTCATCCCTCTGGTCCATAACACGGACCAGCATGCGTTGACAGTTGCGATTTGCCACTGTCAACCTCTGGACTGCAAGCATTTCCTGATCCCGGTCACGGATCACTTGCTCCAGTTGCTGCCGCGCTGCATCCCTAGCAGCAGTCACCTCGGCCAGCTCAGCCCGCAACCTTTCCACCTCAGTGGGCTTAGGACGAGGCTCACGTGGAGCTAGCTGGTGGCGAGGGGCCCTTCCTCCGGTCGACTTACGGGCTGTCATCCTAGTACGTGCCATCTGTATCAACAAGATATGACTTAAAGTGAGGATTATTTAGGGGATACGAAATTTAATTTAGTCGGGACTATTGAAATTTTTAAGGAGGGAGTAAATGACATGTATGATATAATTAAACATGATGCATGCACGTTCCGTACGTCCTCTCGCCTTAGTAGAAAACTAAAGTTCTATCGCTAAGCGGTGGCATACATACGTTCTCTCATATAAGCGAAACTATCGGTCTACTCGTTACGCTGTTAGTGTACCTGCAGAAAATCTCATTGCAGCCCACAATTCCCAATATAACATACCAGAAAGCAGTAAACTAAATACTTTCCATATACACATCCCCTGATGTATATATTTCAGTATCAAGCTACCCGATTTATAGATGCCCACAATTAAGTGCTTTACATAGTTACATGGTTTGAACATGTAATTATGCAAGTCACCAAAACTACTCTCCCCTAGACCGCCGGTTGGACGATCATGCTCTCACAACTCACACTTACCAGAGCGTCGAGGTAATTGATCCATACATTACCACCCAAGTGGATGGCATCCATACAATATCACGCCGTATGGACGACGAAACAAAAACAAACAAGGCCCCCAAATTAGTCTTTATAATAAGCCACCTAAGAGTCCTTATTTGGGCTAAGGGATGTGATCACTGGCATACCTATAAAAATAATTTTTAGAGTTTAACCCTTTTCATAAATAAATACTTTTGTTTTTAATTACTCGTAAGATGTGTTTAATGTTGAATTATGCTCCGATACCAGCTGTAACAGAACCGACCAAATTATAAGAGCACAAGTACGAAAACAAGCACCGAAGCACTCAAATTTTTAAACTTGAGCCCATATAATCCCGGTAGTCAATCGAAATCATGAAGGATTTCAAACCAAACTGCTTCCAACCAGGATCGCATCATTCAACATACACATCGTACGTTACATTTCACCCGTAGTTCCGAAATAAGTTTACACCACGGAGTAGCAAATATTACAAACCAAGTTTGGAAAGTAGCGGAAGCATCACACACACACTAGTTGATTAATTACTGCCAGTCTTGATGATCAACAACCCGCAAAAGCATGAGGAAAGTACATAAAGACGATCACGCCCTAGTGATCTAGTCATCATCACCCGCAGGGTGGAGACACGTCTTGCAGAAGCCTTGATAAAGCATGTCATCTGCAACAGGAGGGAATAAACCCTGAGTACTGGAATGTACTCAGCTAGACTTACCCGTCAAAAACCAGAAATAAAGTGACACCAAGGATTATGCAAGGCTTACACAAGAGGCTAGCTGACACCACATTTTGCATAAAGGCATAAGTAGTTGAAACTCTTATAACCTGTACTAGCAGTTATTTTTAGCATTTACCTGTCATCTATCTTAGCACCTGTACTGAACATGCACTTGATTATCAGCAAACAATTATTCATATTATTTCCATAGCAGGTATAAATTGTGGCAACATTGTATCATTCACTTAACCATCTGTTCAATTAATGAGATCTACGTTGCCGCTGCTCAAGTCAAGTGCTCACTAACCGGGAGCGACGGCAATTCGAATCGAATTCCTATCCAGCTGGAGGGGTATTTCTAACACTCACCGTGCAGACTCCTGCCAGGGTCGCACAGGCCACCTTTTCATATGATTCAGGAATCGCGGGTCCGAATGATGTCGCAACCCCAAGGGCGACACTCTGCCAGGTGATAGGGACTCTAACCCCCCCTTGGTCTCACGCCAATGTCCCCAAGCACATCATTTCTCTCCTCCAAGAAGCAACCTACCATTCGATTCCCGGCCTGAATCACATTACTCGGCTTCGCGGTCGGAACGACTTATCCGGCCAACTAAGTGTTAGACTGCGTTCAACATGACTCAAGGACGTACAGCGAATCGGTCCTTAAACGACTCAGACGGGCATGGCTCCACACCCAAGACGTGAAGTGTCTTGCAGCTGTACCATCGAACTCCCGCCCGGTCTCAATTTCATTTTAAAGCATGGTTCCATCACGATAGCCATAAGCCACTCGCGACCCAATCCTATATCTCGCGGATGACCGGAAATCACCCGACTTCTACCGTACTAAGCAGGGCTAAGCATTGACACGTGCCTAAACCTAATATAGGATTTAAGTACAATATCTGGACAAGGACAGGTATCATGCAACAATTATTTTCATACAACTCCTACTACTTAATGCAATAAACAATTAAAAGTACGCAATATATATATTTATAAACGATGGGTTCAGCATGCACCGGGGCTTGCCTTTGAGAAAGGTTGCAGGTCTGTGGTCAGGACACTCGGGTAGATCTTCTGCAGGAGCTTCCCCGACGTGTGGTTCTTCTGCTGACTCCTCCGGTTGATTCTGGATCTCTTCCGGTATCACTTGTTCGAATTCTAGGAGTGTTACCCCCTCCGGAACACCTATTGCATGAGTGCATAATAAATCTCATGAATGCATAGTGAAAGATGCAGTATGCTCGGAATGAAATGCATTACAACAATTTTAAAGCTCTATTCAAATCACTTCAAAAGAGTAGGTGCAAATTTCCTCTCCGGTAGAGAAGTACTCACCTAACCTACTCAACCTAAGATAAAGCTGCTCTTCTTCAGTTAAGGCTCTAACACCTAACAATTACAAGAGTAGCATTACTTAGGATACCACACCACATCAAATCAGCAAAATACCATAGTAAAACATTCTGGACAGCAGCTAATTGTTTTTATCATAACTAGAGATTTCCAAATCCAAAAGATATGATCTAAGATAATCTGGAAAGCCTAAGAAATGCACTACAATTCATTTTCAGACCTCAACCCCAAACTCCTAAGTTTTCCATGTCAAATTTCATAAGTTCCAGAATCTGTTCTCTCTAAACAGAGAGTAGCAGATTCTGAACTGCCACTTCAAACAACAATAACTCTCAAACTACTAAGCCAAATGCTCCCAAATTTTGACACAAGCTAGTTTATCAAGTTTACTACAACTTTGGTATTTACAAGTTTTCCAGCAACCATTTTTATCAAAAGTCAAACTTAGAAATACTACCAGCTGTCCAAAAAACCTAAAATTACAAGGATTAATTATTTATTGATGTGGCCAAAGTCCCCTAAGACCAAACTAATGTTACCAAAAGTTCACATGGATTACAAAAATACCAGAAAATAGGGTGTGACCACATAGAACACTTATTTATGCTCATTTCTTAATTAACTTACTTAATTAAGTGAAATTTTAAACATATATGTAAACTGCTCCTAAAATTCTACAAAAATTACAGGGGGCTCTATGACCCAAAAAGAGACTACTGTAAAAATTTGAACCAATTTTATTCACAGGAACTCCCTATACAAAATTCCCAAGTCCAAAAGGCTGATTTTTGTATAATTAATACATCATATTGAAAAGTATCAAACAACAGATTTCATATTTTTCTTAGACACTCTAGGTTACCAAGACATTCTCCAAAAAGTTTCAAGAACATTGCACATGTAGAAAAAATTACTAAAATTCATTCAATTATTTCCTAGAATAATATGATAGCCTTATAACTTGAAAATTACTTAAGCACTGATGCCCAAATTTTTACCAGAGCTAGGGCAAGTATAAAGTAACCTACCCACCAAATTTCATGATTTTTGGGACACTACAGCTCAAGTTATAAATTTAACAAATTTGCATGCATTTCAAAACACATTCAAAGGATCTATTAAATTCTTACAGAATTTAAACATCACATACCAGATTTATATTTTTCTAAAATACTACACATCATGTAGATCATAACAAAATTTATCTCATGATTTTTGAGCAAGTACAACCCTAGATCTACATTTTTCAAACTACCACAAAAATCTGTGACAAATAATTAAATGAAATAATTTTCAATGCTCAAGCTCGTCGGAGGGGAGCTCGCTCGGGAAACCAAGCACACCCTCGCGTTCTCCGTCACACGGTGCGTCGATTCGTGCCAGCGGGAGGGGTTGGGTTGGAGAGGAAGGGGCTCGCCACCGCGAGCGGAGGCCGGTGAGGGTCGGGTGGCGGTACACCGCCGCCGGTGAGGGTGCACGGTCCCGGCTAAGCTTGGTACGAGCTTCACTGCAGCTAGGCGGAGCTATTGAGGTAGGAAGGGAGGATGGAGAGAGGCCCGAGCTACCCCGGCCACGGTGAGCCTCCATGGCGGAGCTCCGGTGACCTCTCAGAAACGGCGGAGGTAGCAATGTGGCTCACCTTGAGTTCAATCAAGGCCGTCGGTGGGTCGAGGAGATGGAGGGCGGTGAGGCGGAAGAACTGGCGTGATTTGGTGGCCGATGATGCAGTGGAACACACGCGCGAGCTCGCCGGAGGTGGAGCGGCAATGGCGGCTCGGTTCAGGCGTTTTGAAACCGGAAGAGGGAGGCGGAGGGAATGGAGGCAGCCTTGACGCGTCGTGGCGGTCTTGAAGGCGTCGCGGTCTGACCGGTGGGGCCAGGGCCGGCGTACGGGCGCCACCGCGCCTCCACGCGTCGGCGAGGCCCTGTGGCCGGTCGGCCACTGCTCCCTCTGACGAACTGAAACGCGATGAACGGTGCCCTCGATAGTGACTGACAGAGCGACTTTGGAGGTGATTAACTTCTAAACCAGCTCGTTTCAGTGGAACCTCCCATTAACAAAGTTGTAGACCTATGTGAGCACTACAAGTTTGTAAAAAGCATCACGAGCTGATTCGGTTTCGTTGGTGAGATACAGTGACATCAAGTGGTGCTCGGTGAAACTGAAATGTGATTTCAGTGGTTAAAACCGACTGAAACCCCAACTTCTTGACACTATAACTCATAAACTATGGGGAACCAGACTTGGGTGATGTTGGCAATGTTGTAGAGCTACATGAGGACTACAAGTTTGTCAATATGAGTGAAAGCTGGTTTGGCTTGGTTTGCAAACTACAAGCTTCTAAAGTAGGCCTCAGCAAAACTGGAGGGTCAATTCGAGGACTTAGAAAAATCTAAGTGTTGAGGCAGCCCCTCTAGCTGACTTGTGGGGCACTTTTGAGCATGTTCTGATCAATTTCATGAGATGGTCATATTGAGACTTTTGTTCCCCATAAAATTCTTTACAACTTTGCTTAAGGGTGCTCTTCCATGCAAGGTCTCTAAGTTAGACTTTTTAATTGGTCAAATTAGAACATTCTAGGGTCAAATGGTGGTCAACCATCTCTTGGAGGGCATTTTTGCAATTTTGATCAACATGAACCTTGCTCCAAGAGTTACCCTAAGTATAACTAAGGTGTTATGGAACATAATTGGCTAGTCTACCTTTTTGTTACACCAACTATCAAGCATTCCAAGATATAAGCCAAACAAAACTCCTAGAACAATCACATGTGTTGCCTCACATAAAATATCAAACATGAGTGATGCATGCTTATGTTTATGCAAATGCAATGCAATTATGGACTAAACACTTGAGGTGTTACACCTTGTTTAGTGTTTGGGGAATAATTTTTCATTACTTGGCTAACCCTAGAAGGGTAGCTATATAGTTTCCATACATGGGCCACATGGGCCTTAGCCTCATGGGCCTAACATATACTCTAACACCCCCCCGTAGTCTGAACTACCGATGCAGCGGAGTTCAAGGCTGAACAAGAAAGAACTCACACAACCCCTCCACAGACGCAACTAGCCACCGGTGATGTTGAGGCTGGAGCGAAACTCGGCGAAGGTCGAGGACGGGAGGCCTTTGGTGAAGATGTCCGTGAACTGGGAGGTCGTCGGAACATGAAGGACCCGCACCTCGCCCATGGCCACCCGATCACGGACAAAATGGAGGTCGATCTCCACATGCTTCGTCCGCTGATGCTGGATGGGGTTGGTGGAGAGGTAGACCGCACAGACGTTGTCGCAGTAGATCAGTGTGCTCCGGGAGGGAGGAGTGTGCAACTCCGCAAGCAGCTGCCGGAGCCAGGCGGCCTCCGCCACGCCATTGGCAACGGCGTGGTACTCCGCCTCGGCGCTGGACCGGGAGACCACCGGCTGGCGCTTGGACGACCAAGACACCAGGTTGCCGCCTAGGAAGACGGCGTAGCCGGAGGTGGAGCGATGAGTATCTGGGCACCCGGCCCAGTCAGCGTCGGTGTAGACGACGAGGTCGGTGGAGGAGTCCCGGTGGAGGAGGAGGCCGTAGTTGAGCGTGCCCCGGAGGTAGCGGAGGAGGCGCTTGAGAGCCGTGAGGTGAGGCTCCCGGGGGTCATGCATATGGAGGCAGACCTACTGAACTGCATAGGTGATGTCCGGCCTGGTGAAGGTGAGGTACTGAAGGGCCCCGGCGAGACTCCTGTACGTAGTGGGATCGGGCACCGGTGGTCCCTCAGCCTCAGACAGCTTGCCCTGAGTGTCGACCGGAGTGGAGCAAGGGTTGCAGTCAGTCATCCCAGCCCGCTCCAGGATGTCCCGAGTGTACTGTCGCTGGTGAAGTAGGAGCCCGGTAGGACGGTGCTCAACAGTGACACCGAGGAAGTGGTGGAGCTCACCCAGGTCCTTCATCGCGAACTCCTGCTGGAGAGCGGCGATGATCCGGTGGAGAAGTGGCTCACTGGAGGCGGTGAGGACAATGTCATCAACATAGAGCAGCAAGTATGCAGTGTCAGCCCCATGGTGGTAGACGAATAGGGACGTATCAGACTTGGCCTCCACGAACCCCAGGGTCAGCAAGAAAGCGGCGAACCGGTGGTTCCACGCCCGAGGTGCCTGCTTGAGGCCGTAGAGGGACCTGTTGAGCCGGCAGACCATGTCAGGACGGGTGGTGTCGACGAACCCCGCCGGCTGACTGCAGTACACCGTCTCGGTGAGAAGGCCGTGGAGGAAGGCGTTCTTGATGTCCAGCTGGTGGACGGGCCAAGACCGAGCAAGCGCCAGCGATAGCACGGTACGGACGGTGGCCGACTTGACCACCGGGCTGAAGGTCTCATCGTAGTCGACGCCAGGGCGCTGAGTGAAACCCCGGAGGACCCACCGAGCCTTGTAGCGCTCGAGAGAGCCGTCGGCCCGGCGCTTGTGGGTCCAAATCCACTTGCCGGTGACGACATTGGCGCCCGGCGGCCAGGGCACCAACTCCCACGTCTGGTTGGCGAGTAGCGCGGCGTACTCCTCTTCCATCGCACGGCGCCAGTGAGGGTCCAACAGGGCGTCGCGGACGGAGGAGGGTACCGGAGAGACCACCGCGTCGCCGGTCGAAGCCTCGAGGGCACGAGGCGGCAGTGTGCCAGCCGCGTGTCTGGTCACCATCGGGTGGACATGCCGCGGGTGTCGGTGAAGCAGCGGCGGGTGGTAGACCGGCGGGGCACCACGGGCCGGCGGGGACAGTGGCGGTGGTGTCGGTGTCCCCGGTGGAGAAGGTACCACGAGCGGCGGTGGCCGCGGCCTGCGCTGGTATACCCGTACCGGCGCGGCGAACCTCGACGGAGGCGCCGGGGCAGGCACCGGGACAGGATCCGGCGTCGGCAACCGGCACGACCCCCCCGGGGCAGAAGCGGGGGACGAAGGCCCCGGGTCTGCGCCAACTGAAGAAGACGGGGCCGCGCCGAAGGACGAGGGGCCCGGACTCGCAGGGGAGCCGGGACCGGTGGCCGGCTCAGAGCGCGGCGAAGCAGTACCTGCAGGAGACCACGAAAAAGGTGGCTGAACCACCGGGTCAGTGGGAAACAGAGAGGGTGGGTCAGTGACCGGAGGTGTAGTGGTGCTGGAAAGGGAAAGACGGACTCATCGAACACCACATGGCGCGAGAGGAGAACACGTCGAGAGGTAAGGTCAAAACATCGGTACCCCTTGTGATCTGGGGAGTACCCGAGGAAGACACAGAGCGTGGAGCGAGGGTCCAGCTTGTGAGAAGATGTGGCAGCAGTGTTGGGGTAACAAGCACACCCAAACACGCGGAGGTGATCGTACCGAGGCGTGGTACCGAAGAGGGCGTGGTGAGGTGTGGGAGCGGGACAGGCAGCAGAAGGAAGGCGGTTAAGAAGGTAGGTGGAGATGTGCAGGCCCTCAGCCTAGAAGCGAGCAGGAAGAGAGGCCTGAAACAGAAGAGTGCGCACGGTGTCGTTGGTGGTGCGAATCATCCGCTCTGCCTTGCCATTCTGCGAAGAGGTGTATGGGCAAGACATGCGCAACTAAACACCGTGAGAGAGGAAGAAAGCTCGGGAGGTGGAGTTATCAAACTCGCGACCATTGTCACACTGGACGGCCTTGATGGTGAGACCGAACTGAGTAGACACCCAAGTAAAGAAGTGAAGGAGCATGGTAAACGTATCAGACTTCGCACGTAGGGGAAAAGTCCATGAATAATGCGAAAAATCATCAACAACCACAAGATAGTACTTATAACCAGAAATACTGATAACAGGAGATGTCCATAGGTCGCAATGTACAAGATCAAAAATGCGGGCCGCATGAGAAGAAGAACTAGAAAAAGGAAGACGAACATGTCGGCCCAATTGGCACGCATGACACAGTTGCTCATCATGAGCTCGAGTACATGGAAGACCAGAGCTACGACTGAGCTGTATCAGGGCATCACGTCTAGGATGGCCGAGACGCCGGTGCCAGGTAGTAGAGGAAGTAGAAGCGACGAAGGCAGCTGACAAAACGGGTGGCGAAGAAGACGAAGGAGCCGCCGGGAAGCGAAGAGTGTAAAGGGGCCCGGTGCTGTCACATCGGAGCAGAGGACGCCGGGAAGCCAAATCCTTTACAGTAAGACCAGAAGAGTCAAATTCCACAGAACAAGAATTGTCAGCTGTAAAACGTCGAATAGAAAGAAGATTATGAACCATAGAAGGAGCAATGAGAACATCAGGAAGACGAAAGGAGCCATGAGCACCGGCGGTACCCACAGACGAGACAGGAATACAAGAACCATTAGCGACCATAATGGACGAAGGAAGAGAGGAAGAGGGAGAGTGAACCGATGAAAGTATACCGGGGTCAGGAGTAGTGTGGTAGGTGGCCCCCGAATCAGCGATCCATTCCGGTCCGACCGGAGGTGTCAGGCCCATGGTGCTGAACGAGCGAGCCAGGGCCGCCTGATCCCAGCCGGCGACCCCCGGTGGAGTCCCGGAGGGTGGAACCCACGGCGTAGCAGGGAAGGCGCCAGGTGAAGGAACGGCAGGAGGAGCTCCGGTGAGCATGGCCATCGGTGGGCGAGTGTCGGCGCCGAGGGTGTGGTAGGGCCACATGGAGATGCGACCGGACCACGGGTTCTGGAACGAAGGCCATGGTGCCCCCCCGTGTGTCCCAGCCGGTGCCGGAGCCTGGGGTTGACCACCCCGGCCACCCCCGCGGCCCTCCCACGGCGACGACGAGAGCCACGACCCCCCCACCTCCGCTCGACCCGGAGGGAGGAGGGCCCAGGAGAGACGACGGTGGCGGAGCCGACGACCGCGGTGGAGCGGGAGGACACGGCGAAGTAGCAGCCAGGGCCGTCGAGGAGGACGAGGAAGTGGTTGAGCCCGGCTGGAGGCCCTGCGTGAGCTCCTCCATGACGAGATTGTCACGGACCTCCAGGAAGGTGGGGAAGGGCCTCTGGCGGGTGATCCACGTCCTGAGGTGGGCGTAGCGGTCGCTGAGCCCCCGGAGGACGTTGAGGACCAAGATGCGATCCTCGACGGGCCACCCGAGATCCCCCAGGGAGTCAGCCATGCCCTTCATCCGACGGCAGAACTCGCCGACGGAGTGGTCACCCTGGACGAAGGTGCGGAAGCTCGCGTCGAGACGCAGCGCCCGGGCCTCAGCGTTGCCCAGGAACTGGCCCTCGAGGGCAAGCCAAGCCCGGCGCGCGTCCGGAGAGGTGCGAACGAGGTCGTGGAGGTCCAGAGAGATCGTCCCCAAGATCCAGGAGAGAACGATGCTGTCGAGACGAAGCCACGACGGCGTCTGGACGGCGACCAAGGTGTCGACGAGGACGTGGTCGTCGAGGGCGTAGCGGCGAAGAGTGAGGAGGACCAGGTCCCGCCAGCGGGCGTACAAGGGCGACTCCGGCTCGAGGACGACCGGAACGAGCAGGCGAATGTTCTGGACCCCCCTGCCTGGTAGTGCAGCTGAGCCACGAGCGGGTCAGCCGGGTCGTGCCAGAGGACGGCGGTGTGAGACACGCGGCAACCCGGCGAGGCAGAGGAGTGGGCCCCAACGTCCTGGCCCACGGGGGTGGTGAGGAACCGCTCCGCCTCGGCGATCTGGCGAGCCAGGGCATCGGCCGCTTCGCGCTCGTGCTCCCACACGAGGGCGCCCGCCCGCACCCGTGCCTGCCCCTCCGCGGCAGAGGCACGTGCGGCGGCGAGGGCAGCGGCGAGAGACGAGGCGTCACGGCCGGCGTAGATCTGGGAAATAAGTGGTGGTGGGGCCAGGAAGGCCTGGGCACCGGTAGGAGAGAGGTTGCCGACGTCCAGCCCGGCGCCGGGAAGGTGGACGGCGTCGGCGGGGCGCTCTGTCATGGCAGCAGCAGCAGCCCCACCCTCCTCCGCGCCTCCTGTAGCCGCGGTGGCTCCCTCCGCGTCGGGACTGGAGACCGCAGCAAGGATAGGGGCGGCGCTGGTGATGGGGTTTGGATCAGAGGAGAGGGCCACGGCCCCCAGGGCACCAGCCATGCGAAGATCGGCAGCGGTGGCCCCCAGGGCGGCAGGGGTGGAAAGGGCGGACAGAAAATGGAGGTGGGGGACGGCAGAGTTGCCAGGGTGGGAGGGGCGGCTGGATCCAGCAGCAGAGGGAGGGAAAGGGGCGGCAGGGGAGCCAGGAAGGCCCCCCAGCCGCGGCGCCCCTGGAGGAGGAAGGGGGCGACTGGGCTGGCCGGCGGCGGCTGAATCAGCCAGGGGCGGCCCGCCGGTGGGAGGAGCGGTCCTAGAGAGGATCTGCGCCCAGGAAGGTGGAGCCAGGGGTGGGAAAAAGGAGTAGAGGAAGGGGGTGGAGGGCGGCCATCCATGGCGGGAGAAGCCGGCGGCGGCTCCCAGTTGGCCGGCGGCGGCCCAGCCAGGAAGGGGCGGCGGGTAGGAGAGAGAAGAAACAGAGGACCTAACCTAAGCTGTAGATACCATGTTTGGGGAATAATTTTTCATTACTTGGCTAACCCTAGAAGGGTAGCTATATAGTTTCCATACATGGGCCACATGGGCCTTAGCCTCATGGGCCTAACATATACTCCAACATTTAGTTCTAGGGGTTTAAAGTCTTGGGTGTCACATCGGATGTTTTATGGGATATCGGAAGGGGTGTTCGGATATTAATAAAAAAAACTAATTACAGAACTTGCTTGTAAATTATGAGACGAATTTATTAAGACTAATTAATCTTTCATTAGCACATGTTTACTGTAGCGTATCATTGTCTAATTACGGACTAATTAGGCTTAAAAAATTTGTCTCGTAAAATACACGCGATCTGTGCAATTAGTTATTTTTTAGTTTATATTTAATACTCTATGCATGTGTCTAAACATCCGATATGATAGCGTGTAAAATTTCGAGGAGGAACTAAACCAGGCCTGAGTTTTGAAAAATGTTCTGCCTTATAGTTGGTCTAAAAAAACATCAAAGCAAGTTGTACAACTACTGCTTAATCACGGGACTTTGGAAATTCGAGGTCCGCTGCTTGAATTTGCCTCTTAATTATACAAGTACTGCTTAATCATGTGATTTGGTGACAGCTTTGGCCGGCTTCTTCACACCTTAGCAAATCTCTCTTCTTAAATTGAATTAGGAGCTGATGATGCCGTTTCTCTCTGAGCTGCTTTTTCTCTTCACACCTCTTGTTTTTTTTACTTCATCGGTTCCACGCACTGTGGGAAGGAGCTGTTTTTTCTCTCTACGAGCTGATGATGTTATCATTTTTGGTACAGTATTTTTTCTTACAATAAAACAGCTTCAACTATAAAACAGCTTAAACTAGTTTATCAGCCGCAGAAACCATATCCAACAGCTTGAATAAATTAATTTTAGACTAGTGAACTGTTTATATTGCGTGCACAGGAATTTGCGAATCTTCGCGAAATCTTTATCAGCTGCTGAAAAATCGATGGCTTGGAAGCGACACCTTGCAGCATCTTGGAAGGAACAAAAACCATGGACCGAAACTCACTCTTACCAGACGTGCGGGACACTAACATCTCGCTGGGCTGGTACAAAACCGAACTCCAACTCATGATGCACCGAGAAACCGGTGGTACCACACATGCCGGTCGGCGAGAAGACGGCCAAGGACGACGGTGGCGGCGGCGGCAGCCAGCCGAAGCCACCGTCCAGCGGTACCGCCCGCTTCGAGCGCCTCCTTTCCGGGCTGGGCGCTGGTCCGCTCGTGGACGTCGAGCCTGACAAGGTCAAGGACGACATCCGGCGATGGGCCAAGAAGGTGGCGGCGCTGGTGCGCCAGCTCAGCTTGGGCGCCTGGGCGGAGAAGCGCGACGACGGCTCGTCGGAGCACCACGGCGCAGGCGATGATGGGCCCACCAACTGAGCATCTAGAGTCTACTGCAGATAACCTTCGCAGGCAGCAATTCCAGTAATCCCAACTCCGCTGATATGGTGGACTTAAGCAAGAGCAAAATTCATTTATCTCGTTCATTCGTTCGTTCGTTTCAAAGGGCGACTTAGGCTAATACTGTATGCATACTACAGTAGATCTTACCTCAGTTCTGTCAAAAGCGATAAAATTTAGCAAATGCCATCGTTGTGATTGTAATAAAGAGCAGCGTATATTCTCCAGTAAATAATATCTGTCGGCTAGGGTGCTATCTTACTTTCCGAAATCACCCACAGCACATTACATGGCGCACCATGTGTCCATGTCTGAGTTTCCGTTCAAATCAACGGATCATTAAAATGAAAGGGGGAAAAAACAGTTAGATGAATCAAGATATTACTGGGTAAGATAGGTGGCGATAAGCTAATATCTACACTAAACAGTTAGATGAATCAAGATATTACACCTGTTAGATGAATCAAGATATTACACCGCTAGATTTGTACAACTTTGTACTATACAAAACCGCTCTACCTAAACTACAAAACCAGCGATAACTTCTAAACTGTACATGATGTTTCTCAATCCAGTTTTCTGTCAAATTTTGAAATGCTCCTCAAAAGTTGTTTGGAGCAGACGTTTTGTGCCTGAGCTACATATCGTACACGATTTGCTTTCACCCACGCAGGCTCCTAATTGACAAAAAAAACAAAAAAAAAACCCGCAGGTGCTTCAGTTATAAAGAAATCAGTGCAACTGAACAGAAGCAGAAAATACAGAAAATCACCTCAGGCACGAAGTGTGAGAAACCAAACTTGATTAAGAGGAGAGCGTGCTCCATTATGAGGATTGCTGCTAGTCCTGGCTCAATCCTCCACTTCCCCTCCTCGTCATAAAGACAAACGAGAAGCAAGCAGTTGGTGCATATTGCCATCACAACCAAGAACTGAAAACAAAATTCAGAGTGAACAGGGCATGCATATTCCCACAACCCACGAGTAGTGAAATTCAAAAGTTCAGCTAGTACCTGGAATATGTTCAACCATGCTCCAATTGTAGCTGCAGCACGGGGGACAGGTCTTTTCAACATGACTAACAACTTCAATGCATCTGCTCTGATTTCAGTAACATTGTTCTGTAGTCAAAGTATTTCACAACAACATTAACAGAGTTACATCGAAGCAACAAGCACAGAGAGGCTAAACAACATAGTGATTTTGTGATAGAGATCACATACCAGAGCTGCAAAGCAGAAAATCAATGGAAATGCACAGGCAAACATCATGATCATTCCAAACTGAAGAGTCAGCTCCAGAAAGTCTGTAATGGATTCAATAATATAAGCACAAACACCATCATTTGCTTTTCCTTTTCAAACTGCAAATGCTATGACTGAAACGCAGCACAAGTGGTATATATGAACCACATCCAAACTGACTACCAAAAGAACTGAAAAGGACAAATACTTACCATCAAATAAACCATCTTCAAGTTCTGCTCCAATGCTTGCAGTGTAAGAGGGTTTTAAATACTCTTTCTCCACTCTTGTTGATAACCGGACTGACCTACCCACTGGTGATTCTTTCTCATGTTTTTTCTTGCTACAAGATGGGAGAGAATTCTTGTATATATTACTCTATTGCTCTGTGAATAAGAAGTATAAGGACAAGGGTTCATGTGAAACTTACTGAACAGCTATGTACTTTTTGTAACTGTACTTGAGGTAAGGAATGGAATTCTCAATCACATTTTCTAATACCTGAAAAAGGGAAAACATATCGTCAATAGGACTATGGTACAAAAATATTCCACGGTAAAACAATTACGCTGCAGACATGCCTGGGACACAATGAGGCGCTGGATGAGGACTTGCCGGAGGGCCAGTATATCACGATACAAAGAAGCATGGTAAAATAACCCAATATATGACTGCATAAAGTAAAGGCCAAAGACCTGCATTTGAAGAAAAGGAAATAAGGCAAGAAGCCAAAAATAAAGAAAAAAAATCATCTTTCACTTCATGGTATTTACCTTATAAACTAAACTAGCAGAACTAGACTCTTCTCCTTGGTTGTTTTCATACTTTATCAAATTGACAGACACCTTGCCACCAATTCTGGTGTAATATTGAATTGCAACAAGATATACTGCAGTCAACAAATACCTGTATAATATAAAATTGATCAGAACAATACAGTGCAGATTTTAATGACAACCAGAAATGGAAAAACAAGGGAAACTGATATTATGTACTATGGTAGAAAAGCTAGCTAGCAAGTCAATTGCACAGTTTTTCAGTAACCATATCTACTCACCTCATAACCTCAGTTTCTGTAATTTCATATAGATGAGCATAGGCCAACTCAAATGGCAGCTGAAGACAAATGATAGCCAGCACAATGATAGCATTGTTCCTTATTCTAAGGAGGACACCAAACCATTCGTTCCTTTGTAACTTTCTTTTCTCCGCAGACACATCACCAAACTCCTTTTCCTCAACAGTAAGAGAATCACTCAAGAAGCTGAGTTCGTTGCCCAGATTTTTGTATTCAGATAGTGAACAATTAATACCCCATCTGTCGGAGGGCGTCATAGAGGTAATGAAACAGTTGTGAGGAAATGATCCTGATATTTCCAGATCAATACGAGTTATTGGTAGATCAATATGAATAATGTATAACCTTGCAAGAAGTGCTGAATTCTTCCGTTTCCAAAATTGCAGAAAGAGGACAGCCCAAGAAATAACAAAGATAAAGAAACCAGGAAGAACCAACCACTGCAATGATCTGAATTCAACGTGGAGAGAAGAAATGTAGAAGTAAGAACAGACAGAAAAAAATTATTAATTTTGTTACTAAATTTTCCAACAGAGGCCATCACAAGTGAAATGCATACCCAAAATCTATGAGTTGAGTTGCCAATCCAAAAACAGCTGGGAAGAAAAGCCATCGCGCATACATTCCTAGGAACGCAAAGTATGTTGCAATCTGCAGTTCAAAGTGGAGTTTTAATCAAGTAGAAGGTAGAAGAATTATTGACTTGCTTTTGACAGAATGGAACATAAATTGAATATAGTATGTATAGGCTGCATTGGACATTCTACCTTTGTTCCAAAGTAGGAGTAAATCTCATCGATAGGTTGCCATGTGAATTCAAGCCAATTAAGTGCCCAATTTCTCAGGAGTTGCTTCCTTTTAATTTCATCTGCAACAAAATTTTTAGCTGGCATACAATAATAGTTTCAGAAATATGAGCATAAATAGAATTAAGATTAGTGTACCATGCAAAGGGAATACTAGCTTTACAACTCCTTCAGCTTCCAGCCTTGTTAATAAGGACTCACTTTGCTTCCAATGGAACTCCTTATCATCAAATTTAAGAACTATTTCAGAGTTTGTCTTGTTCACCTGCAATAATCAATTCCAACTTGCTATCATATTAGATATATCCAAATTAGAAAAGAGTCAAACACTTGGTATACTTCACTTCTCACACATAATATCGAGCAAACAAACAATGAACAGGAATGCATTGATCTGACAAAATATGGATCAGCACGAAAACAAAGTACACATGTCACTGGTAGTCTTACAATGCAGACCACAGAAGCAAACATTAGAAATGCATCCACAGCTACATTGTAGAACCATATGTGATAAATCAGTGGTCATAACTACAATCTATTTCAATCACATCAATAGCTATACGTGACGACAGTCGTGAACTTACAATGCCATATATCAAGTAGCGGAAGCAGCAATAGCGTTCTCTCCAGCTGAACAGGGAACCATCTGGCTGCCTAACGAATGCTGCGACCTGGTCCCATTCAAACTGAAGCTCCATTCCTGAGACACAAATTAACAGCAGCATGAAACACATCACCCACGGCCAATCATATACTTCATAGATATAGTAGTCCAATTACCGATGTAGGTTAGCTTCTTCATCTGCATCTCAGCAGCAGCTCTCCCCAGGGTCCCCATTGGTGCAGCCAGCTAAATTCAAACAGCAGGCCCACAAGCATTATAGAACTGAAAAAAAATAACAAGCAGCATGCGTTGCATAATTTCCGAGCGAGGCAGATACTAGAGGGCTCGCGCTCTTCTTTATCGCCTCCGCCTCCGCTGAAACTGAATTAAAAGGAAAAGAAAAAAAAAATAGCAGCGGCACCGGGTCACAGATGACAGACCTTGATGAACTCAGCGGGGACGCCGCGGACGCGCTCGACGAGCAGGCCGGCGCCCTCGAGCTCTCGCACGAGCCGCGCCACGCAGTCCTCAGCGGCCCCCGCCGCGGCGGCGCGCGAGAGCTTGGGCACCACGATGCCCACCTCGAAGCCCGTGGCCTCCTCCACAGCCCCCTCCTCCCCTTCTGCCCCCATCCCTAACTCGGGACGCCCGGATCAGATTCGGGCGCGGGGGAGGCGGGCGACGACGGTGGATGCGAGGAGGCGGATCCGCATGGGCGGAAAGGGGGAATGCGATGCGAGAATGCGATGCGGATTTGCGGAAGAAGAGTAAACAAAATAAAAGGAAAGCGGTGCGTGCTTTGGGAATGGCGGAGGCCCGGAGGCGGAGGCGGAGGCCGAGGCCGAGGCGGAGGAGAGAGAGAGCGGGGAGTAACGGATTAGGAGGGCCGGTGTCCGCGGTTCACTCGATTTGATTTGATTTCTAATCTAAGATTTAATTAATCGGCTGATTAGTTGGCGTCGTAACTGCCTGTCTGTGAGGTTGCGGGCGTAATTAAGCGGCGACTAGGGGGTGCAACTTGAAACGCAGCGGGGAAAAATATTCGTGGAAATCGTGCGTGCCATTCTGTAGAGCAGGAGTTTTTCATCAAATCAAATCAAAGAGAAAAAAAATGTGGAGGAGGCGGAGGGGACGAGGCGTGTGGGCTGGGACCATGGCTGTGTTCAGTTCCAAAAAAACACTGTGCAGAAAAAAGATTCCCCGTCACATCAAACTTGCGATACATGCATAGAGTACTAAATATAGATAAAATAAAAAACTAATTGTACAACTTGGTTCTACTTTGCGAGACGAACGTTTTGAACCTAATTAGTCAACGTTTGGACACTATTTACCAAATAAAGCCAAAACGTGCTACAGTACTTTTTTTACACCCTTTTCAGGATCTAAACACACCCCATGTGTGGCACACGGGAATGTACGGACTAGCAGGAGAGCCCGCGCTGACCTTTTTTTCGCCTGTTCTATGGATATTTGTTAGCGGGTTGTTACTGTTTTTAGCGAGTTTGATACTGTTTACTAACGGGTTGTACTGTTTGGTTAACGGTGTTACTGTTTCATAACGGGTTTTACTGTGTCTTAGAGGGTTTTACTGTTCCGTAACGGGTTTATACTGTTCATAAAACCCGGTACTGTATCAGTGGGTCTACTGTTCTGAGAACAGTAACATGTGCCTGTGACGGCCCCGGCCGGGAGCCTCGACTTTAAGACCATGTATAGATGAGATGAAGGCCAATGAAGTGTGGGCACGTATATGTAGAGCTACTAGTCAGAACCCCGCGGCAAATGCCGCGGGTGCTAGGCTCAAATTACTGGTAATGTGGGAAGAATCGACATATTTACTCATCAGTATTGTCTAAAAGGAGCATCAGAACAAATAGCTTATTTCGTTTTTTGGAAAGACCCTCCACGTACTTGGCTTCTTTGTCATACCATCTATGCATTAATGTTTCTCCAATGAGGCTACAATCTGAAGACATCTACACATGCTGCATAAAAGTACGGAGACACTGTGACAGGATCATGGTCATTTATCCCATACATAATCTAAATGAATGCCGTTTGTGGTGAGTCCCTGCCCCTTATACTGTCGCCGTGAGATCAGCAACATTTCTGCAGTGAGGTCATAATTGTCCTCAATTGCGGATACCCGATTGGCTGCTACCTGGTTAAAAAATGCTTCGATCATTTCTTAGGTACACAACGTCAGTTTCATGTTCATAATTTTTTTTATGGAGACACTATGCACCTATGTGTCATCGGTATTGTCATTGGCATACCAGTATGGCTACTTAAATTGATGTGATGATATTGATTAGGGCTCTCAGATCTAGGATATAATATTGTTACAATATGCTCGTATGAGTTGCATGAGGAGGTTATTTTTTTGGAACATATCCACACTTAGCAGCAGTTAAAAGCACAAAGAGAGAGGGAAAGTTAATTTAACTGGCTCCATATACTAAGAACAGTCGGTATAATAGTATTAGTACTCCAGGAACATTTGTTTTACTTGTTGACCAGTGTGTGTATTATGAACCTATATATGCAAAGGCTAGTCCTCTATTCATCATCTGGAAAAGAGACCATAGGTAAGTTCACAGCTTGAGGCTTACCATTGAGTATAAAAGTAGGGAGATCATTCACAGAAACAACTGGCAATGTCATACAGTTGCGACCTACAAAGATAAGTAACTCGGGTTAGAGGGAAAAAAACCAATTTTCAGGATTGACATAAGAAAGTGAACTGAACTATTGACTGGTAATCAGAGTGTTCTTGAACGGAAGGTACTATAGGGAGCGCAAACAGGAAAAAGATCATCTTATAAGGAAGAAACCAAATTGGCAGCAGTTTAAATTGAGGCATCCTTTCCTGCAACCAATAGGGCAGTAGTTTAAGCCATCTTTCGCACAGCTTGTTGAGTATGAAAGTGGCATTGGCTGGCCACCGAGCATTGAGCATGCCATTAAGGCAATGTAAAATGGCAGAATCAATACAATTTTGCAGAGCATGGGGCTGATAGGAAAAAAAGTGAGCTGATAAAACATGTAGACCTTCGTTAACAATTGTGTATACCGTTGGGAAATTGAGAATCGAGAAGAAACAAACCTTTGTTTTAACATCCCATGATAATTTAAGAGCTGAGACATCGTATGGTTCCAGAGCTGCATTATTAGGCCCCAACGTCATGTTCCTAAGCTGGTGCAGAACAGTAACAATGTGTGTAGATTTCAGTTGATATACATGCTAAACAACGGCAATACACTATGGAATGGGATTTCCGAAAATAATCAGGTCATGTAATGGTGTGTGCTGAGAGAACAAAGTTTGAAGGAAAATAATTATGGCCATGTCGTACAACTATGAATGCAGGCTGCAAAGCAGCACAGTAACTGAGTATGACATGCATCATCAGATATGTGAGGCTAACTAAACATCTGAAGAAATGTAAATGAACAAATCCAAGCTCACAACCTTTGATTGTACTACCCACAGCACAAATCGCATCAACAAATTCCAACTCACAGGTACCGGTAACAATCGATTTTTTCCTGAGAACCCATAAATCCTCTGCACTCTCAAGCTCTGCATGTCAATGGACTGCAATAATCAAAGAGAGAAAACATGAGCGATAGAGGCAAGATAAGCAAAACACAGGCGTATGTGGATGCCGACCTGGATCAGCATGTGCGGTGTCGTCTCCGTGCAGTTGGCTGGCCGAGTCGACGCTGGCTCTGCAGCAGCACCGCGCGGGGAGGTGGTGCCTGTGCGGAGAGCTGGTCCCCGTGCTGGTGAAAGAGAATCCCCTTCGTCCGTGCAAGTTGTTGATCGTAAGAGATGAAATATCGTCGAATGATGTAACGCTTCTTCAATTTCGGATGGAAAAAAAAGGAAATCCATTACCTCAGCTATTCCATCGGACGCGGCGTCGTGCATAGGATCTGCCGTCGGAGGTTATTGTTGGCTGGGGTAGGGTGCGCGCCCAGTCTGGCACGGCGGGGGTGGCCGCGTCATCGCACCACGCCGGGGGTCGCCCGCGCCGGTGTGGCGTTCCTTCGCGGCGGGGCAGCGCGGGAGGCGGGCATCCATGGCGGAGTCTTCATGGCTGTGCAGATCGAGAGCACGTAGGCGATGGGGACGGATGGCGCGGCGCGGCGGCGAGGATGGGCCGAGCGGTGGCGACGCTGGGAGCGGGGGAGGAGGAGGAGGAGGAGGAGGGCGGCTGCACCGGCCACGGCCCGCTCGCGCCAGCCGCCGTCGCCTCGTCCGCGTCCGCCACCAAGGGCCACCGCGCCGGGGCTGCCGTGGCCAGGTGTCGCGGTGCTGGGGGAGGGGGCGCCGGGGAGTGCCCGCCCCGGGCCGCCGCAGCCGAGGGCCGCCGCGCCGTCACCTCGTCCGCATCGGGAGGGAGGGGTTAGGAGAGATCGAGCGAAGAGAGAGAGAGTGGGAAGGTGGAGAATCGGTTCGAACAGATCTGAGCTGTTGGATCCAATATCGGACGGTTGAGAGATTTCGGGGTGACGTGGCGGGGCTCCCCAGCCGGGAAGGCCCCGCGGCTTATCAGTCCTAAATGAGCGAAGCCGATGAAGTGTGGCAACGAGGGTGAGGCGGGGCATGGCGGCACCCACGCCGACGGCTTTGAACAAGCATGAAGCCATCGGCGTCGACAGGCGCAGCCGCTCGGGGAATGTGGTGCCGAAGTAGCCCAATAGGAGGTTGGGCACGCGGCGGTGTCGGAGGTCGCCTGGCATTCGACATGAACCGACGATGGCGGCCGTCAGGCGGCAACGCCTGGTGGCGCTGGTCGAGTCACTGGTGCACAGGCACACGCACGACTGGCTGTGGGCCGAGCCGCAGGTGCCCGGGCACCCTAGCAGCTGGGTGCGGGGGCGCCGTAGGACCGTCAGCGCCCCTAGTCCTGGTTCGACGACGACGGCACCGCCTCTTCTTGGTGATGACGACCGAACGTGAGGCGGAGCTGGTCGCAGGCACGGGCGAGGGCATCACCTCGACAGCTCGGCGAGCGGCCTCTAGGTACGGCGACCGGGCAGTAAAGGATGTGCAGACTACGTCGAGGAAGGAGGCTGTCGTTGGCGAACACTTCACGGGGGGGCATTCCTCGTCGGAGAGGGAGTCCATAGCCCAGCGACGAAACTTGAAGCGACCTTCCGAGCCGCGCCCCAGAAGGAATGGTGGTGCGAAGGGGGAGAGGGAAGACCTCGGAGATGGGCCGCTTGTCGGCCGCAACGACGATGGCGACACGATCAACGGCGGCGGCGCCCACGTCACGTGCACGCCACGGTTGGCGCAGAACGCGGGGGCAAGAGCAGCATCGTCGTCATCGTTATCGTCTTCATCGTCGCCATCCAAGATGTCCTCGACATTGACCTCGTCCTCCCACAGCTGCGTCCCCGTCATGGGTGCGACCTCCTGGCGGGTGATTTTTATATTTAACCTCTTTTTTAATAAATATTTCAATATTAACCGCTCCAGAAAATAATTTGCATCCGGTAGCCCTTTTTGGTCGCGTCATTCCCAATGGCGCGACCAAATAACATAGTCGCGCCACATGCGTTGGCGTGACAAGATACGACACATTCGACGGCGTTTCCGACATGAAAAAGTTTGTCGCGCCACCCATGTTGGCGTGACAGTACAGTCTTGTCACGCCACCGGGAATGGCGCGACGAGACTGAATTTTTGAAAAATCATAACTCTTCAATACGACGTCGGATGAAGATGATTTTTATATGAAAATTATAGCTCTCGATGAGATCTACAACTTTGTAGTTTTGAGTTTTTTGTTTGACGACGTTAAGATGCTCAAAAAAATTATATAAACTTTCAGCACCAAAATAATCGCGTATTAGTGATTGTTGCATTATGAAAATCGTATCTTTTTTTTTAAATGAATTCAAACAAAGATATAATTTATATAAAAATTGTAGCTCTCAATGAGGTATACAACGTTGTAGTTTTGAGGTTTTACATTTAAGGTAGTTTTGAATGGATTCAAACAGTACAGCTCTCACGACGATGGCGACGCGATCGACGGTGGTGGCGCCCACGTCACGTGCACGCCAAGGTTGGCGCAGGACGCGGGGGCAGGAGCAGCATCATCGTCATCGTCATCGTCATCGTCATCGTCATCGTCATCGTCATCGTCATTGTCATTGTCTTCGTCGTCGCCATCCACCTCGTCCTCCCACAGCTGCGTCCCCGTCATGGGTGCGACCTCCTGGCCCGGGGAGACAGGCAGGCTAGAGGGGTCCCTGGGGGAGGGGGTGGTGCTGGCCGCCAGCGCCGGGAGGCCTCTGGCGGGCTAGGCTGAGGGGAGGCGCGGAATCCAAGGGTGCACATCGGAGAGGCGGGCTCGCTGAGCAGCGCCCGGAGTTGGTTCTTCCGGCCATGTAGATAAGGCGTGTGATTTGAAAGCCGTGGGTACTTGGGACCATGTGGCACACAGAAATATACATGAAGGCCCATGACGTGTAGATCGTAGTCGTAGAGCAGGAAGAGTTTTTCGCAAGGAGCGGTCGGTGGTTTTCATCGGCACGGGGACGGGGCGAGGCTGCCGTGGCGCCCGTGCGCGTGCGGGCGTGCGGCTGGCGGTGGTGCGCAATGGGCGCTTTTGGGGGCTGTTCAGTTTCCAAGAAATTTTGCAAAATTTTTCAGATTTCCCGTCACATCGAATCTTTAGACACATGCATGAAGCATTAAATATAGATAAAAAATAAAACTAATTATACAGTTTAGATGAAATGGACGAGACGGATCTTTTAAGCCTAATTAGACTATAATTGGACACTAATTGCCAAATAACAACGAAAGTGGCTACAGTGCCATTTTGCCAAATTTTTGGCAACTAAACGCTACCTTGGTTCGGCCTGCCGCCCTGCCGGTTGCGTGGCGTACGCGTTTCATTTGGCGGCACCCGGTCTCTCGTCGTTATCAGGCTGCTGCTTTGTCCGTCATCAGTCATCGAGACGAAACAGCCAGCGCTTTTTGACGTCACCTGCATCTATTTCGCTTCTCTTTTACGTAAGCGGTTCCCTGTGCAGGGCGGCAAAACTTTCGTTCTATCTTCACTGGGCTGCACTCTCAGCAACCAACGTGACTCGTTACTGTCTTTTTATTAGGCTGCGATCAAACACCGTAAGAAAGCGACTCGCTCCCTCTCCGGCTAAATTGAAGAACGAACACTTCAGTATGCCGTTCGACTGTCGAAGTCGAACCAGATCAACTAGCTACTCTTAGCCGCATGCAGTTATTTGTAGCACCACTCGAACGGCCTCCTGTTGTGATGATGGCGCGCCGGCCCGCCGGCATCCCCGTAGACGAAGGACCGGTACGCCACGAGGCCGCGCTCCTGGACCACGTCGCGGAGCGTCTCGGGCCGCAGCGCTGCCACGTAGAGGCCCAGGGCGTCGAGGTGCCAGCCGCTCCGGCCCGTGAACCCGACCACCACGCCCCCCTCCATCGGGTACGAGAAGGGCACCCCGTCCGCGTCCGCGTCCCCGAACGGCCCGTGCACCGTGCCCCGGCTCGTTGCGAACGTCACCGACCGCACCACCGGCGGCGCAGACCCGCCGTGCGCCGCGCGGTAGCAGCCGCTGACGCCCGTCAGGAACTCGTACGGGAAGTCCACGTCGATCTGCACGCACGCCAATGCAAAAGTTACCACATCGATCTGCAGCAGTTGGATCTCTCGTACGTACGGTTCCTCTAGCTACCTTCACGGAGTGGCTGCGGTCCGTCCCGCCGCCGTGCTTCTCGCCGTGGACTGGGCGGCCGTTGCTGCCGACGTACTCCACCCTGATCGACTCCAGGGAGCGGCTGTACGTGACGGTGATGCTCCGGACGCCCCGGTGCGGGCCGTCGTCCCACGGGCTCCCGCCGCGGCCTCCCCACGGCCCGACCCTGATGATCTTGCTCGACGCGACCATCCTCTGGTGGTGACCGCCCGGTTGCTGAGAAAACGGAAAGCACACATGTTGTTCAGAAATGTCAGGTGCTCCAAGCAATCACCGTATGTATGTGCTCGTTTTCCGTGGACGACGCAAGTGGTGATGTGCTCGTTTTCCGTGGACGACGCAAGTGGTGAGGTGCTATATCTAAAGATGCACGCCAAGGAAAAAAAAAGACAGTTCATGCTGAATGAAGGACATTACCATGATTGATATCTTGTCACCGGAAACTGGAGGGTGTGAAAGAAGGATTCTTCAGAGTAGAGTGTGTGCAGAGAGAGATGTAGGCACAACGTAGTGCACTTCTACCAGCACTGATATATACTACATGTCCAGAAAACACCAGAACTGAAATGCAGATAATACTATGTGCAAGTGGTGAGGGAATTGGATGCCCCGAAGTATCTGGTCCAGCATAATAATGATGCCTAGCGTACATGTTAATCACACGAAACGATCGACCTGAAACTAGACGTCTTCTGATGATGCAGATGAAGGTGACAGACTGACAGCTTAAGAACATTATGATCGTACGTGTTACATGATAAACTAACGAGAGCTAGCCTGCAACTGGCGAATACGATACCGTTATACCGATCGAGCGGATGGCTGCGGACCTGTGGCGTATAAGGTTGGGGTGCATCATATGATTGGTGTATATATACCTGTACTTTATCGGTTGCAAATCCTTTTGCGTCTGAACGTTTGATGCTGGTCTAACTCATCCGTAAGCAATAATCAGAAATTTCAATTAAAAAAAAACAGAAATTTTAGGTCCTTGTCGACGTGTCAAATGTGCAGTGCGACCCAATGATTGTCTGATGGTGAACTTTAACTACGTCGTCTCTTAAAAATCCCATGCTAAAGTCAAGCCAAATTGATGCTCTGGACGGGTATTTTCCGGCAGTCATACATTGGACCGGCGGAACACTCCTCTCGGACGTCGGAGTGGACTCTCACGGCGCCGCTTCATAGTGCGTAGCGCCGCTCTTTCCATGGTTGTTGTCCTTTATGTAATATCGAATCTCACTTTTATTTGCTAGGACGGTCCGGCCTACGGCCGGAAGACCTCCGGTGGCGCTTGTCATAAACGCGTCGTTTGTATTTTTGTACTCTTCTTCTTAATGCAATGATACACAAATCTTTTGCGTATTCGAGAAAAAAAAAAGTCTTTTGTTTATGAAACGATAGGTAGAAGAGCCATCGGCTATATTAAAAGGTAGGAAAATCTAGTAGGATGTTGTACAAGTCTACAGAGACAATAGGAAAGGCAATACAGCACGAGCCCTCACACAGTCACACCCTCAACGTTAGATTTGCCAAATGTTCAGACTTAGCAATATGCCAATATCGGAAGATCTGACCCATGGTCGGAAGTTCCCACTTGCTCACAAAAACAGTGTAACGGCTAGTTGTTTTCAACCTTGGAAGTTCCGACTATTTCCTTGAAAGTTTCAACCTTTGACAGATAATAGCTGAGTGTGGAGTATTTATACCCCTCCGCATTTGGATGGACTGTTGTTGCCTTCCCATGCTCATATCTGAAGAAGAAGCCTCTCTAGCTCTTCCCACTCCCCCTTTGTGAGAATTTAAGTGAGGTCTTATGAGTTGGGCTGAGAGGGTGAGAAATTTGGAGTTTGTGAGCACAAGAATGAGCAACCAAATCCTGGAGCACATGTGGTTTTTATCATTCATTCGTGAAGCGTCTATTACTCTTGAAGGTAAAGCCTTCTAGATGGCTAAGCGCCGTCCGATGAGCTTCCATGCTTGTGGTGAGCCATGGGAAGTTTGTGAAGGCCCCAATCTCGTCTCCGCAAGGGAAGAGATCATGCCAGTGGATTGGGGAAAGTGGCTGAAAGAAACCCGGCTAGAGTTTGACCGCAAGTGGTCACTCACGGCTTCCTCAACGGAGACGTAGGGTTCAAGTGGGAATCCAAACTTCGGTGAAACAATTCCTTGTCTCATTTGTGCTTTACTTTGGATATTTGTGCTTTTCACTCGATCTTGAAATGTAGGATAAACTTTGAACATTCCGTTCCATATATAATTGTCGTGATATGCCAGGCATGCAGCAACTGAGGAACAGGACTGAGGAGCAGGTCGAGATTCGAGAACATAATCACATATTCCTGTGTCGTTACTCCTTACTCCTGAGTCACGGATTGGCTCATCCTCAGCGCCAAACTTGGCCCATTATTTTGCTGCGCCAAACCGTGGCTTAAGTAAATATGCTTTCCAGTGACAGTTACGTTATGTGTGAGCTGACACACATCTTACCTTACTACCTAATGCACCAGCTTCTAAGTTGAAGGACTGATTAACTGACGGTCTAACTGCTCCATGATTAGTCACCCGATGACCACCATCCCATTTGCGCTGATTCTACACTTTGCCAGGACAATCTTCTTCGCTGGGCCCCTATGCAGCTGTGCTGCGTTGTACAAGATTCTTGTATACAGTGGTTAAGTCACTGATGAGTTCTGCCTGATTAGATACACACCTTATGGGATGGCGCAGAAGATGTCTAATCTTTCTTTGGTTGTTCCTAGGTCAGTATACGTACTTCCCATTTCGTGTTACCTGTAGACTATAGTGTCAGTCTTGGTCTTACCGTGTAGCTCTTAGCATTAGATAGAGAAGAAACCGACGCTTGAGGAAAAGGAAATGGAGACTAATCCAGGAGGCAAATTCGACTGTCCCCATCAAGGATCGCTCGGTGTTAATTTGGCTTCCAGTTCAGCTCAAAATCATCTCCAGCGGTAGCATCGGCACGCCGAGTGTTTTCTGAGAGGCAAGTTGGCATTCGGCCAAGGGACAAGTACGGCGATTACAGCCACAACCCACAAACACCATGACAGCAACGCCGCCCTTCACCGATCTGTACGTCGTCTTCGTGCGCGGCTATGGGGATGATATTATCATCAGAAGGAAAACAATGGAACGGAACCTGGAGCTCAAGGACGCCCGCCGTGAGGTGCGAGGTGCACTCATTGGGGAACGCTTTGGCGAGACCGCATCTCATGTGGCGCGCGCGGTCCACTCGACCGCCTTTCCGCTGTACATTGTGTCGACAGAAATGTAGCAAAATTCATAATATATTAGTCCCTCCCTGGGAGAGAGAGATCCATGCATATGGCTGTGAAACTTTTTGCATTGTTTATAGAAGAAGAAATTAAAAATCATGCGCGCGCGGGGGATTTTTTTATTTTTAATCCTATTTTAAATAATATTTTAATACTTATCCTAAAAAAATTATTTGCAAATCTGACTCTTTTCATCGCGCTAGCGCGCCTGACGCAACTGTAGCACTCTGTCGCGCCACATGCACTGGCGCGACAAGGGCCGCCACGGTGGCACGCATCATTGACCGGAGCTGACGTGACAGAGCGTGGGGCCCACCCTGTCGCGCCACCAACGTCGGCGCGATAGGCCTGCCGCGCCAGGCAGGTTGGTGCAACAAGCCCATATAAAAGTCGCGGCCCAGCTCGTTTTTCCTTCGTGTCTTCTCTGTCCCTTTCACTCAGCGGGCACCTGAGTTCACTGCAAGCTCAAGGTAACCCTAATGCACTGTTTGCTCTCTCTTATCTTCCTTTCATCCTCTATTTGCCTTTGATCAAGTTTGCATTTGCATTTCATGTTTTAACCCTCGTGTGCATGAGGTATGACTCCCTCACCCCTCACCTCTGTTGTTTTTTTTTTTGTGTTTAATTGGTGTTTATATACTACTCTGGTTTACACTACTGTGTGCAATACTGGCTTTCGTTTGGTTGAATGAAAGTTGCTTTGGCTAATCACGTCTAATATAATATGGTTGATATTATACTTGTTGAACTTTTATGATTTTTGTGATTGGTTTTGGTTGGCAGTGCATTAGGGTTTTGGTTGGCAGTGCATTAGGGTTTAGACAGCAGTATAGGTTGCACTGTTCATACTAAACTTTGTTCGAAGTGTGCGATTTGAAGTTTTTTGTGGTGATTAGATGTATAGATGAGTTGGACTATGTATGTATAGACATCATTTATGTTCAATAAGTTTATTTTAGGGTTTGGCTTCATGGGTTTACATGATTATAGAGTTAATTGAGATGGAAATTGTTGTTGAAATGTGTCATACTATTGGTTCATATCTTTGCTTTGTTGAACTACTTTGTAATAGGTTCAATGGCAGTTCGAAATGACAACCAATTCGTGTACCATCCGAAGGATCATGGTGGTATTGGTCCTTTCCTACCAGCAGAGCTAACACTGTTGTGTTATTGTGGGTTACCGACATTTGTGAAGCAGTCAAGGCATCCCGCGTCAGCTGGGCGTGCTTTCTACTGTTGCTAACTTAAGCGACGTCCCCCGACACTTGATGCCCACCTAGAGGGATGCAGCTTCTATCAGTGGATCGACGGTGATGAAATGTTTGAGCCGTCCATTATGTTGTTTCCTTATGACCCCTGGAAGAGCGTTCCATATTCGGAATTTATTCATTGGGTTCCGCCGCCACCGAACCCTCCGAAAATGACAGAAGCGGAGAAGGTTGATGCTGCTTTGCGCCGTCTAGCCAATCCTCCTAAATGCCATTGTGGAGTGTCGGCACGACTAACTACTCCCACCCAACGTGGAGCATTCACTGCCTTCTATTGCTGTGGATTGCCAGATTATGTGAGTTGTCATGCAAGCAATCTATTTGTAAGCTTGTATGCGTTTTGCAGATACAATGTTACACTTGGAACATGTGTTTTTTGCAGAGAGGGTTCCCATCTTGTGACTTTGACGAGTACAACTATGGACCCAAATTGCACTGGCCTTCTGAGTATGAATTTGCGGAGTTTGAAGCAGGCATTAAGCCATGGCCATGCACAAAGATGCCCCACCGTAAGTGCAAGTGTGGCATCAAGGCTCGCGAAGGAGTTGTTCTGTCTGAGCTAGGATACAGATACTACTGTGGCAATGCTTATGGAGGGTCATCTGAGTTATGGGTGAGTTCACTGAACCGGTGAAGTTAGTACATGAACATAGGTCACCGGTTTGTTTGCTCATTGCTTTATGTTTCTTAGGTGGGGACGACATGCAATTGGAAGGACTTCACTGGTCATGGAGAGTTAGTGGAGAGGCTGAAGATACATTTGCCTCTCGAAAAAGACAGGAAGCGTTGGATGCGGGAGAAGCAGATGGAGGTGAATATGAGGTATGGGGTAGACATGCCATCATGAAAGACCCGTAATAGGATTTTAGAGGACTTTCCTCGAGTGACCGGTCGACCCCGGAATTATTACAATAGCGAGGACAAGTTGATGAGCTTCTGGCGACAAAACAAGGAGGCCTACGACTTTAAGGAGGCCGAGGATGCGAGGGAGATGGCATTTTCCCACAAGCATATCCGTCGCTTATGTGAGTAATTGATTTTGAAATTTGTTTTGACTTGTGCATCTTCTTACAATTGTTGGCAATGAGACATTGTTTCACTCTTGTAGTCCCCAATGATGCACCGAACGATGACCATATCTCGGCACCCATAGAGGATGACGATGATGATGAGCATGATGATGACGATGACCACGACGATGACGATGAGTAGTGTTTCCTCTCAACTGATGCCTACAAGGTGTAGTGGTGGCATTACATAGGTATTGTATATGGTAGATGGAGGACTGGTACGATAACGCTGCTTATTTTGTGCAAAGGCAACAAGATCCGTACATATTTTGCAAATGGCCTGAGGTTGCCATTTGGTAGTACTTGTTCATGGTAGATGGAAGACTAGTGTTAATAGTAGTGCTTGTATATGCTAGATGGAACACTTATGTAAGTGATGATGATGATGACCTTCGAACAATGCTTTGAACTCCTTATCATGTGAACTCGTTATGATATGACTCCTTATGGTGTATGTGAACAATGTTTGTAAAGCATGACGAAAATACAATGTCAATACTTACGAAATGGTTTCACAAAAATAGCGTGACTTGGAGGAAATGGCCAAGAAATTTGATGTTTGGAAATAAATGAAGAAAATACAATTTTAAGGACATATGTTTGGAAAAAATTCATGAAGCTACACACTTGAAGCTAATGCGCAAGCTAGCTATCGTACAAGCTTTGCCCCTTGCTTTACATAAATTGTTATCCTAGAGCAAATCTCATCCCACTTGACTTAAGAAAAGAGTAGGCATTTCCAGGACTGTCACGCCGGTCAAAGTGGCGTGACAAGTCTGTCGCACCACCCACACTAGCACGACAAGCTTGTTGCACCACCCACGCCGATGTGACAAGGAGTCAGCAGGTAGGCTAGACGTTTCTGGTTTCCATGGCTGGCTAGTGTGACAGTGTCGTGCCAGCGGAGATGGTGTTACAGTGTCACGCCAGCGTGATAGGCGTGGCCCTGTTGCGCCACCTCCGCTGACGTGACACTGTCACGCTAGCCAGCCATGGAAACCAGAAACATCTAGCCTACCTGCTGAGTCCTTGTCACACCGGCGCAGGTGGCGCAACAAGCTTGTCGCGCCTATGTGGGTGGCGCGATAGCCATTTGCAGTGTTTCGATTTGGTTGTCGCGCCACCCTTGCTGGCCCGACAGACAGGCCTGGGTTTTTCCCCATATCTTCCACACTGGTTCACACAGAAATACAATTGAGATACATAGCATATTCATAGATGCCCAAGATGGGTGACAACTTGACAAATGACCAACATACATGAAGTCCACATAGGTCACATACACGACGATAACAAAGTGCACATAGTTCACAAGCCAACGACGAAGTGCACATAGTTCACAAGTCATCGACAAAGTCCAACAAAAGAGGACATAATTCACAAAAGCATGCTTGATATGGATTAGTTAGGCGTGAAGGGCTCTCAAGGACGACGCAGGCGGCCTAGATTTGTCGGTTGGAGATTAGGAGTGCCGACGTCGGAGTGATCACGGGCACGTCCTCGCACGTTTTGTCCTTGACCTCGTCGCGGGTGTTGGGACGAACTCTACATAAAACATATAGAACAGAGATGTGAAACAAGTAACATGATGAAGCAAGGGAAGATCTGCACTTTGCATTGTGAGTATAATAATTCAAATTCATGTGCACCTACAAATTCATGTGCACAATCTTTTTTTCATAGAGATTAATCAGACATAGGTATCTATAATGGTAGCATGTTTTTTTAAAATATTTGTCATTGTGATTTCAGCTTCTTAAATTCTTAATCAGACATAGTGTTGTCTTCCCTCTCTTTTTCCCTATTTGTTTTCATTGAAACATGCAGCTAGCTTCTGTGTATGCGATAATTTCAGATGGAGTACCTATTTAGACATTCTCCTATTGGTAAAGAACAAGGTAGAAAACATGTAGTCCTTTTCACTTTTAGAGTACATATGGTTCCTATGTTTGATGATGGATTACTAATCTAGCATGGGTCACTTTTAGACTACACATACACACAATGATAGTGGTGTTTATTTATGTTGGACTGCATTTGTATTCATGGGAACATACAATCCTGCCTGCAGCTTCTTAGTTCTCACATGACCTTTCGAATGTATCTCGAGGTGAGGCACCCAATCTTATTATTTTATTACTCAAAACTTGGATGGTTCAATTTTAGAGCATGCACCTGAGTTTGTGTACCCTGAGGAGCATCAGCAAGTTGGGAACCCATGAGCTCGTCTTGGTCATACGTTGGATCATTGATGTCACCATAATCTCCATCTTCGTCATCTTCGTCATCCCTACATCTTGCACAGGAGCTCTTCGGTCTGTCAATCGCTGCCCTTTGGCTTGTACGGGTTTGTCGTCCTTGGGATGCAGGAGCTGGCACTTGTACATCTTCAGCTCGTATGCAACTCAACTTGCGAGCCATCCGTCGACAGGATGTCAACACCTTCTGCAACTATGTTCATGTCAAATGAGAAGTGGTTACATATCGTTTCGGGTATAGTTGAAATACATAAGCATAGGGGTATTACCTTGGCAAATTCTTCAAGGTACGAATTCTGGACCCCTGCTGCACGTCCAAGGTAAACTCCGGCCTCATTGGAAAGGTGAGCTAGCTGAGTTGCATAGAGTACATGCATATTCATCACCCCGACGTAGTTTCCAAGTTTAGTTGCATGAATGCATAGTTCAATTGAAACGCTTACCATGTAGTTCTCAAGTGGTGCTCTCTGCGGCTGCATGCTTGTCCTTGTCATCACATCATATGGGTCCTTGTCATCACTCCCTTGTTCATCAATTGGAATGCTTGAGACCGGTGGGTGCACATTGATTCTTGTGGACCTATGAAGCCACGCCAAGTACTCACGGTAATCGCTGCTCACACAGTGAGCCCCATTAGTCGGTTCCATCCTCTCTCTAGCTTCCCACTCTTGCATGTACTTTTGATGCTTCACAAGCCAGTCTTTGCCACCGAACCTTTTCCTCCTTGATATCCTGCAAAGAAGACACATGTTACATTTTGAGGCCTTGTACGATGCATGCAATGGTGAGTGATGATACATGCAAAGTCGAGCTTACTCATGCAACTGATGGGTTGTCGACTCGTGCTGTAGAGGGAAATTTTGATTCCTACCAAACTACTTCATCACTCTTTGGGGCAATTGGTGCTCGACCACATAGTACCTTCTCAACCTGAACATATGGGGCCATGTTCAACTCCCGTACGTCTTGCCTATCATATGGATCCCATTCAACCTGTAACTTGTGTTATTAGTACATCGCCTTGTTGATACTTTATGAACAAAAAGAATGGAAGCCTTAGTGGTGGAATGAACCTGATTCGAAGTTAAAACATCCAAATCATTGGAGTATTGAGCGTAGCGCCATTGCGGCTAACCCAGAACCGACTTAATTCCCCTCCAAAGGTAGCAGATGGGGGGACGACAGTCACCATGTGTCCAAGCCTAAAAAACAAAACAATTGTAAGCATTTGACATAGTGCATGCATGAAATGAAACACATATAGCAATTAAATGGAAGGTACTTACCACAACTATGCCTCTATGCACCCGTCCGATAGGAATGCGCTCCCAAATCCAAATCTGAAGCAAGTACATGCAGCCACCTATGTTGGAATTTGGGTTGACCCTCCTACAGCCCTCACATAGCTGCCGATACAACCAAGCAAGAGTGGCTGACCCCCAACTGTATTGCCTGATGTTCTCCCATGGCTCACGTAGCTGGGTAGGACCATCCACGAGACGGTGTTCCTAGAAGCATTTGGAAACAGGAATTGTGCCACCATGTGCCACACCCAGACATGAGCATACCTCTCAACGATGTCATCCGGTGCATGGAGAGGGCACATGTTGAAGCGTTGCCGCAACTAAGCTGAGCTCACACCTAAAGTCTTCTTCTCCTTCTTCCCTTCTTCAGGGTCGGGTGGCCGGTGGCCCGTAAACTGCTCCACCATATCCTTCTAGTTCTATGGCTCTACCGTGCCTGTCACTGTCGGACCATCCAAGCGAAGGTCCAAAATGTAGCCAACGTCTTGCATCAGCACGGATATCTCTCTAGAGGGTAGGTGGAAGGTATGGGTCTTCGGACACCACTTGTCGATGAAGGTGGTGAGGAGGGGACCATCCATGTCTAGGAGGCTAGCATTGATAGCTCTAGCCAAGCCCAGAAAACTGGCCCCTGCTCTTGCGAGGTAGGGGGCGTAGCGCTCGTCCCACTCGAGTGGTCGGTGAGTACGAGGACACAGAGGGCCCAAGGCCTACAAAAAACAACGTGACTACACAAATATGAAATCTGCCCCATTGTTGGTCCTTGTAAGACATTATACTTGAAAAGGAAATAATGTGTGGAAATCACTTACATCATCGCTGTCGACCATCAAGTGTGCTCGGTGGTCCTTGTCGTAGTACTTCTCAAGAAGGGGGAAGTGCGGGTGCGCCATGCTGCAATTGTGAAAACGATGGGACAACATTAGAATATGGAAAAAAAGTAAATAAAACATGGTACATGCTACAAAAACAACGAACAAATGGGTTTTCTGGCAATATTAGAATATACAAAATATAAAATAAAGACAATGTTACAATCTACAATATATGAATAAAACATGTTATAAGCTAAAAAAAACAAGGAACAAATGCATGAATGATATAAGCAAGACCTATTATAACCTATGTACCTTTATACGTTTCAAACCACTATGACTCCCGTTCCGTGTTTCTAATTTGCTTCACTTGTTACGCTTCTTATGTGTGGCAGTTGTGTGACTAGTTTTGTGGCATTTCGAGCAACGGACTTGGACCGGTGCCTCATCAAAGTTGACAAAACCATACCCGTTCGATGCATCCATAAGTCCTCGAAGCCACTTTTTCTTCCTTCTACCCTTCTTTGTCTTCAGAAGGTCCGGGTCGGGAACATAATCCAACCCGTAGTACTCGGGTCATTGTGTCAGATCTAGGTAAGGCTCGAAGCTCGACTCCCACACTTTGAGAGTGTTTGACATTAGGTAAAAAGGAGACATGAACTTTTCAGTTTCATGGTCTAGACCCCTGCATCTTCAAGCTGTAATGACATGCGAGCAAGGGACCTGGAGGAGTTGTGGAATGTTACAAGAGCATTCCGCTTTCTCAAGGTCCACCCTATAATTCCTACCACCGTACTTCTCGCCCCCTGGGTTCGTTCCTCCAGCTGATCTGATATTGTACAATAACCTCGATGCCTCAAAGGCCTCTCCTACTTGGTTGGAAGCTAGCGTCTCCGAAGATCCAAGTGTTTTCTACCGGCTCTACCCCGTTTCTCTTTAGACACCTTTGCTATGTTCCACCGATTGATAAAGTGTTCATTGCACTTCCTGAACGAGTACTCCATAATACCTGACACGAGAACTGCATGGATACCCTTAAACACCTTGTTGAACGATTCTGAAGAATTGGTAGTTATCCCACCGTAATGAAGACCTCCGGCATCGAATGAAAAAGTCCACTTGTCCCTTTGAGCCATTTGATCCTCAAGCCACCTCTTTGCCCTAGCATTAAGGACCTTCTGTAACTCCACAAGCGTCTCTTCAAACTTTTTCTTTGTTCGACACCCACATAGTGACTTCAACTTCTGCATTATCTCCTTTTTCTTTTGCCTCCTCCATATGTTGGCAGCAAAGCGTCTCATGCACCACCGATGCTCGAGAGGAGGGCGTCCATCTACATGCTCTTTCGCAGCTGTCAGCAGACCGTGATGCTAATCTGAGATCATGCATATTGTTGACGTTAATTAACTCTAATTTTTAACCGTCAACTACTTCAGGAAAAGGTTTGAAATAATGTGTGAAGTAGGATCATAGGGGTTTATTCTAATGAGTTCCACGAGTTGTGTTGTTCTCACTTGTCTTGCAGGATATTTAATATTTTGTCATATAAAAGTATCTCAAGTGAAGAATCTGAGCACACCATTGCGGAGAGCTCGTCGAGACAATCGAGACAGACATATCATTTGTCATATTTGGAGCACCGGGGAGAAAGTCCTCGATAAATACAACTCGGAAGACTCTAGAAGACCCTAGAACCATCATCATCACAAGACCAGGCACTACTGGAAACTGGAAATTCCTATCGGTGGAAAACCGCCAGGAAAATAACATATACCGACAGAAGAATTAGAAAATCAATTTTTCACCGACAGGACTAAAGCGACAGAGAAATAGAAATTTTCTGTCGGTGGTTAAATTTTCCTGTCGGTACGCCAATTTTCTTGTCGGTTCGACGTCGACAGAATAATTTCTGACCACCGACAGGAAAATTCTCAGCCACCAGGCCTAGAACTTTATCCCTGTCATAAGTAACCGACAGGGAAATGTTAATCTACCGAAAAAATACAATTACCATCAAACAATACATTTGCCGATAGATAATTTAAAATCCACAAAGAACAATTTAGTTTCAAACATTTATATAGCAGCATAACTCATTTATCACATTACACAGGGCACGCATGGCTAGATTTTGTAAAGCTCTTTTATTTATTTCATTCATCACAGAAAACACCACATGGCCCACAGCTGAGTTCTACATGCAAATGGATTGCAACAACTAACAATCACACATCCCTTGTAATAGGAATCAAATGCATAACACAAGTTTGAAGTTTCTGATTTTAATGTAGAACTAGGAAGATTCGACGACACAACAATGAATAATTGTCTTCATCTTGTCCCAGGCCTTCAGAGGTTGACTATTGACAGCACCTTTACAAAATCAAAATACAGAGTGCAAAGTGAACACAATGAAGAAAAATAATCACATTAGTAAAAATGATTATGATGGCTGAATGACCAGGGAATTAGACCTGAGATAACAAGCTGTTTAGTTTTGCACCTCTGGAACTCACATGGAACTTCTCGTTCGCAACCAAACCCTGCATAAAAATGCAAAATATACTACTTCAGTATCAATCTCAGTCGATTGCAGATTAATATTTGTGACCATGATGATCCTGAGACAACTTGAACCATTTATATTGCATGAAAATTCAATGAAATTTCAACTTGTGTTCATTCTCACTGATTTTTTAAGCTGAGTGCCATATTGCAGATGCCAAAACAAGTAACTTGCAATATGCAGTTCCAAATATTTTGCAAAACGGAATGGTACTTCATGAAATATCAAGCATGTTCCAAATAATAACTGACCATATTCGTGGATTTCTTCAGTCTTCTTTTCAGTCCTTACTTCTCCCTACAAGAAGTTCAATTGGATTTGGCTTTGCAAATTCAGATACCCTGTCTTGTGCAAGAACTAGAGAAGGCTTCTGCACTGAACAGCGAAACAAGGTAAAGCTCTACGGTTGCTTTTGTCCAAGAACAAAGGAAAAATAAATAAAGTACAGGAACTATTAGCACTATTAGCAGGAGGACTGGAACCGAAAAACACTATTGTTGGACAGAACAAAAAGCTATCTGGACGCACATGCTAGTAGTTTCAGATCATACAAGGATTTAAACTAATAAATAAACTATGAGCCATGGAAACATTGGCGCAGCACGTTTGCTTAGTAGCTTCGGAACATTTTCTTGTTTCTGCATAAATAGGTAGAGACCTAGTGAAAACAGACAACCACTCAAGCAGTTGAAAAACACTTTTGCTTATTCGAGTTCCAGAAAACTGAAAAGACAAGTTGCTACTGTACTGAAGATCAAACATGTTGCAGGAGAGCTATTGCTGCTCTAAAAACAGCAGTTTCAATAACAGAATAGTACGCAGATCAATGTGAAACTCAACCAGCATTCATCATGTGTATCATGCTTTGGATTAAGATGCACAGTTTCACAAATGTAAAGTACATTCACAAAGCTTCACCTGAACTTACTGTCAATAAGCTTCTGCTGGCTATACCTCATGCATGTAAGCTTCTCCTGTCAATATGAGGAAAGGTGCCATGGTAGATTAAGTTATGGGACCTGCTACTGCCTGTCCGCTTGCTGCTAGCTTTCTACTGTCCTCCCACCACATGATTTTTTTTCTGATATATTTTGCGTGCTTCTGATTTTTATTGTTAATTAATTTATTTATGTATAAAGGTCTAGAATGCAATCGACCTGCTCCATCTTTTGTTCTCGTGGTTAATTAATACTTCTACTTAGTTCCGTTATTAAAAAAAAATATGTGCAGCCGTGTAAAAACCAAATTTGATTGTACCAACGCTGTAACAAGTAATGATCTGTGCAGCCGTGTTAAAGCCAAATTTGATTATACAACGCTGTAACAAATAATGAAGTATAATTTTGGCCCAAAGGAATAAATTTTGATCGTCATGAATCATTTTACAGGGAGAATGGAATTGAAAAACAGAAATAAGAACAAGTATAAAAGAAATAAAATTTAATATAAACGTTTCCATAGGATGGGGAAACGTAGGGGAAAGAAGAATAGATACGTACTTCCCGCGGCGAGACGAGACGAGTGAGCTGGAGGCGAGGCGAGGGAGCCAGATCTGCTGTGGTCGACCACATCCCGCCGCACTGGCCTGGCCCCCGCTTGGGTCCGCGCTGTCGCCGGGTCGGGGATGTGCGGGGCAGGGGCCGCCACCGCTTGGCTCTGCTCCATCACCGAGGGGAGGGGGCGCCGCCGCTTGGCTCCGCGCCGTAGCCGGAGGGCTGCGCCGCTGCTTGGAACCGCGCCGTCAGCGGGGGTGGGGGCGGGTCCGCGCCGTCGCCGGGAGTGGAAGGGACGGGCGCCGTTGCCGGTAGGGGAAGGGACGGGCGCCGTCGCCGGGAGGGGAGGCGACGGGCGCGGGCGCCGCCGCGGCTGAGAGATGCGAGGGAGGGGACGGGTGGGGATAGGGTTCGCTGGTTAGGGGCGCGCTCCATTTATACGTCTACGGCAAAACCCGTCCTCGTTTGGGCCGGCTGGAAAGGCCAGCACAGCCCAGGCCCAAGTTAGCTGCGCGTTTCAGGGTTTGTGGCTCGTCTAAATTAATTTTTCTGTCGGTTAAACCAATACACACAGAAAAAAGTAGAATTTTCTGTCGGTTAAGGAGACACCAACAGGAAATTGTTATTTTTTCTGTCGGTTACGTATTATTCCTGTCGGTGGACACCTTACCGACATCTTAATGCATATTTTTCTGTCGGTGAGGGAAAAACCGACAGGATAATTTGCGTTTCCAGTAGTGAGGGACTAAACCTACAAGATTCTATAGCTTTGCAAAATAATCTTTTTCAGGGATTTATCCAGAAGCTGAGAAGGAAGGAATCCACTCAAGACACGACTCTTTACGCGAATGAATCGGAAAGTGGTACTAGAAGGACGTAGAAGACACCAGAAGGCACGGGAACGAAGCGGAGGTTCTGCGGCTGCCAGGTAGGGCCGATCGGCCTGACTCTCCTGCCAGGTGGGTCCCCCTTCGCGTGTGAAAGGTCTTGATGGCTAGAGGGGGGGGTGAATAGCCTTTTAAAAACTTCTACAAAGACAAGCTAAACAATTTTATCAATATAACAAATAGCGAGATGCGAGTTTTGCTTAGCCTACGGGGTGTTTGCAAGCCACCTATCCAATTCACAATTCTAGTATATAGGCACTCAACCGCACAAGTCAAACCGAGAAGGTAACTACAACTACAACTAGCAAGCTACACAAAAGAGTTACTCTAGCAAAGCAAACTAGCTAGCAAAGATAACTAAGAAAGTAATACAAGATAGAGTTAGAATGGTTTCACCGAGGGGCGAAGTATTGAGCCAACCAATATGATCAACAATGAATACCAAGACAACCGAACACCGGGATCAATCAATCACAATAAGAATGATGACACAAAGATTTATCCCGAGGTTCACGTGCTTGCCGGCACGCTAGTCCCCGTTGTGTCCCTCTTCACCACGTGGTTCGGTGGCTAATCGGTCTCACACCGAGCCTCTCAAAAGGCGCCACAAGAACCTACCAAATGGCAAAAGGTTGCAATGACACGAGCAATCCACTAATGTTGCCTTTGGCGCTTCGCCGAGGTAGGCACAAACCCCTCACAATCACCGGAGGTGGCCAAGAACAATCACCAACTCTTGCCAACGCCTCCAAGCTGCTCTAAGCCGTCTAGGTGGCGGCAACCACCAAGAGAAACAAGAATCCCGCAGCAAATCAACCACCAAGTGCCAACTAGATGCTATCTCACAATGCAAATGCACTTGGATCACTCAATCTCACTTCGAATATGCAAAGAAGCAAGAGAGATGAGTGGGAGGGGAGTTGCTTAGCTCAAAGTGCTCACAAGTATGTCAAATGTCCAAGAGAGAGAGCCTTGAGCCGGCCAACGAGTATTTATAGACGTACCCCTTCGAATATAGCCGTTAGAAACTGAAATCAGCAGCAGTCGCGCTCACCGGACGCGCTGGTCGCGTGGACCGGACGCGCCGGTGCTGCAACGGCTAATTTTTGAAACACTGACCGGACGCGCTGGTCACCACCGGACGCGCCGGTCCCGTGACTCACCGGACGCGCCGGTCAACACCGAGTCGCGCAAAACAAACCAACCACCGGACGCGCTGGAGAACCGACCGGACGCCACAGTGACCGCGTCCGGTGGAAGTCCAGTAAGCTCCCTGGACCACCGGACGCGTCCGGTGGCCTGTGACCGGACGCGCCTCGCGTCCGGTGCAGCAACTGAAAAACACGCAGTTACTGGACACTGACCGGACGCGCCGGACGCACAGTGACCGCGTCCGGTGCAGCGTCCGGTGCAGCGTCCGGTGCAGCGTCCGGTGACTTCTGTGACCTCCGTTCGCTTCCGTTTCTTTTCCGTTTGATTTCCAACTTTCGGCGTAGTAGAAAATAGGCATTTCAACTCCTCGAAAACGCCTGAATCCCGCCTCGCAAGCTCGGCGGGAGGGAGAGAGGACCCCAAAACCTCTCTACCGCTCAAACTCCAACGCCGTCGCAAAAGTGCTAACACCACCAAGTGATCATCACTATGTGCATGTGTGTTAGCATTTTCACAATCATTTTTCGAGGCGTTATTAGTTCTATCCAAATGCATATGATCATAAAATGCACACCTAGAGGCACTTAGGAGTTCAATAGCCGCGTCATTCCCCTCTTTATAGTACGGCTATCTATCCTATAATGTAACCACACCCACTAGGTGTCTTGGTTACCAAAACACAACCCTTAAGCAAATACCTTTGCCTTGATCACATAGAGTTGCATCCAAATCCAAGTGTGGCCATCATGATCACCATGTCCATCTTGCCACCAACCTTGGAATGTACTAATCCTCATATGCTACATACAACTTAGGCATAGGATTAGTACTTAGGCATTGTCACTAATTACCAACACCAAACATAGGACTTTCAATCTCCCCCTTGTTGGTAATTGGTGACAACCCTTTCACAAAGATATTATGATAAAATTTTGATTGAACCCATGTCACATTGTCCAAGTATATTACCATGTGTAAGAAGTATGGACAAGTGATCATGAATTCAAATTGATAGCAATGGCTCCCCCTACATGTATGCTATATATTTGGATTTTGGAAGCATACATGTTAGATAGGAAAGATTAGGAGCATTGACTACCAATAGGTGCTAAGTGTTTTAGATTATAGACCTTTGAAGCGTGATACCATCGGAGTAGCGATAAACACCATCTTAGCACCTTGTGTAGTTAGATACCACTTGTAAAAGCACAAACAAAACTAGAAACCTCGTGAGATCAACATTATAAGCAAGGTTCTAGTACCACTTGAAAAACAAGAAGCAAGAGTAATCTAACTACTTCCTATTCATGCTAGTACTTCAATACACCATTCAAATTATACTAGCAAGTCACCACACAAGCAAAGTATTGGAGAAAAAGAAATGCATAACTATGCATCATACATATGAAGTGCACATGGAAATGCAACATTCATGTTTAAGAGCTTGCTCCCCCTACTTGTGTGCTCAAAATTTTAGTTGATTCCCTTCTTTTATCAATTCTCCCCTTTAGGTTTTCTCTTTGTGAACAACATTTTTCTCCCCCTTTGTGTTTCTCCCCCTTTGAGTTCTATCTTTGTGAACAACATTTTCTCCCCCTTTGGCACCAATGACCACAAGGGACCAAATTTAGATAGAATATCATGTTGAATTATGGGGTGAGGATCAAGTTTGTGATTCAACCTAGATTGCTTGCATAAATAAAATGCTTCGGTTTGATCCAAGGGCAAGCTTCTTCACACCTCACTAGAAGGGTTATCATGCACCATGTTGAAGCAAATATTTAGACAAGTGATCTAGATTAAACACTTAGGATCACAAGCTACTTAAACAAGTTATATGCTACCACTAGATCATACAAGTCATGGAAACAATAGTGGCACCATATAAACTTCAAATTTATTTGATTTTCATGAATGAGCCTAGAACATGTAAATTATGACTAGATGCACTAAACAAGTCCTTAGCATAGAATGTATGACATGTCAACCAATTATACCTTGGGGCTCGAAGGAGAGGCATGTCATAACATAGGGGTGCATCAACTCATGTTGGAGAAGTCAAGTATGTTCAACTCATTCTTTAGCTTGTGAAATCTCTTCTCATCAAGTGGCTTGGTGAATAGATCGGCTAGTTGATCTTCGGTGCCCACACTCTCAATAGCAATGTCACCCTTTTGTTGATGATCTCTAATAAAATGATGACGAACATCAATATGCTTTGTTCTTTGATGTTGAACCGGATTGTTGGTTAGCTTCACGGCACTTTCATTGTCACATAGCAATGGCACATTCTTGAAATTGATTCCAAAATCCTTCAATGTTGCCTTCATCCACAAGATTTGTGCACAACAACTACCCGCGGCGATGTATTCGGCTTCGGCGGTAGATAGTGCAATACTATTTTGCTTCTTGGATGACCATGAGACAAGTGATCTTCCCAACAATTGACAAGTCCCGGAGGTGCTCTTTCTCTCAACTTTGTCACCGGCATAGTCGGAATCCGAATATCCAACTAGCTCAAAGCTTGCACCCTTGGGATACCACAATCCAACATCTTGTGTATGCTTTAAGTACCTCAATATTCTCTTTGTTGCCTTCAAATGACTTTCTCTTGGTGAGGCTTGAAATCTTGCACACATGCATACACTAAACATCACATCGGGTCTTGATGCCGTCACATAGAGTAGGCTACCAATCATTGATCTATAAAGCTTTTGATCCACCATGTTGCCACTCTTGTCACTATCCAAACTTCCACTAGTACCCATTGGGGTTGTAATGCCCTTTGCATCTTCCATACCAAACTTCTTTAGCATATCCTTTATGTATTTGGTTTGGCTCACAAATGTTCCTTCCTTCATTTGTTTGATTTGAAGTCCAAGAAAGAAACTAAGTTCACCGATCATTGACATTTCAAATTCCTTTGCCATCATTTTCCCAAACTCATCACAATAATCTTGATTGGTTGAACCGAAGATGATATCATCAACATATATTTGCAATACAAACAAGTCTTTTCCAATCTTCTTGGTGAAGAGAGTAGTATCCACTTTGCCCATGACAAATCCTTTGGATAGCAAGAAGTCCCTCAATCTTTCATACCATGCTCTAGGTGCTTGTTTCAATCCATACAAAGCTTTCCTTAACTTGTATACATGGTTGGGTTTCTTGTCATCTTCAAAACCGGGAGGTTGCTCCACATACACCTCCTCTTGAATGTACCCATTGAGAAATGCACTCTTCACATCCATTTGATATAGCTTGATATTGTGAGCACAAGTATAGGCAAGTAAGATTCTAATTGCTTCCAGTCTTGCAACCGGGGCATAAGTTTCACCAAAGTCAAGACCCTCTATTTGTGTGTAACCTTGAGCCACTAGTCTTGCTTTGTTCCTTACTACTATCCCATCTTGATCTTGCTTGTTGCGAAAGACCCATCTTGTTCCAATGACATTGTGATCCTTAGGCCTCTCAACTAGTTCCCATACTTCATTTCTCTTAAAGTTGTTGAGCTCTTCATGCATTGCATTTACCCAATCCGGATCTCTCAATGCTTTATCAATGTCCTTGGGTTCTTCCATTGACACAAAAGAAGAGTGAGCACAAAATGATGCCAATCTTGATCTAGTTTGAACTCCTCTTTGTATGTCACCAATGATGGAATCCAATGGATGGTCTCTTGCAATGTTAGTTGGTTGAAGCACTTGCACTTGATTGCTTGGATGTTGATGTTGATCATGAGTTGGAGATGATGAACTAGCCACTTGTTGATCTTGTTGCACTTGAGATGATGTACTAGCTTGATTTTGCATTAGAGACCCACTAGCTTGTGTAATTGGACTTTGGAGCACTTGATCTTTGTTGTCATCCACATCAATCACTTGCTTTGGCCTAATATCACCAATATCCATTTCTTTCATAGCATTGGTCAATTGAGTTCCTCTCACATCATCCAAGTTATTCTCCTTATCTTGAGAGCCATTTGTTTCATCAAACTCAACATCATGAACTTCCTCAAGTAAACCACTAGCCAAATTCCAAACTCTATAAGCTTTGCTAGTAGTGGAGTAACCAAGTAAGAATCCTTCATCACATTTCTTCTCAAACTTGCTCAATCTAGTGCCCTTCTTCAAGATATAGCATTTGCAACCAAATACCCGAAAGTATGCAATGTTGGGCTTTCTTCCATTTAAGATTTCATATGGTGTCTTCTCTAGAAATTTGTGGCAATAGAGGCGGTTGCTATAGAAGCAAGCCGTGTTGATTGCTTCGGCCCAAAATGAATGACTCACATTATACTCATTCAACATTGATCTTGCCATATCAATCAAAGTTCTATTCTTTCTCTCAACTAGGCCATTAGATTGAGGTGTATACTTGGCCGAGAATTGATGTTTGATTCCAAGCTCCTCACATAGCTCATCAACTCTTGTGTTTCTAAACTCACTTCCATTGTCACTTCTCACTTTCTTGATTGTGGTCTCAAACTCATTTTGTACTCTCTTGATGAACTTCTTGAATATGTCAAATACATCACTCTTGTCCACAAGAAAGAATACCCATGTGTATCTAGTGAAATCATCCACAATCACAAAGCCATACTTGTTGCCACCAATGCTTGTGTATGTAGTTGGCCCAAATAGATCCATGTGCAACAACTCAAATGCCTTAGAAGTACTCATGATGCTTTTCAATGGATGAGTGTTGCCTACTTGCTTTCCGGCTTGACATGCACTACATAGCTTATCCTTCTCAAATGTGACATCCTTCAAGCCTCTAACTAAGTCATGCTTCACTAACTTGTTCAATTGTTTCATACCAACATGACCAAGTCTTCTATGCCATAACCAACCCATACTTGATTTGGTGAGCAAGCATGTTGAAAGTTGAGTGTCACTAGCATTGAAATCAACCAAGTATAGATTCTCATATCTAAAGCCTTTGAAGATCAAATTAGAGCCATCAACACTAACTATCTCCACATCATCAACACCAAATATGCATTTGAAACCTAGATCACACAATTGAGCAACCGAGAGAAGATTGAAGTTCAACTTTTCAACTAGGAGCACATTGGAAATGCTATGATCATGTGAGATTGCAATCCTTCCAAGAGCCTTCACATCACCCTTGCTATTGTCACCAAAAGTGATACTATCAATGCCACTATCATTTGATTTGAGAGAGTTGAACATTCTTGAATCACCGGTCATATGTTGAGAGCACCCACTATCAAGCACCCAATGCCTTCCTCCGGCCTTGTAATTTACCTACAAAATAAATTAATGTTTCTTAGGTACCCATACTTGTTTGGGTCCTTGGAGGTTAGTAACTAAGTTCTTTGGTACCCAAATGGCCTTCTTCTTTGGACCCACAATTGGTGTACCAACAAACCTAGCGCACACACCCTTCTCACCCTTGGTAAGAACATAACAAGAATCAAAAGGAATGTAATCCATTTTAGCATGAAACTTGTTGTTGTTCTTGTTCATTTTATTACAATTAATCTCTAGATGCCCAACTTGCTTGCATCTATTGCAATAGCGACCATTGCTCTTCACGAAGCAAGACTTTGGAGTAGTAAAGGCCGCCTTGCCCTTCTTGGGAGTATAGCCCAAACCCTCTTTGTTAAGAGAGAACCTTTGGCTACCCAAGCATTTTAGCAAGCGGGTATCCCCACCATAGGCATTGCCTAATGCGCGGGTGAGATCATCCACCTCTCTTTTGAGAGTCTCATTCTCAACCACAAGTGATGAATCACTAGTAGTAGAGGTAGAGTTGGTTGTGGTGGATGATGATGAGCTACATGAAGCATTAGTAGGACCAACAAATAAAGAATCATCAATAATATCACATGTTAGTCCAATATCACAAGTGACAATCACTTGCTCCTCCTTAGCTTCCTTCATGAGCTTCTCCAACTTGAGGTCCTTCTTCTTGATGAGCTCAAGTAGAGAGGAGTGGGCTTCCTTAAGCCTAGTGTGAGCAACTTCAAGGTCCTCGTGGTCTTCCTTTAGACACTCACGAGAGGCCTCTAACTCATCAAAGGATTTCCTAAGAGCTTTGAGCTCTTGTTCAATTCCTTTGCACTCCTTACTCTTTTTGAGAGCAACAAGCTCCTCCATCAAGGCATCATTTTCATTGCTCTTGGCAATGAGCTCTTGTTCCAAGATTTTGTATTTCTTGGTGGTCCTCTTGTAGCCTTTGCTCATTTGATCTATTATGCCCAATAGATCATCCTTGGAGTAGTCCTCATCCTCCTCATCATCACTCCTACAATCATCACTAGCACAAGAATCATCATCACTATCATCATATTTTACCTTGGTAGGCTTGGCCATAAGGCATGTCGATGTAGTGTCGAAGATGGATGACTTGTTGGAGAGGGCGATGCTTGCAAGGACTCGCCGAGTGGTCCTCTCATCATCACTAGAGCTTTCATCATCATCACTATCGGAGTTGTCACTATCCCAAGTGACCACATAACCACCACCCTTCTTCTTCTTGTTGATAGTGAAGCTCTTCTTCTCTTTCTTCTCCTTCTTATCCTTCTTGTTCTTCTTCAACTTCAACTCCCCATCATGATATCTTTTGTCTTCATAGGGGCATTTTGCCACTACATGATCGGGGCTATTGCAATTGTAGCAAAGCATCTCCTTTGCCTTTATGAAGTCCCTTCTCTTTCTTGCACCATATCCTTTCTTCTTCATGAACCTCCCCATTTTGTGCACTAGGAGGGCCATGGTCTCATCATCGAATGGATCATCATCATCGCTCTCCACCTTGCTCTTGCCCTTAGAAGATGAAGCCTTGAATGCAATGGGCTTCTCTTGCTTGACCTTGGTCTCCTTCTTCTCATCTTCATCTTCATCATCATTGTATTGGGCATCGGTCATTATATCTCCAAGCACATTGGTTGGTTTGACCTTGTCCAATCCCTCTCTAAAGATCATTCTTCTCAAGGTGGCAAACTTCTTGGGTAAGCACATCAAGAACTTGTGTGAGAAGTCCTTGTCCTCAACCTTCTCTCCAAGCCCCTTGAGATCATTGACAATGACTTGGAGCCTATAGAACATCTCCGGGATGGATTCATCATCCTTCATCTTGAAAGTGGAGAACTTGTCCTTGAGCATATATAGCTTGGCACTTTTTACCGTTGAAGTGCCTTCATATGTTTCTTCAAGCCTTATCCAAAGCTCATTTGCCTTTTCAAGATCTTTGATTTGTTCAAATACTTTGTCATCAATGGCACGATAGATTGTGTCAAGTGCCGCCGTGTTGCATTGCTTGTTGATGCGGTCATTTGGAGTGAGATTTTCTTCATCAAGAATGATGTATCCTTCTTTTGTCACATCCCAAACCTTCTCATGTATATTGCCTAGATATTGCTTCATCTTCCTTTTCCAATGATCAAAGGAAGAGACGCCATCAAAGAATGGAGGCTTGCCATTAACATGGTTGAACATAACTTGAGCCATCTTGCACCGAGGTTGTTAAGCCTAGCAAACGGTGACCACGGCTCTGATACCACTTGAAAGGTCTTGATGGCTAGAGGGGGGGGTGAATAGCCTTTTAAAAACTTCTACAAAGACAAGCTAAACAATTTTATCAATATAACAAATAGCGAGATGCGAGTTTTGCTTAGCCTACGGGGTGTTTGCAAGCCACCTATCCAATTCACAATTCTAGTATATAGGCACTCAACCGCACAAGTCAAACCGAGAAGGTAACTACAACTACAACTAGCAAGCTACACAAAAGAGTTACTCTAGCAAAGCAAACTAGCTAGCAAAGATAACTAAGAAAGTAATACAAGATAGAGTTAGAATGGTTTCACCGAGGGGCGAAGTATTGAGCCAACCAATATGATCAACAATGAATACCAAGACAACCGAACACCGGGATCAATCAATCACAATAAGAATGATGACACAAAGATTTATCCCGAGGTTCACGTGCTTGCCGGCACGCTAGTCCCCGTTGTGTCCCTCTTCACCACGTGGTTCGGTGGCTAATCGGTCTCACACCGAGCCTCTCAAAAGGCGCCACAAGAACCTACCAAATGGCAAAAGGTTGCAATGACACGAGCAATCCACTAATGTTGCCTTTGGCGCTTCGCCGAGGTAGGCACAAACCCCTCACAATCACCGGAGGTGGCCAAGAACAATCACCAACTCTTGCCAACGCCTCCAAGCTGCTCTAAGCCGTCTAGGTGGCGGCAACCACCAAGAGAAACAAGAATCCCGCAGCAAATCAACCACCAAGTGCCAACTAGATGCTATCTCACAATGCAAATGCACTTGGATCACTCAATCTCACTTCGAATATGCAAAGAAGCAAGAGAGATGAGTGGGAGGGGAGTTGCTTAGCTCAAAGTGCTCACAAGTATGTCAAATGTCCAAGAGAGAGAGCCTTGAGCCGGCCAACGAGTATTTATAGACGTACCCCTTCGAATATAGCCGTTAGAAACTGAAATCAGCAGCAGTCGCGCTCACCGGACGCGCTGGTCGCGTGGACCGGACGCGCCGGTGCTGCAACGGCTAATTTTTGAAACACTGACCGGACGCGCTGGTCACCACCGGACGCGCCGGTCCCGTGACTCACCGGACGCGCCGGTCAACACCGAGTCGCGCAAAACAAACCAACCACCGGACGCGCTGGAGAACCGACCGGACGCCACAGTGACCGCGTCCGGTGGAAGTCCAGTAAGCTCCCTGGACCACCGGACGCGTCCGGTGGCCTGTGACCGGACGCGCCTCGCGTCCGGTGCAGCAACTGAAAAACACGCAGTTACTGGACACTGACCGGACGCGCCGGACGCACAGTGACCGCGTCCGGTGCAGCGTCCGGTGCAGCGTCCGGTGCAGCGTCCGGTGACTTCTGTGACCTCCGTTCGCTTCCGTTTCTTTTCCGTTTGATTTCCAACTTTCGGCGTAGTAGAAAATAGGCATTTCAACTCCTCGAAAACGCCTGAATCCCGCCTCGCAAGCTCGGCGGGAGGGAGAGAGGACCCCAAAACCTCTCTACCGCTCAAACTCCAACGCCGTCGTAAAAGTGCTAACACCACCAAGTGATCATCACTATGTGCATGTGTGTTAGCATTTTCACAATCATTTTTCGAGGCGTTATTAGTTCTATCCAAATGCATATGATCATAAAATGCACACCTAGAGGCACTTAGGAGTTCAATAGCCGCGTCATTCCCCTCTTTATAGTACGGCTATCTATCCTATAATGTAACCACACCCACTAGGTGTCTTGGTTACCAAAACACAACCCTTAAGCAAATACCTTTGCCTTGATCACATAGAGTTGCATCCAAATCCAAGTGTGGCCATCATGATCACCATGTCCATCTTGCCACCAACCTTGGAATGTACTAATCCTCATATGCTACATACAACTTAGGCATAGGATTAGTACTTAGGCATTGTCACTAATTACCAACACCAAACATAGGACTTTCAGCGTGGCGGCTTTCAACCGATCTCTACGACGCATCTTGACTATTGTTTCATGTCGGTTTGATCCAAGGGCTGCGGTTCATCCCACCGGGCTATATAAGCAGGGACAGACTCCCTGAGACAATCAATCAATCCATTATCTCATTATCATCCATCATTGTACAGTTCAGGGTAGTCCCTTAAAAGGATAACCTAGAGCTCCACCAGCTAGGGCATAGCTAGAACATAAGAATATGAATTAGAGGAGGCAAGCAACGCTTGGATTCCGGATCTAGTTGCGAGGAGGCTAGGTACAGCCTTGTACTTCTCTCTTGTATTCAACATTATTAATCTATTTGTGCTATTTGTCTTTGAAAGGACCTAATTGGCCTAGAGGGGGGGTGAATAGGCCTTTTTACAAAACCTGAAACTCACAAACTCGAATTTGCGGAAGTTAAGTACCTGACCGGAAGTTCCGGTGGTCTGGATCGGAAGTTCCGGTCAGGGGGACCAGAACTTCCGGTGCAGACCTTTAGAACTTCTGGTGCCCTAAATGAGCTACGAAATCAGAGTGAATCGAGTTGGGATTTCAGATCTAAGTGATACCACACCCTCCTAGAGGTTGTTGATGAATATGTTGAGCTTCTTAAGGCTTAGCACCACACCAAATCGTAGATCGGGACCTCCCACCTAAGAAGTTGGGGTAGAGAGGAAGAACAACAAGAACACAAGAACAAAGGGTAGTCGAAACTACCACCACAGCAAGACAAGTTATTTTTATCGAGGTTCGGCAATCCCCACTAAGGAGTTCCTACTTTCTCGTTGTTGAGGTGACCACGAAGGTCCGACCACTAAGATCTCCTCCCTCAAGCAACCACGAAGGCTAGCTTGAGATTTCTACTAAGAATCAAGGGGTTATTACAAACACTTCGGGGTGCCCTCACAAATGAATCAACACGGGCAACCACGAAGAACACCTAGCCGGCTAGGGTTCCAAGAACCCAAGAGAAACAAACACAAATCAAGCTGGCAAAACGAGGAACCCAAGTGCTCAAGTCGAAGATCGATGCTCCCGCTCTCAAATCTCACGTCCCTAGCTCAAACAATCGAAGATTGAAGCTTGGAGGCAAAGGGGGAGAGAGAGTGGGTGAGTCACAGCTTGTGGAAGGTTGAGAGAGCTGAAATGAGTGTGCAAAGTTCGGGCAACGGTTAGAAAAGAAGTGAGTGGTTTATATACTCGAGCTCGGACGAGCCACCGGAAGTTCTGGTGAAGGCCACCAGAACTTCTGGTCAAACCAGATCCGACCATTGGGCTCGTCAGTCAACACTTCCGGTCCGTACCGGAACTTCCGGTCGGAGCCCGAAACAGTTTTCTCGAACGCGAGCGCACGTGCAAAACAGCACTGACCGGAACTTCCGGTACCTGACCGGAACTTCCGGACGGAGACCGGAACAGTTTTCTCGAACGCGGGCGCACGCGAGCGCCAGCTACCAGAACTTCCGGTGATGCACACCGGAACTTCCGGTGCACGTCTCTCCAGCCTAAAAAGACTTGACAAGAGCACTATTTATCCTCATTTTGCCAACTAAAATTTGTATCCCTCTTGATAGTGCGGCGTTGCCTACGACTCAAATCAAAATAAACGGTGTTGAAGACCTTGAGTCGAAGCGCCTTTTGTCCATCAAGAATTCGGGTGCTATTATTCACCAAATGTTCTTTTTCAATTTCATCAATGGACTAACACCTGTAGATTACACTTGATAAAAATGTTAGTCCCTAATTTGATTGTCATTAATTATCGGGGGCGAATGCACTTACAGTCTTCTAGTTCATTGTGTTCATCTTCTAGTTCGTCTACTTGTTCTTCTAGTTCATCTTGTTCATCTTATAGTTCATTATATTCTTGTCTAGTTCGTCGTTCTAGTTCGTCTAATTCATCGTGTTCTTGTCTAGTTTGTGTTGACCCTCTAGTTCTTGTTCTAGTTTGTGTATGAGTCGAATACTTGATAGAACTTGGTATAATTCTAGATTCATAATTATAATGTTCATTGCCTATGTTGATTATATGTTTAGTATAGTTAGAGTAGTTTTGTGTTTATATCCTTGTTCGTATAGCGCTCATTCTGATGATCAAGGGGTGGGTGGTAGAAGTTGTGTAAGCGTGGTGCTTAGGCAATATCTATCTGCGAGTGCTCCCTATGTTCCGGGCCATGTGGTAGATCGCGAAGGTGACTATTATAGCTTCGTTGAGTCCTCTATAGTCCACTCCCCGAATATAGGACTAGTAAGGCTGAGTTACGGGGTGATATCTTGTTCTATTCCTGATCCACCTAGGAATGTCGGCGGTAGGGCCAGACCGTGCAACGATGGCAGCGCTGCCGCGTCAGCATGCATGGCGCGGCAGTGTTAATTTGCCGCACCATCACGGCCAAAAGTGTTAGTTTTAAAAATAAAAAGTTTTCGGTGTCAAATTTAGATTTTGTTTAGAAAAAGTGTTAAAAATAAAAAAAAATCCTGCTTAGCTGGTCGTGTGAACCGTGACACTACTAGCGGCGATGGTCACGCATGCCATCGGATCAGAGAATCTCCCCTTTTACTGATCTACTGTAGTGTTGTCTTCCCTTGATCGGTGACTGTTGGTTCCTTCCTAGCTGGGATATATTGCTTGACACTTGTGTATCATGGAAGGGTGCAGTACACTCGCCATGCATGCCACTATATTGGGGAATGTAGTCTCCCTTTGATTATGTTGTCTTCCCTCACGCGTTTGTTTGTTGTAGTAATAAATTCATTCAAAGACTTGGGCTCTGATAATAAACATTCTTGTGTTGCAATTTCGGTTCCTCGTGCATGCATTGTTCACCAGATGTAAATTAATCCTGATGTGTACGGGTAGTACGCTAGCTGCCGGCAAAATCTGAGACCCTATTCTAAACTCTAAAATAGACTTTGTTTATAAAGAAAATTGTAAAAATATGTATACATGCTAAAATATATTTATACTTTCTAAAACATATATTATATAGCAATGAGATAGATCAAGAATAGTACCTCCAGGCTAGAGGATATAGCCTATGCTGCACATCCAGCACTGCATGTCTACACGAACTAACGAACCTTTAGCATTTAATAAGTAATTAACCAAAAAGAAATAATTCCAACAATAACTATACTACTCTCTCTATTTTAAATTATAAGATATTTTGTTTTTTCAAGAGTATATTTTTATTATATATCTAGATATGGTGTATACATATATAAATGCATGGCGAAACTATGTATCTAGAAATGACAAAGAGTCTTATGATATGGAATGAAGATAGTACACAAGATAGTTACCCACAACCACTACAGAAAACATTTTTAGAGGCAGGTAAAATAGGTTTTCAGGGGCGGTTTGCACAACCGCTACAATGAGTGGACCGCGACTAAATACAACCGGGACTAAAAGGTCCCCATTCAATCCCCTTTTAGCGGCCCAGAATGGGAAACCGGGACTAGACCGGGACTGCTACCCATATAGTGGGATTGGCTCATCCTGAGTGCCAAACTTGGCCTATTATTTTGCTGCACCACTGGTTGTAATCATGCCAACCGTGAGTTAAGTAAATATGTTTTCCAGTGACAGTTATGTTATGTGTGAGCTGACACACATCTTACTACCTAATGCACCAGCTTCTAGTTGAAGGACTGCTTAACTGACAACCAGGGGCGGATCCAAAGGGGGGCTTGGTGGGCTCTAGCCCCCTATAATCCTGATTTCTTCATTAAATATGTATTCATTAGTCTTAAATCTCCATTAATCTCTAGCTTTAGTCCTAAATTTTTACTATTTAGCTCTTCCTTTGTGTTCATCCTAGATCCGCCACTGCTGACGACGATCTAACTGCTCCATGGTTAGTCACCCGATGATCACCATCCCATTTGCGCTGTCAAGAGGCCGATTCTACACTTTGCCAGGACAATCTTCTTCGCTGGGCCCCTGTGCCGCTGTGCTGCGATGTACAAGATTCTTATATAGAGTGGTTAAGTCACTCATGAGTTCTGCTTGATTCACTACCGGAGCCGGCTGCTTTGCCGAGAGGGCCCCAGGCTCTCGGTAAAGCCTCTAAGGTCCTCGGCAAAGCCTTTACCGAGCGCAGCTCTCGGCAAAGCGCCCTCGGCGAAAATCTGATCGGCAAAAGCTTCTTTGCCGAGAGCCGTTTATCGGGTACTCGGCAAAGCCTTTGCCGAGAGCCCGACGCTCGGCAAAGCGCAAAATAAAAAAAATACGAAAAAAACTGAAAAAAAAATTTTAATCGGGGGAGGAACCCACTGGCCAACGCCTGCCCAGCAAGTCGCAAGTCGCGGCATTTTTCGCGCAAGTCGCAAGTCACAGCATTTTTCACGCAAAATTCGCGGCTACGCGGTCGGCGGGATTCGAACTCGTGACCTCTCCCTCACGCGATACATCATCTGCCACCAGCACTACACACTCATATGCGTCTATATGCCGTTTCGGTTACTCAAATATTATACTCAACCAAGTGAAAATTGATTGTTTGAGGTCCTAAACGAATTCAAATCAAAAGGTTGTCAACTACAAAGTTTCATAACTTTTCGAGCTCTACATTTTTCATATAGAAAGTTTTCCCATCCGAGGTCTTTTGAAAAATTCAAATTTTAAAATTTTGAATTTCAAACGTAGTTTTGCATGACAAGATTAATTCAAATGAAAAAGTGGTCAACTACAATGTTTCATAACTTTTCGAGATCTACAAACTTCATTTAGGAAGTTTTCCCATCCGAGGTCTTTTGAAAAATTCGAATTTTAAAATTTTGAATTTCAAACGTAGTTTTGCATGACAAGATTAATTCAAATGAAAAAGTGGTCAACTACAATGTTTCATAACTTTTCGAGATCTACAAACTTCATTTAGGAAGTTTTTCCATCCGATTTCTTTTCAAAAATTCGAATTTTAAAATTTTAAAATTTTGAATTTCAAACGTAGTTTTGCATGACAAGATGAATTCAAATGAAAAAGTGGTCAACTACAATGTTTCATAACCTTTCGAGATCTACAAACTTCATTTAGGAAGTTTTTTCATCCAAAATTGTGGTGCTAACATTGTTCACAAATCTTATATATCTCTCTTGTAGTTTCATGAAACTACATGAGAGACATATAAATTTTGTGAACAACGTAATTATTACTTTGTCGAATGAAGAAATGACCAATATAAAGTTTGTAGATCATGAGAAGTTATGAAACTTTGTAGTTGAAAACTTTTTTATTTGAATTCGTTTAGGGCACCAAAACGTGATTTGAAAATTTGCTTTTCCGAGTGTTTTACTTTGGCACTCGGCAAAGAATCCTTTGCCGAGTGTTTTTTTTGCACTCGGCAAAGAAACTTCTTTGCCGAGTGTTTTTTATTTGACACTCGGCAAAGTCTTCTTTGCCGAGTGCAGAGGCTTTGCCGAGTGTTTTTTATTTGGCTCTCGGCAAAGCCTTCTTTACCGAGCACCCGAAAAAAAAACGCTCGGCAAAGCCGCCGGCGCTCGGCAAAGAAGCGGATCCCGGTAGTGATTAGATACACACCTTATGGCGCAAAAGATGTCTAATCTTTGTTTGGTTGTTCCTAGGTCTGTATACATACATCCCATTTCGTTACCTGTGGAGTGTGGACAATATTGTCAGTCTTGGTCTTACTACTTAGCCCGAACCACTAGAAGTGAAGTTCAGGAGGCAAATTCTACTGTCCCCATCAAGGATCGCTTGGTGTTAATTTGGCTTTCAGTTCAGCTCAAAATCATCTCGGTCGGTAGCATCGGCACGCTGAGTGTTATCTGAAACGCAAGTTGGCATTCGGCCAAGGGACAAGTACGGCGATTACAGCCACAAAACATGACAGCAACGCCGCGCTTCACCGATCTGTCGTCTTCGTGCGCGGCTATGGGGATGATCTGATCATCAGAAGAAACACTGGAACGGAACCTGGAGCGCAAGGACGCCCGCCGTGAGATGCGAGGTGCACTCATTGAGGAACGCTTTGGCGAGACCGCATGTGGCGCGCGCGGTCCACTCGACCGCCTTTCCGCTGTCTGCCCTGATTTCTCAAATCAAAATCAGAACCTCTGAACCAACCATTGCAAAATTAACGGGAGTCCAAGAAGCAAATTACCGTTGAGTACCAAGTACTCCTAGTCACTCAGTACTCTAGTTCACCGCGCCTGCATCCGAAGTTGCCCATCGCCCTGCAGGCTCGGTATTGCTGTACTGTGGCAGCAGCCAATGCATCAGCAAACACTGTAGAAATAGTGACGCGCAGTGCATGCACCTGCACATACTACAAACAATTCTCATGTCATCGATGAACACTGCAGCTATAGGCCAGGCTCGCAGGGGCCGGCCTACGGCCTACCAGCCATCCATTGATCGTGAGCTGTCTCTCGGAGGAGGCAGGCATTGGAACGTGGTAGCTATAAATAGCAGGAGCCGTTCATCTCTCGAACACACAAACACACAACAACAACAACCCAAGCCTCGCCATCTTGCTTTCTACTGTGCACGGTGCTACAAGCCTGCAACTTTTACCGTAACGAAATGGCATCCAAGGCCTTCCGCGCCGTCGTCGTCGCCACGCTCGCCGCGTCCGCCCTCACGGGGGTCGCGATGGCCGCTGACGAACCCGCGCCGAGCCCCACGTCCGGTGCCGCCGCCGTCTCGTCGTCGGTCGTCGCCGCCGTCCTCTGCCCCGCCGTGGCGCTCCTCTTCGGCAGCCTGCGCCACTGAGTTACAGCAGAACACGGCGAGTTGTCGCATGGTCACTTGCCTCCCCGACCCATTCCTGCCTTGTATGTACTAGCAGTTTTCGTCGTATGTTAGCTGGCTGCCTGGCTTCCTTGTGCATCCCATGTATGATGTATCTTTAGTTCTTTACCGATTCAGATAGTATTCTATATATATCGCCAGTTTCTATGCTACAGTATTATTATTTGGTTTGTTATGCCCCCTGTGGAATTAATAGCGTGCAGTTTCACTTGTTTGATAATCAGAGTCACGTCCCTTGCAATCGTTATGTATTACTAGGTAAATACCCGTGCGTTGCAACGGGAAAAAATAATAATGTCACAGAATATTAATGTCACAAAATATGTGTTGTACTGTTTACCTAAAAACAATAGTCGAGCATGATGTTCGCAACAAGTTAGATATAACACGATGACAATTAGTTTGCTGGCTTTATTAGTCATAAACGATGGTGAGCAAATAGCTTGACTAAATAGCACATACAAAAAGAAAGCACAGGAACGCTGGGAAAGAGTGTGTGAGGAGGGAGAGATGGGCATGGTCACCCACATGTAGCAGTAGAGTATGGCAAGCAAATGCGCTCACAGCGCAGTGGTAGCGCCTCCTGTCGTGGTCTCGTGGAGGGCTCCCGCCCAGGTTTGAGTCCCGTAGGAGCAACCGAGCATGCGTGTGTGGGACTGTGGGTACATGGATGATGTGTGTGTATTGTTGTTAGACGTATTATGAGATTTCTCGGGCAGTCTCACCTATATTTGAGCATACGGTTGGGATAATAAGTGTCTATATGAGTTTTACATGATAATATGCCCATGCACTGCATCAGAGAAGCATCAGCAGCTGCCTAGCTCCCATGAGGCCATCAACTGAACCTCTCCCAACAGATTCATTAACTGGCGCCGACAAGGAAACATGGTTCCCAATTGTATGAACTATTCAACGTCCTTATGGTTCCTACCTGGACATTCAGCATACACCTGAACATTGTTGAATATAGCCAAAATGCATCACATGAAAAGGGCAAGGGGGGCAGAGCGTTCAAGTCAAAAGCAACATGATCATAAAGGAGGATAATTTAAATGACCAGATCCATCACATGAAAAGAAGTAACAGCTGGTAGACAAGCACAATTGTCCTCTTTACTGCAGTCAGGTTTTGTTTGGAGCAAGGTGTTCAGACTTTAGCTCAAGCTGTTTTCTCATGATGAATGGCTTTCAACCTCAAGACTTAAGGTTAGTAACAGCTAGTATATCCCATGTTGCAGATATCAAAGAGGGATGATACTATAATGCTTAAATATGTTCAGAAATAGAACCAAGAATACTCCAGTAAGCAAGTTGGCTGATACAATACAATAATGATTTTGCAAACTAATAATTTTGACCAGATCTCTTTCATTCTTTGGTATGCAAACTGACTCAAACTGAAGATAAGATATGCAATTTGACTCTTTTCATACTCTAAGAAAACTACATAAACAATAATCCTGCAGTCTCAATTACAAAACTTCCTCTGTAATAGAATGACCAATTAATGTTTGTAGCCAACAAAACACTTGTCAAAAAAAATCCAAAGGACCATCGGTTACAATAGTCTCTATCTACATCTCCATGCACCTATCTAATTTCTTCTGCAAGCTGGTCAATTGGTCATTCCCCTCTGCATAGTTAACTCATCTAGAAAAACATTGATACTGTCATAGTACTACCAAGTAGATTTTCTGAAGAGCAAATGACATAAATTTGGATCAATTGCCTTTAACATTGTCACAAAATCTCAAATCCAGAGCAATTACCTATAACATCAATTACCTGACAAGCTGATAATTCAGCCTCCATCACCTCTGTCGCAACACCTCATCATTGTTCTGTGTTTAGGATCATTCGGCCTCCATCACCACGGGCCATCGTTTCCTATGCAATAGAAATTAGATAGCATACTGTTTTTTCAACTTGCAAACAATTGATTTGCTAGGAGTTAGATTAGAATATACACTCAATAGATTAACATGGGATTGAGAACAAATCAATCACATCATCTAATGAACAGAGACGGGATTTCCTCATTCATACCTAGAATAGAATTGCAGCAACACATCTGTGATGTCTGCCTGCCTCCTTCCACCATACAAGCGGTGGAGGCACTGCTGTCTAGACCATGTTGCTGGTTTCGGACCACACCATTGAAGGAAGGTGTCTCGTTGGTGGTATGCTTTTTTTAGAATCAATCCACACCCAGACCACAGCAAAGGTTAGTCCACAATGTCTGCTTACATGTCATGTGTCCCTGAACCTGAACTGAAAGAGAAAGGATGTAATTCTATACTGATTGACAAGGTTTTTGTTTCTTCATATCTTGACTTGAAGCTAGATTGTCTGAATCTACTATCACATTGAAACATAGGGAACCAATGACCAATGTAAGCAATTGAACAAGAGATGGAGCTGCTGGAGGGCTGTACCACCCAAAGGTACGATGTTATCAACTCTGAGGCTGCACCATTGCCAAGTATACCAGTTGACAAGCGATCAAATTAGAGTAGTAATTATCAAACTTGAATTAGTGTCTGAGGAGCAGTGCAAATATGAGGGAGAGAAGAGAGCTTGTGAGTCTCCTTTGCAGCCTGGAAGAGAGGAGCCCTGCTGTAGGAGAGGCGTCAGAAAGGGCAGCGAGGCGGCCTAAAATCGCCCTACGCGCCGCAGCAACCAGCGGACGCACCTGCCCGAAATTGCCCAGCACGCAGCAACAACCGGCAGAGGGAAGTGAGGAGGCGGCGGCAATGGAGGCAGGACCCAGGGCGGCCCTAACCACGTCCGCCCTCATCCTACAGTTGGCACGGCCTCCCAGCTATGCCCGTGCTCGTGCTGCTGCACATCAAAGCGACTCAGCTGAGCCAGGAGGCAGCCATGGCGAGTTGGAGCACCCGCGAGCATGTGCAGGACCACTGGGACGCAGCAATGGCGGTGCTCGCGGGCCGAGGCACGTGGACCGGCCGTCTCCCACGGTACAGCCTGGATCTTGTGGATGTGGTGGTACGACATTGAGGCCGTCCGCTTCCACGGCGGCAAAGTTGATGCGCTCTGGGGTCCACGCAGGGGAGGGGAGAGGAGTCGTCGGCGTCGGCGGATCAGGGTGTGGCTGGGCGAGGCGAGGACGACGCCGTGGGCGTGGACAGCGAGGTCAACAGTGTGGGTCCTCCTTCTCAGCGAGGCGGCGGAACGGTCTTCTCGGCGAGCGGATCAGGGATTGACGACCGCGGGGCAAGGACGACGGCGCTGGAGGCAACGGCGAGCTCGACGGCTTCAAGGCAGGGAGGAGGCATGGGCGAGCGGCGGTGTGGGAGAGGTGGAGGCAGCGTGGGAGAGGAGGCGGTAGCATGCGCGTGCCCACGAGGAAGCGTGATTTTAGAGATGGAGCGTGATTGGTGCGAGCGGGCGTCCAGGCCGAGTGGTGTTTTCTAAGGAGCTTTGAGGCCGAGTCCACATCTAATGGCATTTGGAGGGAAATATCTGTGTTCGGGTCTATCTTGCGCGGAGGGAGGGAGCGCGCTGGGGAAACGTGCGAGCGGGCGAGCGATCGCACGCCCTGTGAACGATTCCTTTATGAATTTTTTAGTTGTAGAGATTACTAATGATTTACTGCCCGTTCATTTCTTTTCTCTGAAGTTGCCATGTAATGTTTCTTCTCTGAACTATATGTACTAAAGAAGGTATGATTAGTAAAGCCAACCGAACACTTCCATTGCTTAAGCCATAAAAGGGTTTACTAGCGCCCGGACATCCGGACAGAAGCGCGCGTCCGCCGCTCAGCTCAGCGCGTGCTCGCCCGTGCGGCCCACATGGCACACTCGCCCTTGCACACTAGCGTACATGTAGCCAAATAGCCAAGGGAGCGCACTTCCCTAGGCTATTAGGTGGGCCCGCCAGTAGCTAAAACAAATCGGCAGAAAACGGCAACGCTCTAGCGACCCTGCCTCTGGTACGGGTCCCACGTTGGATAGCTGTCTCCCACGTGCTCCCTCTGGTTGCCCCTGCACACGGACGCGCATCAAAGCATGCATGCCCGCCCTGCTGCTCGTTGTGCCCTGCTCGCCATGCTGTTGCTTTCCCGCGCCCTGTCGATGCTTGTCTGCGCCATGCTGCGCGCCTGCGTCTACTCGCCCTGGTGCGGCCCCTGGCGCTCGCCCGCCTCGTGGGGACCGCCTGCGCCGGGGGACCGGCTGCGCCTCATGAAACACTTACAACACGGAGGACTTGCCGCAACATACGGGATGAAACATTTGAAACATGTGCTTGCAACATATGTGTGTAGCCACTGCAAAATATGCAACATTCAGATAAAACACTTGCAACATACTCCCTCTTTTCTTAAAGAATCAATTCCTAGAAATTTTCAGGCATATTAGTATGGGAGAGAAAATGTAACACCATAGGTGTTTGGCTCCCACAAATTGTATATTCATTTCATAAACATGTGCATCATCCATCTCATCATGCAATTGTCACTTGAAACATGTATATGCAACATTCTAAATTATGTTTGATTCATACATGATTGCTTGTGAATTATGGTTAGTACAACATGTAGATGCAACATGAGTTCTCATACCTTGAAACATGGCAACATTGTAGTGTAACATGACAAGCTTATACGTGCAACAAAGTCATGAAACATGTGAAACATGGTTTTGCAACAATTGGGTAATTTAATTGTTCTGTTTGTTTCATCACATGTGGTACTTAGAAGTTGGTGTAACAATTGTGTAGAGTGGTTAATTATGGTCTAATACACCTTAACTACACTTAGGGTAATTAGTGGAACACTATTCATGTTGACCAAAATGACTAATTTGCCCTCTAGGTGGAGTTTGACCTTGAGATGACCTATAGAGTGCCTTGGTTTGACTATTTAAAAAGTCTAGTCTAGAGGTCTTGCATGGTTGTGCACCCTTTACCAAAGTTGTAGCAAATTTATCAAGGAACAAAAGTCTCAATATGGCCATCTCATGAAAATGACTGGAATATGCTCAAACAGGGCCCACAAGGCTATTTTAGGACCGGATTCCACACTTAAAATTTTTTCTAAGTGTTAACCTGAAGTTCAGTTTCATGAGCCCCTCTTTGAGACCTTGTATCTTTCCATCTGGACCGAATCAGCTCCAGCTCCAATTGACAATCTTGTAGTACACATGTAGCTCTACCACTTTGCTAATTACGCTTCTCGCTAAATCCGACTAGATTAAGAGCTAGAGGGTCGAGAAGGAGGCGGTTTTAGTCGGTTCCTTTGCTCTGAATGAAGAGGAAGGGGAGGTGCAGTGGCCGACCGAGTTCAGGCCCTGCTCGCCACTTGGCAAGCCGTACGCTAGCGCGGACCCACCGGCCGGACCACGGCAGCCTACATGACCGCCACGACGTCGTGAGCTGGCCCTCTCTCTCTCTCATTCTCTTCTTCTCATCCCCTCTGTGCAAGCCAAAGTGGAGAAACACGCCATCGCTGCCGCCGTGAGCTCACCGTGCTTGTGGGCCACCGTCGTTGTGCCTTTGCCCAAATCCAACCGCACAAAGCTCTGCTGCCACCCCCTCTACCTCGTCCTCCTATCCATTGAGCTTGTCGACCAAAGGTGAGGCCACATTCGCCGATTTCACCGCGGCCGCCATGTGCGGGACCTCACCGGAGTTCGAGGCCGCCGTGGTCGGGTTAGCTAGGGTCCTTCCCATCCTCCCTTGTCTTCTCCTTTAGCTTCGTTGTGATATTGTGATGCTCATACCGAGCTCAGTCGAGGAGCTGGGGGCTCACCGTCGCCGGCGCACCGCCATGGCCGGCAATGGGCATCCTCGGCTACTCCTAGGATCACCAAAGTACCTCACTTGGTACGGAATCACGTAGGGAGCATGAGGGTGGTCTCGGTTTTGACCTCCGGCTCACCGACGGTGAGCTCCACTGTCGGCCGCCCTCCCCTGTCTCTGTCTCCCTAGCCTGTTAGCCCCGAGTGTCAGCGGCTGGAAGGCCGGGCGGGATCCGACCGCGGGCCAAGCAGGCCGAGTGGGCCACGCCGTTTGATTGGGCCACGTAGGCGTGAGCGCGTGCACCGAGTTAGCGGGCCACGCAGGGTCACCGGCCGACCCAGTAGCTGGATGGGAGTCCGTTTAGGGTTCCAAATTCGTTTTGTTTTTATTCTTTTTCCAGATTTTGAGTGCAACTTTGAAAATGTGTAACTTGAGTTTGGTAGATCTAAATGGTGTAGTTTTAATTTTGTGGTGTTTCTAGTAAAGTCTAGTTTATTTAGAAAATATGAAATATGGTATGTTCTATTGTGAAAATCTGAGTTATTAATTATGCCTTTTAATCATGCTCTAAATGGAGAAAATTGTATCTCTTATTGTGTAGCTCCAAATGGCATGATATTTTATGGTGTGATTTCTATGCTATGAATAGCTTGTGGTTTAAATTTCACCTCATTTGGACACTGTATGATGGAGTTATGTATTTAACTAGTTGGCATGGTTGTAACTTGAGCTAATTTTTATATTTTATTTGTAAGTCCAATGGGGATGAAATTTGGTGAATGTTGTTATTATGCTAGGAAGATGCTAGGAAAAATATGAAATCTATTGTTTGATACTTTTCAATAGGGTTTCATATTTATGCTAGAAATAGACATACCATCTGTTATTTTGGATATAGCAAGTTATGCTTATCTAATTGCTTTGAAATTTTTATGATAGTCTAGGTGAAGAATGCGGTAGCCACTGTAATTTTTGTAGTTTTTTCTGTGCAATTTTACTATATGTTGCTTTAATCCTCCTTTTATCTAAATAAATTAATAATTAGCATTAAAGAAATAATTTAGATGTTGGCACCATACTTTCTGGTATTCTTTTGGTATGATAAATGGGTTGGTAAACTTGGTTTAACTCAAATGTGCTTTTGTTACATCATTAAACATTTAATTTAGTGAATCTGCCATTTCCGGATAGATTTATAGGTATTGCTAATTACTCTATGAAAATGATGTTTTCATGTCTTGGGGTCTACAGCAAAGTTTCTGTGAATTTCATGATCTAGTTTCTATTAAATTTTGGTGACAATTGGTCATATGGTTTAGTAGTTATCGCTGTTTAAAGTTGACCCTCAGCTTTAATCGCTCTCTGTTTGCTTAGAACAGATTCTGTTTTTACTCTAATTCAACTTGGTTAACTTAAGAATCATGCTTTGATGTTTATAAATGAATTGTAGATAATTTCATAAGCTTTCCAGATTGTCCTCTTGCAAGTAAATTGGATTTGTAGAACTCCTGTTGTGACTGATTTAATGAACTGCTCTTTTGCTTATGAAACCTTAACTTTTGATTTAGTATGCCTTTACTATTTCTAAGCATGTTGGTAATGTTCCTAGGTGTTAGGCCTTTAACTGAAGATGAACATCTTTATCTTAGGTTATGCAAGTTAGGTAAGTTGATCTTGTTCTTCGAGTTAAGTTAGATACATGTTTTAAAGTGATTTGAATAGAGCTATTCTTACTCGGTAAACGAGTGTCCGGTGATGTTTTAGTTAAAGTACTTATTTACTGTTATCCATTCATCATGAGCATCATGTCATTCCTTATACATCTATGATATTTATCTTGTGCATATACATGCAATAGGTGTTCCGGAGGGAGTCACGCTTCTGGAATTCGAGAAGAACCCGGAGGAGCAAACCTCGGAGCAGGAGGTGCATGCCCCCGAAGAAGCAGCAGAAGGAGAGGTGGTGGAGTGGCCAGACCACACGCCTTGTAACTTCGTGAAAGGCAAGCCCCAGAACATTATAAGCCTCCTAATTTATAAATGCAATTAAAGTATTATGTTATATATATTGTTGCATTAAGTTTAGGTGTTGGATGAAAACACTTGCTGCATTGGTTATCCAATCCTTGTCCAAATATTGATACCCTGAATCCTAAGTAGCTCAGGCTCAGGTAGTTGCTTAGCCCTGCTTTAATACGGTAGAAGTCAGGTGATTTCCTGTTACCTGCGAGCTATAGGAATGTACATATGGCACGGTTGGCTATATTTGCTATCGTAGAAAAGAACCTATCTTAATTTGAAATAAAGACCGGGCGGAGGCTTGTCCGTTTGCTGTGACTCCATCTGTGTCGATTAAGGACCGATTCTTGGAGCCTTTCTTGTTCATGTTGAACGCATGCCTCTCTTAGTTGGCCGGGTCTGGAGACTGGCAAGTATAAAGTACGCCTCGAAAGGGAGTCGTAGGCGTGAGTCCAAGGGCAGGTGATTTAAAAGTCCTAATCGTCCTGAGTTGTATCAAAGGTGACCCACGGCTACCCTTACAAAGTATGTCAGAGTGAGAGTTAGGAATACCCCCTCAGCTGAGTTATAATTCGATTCGAGTCGTCGTCTCTCACCGGTTAGCGAGAACTTGACGGGCTTATCTCCAAAGTAGATGCACTAAATAACTATGGTTCAGGAATGGTGATATGATATTGATAGCCTTATTATACCTGCTATGGTTAATATTGTTTGCTCCTAATAAGTGGGTGCTCTAGTACATGTGCTAATCTAGTGGACAGGTAAATGATGATGAACTTGTTGCTGAGTTTAATTGGTCATTTATATTAGTAAGCTCTTTTATGCAACTGTGTCAAGCTAGCCCACCTTATAAGTCTTGCATGATCCTTGGTGTCCTCTATTTTCTAGTTTGACAGGTAAGTCTAGCTGAGTACTTTTTCGTACTTAGGGTTTATTTTTCACCTATTGCAGATGACCTGTTCTACTCTAGGTCCTGCAAATACTGCCTCCTCCCTGCCGGAGATGAGGATTAGATCATCAGGCACGATCTCTGTTAGTTACCTTACCTGAGATGCTTTTGGTTGGACATGACTACTACCTAGTATTGTATTTGAAACTATGAAGTTATGTACGAAACTATGTTGCTTTCGCGAAACAAACTTGGTTTGTAATATTTTGTTTGAACTCCGATGGATGTAATCCGCATGCCACTTGTGAAATGTTGTAACGAATGATGTGTTGTGTTGAATCACTATGATCTTGGTTTGTATATCGAAAGTTGTTTGAAATCCTTCGAGATTTTCAGACTACCGGGATTATGGGAGCTTAAGTACAGGAATTTAATCACTTCTGTGATTGTTTTTGTACTTACGTTCTTATAATTTGGTCGGTTCTGTTACAGAAAAGACCGCACTACCCTTAATTAATATGAGTTCCACATTTACTATTGCATGTTTAGTGGTAAATGTATGTTCGGTTTCTACGTCTCTCCGGTGTAGCATTTAATGACAATCCCAACAGATGCATGCGAGGGGATGCACGTGAGGCGGGACGGGATGCATGCGGGAGTGGATGCCGCAGTAAGGCCTTGTTTAGTTCACGAAATTTGTTGGGAATGGTACTGTAGCACTTTCGTTGTTATTTGGCAATTAGTGTTCAATCATGGTATAATTAAGCTTAAAAGATTCGTCTCGTGAATTTCGTCTAAACTGTGTAATTAGTTTTATTTTTTATTTATATTTAATGTTTCATGCATGCGTCCAAAGATTCGATGTGACGGGAAATCTTAAAAAATTTTACAAAATTTTGGGAACTAAACATGGCCTAATTAGGATGGAAATATGAGTAGTAGTAAACGGGCTGGTGGACCATGTCATCTCCAGGAATTGATTTATTTGTGACAAATTCTTACTGTAAGAATTGATTCTCTGAGGACCAGTGGGAATATGTCTGAAACAACTGAAACATTTGAATTACATATTTATGATGCTTCTGAAGCACTTAAAAAACACCTGTAAACAATTGAAAATCTTTGCAAACAGAAACAATGTCCAGATAAAACACATGCAACATTTGTGTGAAACATATGCACCATCCAAATAAACACTTGTGACATACATCCGAAAACACATATGAAACATTAGTAATAGACCTTTGCAACATACGTGTACAACCATTGCAACATATGCAACATCCCGGTCCACTTTTGCAACATCCATATGAAACACTTGCAACATACCTCTGAAACACCTGAAACACTTGCAACATATACTTGCAACATACGCTTTTAGCAAAAGCTGGTAGCTGGACGGGCAGAGCACTGCACCGCGGGATCCGGTTGTGCGGTCGCGGTGGAGAAGGAGGATGATAGCAGGCAGGCGGCTGCGTGGCCCCTGGTGAGCAGCGGCACTGGCCTCGGCGATTGGGGCGCACGCGGTGCCCCCGGTGAGCGGTGCCCGTGGTGACGCTAACAACAACAGTCAGGTGGGTGCGACCATGCACGGCGAGGCGACAGCGGCTGTGCGGTCCAGGGAGAGCACGCTGAGGCGGTGCGAGCGCGGCGACAGTGAAGAGGAAGGCCGGCAAGAGACACGGTGGAGAGGAAGGCATGCCGGAGGCGCGGTGGAGCCAGGGCCGGTTCTATGTTTTCAAAGGCCTTAGGGCAAACTTGACAATGGGCCCTTATGGTTACATATATGTTTAATTATATATGTGCTAAGAGCAACTCCAACAGAGTTAGTAAAAATAGATGAGTAAACCCATGATTTAGCCGACCTCTAAAATAGAAATCCTAGCAAAAAAAACAGAAAACTCCAACAATCTTTCCAATAGGGTGAGTCGAATGGCTAGCGGCACATACAAGCTATATCTAGCATGCGAGAATTCCGGGATACATGACTTGCTATTTTAGAAAGCCAGATACAATAACTGTTGGACTCTTTTTTTCCCTAAAATAGTCAAATATAGATTACACAACATGGATAGCTCTTATGTTGGAGTTGCTCTGATATATATGCAATTGTATAAAGGTATATATATACAGAGGAGTTAATTGATGAGCAATGACAATATCATGGTACAATGACTAGAAGAACAAGAAAATGACACTAATTTGATTACCTCAAAATCCCAAATAAAATCAAACTCCCATTATGAAAAGAGCCTTCTTCAGAACTTTTGATGCAAAATTGTTAAGGACGGTATCAAGATCAATAGTGTCCAACATATCATTCTCAATGCAACACTTAGCTAAGTCATTCAATCTTTCCTCACCATTTTCTTGATGAAAAGAGATTTTTGCTTTGATTTAAATAATTTGCAGCAAAAACAATAAACTTGTTGACATGCTTGGAGTAAACCAACCATTTTCTATCAATTTCCTCACCATTGCTTAATTTTCTAGTATAGTAAGTATATGAAAAACGTCCGTCATTAGCATCTAAAGAGAACTGCAGATTCAGTTCTCTCACAAGGTCTTTCTCAATTAAGATATCTTGTCCCTTATTATCAAGATTTCTCCAAGTTCTAATATCATAGACATCGTCACTTGAAGCTTGTGGCTTGTGGCACCATAGGGATACATATAATGTACCTTGGTCTGGGCCCCTTAGTAAGCTAGACCCTAGGGTGTCGCATCCGCCGCACCTCCTCTTCTACGGCCCTAGGTGGAGCGTGGTAGCGGAGCGTAGTATCATCGTGAGTTTTTTTTAATCTACGGTGACCGGAGTGGAGCGAAGGAAGCGGATAGGAAGCGGATAGGAACGAATAGGATACGTAGCCTTTGAAACGTCGAGTCCACTAACAGAGGCATCGGGCGCGAAGCCGCGGACGGACGTATGATTCTAGCATTACCGAAACTACGGTAGATGTGCAACATTGGAATCCACTGGAGAGTGGAGAACCTTTCACTTCCCAAGGTATTCGGGGAACAGAGCTCGGAGCCTCGGACAGGAGCGCCTGTACTGTACTGTACAGGCATCATCTCAGCTCCCAACAAGAATCACAACGTGAGACTGACCAGCTTTACGCCCCGCGCGTTGGCCAGCAAGATCAGTCCATTCCTACAGCTCCCCCCCTGGAACCACAAATCGATCGGATCCCGACGTGACTGCTCGACAATCGCAGGCGCTAACTGCAACCTGGCCTTCTTGAGCTCGTCGAGCTTCGGTGGGCACGCGCCATGAGCGCGAAGCCGCCGCCCGCCGCCACCGTGGACGCTCGCAAAAGGCTGCAGTACAGCTACAGCTCGTCGTGGGGGCCAGCGGGCCCGTTGGCCGCCGCGTGGTTGCGCAGGTACCCGATGGCGAGGTTGGCGTGCATCGCGGCGCCGTACGGGAGCGCGTCGTCGTCGATGAAAAAGTGCGGCGAGTGCGCGGCGTGCACGGCCCCGATCGCCTCGTTCCTGATCCCGACGAAGTAGAAGTGCGAGGCGGGGACGGCCTCCGAGAAGGACGCGAAGTCCTCGCTCCCCATGCACGGCTCCATGGCGCCCCGGACGGCGCTCGCGCCGACCGTCTCGGCGGCGACGGCCTCGAAGTGCGCGTGCAGCGAGGCGGCGTTCACCGTCGGGGGAAGCAGCGGGCTGCCGCCGGCGCCGAAGTCCACGGACGCCGCGCACCGGTGCACCGCGGACTGCGCCACGACCACCTCCTCGATCCGCCGCTTCAGCCGCATGAAGCCCTGGCTGGAGAAGCACCGGAACGTGCCGCCGATCGTCACGGAGTCCGGGATCACGTTGAACGCGCCGCCGCCCTGGAACCTCGTCACCGTCACCACCTGCGAGTCCAGCGGGTCCGCCTCCCGCGAGACCAGGCTCTGCAGGCTGAGGACGACGCTGGAGGCTGCCACGACGGGGTCCACGGTGCTGTGGGGGGCGGCGGCGTGGCCGCCGACCCCGGTAATCACCGCCTCGAAGAACCCGCACCCGGCCAGCAGCGGGCCGGCCCTGGAGCCCACCACGCCGGTGGGGAGCATCACGCTGACGTGGAACCCAAATATGGCCTCCACGTTCTCCACGGCGCCCGCCTCCACCATCTTCTTGGCGCCAATGCCGACCTCCTCGCCCGGCTGAAAAAGGAGGACTACTGTGCCCTGAGGCGGAAAAAAAATCAAACCTTTGGCTATATCAATTTCTCGCTTTCCTTGCACACCGTGAAATTGCAGCAACAACGAAATTACAAAACTTAAGCGAGACCAACGCGAGAACGTCTCCACAAATTTGGTAAGGGTCTCATTTTCTTTTGCATGTTATCAGCAGATCGATCGATGGGTTAGCTGCCAGTAAACAAGACTAGCAGCTAGAATCGCAGAGGAAAACTTCTGAATATTTATAGACAGTTACTAACTTACTATTCCACACTGTAAAATTCTCCTTCCTCACATCCGTATTTTTTTTATGGGGTTGCCCTCTCTTCTTCTCTAGTTTGGTAAGCTCCTCCGAGCTTCTAAGATCACTTTGGAACAGCCGGAATTCGTCGATGTTGTAAAACAATTCCTTTCGTCTTAATGAAATACGGGTATATACCTGTTCGCGAAAAAAAAAACTTTGGGCATAGAAATTTTACAGAAATCACATTAAAAAATTCTATGTAAGAAACACATAAAACAAGAAAAAGTCTCATATTCCAAAGAGGGCCTTGGGGTTTGGGTTTTAGGAGACGGTGTACTTGTCTCTACCAGAACTAGAGAGACCTAGGGTGACAATTAATAGTCTGTGATAGCGGACGCAGCGACGACGCGACACTGGACAATTGGTTGAGAGATGGAGAGGTGGGGACAACCACAACTAATGAGTTAGCAATAGAGTAGCCACAACAGGGCCAGCTGCGGGGCGAGTGCCCATCGAAAGGAAGGATGTAGGAGAAAGGAGGCGAGGCGAAAAAAGGGCTTAAGGGTGGACCTAGTTGGAGCCGGCGAGCAGTGGACGACAGTTAGGTGTAAGACGCGCACAAACAGAATAAATGGGACAACAGTTAGGTGTAAGACGCGCACAAACGAAATAAATGGATAAATTGGAGAAAGTAGAGAAGAGATAAAAGTCAAGAGAGGATTGGTCGCAACTACAATATCTAATGGCTTAAAACTCAGGTGTGAAATGAGACCTGAATATAAAAAGGGTGCATGAGAGGAACTTCAAATCATATCCACAAATATCATAATCACGTGCTCTATCAATATCATTTCTTTGCGCGTCCATTATTAGTTTATTACTCTTATCCATGCCTAGTTTTCATGGGAAAAGGACTCTTCATCAAGAGCTAGTTAGAACTACTAACACCTGCACCCTTCTATCAGAAGGGATCATTCTCTCAAATCAAAATCAATTGGACCGTCTACTCTAGGAGAACACCTATATCATTTGGTAGGCCTATGGCTCCTCCTAAGAGGGCTTTGGCGCTGATTCCTTATGAGAAGTAACTTCTCTGGTGGAGCTAGAGCCATTTTGGAAAACGCTCGACAAAAACAAAACTAATGGTAGTTTTGTAATAATTTATATTAGGTTTGTGAAAAGGAGCTAGAAGAAACCACTTTTCGGCTTTGGATCCTATAGACAAAAATGACCCCGACTCCTCTGTTCTCTTCGCAAGGAACCGCTTTGATGCCTGTTTGGCAGGGCTCATTGCAAGAAGCCGGAGCCGAAGCATTGCCAAACGGGACCTAGGTACTCCATCCATTTCAAAATATATGGTACATTAGGATTTAAAACTTTATAAGTTTAACTACGACTACAAATTATATACTCCGTTCCTCCTGAAATAAGTGTCACTATAGGATGCTTACTAGTCAAACTTTCTTAAGTTTGATTAGATTTATAGAAAGTATTAACAACATTGATATCTCTAAATAAGTTTATTATGAAAATATATTTAACGATTTATCTAATTATGCATCATAAATATATTATATATGTTTGATCAAAGTTAAAAATATTTTACTTCTCGAGAAGTAAGAATGTCATCTATGCTAAGACAGAGGGAGCAGATATTGTCAGAACATATAAGAGATTACATCGATGGATTCACGTTAGCAGATCTTTAATTACGAGTTGTTTTATAGCCACTTTATTTTTTATTTTATAGCAACTGAGGATTAAAGTAATCAGCAGTTTCATCCATAGACTGACACACGTCTTTATTTGACAAACATCGTACCCGTGAGACTGGGCACAGTAGAAAAAGATGTCTGGCGTGTCGCCCCGGGAATCTTTTAGTTCCTGTTGCGAGGAGAAATTCCATTTGATGTGCACGTTTTAGCAGAAAGGTCAGACTATGCCACGTGTGTGCTTAGTCCAATACGGGCCAATTTTAAAGGTGTCTTGCACGCAAAAGATTTTAAATAGTAGGCTAATTTTATTTAGCGGCGGCACCCTTGAAAGCTACCATATATATAATAGCAGCTATTCGTTTATTGCTTTTATAAAAAAGTAAAAACGCTTACTTATTATGCACAAAAGTAGCAAATAAGAGATTTTATAAGCGAAAATAGTCAAATACATGTGAAGACTCTAGGAGAACATGTTTGTAGGTACATTTTAGAGTGTTTGCACTACCAAACTATAAACGGTGCAGTACGGGCTATATTTAGAACCATGCATTCATATAAATAGACCACTGAACTAAAGAAATAGACTAACCCATGCATCCCTAAAACTTTCAAAGTAGATCACTCAAGATATGAATGCATGGGAAGTTGAATGCAAAGATCACAAACTTGTCCAACGACAGGTCTAACGTGAACACCCATCCACGTGGTGGCTAAACATTATTACGTTCACATACTGACTCACAATCATGTGCAAAAAAATAATTAAGCTATCCTCTACAAACTCATCATCTAGACGTACTTCAACTCTAGTGCTGCTATGTCTTCACGGGAGCTTTGGTAATGTTCTTCCAAAAAGAGCTTCGGTGATAGCAGTGACACGCTTGGAACACGTGACAGATATTTGGATTCAGGCGGAACCCAGAAATTAACTTGAAATGCCGCGCCGTCGCGAGGTCATGCATGTTTTTGATCGGGCATAGCCACCAGTTTGATTGCTTTTAGATAAGTTTTTTTATTGATATCAAAACAAATAGATGAGAGTTGGTCCACTGAGGAGATAAACCAAATCCAAGCGCTAAATCGCCTTCTACTAAAAGAGGACACAGCAAAGAAAGATGTTGAGAGGACTTGGCAGCTTCGTCTCGATCGCTTTAAAGGGGAGCACAGAGATCTCAAGCATCAGCAGGAAAATGACTTTGCAACAAACCATACTGGCGCTAACCACTAACTGATGAAACCTGCATACACGCCGAATATGCAAGCGCACAACGTGACAATTAAAGGACTCCAATCAGGCGACCGAAAATCCAGCGAACTATTACAGGGTGACACGCGCGCTGGTTACTCGACGTCGACGACAATCAGACCAGATGCGGGAGGGACAGATATTATAAGATGCCGTTGGAACGATGCGCGAGAGGCAGTTGTGTGACAGTGAAGGGAGGAAGAAGAAGGCGAGCGAGAGGTTCAAGTTGCGACCAACGTACCTGCAGGTCGTGGCGGCGCTCATGGAGGATCCTGGCGGCGCCGAGCAGCATTGCGGTGTGCGCGTCGTGGCCGCAGGCGTGCATCTTCCGGGCCTCCTTGCTCTTGTGCTCCCACTCCACTTCCTCCTGTGATCCACAGAAATTGAAAACAGGTAGATTGATTTAGAGGCCATAGAAAGCTAAGCTTGATTAGTGTGTACTATCTGCAACATCGATCGGAGCAAGCTCAGGAGTTCAGGTCAGCTTGCTGATGAGGTTAACACATGTGCTGGATGGAGGATACGACCTGCTGCTTCCTGTTTGGATAAACTTTATTTACCGGTTGTGAGTTGTCCAGGTGTACAATTGTACTTATCTTCCCCCAAAAGTGTTTAGTAGTAGTAGCATATTCAAAGATTCAAGATGTTAACTTCCTTGACTTTGCACTTTACACGACGAAAAAACACTTCGACCTGTAGGCATGACTTCTGCAAAAGTTTTATTTCTACATAACGCCAGTGCCATTCCTCCCTTTTTCGTTTTCTTTGTGTTGAGAAGAAACCATTTGTAGTGCCGTTCTAGTAGGTTTGCTGCAGTTCCAATGAAACTAGCAGTGCAAAACGTCCTCCCTAGGCGTCCGAATGGAATGAACCGAACCTCGACTGTCCATCCCCGAATCGAATTTCAATAACAACGGGGAGCAAGCGCGTAGTGTTAGTACCTGCAGCGGGAGCGCGTCCATGTCGGCGCGCAGCGCGACGAACGGCGGGGCCCCGGTGCCGACGGCCGCGACGACGCCCGTCCCGGCGACCGGGTGCCTGTACGCGACGCCCATCGCGTCGAGCTCCCTCCGGACCAGCGCGCTCGTCTCGTGCTCCTGGAACGCCAGCTCGGGCCGCTCGTGGATGGCCCGCCTGACGCCGGCCATCCACGCCGCGAACTCCTCGCGCTGCGCCCGCCGCAGCAGCACGTCGCCGCTGTCCGCGCCCGCGGAGGCGGAGGCGGCGACGACGAGGGCGAGCAGCAGGGCGCCGGCGATTGCGCTTGCGCGCGGCGGCCTCGGCGCGGGCGCGGCCATCGGTGATGGACGGGACGTACGGCGGGACAAGAGGCCGCACGCACGGGCACGGGGGGCTCGGCTGGCTTTGTGGCGCGGGCGGCGACCGCGCGGCTCCTGGTGGGTTATATACACACGCGTCCGTCCGCGGTGCCGCGCGCGACGTGTGCGCTGCATCTATCTGTATGGCCCTGTTTGTTGCGCTGCCTCCGTTCCGTTCCTTGTCTCCGGAGCCGTGGGATCGCCGGCGCACGTGGCCAACGTGCCCTGGGCGACCGCCCCGCCGCGCTGGATTTCAGAGCACGTGCTGCGTGGAGGAAAGGAAAGGCTGAGGCCGCCGATAGATACGGCCGTGGCGGCGGGACGTCGTCGCCCGTCGGTATCGGTGTGGCACAAGTCGTTGCGGCCTGACGAGGGAACCTAGCTTGTCACGGGTCGCGAGTCGTGCACCGCGCGCCGCCCTAGTCTTGTGGCTCATCGGAGATCGGATACTGCTCTAGGAGTTGTGGCTCTGGGGCTTGTGCAGTAGGTCAAGGGAAAACGCGCTTGTTTTGACCTCGGCATTACCCAGCACTCGAGTCGACAAGTTCAGATTGAATTTTGGCAGCGGCTCGCGTGGAATTACAGTATTTGCACCATGGCTTCATTCATTTTTGCATGTGAATGAATGACAAAACTAGCATGGTGTGCTTGACGTTTTCCTGTCTAAGAACCCGGCACTTAAGCATTCTGTCTGCTAATTAAGTCGTAAGTCGTAACCAAGTTGGTAATCGCTGAATGTGTCAAAGCCAGCTTGCGAAAAATGTGGCAATGGAATGGAGACAGCCTCATTAATAATAGATATACAGTAGATAGGACGACTAATAAGCTATATACACACAAACGAGAGAGTTCATCGCTTAGTTGTTGTCAGCGTCTTAAATCCCTTGAACCAAGCCCTTGCTTAGTTCCCAAAATATTTTGCAAAATGTAACTGTAGCGCTATTGTAGCACTTTCGTTGTTATTTTGCAATTATTGTCCGATCATGGACTAATTAGGCTTAAAAGATTCGTCTCGTGATTTACAACTAAATTGTGTAATTAGTTTTATTTTTTATCTATATTTAATGCTTCATGCATGTGTCTAAAGATTCAATGTGATGGGAATCTGAAATATTTTACAAAATATTTTGGGAACTAAATAAGGACAAGTTTTGTTATATGTTATCGTATTAACATGAACTCAAACTATCTTATTAGAGTCAAGTTTAAGCTCTCAAACGAGGCAGGGCCGTAGCAGAGGAGGTGCTGCGGGTACGACGCCCTAGGGCCTAGCTTACTAAGGGGCCAGACCAAGGTATATGTATCCCTATGGTGCCACAAGCCACAAGCTTCCAGTGACGATGTCTATGATCTTAGAACTTGGAGAAACCTTAATAATAAGGGACAAGATATCTTAATTGAGAAAGGCCCTGTGAGAGAACTGAATCTGCAGTTCCCTTTAGATGCTAATGACGGACATTTTTCATATGTTTAGTGTACTAGGAAGTTAAGCAATGGCGAGGAAATTGATAGAAAATGGTTGGTTTACTCTAAGCATGTCGACAAGTTTATTGTTTTTGCTGCAAATTATTCAAATCAAAGCAAAAGTCTCTTTTCATCAAGAAAATAGTGAGGAAAGATTGAATGACTTAGCTAAGTGTTGCATTGAGAAGGATATCTTGGACACTATTGATCTCGACACCGTCCTTAACAATTTTGCATCAAGAGTTCTGAAGAAGTTTCTTTTTATAATGGGAGTTTGATTTTATTTGTGATTTTGAGGTAATCAAATTAGTGTCATTTTCTTGTTCTTCTAGTCATTGCCCTTGTTCATCCGGCTTATAATCCGTGCTTTTCAGCTTGTTTTTTCAGCCAGAACAGTGTTTTTCTCTCATAACAAATCAACCAACAGTGTTTTTCAGCCGGCTTATCAGCACAGCCGAACGAGGTCATTGTATCCTGATATTGCCATTGCTCATCAATTAACTCCTCTGTATATATATACCTTTATACAATTGTATATATATTAGCACATATATAATTAAACATATATGTAATCATCATAAGGGCCCATTGTCAAGTTTGCCCTAAGGCCTTTGAAAACATAGAACGGGCCCTGAAACGAGGTGAGGGAAACTGGAAAAGACCGGAAGAAAATACACATACTTCATGGCTCTCGTGTCCACACACTCCACCGTACCAATAGCTGGCTTCAATATATATCATACTTATCCCTTGCTTGTTGTTGTCATATATATATCCTCTTAAATCACTTCAACCAAGTCTCGAACTAACGAACTTAATACCATGATGGGTTCGATACACGAAACAGTTAGCCTACATACAAGAATTAGCCATTCATGAAAAATGTGGGACAATATGCTTCAACGGAAAGGCTGTTCATATGCATTGCACCTTGCTTATAGTCGAGTAGTAAACACTAAACAGTACGCCTCGAATTGTTTCTAAGACTGTGCAAACATGTTTCAACATGAGTAACAGTGAAGTGTGTAACACATTGAGACAGTTGGGTCAATATAACTATAGGACGAAAGTAGCCAAAACTAAATAGACCATGCCATTATCTCAGCCGCACCAACGTTATTAGCACATCAAGAAACAGCAAGGGCACCCAGGCGCCCACTCTCCACCGTGCGCATTCCTCGCTGCCGCGCCTGCTGCTCTGCGCTGTGCGCTCTGCCGGGCCCGGCCTACAGCAAGCGCAGGACGTCCCATTCCGCCTTCGTTTTCCACGTGAGCATGCGCGCGTGCAAACAGGAACAGCCCACCAGGCCAGGCCAGGACGTGATCTCCCTCTTGGTTTTTTGTTTGCAGACTCTTGCATCATGTCGGCATCAATGATTCAGGGCCATTCTGAGCAGCTACCACCGTTTCTCTCAGTGAACGTACAGTACCCGGCGCCTCAGGCTGCGCAAGTGCGCATCAAATTCTTGGCGTCGAGTTGCGGCTGCGTCAGCGTCTCGGCGATACTGTGGGTATCATGAGGAGAGCAGGCATGGTTGCCATTCCCCTGCTACGTGGTTGCAGTGGCGGATCCATGACAAAATTCTAGGGAAGCTAAACTTTACGGCTGGCTCGACCTTCGTCTTCAACCTCTATCCAGTGTCCAACGTCTCCTTCCTAAACTCCAATAGCCGAACTTTGGGGGCTCGGGGGGCTGGTCTCTTCTTCTTCCTCTCTCTCTCTCCATTTTTCTTCTTTTCTCCACCTCTTCTTCTCCCTCACCCTCCCCATATTTCCATTATGCACCAGCTGTAGGGCCCCCCAGCCCCCTTAAGATCCGCCCCTGCGTGGTTGGTACGTCTAGCCCATTATTTTATATATATATATATATATATATATATATATATATATATATATATATATATATATATTTTGTGGTGTTCCGGTTCTGCCACGCCGATTCAGTCGACCACTCTGAAGTCTGAATCACTGTCCAATGTTCTGTCGCTCGGTATACAAATACATAGCGGGAATTGCATCACGTTCCCTAACGAGTGATTACCACTGATATCGATGTAGTGTAATTGTGTTCGTCTCTGTAATTGCCATTTTAGACATGTAACGTAAAGTGCAGAAAAAATTTAGTTTGTTAGCAAAAGGCTGGCCAACTCGGGTCGCCAAGTTACGTAGTTGGCCCGACACATGTAAAGCGGCCGTTGTCCTGCAGAGGCCAACCTTTTAAAATACAAAAATGGGCTCATAAACTTGGGACCTATTGATGATCTAATCATCACGTGATAACCTTTTTATTTTCTTATTTGTTGGTCTTTCCTTTTTTTTTCCAAACAAGCACGGTTGAAAACTGATCATACATTAGTTGGTTTGGGTCCCTGAGGGGAACCGGTAGGCGACGTCCCCGTCGACAGTGAGACTACCACTACTACACAAATCTTTACCGTCGCGGGCGTTTTTGATTTGCCGTTGCGGGCAAAGCAACCGTCACCAAGCAAAGGCCACGGTTAATCGTGGCATTAACCGTTGCGGGCGGCCAACCACAACCTTAGGGCAACCGCAACGGTTAATGGGATATTAACCGTTGCGGATTCCCTAAGCCGCCCGCAATGGTTAACTCCATTAACCGTTGCGGTTGCCCTAAGCCGCCCGCGACTGTTAATGGTATTAACCGTTACGGGCGGCTTAGGGCAACCGCAACGGTTAATGATTTTTAGAATTTTAAAAAAAGGTTTTTTGAAATTTGGTTTTGAATTTGAAACTGAATTTTCTCAGATTCAAACGCAAATAATAAAGCAGAAAATACGCATACAGAGAAGAAACACATATATTACATACGAAGCAGAAGACACGTATACATAGAATGAACACATTCAAACCGAATTTATCACATCAAGTTCATATTACATCAAGTTCGAGATCACAAATTCCATAAACGCACTAATAAGTTCATGTTACATCAAGTTCACAAATTCACATCACATCAATGTTCAGAAGTTAATTAGGACACCTACGAGAACAAGTCCGGTAACTTGCAGTCCTTCATTTCTAGCTCACCGTTTCTCCAGTTGCGTAGCTTCTCGTACTTCTCTGCCGTCGCTAGCTCGCTAGTCTTATTGAAGAAAGTTCCATCAACATGACAACATTCATCAGTGACAAACTTACAAATGTCGAATACTGTTCGAGTGATGGTCCTATGGGTGATCCTTTCCTTTCGTCACCAATTCGTGGATTTCTTCAGCTGCCGCTAGCTTTTGCTGAATCTCCCGCAAGCCCTGAGGTACTCACAAGCACAGTATCCACACACAACTGAGCCTTCCGGTTGCTTGTAACACTGCATGCATAATATATATAACAGGATCATTAGGACTGGTAATAGTAGTAGTAGGGTAATAGTAATAGTAGTAGGGTGTAGTAGTATGGTAGTAGTAGTTGTAGTAGTAGGAGTTGTACTAGTAGTAGGCTAGTAGTAGTATGAGTTGTATTAGTAGTTCTGGTAGTAGTAGGGCAGGAGAAGTATTAGTACTAGTGCCGGGAAATCTCGTCTCACGGCCAGTTTTGCGCCATACTTCTTCTTCATCCTCTCGGACCTACGATCATAGCCGCCCTCTTCCGCGTACTTCCTGTAAGCACTGTTTGCCAACCACTACTGTGAACAACAAATTTGGGGCGATACTTTGAATGCATAAAAGAAGAAGTGTCATCACTTACTATCGCAGAACGCTTTCGAACTGCTTGTACCCATTTTTGTTGGTGTCCCGCATGGAGTCCAACACAATGGCCTTTCCATCCTGAGGATAGATTAGAAATACAATCCAGTGGCCCACGAGGCCCAAGCTGCACCATTGAAACAATATGGATCTCAAAACTTGAGATTTGAAAAGTGGTGAACCCATAAGCTATTACATTGACTTAATTACCCGAACTGGTGTGCGGCAAGGATACACCCATTTTTTTAATCTTCTTCATTGCTTGTAAGAGGTACTGTCCCTTTTTGAACTTGATCTCTCCTTGCATCAAAGCCTTGGCCATCACTCGGTCTAAACCACTCAAGTTCGCCAGCCTAGGATGCATGTTCGGTATATCATACCCAATGATGTCCCTCTCGACAATATGCATAGGAGATATGTAGATAATATTCTTCCCTACTTCCTTGCACACATAAGCTTGCATCTTGCAAGCACAAGTCGTCGTCATCGCATTGTAGTTTGATCTTAATGAACGTACCTACAGCGATGCAAAGGTGTAATAACTTACATGCTAAAAAGGGTGATTTGGGCAACGTCGAGGTCCTTGCGCCGTAGCATCCTTTGCATGTCATGGAAGTCAATGGGGAAATCACAGTCCTCGGTCAAGTGGAAGTACTCCTTGGGGACCCTCGCAACGAAATCCTTCATTCCTAACTTTGACGCGTTCATATACCATAGATGGAAACTCCGAACCTCCCATGGCTCCTCGATGAGTTGGCCCAACGGCACCATGAACTTACCATTCTCAAAGTTCTCAGGGCAATCCGGAGTTAGGCCCTAAATGGATGGTGGGGTTTGCTCCATGTAATTGAGACAGTGAGTGGACAAGTCTGTTAGCACCATCGTCTACGCACACATAATCTGTTGATGATGTTTGGTTGCCATTAGCATATATACCTTTTGAAAGCCGTTGTGTACTGGTACTCTTCTGCTATATCCCACACCGCCCGTTCCACGTTGTTGAGTTAGGCGGCGGGTTTGTCCCCCTCAGCTTCTGTCTTCTTCGGCGTGGGTGGACATTTCCCTTGGATCTGGCTTGGAGGCGGTGTTTGGTGGCCCGGTTCACCTCCTGTACCTCCTTATGGGTTGCTCGTGTTCGAACATGGGGCTAGGTGTAGTGCTGATGTGGCCGCCATCATCGTCGTTGCCATTGCTGCCGTTGTCGTCGTCGTTGTCGTCATGACTTGGGCCACCTGGGGGAGACGGTGATGACTGTGAGGTCTTCGTCATCGGTTTCGGCGTGTAGAAGACAATATCTCCCTTGTTCCATAGCACTACCGTGCCGAGAGCCCGGCCAAGGGTCGTGTCTCCCTCTTCGTTGGCAAAGTCAAGTTCATCTTCGTCGTGGTGATTGTCCGTCCATGCCACTTCCACCAAGGCATAATCAGGCGGGATGGGCCTGCCGTGGAACCTGGCTTCAGGGTTGGGCGGCTGTACCGTTCCTGTAGCCATGTTCTTCTTCCTCGTCGTCCTGTCCCAAGGCACCTGCAACCAGGTGGGTGATGGCTCCATGATCTCATTGGCCGGGTACCTCTGGGGTTGTGAGGTACCCGGCACCGTCGACCCTTGTATGGAGGCTTCACCCTGCTGTGTCATCACGCTAGCCTAGCGAAACATCTGTGTCCGCAGCTCCACCATCTGGGGGTCGGTGCTCGTGAAAGCATCTTTTATCGACCCGATGATCATTTCCTTCACCACCGCTTCTTTGCCGGCCTGGAATATGCCTTCCTTGTAACTCTGCCTTGTGCGATAAGAGGTGGCGTCGGATTGCCACGACTCCACATTCTTCCAGCTCTGCCTCGATGACACGCCCCAGACGTGGCCACGGTGCTCTGGGTTTCCCAGCGCCTCGGTCAGCTCATCGTGACCCCTGTGAGGTACGAACTCCCCACGCTCATTGGCTGCCTTGATCATGAGCAAAGACTTCTCCGTCTCCTCGATCTTTGGGTTATTGTACTTGGTCATGCCCTCCTTTACCTTCTTCGGCTCACGGGCATAGAAGAAGTCGCGTGTCCTCTCGTCGACGCCTTGTAATGGGTAGCTCTACCCAGACGCTTCTGCCTCCCTTTCTTGCTGCCACCACTTCGGCCTCTTATCGGCGTACCCCGTCATGCCTAGGTGGTGTGAGAGCTCGTTCTTCTTTGCGAGCTCCGTGAACTTCTCGCTCTTGGCCTTTCCTTCGTCGGTGCTATTCTTCTCGATGAACTCATCCTAGACGTGCTGCTTGATGAAGGTGTAGTCTAGTAAGGGTGACTCCCTTTCTTCACATAGTTGTTGAGCAGTCTAGACCGGAGGGTGCGAAGCCCTCTGCCTGCAACGAACAGCACATGCCCCCTACACAGGGCTTCATTGAATTGGTCCGGTGGATACTGGAAAAATTTCTTGATGTCAGTCCACACTTTCTTCTTGAGTTCCTTCGGAACTTTCTTCCAATCTGAATATGTGATCGGCACGTGCTCCCTTGCTATACAGGAGCATTGGTTACTGAAGGTGCCGATGACTGATGCTGGCTCTAAGGGCTCGCCCTGCGGCCCTATCTTAAGTATGGCATGCGCCTTCTTTGTAACCTGGTGCCTCCCGAGCTGACCCCTCTTCAAGTCTGCCTTTTTGCCACTCTTCCCACTTCTCGTTACGGTTGAAGCGCTCGAGGTGGGACCGGATGCATGGCCCTCCTCTTCTTGATTCTCCTCGAGATACTCTAAGCACATGGGCACCACCGGTAGCTATCGAGAGGGCAAGAACTCGCTTTAGGTTTATAGTAATAGTACGTGAGGCCCTATCAACGGTGTGTAAGTTATATACTTACGCGGCCCTCATCATGTCGTACTGGGCTGCGAGATTGTCGAGTTGAGGGGGCCGTCTTCTCTGGCATATCGGTATGATCCTCTTCTTCAGCCTTTTCTGGTGTATAGGTAGGATCATCTTCCTCCTCCGTATGCCTTTTCTTTGGGGCCCTCGGTGTTACCTGCTCTTCCTCGTACGATGTGCTCTCATCCTCACCGCCCTCATCCTCACCACTCTCATCCTCACCACCCTCGTCCTCTCGACCCTCGTCATCTGATGATGAGCCTCCCTCATAACTCGGGGCTGGGCTTGGTTCGCGCCATTCTTCTATAGCCTTTTTCGCCATTGGAAACTATTAACAAGAGAGGTTCAGTATGAACATTTCACAATTACATGAAAAGAACATGTTAAGTACATTAATTGCAAAGCATATATAAAGGAATCATGACTCTTATTCATTGAAAACAAGATTACATACTTTTTTCATTTATATTGCGAGTAGCTATACAAAGAAATTAAGAAAAGTACATAAGAGTATTAGAAAAGTACATAAGAGTATAAGAAAAGTACAAAAGAGTAGTAGAAAAGTATAAAAGAGTAGTAGAAAAGTACATATTTGGCTCAGATTTGCCCCCATTGTAATCACATCCCTGCTAAACTGGTTGCTTTGTATATGGTATACAAAGCCATCCTAGTTTAGAGGCTCACAAAGGTAGTATGGGGACATTTCATCATCATAGCCACTGCCGTAGCATAAAAAGTTTCACATCATTGCAAATGCTACTACCTCAGCACATTTTGTTTAAAAGTTTGAAAAAAAATCATCATTGCAAATGCCACAAAAGAACCACATAGGCAAAACAAAGGGACAATGGTTGCACAGCATGAGACACAAGTATGATTTCAAATACAAAATTCATATCAGAAAGTAAACAAACAGAATCATAAGCATACACGGCAATATGTGTGACCAAATACTACAGTGTCTTTCTATAAATTGGTGTCAGCTAGTATACTGGACTTATAAAACTGGACAGAGATAAAATCCAACAGTGATGTAATTCAGTTAAGCAAGTTCGACAAAGCTTTAGAGACAGTTGGTCAAGATCTATGAGGGGGCATAGTGTTCCACAAAGCAAGTTCCACAAAGTTTTACAGGTTTGTTCAGCAAGCTAATTACACTTTTCTAGTTTCCTTATCCATAGAATTTGATAACAACAATAAATGGTAATGAATAGGTAAAGGTTTCAGGTTTCCTCATCTTACATTGCAATGATATCATGTATCACTAGGGTTTCAGCAGATTAATAACAGCTCTGTGTGACATACCCTAGCCATTTACTTGCTGCACCACTACCCTATCACAGCTCTTGAGAATAAGGAAGATCAGACTAACAGAGATCATGCAAGAACACAGGAAAGACAACAATATTCTAATGAATAATCTATAATGGTTGGGCTAGCACTAGCATACTCCGAGATGAATTAAGCATCCATCCATTTGCACAGATTTGACAATGTAACATTAGCTTAAAAAAAGTCAATGTAAACATGCATCCACATTTCTGAATACCCTTAAATCATGCACTCTTGCCAAAACTAGAAAAAGCAATTAAGCAAAATCACATGCTTAATAGCCAAAAAGTGCATTTATTTTTTCAGCAGACCAACAACTAAAATTACAGAGCATGTTACCATGTTTTTCTAAAACATGGTAACATACATTCATAATCAATGAGATTTGAGACATAATGCCTATGGTGCCTATTTTACCCCAGCAGCATGCCTATAGCTATATACTTCTTTCCAAAAAGACAACAAAGGCACATATGGTTCTCAAGTCTAAAGATGGTACTGCTTAAGCAACTCTGAGAAAGATAGAAAGTAAACCAAGACCTTCTCAAGCAGAGCAGCTTCAAGAACATTTATGTTCCAAATTGTACTTCACTTTTGGCTCTTAGTGTGAGTAAGGCAAATAAAATAATGTGATTAATTCAGATGTCAACTACTGCACAAATGCTCTTAGTGTGTGTAAGGCAAATAAAAAGGAGATAGATAGCATGTTGCTAACTTAGTGTTGCACCCAACTGAGAACAATCACATTATTGAAACAAAACACTTCAAGCATCAGAATTCCAAGAAAATGGTGCAAGGGTTCATCAGGCAGTGGCATTTGCTCAGCAAAAAAATGGTGCATCACAGGCAGCAATAAAATCAGCATCGAATCAAAGATACGTTTTAAATAAAATTAACATCACGGGCTAGGATTCATCAGGACAGGGGATAAACCTTAGCTAGCCGGATTTGGAGCCGGTGATGATGGAGGAGAAGAAGGCCATGGCCGGGGTTGTGGAGGGAGATACGGACGACGGCGAGGGGTCGGCTGGAGAAGAATGCCCCATAGCTAGGGTTTCGCCACCAGATAAGAAGGGCCCGGGTCATGGACGACGGCAAGGGGTCGACCGGAGAAGAATGCCCAAAGGTAGGGTTCCACCGCCGGAGAAGAAGGGCCCGGGTCGCGGACGGCGGCGAGGGCGTGGCCGGAGAAGAGAAGGCCCCAAGTTCACGGACGTCGGCGATGACGCGGTGGCCGGAGCTAGGGGTTCGTTGCCGGAGAAGAAGGGCCCGCGTCATGGACGGCGGCGAGGGCGCGGTGGCCAGATCTAGGGTTCCACCGCCGGAGAAGAAGGGCCCGCGTCACAGACGGGCGGCGAGGGCACGACCGGAGAAGAGAAGGCCACGGGGCCATGAGGCCGACAACATGCAGGAGCGCTACACGTCATGGGAGGGGGCGCACGGACGAGCTCGGCGACGGCGGTGTGTATGACAACAGGGAAAAATTTCAACAGCCCTTCGGGGTGGTTTGGAACCGTGGCGAAGGACTTAGCCGCAGCGGGGTAGGTTGGGGGTATTTATAGGCCACCGATTAACCGTTGTAGGCGACTTAGGGCGCCCGCCACCGTTAATATTTACCGTGACAGGCAGCTTAGGTGGACCACAACGGTTAATAGAACATTAACCGTGACGGGCGCCTTAGGTAGCCCGCCACGGTTAAGATTTTGGTGTTTTGTAAATTTTCAAAAATGAAAGGTTTTACAATGTTTTTAAACTAATTTTAAATTTCTAATGGATTTTAAATTACATAGGAATAGTAATAGAAGTGTAGGAAGTGGTATTAGTGCAGTAGTAGTGGTGTAGTAGGAGTAGTAGTGGTGTAGTAGTAGTAGTGTAGTACTAGTAGTAGGAGTGTAGGAGTAGTAGTACACTAGTGTAGAGTGTAGTAGTAGTAGTGGTGGTGGTGGTGGTGGTGTAGTACTAGTAGTGTAGTACGAGCAGTGTAGTAGTACGTTGTAGAGTAGTAAGTATTAGTGTAGTAGGAGTTCCATTACAATAAAAGTTAGTTACATAAAAAGTTCTCTTAATCAAAAGTGAGTTCACTATTACATAAATGTGAGGCATACATATATATCACTTTTTTGCTAGAAGTGATCCTGTGATAGACTTCTTCTCACCGTCGGGGTGGAACCAGGGCTTGATCTTGGTCTTGTACAGGCGGTTCTCGACTTTCTTGATCTTGCGTGGATGATCGGTAAAGAGCGATGACTCATCGTAGTTGCTGTATTCTTCGAGACTCTGGACTCCATCGGCTCCCACAATTCTCTGCTTTCCTAACACAACCACATGCCTCTTGGATTCTTCGGGATTCGTGTAGTAAGCTACCTACGCGACACGGTTTGCGAGTACCCACTCATCATCTTTGTAGCCGACACTTTGAAGTTCAACGCTAGTTAGACCATAATCGTCCACGGTAACCACCTTCGGTGTGACCCACTCACACCGAAAGATGGGTATCACTATGTCACCACCATAATCAAGTTCCCATATCTCTTCGATCTGCCCATAGTATGTCTTCGTCTTCCCCGTCGCCTCGTCGATGCCCTCATATCGAACACCGCAATTATGTGTCCCGCTCTTTTTGTCCTTCTCTTTTGTGTGGAACCTGTATCCATTGATGTCATACCCTTGCCACGTGGTGATTTGGCTAGACGGGCCGGATGCAAGCCTCGATTCTAAGGTACCATTCGGTATGCCCTGCTTCTGGATCCACATCATGAAATAGATCTTGTGTTGTCTCTGTACCCAAGCATGCGTCCGTCACTAATGCGGTAGATCTCATTCAGGTGTTGCTCAACCCACTTCTCCATTGACACTAACTGATTAAGGGCGCCGTGATGGGCATCTTGCACGATCTCATTCTCTATATCAGTGCGTACTTTCCTCCCCGTGCACCCCATCCCCATTGTTCTGCTTTCATGTTGATGGATGGGCAGCCCAATAGCATTTTTGTCCTGGACGTATCTCGTGCAGCAGTTAACGGCCTCCTCTGTTGTGTATGCCTTGATCATTGAGCCCTCTAGGTAAATACGGTTATGGACGTATCTGTTGAGGGTGGACATGAACCGCTCGTACGTCCACATCTGGTGCAAGTAGATAGGACCCAGCTCCTGTATCTGATCAACCATGTGCATCATTAGGTGTGGCATAATATCGAAGAAAGACAGTGGGAAGCACATCTCAAGCTAGCAAAGGGTCTCTGTGATGAACTCTTTTAGGATAGGCAGCTCAGCTTCATCAATGACTTTCTCTGTGATGCGGTTAAAGAAGTAGCACATGCGTGTGATGACCATCTTCACGTAGTGTGGACCGATAACCCTGATCACAATCGGAAGGAACACTGTCAGCATGATGTAGCAGTCATGGGAGTTGAAGTGGGTCATAGTGAGGTTCTTCATCGAGACCAGGCTCTTGACGTTCGAAAAGAAACCGGTCGGCACCTTCACAGCCCTAAGCCACTAGCAGAAAGCTCTCCTCTCATCCCTTGTCAGGTTGTAGTTCGCGCCTAGAAGGTCGACTTTATTTACGCCCTTTTTCGCCTGTGTCGAGTGGATTTCGTGTCTGATGTTCTAGTTCACAAGATCCAGACGTGACTTAAGACCACCTTTCGTCTTAGTCTTGATGTCAAGCAGGACCCCGATCGTGCTCTCGAAGACATTCTTCTCTAGGTGCATGCAGTCGATGGCATGGGGTGTATCTAGCTCCTTCCAATATGACAGGAACTTGTAGAAACACGACTGCTTCTTGAATGGAACAGGAGGCGGGGCAGGCTCTGCTTCTTCCTCTGCCTCATCCCACTTTCTCTTCTTCCCCCTTGGCTTCTTCTTTGGCACATCTTCCTCTTTCTTTTTCTTTCTGAACTCTACGTTTCTGCCCTTGACCATGTCAAACACCTTTTGCCCGTACCCAGTCCTTTCAAGCTCGTCAGTTTCAGGCTCCTCCTTGTTGTTGAAGTACGATTTCATCGAAGGATGCCGGTACCTGTGCTTCGTGGGGAGGAATCGCCTATGCCTCATGTACACCAACTTTTTGGATGCACTAAGGTAAGTGTAGCAGGTACCATTAATGCAAACTACGCAGCCGGTCTTACCTTTAATCTGCCCCGACAGTGAAAAAAGACCAGAGTAATCGGTGATGGTGACAAAGATGATGGCTTTTAGAGTGAACTCCTTTAGGGACGCATCCATCATCTTGACACCTTCCTCCCAAAGTTTCTGCATGTCCTCCATCAATGGCTCTAGGAACACATCTATATCATTGCCTGGCTGCCTCGGTCCTAAAATAAGTATGGTCAGTAGAAGATACCTACGCTTCTGACATAGGTACGAAGGTAGGTTGTAGATGGTGAGGGTGACCGGCCAGGTGTTGTGCGAGTTGTTCAGGTTACCGAAGGGATTCATCCCGTCGGTACTTAACGCGAACCTGACGTTCCTAGCCTCGTTTCCAAACTCCGGGAAGGCGTCGAAACGCTTCCACTGCCTGCCATCGGAGGGATGTCGCAGCTTTCCATCGCCCTTCTTACGTTGAGGTGATGCATGCCAGGACATGAGCTTGACATCCTCTGGGTTCCTGAATAGTGCACGCAGTCGATCGATGACGGGCAGGTACCACATCGACAGGGTAGGACTTTTCCTCTGTGTGTAACCCTCTTCTTCGTCGTCCTCAGGAGGCGGCTGCTTCTTCTTGGTCGTATTCTTCTTTGTATTCTTCGGCCCTCTAAAGGGTCCCTCCTCATCATCTGTGCGACAACCGACATTCTTCTTGTACTGACTCACACCGCAATGCAGACAACTCTGCAAATTCTCATACTGCGCACCCCGATACAGAATACAGTGGTTAGGACATGCATGGAACTTCTTAAGCTTCATAGCCACTGGCCTGATCAGTTTCTTTGCCCAATAGGTATTGGCAGACACCTTGTTACCCTCTGGAAATGTGTCACCAAGGATACGTAACAGGTCGTTGAAGCTAGTGTCGGTCCAGCCATGACGGGCCTTGCACATCAGCAACTGGAGGTTGAAACGCAGCGTCGTCCAATGCTCTAGACATTTTCCGCCGTCCCTGTAGAGGGGATCCATTGCCGCCTGCTTCATCTCCCTAAAATTCTCAAGCCACTTTGGATTCCCAAACAAAATATCATCATGGTCCATACGGTTCGCAATCTCCTCAAGAAGCTCCGCATCCTCGGGACGCAATATATCAATCACCGAGTCACCATTCCCATCGCCATCGTCGTCTGCCATGTCTTCGAGCATATCAGCCATCGTGATGTAGTCATGACTCACATTATCTCCGCTGGCGGCTGTTGCTCCCGCCGAGGGTTGCTGTCCCCCGTCATTTGCCACTGCCGTCGATGTCATCGATGAGTTTCCCAAAGATGAATCGGTGACACTCGGCTCTTTTTCACCGTGATGCTTCCACATAAGGTACTTCGGGCCCTTGATGAAACCGTACCGTAAAAGGTGAGATTGGACCACGTTGTCTTCCTGGGCAAGCCAATTCTTGCAGTGATTGCACGGATAAATCATGCGATCCCGATCCAGACTCAGACGATGCTTCTGCGCAACGGGCATGAACCTCTTCCTCACATTTCCCAGGAAAGCCAGATCCATCCTGGATGTCTGGTACATCCACTTGTCCCTATCCATGACCGTGACCTTCACCAAATTAGTAGAGCTGCACAAGAAAAATGCATCAGAGTAGAGCTCTAGATCTGTTATTCTCTCTCCTTCCATTTGGATCTTGATTTAGATCTAGTGAAAAACCACCTAAATCATGTAAAAGAGAGGAATACTAGTGTTGGAGAGTAAGAATCAACCTCTTGCGGTGCCACCCTTCACCAAATTAGTAGAGCTGCACAAAAAATGCATCAGAGTAGCTCTAGATCTATTATTCTCTCTCCTCCCATTTAGATCTAGATCTAGATCTAGTGAAAAACCACCCAAATCATGTAAAAGAGAGGAAAACCAGTGTTGGAGAGTAAAAATCAACCTTTTGCGGTGCCACCCTTCACCAAATCCAAGGGCAAAACCTCCCCCTCTTAAAGTGGCCATTTTTAGGGTTTGGAGCTCAAAACCCTAAAAAATAGAGGTGGAGTCATGGGGTAGAAGGGTGGGGTGGCAGCCCTATATATAGTGTAGGATTAACCGTTGCGGTTGAATTAAGACAACCGCAACGGTTAATAGGCATTAACCGTTGCGGTTGGTTTACGTGGCCCGAACGGTTAATCGATTAACTGTTGCGGGCATCTGCCCGTCCGTACGGCATGGTCGGCCGCGAATAACCGTTGCAGGTTTCTCTTTTGCCCACAACGGTTAATGGAGGCTAAGTGTGACACAAAATATTTGTGTAGTAGTGTACGGTGACTTCGTGAATCTCGAGATCTACTGGCTCAGTTCTTCTGTAACAACCCATAAATTTCCAGAAAACAAAAATCACAACTACAATTTTTTTTTCTAAAAATAACTAATGTTTGGTGAGGTGTCATGTAGGAAAACTACACTAGTTGCACAAGTAGTACCTATTATAGATGTTAACATCCTTGCATTCAATTAAACTTGCTTGAGTTGCATCTTATGTTCTTTATATTATCAAATAAAAGCAATACCATTTATTTAATGAATTGTTTAATTAAATAATTGTGTAAAAATAACTTTGGCAAATAGTTGAAACCCTGAAATATCTTTTGTGGGCCCCATCATGTTAACCAAGTGGAGGCAATATGTTTTTATGCATACAAAAGCCTTGTCTTAATTAGAAAAATGGAAATATAAATTAGAAAAGCTTTTCCAAATAACTAGAAAAGGAAAAACTCTTTCTGGCCTAGCTACTCGGACCCGCCTGGCCCGGCCTGCTTCACGCCGCGGCCTCGCGCGCACACGCGCTCACTGCGCGATGGGCCGGCCCAGCAAGGCCGCGATCGCCTCGGCCCACATCGCCCTTCGCTAAGCGCTAGAAGACATCACGTCTTTCACTCTCTCGCTCGCTGACGAATGGTCCCCGCGAGTCATCATCTTCCTCTCATCTTTCTTGTCCTCTGTTCGCCCGGAGCGGAGAGGAAGGGGAGGCAAGGTCACGAATTCGGCGTGGGAAGATTCCCCCAGTCCCCGCAACCGCCTTGCGCGCTAAGGTTCTGCGCCAGCCACGCGAGCGCGCTCCCCCGGCCAATCGGCCAATCGCGCGTGCGCTCTGCCTCTTTCACACACCGCGTGACACCGCCATGGCCTGCAGGAGCTCTGCCACCATCGTACTGCCTCTAACCACCTTCGATTCGAAATTAGAGACGCCAATCCGTGCGCTACCTCTCGGCCACTCCAAAACCCTACCCCAATTCCTCTTGATCGCTTCCACGTGTCCCCACTATCCCTTCCACTGTCCGCCCGCCATAGCCGAGCTCAGCTATAAAAGTAGAGTCTCCACTGCTCTAGCCTTTCACCCCCCCTAGCCGCCGCACTGGTGGCACCATCGTCGACCTACACCGCAAGAGAGAGGGGAGAAGAGAAGAGGAAGGAAGGGAAGGAAAGGAGGAGGAACGAGGAGGAGCCGGACGCGTCGTCACCGCCGAAGCCCGGAGCACCGCCCCGATCGGCTACGATGACGTAGCGGCTCGGCACAGCACTGCAAAGACTCCTCACTGCATCAACTTGCCCAGCACCGCTACCCTCTCGCCACCGCACCCACTGGTGAGCACAAGACACCCCCCTTGCTGCCGTATGTAGTCGCCATTCCTGTCACCGCCGTGAGACAAGGGTGCCACCGCGACGCCTCCGTACCGGGGTGATCAAGGCCGAAGCCCGGAAATCGTCCACGTTTACACGCACGCACGCGCACGCGCATGGGGACGGCACAGCCTTGTGGAGCCGTACCGGCTCGGGAATGATTGCAGCGCACACGTGCTCCATGCATGGGCGCCATGGCCATGATCACCGTGGCGACGTCGCGTTTCCATTGCATCAAGTCAGTGGGATAGAGAAGAGGAGGGCACATGCAATTCGCCTTGGTGGAGAACGCCGCTCGCAGTTGAGGGTGGAAGGGTGCGACGCCGTTTGGTGATTCTTCACTGGAGTAGAGGAGGTGTCGGAGCGCCGCCGCACACCCAACCGCGGACACGGGCTCCACCACGTGGAAAGGTCATCATCGGTGGCCTTAGCGCCTTACTGATGCTTCCAATCAAAAACCCAAAGGCCGATTTGGACCTCGGGATGACTATAGAGGCCCCGCCGCTGCTCGCCGTACCAGCCGAGTCATCGCCACTGCCGTATACACCCCTACGAACTCTAAACCGCCGCCTAGACCCCACCATCGTGATCCTGGAGAACGTGCGATGCCGTAGAGCCCACTAGAAGCTGATCCGAGCCACCACCGTGCGCTAGCACGAGAGCTCGCCGCCGGCATAGCACCGCCGTGAGAAGCAGGGGAGGAGGGGGCACTCGCGATGCTGGTCCGTGCACCTGGTGCACCATGGACCAAGAGAGAGAGCCGGTGAACTCAGTCCACCATGAACCGAGTCGGCGGTTCACAGCTTCCCACCGCTCCGTTCACCGTGAGCCACGCCCACGCGGGCCATAACCCGTATTGAACCCGAGTAGCCACGTGGACATAGTCACCGTACGACACGTGTCCGGGCCGGCCCGGCCCAGACCGACCCAACCCGGCCCGTATCCAGCCCTAACCCGGCCCGCCAGAGCCCGATCTCGGCCTGGTCAAAGTTGACCGTTGATCATTGACCAGTCGACGGACCCACCTGTCAGTGACTCACTCCATTCCGGCCAATCAGATGCTGCCACGTGTCACTACCTGGGATTTCCAATTCTTTTTCTTTTTTAGAAATTCATTTAATCTTTGAAAATTCATAACTAATTCATTTTAACTCAGAAAAATACCAAATCAGTGCCCAAATTTTTCTAAAAATGTGCTCTACGTCATAGACTTGTGTTTGAGTGCATTTGAATCTTTCGATTTTTTGTTGCTTCCTTGTGCACCTCTATCGGAATCGCTCACACGATCATATATTACGTTTAACAGAGCCGGAGGACCTGCCGACTGAGGAGTACGACCCCGACTACAGCGAGGACTTGGGTGATGACCTGCCAGGTGCCACGCCCCACCCAATCTCATAGATCCTATTACGCATGCTATAACTAGAATTGCTAGCGCTTTATCTTTTATGCAATAATATGATGTTAGGTTGCATGGTAGTTTTACTATGAGCCTTATACCTTGTTGCAACCTTACTCCCGCACACCCGCTGATAGGCTAGATGCTCGCTTGTTACATACTTACTGTTTTACTCTTACTCGCATTATATCTGTGATGTGATGCTGGTGAGGGAGAGACGTATGTGTGCAAGGCACAAGGTGCCGTAAACTTGGTAAAACTGGATTTGAACATGGGGAGCTCTTGGCGTGTGTTTTGGGTGTATGGTGAGGGTTGAGTCAATCGGACAGGATCCTACGACGAGTCTTTGGGGCAAGTCTTGCCGAAAGGGTGCGACCTGGGCATCCCTTGCGAGAGTTACCTGTGGCGGGTATAAGTGAGAGGTGGACCGAGGTGTTGGTTATCCCTGGTGAGGTGCTGTCATGGCACGGGGAGTTGGTGATCCCCTTTTGAGAAGATATCCTGTCCGGTCCCCCTAAGGACTGGTATGTCTTGAGAACCGGAACCATGGGACCTTCGTGCACACCACTCGCTCCCGATGGGCGAGGGATGATTACCCGACTGACTAGGGCGGTACCACTACTATTAGGTTGGAAGGTGATAGTGTAGGAAGGTACGGGCATGGGGACCCACACCCTCCTAAGACAGCATAGTGACCTTGGGGGCTCGGTACTACGTCTCACAGTCTCAGCGTTTTGGTGGACACTAGGGTGGCCCAGGGCTGAGTGGTAGGGTGGTACTGTACCAGTTGGGAGGCAGTCGGAATCAGCCTAGATGAGCCGGATCGTCGAGGATGACGATCTTATGGATTACCAAGTGTACACGCTCTGCAGAGTTGATCGATCTATACGTATAGCCGCGTCCGCGGGTATGGACATTCCCATAACCTACGCTTCACTTGATTAGAGAGAGGAGTCCTTTTCTACCTTTTCCCCGGGTTTCGTGTTGGTTTCTGGCTTTGGCCGTTGAGGCGAGATCTGAGCGGGAGTCGATCTCGTCGCCTAGAGAGGGAGTGAGATGAGATGTGATGTGTGTGATGGGTTGGGGAAAAACGTGTGAATAAGATGGGTTAAAAACCTGACAAACATTTTATTATTAAAATATTAACTACTTGCATAGGAAACCCACAACCTAAATAGGTCTCTTTCTACTTCCCTCAATGCATTCCACCTTCCACAAAGCAATGCAAGCATAGGGTGGACGATGCGTGGCTAGTACCAAGTGTACTGATAGATTTTTGGCAGGTTCTGAGCCCGAGTACGACTACGAGGGCGATGACTGGGAGGACTAGAGGGTCTATTCTGCGCTCGAGCTGGTTCCAGGAGATCATTTTCCGCTGCTATCTTCGTAAGATGTTGTTCAGTATGCTATGTGTGAGTGTGTTCCGCCCTGCATGGCGAAGAGAATAATTTATGTAAAACTCTCTATTGTACTCTGATAATCGTGTATGACTTTGTGTATCACTGAGATTTGGGTAAATTGACGGATCGTTTCGTCATTTTACACTTCGTTTCTGTGGATTTTCCTTCATGGAGATCAAGGACGTTTCATCTTCGAAGGTGCTCGCAGAGGTAGGGTTTATGTACGTATGTTCATACGACTGAGTGTCCGTGCGTGTTGGACATCTACGTTGTATGTAATTCTCAAAAGAACAAACATGGTTGATAATTATTTGTTAAGCATGTTCATGCTTAGAAGTAAACTAATGAATATTATATTTTAGAGCAGTGAAAATGGATAAAATTTAAATCATTTCTATCATGATATTTCCAAACTTGCATCTCATCTCATCTTTCTATAAGTGTTGATAATATATTTATGGTCAGTGGTAGCACCGTAGCAGCAAAAAACTGATGATATACGCGCTACGCATTGGACCAACGAGACCATAGCTAGCTTTTAGTTGAAATGGATCTGCCACGGGGCCATGTTCACAGCCATCTCTAGGTTGGTCCATTCTCTCCTAAGAAATGTGTATTTAGATGATTCTAGTAGCCAAGGATCTGGCTGGAAGTAGCTTAAATGAAGCTTGCAGGGCATGTTTGGTTTGCACCCTGGAGGAAATTTGCATGTCAAATATCTCTACTTGAATGTTGTCTATACCGCGTTTGGATAGAACCCTGTATAGGCGATTGGGCTAAGTACAGACGGTGTAAGGAAAATGGTATCTTGCATGGGCCATCATGTGATTTTAGTCTTTGAGTGACAACATGACCATTTGGACTAATAATGTTTGATAGTATACAAGGTTTCGTTCAATAGATGTAAGGTTGGCTTGGACTCTCATCACATCAACCAAGACATTAGAAACCATGTTTAAGATCCTAAAATACTTGCAAGAAGTCCAAGACACCATGAAGACCAAGCCTGTACAAAGACACATGAAAAGACCATAAAGAAAATCAGGTCAAAGCTGTTGTTTTGAGGTCATCGGAAATGTCCGGTGTAGACTTGAAGAGAGCACCAATGAAAAAGAGCGTCGGGCTGAAGAATTCTAGGCTCTACTGAGCCACTAGAAATCTTTGATGGTCACAGGTTGGAACGCACTGGAGAATAGGGTGCAGCCTAGAAAGTTTCCACAGAAGCAAATAGAGAAGCCAAAGGGGCACCAGAATAGTCCGGTCGGTGGGCACCGGAGAAACAACATTTTCGGCGATGTCTAAAAGAACTTGAGAGCAATAGGCGAGGACCAGAATAATCCAGTGCAAGAGCACCGGAGAAAATACTTCTGTGATGATATCCAGGGATGAAACTCGAGAGCGCCGGAGAGTCATGGAAATTATCCGGTGATGAATCGGAGAAGGTTATTCCCAATGGTCGACTGATTCAACAACTAGTACCGCTGGCAAGGCAACAAAAGAGGCACCAAATTTATCCAATGGTACCACAGGAAGTTTTCACGCATCTAGTGCTTTTCGCGCATCATTGCTTGTACACTAGAGGCTTATAATCTTGCAAGATAGACAGTTAGTCACTTGCCGTTTAGCCATTATAAAACGATCGCTTAAACTGTCAAAAAATGCGATTTAAATAGGAGTCAATAAAACAGAAACAGTGTACCAAACCAACGTGTAAATAGGCTAAACGATTATTTAGACAATGCTAATACTTGGCCATAGGCGTCCGCCCCCATCCGGACGTCGTCTTTATGGCCTGCCCAGCGGGCAGCCCAACAGGCTTGTTCTTTCCCATCGCACTCACATATGGCTGTTAGGGCATCACCCGTGCACGCAACCCCCTTCCCCAGCCACGCCGCACCCGATCGCCGGCCACACCATACCACCATCCCACACCTTGCCCCTATCCACCAGCGTGCCCCCGTCCACCTTGCTCGTCGTGGTTCTGGCAAGCACCATGCCACCACCACCACAGCGCCACCAGGAGGAGGTCGCGGTCGGTCCGGACTTCGTCTCCCGAGGCAGGAAGGGGAGGTCTGCGCACGTAGGGTTGTTTGCTCTTGACGTTTCCTTCGGACCTGAGCTTGTTGGTTACCGCAATCCCCACCAGGTAGGCCAAGGCTACCGGTGACGCCGTGTTTGAAGTGTTTCAGGCGTTTCCAACTTATGCTTCAAGTGTTTCATCTGAATATTGCAAAAGTCGATCTGGGATGGAGCAATAGAAATATACACATATTGCAAGAGTATGTTTCAAGTGTTTTAGGTGTTTCATACGTTTCTTTCAAATGTTTTATTTAGATGTTTCAAAAATTGATCTGATGTTATACATATTGCAATGACTATACACACATGTTTTAAGTGTTTCATCTGTTTTCAGACGTATGTTGTAAATATTTCATCTAAATGTTTTAAAAGTTGATCTTGTGTTACAGGCTGCTGCCTCGCCTGCTGCTGCTGGTGCGCCGCTGTGGTTCACGTGCTAGCGCCTGAGACCTGCAGAGTTGCAGACGCCTCCACAGCACACATCCACAAGCGAGGCAGGTGGGCATTGTTCGTTCAGGAGCTGGCGCTGGTTGGGAACGGAATCGAGCGCGTGGGGTTCGATGCGGTCACAGGAGCGCAAGAGCTGCGTCCAGACACGGGACTGGACCTGACGTGCAGGCGCTAGCTTTACCGAAACGGTACCTAAGACTACCCGCACTCATCGACCTCTATATTCATCCTCTATACGTCCTAGTCAGCAAGATTCTCTTCTCTATACTTAATTCTCCCGCACCCATCCATCCTCTATATCATCGTCTATCCACTCTATCTACTGTGGGACCCACTTGTCACTTTATCTAAATATATCCATGTGTGATCTAGTTTTGAAGAATTTATTGAGACAAATTTAATGGTGCAATCGAAATTTAATTTGGATTTTTGGTTTGTGAGTTATAGCATTTTTTTCCTTTGTTTAGCTAGTGGGACCCGCCACTATAGAGTATAGAGTAAGCACTGTACTACTCTAAATATAGAGTGAGAGAAAGAATAAAGTATCGTTTTAGAGTATCCAGGAGGGTGGAATCGGTATCGTTTTAGAGTATCCAGGAGGGTGGAATCGTCTTCTCCATGGCGGCTCCGTTGAAGATGAGGGCGACAACATCGGCGTCAGCATCTTCATCGACATGACGACATGGAGACTTTGGTTTCCGGACGACGGCATCAAGGCGGAGATGATGTCACCGTCATAGAATAATTTTCTCTGGTCTTTTCTCCGTTTTTGTTGTGGTTAGATCTGGCCACAATGAAGGACTAGGGAGAATAATTTTCAGATCAGTCTTCCTCACTCTTCGGTGGCAAAAAGAAGAAGAAGGAAAACACCAGAAAGAAGAAGTTCCTCAATTCCGCCTACAGGAATGTTGGCCGTTGTTCGTTGGGCATTTGTTCTCAGGCCATTTGCCGAGTGTTTGCCTGTACGGTCATCCATACTGCAAAGCATTTAACAGGTTAGGTGTTGAGTTGTGCTATTCACAGCGTGGGTACTATTTTATAATCCAGAGTGCTTGTAATGTGTTGATGTACTCAGCCATCATATAATATAATTCTTCTTTCGTCGTAAAAAAAAGTTTTAAAGTATCGTTTTAAGTTTCCACTGCGGGTAGCCAAATATACGGTCCAGGTTCAGCTGGGTTTGTTCCGGGTCCGGGTTCGGCTGGGTTTGCTCCCGGTCCCGCTGCCGCAGCCCGCAGGTACCGTCGGCCGCTTGCTTAAGCCTACGACAACAACTCACCTCCCGGGCCTACCACGCAGTCTCTAGAAACAAACAGCGCCAATGTGCTAATCTCTTTTGTATTGGGCTCGGCAATCCTGACCCGATCAAAGACGTAGGTACCCCCAAATTTCCCCTCGCGGAGCCACGCGGATCGAGTCCCCGTCGAATTCGCCTCCGCCGCCTGCTCGATCCGGTGGCCGCGAACTCGCCGCTTTCAGATCGTTCTCGCTGGGGTGATTAACCTACGGGATTTGAGGAGATCTAAGTGAGTCGCGGGCAGCAGTCATGAGCGAGGTGTTCGAGGGCTACGAGCGGCAGTACTGCGAGGCCTCCGCCTCGCTCTCCCGCAAGTGCACCGCTGCCTCCGCCCTCGATGGAGGTAAGCAAGATTCCCATGTTTAATATGATTCCCCTTTGTGATTCCGTTGGGGAGCACCTGCTTTTGTGCACCTGCTTTTGTTGATTGTTTTGGTCTGATTCGGTGGGCTATACGCAGAGAAGAAGAAGCAGAAGCTGTCCGAGATCCAATCCGGCATCGAGGAAGCTGAATCGCTGGTAAATAGATTCCGCAACGCATTCTATTCTGGGGATCCCCCTTGGCTAACTGGATATAAGACATCGACGCCTTCAGTTCTCCTCAATTGATTTGGGGAGTGGGCAGAAAAGTAGAGATTAGGGATTTTTCGTTTCCATCGGTTCAGTTTTGGTGTTCCGAAGGAGTTGTGAGATGTTTATGTGCCTTGCTCTGGGGGCTTGGGGGAGAGTAATTTTATGTTTTCGTTTTATGTGTTTGCAGATTCGGAAGATGGACCTGGAGGCAAGGAGCCTACAGCCTAGCATTAAGGCTGGTTTGCTTGCAAAGCTGAGGGAGTATAAATCTGACCTCAACAACGTCAAGAGCGAGCTTAAGAGGATATCAGCGCCCAATGCCAGGCAGGCTACCCGGGAGGAGCTCCTGGAGTCTGGAATGGCTGATACTCTCGCGGTGAGCTTAATACTAGGACCTTTTCAGGACTGTGTCTACGAAGTGTTGAGCTATGCTTAATGCTTCAATGCACATTTATTATGGATCACATCAAAGCAAAAGCGTCATAGGTCCAATGTCTGTGAGCTAGAAATAACTGATAAATATCTTGTTTGTACTTTTAAATGTGGATTCGCTATTTCATATCAGGTGATTTGGTTTGCATTGAAATGAATTTTTTTTCTTTTTTTTTTTTGCCCTCAGTATTTATCAGTATACCTACATACGTGGGCAGAAATTAGTTATACAGTCTAAATGTTTAATTAGATATGAACTAGGAATTAGTTCAATGAATGGTTTACATGTGCATGTTGGCAAATCCAGCCGGATTACTACATTACATTTTGGCCTTTCTTTTTTTTTTCAATTTTGGATTCTAAGTTTTAGCACTATGGCTTTATGGCAGGATCCTGCCAGCATGTTTATATATGTTCTCACTTCTCTCATGCATATTTTACCATCAAGATTTAATCGATGGCTTTTCTTATCTTACATGCTTAGCTGGCACGATTACAACTTTTGTTCTATAGAAAATATGTGCTATATATTCAAACATTGATGGATATATCAGAGAGTTTCATTTTTCAGTGCTGATATACTATATTTTTAAACTTTGATTCGGATTCTTAATATTGTACATTATACTACAGTACTACACCACCGGTTGGCATCTGCGTGGCAGATCACCTTTATCTCCCATGTGGCCCTTAACTAACTGTGCTGCACTTGAGTGTTACGATGTTGGTAGCATAGGGTTACCCTTATTGCGTTCATCTTCATATTGGTAATGGATAATGAAAACAGTGGAAGACATGATAGAAGCAAGAAATCCTTTGTTTTCTCCTAAATCGGTGTAATTTTCTGTCTGTCACTAAATAAGATAGAACCATTACATTTATAAAAAGAAATGTGATGGATGACTTTTCTGTGCTATCTCCAGAACATACTTCTGTAGTCTGATAAAAGTAAATCATATGATAATCTCGCCCTATTATAAGTTACCTGTCTATCTATTTACATAAGAAATGTTCCTCAAGTAATACAATAGTAGTTTTGGCACCAGCTGAACTTAATAAGGAACTATAAGTTCATTAGTTGTTTCGGAATGTTGTTTAATATCTAGTAAAACTGATTGGATTACCTATATTTCTTATTCCTCAATGTCAGTGTACATAGGAGTGCTGCCTCTACATTCCTGTTGCATTTATTTTGGTTATATGCTGGTTTTGTCTCAGGCTTCTTACAGTTTTTTTTTACTCATGTCATACTTGGGGGGGCTCTCCTATGGCTCAGGTGTCTACTGATCAGAGGGGAAGATTGATGATGACAACTGAAAGACTGAATCAGTCCACTGACAGAATCAAAGAGAGCCGAAGAACTATGTTGGAGACAGAAGAACTTGGTGTGTCAATTCTTCAGGACCTTCACCAACAGCGACAGTCACTACTACATGCTCATACTACTGTATGTACCTGTCTCAACAGCTCTACCTATGATATAGATTTACTTTCTGGTTGTTTTCTGATTTTTCAGGTTGAAAAGCTGCAGTAATTCTTGCTAACAAAACCTGTATAACAGCACTACTACTTTAGTTCATTGACAGCACTCTATCTTTGCTTTATTCATAGCAAGCTCAGCTTGGATTTTATTTTGTGCAGAGCTTTTTTATGAAAACGAATGTTATTTATTCACTGGTTTCTTTTTCTGTGGTTCATTGTTGACATCTTATTGATTTGTATGATTGGTGTTGAGTGTTTTTCTTTTTTTCCTTTATGTTTTTTTTGTATCTAATTTTGTCTGCTGTTTTTATGTTTTGTTGGTGGACCCTTTTTCTCCTTAGTATAATGGTGCATCTTTCCTGTGTGTTTTAGAAAGTTGTTCTTCAAATATTTTGTTAGATGTTTTGGAATAGAATCTCTAAATCTCTCCCAAATAACTCATCATCATTCTCTTTTTTTTAACTGTCCAGATTAGTTTTTTTTTCATTCATGACCTAAGTGACTCTCTCATCACTCCATATGGATAGTTAATATTGTTTTGCTACATTAATTGGAGCAAAGAATAGATTGCACTTCTTCGGGAATTTAGACTGTCTTGTGCTTCTGTGCACACGTTAAAGATTATATTTAATTGCAAAAAAGTTAAAGATTATATTGTACTTCAGGAAGTTTAGACTGGTGTTGTATTTTCTTGAACACTTGTAGGACTTATAGTGCATTTCGTGAGGGTGAGCATGCATTTGTTCTGCACTATGTGATGTCTTTACTGTATGGAATTATGGATGGCTATGGAATTTTAGTGCAAAGGATTGGTGATTTCGTTAATAAGGGAAAGACCCTTAGTAAAAACTAAAAAAAGGTGCATCCAACACATGTAACCCGTTCCTTGTTGAAATTGAATATGAGAATTATACGTCTGCAGCTGTAATGAGTTCAGTAGGTAATCTAAAGAGTAAAGTAGACAAGTGGGCAGTGGCCCCCAAACTTGTTTGGCAGTGTCACCTTGATCCCCGAACTATTGGCCTGCATATCTGGGTCTTAATTGTGCCACTCGGATTGCCGATGTGGGCATGTGGCTGGCCATCATGGACATCTGAGAGAGAATGATTTTAGGGGATGACATGTGGGTCCCTGTGGATCTTTTATTTTTATCATCAGCTATCATGTTTGAATGATGAATTGCATAAAATGCGCTGACATGGATGCCGAGTAGATGCTAAGTAAACAGATAAACATTGGTTAGAGAGGTCTCTTGACCTTGAGTGAACTACCTAGTAAGTTTAGGGACCCAAATATGCAAATTAATAGTTTAGGGATGTACCGGACACAACCGAACAAATTTGAGGACTGCAGATGTATTTTAATCAATATAATCACAAAATTGTGCTGGCTAAAATACTGCACCATGATCTGCATCCTTGGTATGTTAATCTGCTTTGTGTTGTGTGTGCGCATGCGTGTTAAAGCTTTCCTATTTGTGTCTATTATTGAGATTGATGTCCTCTTGCTCATAGTTGCACGGAGTTGATGATAACATTGGCAAGAGCAAGAAGATCCTGGCTGCAATGTCAAAGAGGATGGATAGGAACAAGTGGATCATTGGGGGAATTATCACGGCTCTCGTCCTGGCCATCCTTCTCATACTCTACTTCAAGCTCGCTCATTAAGCCTGCCTGCAGGTGGGTCCCCCCCCACCCCCCACCCCCCATATCTGTGGTCAGTAATTGTGTGATAAGAGTTGTCTGAATGCTGTGTATTGAGCAACACGTGGCTTTCCGAGCATCATTTGTTCCCCTAAACCTGTAAACTTCCCGTGGCTCATGTTGTGTACAGTCAAGATACTTCCAACTATGTAAACTGTCGAAAGAGTGAAAAAAATTTACTTGGTGTTGAGTCTCATGTGCCTAATGCACGTTGTTCTGTCATGTTAAACTAGAGAGGTTACTAGAGCAGTATGTACACCCTCCGACCCAAAATAAATCAACTTCTAGAGTTGTCCTACGTTGAACTCACCAAGTTTGACCAAACTTATATAGAAAAAAACACTAATATTTGTAATGTCAAATTAGCATCGTTAGATACATCATTAAATATACTCTCATAATGTTACTCTTTGGTGTCATAGATGATATTACTCTTTCTTATAAATTTGGCCAAACGTAAGATAGTTTGACTCTGGTTGATTCTAGGAATTGATTTATTTGTTTTAGGACGGAGGTGGTAACTATTCTGTGTGCATCAGTCAGTCTATTTGAACTGCTGTCGCTGTCTGCCTTGGAATTATTGTGACTAGGCAGCTCTGTGGATAGTCTGTTATTGTTGTCGCGTTAGGGTTTGTGCAGATGCTTCCTGAATGATTGAGTGGTACTCCTAGACAATAGGTGGGCCTTGGCAGCTAGCTAGCGTGCATGCGCAGAAGGCGCAGGTCCATCGGTGCTGCAATACGTTTTTGTCGGTGCTGCAGCAACTTCAGTTGCAGAGCTAGGTTGGCAAGTAGGATAAGCGATGAGGCAGGCGCAGGCGCATCTTGTGCTTGATCTGCATCCATTTTGGATAGGGGGGGAATGCGCACTGGGCATCAGGGTTTGATGTGATGCATGGTGAATTGTTGATCGGCAATAATGATCCGCGGGATGCCTGGCTAGGGTAGGATGCCATGGATGGGAACGGACCGTGGTTGGTACTGAAGAGGACATCAGAGGAACGAGTTGTAAAGTTGGGGAGAGACTTGGACTTGGTAACTGGTAAGGATCAATGTTTATTACTGTGCCTTTGGCACTGTATCTTGCACATAGCATCCGGTAAAACGAGCCAGTTCTCACTTGCCACTTGTGAGGAAATGTTTCACCACCACTGAAAAGCTAGGCTGAAAAGTACCATTGGTGAAAGTACTATCGGTTGATTTGTCGTGAGAGAAAAACACTAACATGCTTATAAGTTCAAGCAAACAGGATGGTTTGAGGACGCTGAAACAGGAAAAGGGGCGGGTGGGGGTTAGCCGTTTTGGTCTTATGCCTTCAGCCTTGTGTTGTGAACCAGAAGCCAGGAGGTTGTGTAATAGTAAGTAAAAACCTGTCACAACTTGTCCCCTGTGACAGCACGGCTAGCAACTTGTGTTGCATCGATCGATCGGATACCCCTTTGTTTGACGAAGCACGCGGAATTCAATGTGTAACGACCGTGATGCGACGCGCAAGTGCTGTGGACAAAAGCTTCGCGACGCCGGCCTCTTCTCGTCGACAGGAAAGAGGGAACGCGAGTTGGTTCGTTTCCTTGTCTGATTTTGTAGGCACAAGCTGCGCGCCCGTCGCTTCATGGGCTGTTCTTGATCGAATCAGCCGTGACGTCGCCCGCACCGGCCGGCCGAGCCCTGACTGAAACCGCCAACCAGATCCAGCGCAGCAATTTCCCAAGTCCCAAACTGCTGTAGCCTCTAGAAGGGCTCACGGCTTACCCTGGGTTTGGGTTTGGCACCAGCACCGGGTCCAATTTGAGGACTTGCTAGTTCGTTGCTACCCGAGTCTAGTGGCGGAGCTACAGCCTACAGGGTATGTACGCCAAGTGCGTCATAGTGTTACCTTAAGCTTGGTCTATATATATATGTACATACATGTCGAAGCCTCGCCTCGGCCGAATACTGAGGCGTGTCATCTTTAATGTCACTTGAGCAAAATATATTTCTTGTTGATACATACTACGTATATCGATGCACCATTGATTTTTATTGCTGTTTTCCTCGAATCTTGGTCAAACTGTGTAATCTCGCCATGTAAGAGGGCGCCCCTTGGAGAAATTTAGGCACAGGGCAGGCAGATCATTGCATCACCCGTTGAACTTGAACAAGCTCAGTTCCTGGATTGCGTGCATGCCAGCCAATGTCAACCAAGGAATAATCTGTCTGCACATGCCGTAACAGGCATATATATGCATGCACAGACACCACAGGTCAGGTCGTCAATCAGCGATCCGAATGGCATTTTTGTCAAAAGTACGTGTGCAGCATGCATGCACATCGGCATACCCACGGGTCAATGAAAGGATCAACGTCCGACGGGGTGAATTGGGCTTCTCTAAAATTTATTACGAGAATTAAATCCTACTAAACCATAATTCACTCCTAGTGTCTACAAGTGTTCCTAGTGATTCTACCGATAAAAGTTTTCCACCATAAGTTCACATCCTAGTCTAGCATGACAATTCTAGGAATGTAAACCAAGCAACAAAAGCAATGCGAGAAAGTAAATTTCTTGAATGTAAAGGGTTAAGAACATGGTGATGTTTTCCCGAGGTATCGGAGAGTCGTCACTCCCCATTAGTCCTCGTTGGAGCACCCGCGCAAGGGTGTATCTCCCCCTTGATCCGCGTGAGGATCAAGTGCTCTCTACGGGCTGATTCTTTGACACTCCGTCGCGGTGAATCGCCCACAACCGCTCACAAGATGAGTTGGGTCATTCAGAAGCTCTGCCGGATGATCACCGAGCTCCCAATCACCACCAAGCCGTCTAAGTGATGGCGATCACCAAGACTAACAAGCAAAAACTCTCACTTGACCACAACAAGCCTAATGAGAAGGTGGATGCACACTTGCTACTCCCTAGTCACTAATGAGGGTCCTTAATCTTGGATTCTCAAATCTCAATCCTCACTAGAGCTCTTGCACTCCCTTGCATATGAAAGGTGTTTCTCAGCTAAACAAATGAGCAAGAGACCTCAAATGGAGGGGTAGGAAATGTATTTATATTCCCCACAGTCAATCCCAACCGTTAAGTGCCAATTCAGCATTTTTCGTACTGACCGGACGCACCGGTCAATGTGACCGGACGCGTCCGGTCGGTGACAACGGTCGATTTGAAAATCAAGGGTGCTGAGTGACCGGACGCGCAGACGAGTCCGATCAGGGGGTCACTCAAAACCCTCTCTAGAACCTTTCTGTACATTGACCGGACTCGGCCACAGTGGCGTCCGGTCAGACAGGCTTAGCGTCCGGTTACTGACCCTAGCTCTCCTGACTGTAGAGCGCGTCACCTGCACGTCCGGTCAGGCGAGCCACAACGTCCGGTCGTGATGTTGCTTTTCGCTTCAGTCTACAGCACTGACCGGACGCGTCCGGTCAAGACAGAAATCGCGTCCGGTCAAGGAGAAATGGCTCAAATTACTCCGGATCGCGACGCAGCCTGAACAAAGTTTCTTCCAAATGATCTTTGGGCTTCACCTGAGCTACCTAGTGCTAAGTTTGACAAGTGTGCACCACATCTAAACAAATAGACTCACCTAGGTCAAGCTACTCACTCATGCCCCCTTTATAGTACGGCCAAAGAAGAAAAGCGAACCACTATTCCGAACGTAACTCAACTCCTCGACGTCCGGAACTAACCGTCCTTAACCTTGTCGTTGATCCTTTGAAAACCGAAACGATTTCCATCGAGGGGCATGAAAACCAGCCCAAACAGTCACCATTCCCATGACCTAACTTACCAAATTTTTTACAAAACACACGTTAGTCATAGTAATGTTGCGTTGTCATCAATTATAGAAACCCAATCTAGCTATTCCGAATGTAACTCAACTCCTCGACGTCCGGAACTAACCGTCCTTAACCTTGTCGTTAATCCTTTGAAAACCGAAACGATTTCCATCAAGGGGCATGAAAACCATAGTGCCCAAACAGTCACCATTCCTATGACCTAACTTACCAAATTTTTTACAAAACACACGTTAGTCATAGTAATATTGCGTTGTCATCAATTATAGAAACTCAATCTAGAGGCTAGATGCTTTCAGTCATGATAGCCTGACGCCCGCTGCCTGCAAGATGAAATGGATGATGTAGTCCCGACCCTTCAACATTTTCTTGTCAACCCTGCACATGCAGAACATATATACAGCCACAGATCCAAAGATCAAATGTGACGACTAAAACGGTCGAGCTAGCTGGATGTATTTTCCTTGAAACAAAATGAAACTCTGAAAAGTGCTACTGGTAACTATTGCTTTTTTTTCTTCGTGTACGTGCGTCATTATATAATAAATAAATTCCCTGGCGTTAGTTTCATAGATGCATCTGGTCAAACGGCCTAGCGAAGTCCGTTGCTGCAATCATAATAAGCAATAAAAGAGCTAGCTAGCCTGCAACATCTTATTCCCTTTCCCACTGGAGCGATATGATCGATCGTGGTCAGCAGTCAACGCACACCTCCCTCCCATATCGTCACTTGCCGGCCGGCTCGATCGTCTTTTCAACGACGCTACTACGCACGGAACCGCCGCCGACGAATCTGTCGATCGTCTATCTGTTCGGTTGCCCCTCCTCCCGCGGGGCCACGGACCGCGACGAGCCGACGACGACAGAAACGGAGACTAACTGAAATCGCGAAGGTGCGGAGGGGAGAATTGGGTGGAGCCAAAAGAAATTTGGAGCGCGCGTGTCTGAATTCTGGCCGACGCGCGGCGGAAAATCGATCCGTCCTTTTCCGTCGCGTGCTTCGCTTCGCTTCGTACCTTTGTGCTACATATAGGTGGCTGATGATGACTTCCTGTTCTAGAGACATAGATCGAGTTCTTCGTTCAGATTTTTTTTTGAATTATAACGACTGATAAAGTGTTCTCGTGCAGATTGTTCAGCAAATTAAGCTGAGGAAACCCAACGAAAATAATGACCAGTCAAACCAAAACCAAGTCCTCAAAAAAGAATGGTGCATGTCGGGCTGTTGGCAGGGTGCACTTTTACTTCCTCCGCCTAGGCTGTGTTCACTTCGCGAAAAGTGGGTGAAAAAGTTACTGTAGCATCTTTCGTTGTTATTTAGCAAAATTTGTCCAACCATGGACTAACTAGGCTCAAAAGATTCGTCTCGACATTTACAGATAAACTATGCAATTAGTTATCTTTTTTACCTATATTTAATACTCCATGCATGCGTCCAAAGATTCGATGTGATAGGTGAAAGAGGAAATATTTTGGGTTGGCATGTGAAGTGAACACAGCCCTAGTACTACTGCTGCATAGCCCCAGTATAATAATAAAATAGAAAAGGTAGTAAGTCCCGTACGCGTATATGTGACGCTGCATGCCTCTCCATGGCCATCCGATCGCGTTCTTCCAAAGTGATCGGATGGCCTCAGGGGATTTACAGGGCCGGGGCGAGCTAGAGCGCCGTGCGTGCATGCAGCAGCAGGGTGACCAGCTGCCAGTTGGCCCTAGTAGCTAGGATTCGTGCGTGCATGTGGGGAGCAAACGCGCTGCAGGAGGGCCGCACGCGCCTTTTGGAGCCGGCCGGTGTTCTTCTCAAGGCGCACGCCTTGCATTGGTCTCTCTCGACACGAATTCAGGGGGGGCGGGGGCGCAGGCGGGGAGGGGACTGGGGAGCGGACGCGGCAGGCGCAGCAGCCAGCCTCTCTCTCAGCCGTGCCGTCGTTGCTAGAGCCAGCGCGCGCTGCTTCCCACACTTGCATGGGGGGTCAGCCCCAAAGGGAATGTCTTTTGGCATCGGGCAGCCCAACAACCAGGCCCTACAATGTGGTGCCCGTCCGGCCCCGGTCGTCGGTCGGTCGATGCGACGATGCCGTTCCTCCACCCACCGGCTATAGATAGGGGTAGGAGTAGGGCTACCGGCTACTAGCAAGCCCAAAAGCGCCCTGTAAAAGTGCATGCGTGATGCAAGCTGCACTGTGCAGTGCTGTGCTACTCTCTCTCTAGCTAGCTACTAGCTAGCTGCACGTACTGTGTGCTCTCATGGCAGCGGCGCACACGCATAACGAAGACCTCGTTCGATGCTTTGACACGAACGAACGAGCCAGGAAAAGAAAGAGGACTCGTTCAAAAAAAGGAAAAGAAAGAGGAGAGAGAGGGACAGCAGGAGAAGAGAACTCGATGAGAGAGAGAAGACCAGCGATCGAGTAGGAAAAGGACGTGCCCAAACTCCCATACGTACGTGCTGCCTTGGGCACTTAATCATATGTGCCATCATTTCATCCCACCCCTCATCAACGCCACTCTCTAGCGATCGCAACAGGTGCAGCCCACGCACTGCGCGCGCCTAGCTAGTATGGAGGAGATGAACGGCGCCGGCCGGTGTGATGCATGGCATGGCGCCCAGCGACATAGAGCGTGCAGCACGCGTCTCCTCGTCTAGGGGGTTCCCCCCCCCCCCCCCCCCCCCCCCCCCTCCTGCTCGATCTGTGCTACAAGATAGCTTTTGCAAATGCAATGCATACCGATATCGACGATGACTTGACAGTAGGAAACGAACGCTGACAGTCCACATATAGAGATGCATGCATGAGGCCAGCTCGCCGGGGGATAAAAGGTATCGTCAGCAAAAGGCCCTTTCCGTGTTAAGTTACTAACATAATCCCGTATTCCCGTACGTGCTTTGCTGATCAGATAAAAGACCTGCTGGCCCAGCATCGGTTGATGATAGAGATCGATACTCCAGGATAAAAAGACGAGAGAGATATGAATTTAGCTAGCTAGCTAGATAGATATAGCATCCCTCTCGTCTTTGTTGATCAGAAAGCTCTCCGGCCGGCTAGCCTACCTAGGCGCCTAGCTTAGCTCTGCGTATCTCACTCCCTCTCCCTTTTTGCGTTCAGCTACTAGTAGGAAAAGATATTTCGTTGGGTTGGACGCAAAAGGGGCGAGGAAAAGTGGTTAATCATGCACAAAAGTAGAAGCAGAATATATATATGTATATGCAATTCGCTAGCAAAGATTGCCAGCCTGATGCTGTATCCAGCAAATGAGCGAATCATCAGCTGTTGCTTTCGGTCCCACCTTAGACACCACCACACCGAGTTTGTGACGAATATGACGACTTGTATATGTATAGTACTCCTATGCAACAATGAGGCAAGACCAACTCGGTTGGTTATGTTCCTTGTATAAGAATCTGTCCATCTAAGTTTTACTCCCTCCATAGAAAAAAAATGCAATTCTCATTCCCGGATTGGTTAAACAAGTTAAAGTTTGATCAGATTTACAAAAAAAGTACTATATTTATGGTGATAAATAAGTACCATTTGATTTCTTTTAGCGAACATTGTCGTAGTATGTATTTCATTTGATTGATTATATAATATATTTTAATAGTATACCTATTTACAAATATAACTATTGATATTACTTTGTATAAACTTGGTCAAATTTAATAAAGGTTGACTTGTCCCAAACCTACAATCACATTTTTTTTGGGGACGGATAAAGTAAATCTTCGACTTGACATGTACATCTAATTATTGTTTCAGTGGTAGCTAGTAGGTAGCATGCACATTGACAACGGTTACATTGACTTTATCAATGTCAATATATATCAGCCTAGGCTCTCATATGTGCTCATAATGATATGGGTGTGTGTATGCATTGTTTCCTTAAAAACAATAAAGCAAGAAAATAGTTAGCATGCACCGTACCATTTATGTTCTTTTTACTGTTTTTTTTTCTTTTTGTATTTCACAATATTTGAGATAGACGCGACTTTGGAAATTCGAATTATGCAGCTTCTTCCATAGAACAAGTATGTGGCTTTGAGAATAAAACTGATGGTCAGCTTAACAAAATTTAGCAGCGTTGGTTCTAATAGGACATCCTGTACAAAGATGGAGGTGTAAGTTCTAGATGGTTCCAGCTTAACAAATTTTCAGTTTGCTCATCACCACCATCGTTCCCTCGTTCTGCATGCACTGCTACAGCAGTACAGCTGCATAGATCGATCACTTAATTAAAAATGCGGCGAATCCAAACTTAATTTGCACATATATGTGTAACTACAACCTTAAATACCGTGCTATAGTATCTACTATACGTAGTACTAAGTACCCATGATAGACGATCATATCATCATCTGTAAGTACGCCGGCCGTGTAATCTACTAACAAAGAGACCTGACCAAGAAAAAGTGTGAAACAGCAACATGCATGCATGCGTATCGTCCACTCTGGAGTCGATCTGGCAACAGTCATACAAGAACAGTTACAACAGTAGTTTGCGCGTATTCGACGATCCGCTCGGATTTACATACCCAGCTGGAGAAATAATGTTACTGCTCCTTCCTGCTGCAAATCCGAGAAAGCCACCAGGATTATTGCTGCCGCCGGCGCCGCCGTAATAGTTGTATTGCTGCGACCTGCTTGCTGTGCTGCTGCTGGTGGTGCTCTTGCTCTTGCTGTTGGTGTTGGTGGTGCCTAGGGTTTCCAGCGCCTGGACCTGAGATTTGAGGAACTTGAGGTAGCTGGCCGCCTCGTCCAGCATGGACGCCGTGTCCATCTTGCTGCCCCCGGGAACGAGCTTCTGCAGCACGCGCAGGCGCTCGCTCACGCGCTCCCGCCGCAGCCGCGCGGCCACCGTCTGCGGGTCGCTCGAGATGCGCACGTTCTTCCGCCGGGGCTTCTCCGCGGCCGCCGCGGCGGCGACCTCGGGGCCCAGGTTCACGGGCCGCATCGCCGCCGCGCGGTAGATCATCTCCTTCACCTGCGCCATCGCCTCCATGTCCGGCTCGTACCCGGCGGCGCTGGGATCGCGCGCGACATGGCCGGCGCCGCCGAAGCTGATGCTCGTCGCCGAGGCACGCCGCTTCGCGCCGCCGCCGGTGGGCCGCGGGAACGGCGCCGGTGGCGGTGCGGTTGTTGTTGTTGCGATGGCGGTCGTCGCCGGGTACTCATCGCTCACGATGACCTTCCTCTTGACGTGGTGGTGCGCCGCCTGCTGGGAGTGGGACTGGGATGACGCGTGGGGAAACGTTAACGGCGGCGGTGGCGCCGTGGTGGTTGGTGACATGATGGACGTCGGCGACACCACCTCGGCGTCGTGGCCGCCGCCGCCGCTGTAGTTGTTTGACTCCCCAGAGGATATGTATCCGCCGGTGGTGCCGCTGTAGCTGGAGAGCATGGCGCCGCCGTTCGACACGGCCGCCCCGCCGTCGCCGAGCTCCCTGGTAAAGGCGAGCGCCGCGTCGAGTAGGCCAGCGTCGAAGACATCCCCCGTGCCCGCGTTGAAGAACGCGAGCGGGTCACCGTGGTCCATACCCGCGCCGCCTTCGATGGCACCCGCATTCGAGCCCACCTGGCACGCTCCGGCGTCGCCGCCGCCGCAGCCGCCAATAAGGGCCCCGTCGCACTGGAGCTGCCCAAAGCACACCCCAAGGAAGGCCTCGTCCATGTCGAACCGGCCGCATCCAGCCGCCTGGCGCGAGAAGTATTCGTCAACATGGTGGCCCGCGCCAGTCCAGCCAAAGGTAGCGTCCATCGCCGCCGCCGCCGCCGCCGCCGCCGCTGCCGAGGAAGCTGAAACGACTGGCGCAGGGATTCTGGGAGGATGCTATACAACTGTACACTGCACAAAAAAGGAAGCTTCGAGCGTTAGACGAGTTCTTGGCCATACGTACGTATGTACGAAAGGAAGACTGCTACGATCCATCTACATCGAAGAGGGAATCCAAATCGAATTGTGGAATGAACGTCAACAAACTGTTGCACGGCTATGGCATTGATGGACGGACAAGGACGGGGGGAGGGAGATGTCTCGAACCTCATAATTACAACTGTACGTGTATTCTTTTCCACACCAAACCATGAGACTGGAGTAAATATATATGCAGATGTAGCTCATCAAGAACTACACATACAAGAACAAGATCTAGCTCATGCATATATATGTGAGAACGAGGTCTTTCTTCTTTTACATATATATTAACCGAAAGATTTTTACTGCTATATATAGTTAAATTCTTCAGCCGGGACCGGGAGCGAGGTGACTGATGATTTAGCCGGGATGTTTGGATTCGGATGCATGAAATCACGTGTGCTAATTATGGAGTACAAGTAAACAGGACCTGTGTGTGTTCATACCTTCCCTATCAATCGCGACCGATTGATGATTGATGGCTAAAACGATGGGACAACAGCACACCCCGCTTAAATCGCTTCTTTCTTCGCCGACGGAGCGCACCGTCACGCGCCTTCCAACAGCCGCCCTTGGACGGTGCGGTGGCGCTGAGCCGCCGACGGCCGGTGTAGATGAGCGAGATGAGCTCGCCCGGACGAACAACCGGCGAGGCGAGTAAAGAAGAGAGTATTATGTATATATCTGTGTCCAACGACATTGGTTATGAGTTAGCTAGTAGTATGCTGGAATACTAGTCTAGTACCACACCACATACAGAGAGTGCAAATACACACAATAACGAGGAGGCGTGTGCAGTAGGTATAGTACCTGCAGAAGTAGTGTCTTTGCTCAGCTGATGAGCTACTGCTAACTGATTGATCAATCAATCAGCAACGGGATCGAGCGGCCGGCGGCCTGGCTTCGCCGAAGCGCTAGGCTCTCGCTGTTCGAGTTAGCTTGTGCGAGAGAGCGGACAGTGGGAGGGGGAGGAGAAAGAGGAGATAGGCCGGGGTGGAGACACAGCAGCGACCATGCATATGTGTGTGGGATATATGGTCCTCCTGTTGATGGCTGCATATGGGCTGCTTCTTTTATAGATGCCTAGCTATGCCTGTTTCGTTATTTCCTCCTCTCTCTCTCCTTGCCTACTTATTAACTGTCTCTCTATTTTCTTTTGGGGAAAAAAATCTTGTGTTCGGTTGGGGAAGATGAGTAGATAACGCTGAGTGGGCGGCACATGAACATGCATCCATCAACAACTGACGCGCTCTCATAAATACTTGCCCAAAATCTATGGTCCTCTTTTGTATCTACTCCGATCCGTATCTATCTATCCATCGATAAACGCCACTGTTACGTGTTACACATGTCCAGTGTTAGCTAGATTGATCTGCTAACACAAAGAATGTTCACTTTTCGTCTGTTCTCTAAATCAGAGAACCGGCTCGTCGTGCATATATATAGCCATCTCACGTGAAGAACTAGATTGCCAATAATAGTACAAAATTTTACAGAAAATGTTGACAGTATTAGCGTGTCCGCGTATGTATGTACAGTATGTATGCACTCCGAACTTTCGCGAGTAGAATACAAAGTAGTAGCAGATTTTTCACGGAAAAGGTTTCTACAGCTTTCTCTCTGCTGGTCAGAGGCTCCGATCTGGGACTCTGTAAGCTTTGTTCGCCTTTGGCACCGCAGCAGGCAGAAGAGGGGAAAAAAGATTGACGACTGCCACGCCCTCCCTGCCCGCTTCAGGGTGCAGTAACTTTCTGTGGACGCTCTCCGTCGCTTTTTTTGCCCATTTTTGAGTGGAACAACAAGGCCAGTGAGCAGCATAGCAGCTATCCTCTGCTCACTTCACAATTTCACATGCATGCATGTTTGCATTTGGTTGCATTGCATGGTTCTAGGTCCTCCTGCTAGCTGAGGCAGCATCACAGGGAAGTTTGTAGCTTTATATTCCTGGGCTGTATTTAGTTCTCAAATTTGGAGTGCCAAAATTCATTGTAGTGATACTGTAGCATTCGTTTGTATTTGGTAATACTTGTCCAACCGTTGACTAATTAGACTCAAAACGTTCGTCTAGCAAAGTACAACCAAACTGTACAATTAGTTTTTGATTTTATCCTCATTTAGTACTCCATGCATGTATCGCAAGTTTGATATGACGGAATTTTTTTTTATATAGTGCATTTTTCAATGGAACTAAACACACCCCTTGGCGTGCACGCATGATTCTCTTGCTGCCCGACGTCTGAGTGACTGATGACCCTGCATGCATGCATAGGGCTGACCAAAGATGTAATTATGGGATACGTGCTAGTCAAACTGACTCAAGTTTAACCAAATTTTTAGTAAATAGTATTAACATTTATGTTTCCAAATAAATTTATTATAAAAATATATTCTATAACTAATCTAATGATACCTATTTTATATCATAAATAATAGTATTTTTTATATAAATTTAGTCAAAGTTTAAACTGTTCAACTTCTCACAAAACGAGAATTACATGTTTTTTTAGCCGGAGGGTATATTCACTGCGCCTGGTAGAAGGCAGCAACAAAGCAACAAAGTTTTACTGAAAAAATAGTGGACTGGTCATCAAACAGCCGTCAGTCGGTGAAACCTTTCTTCAGAGTACTCAGATCCGCTCAGAGTGCAGAGCAAGAGGACAAGGAAGCTAAAAGAAGGTTGCTGATGATGAAGTGGATATGCTAATTGAATTTCCTTAAAAATGCATTTTTTTTTCATGGTTTATTATTGCTTTTTGCACATATATATTAGTCTGTTTCCCCCCTGCTTCAATAATTCAAATAAGATAGGAGACCACGCCAATGCAAATCTGTGTGTGCTGATGGGATGATGGGAGATCAGGACCACATTGACGATGATAGGAAACCAATTTTACAAGGCTAGCCAGAGTATATTAATTAGAGAAATTGTTTACACAAGGGGTACTTACTGCTCTGCCAGCCTTAGCATGATTGAACGACGCGTGTGTTGATCAATTCCAAGTATTATCATTGATGATGCAGCATAGTGTTAGAAGGTTTTGTCATCTATAGGCCGCCGGTGCTGCAGCTCACTCAGCAGTCAGCACTGGCGGCTCTGTTTCGGCCCCCTGTTTACGTGTATTTTGTTGATTTTTTTTTCCTTCCCACCTAATGGAGACGTTTGCTATTAGTTTGGATCATACCTACGTCGCTACGTGTGACAGACAAGATGCTGGTGGTATATAGCCCTCAGCCCACAGTAAAGCATAGAGGGACAAACTAGTGGTAGCCTGGTTATAGATTTTATGCACATGCATGGTGCTTAGGCTCTCATATCAGCTAGGGCAAAGCTACTCTAATTTATCTATGAAAGGAAAAGTACACTTGGGAAAGTAAATAAATTCAAGTAGTGCTGAGTATGCTGACATGATCGATCTGCATCTTGTTTTTTAGGGAGTTGTCTGCAATATGATAAGGTGGGGAGAACATGTGGATATGTATAGTCCATGGGAATGTCCTAAGAAAGTAACATTGTTTAAGGGCAAGTAACTCAACTTGCTCCAAGCATATATACATTTGTAATTTGTAATGGAGTTCTAATGTACGTACTGTCTTAATTATTTTGGTGGGGACTTGGGAGGCACATGACTAGTAGCTTTGTCTTCATCTGGTTAAGCATACCATCCATTCTTTTCGTGGGAACTTATAATTCTGATTAGACGTTGAAGACAAAGTGCAGATAGAACCACTTTAAATATGTGCTTGTAATCATCAAATGACACGCATAGATAGAAGTATTTCAATTCTGTGATTAGACCTTTCATAGTATCCGTGATGCTTATCTTGTTTTTATTTCCGTAACTCCATATACTACAAAACTTTATTTGCTGTACATTTATTTAATCATCAATGTGCAGTCAGGTTCTTATAATTAATATATGTACATCAATCTAATATATATATACAGCCCCCAGTGAGCAGTGCCCTCCTCATATGCACCATGTTCGCTTGGCTGATAAGTCATGACTAAAAGTACTATTGACTGATTTGTTACGAGAGAAAAACGTTATATCAGGCTGATAAGTCCAAACGAACGAGGCAGCTCTAACGACAATTCTGACGAGCAAATGCAGGCAATGTCGTCTACCAGGCTTGGTACTGTAGAATTTATATAAAAGAGTTGCAAAGAAAAAGGGAAGAAAGAGTCATTTTCCAAACGCAGAGAAATTCTGTGCCGAGCAGTGAGAGTTGGTTAAATATTCTCTCCCCTGAATAAAGTCGACGTGAGCAAATCGCATTTGTAGTAACTAACAAAGATGTAGGTCCAACCACCTGTGTGCTCTCTCTCGCCATCGATCGGCTGCGTGCGCCATCTTTGTTCAATTCCGCCTGCAAGTTGCCACTCCGTCAGCGTCGAGGGGCTGCGTCATTGCATCCTCTACCACGGCTCTGCGTGCTGGCCTCTGGAGCGGAAGGACGGAGGTGCCCGATCGATCTATCGAAGCCCTCTCATCATCAATTCATCATCTGCTTCTGCTTCTCTGCTAGAAAACAACGACGCAACAGTTTCCTCCGGCTCGCTCGGCTCGGCGCAGAAAGTGAAAGTAACCGCGCCCGGGAAACGGCCAAGGGAGCTAGTGAGCTACCCGGTTTTGAGATTTCGTCATCGGCATTGGTTGCATAAATCGTCCACAGTTTCGAGGAGGGCGTACGCGAGGACGTTGAACCGCACGGCAAACCGGCCGGGATGACGACGGCCATGGCCGATCGAGCAGCTGGTAAAGGTAGCTACGCATATATACATGCTCTGATGACGTTTTTGTTTAGTTGCAGATGACTAGAGGGGCCCACAGTCCGTTCTAAAATGTACGATTTTTTATTAGTTTTTTGGTATATATATATATAAGTGAAACTTTTACGGTTTTGACTAAATTTATATAAAAAAAACTGCATCAGCTACGTGCAACATCAAATTAATTTTAGTCAATCTGTTATCTTTTATATGTATCTTATTACTACGTACAACAGCTTTAAAAGAAGCCAACACATTTATTGACAGGGTCTAAAAAATTACGATATTAATAATCTACTAAAAAAGAAACTTTGATCTAACGATTTAGACTACAAAGAGTATACAAGGACTAATAAACAGTAAACTTGAAATAACGAATTACGCTTTGGAAAGAAAAAACAAAATAAAGGGTTAATATAAAATACAATAAGCAAAGGTAAATTTTGAATAGAACTATGAAAACATAATAGTTTGATCTCCAAACAATTTGAAAAGAAAAAAATACCTAAATAACTAGTTCATATAAATTATATTTCCTACGTTTCAAATTATAAGACGTTTTGGTTGTTCATCCTCTCGATGCCATTGTCATCAAAGAAGCTCTTATGAATCTATTCATATGGACCTACGCGCAAGAGCACCTAGTTGGCGCACCAACTACTGATGTTTTTACCATCGGCAATGATTATGGGGTATGTTATGCATAGTAGATCTAAAGGGTAGTAAACATGACACAAATTATATATGCTAGTTCAGGCGGAGGTGCCCTACATCCAGTTTATGTTGATGCTTGCATCATTGCTTTAAGCGTTTTATGCTAGAGGCTTTGGGATTGCATCATGGGTCTAAGGGGTTACTGGTCAGGGGGCTAGCTCCCCAACCCTCCTTATATTGTCCGAGGGTAAAGTTGTAGATAGTCCAGACTGATCGGTTTACAAATTAGTTTCCTAGTCCGTTACAACAAGGATCCTAGAAGATTGGGGTATGCCTAATATTGCACGTTGATTAGATGCTCCATGTAGGTATGGGAGTCCAAATAGTCAATTCGGCCCATCCCATGTTAGGGAGCCAAATATGTCCTCCATAATGGATCGAGGGGTCACTAATCATCGACACACCTATCAACGCGTGTAGTGGCTCAATCAGGCATGGGAAGCATTATATGCATCCAATGATATTTTAGGCCAAGGGAACTACCAATTTGTAACAAAATATACAATATGATCCAAAATTTAAATTTAGAAGAGAGCCAAGGAACTGAACAATTTGTGAATGGCATGGAAATGGTTTTATTGACAAATAATGGAGCTCATCGGAACATCGGTAGAACCATAGAAATGGCACGACCCAAAGATAGGAGTGAAAAACAGAAAGGTTAAAGAGACGACAATAGTTGTAAGCTAAGAAATTGATTCAAGGGAGATATATGGAGTTCATGTTGATGGATGCAATGGAGTCACGTGGAAAGATGACCAACACAATAAAAAGAACTCTTTGTATAAAATATTTTTCATATAAGGAAAACCAAAATGCTATAATGAACAGCTAACTACATACACTATTTGTGCGGCCCATCTTGCAAATTAAATATATTTTGATAAAACATTTATCTGGTAAATACTAACATATCTAAATATAATACTAATTTAAGCAAAACTGAACTGAGGGAGTATATATATCATATATGTAGAAATTTCAAAGTACCAAGACATATATACAGGCGGCATTGCATCTTGGAAAGCATAAAAAACTTGGACGTTACTATGATACATACATCATATATGCATGTAGATTTTAGTAAATTAGAGTTGTTATATATGTACGCATATTTATTATAGAGCAAAATGCACCGTAGGTCCATTAACTTTTGGGCATGTGTCACTTAGGTCCATCAACTTTCAAACTGCATTTCTGGGTCCATTAACTTTTGGTCATGTGTCACTTAGGTCCATCAACTTTCAAACTGTATTTCTGGGTCCATTAACTTTCTAAGCGGTTCACCGGAGGTCCATTAACTTTTGTGGAGATGTCATCTAGGTCCATCAACTTTTAAAATGGTTCACTGCAGGTCCACGCATGCATGCATACGCGTTGGCTTCGGCTGCAGTACATGAGCGGCTGCAGTACAGTAGCATGCACCCGATCGATTTTCCACGCAGTGTTAGTGCGTGGCAAGTGCTGCACGTCTTCTATTTCAGAACAGACATCCTGAGCTGGAGCTGAAAATAAGTATTTGTCTTGTCTCCAAGAACCACTGCACTGCACGTTGCCTACACAGTGAGCATTGTATGGATCTATCAAAATATGAGGCACATTTGTTAAAAAAACTGTCAATTCCGTTAAATAAATTTAATTAGCTAGTGATGAGATATTTGTACACAAATTCTCGGAGGAAGAAAAATGCAAGCCTTTGCCACGATGGGATTCCCACAGAGACCTTATCGTCATCAGCTTGTTAGTAGTTTAGTAGTTATTATATTCATTTTAAAACTCACTAAGATCAATATGAAAGCAGAGGAGGCTGCCATATCGTTTGGTCTTTGAGGCAGGGCCAGGGCGGCCATGGGAGATACGACCTGTTGAACCTTTTCGAGAAAAACTAGGTGCGTGTTGAAATATATGTGCACACTAGTTTTGTGTTGAAAATATACTTATGCATGCTAAGTACTGTTGTGTTTGTCGGCAAGACTTATGGGGATGGTGATTGGTGAGGTAGATTGGACATAGCACATATGCTAAAAACTTTAGGAACATAGTGAATAATGCGATTGAAACAAACCATGCAAAAGCCATGGCCTCTGAGTATCTGTTTAATGACAAATCTGTTAGCTCAAGGAGAAATCTAGATTTATAACACTAGGTTCATGCAATTAAAACACTAGGTTGATTTCATGCGTCAAAGGTTAATGCACGCATATCATAAAATCCTTGGTAAGTGTATATAGAGCACTGCTAGCTCAAGGAGAAATCTAGATTTATAACATCCATGTAACAAGTGATCTACCTGGATAACGAGCAGAATTCTACTACATAATTTGAGATGTTAGAGTGAAACAAAATATATATCTGCTTCCATTCCAGTTGTCGTGTCAAAGAGAGACTGCATTTAGGAGAACCTTTGCCACATCAATGTGAATGTGACTACCTGTGGGTTCACTTTGGCATTGTATGCCAAACATGTAGCTCTGCTGTTTGTTGAAGGAAAAAAAATCACCACATCAATTTATATATTGTAACATGCATGCCAGATTGAACAATTGTACTCTGCTTTGAATTCAAGACAGTGACATGATTCTCAGTAGTCTAGTAGCAAATCATAGAACTGAGTTGAGTTTCAGTGTTTGTTTAGCCATGATTTCCTTTTCCGTTATCCATGTCTAGAATCATTCACAATTCAGATTTCTCCTTGTTTGATTCTGTAGGTCGAGCATAGCTACTGTACTGCAGCCGCTCATGTACTGCAGCCGAAGCCAACGCGCATGCATGCATGCGTGGACCTGCAGTGAACCATTTTAAAAGTTGATGGACCTAGATGACATCTCCACAAAAGTTAATGGACCTCCGGTGAACCGCTTAGAAAGTTAATGGACCCAGAAATACAGTTTGAAAGTTGATGGACCTAAGTGACACATGACCAAAAGTTAATGGACCCAGAAATGCAGTTTGAAAGTTGATGGACCTAAGTGACACATGCCCAAAAGTTAATGGACCTACGGTGCATTTTGCTCTTTATTATATTAGCTTGTAGATTAATATGTGCATAACTGAAAGGTGTACTTCGTATTTATATTCTCCTTTGATTAATTTCCCAATCGTACAAACGACAGGACAATAAGTTCCCGAAAACAACAGTCCATGTCGGCAACAGGGCCTGGAGTTATGGTGTGTGTTGACATTACATGTACCGTGTCGTCGATCCCGGAACTGAAGGTCAAATCGGCATATCGGATATGTCAGGTGGCATTCAGTTGTTAAGCTATCTCCCGTCAACTGAATTTTTCTCGTACCCTTACACCGTCTTCTAACTATATTTATATTTTTTATTATTATATTTATAATAATTTCTTATAATTTATTGAACAGAGTGATGTGATTTGGAAATAACATAAATATATACAAATTTTTTCAAAAAAAATTACAAATTTTGTCAAAAAAATTACAAATTTTGTCAATGGATTTCAGATATAAATTATATCATATTGTTCACAAATATCATCAAATTGTTCACAGGCTTACAAATTTACAAACTTTTCTATAGCGAGAAGCGTGCATGACGTACTACATGCGACTTGTCCTGGATCAGATCAAGCAACAGCTAACTGCATGCGACAGTCCTGGATCGATCTCCTACATACACGCGCCTGCTCCACTTTTGCCACGTACTATGCGTGCACGGACGATGGATGCATACACCTAACAATGGCGGACGCATCGGACGGCCTGGCCCATCGGCGGACAGCGACGAACGGCCCAAAAATCAGTTAATACAAGCTCCTAAATTAACCGGTTGATGGCCCCGTTCGCTTCACTGAAAAAACAAGCTGTGGTTGTTTTTTTTGAGAAAAAAAATATTGTTTTGGCTGAAAAGACAAGCCAAAAAAGACGGCTTATAAGCCGGCTGAACAGAGCCGATAGATAGCAATACTGTATACTTATATATTTCTAAAGTTCCTAGCAGAACTTGACTTCGACCTGATGAACAAGAAAAGTCCAAGGTAAGGATCCCAATGATAATCACTTCATCAGTTATGTTTTCTGGGACTTTGACAGCTGCGCAACGTAAGTAGTTTTACTTTTTTTCTAAAAAAGTTGTAAATACACTGCTTTCTACTAGATCCTTTTCCTTTAAAAAAACAACATTTTTCGAAATGAATACTGTAAATCTCTAATTTAATTAGGTCATCGGGCCCTCGAACAGAACCACCATCTTAATCAAAGAATATTCAGATCAATTGCTGGATCGATGCATATATAGGTTAATGGCTAACCTGTTAAATCTATATCCGTAGCTAGACTTGTATCTTGGGTTGGACCCGCTTTGTCAGACACAAGTTAGATGCATCATGATCCCCACATGGCCATGGCCTTGCGGTTCGTACTTGGCAGTACTAGATTTCTTTGTCTCGTGATGATGTTTCAAGACATCTTACAATGATTGGAGCTGATGAGCAAGGATCTTCGTTAGTTATGCCTTGATTTTTATGTATTTTCCTATTTTGTACGCATGTATAGGGTACGGTGTGGTTAGACTTGGACATGGTCAGGACATGTACAATAGTAGGCCTTTAGATGCATATATATATCAGAGTACAAAGACCGAGGCCTTATTTAAATGCATCAGAGTACAAAGATTAAGGCCTTGTTTGGATGCACTCGCATGCACCGTACCTCAATGCATGCATATGTGTTGAAGCGGATTATTAGAGTAAAAATTAGTTAGTTTTTCACCTCAATCTACTCCAATACATATAGATATTGACAGGAATACAAGTGTAGCCAAATTAATCTGAGGTGACTCCATTTGAGTACAAACTGAAACTATTATATACAGTTGGATCTTGAGCTGTATCGGGACTAGAGATTTGGTTGAATTAGATTCCTTTGGAGTCCTAGCACCTGAAATCTTGTCTGGTTAGCCCAATAAAAATCTTTTCTAAACCCAGATTATGAATTTTATTTACAAACTCACTGGTACAGATTTTTTCCAAGATTATTATGATAATAAAGTTCTGTGCAATTGTTCAAGAACGGCACTTGTGCCTACAAAATTACAGTTGTGATGTCTTTTCTATTTGATCTTCTTTTACTGGAACATCGCTGTTATTTGACTGGGGTTCTTGTTTCTCTCCATAGAGAGTATTTCATCATCTCGTAAGTGATTCTATTGGAATTTATATGGCTGATGGCTCTTGTATTTACTCACAGCCTTTGCCACATCTATCATTTATCCATTTTTTTTGTCAGCATATTCGTATAGACTCCCTTTTCTTTTCGATGATTATTTTTAGGTTACCAGTACGTATATATATCTTTCATTGTATGCTTGTTCCGTGAAGTTCTTTGATATAGGATGTGTGCTATATACAATGTTGTGAAAGATGTTGACCGGCCTATTTTATGTAGTCTGGCAGATAAAGGTTGCGTCTGGAAATTAAGACACTGATTGCGATCGATGGGTGGCAATTTAATTATGCATTAGCTTGGTCATTGCGCTATGGCCTTGTTTGCTTGGCCCATGATCCGTACTTTTCTGCTTATTTTTTCAACGGAAACGGTGTTTTTTTGCTTCCCTGTTACATTGATGTTACACTGTTGCATAAATGTTACAACTCTGATGATCCACAATTGATTAGTGGTCAAGCCACGCTTTAATTTTGCATGGTGACAGTTGATTAGTGCTCCGTATACGACGAGCAATATGTTGGCGTCCGGAGGTCAGATCCTCCAGAGTCACAGCCTCACAGGCGCAGCGGCCGCAGCGGGCAGCACGGTTGGAGATCCGGCAGATCCTCGTTTTTAATTGATCACCACCGCCCGCAGATGCAGACAAAGAAAGGGCGGCCTAATGGGTGCTGCTCATCACGCGCGGGGGCACATAATAACCCACGTGATCGACCGCTGGTTGTAATTAATCGAGGCACTGCACGGGCGATCTCAAAGTTTCACTGCCCAACAGTGTGAAATCTGCACGGCACGCGCGCGGATATGGATGGATGGACGGGTCGATGATTCATCCGATCTGCCGATGAGACCCGCCGGTGCAAGCAACCGACGGCGGCGGGTAGACAGGGACGGCAAGCTATAGCACGCGGCGGTGTGTGATCGTGTCCTTCCTCCTCGACCGCCGGCGACTAGCGGTTTTGGCGAAACCGGAGGCTGGCAAGTGGCAAGTGGCAACTGGCATGCCATCAGACGACGCCGACGGCGACCCGTCCAAGAACCGCGCGTATATATAAGTGTGTACTCCCGCGCTACAGCTCCACCAGCCCAACCGATCCGACAGTTCAGGTACACAGTGCACCCACCTGCAGGGAGCTGAGGGCTGAGGCGTCGCATCTTGACACACGTCGCGCGATCTGTGGTGATGGGAGCATCGGAAGAAGAGTGACCCCCCAGATCCATCGAGCCGAGGCGGCTACGTGCGGTGAACGATATATGTGGACACATGGACTAGACCATTACTAGTACTACTATATAGTCTTAGCTCACCTAATAAGACAAACTGGTAGTGGTAGTACTTAGATTACGTGTTGATTAATGAAGGCAAGTACAGTAATAATGCTATGATAGTCCGGTTCTCTAATTCCTCGTCCCAAATCTCTGGCGTCGTCAACGCAGGCACGTACAAAGAAATCGCCTAATCCATCGCCCTCGCTCATCCATTGGGGCCGGGCGGGAGGGAGTGGTTGTTTGGTGAGATCGCGTAGCGGCAGAGCGTAATAATGCCAAAGCTCACTCCTGTAATCGTGTCAAAGCAAGGTTGTTAAGGGAGCCTGTCACTTGAGCCAAATCTTTGCAACATGGTATTGTTTGGAACCACTTGACTCCGATCCCAGCAGGAGCAGGTAGCCTGAACCGATCATCCGTGCATTTCTGAGACGATCCGAGAATGCAACATGGGAAGGATCGGAGTGTGACACACACACACAACTTGCTTGAATAGGCAATATACTACTTGTTTCGTGCTTTGTTTTCTACCCTGCTCTGCTCCGAAAAGGTTTGGGTTTGGCCTAAGGAAAGGACAATGATTGCACCTGTTTCTCCAACCAGATCAACGAGTCGGTCCGGTTTTTAAAATTGGGTTGCGTTAAAAAAACATTTGAAAAATGGGGGTGTTTCATGGTGGTTCAGTGCACCATGCATGCGTGCAAATCCCCGCCATTTATGCTCGCTGATCCTGCGATCGCAACTGATGCTAATTACTACTCGCGGTACGGCCCGGCTGTAGCGCACCGATCGGGCAGGTGTCCTGCGCGTGTCACCATGCCGGTCACGCTCGCTCGCTCGCTCGGAGGCCAGCAGCTGCTGTCGCTGTCACGTACTCCTACGCATGGTCCCGGCCGGGCCGGGCGCTGCTGCACACACACACGCACTCTCTCTCACTAGAAACAAGCTGGCTCAAGGCTACCTCTAGGCTCTAGCTGCTGGCACGGGCGGAGCTACGTTGGGCCAAGCTGGGCTCTGGCCCCTTTCTTCATGAATTAAATGTTATTTAACTTATTGTGTCTTGCTTGACGTTTGGAAATCTCCATTCATCCCTGCTTGTTTGTCTTCTGTGACAGCAGGTGTCCTCCCAGCTTACCTTTACCTGTGCGCGTATAACGACATAGGAGTACGGCCCTATAGCCTACAGCTACGACTACTTTTATGTTCTAATTGAATTCTCATTTTTTTTACTTTCAAACTCATTCATCTATATAAAATATGCAGGATATTTTTAGTTCTATATGTTGCATGTATTTTTTTAACAAAGTATGTTACATGTATTTTAGTGTATATATGTATATTTATATGATATATTAATCTAATATATTGTGATTATCGCCACAGCAAAAACAGACCACCAAAGTCACTTGTATTTTGTTATTAAATAATATATGATCTACTCCCTCTGTCCCGAAATAAGTATCATTTTGGATTTCGTGCAGATCAAACTTTCTTAAATTTAATTATATTTAGAGAAAATATGAGCAACATTTGTATCTCTAAATAAGTTTATTATATATTGAAGAAGTAATCTAATCATCAATATTAATGATTTCTTATATATCTGATCAAAGTTAAAAGCATTTAACTTCTAAAAAGCGAAAATGACACTAATTTTACATGGAGAGAGTTGTTATAAACACTGACTATAATTTCTGCCACCCGTGTGCATTCACCACACCAACACCCCCCCCCCCCCCCCCCCGCACCCCCTCCCCCGCGCCGCGCTTCGCTGCAAGCTCCGCCACTGGCTACACTCCGTACTATTGATAACCGTTTTCTCGAGACAAAAATCTTATCATGATCTATGACCTTGTTTAGATCCCAAAATTTTTTGGAAAAAATTTCTGTAGCACTTTCGTTGTTATTTGGCAAAATTTGTCCAACCATAGACTAACTAGGCTCAAAAAAATCATCTCGATATTTACAGACAAACTGTGCAATTAGTTTTTTACCTACATTTAATACTCTATGCATGCGTCCAAAGATTCGATGTAACGGGTATGCAAAAAAATTTTGGATCTTTTTAACTAAACGGGGCCAATGTCATCTATCCATCCGACTGTGAGTAGCAACAGTAATTCACCGAGCTACTAGCTGCTAGCCGAGCCGAGGTGCATTGATTAATAGCCCGACCGCTGCATATGGTGGTGGACCACATCCACATCCAAGGAGGCGTTGCAAGCCAAGTCCAAGTGCGCTCTGCCGTGTGACACATGCCGCCATGCCACTCGGCGTCGGCGGACGCGCGCACGAACTTACCGAGCAGGCTTGGCCTTGGCACGAACGCGGACACTCTGACGACGGACAGCAGGGAAACCCCGCTCGATCGGGGCCGGGCCTTCTTCGCCTTGGCAAGGTCGATCCCAGCCCGGGCAGACAGATCTTATCTCATCCGGCCCGACACATCTCCCTGCTCCTGTAGCATGCAAGCAAGGTAGGAGTAGAGCTGGGCGAAGCGTACAGATCGATCGATGGATCCATCCATCGGGATCGGGCACGGCAACACGGCCACGCCCACTCTGCATGCCCCAGTGCGCTGCGCCCCCATTTACTGGATCCGTATGGACGCACGCCCCCGCTGCCCGGCCGACGCCCCTGCCGATCGCGTCGTGCCGGTGCCGTGTCCGCGCGAGAGAGGGTTGCGGGAGATGGGCGGCCGCGGTCGCCGCGCGTCACGTCCCTTTCCGGCTTTCCCCCCCACCCCGCGCCCGGACCACCGAGGCCGCTGCAGGTCACACGCCCCCCAACCCCAATTATGCCCGACCCGTCAGTTCAACGTACGCGCCTGCCGCCTTCCTCCCCCCATGGCTCCAGAACCGGACCCTGTGCATGCACGCAGCGCTGTCCCAACCCCCAAGCCCGGCGGGCGGGCTCAACGCTGCACAAGTCGCTCTCGCATGCAGAAGTCGCCGGCCGTCACCGTCGCCGACTCGCCGTCGCGGGGATCCCGTTGCCGGCATGGGGATTCTGCGCCACAGGATTTTGCCCTTCGAAGCGGGCGCATGCATCCACATCCACTGCCTTCTTTTCATCTTTTGCCCCGATAGGCGATAACGATCGATCCACGACATCGGGACGTGTCCGTGGCCTGGATGCGCGAATTGATGCGCCAACCTCTACCGGCCCGGCCCGGCCCGCTGCGATTAGGCTTAGCTTCCCACGGTTTTCTCCATTCATGCGGACCTGAGGAGTGTGGGTACAGTGCCAAGCCTCGGAATGTAGCTGGGAGCTGGGACAGCCATCTTGGGTTCTGAGTTCTGACATTGCGGCCACCCATGACGCCATGGCACTTTCATGCCTGTCCTCGATCGATCACTTCGTTTTCTAGCATCTTCTTCTGTATAGGTGGCAAATTAAACCAGGAAATGGACTTGTGATGCATCCAGTTAGCAGGATAGCTTGCTTGCCACCAGGGGCGGATCTAAAGGGGGTGCTCCAGCCCCCCTACAGCTGGTGCATCAATGGAAATATAGGGAAGGTGAGGGAGAAGAAGAGGTGGAGGAAAGAAGAAAAATAGAGAGAAAGAGAGGAAAAAGAAGAGACCAGCCCCCCTTCCGAGCCCCCCATGAAAGTTCGGTCATTGGAGCTTAGGAAGGAGGCGTTGGACATTGGACAGAGGTTGAAGACGAAGGTCGAGCCAGCCATAAAGTTTAGCCCCCCTTAAAATTTTGTCCTGGATCCGCCACTGCTTGCCACTTGCTATCGAGCTAGCTAGTAGCTTGATGGTGCCACATGCAGACCTGCATGCTTCCACGGATCAGAGCGGTGTTACTCGACAGCTGCCGAGAGTACTACCACGGGCTCAGGAGTGTTTGATCTAGGACTAAAGTTTAGTAGATGTCACATTGAATATTTTGATACTAATTAGAAAGACCAAACATAAGTCTAATTAGGCTTAATAGATTCGTCTTATAAATTAGTCTCAATTTATGTAATTAGTTTTGTAATTAGCCTACGTTTAATACTCCATATATGTGTCTAAACATTTGATGTGACATAGACTAAATTTTAGTATGAAAGAACCAAACACCCCCACGGTAGTAGAATCTACCTGGTCGTGGCCCGTGTTTTGCTCCTTTTCCGATCGCGTGATGCATGGATTCATGCATGTCAACGGCAAAAGTGTACGAACTTCAGTGGCAGCCATGCTAACACACCAGTTAACAACAGAGGTCTGAAATACAGTGTCAATTATTAAAAATAAAACAAAGGAGACGCGCGACCGACATATCTGTTGCATTGCATGGCCCTGTGTACGGCGCAACGTAACCATCGTCAAGGGTTACGATCGAGGCCAAAGCATCCCATTCATCTGTGGTCCGTGCCATATGCTGCGGACTTGCTCTTGGGGCAACAAGCTGACGCGTGGTGCCGACCTCGTAATAAATTCCCGCGTTACTGTTTTCCCTCTATGATGAACAGGATCGTTGCATTTGGAGAACAGGTCCAACAGGGATGGATTAGCACCTTAGCAGCCAACTGAAAGTAATAAGTCAGCGCAAGTGCGGCAACAGACCTGACATAACATTCATCCGACGAATTCAAGATCAACAATATCCTCCTTTGCGGCTTACTCCCTGCGTTCCAAACTTCGGTCGAGGATAACAATAACTTCAAGGCAAAAATTACTGTATGGAGCTCGTACGGAAATATATCTAGTTAATATACCATGAACCGTTCAAACGAGCTAGACGCCGTTTGAGAATTTGATCAACTTGCATTGTGCGGCATCGTATCTCCAGTAGCAGTACCTACGCGTCCCATCTGTCGAGAACAGAATTCAGAAGCGGAAACACCCTTTTCCAGTTCACTTGAATACTTCTAGAAACCATATAATATTTTAAGTAAGATTATAGAAGAATACATCAGCATCTATAACATCTATAAACAGAATTCAGAAACGTAAACGCGCTTTTCCAGTCCACTTGATGCACACCGAAACGTCAGCTTCGAATCGGTCATTCGGTCCCGATCGCTGGATCCATAGCTCTGACCAGAAACTGCAGGGGTATATATCCCATCAATCAACCACACAATTAACGACCAACTACAGTTCGAAGGTGGTCCAAGTGACGACCTTGCGTTGCGAACTGAGAACCGCATCAAAGACCAGACCAGAGCAGGCCACCTATGGCCTATGGGGCTCTAGCTACGGCTAGATAGCCGGCGAGACCACACCTCGCACATCACCAATGCAACGTTACGTTACGTACTAGAGATGCCCGGTCGTTGAATGTGATCATCAATATCGCACATGCGCCCCACACGACCTAATCGAATCGCTAGCTCGATGCCACCGACGACGTTCGGGCCGGCGCGCTTTCGCCGTACGTGCCACGACGAGCCTACTCTTCTGTCCTTAAATAAGCGCACTTCTTATGTTTAAAATTTATCTTAAAACAAGTGTACTTCTAGATATAGTCCATCTAATCCTGGTGGCATTTTTCTACTTTTAATTCCAAAGTACAATTATTACACGGATATAATCACTGCTGGGTCGAAACCTCATTAATACCGTAGGGTGCCGGCAGAAGTTATTGGCAGTGATAACTTATCATTGCCGGCTTGACGACCCGACAATAATAATAGGCACAATAACACAGCTAGGTTGACTCATCAACCGGCAGTGATATGGTGAGTATCAGTACCGATTTAGATCCTCGACCTAGCAGTGGCACCACTGTTGAATGAGTGCACACCCGACAATGAATTGTTGAGTGCTACTGTCAGTCCAATACCACATCCGGCAGCTCACCAAAGAATTCTCGTTGCCATCACATTTCTCTCAAGATAGAATACATCATATATAAATATAACTAGAAAGCTCAAACTTAATAGGTAGAGATAATGGAGTCGTTACAAACCAAAGTCTCAGTACTTTTAATCTCTTACACTTAAATGATTACAAACTACTACTGTGGAGCACACCCACTTCTCTTGCCACCACGTGCAATGACATAATCCGTGTGGCAAACATCCCCTATTATGTACCTCAACACATCATTAGTATGTCAGCGCATGAATTAATGCACTCTCTTGCCTCACAAGAACGAGCACGATTTACCATAGAATGAATAAACTGGAAGCACTGTAAATGGGCTACTCCTTTGTTTATATATATCGGGTAAGTCCTGCGGAGTACAATCTCGTACTCATGGTGCCACCGTTAATTTGTTTTGCGGGTACCTAAAGGACATTGATGGCCATGTCATCCCGCCGAAGCCGGTAAAGTGGATGAATGGCAGGAGCCGTACAAGCTATTGTGGTGATGCCTGTGGGCAAAGGTGACCACTTGTTATTAGTTATATTTAATTCGTACCATAGGGCTTTCACCCTAGGTGTAATATGGTAAGATAGTCATCTGGTTCTCACTACAGATAGGTTAGCTAGTGTCTTCATTAATGTTGTACAATTAATATGTTAATTCAATAAGACTTGTAATATATGTTTCCGTTCATTTATGTAATCTTTTATTGAGATGTAATCTTGATTTGTGGCGGCTATATTGGCATGATACACAACCGAGATCTTGTGTCTTGATGTAGTGGAGATGTGGATGTAACACCTCTGGTGTTAAGCATGCATTAGGCACTGCAAATCATGAGCATGAGCATCATCTTGCATTCATAATCACATGATATATAAATAAAACATGTGAAACATAACTCTGAAACATGGATGTTGCATTTGCTTGTTTAAATAAAACCATGCCATGATTATGCTTGTTAGGTCAATAAACATGTTTGTTTGATAATGCAAATAATTTAGAAATGTTTAGCATGTAATTTGGAGCAAGTTTTGTATTCAAAGTTTTCTCAAATTTTGCTTTAAAAATAAATTAGAAAAATGGAGTTTTGATTTAAATGGACTTTAAATCTCTATTTCAAAATCTAGTTGGAATTTTAAAATGCACTTTTAAGCAAAATTGTAGAGTTCAAAATTCTAAATAACTTTTATTTTTGAACCAACTTGTAAAAATGGATTTTTGTTGCTAAAAAATCTGAAAATGTTGCTGTTCTTCAAAAAAATAAAAAAATCGCTTTTTACCTTAGTGGGCCGCGCGCTCCACTTCCCGACCCACGGCCGAAGCGGCCGGGCCCGCCTCCCCTCCGCGCTCGCCCCTCCCGCGTGCCTGCGGCCCGACCGCGGCAGACGCCTGCCGCCGCGTGGATGCCATGCGCCGGCGACGGAAACACCTAGCCGTCTGGTCGCCCTCGCGCCCCACGCGCCCGCCTACTCCCACCGCGCGCGCGTCCGCCTCCTCTGCTCTCTCCCATTTCCTCTCACCGTGCCAACTGCAGCAGCGCACACGCACGTGCTCGCCTCCGCCACCGTGCGTTGCCGCATCACCCGCCGGCGTCGTGCTCCTCCACCGCACCGTCATTTCCTGATTCCTCTCACGCTCCACTTAGCTCCGCACCGCACCGTGCTCCACCTAGCAGCGTCGCTCTCGCCAAGGTGAGCCACCGAGCCGCGGTCTCTTCTTCCCCGGCGACGGCCATGGTACCGCCACCGTGGACCCGTCTCTCCATCGCCTCGTTCACCCCGTGTTGGAGCACACCGCACTCACTGCGGAGCCGTGAAGCTCCCGCGCCCTTGCTCCGGCCACTGCGGCCGCCGGAGATGGCCGGACCGCGAAGCACTGCGCCACCACGCCATGGCGGGCAACGGCAAGCCAGCTCCGGCTCGTCGCCGGCCAAACCAACGCCACCACTGCACTCGCCGTGTCAAGGCGAACACGGCAGGGTAGACACTAATGCGGGCGAGCTCACCGTCGTCGAGAATGCCGCGGTCAGCGCCGCCCTCTGCCGTGAGTGGCTAACGGGTAGGCCCGTTTGACCGCGGGGGCCGCGTGTCAGTCACTGGGGACCAGATCTGGTGCAGATCTAGGGTACCTATAGCATTTTCAGCCGGCTGGATTTTCGTTTAAAAGGAAAAATGAATTTCCATAAAATGTAAAAATGGTTCCAAAAATCATATCTTAAGAAATTTGGCTCCAAATTAGATGAAACAAATTTTGCTGTGCTCCTTGGGACTAGATCTATCTGTTAAAAATATTGTATGTCAATTTTGTGATACTTTTATATGAAGCTTTATTTAATTATTAAAAATGTTGATTTCTTAGAAAATGCATAATAAATAGAATATACATCAAAAAAATATGATTCTAATTTTGTTGATCTATTCTTGATATGTACTTTCTGTGAAAAATATAAGTCATGCATATTCTGTAGAAAAATATAGCTATCTATTTTTGGTGCATTTATTTGCCATTTCTTGTAAAATTGCTAGAGCCAAAAATATGAATAAAACCTGTATATGAAACTTTTTGTACAGTGTTTGTAGACTATGTAGATCATGGGAAAAATACTAAATCTGTTGTTTAATACATTTCTTCGTACAAAGTGTTTTCATGCTCATTTATCCACCATAGCTTGTTATTTTTGTGTAGGCTATTTTACTTATCCAAATGCCATAAAAATTTTAGGGTAGGCTACTTGGGGTATGACTATGCTACTATAATTTTTCTAGATTTTTCTATATGCTAGAAATACATGTTGCTAGTGTAACCTTAGTTTAAAGTGAAATAAAATAATATTCTTTATGCATGATTAGTTTAATGGTGTTGCTTTGGTGTATCTTTGAAGCATCAAATCACTTACTGATGTCACTTGGCAGGTTAGTGTAGTTAAGTTGATGAAGTGTAGTAGCACTTGTGTTAGGGCTATATGTTAGTTAGCGAAAAAGTAATGGGGGTTAGTAGTAGAAGAGAATGCAGTAAATGACATGTACTCGTGGTATCTGTCCTTGGATGATGTTGACTACCTAGTAGAAAAGTTTTACCTCTATTCTATCCAATAAATCTAAGTGTGTTCATCTCCATTGCGTGCCATCATGATTATCATATGTCATTGTATCCGATGCACCACTTGCATAATTACTTATACAATTGCATCATACAGGATCGTAGGAGAAAGTGCAAGTAGCAGTGCAAGAGGAGCAGGCCGGGGCCGACCCACAGGAAATCTAGGCACAAGAGGTGCCAGAGGTAGAGGAGCAAGGAGAGGACCTACCCGAGTGAGTGGACCATCAACCTAGTTCCTTTGAGTGAGGCAAGTCCTGAAGCATCCTAAGTCTCCTACTTTATAAAGCAATCTTTTATATATGAGTTTATATATTGTTGCATTATGTTATAAGAGTTGAGTGAAACCACTGATGCATTTACTACTATCCTTGCCTATCTTATTATATTCTTACCCTGTTAGGTTTAGGATCGAATAATTGCTTAGCCCTCCTTAGACTGGTAGCGATCGGTGATTTCCGGTCACCTATAATTATAGGTGGTTACTGAAATACTTTAGCTATAGAATGTATGATATCCTAGAAATAACCATGTGTTGATGGATAATTGAAGATCGGACGGAATAGTTGGCGGCAACCAGACAGGGTTCTGGGGTGCTCGTAGTTTTTGTCTGTGTCGATTGAGGATCGATCGTTGCTCGTCCCTCTTGTCTTGAACGCATGCCTTATATTTAGCTGGCCGAATAACGTACCTTTCGACCGTGAAGCTAGTGACACCTTTCGAGCTGGGATAAACTCGGACTGGCAGATTGGTGCTGAAGGGAGTATGATGGGGGCACGAAGAGTGATCCCAAGGGTAGGCTGGGTCCTGATTCCTGGCAGTCGGGAGGCCCCTAGGTATTGCGGTTCACGATTGTTATCCTACGATGTTTACCTAGAAAGTGTCATTGGTGATCTGTAGCTCACTTGATCGATGAGTAAGTGTGGTTTGTGTGAAGAATAAATCACCAGCTGGTTAGAAATCGATTCGAATCGCCATCGCTCCTGGATAGTGAGCACTTGACTCGAGTTACGGCATCGTAGTAATGATGATGGAACACTTGTGGTTATATGGATGATGTTGGAAATGCTAAATCTAAGTTGGTAACTGGATGTTATTGGTTAATCAAGTGATTGATATAGTATAGGTGCTTACCTAGATTGATAGGTTATAATAAAGATGATGCAAAGCATTTAAATGGTTCATAATATTAACTTCTTGCTCTTTCGCAAATGAGTCAGCTAGTTCACTAAAGAAAGCCTTGCATACTCCTTGGTGTCACTTTAATTTAGTTTAAGACGGGTAAGTCTAGCTGAGTACTTTCTCGTACTTAGGGCGTTGTTCCCATTGTTGTTGTAGATGGTCAGATGTACTACGGTTATTGCATCAACTGTCTGTACCCTGCGATGGGTGATAACTAGGATCAAGGGCATGGTCGCTCCGTATGTCTTATCTAATGCTTTTGTTAGAAATGGCTATCTCCTGGCACTGTTTCTGAACTAAATGTGTGTGTGGGGCTTTGCTTTCGCTATTTCATTATGAACTTGGTTTGTAATAACTCGATGTTTTAAACTCCGATGTATCTCAGTTTTGTTGTGAACTTTATGTACTATGTGACTGTGGCTGCTAATCTTATACGGTCTTGGTTTGTATGTTGGTTGGTTTGAAATCCTTCGTGGTTTCACGGACTACCAGGTTATACGGGTTTAAGTTTGTTAAATTATCTGCTTTGGCGAGTGATTTGCTTACTTAATTCCGTATAATTGGTCGGTTCTGTTACGGCTGGTATCGGAGTAAGGTTTAGCAGGATACTGTTCACATGAGTTTTTAAAACAAAATGGTGTTTAAACATTAGATTTAAAACTTAATAGGGTACCAGTGGTCATATCTTTTATGCCCAGTTAAGGACTTTAGGTCGCTTATTTAAGTACTGACTTGGGGTTCCTTACATCATATTTCTATTTCGTTGCTCATATGGCGTGCTATTGTATGAGTGTCATTCGTTTGAGTGGTAATGTATGGATCAATTGCCTCTACGCCTCGGTAAGTGGGAGTTGTGAGAGCATGATCGGATACACTGCTGATTTAGGGAAGTGCTTATATGATGCCGAATTATGGACATGTTATACACATGTTTATATGAAGGTGTCCTACGTGTGGGTAATTCCATCCTGTGGTGACGATCCCGTCAAAAGGACGATGGTTCGGGTAGTTGCTACCGTTATACGCATATTTGGGGATGCGTGTAGAACAAGTAGATTACTTTACCGCTTTCATGCATAATATTCATATTGTGAGGGTTTGGGATGAAATGAATCTTCTGCAGGTACATAACAGCGCTATCGTGTAGTACGTATTTGTTACGTATATGAGAGACCGTTGTATGCCACCGTCTATACCGCTAGCAATTGTTATTTTCTAAGTTTGTGAGAACGTATGGAACGTGCATGCATCATGTTGTTGTGCATATCATTCATGACATTGTTCCTCCCCTTATAAGCTGATTATCTTATTTTAATAAAAATGACAACTTAATATTCGTTCTCACGAGAGTAATAAAATTTTGCTACAGATGGCACGCACCAGGCAAACAGCTTGCAAGTCCACCGGAGGTAGAGCTCCCTGCCATCAGCTTGCTCCACGTATCCATCAGCGACATACTTTTCTTGGAGAGTTTGGGATGCCTACACTCTTATGGAGAGTGCTCAGCCATGTAGGTTATCCTGATGGAATGGAGCCCCGCTATTTCTGGACAAATGAGCAGTTGGGGGAAGGTCTCTTGGTCACTGTAGAAGCCATTGTTTGACCCTAAGATGACGGTTCTGTGTGGACCGGTTGGTGCTATGAGTCAACTGGTAGGACCGCTGAGGAAGCAGCTGACAGGGCAACTTTTGGGATACTAAGGGACATTGTGGATCGTTTTCCTTAGGAGTTGGCAACCACTATGGCTAGAGTATTTCTGAGGGGCAACCCCTCCACCGACTCATGGCAGCGGGCCAGAGGAAGACCTCTGGAGATTGGAGGGGCAGAAGGGCAGAACAGTGACAACCCTACCATGAGCGCCATGTTCGTAGTGATGAAGACTTTTGATGGAGTAGAAGGCAACTTGAGACGTGTGTCTGGTGCTCTTGGCCAGGCCCGCAATGACAGACATCAGCTTCAGAGGGACCATGACGCTGAGATTGAGAGGCTCAATGCAGAGATGGCTTAGTTAACCTGTCAGAGAGATCAGGCGCCCCGACCGCCTCCCCTCTGCGCTCGCCCCTCTCACGCGCCTGCGCCCTGACCGCGGCAGACGCCCGCCGTCGCGTGAACACCATGCGCCGGTGACACTTGGCCATCCGGTGGCCCCCGCGCCCCACGCGCCCGCCTACTCCCATGATGCGCGCGTCCGCCTCCTCTGCTCTCTCCCATTTCCTCTCACCACGCCAACTGCAGCAGCGCACACGCACGCACTAGCCTCCGCCACCGCACGCCGCCGCATCACCCGCCGGTGTCCTGCTCCTCCACCGCACCGCCATTTCCTGATTCCTCTCGTGCTCTGCTTCACTTAGCTCCGCACCACACGGTGCTCCACCTAGCAGCGTCGCTCTCACCAAGGTGTAACATCCCGGGTTTTCGAGTAACCAAAAATACAAGCTTTTTAAAATTTTTCCTGCAAATGTGTGAAGCCTGTAGTTTCTAGGTCAACCCGAGTCTAAACCGCTAACAAATCGTTGCATCAGTTTAGATTTGTTTGTAGGAGAGTGCCTGTGTTTCTGAGTTGGTTGAGTTGAGTCTTGTTTGGAGTTAGGAGTGCACAAATCCTTAGCGAAGTTCCTCTCAATCTCTTTTGAGAACGCCTCGAACCCCTTGGGATATTCCCAAATTTATTGATTCTTAATCCTTAAAAGGAAAATTCTTTTCCTTTTTCACTCTCTCAAAATATCCCATTGTTTCCTTTCTATCCCCTTCCCTCTGGCCCCGTTCCCCTCTTTGAATTCATCCCAAATTCCATTTGAGTCTTCCCCAAAATTCCTCTTTGAAATTTCCATCTCAATCTCCTTTGAATCTCTCATTCCCTATTTGATTCTCTTTCAAATTCCTCAAAACATATAGTTCATAAAAGGAAAATTATATTCTTCCTTTCCCTTCCTCATTTGGCCCAACTTCTCTCTCCCTTCTCTTTCCCGTGGCCCAACCGGCCACCTCCTGCCTCCCCCGCCGGCCCAAGCTAGCGGCAAGCCTAGCTGACCTCCCCTCCTCCACCGCACGACCATCTAGCTCAGCAGCGCAGCGTCGCAGCCTAGCTCCCACCTAGCCTGCTCACGCATGCACGCAGCTAGCAGCGTGTGGCCTCGCTCCGCTCGTGGCCCCGTAGCCTAGCCTATAGGCTCCCGTAGGCCCATCTTTGGCCCCCGCCGGCTAGCCTTGGCCCCCCGCAGGCCCGGTGCCTCTCCTAACCCTAGCGGCGCCCCATATAAATCACAGCAGCTGTCGCTCTCTCCTTCGACTCCCAGCCCCCGCGCGCACTTCTATGCTCCCTCCTCTTCCTTCCTCTCGTACATGCCATCATGATCATTATATGCCATCGCATCCGATGCACCACTTGCATAATTACTTATACAATTGCATCATACAGGATCGCAGGAGAAAGTGCAAGTAGCAGTGCAAGAGGAGCAGGCCGGGGCTGACCCACAGGAAATCTAGGCACAGGAGGTGCGAGAGGTAGAGGAGCAAGGAGAGGACCTGCCCGAGTGAGTGGACCATCAACCTAGTTCCTTTGAGCGAGGCAAGCCCCGGAGCATCCTAAGTCTCCTACTTTATTAAAGCAATCTTTTATATATGGCTTTATATATTGTTGCATTAGGTTATATAAGTTGAGTAAAACCGCTGATGCATTTACTACTATCCTTGCCTACCTTATTATATTCTTACCCTATTAGGTTTAGGATCGAATAACTGCTTAGCCCTGCTTAGACCGGTAGCGATCGGTGATTTCCGGTCACCTACAATTATATGTGGTTACTGAAATACTTTAGCTATAGAATGGATGATATCCTAGAAATAACGATGTGTTGATGGATAATTAAAGACCGGACGGAATAGTTGGCGGCAACCAGACAAGGTTCTGGGGTGCTCGTAGTTTTCGTCTGTGTCGATTAAGGACCGATCATTGCTCATCCCTCTTGTCATGTTGAACGCATGCCTCATATTTAGCTAGCCGAATAACGTACCTTTTGACCACGAAGCTAGTGACACCTTTCGAGCCGAGATAAACTCGGAGTGGCAGATTGGTGCTGAAGGGAGTATGACGGGGGCACGATGAGTGATCCCAAGGGCAGGCTGGGTCCTGATTCTTGGCAGTCGGGAGGCCCCTCGGTATTGCGGTTCATGATTGTTATCCAGCGATGTTTACCTAGAAAGTGTCATTGGTGATCTGTAGCTCACTTGATCGGTGAGTGAGTATGATTTGTGTGAAGAATGAATCACTAGCTGGTTAGGAATCGATTTGAATCACCATCGCTCCTGGATAGTGAGCACTTGACTCGAGTTACGGCATCATAGTAATGATGATGGAACACTTGTGGTTATATGGATGATGTTGGAAATGCTAAATCTAAGTTAGTAACTAGATGTTATTGGTTAATCAAGTGATTGCTGTAGTATAGGTGCTTACCTAGATTGATAGGTTATAATAAAGATGATGCAAAGCATTTAAATGGTTCATAATATTAACTTCTTGCTCTTTCGCAAATGAGTCAACTAGTTCACTAAAGAAAGCCTTGCATACTCCTTGGTGTCACTTTATTTTAGTTTAAAACGGGTAAGTCTAGCTGAGTACTTTCTCGTACTTAGGGCGTTGTTTCCATTGTTGTTGCAGATGGTCAGATGTACTACGGTTATTGCATCAACTGTCTGTACCCTGCGATGGGCGACAACTAGGATCAAGGCCATGATCGCTCCGTATGTCTTATCTGATGCTTTTGTTGGAAATGGCTATCTCCTGGCACTGTATCTGAACTAAATGTGTGTGTGGCTTTAAAACTATTTGCTTCAGCTATTTCATTATGAACTTGGTTTGTAATAACTCAATGTTTTAAACTCTAATGTATCTCAGTGTTGTTGCAAACTTTATGTACTATGTGACTGTGGCTGCTAAACTTGTATGATCTTGGTTTGTATGTTGGTTGGTTTGAAATCCTTCATGGTTTCACGGACTACTGGGTTATACGGGCTTAAGTTTGTTAAATTATCTGCTTTGGTGAGTGATTTTCTTACTTAATTTCGTATAATTGGTCGGTTCTGTTATAGTGGATGGCATCTCCTAGGAATCACCGAGGTTGATTTGCTTAAATCGGGTCGGTCAAGGGGATGACGCTTGATTTTGCTAAATTAACATGGTGGATCCCTACAGTGACCATCAACATATGCTCTTTGTTGATTGACTTCTTGTGGACCCATGTTAAGGGTCAAGCTTGTGAACTTGCTTAGCACGCGAAATGATCACCTTGAGACTTGCCTAAACGAGGACGTAGGTTCCTAGTAAGCAATCGAACCTTGAAGATAAATCTTGTGTCATATCTTGCCCCGATGGTTTCCTTACTACACTTGTGCATTTCATTCTTGTATTTAGCTTGTGTAGTTGTTGCTTGTAGTAGTTGCTCTCTAGTTGTATTGAAGCTCTAGTTGAGTAGAGTAGCTAGTTTTTTAAGCCTCTCATCTGGTACAGCTGTAGTATCTGTTTATGCACAAACACACGCCCACACTACACATGCACACCCCTGAAGGGTCGAGATGGTGGACTAGAGGGGGGTGAATAGTCCTTTCTAAAACTTAATTGCGTTGGCTAACCGAAACAAGTGCAAAATTAAATCTATCGGTCTAGCCAAGACTACACGCCTCTATCTATAACTCTAGCACCTTACAAAAGATTCTAATTAAGCAACTAAGGTCACACAAACCTATGCACTAGTACTTTACCAACCAAGAGAGCTCCTACACAACTAGTGAAGCAAAAGCACGAAGCCCCTAAGCTCACTAGCAATGCTCAATAACAAGGCAATCAATGCCAAATTAGAGAGCACAAATTACTTAGCTACACAAACTAAGCAATGTGACTAACAAAGTTACACAAACCAAATTAGCCACGCAAAGGGGATACTTCTAGCTACACAAGCAAGAAGATATCTAGCTAGCTACAAAAGTACAACTAAATACAAGAGCAACAACACAAGCAAGGTATATATGAAGGTAAATACAAACTTGTGTTGCACGAGGGCAAACCACTGAGAAGAGTAGACAATGTTGACACGGTAATTTTCTCCTGAGGTTCACTTGGTTGCCACCAAGCTATGTCTCTGTTGTGTCGACCAACACTCCGTGGTTTAGCAGCTAATCGGTATCCACAACCGAGCTCTCCCAAAGAGCACCGCAAGAACCCACCATCAAGTGTGGTACCTCAAAGACACGCTCTACTAGAGTTGCTCTTCGTGATCCCCATGGGGTGAGCACAATCCCCCTCACAAAGCTTCTCCGGAGCCTCGCACAATCTTCTTGCGAGCTTCGACAAAGCCACAAGCCACCAAGCCATCTAGGAGGTGGCAACCTCCAAGAGTAACAAGTACCACCAGCTTACAACACGAACACCTAGTGTCACTCGATGCAACCTTACGATGCAATCGCGCTAGAATCACTCACTCGCTTATTAATTCATAATCTAGCAAGCACAAGTGAGTCGGAGGCTTCTCAAACTAAGCACACACAAGGGCAACACATCCCCAAGGTGTTCAGCAATAGCTAAGACTGACCACCACTTCTATTTATAACCCCACGATCAAATAGAGCCGTTACCCCTTCACTGGACGTTTTTTGTAGCGACCAGACGCACCGGTCGATATGACCGGACGGGCTGCACTGTGTCTGATCACTCGTGGCCATCCACGTGTCCCCCTGGATTCAACCATGACCGCTCGATCTCAACGGTCAACTCAGCGTTCCAATGGTCAAACGCAACCGGACGTGCCAGTGACACAGACCGGACGCGCAGTTTGCACACCACCCGCGTGCACGAAGCACGACCAGACGCGCTCCACGCCATGATTGGACATGACAGTGCTAGTGTCCGATCATTGTCTAGAGAGGTTCCAGAGAGCAACTCTGTCGACCGGATGCGTCCGATCGCACATGACCGGACGCGCCACTGTGACCGATCAGCTCTGAGACACACGCTGTTCTCTGGGTGCGTGACCGGACGCTCTGGTTCCGTGAGGGACCAGACATGCCGATTGCAAACCTTAGCGCCCCGCGCCAGCTGCTGTCACTGACCCAATACGCCGGTCGTGCCGAGACCGCATCCGGTTCAGCGTCCGGTCACCCCAGTGACCTCCGTTCGCCTCAGTTTCTACGTCGAATCCTGCCTCGCAAGCTCGGCAGGAGGAAGAGAGAGTCTCCACACTTCTCCATCTCTCAAATGACACCTCCTTTGCAAATATGCTAACACCACCAAGTGTACATCACCATGTGCATATGTGTTAGCATTTTCATAATCATATTAAAGGAGTTAACCACTCAACTTGCCACGCCACTCAATTCTAGCAACGATGCAAAGTTAGATCACTCGAGTGGCACTAGATAACTGATATGCAAACAAGTTTGCCCCTCTTGATAGTACGACCATCTATCCTAAACCCGGTCATGTACTTCTCTACACAACCTTTGACTGGTGAAATAAAATGCTTTGCCTTGCGCATTCCATTCCATCTCCTTCGATGTTGATGCAACATATGCACCAACCAATCATCAGATGATATGATCCACTTCATATCATCATGTGACTGTATTGGTTCATCAATCTTGACCTCACTTGCTCTTCACCGTTGCGTTGGTCCATCGGCGCCAAGTCTTGCTCAAGCTTTACCGTCACACACAGTCCCTCGCTTCAAAGCCGCTGACTTGCCCTTCACACTTGCAATCGGTCCATCAAGCCAAGTCATGTCTTGATCTTCTCCACCTTGATCACATGACTCAATGTCATGTCTCACGTGCAATAAGCTCCTCCATCATCGCATGTGCAAGCTTTGCAACATCTCCAAGTCATTTCCACCTCCATGGCATATGTTACTCACACACATGTACCTGTGGACTAATCACCTGTGTATCTCACATAAAACACAATTAGTCCATCTAAGTTGTCACTCAATTACCAAAACCAAATAAGGACCTTTCAACCCCACACACACTGCACGTGCATAACTAGACCTACAACTACACAGATCAGGAGATCGTGTCCTTCAAGAGATCGCCAGGACCATCCATGGCTCCGTAGGCATAATCCCTTTGTGGCTCTACGCGAGAGAGGCTACAGATTATTAGGAATAAATCTTAGTGAGCACCGGGTATGAACCATGGTGGGCAGGCTGCACACCAAAAACCTTTGCCATCCGAGCTGAAGCTTGGTCTCGTAGAGTAGCTAGTTTAGTTGCTTTACTTGTTTAGGTCAACTATAGTATTAGTGCTAGCCTCCTTGTGTGATTGAGTGTTTTAGTAGTAGAGTAATCTTGCTACTAGACTTGTTAGGAGACTTGCATTGGTTGGAATTAGGCTAGGCAAATTAGTTGCTATTAGGGCTATTTTATTGTTCTATCCACTTCGCTCTAGTGTTGTTTATTTGTAGAGAAATTTTTAATAGGATATTCATCCCCTTCTAACCATCTAAATCCTTTTAGGAGCCTATATAATCGACATGACATGTTTATTTATGTTGGTACTGAAATAATTAGCATGGTCTTTTTAGTCTTAGACGCCACGTTTCAAGTGGGTCTAGTAGTTTTGTATGGACTAAGTTTATTGCATTTTAAATTCTTAGAGACCAATCTACCCACTCTTGGGCCATTTGGCCTTTCGAAAGTAGACTTGATCATGGATAGATCATCAGTATACGCTTATTCTCTTGAAGGTTTCATTCATTCTTAGTGTAAAAGGAGAACATGTGCTTCCTTCTTTGATCTCTTCAAGGGAGGTTTATTCTTTTAAGCAGAGTATCTAGTTCGACATTTCCCTTTTCTTTATGACCGTGGTCCTTGTTCTTTATTTATATGAATTAGGGGTGCAAGATGTCACCTAAGAGCCAAGAGTCTTATACCCTATCTGATTATAATAAACAAATATGAATTATAAGAACTAGCAAGGTGACCCCTGCAATTGGCGACTAGAGTGTATCCTTCATTTTTATACAACTTTGCATGAACTCTTCTAATTGTTTTTACTCTCATTTTCTACTCTAAATCAATGGCTTCTTTATGGTTTGACGTCATAATAAGTACTTGTTCAACCACGAGTGATATGTGAGTTGTATCTCTCTTTATTGGTGGTTTCATGACCTTGACCAATATACATGAGCCTAAACTCGGTACAATAGCTCATAGTGTCCCTATAATTCACTTCTACACCCTTCTTTGTATATTAATGGCCTCCTCGGTGTCCATTTTCATCACCATATATCTATCCCTATTAATATTAAAAAGAAAAGAGTTTCTTCGTCCTTCATCGCTTATAACCGTCTGATGGGATGGATCTAATAGGCCGCTCTCTCCTGAGTTAGTACTAGTTAGAGCAGTGTGTCAAGCATGACGTGTGAAGTTTGATTCCAAATCAAATTGGAATATGAAGCGTGTTGGCATTTCTTAGCATCGCTACTAAAAATAGAATTACTCCTACTAATAGCAATGGCGCCATAAATGATATGATAATTATTAACTTGTCACTGTTACAGTAGCCACCTAACAATTAACCTTCATCTCTAATATTAAACTAGGTTGTCATCCCTAGTGAGGAACTTAGAAGTGTTTGTTGGTTCTATCTAGCATTACTATAAGAATAACACTAAACAGGAATCTATTATTTCATATGACTAAAAAGAATATAAAGATAAGAATGAAAAGAATTCTGCAAGTGGACAAATAATTATACCATTATAGCATTTTACCTAGAGTATTACCAGGTTGTCAATTTATAATTCTACCACTAGAAAGGTATGACTATGAATACAATAGTATTGATAATTTATGAATATGCATGAGAGAATGAACCAATATCATATACTCTACTCAAAACAAGGACAAGTCACAAGATAATAAATAAAGATATATAAATGATAAGTACTTGATCAATCATCATGATAAATAAATAGTAACTCAGAGCACTCTAGTTAAGCAATAGGTTAAGTCTAATTAGAATATTATAAAGATAATTCCTAGGTAGTCTTACTAACATGTCAAATGTTTAGTCTAATTAATTATATCTAGTGATCATAGCCAAATTATGCGACATAAGGAACATCAACTTATGAAAGTTGGAAACAGAGTCCTCCTCTCCTTCGAAACCGGGTTCTACCAACATCAATATATACGGGAGATGAACTGCAAAGGACTCAACGCAGCTGTCACCTACACGATCTACCACACGTCCCTACATATAAGGACATCCGCAGATAAACAAATATCTAAGCACCACGCTCACATAATGTCTATCACTCACCCATGGTCCTATAGGGTGAGCGCTATACGATCTTATGCATGGTTTTCGTAATCTAGCTACACCGAATATAAAACTAGAGCAAACAATGAGCATTGCTTTCAATGACATAAGTGATATAAAGTTTAATGTTGACATAAACATAGTAGCAACGATACAATCTCAATGAAATAAAGAAACAGAGTAAAGTACAAGAGATATACCGAATCACACTCTTGCCAATATCAGGAATCCAAGCGTTGCTTGATCTCCCTCTAGACCTAATCTAACTAGCCTAACCTCTAATCTAGAGGAACTTTGAGGAATTATGGTTAGCTCTGGATGAATTGATCTTCAACTAAATAGCTTGATGACTTGATGCTTTAGGGGGTGCAGGGGTCCTTATATAGCCTAGGGGTTGAACACAATCCCTTGGATCAAATCGACTTCGACACAGGGTGGAGATGCATCCTAGGAGGCGGTGGAGGAATACTCTAGAAGCTCGTGGAGGAATCCCCTCACAGGGGGCCAGGCGACACAAGGGTGGGGCCGGCCGGCCCCACTTGGCGGCGTCTCGTCCTCCCGTTCGTTCCCGTGCCTTTTGGTGTCTTCTATAGTCTTCTAGTGTATCCTTCGTCGCGATCAAGTTTCGTCCTTTTTCTCAATTAGGTCCCCCTTCCTACATTTTCTGGAATAATCCCGCGAAAAACAGAGATTTATCAAATCTTGTGGAATTTGTCAGTTTAAACCATAGACCTATGTATATTCTTGTACTTGAACCATTTCTCTTGTTTATTCACACATAAAATGTTGACGTTATCCACTGTCAACAAAGCGTTTCCATGGTCCGCCATTCTCTCATGCGTTTTTCATGCAAGGTGAGGAATGTGATCCAAAACAAATTAGAAAGCATGGCACCATTATTGATAAATCTCTAAATCTCTCATACTTATGCGAGTTAGAGTAGCATGTGTCCAGGCATAGTACGGAGTTCAATTCATCGGAGAATTTAAATGTATGACGTGATCATTGACTAAATTAGGGCATCCAGTTAGCCACGTAACAAGCTGAACATACTGTTGCAAACTTACAACACACACGTATGTTTGCTAGTTAAAGTTCAAAATTTTTAGCACTAGCTCTACAGATTACAACTTCTCTAATTAGGTCTTATCATATAAACTTTCTGTATGTTTATTTTTTAAACTCATATTGAACTATGTTTATTTTTTTGTTATATTTGATATCGAAAGATAATTTGAGTTGCTAACTTTAATCTCCATTTATTCCAAGAAAAAAGATGTAATCACTGGACGAAACGTAAAGAAGTTGTTAACAGAGAAATAGAAAAGGTATTTCGAGGTTAATTTTCGCGTAATGATAATGGCGAGTAATTTATTGGCATGTAGATGGTACTTTGATTTTACTAGCAAACCTACCCATACGTTGCAATGGAATTAACACTATAGGAATAAGAATTTGTATCATCACGAGATATGAGTTGTTCTAACTTATATGAACGTAGATTATGAGTCCGGTTCACATACAAGATACATACGACACGACCCAATATATATTAGAATCGGACTCAATATTTATCATCGCTAGATGCGGGTCCTAATTAACTCTTATGAGTATGAGTCATGAGTCTGAGTCACAAACGAGATACGACGGAAACTCTCCACTATCCAGATAGTTAGAAGGAGGTAGAAAAAAAACGAGTGGAGAGAAATTTTGTCTTTTAAATATTAGATATAGATATAGATTTTTCTTTGATTAACATTGTAATTTCCAGACTTTAAAGAATCAGCATAGAGACTTCTTTTGTTACCAAATCTATAAGTATGATATTAAAGAGCCAAAAAATTACTTTATTTATTTTTATTCACCTCCCACTAACCACACTAACAATGGAGAGTTTATTTACGAGTACTTTTTTTTCATTTGACCTAGACTTGTCACCTATACACATACAAGTTAGAAAAATCCATGTCTACATATGATGAATACAAGGTCCGATTCAATATGTATTTAGGTCGCACGCTCTATATCTCGTATGTAACCTGGGCTCATGACTCACGCGCATACAAAGTTGTACAATTTGCAGCTAGTGATGATATGGAGACCGATTTCTATACTATTGAGTTCCGCTTCAACGCACGAACATTTTTGCAAGTACTAATAAGATAACATAAGATATTATTATTTTCCTCGTTCAATTCAATAAGACAAGGGTATGCTTTAAGAAGAATCCTAGTAAAAATATGAACCGAAGCTTGACACACATTTGAATATAAAAGACGTCCCCACCAACCCTAAGAGTATATATATTAAATTAAGGGCGTGTTTGTATCCGCGTTTCCTATGGTGGCGGCCAAAACAAGCGCATAATCACACCAAACGCCCGCGGCGGCCACGATTGTTTTCGCCGCACCCGGCAAGGGCACCGCAAAAATAAACTGCGGCCGCGTTTCCAGTGCCGCGGTGGGACGGGCTGCGTTTCCGCACCGCGCGGTTTGTAAACTCTGTCCCAAACACGCTCTAAATAAAAACTAGTAGAAATGGCGCGCACCTGCGCGCCGAGTGGAAGCAATTATAGGTTATCATTACCAAAGGGGATAAGCGGATATGATATCATATTTTTACAGGCGAAAGACAGTGGAAGATCATAACTATATATACAATAATCAGGTTTAGGTTTAGTATAAAGTCTGATACATTATAAGTGAAGATAGGAGGTGCTATTGCATGAACATGACGTGATATAAAATAGCGTGGAAGTGATGGGTAATAGGTTGGGTACACGGGAGAGTTTAGCAGGCACGCAAAAGCATTGTGAAGTGTTTGGCAGAGCAGCTACACAAGGCTAGCATCCAGTGGATTCGCTCTTTCTTTGGCTTGGTCGTACAGGTAGGAGTGATTAGTCCGCTTTTCAGTAACTGCGGTCAGATTCCCAACCTCGTTCATCATCGCTTGAGTTGCACCGTGGTGTAACTGTAAACATGGATGCATAATCATAATGATGTTTTATGAGTGGGAAAACATGCACGGGCTTCATTTATCCTTAATGCAGATACCTTGATTGTGAAGAAAAAGGAAACTAAAGAAATTATCCGCATGACCCAAACCTTGATTAACATATAATGAGGACCTAAATGAACCATGAGCTGGAGAATATGGGTCTACATATGCAGAAACAAAACACGTCATTTCATATCAGACAGTGCTAGAAATAATATAGTAGGATGGAGTATATCAATCCTGATAACCATGGGAACAGGAACACTGGATGAAAGAAAATCTACGTATTCAGAGAAAACTAACGATGGGTGATCTACTGGCCTTGTCCTCAATTTACTTTGTGAAACATAGACAGCTTTTCACCGATGCACAGTACACTCATAAGTGGGCTGCATAAGATTTATAAAAACATATTTGAATTTTCAGAATTAAGAATCTATGATTTTTACTACTTTCATAAATAGAGGCAGGCAGGCTAGTTCACTCATTTAGAATACATAGCGAGGTACCTACGATAGTTTTTATGGTCATACTCCTAGATTAATTAGAAAAGACACTGAACTAAGCAAAAAATGTATATGTATTCTGAGTTGAAATAGCTGGCATAAAAAAAGCAAATGAATATCTCCGTAAGGTACTAATTAACTAAATATATTTGTTTTCTTAAGTGTATCTAATTTGGAACTGATGGAAAAGCAGCGATGACTTGAGCAGGGTTTTTTAACCCAAGATACTCACAGGATAGTAATGCGTTAGATCTCATACTGCGCAAACAGTGTTGGAGAGGCAACATAAAATTTGAGGGACATTTAACTATTTGCCACTCTCAGCCACGGTCAATTAATTTCTCTCACATCCACTTCTCTCACGTAGGTGGCAAATCTGTTGCCACTCTCCCCTAAAAGTGGCAATGGGTTAAATATTCCTAAAATTTGATCTGAGCGTAATAAACTATCAATATGCCGCAATGTAACATAGAGATCATATTATATATCCTGCAAGAGAAAGGCAACTTTTGTTTTAAACTAACAAAATGTGGGTAACACGGGAATCTTTCTAGAAATCTGTTGATCTAGCTATCAATGGAAGAAATCTCTAGTTGATGGTAGGTATAGGTGTGAATACAATCAAAATAACTTGATAATAGTTGTAGAAGCAGTACGACCCAATTCATTCATAATACTTGTTGGTTGGTGTATTGCTGTTATAAAATAGGAACACATTATCTGTGAACCAACAAAGCTTTGTTATAAGGCTGGAAGCTAAACAAACTAAACATTAAAGAAAAATCACAAATTAGGAGTCCTCCCATTACCTGCATTAAAAAAGAAATAAATTACGGCTAGTTTCACCTATCCTTGCACATGCAGCACATTGGGAGGGATGAGCACTGCGCATCCGACATATATAATTTTGTATCAAAATAATCAAGATAGATAAACAGAAAAAGAAATGATCATCCTTTCTTATGAGGTATGACATGAGCATGCTGAAAAAATGGCACATATTCCATATTACCTTGTTGCTGGGGTGGCAGGCAGCACTGGTAGTCGGATCGTCCACTTTGTCATTTGGCAGACCCTATAGACTGAAAGCCTAGAAGAGTGCAATCAGCAGCAAGATGGTACACTGAGGTCAGAAGGATGTCCCTATACAGAGAAAATACATTAAGGAATCAGTGCATATAATTGAGCAGACAGAAACCCTGTTTGCATACTGAGAACATAGAGAAGAGGGCAGGGTGATGTCATATGTTAAGCGTATGCCATGCCACAAATAGATTTTTTGAACCTAGCAACCAAAAGTTAGTTTGAGGAATGTAACTGCATAAAAATTAGTTGTAGCCCCACCTGCTACGATTGCTGCCTGGTTGAGCACATAAGCTGAGCAAGTATATAAATTAGATTCAAAACAACGACATAATGAGACTGTTGCTGACTCAAACTCTATGATAGGCTGCAAGGCAAGAAGCCCTGTGGCACTGAAGGGGAAAATAATTAGTAAAACAAACGAAGGATCATTTGCAAGAAGTAGGCAAATGGGACGTTGTTAATAGAGAGGACATTACCACTCCTATTTGCAACCTTGATGAACTGCTATTTATCATCCAAGAAGCCTTGACGTATGTATGTGGCTATCCCATCGCCTATTTTTTATTTTTGTAAAACAAAAAAACAGACTATGCTTACATGATATATGCTCATATCAAAATAAATAACGATATGACAATTGTAGGAAAATGGTATTCAGGGTGAAGGCATCAACACCAAACCATTCTCTGGTGTAGCTAAAATATCAGAGTGGTAGAGCAAGCAAGATAGATTTAATTAACAGCAAGGCTAATTGAATATATATATAATATCTGAACACGTTAGACACCATAGGCACATGCTTATATATACTAAAAAGATTACAACAGCAGCACAGCGCATTGAGACATGCTCAGATTTTTTCTGCCATGACATGAATGGAACGGCTAGCTAAAAAATGTGCTACCGTGGATAGGCCAGTTGCACGCAAAACCTTACGCGTGAGCAAAATAAATCCATACTGGACACATTACTACAACTAATGATCTAGAACGAATCGAAACAGAAAGATAGCTGCGAAAACTGGAATAAAGGCAGAGCGCTGTCACCAAAGCCAAAGCTAAAGACAACAACTACTGCATAAAGGAAGCTAAATAGCATTTGGAGAAGTAGCTATTAATACCTATGTGAGAACCAAGAACTCATCTAGATTTAAGTATTACGTAACTACAATTTTCAGTCAAATCTGGAGAAGTAGCACTAAAAAGTGATTGTGAATATTGAACAAGATAAAGATAAATAAACCCATATAAGATACAAAGATGAGTTCCTATGTGCTTTAAAGCAAAATAGTTCAAACCGTATAACAGGATAAAGCTAAGTATGTTCCTATGTGCAAAATAGATTTTATTCTTGCTACAATTACTATGCCCACCTAAAAAATTGTAGCTTCCTAGGTATTACAGGATAAAGATAAACAAACCCATTTAAGTATTACTCACCTAACATTACCACCATATAAATAGGATAAAGCTAAGTATTACACAATTTTTAAAGCAAAATAGCTCAAACCGTGTTAGGTGAGTAATCAGAGGCATAAAAGTAGAAAACATAAGTAACGAATGGCAAATTTTCATAGCAGGCTGAAGTAGGAAAAAAAAGGAAATGGCAAATGGTCAAAACATGAGACCATCAATGAATGTGGAATGCACAAGATGAATTGGCAAATGGGTAGGGTAGGAGATTATTAGCAAATAGGCTTGGACCATATAGAAAGGTGGCAGAAATTCTTAAAGGCCTCAGTAATGTCTCAATCATCATTTGTTCATGTACCTAGAGCGTAAGGACATGTTGACAGCCGGGTCACTCTAAAAAAAGAGTCCATAATATAGGTAACAGGTTATGTCCAGTACCTCATAGGCAAACGAACATCATATTGTATCCCTGAGCAATGGATACTGAATTTTCATCACAGACATATAACAGGCATGTGTTTCAGGTAACATACAGCGGCGCATGTTAGGAGGAGAAATTTTTAAAGAAGAAAGCATTAGACGATAAGCAGATACAGGTGGGAGTGACGTAGGTAGCCCATCAATGTCTTGCTGCATGAGCAGGTCCCTGAAATAAAAAACAAGGTATGTAAGGCTGAAGAACTAACTTTTAAAATCAACGATGCAAACTCGTAGTTCTCTGATGGAAACTGTAAAAGGAAATCTACGTATGCTGACAGTCTGACATCAGTTTTATTGACAGACCCATGAAATACAGGAGATGAAGATATACTGTTTGTTCATTATACTGTATCCTAATAAAGGTTTCATCTTAGTGAATGAGAAGGGTGACAATGGGAATAACCAACTAATGTGACAAGGGAAAAACCTATAGAGGAGTGTACTGCCACTGCAAACCATTGGTGTCGTAAGGCATACATGTAAGTTTCTATCGATAGATAAATACTAAAGATTTCAATCCGAGAAAGGAAGCAATATAATGGAAGGTAAGCAGTGATAACAACATATGTTGTAATATTCCTGATCCACCGACCATGACCCCATATTCTTTTTTTATAAACAAAGATTAGGCTGAAAAAGGTGAAACAAAGATGAGCACATGTACTTCCAATGAAAAATAGAAAACATCATGCTGTACGTTATGGGTCAAAGAGGTGAAACAAAGATGAGAACATGTATTTTGGCAATGAAAAATAGAAAATATCTTGATCTAGATGGCAACAGCAAGGCTGTATATCAATATATTTAAGATGCAAATTAAGACACAAGACAATCTGCATATGTATCCTGATCTAGATGGCAACAACAAGGCTCCTAAGCTATTCTATATTTATGATGCAACACAGTTACGTAATTAATTAAGACAAAAGACAATCTATATATGACGTAAAACATGCATTTTCCATGTGTCATTACGGAGCACAATCATGTCCTCATGTACTCAATATAGGAGATGCAAGACCGGTACCTGATTGATTAAGGGTCTACCAATTAATTTTATTTTGCTGCTGAATAGTCTAACACGAGACATGGGATTCAAATGAAGTACAAAATGTAACAAAACATAAAGGGTGCTGGGGTTGGAGACGTAGCACACTTATCTGTGAAGCTGGAACAGCGAACCGGCGCCGTAGATAGCGGAGGACAGGGACACCACAGAAACCTTAACGAAGGTAGGGTTTCATGGAGGAGCAAAGCACGTGTGCGGAGGATGGGGAAGAGGTAGGGGAGCCGCCGGGCCTCACCCAAGCAGGAGTGCCGCCCGCAGGGGGCGCGGCGTCGCATCGCGTCTGCCGCCGCGTTAAGAAGGAAGAGGACAGAGAGAAAGAAAGGTGAGGGAGAAACGGACTGAGAGGCAGGTGAGGGAGGAGGAGGAGGAGGGCGGACGCCATCGCCGCAGCTCACTTGCGGCCGACGCCATCGGCCCTGTCCGTGTTGGGAGGAAGACGGAGAGAGAGCGACGCCTGCGTGAGGACTGAGGCGGAGGCGTCGCGACCCGCGGCCTCAGGAGAGACGGAGAGGGCGAGAGTTTTTTTTTCTGAGGCGAGGGGGCTGGCTGCTTATATTTGGAGCTGTGTTGCTGAGGTGGATCAATTAGAGGAACCGAATGTGATGTGGCGCTGAAATGGACCAATGGTGATTTCGGGAGACGTGACCGGTACGACCACGCGGGGGACAACTGTGGATTAAAGAGGTTAATGGCAAGGGCGAAAACAGAACAAAAATATTTGTTGAAGTGGACTAGGGTTTCTGCGTCGGCTAGTTTGGACGCAGGAGAGTAGACACCACAGGGGCGAGGCGAGGAGGAGAACAAGCTATGGGCGCGCCGAAGCAGAAGTGGACGTCGGAAGAGGAGGATGCGCTCCGCGCCGGCGTGCGCAAGCACGGCGCCGGCAAATGGCGGACCATCCAGAAGGACCCCGAGTTCAGCCCGGTCCTCTCCTCCCGCTCCAACATCGACCTCAAGGTATCTTCCCCTGCATCTGCCCCGCCGCTCCCCATCTACCTGGCTCCGATGGAGCTAGCCGTGCGCGTCCCTATATCTTATCTATCGGATCCTTTAGCTTCTCGATTAGTCCCGACTTCTCGTGATGTTTCGTACCGTCGTGTGCTTCTGAGCGTGTGGGTGATTTCCCCCTGCATCTCTCCCTCTCAGCCTCTCTGTTGGCTGTGTGGTGGGTTTAGGATGCTTGGTGGTCCCCCTGCTGCAGTTTCGTCGGTAGTACGGTAGTAGATTTGGGGCGTCGAAGGCGAGATTTTGGGTTTTGGGGAACTGATAAATGTAAGCGAAGGTTGAAATGGTCGTGTTCTGCTGCCGAGGGATGCTGTGATGTGATATTTTGCTCAAGGACAATGATGCGCTGGTGGTCATGGACACGCAGTGTGTGGAATCACATATGTCCGTGTGAATGTTTTATGATCTAGGCTGTATGGTGTAAATTTAAGCTGTTTTCATACTTATGAACAATTGATAATCTTATAGTTGAATTCAATAATGTTGCTGAGCACATGTTGAAACAGATTTTCTGAAAGAAGCAAATCACAGACAGATTACTAGTGATGTCCTCTTGCCCATGGATGTTGCCCTCGTGCCATTGCTTATTAGGAATTTACTTTAACGGATGGGATTCATTTTCTTGTTTCTTAACATTGTTTTGATTGGTTTGAGTTCCCGATCATGTGATGATGATTCATGAGTAGGTGATTTCTTAGGTCACATTCTTTTTGTTTGATGACAAATGCAAGCATGTCAGCGGAGATGCATTCCAGTCAGTGACTCAGCGTGCTCAGCAGTTATTGCTGTTGGGATAGGATTCAGTGATAAATTCGATGGATATCCTGGTAATGGTACCACATTGTACAGGGATTCGTGGTTGGGAAGATATTGCCCTCAAGTAGTTGCTTAGAGTTTTCAACCTTAGCAATTAAGGGCCATGATATTTTAATTGGAATCTGCAAATACATTCTTTCTTTACTACCCCCTCTGATTCCAAATATAAGTCATTTTACGATTCTATCCCGTCAAACTTCTTTGACTTGGCCTATCAATATATGAAAATTGGCATAGATTCATAACATGTGGTTGATGTTACTAGATTCAACATGGAAAAGTACTTTGATAATATTTATTAGTTTCTATTTAAATTTTAAAGTAGTATACTTTTACAAAAAAAAAGTGCAAGTCAAAATGTCATATCGGAGACAGTATCGCAATCCTAAACAATCTTAGTTTGGAATCAGAGGGAGTGAATGGCCTTCACATTTTCCTCTACCTCCATTAAACCAATGGTGTTGCAACATATATTAAGAAACATAAGAAACACATCAATCTATCCTGACCAATAGCTTGTGTGTGTCCTGCTTGTATAGGTATTGGCAATTGGCCAATTGCTATCACACATCTCTTCACCTTGACCCTCCAGTCCTCGTCCTCGTGCGGTATTGCCGAGTGGTGCAAGAGTACATCCATTTTAGCAAAAACATCAAATAAGTGTTGCAACACCTTGCCTTCAAGATATGAATTGTTAGTTTATTACATGTGTCCATATAGACCATGAAACTGTTGTGAGAGAACCTATATGAATTTATTTGTCTCCTGGAATAAATGGAAGAGCTACCTGCCCCATGTTCCTTAGGTGAACACATGTTTGAGGAACAGAATCAGTGCACTCCACACGTGTTTAGTGACTCTGCAGCTGCATACATATGAATGGTATCCTTCTCTTGATTTCTTCAGTATAGAATTCACATCTCTTGGCTCTTGCTCCCATTGCCTCGTCTTCCCAAGAAGAAATCTAGTAACAATAGCCTTCCTGTTAACCTTCTACATGAAGTTTCACCTGGATGCCTGAAACATCATCAATTTTTGCAACTAGAATTTATCTCAAACTTCATCTCTCTCTTAAGATGGAGAAATGTATAGTTTTTGTGTCTGAAAATGAGTATGCTGTTAATACAGAGTTATAGTTCCTCCGAAGCTATTTTCTAGGTAGTTTTGCCAGAATGGTTCAATTCTTTTCACTGAATCATATGTTTGTATGGTGGCATCGTATGTTTGTATGGTGGCAATGTACATGGGATAAGTCAAACTGCAGTAGAGAATAAATTTGAGTGCTACATTCAATGGTAGCTGTCTATCTTTCATGTTCCTTGGTTAAAAATGTTGTTCATCGACTGCCGTGTCAATTTTACCATGTGCAGATTACATGGTCTAAGGTAACTCTGCCCTTGTGGCATTCTGATTGCTGAGTTATAGTTATTCTCCAGATCCAGAACTGGTAGCATTCTTGGGCTGAAGAATGCCATATATTGCTGGTCTTGTTATTCTCCCTGAAACATCATTATTAGTGGCGCTACAAATTTTTCTTTTTCTTTTCCTTGAACGACGGAGCAGAGCTGCATTTCGTTTCATTTATAAGAAGAACAAAAAGGTACAAGGAGAGATCAGAGACCTCTCCCTGACCCACACTACATTCATGCCATTTATTTCTTAACAAACACGATAACATAATCACCTACTCAGGTCAGGGATACTGGGTTGAACAACCTAGTGAGGAGCTCGCTAAGAGCCAAGGCTCCAACCGAGCACCAAAGGCCACACTCATCTGCCACCGTTTGCTGTACTACCTGAACATTTGGTCTGGCCTCTTCAAACACACAAGAATTTCTTTGTTTCCAAATTTCCCAGGCCACCAAAATGATCAAAGAATTGAAAGTTTCAAACCCTTTCTCAAATCCTTGGGAACTCCTTTTATAGCATTGTACCACCAACTGGAGAAATGAGAGATAGAAGGTTAGCAGTAATAGGAAGCAGCCCCAGCCTTTGGAGGATCATTGTCCAAACCTGTCTGGAGAACACACAGGAGACGAGGATGTGCTGAATTGTCTCATCAACCTGATCACATAGCGAGACACATCAAATCCAGCATTTATTTTCTTGTAGCAACATCTTTACACTAGGTTGGATTTGGAAATATAACTTTTCTCACTCTTTGTTTTTGCCTTTCCCTGAATCTATAACTGGAGCAAAGGCATTGCATGTTTTGCTCAAGTGATTAATAACTATCCCACTGGCCACTGGTTTGTGAATATATCCCATTGTTTTGATACTATCTTGCCCAGTTGATCAGCATGATTTGTCATGTAGCATGTTATGTTAAAGAAATATGGCATGCCTCTTGTGGTTTCACTTGGAATGGATAAACATGTAATTGTTCTCCATGCAAACAATCCAATGTAAAATGTGTGAAAAGTAAGACAGTTTGTTGTAGTAGCTCTTGTAGAAGATTGTGATTCTATTGCCTTGGGCTAACCCTAGAAGGGTAGATACATAGGTACCATACATGGGCCACATGGGCCTAGCCTCATGGGCCTAAGACAATCACACTCCAACACCCCCCCGCAGTCTGAACTACCGGCGCAGCGGAGTTCAAGGCTGAACAAGAAAGAAAACAAGTAAGAGCTCAACACACACAGGACCCCCCCCCGCAGCCACAACTAGCCACTGGAGACGTTGAGGCTGGAGCGAAACTCGGAGAAGGTCGAGGAAGGGAGGCCTTTGGTGAAGATGTCCGCAAACTGGGAGGTGGTCGGGACGTGAAGAACCCGGACGTCGCCGATGGCCACCCGGTCGCGGACGAAGTGTAGATCAATCTCCACATGCTTGGTCCTCTGGTGCTGCACGGGGTTGGTGGAGAGGTAGACCGCGCTGACGTTGTCGCAGTAGACGAGCGTGCTCCTGGCGAGTGGGCGGTGAAGCTCAGTCAGGAGCTGGCGGAGCCAGGCGGCCTCGGCCACGCCATTGGCCACGGCACGGTACTCCGCCTCGGCACTGGAGCGTGAAACCACCGGCTGGCGCTTGGACGAGGGCGCTGGTGACGAGATCGGCGGAGCCGGCTCACGCCGACGCTCGTAGACGATGCCGAAGCGTCCGGGAGGGGGTGAGGGCGGATGCGGCTCCCGCCGGCGCTGGTAGACGAGGCCGAAGCGCCCGGGAGGAGGTGGGGTCGGTGCGCTCGGTTCCGCGATCGGAATGGCAGCATCAGGCACAACGGGAGGCAGCGAAGCCACAGGGAGCGAGGGCGTAAGCTTCGGGGCTGCCTCGACCGTGTCAGGCACCGGAGGGTCCTGGTGTGAGTCCGGCAGGGGTGAGGCGGGACCACCAGAAGAGTGCGCCGGAGTAGTACCTGCAGGGTAGAAGGAGAAGGGTGGCGGAAGCGCCGGGTCAGTGGGAAAGAAGGAGGCCTCCGCAGGGTCAGCGGGAGGTGTGGGTGGAGAGGTGGTGGAGTAAGGGAATGCCGACTCATCAAACACGACATGGCGAGAGATGAGGACACGGCGAGAGGCAAGGTCAAAGCAGCGGTAACCCTTGTGATCCGGAGAGTATCCGAGAAAGACACAGAGGGTCGACCGGGGAGCGAGCTTATGGGGAGCGGTGGAGGCGGTGTTAGGGTAACACGCACACCCGAAGACTCGAAGGTGGTCGTATCGAGGAGGGGTACCGAATAAAGCGTGGTGAGGCGTAGGAGCTGGGCAGGCAGTAGAAGGAAGTCGGTTAAGGAGATAGGTGGAGGTGTGCAGACACTCAGCCCAAAAGCGAGCGGGTAGAGACGCCTGGAGCAGAAGGGTGCGCATGATGTCATTGGTTGTGCGGATCATGCGCTCGGCCTTGCCGTTCTGAGATGAGGTATACGGGCAAGACATGCGGAGCTGGACACCATGCGAAAGGAAGAAAGCACGTGAGGTTGAGTTATCGAACTCACGGCCATTGTCGCACTGGACAGCCTTGATGGTAAGGCCGAACTGAGTGGATACCCAAGCGAAGAAGTGGCTGAGAGTGGGGAACGCCTCAGACTTGACACGCAGGGGAAAGGTCCAGGAATAATGGGAGAAATCATCAACCACCACCAAATAGTACTTATAGCCAGACATGCTGAGAACAGGAGAAGTCCACAAGTCGCAATGAATAAGATCAAAGACACGAGTGGCATGTGAGGAAGAGGACTGAAAGGGAAGGCGAACATGACGGCCGAGCTGGCATGCATGACACAAGTGATCATCGTGAGCCCGAGAGCACCGAATGTTGGAACTACGACTGAGCTGTGTCAGGGCATCCCGGCCAGGATGGCCGAGGCGACGGTGCCAAGTGGTGGTGGAAGGAGTGGCGGCGAAAGCGGCTGAGGAAGGCGAAGGAGGTGAAACAGACGCCGGAAACCGAAGGGTATAGAGAGGCCCAGTGCTGTTACATCGGAGCAAAGGACACTGGGAGGCCAAATCCCGCACGGTGAGACCAGAGGGGTCAAACTCAACCGAACAAGAGTTGTCAGTTGTGAACCGGCGAATAGAGAGAAGGTTGTGAACCATACCGGGAGCCACAAGAACATCAGAGATATGAAAGGAGCCGTGGGAACTGGCAGTGCCCACGGAGGAGACAGGAATGCAAGTGCCATTGGCGACCATGATGGAAGAGGGACAGGAAGAGTGTGGAGGACGAAGAGAAGAAAGTAGACTCGCATCGGGCGTGGTGTGGAAAGTGGCGCCCGAATCGGCGATCCAATCAGGACCCCCCCACCATCGGCTCCGGCGCTCGCGGCCATGGGGTTGGCGGCGCCGGGAAGAGGGCCCGGCTGCGGCGGCGGGGGAGTGGTAGCCGATTGCAGAGGGTAGGTAGCCATGGCATGATGGGCAGCGGCGGTGGCGCTGGTACTGTGCCCGCCCGCGTGGCAGCCAGGAGCGGTCGGGTCCCCCCCGGCAGCGGCGACTGGATAGCCAGGAAGGTCCACCATGGGTGGGGGAAAGGGGAGGTTCTCGCCCCAGGAAAACACCGGCTGTCGCTGCATGACGGCCTCCGGCTGGAAGAGGAACTCCGGGGAGGTGGGAAGGTCGGGGCCGGCAGTAAGCCCCCCACCCGCGGCCAAGGCAGTGAGGGTGACAGCAGGGACCGGTGTTGTAGGTGTTGAAGTGCCGCCAGCCACCAGTGCAGCAGGTCGCCCATGGGAGGGGGTGCGCCTGGGAGGGAGGGAGTGGCACCAGTGGCCGGTGGCTGGGGTCAGCAGAGGATCGGCTGCAGCAGGATGCAGCAGAGGAGCGGAGAAGGGAGTAGAGGCGCAGGGGAGAAGAAGAGGGGCGCCGCCGGTGGTGGCCGCAGCAGGGTGCGGCTGGGAGGCCGCCCAGGGGGGCTGCGGCGGCTGGGAGGAGGGAGCAGGGGCCGGCGCTGGGTGTGGCTGGGAGGCCGCCCAGGGGGGCGGCGGCTGGGTGGAGAACGCCCAGGGGGGCGGCGGCTGGGTGGAGGGCGCCCAGGAGGTCGGCGGCTGGGAGGCCGCCCAGGAGGGCGGCGGCTGGGTGGCCGCCGAGGAGGGCGGCGGCTGGGTGGAGGGCTCCCAGGATGGAGATGGGAGAGAGGAAGGTAGGGGAGGAGGAGGAGGGGGCCGGCCGGCCATGGGTGGCGGCGGCGCCGGCCTGCCTGCCTGGTGCCGGCGGCAGGGAGGAAGGGAGGGAAGAAGGGTTAGGCTGATACCATCAAGGCTGTCCAGTGCGACTATGGTTATAGGTTTTCCATTTTGGTCTTCTATGTGATATTCTATTTGGTATTTTCAGGACAAATGGAGGAATTTAAGTTTCAGTGCAAGTGGACTGGGATCAAGTAAAGTACGGGTTCCAAGGATAACTGGACCTGCATCTTCCCCATCGTCTAGCTCACAGGCTCTGCTCCCAGCGCCAAATAAAGTTACTGAAGCTACACTGCCTGCAGATGCTGAGAAAAAGCCGCAGGATGGGAAAACTCCGCCAAAGTTGGTCTCTCTTTATTTTCATACCGAAGTCTAGTTAATCAGCAATTCTCATTTTAAATGCATAGTTGTTCGTAACATAGACAAAAATTCAGATTAAAAATACATTGATTCAAGGGTGATTGCACGGCCACACACTTTTGAGTAAATGAAGGATGTCTCTATTCATCTGATTCCAGATAGTTGCCTCCTTTATTCTTGGTCTGGTCTTTACAACAACAACAACAACAACAACAACAACAACAACAACAACAACATAGCCTTTTGTCCCAAGCAAGTTGGGGATTCTTGGTCTGGTCTTTAAGAGGATATATAACCATATAAGTTTTTGAATGATATATCACTTCAACTTCCATTGGATTGAAGAACATCTGGGTTTAAGCAAGCACTTGCTGCTTCAGAAATGCAAACTGAAGAGTGGACATGCCAGCTGATGTGTAGAAATGCCTTAAATACGATTCTCAAGATTCAAACCTTCAAACCGACCATATGGTGTGAGAGTTGATGGATTTAGCATGGAATCTATTCCATTTCATTTTAAAGTTATTGTCCTCATTAATCTTTGGAATCTGGTGACAACATCAAATTTGTTTGCTAGGTATGGTGCCATGATCATGGAAGCTCTTTCGGAATTGAATGAGCCAAATGGTTCAGATATTGCTGCAATCTTCCACTTCATAGAGGTTGGGTATCTGCACTTATTATTCTCATTTGATTTCACTGTTTTGCTGCAGTTATTTAACATCAAGCTTTGGAGCTCATTCAAGTTTTGGTTGCTTTTAACTATGTACTTACATTTGACTGTTGTGATGTATTAAGAATCAGAGCTCACAGGAATATTCTATTGCATGATCTGTCCATAGGGAAACTATTATTTCACATTTGAAGCTTCTGTTTTGAGAATTTTGTTGGTTTTAATAGCTAACTTGAATGATGAAAAACAAACATTTTTTCGCACATGAATCATGAATGTTTCATAAGAATTTTGTGGCCATCTTGATCTTCAGTTTTGTGAAATGCGTGCTCAATTCTGCTGAATCATTTGATAAATGACATGTATGTGTTTTTTTCTTTATATGAGCTTAAGGAAGCCTTTTCGAATTGTGTGTTTCTACAGGATCTGTTTTGCACTTTGGATTCTGTACTTACACAGTACGGGCCTGTTTGGTAGGGATTCGGATTCACCAGATTCGGATTCGGGAGTTTGGATCCACCAAAAATTTTCCAAACACTCCAGATCCATCAAATCCGGATTCACCAAAATGGTGAATCTGAAGGCTGGATTCACCATTTTGGTGGATCTCCTCAAGGGGTGCTCCACCAAACTCAGTTTGGTGGATTTGGGAGAAATAACCCACAACTTCCATTCGTTACACACCGTACCACTTCGTTCTAATTTTTTTTGTCGTTCTCTTCTGCCCCGACGCACTTCTTCTTCCTCCCCAGCCTCGCCTCTCACGCTGCCGCCCCGCGCTGCCCGTCCATGACCGCCGCTCTGCCGCCCCCAGCCGCGGTCTCCCCATCCCTCCTGATGCGCTCACCCGGCCGGCCCCGTCGTCCCCAGCCGCGGTCACCCTAGGCCGTCGGCAAGGACCACCGCCGCGCCTCCACCGGCCGTCAATGGCCGCGCCGCCCCCGGTCGAGCAGAGCCTGGTCCCAGCAACGCTTGGTCCCGGCCACGACTGGCAGCGCCACCTCCAGCCAAGTCCGGCCGAGCCGCAATTGGTAGCACCGCCTCCCGGCCGCAACTAGCCGCGCGCACCGTAGCCGGCCCCTTGAGCCCTTCTCAGCGGCACCGCGTGCCCCTCCCCCGGCTGCTTGCGAGCTGCGGCCCCTCCCTGCGCCGCCCTGCTCCGGTCGCCCCGAGCCGCAATTGGTAGCACCGCCTCCCGGCCGCAACTAGCCGCGCGCACCGTAGCCGGCCCCTTGAGCCCTTCTCAGCGGCACCGCGTGCCCCTCCCCCGGCTGCTTGCGAGCTGCGGCCCCTCCCTGCGCCGCCCTGCTCCGGTCGCCCCCTGCGTGCTTGTGGAATAAGCCGTGTGCTTTTTCCTCCTGACGCATGGGTCCGGGTGGCAGTGAGACAGAAAGAAAGCTAGAGGCCAAGGGCAAATTTGGCCATTCCAATGAAAATACCCTTGTGTGGATCTGGAGCTGCAGCGTTCCCAAACAGTTTTCTCGGTGGATCTCAGATCCACGGTGGATCTAATCCACGGTGAATCCCAGATTCAGATTCACTTTTTATGTGGTGAATCCCTGCCAAACAGGCCCTACATATGGTGAGGGTGTTTGATGTATTTGGTTGGGTTTCCTTATGATGCATGACTATCACTCTCTGTCATTTCCTTTCCACACTTGATGTATCTGGTTTAATACCATGCTGTATTTAGATCTTACTTAATATATTCCTAGAATGATGATAAGTTGCTTATGCTATCATTGGTACGATATGCAGGAGAGGCATGCGGTGCAACCAACCTTTAGAAGATTTCTAACCGCAAAGTTACGGCGACTTGCAGACTCAAACAAAATTGTAAAGGTGAATCTTCCTTCTCTTAAATTAGACTACAGTTACTTTTTTCTATTTTCTTTTCATCTTAGCGAGGCTTATGTTTTCCCCTTTACAATCCGTTTGGATATGCAATCTGTAGTTTATCCCATGGATCTGGCTGAAATTCTACATGTTCTGAACTAATCCAGTCGAACCCTCTGTTCCATTGGTCTCCTTGCTTGGTTGGCAAGGTCTGCACTGCATGTCAGCTAGGGACGATATTAGTGAGAAGACAACTGAAGAATAGGGAAACTTCATTGACCGAACTTTGAAGTAAAGATTTTGACTTTAAGAAATTGCATTTTAAGATTTGACAGTGAACAGTTTTGTGCATGATTTGTGAAATTAGGAGCTTAGGTTATTTAGAGTGCTTGTGAAAATTGGCACTCTCGATCTCAATTTACAATGAATTTTGTTTGGGAATTGTCATCACAACTAAGTTCATTTATTATTTGGTATTTTGAAATTGCCTTCAAAAAAGAGTTTCAGTTAAGATTGAGAATGCCATTCTTAGGAACTTATTTTTAATATATATTTACTTTGGAATTTGGATTCAAAATATATTTGTATGGAGCACATGAAATATTCTGGAATCCATAGTGGATAGTATGTGCCTTGCAATGTCACTATCAATTTTATCTCATAGCCTCACACAGCATACGAATGGTAACAGAAGATTAGCTGGGTTTGAATGTCACTATCATGTATGCAGGCTGGTATCATTAAACAGAATATATCGGTAGTTTAGGATTAGTTTCATGCTTCTGTGGAGCCTTTGATGATGTTTCTTTTTAGAGAGTGCTGTAGTTGCATATGTTATATGTAGATTAGTCATTTGCATTGCATGTGACAATATGAGAAAGCTCATTATTTTAACCTTCCCAACAACTATAGTCACATGCCAGGTTTCTGTTTCGTCATGCAATTAATCAGTCTGTTTATTTTCATAGCTTGTGGTCGTATCAACGAACCTGCTTTTGTAATTGTATATATCCACTGGGTTTTGCTGACCTTGGCAGTATATGCCATCTAGCTACGTGCCCATATAAAAAAAGTGGTTTTGAGATTAACATAAATCTGCAATTCTCATGAGTGCAAATTTCATCGTGGAAAGTATCTTGAGAGCTGTATTGGCAGAATATTAAATTTCAAGCCAGAAATGTTTGAGCTGTAGATGCAACTAGTGCCAATCTAATTACATCCTTTTATCTAAATACAGATCGATAAGTCTTATAGGCTTCCAGATTCCTTTGCAACAAGGACTCCAGCTCCAATAAAAGCTTCAGCTCCAAAACAGAAGGATCCATCAAAGCCATCGAAGGTGTCAAAGACCATAGGATTGTTTACTGCCTCCAGCCCTGCACTAGAGGCAGCGATGGCAGCTGCTGTCAAGGTGGCTGACGCCGAGGCAAAAGCACATGACGCACATGATCAGATGATGGAGGCAGAAAGGATCCTCAAGATGGCTGAGGATACGGAGTCTCTCCTCACAATTGCAGCAGAGATCTATGACCGATGTACTTCATCTTCTTCAATATCCACCATATATCACCTTTCACTCCTATTGCTTTTCTTGTATCGTCTAACTTCATGCTGATGGTTCAGGTTCAAGGGGAGAGATAACCACATTAGTTCCAGTGGCGCAAAGGGATTTTTGAAGATCTATTGGAGACTTTCGTCCTGTACATGGATAGGTTCTGGAATCCAGTGGCCCGTATTGCTCCTGTGTTGTATAATTTAACAGTTTGTGCTGTACTTGGGATATGTCCTAGGGTTAACTAAATAACATCAGCGCACCGCCTGTCTTCAAACTTCTGTAATATGTAATCCCATCTTTCCCAGCCTGTCACTGCAAGCTGCGATCGTGAATCCTGATGGCAGTAGTGTTTTTTAATTACATGATGAGAGAATAGAGAAGGAAGAAGTGTTTTAAACAGATGAAAAGTTGGGCAGGAAGGTAAAGCGTTCCTGGTATAAGATAATATAATCTGTGCGGGACTTGTATCTTTCAATTCGAGAATGTTGTGTTCTGTTCGACCCTTGTTCATCACGAGTGTGAGAATTGTTCTTTTTAGAGTACTCTTCTTTTTACTAGTGCTACATCGTCGATGACCTTCGTTCCTTTGCCAAAAGAAAGCTCCAAAAACAGATTCGACCATAACAGTCTTCTCAGCATTTCTCTTTTGGTACATTGATCTCAACTTTCTAGTTACAGTGTTTGACTGGTCCATTGACCATGGTGAAAAGTTCCAATGTGATGGTGCTAAATTGAAAATACTCCCTGTGTAAAAAAAACTTACAATTCTAGCACATATCATAGTTTAGTATCTCAAGTTTAATTAATTATAGATAAAAAAATTATTAATATTATGATATCAAATAAATATCGTTAGATTAATTACGAAATGTATTTTTTTAATAAATTAATTTAGAGTCATAAATGTGAATAATACTCACTAGAAATTTAGATAAATGTAAACTACTTTTGTCGGCACACAACCTATAATTGCATGTTTCTTAGACAGAGGGAGTATTACGTTTGCCCTGCTTACCTCATGTTTTTATCAATCGATCGATCATCACCATGGTTACCATAATAACATCTTATTATGCCTACAATTTTGTTGTTTTTACAAGGACCGAAGTGTTTCTACTTGGCCTAGGAAAGCTGAATGCACCAAGTATAATACTGCAAAAAAGAAATAACGCTCTATTCGTTTCGCTTATTAGCCAAATCAATCAGCTATTTAACAGTATTTTTCTCTTACAATAAATTAGAATAATACTTTTAACCATAGTTTCTCAGCCAAGCCAGGGGACCTGCTGCTGGTGGGGGGCTTTGCTAATTGCTACGCTTACGAGGGGAGGAGCCCACAAGACAAAGAGATCTGCCCCCTCGCGTTCTCCTCCCCGCGTCGTCGTCTCTTCTCTTCCCAAATCCCCCAAACCCTACCGCCGATCCGGGCCCAGATCGCCATGGCCGCCCCCAACAGCAACGACGCCGCCAGCGCCAGTGGCACCGGCCCGGCTGGCGAGGAGGACATCTCCATCGAGGCGTTGGCGCGGCGCGTGCAGGAGCACATGACCCTCAACTCCAACCCCGCCGCTCGCCGCCACAAGTTCTGGGAGACGCAGCCCGTCGGCCAGTTCCGCGACGCCGCCGACACATCGCTACCGGACGGCCCCATCGAGCCGCCCACGCCACTCTCCGAGGTGCGCGCCGACCCCTACCCGCTGCCCGCCGCCTTCGAGTGGCTCACCTGCGACCTCGACGACGACGCGCTCCTCGCCGACCTCTACTCGCTGCTCGCCCACAACTACGTCGAGGACGACGAGAACATGTTCCGCTTCAACTACTCCCCGGCCTTCCTCCGCTGGGCGCTCAAGCCGCCGTCCTTCTTCCGGGCCTGGCACATCGGCGTCCGCGCCAAGGAGTCCAAGAAGCTCGTCGCCTTCATCTCGGGCGTCCCGGCCCGCATCCGCGCCCGCGACGACATCGTCCGCATGGCCGAGATCAACTTCCTCTGCGTCCACAAGAAGCTCCGATCCAAGCGCCTGGCACCCGTGCTCATCCGGGAGGTCACCCGCCGCGTCCACCAGGAGAACATCTGGCAGGCTGCATACACCGCGGGGGTCGTCCTCCCAACCCCCATCACCACCTGCCGCTACTGGCACCGATCCCTCAACCCCAAGAAGCTCATCGATGTTGGGTTCTCTCGCCTCGGTCCGCGCATGACAATGAGCCGCACAGTTCGGCTATACAAGCTGCCTGATGCGCCGCTCACCCCTGGGTTCCGCAGAATGGAGCTGCGGGATGTTGCTGCGGTCACACGGCTGCTGAGGGCTTACCTTGCGAGGTTTGTGGTGGCACCAGATTTTGATGAGGTAGATGTGGAGCACTGGCTGCTGCCCCAAGAGGATGTGGTGGACAGCTACCTTGTGGAGAGCCCTGAGACGCACGAGGTCACGGATTTCTGCAGCTTTTACACGCTGCCGTCATCAGTGCTGAACAATGCTAACTATGCGACGCTCAAAGCAGCATACTCATATTACAATGTTTCCACCAAAACTCCGTTGCAGCAGCTGATGAATGATGCTCTGATTGTTGCCAAGCAGAAGAATTATGATGTGTTCAATGCTCTTGATGTCATGGAGAATGAGTCATTCCTCAAGGAGCTCAAGTTTGGTCCTGGAGATGGGCAGCTCCACTATTACCTCTACAACTACCGTATTCGCAATGGCATCAAGCCCTCTGAGCTTGGTCTTGTGCTGCTATAGAGATCAGGACAGTCCTGAGTTTACACCTTCCCTTCTGCAGCAGGTAATCGTTGTGCCACTGGTTTAGTATTTGAATTTTTTGTTGCTATAGGTGATGATTTGGTTCCCTTAATGCTGTAGGTCTCACTGTGCAATCCCAGTGGTTTCCTCATTTTGTCTATTGTGGTAGTGGTTCTCCTTGATATGATTGCCATGGCCATTGATGGGAGTCCAAGATGATTTGCAAACAAGGAGACTGGAATTAGAAATCCTTTCCTTAATTTAAGGTTATTATTCCCATTAGTGACATTTTGTGTGCGTGGTCCACAACATGTATGCTGGCACTGATTTTACCGAGAAATTTTGATAGAACTTGTGTTATCGAAGTTGTCTGTGTGCTGGTGTGTTATGTTTGCACATGTATGGCTGTATGGATGTCTTGATGCTAGAACATTTGCCACAGCTCCTTCAGCCCTACCCAAATTTTGATGGTTTCTTTTTTATTATGAGCAGGTTCTATTAGTGTTTTTTTTTTGTCATTCAACAATTTGCTTTGTCCACATTCCAAGATAACCAGAAATATACCGATTGTGGCTTTCTGGGATGTCTCAACTCATTTGTACTTTTCTAGGTCATAACATGTTTTACAAAGTGATAACTCCTACTTGATGCCGTATTGCTTGCGCATTACCTGAAATAGACTGATTATGGCCTTGTGGGTGTCACAATTCATTTGTCCTTTTCCAGGTTATGGCATGTTTCTACTTTCTAATGGTATCAATAACTCCTAGTTCATACTTGCAGCACTGAGGCACTTCACCACCTCAGTCTGCTATATCCTCCTTTACATAAATTGATGTTCTAGGATTCTAGCTCTCTGTTTGGAATATGCATTATTGGCTTGTGGTGAACATGAATCATTTAGGTCATTCTGAGATAATATTAGTTGCTTACAAAAAGCTTAACTGGTGGCGTACCTAAATAACTCACTGTACTTCCAAAAAATTTGCATGCAACTTTCGTTTCAACCTTTAAGTGTGCTCTTGTATGCAATTGTAATCCCATTTTGTAGCTACTGGCGATAATTATACAAAATAGCTGTAGACCAAGCATAGAACTTTATTTCCAGCATACTTTTTGGGTGTGATTTGTGCTTGCCCTTTGATGCACTGCAGTTCCAAGCTGGGCTGCTGGCCTGATATGATAAATATAAATGTGAATCGATATCTGCATATGTAAGGAATCTGAAAGAAGGCACGCAATGAAGCAAACCCTGATGTTCATCTAGTCATTTTTCCAATCTGGCAATTTGTATGCTACAATATCATATGATACTGAACAAATCCTGCAGCATGTTCAAGAGATAGTTTAAATTATTGTATGCCCAGCCCAGCTGAGCAGAGCGCAAGGCAGTTATATGGTTTTGAGATTGCCAATTTGCCAATTTGGGGTTATATTCTTGGAAGAACAATGCCATGCACCTGACTGTCTAACCACTAGATGAACCGTGTATGTATATGGTTTTTGTTACATAGTCACTCTTTCATATTTGTGACAAACTTCTCTTGACTCGCTCTTCCTTGACTGCCAATCCAAAGAGTCCTGCTGTTTGTTTAGGCCTTGTTTGGGCTTTGGATGCATAGGTGTGGCAGAACCTCCTAAATAATATAGCCCATATGTACTTGTTAAAGATCTCTAATCATTATATATGTGTACCATAGAACTTAAAGAAATCTGTCAGGTGTCCTCGGGAAACCCGAATCATCCATATTTTTCAACTCACACAGGATCAACAAAGGAGTAACTACAACATTACAGCATTTGCTACAAATCTTTACATCAGAGCGCAAAAGAATTTAAAACAGTATTTTACATATAAACATAAGTTACTTTTATAACTTAACTTTGATTGCGGAAGTCGAGTAGAACTACAGAAGAGAACTTAGAGCATCTAAGTCAAGAGGGGACAACCAGATCATATCGAGCCCGCCAACGTAACCTCGGTTAACAGCACCAGTCAGTACTTACAACAGGGGTTAATAAACCCTGAGTACTCAATTGTACTCCGCAAGACTTACCCGACGAAAAAGAAAAGACTCCAAGGATATGCTGGTTTTAAGGAAAGTAGTAGAGCTAGAAAAGAAGAGTTTTGCAGAAAAGCTTTATTATAAGTGGATCCTTACTTTCAATGTTTTAGTCAAGTTTTAGCATCAGTTTTAGTGAAGCTTATTATAGTTAGATTTGCACCTATTCTATCTCAATCACTTGTATCAAGCATCACATTTCATATCCATCTCATTTCTATAATCACCATGTTCTATTGTTAACTACGATGATGAACAACAAATCGAGTTTCCATATCCGAGGAGCAACGACGATTCGAACCGCTTATTTTCCCAGCTGGGGCTTCCTAACCACACGATATATGCGGGACTCAAACCCCCATATATCAACCTGCACTCGGATCCTCCAAAACGTGACCGGGTCCAGCGCCACCCGAGAGCACAGTACACCTCCAATCCAACCCTTGGCTACGAGGGTACACACTACTCTCACCATCTCTCCACTCCCAGTGCGCGGTCAGCCGTTCACGGGATAGAATAGCCGAGATAGGGCTTACCACAGGTATGTGGTTAGTACTATAAAGTCTCGACGTACATAGTTCAACAACGAACGGTCCTTAACCGACACAGGCGAAGCACTACATCGACTCATTTCATGATGCAAGCCACCCGCCCGGTCTTAGCTTAGTATTACCATATTTATATTCATATGCTCTCATGACCTGTCATTAGGTCAGGAGAAACAAAGGTAAACCTGTTTTCTCGTGAACGATGAAACCACCATTCGACTTACCGAAGTCTAAGCATTACTAAGCATAAGAGATCGACCTACACATACTAGTGGAATATTATCTGGATATAAATAGAGATCAAGGTAATTATGCTGCAACGGTATCAACCAACTCCTACTAACATGATGCACATTACACTAGACTTAAGGTGTAATAAAGCATTTATAAAACAGAAGAGTGGTTGTATGTTCAGGGCTTGCCTTCGTTGCAGAGAAGTTAGTGCACAGAAGTCAGATTTGGCACCACTCCACGGATGGACGACACCAGCACCATTGATGGATGACCTTCTCCAACACCACGGGCGAACGACACCTTTCCGAAGATTGATCAACACCAACCTCGTCAACACTCATTCAACACGAACCTTTTCACTCTCGTATGCACTATACATATATAAATGATGCGATGTTTAACATGATGGAATGGATGCCATGATATATGATGATAAACAAGGCATAGCATACAAGAGACATTTAGAAAGGATAAACATTAGTTATCTGCTTAAGTATAACTTTCCTTCACGATACAGTTGCAATCCAATAGGACTATTAAACAACTTCAATCATATTAAGATGTTAAGAAAACTACTTAACTTTACTTTTTATCCAAGAGGTTGCATCTAATAACAAGTGATATTTTCATAAAGTCATTAAACATTAACATAAACAAATCATTAACTACTAATGACCTATGTTTATTATATTGATTACTATTAACAATTCTTGATTAATAAGTTAATCATGAACTCAAACAACTAATTAAAGTGTCAGGGGTCATCCCTCGTTAATGACCCAAGGTCTTCACTCAATCCCAAAATCACACCAATCTTAAGTTATTAAGACTAAACATATGATTTATTACTTAATTGATTAAGCATAAACTAAGAATTTAATTTCTATTTATCAAAACAATACCAAACTTTTTGTGGAAGTATGTTTAACCATGTAAAGCATACTCACAAAGTTTCATGATTTTTGGGTACTTGTTCTAGCCTATAAAAATCATGGAACTTGCATTTCCTAATTAATTAAGCTAATTTTACCACTTACATGTCACAGAACCTCCTAAATTATATGGCCCACATGCACCTGTCATTGTCCCTAAGACCTTTGACAGCTATGTATGTACATCAGATAACCTAAGAAGATCTGTCGGGTGCCCTCACAGGACCCCGATTCAACTACGTTTGACAACTCATACTAGAATCAACAAAGGAGTAACTACAACATTACAACATTTTTTACAAAACTTTACATCAGAGCGCGGAAGAATAATGACAATAAATTTACAAATCATGAATGAGTTAACTTTTTATAAACTTAACTTAATTGCGGAAGTCGAGTAGAACTACAGAAGACAACTTAGGTAAAGCACCTAAGTCAGGAGAGGACAACCTGATCATATCGAGTCCACCGACATGACCTCGGTTAGCAGTACCAGCCAGTACCTGCAACAGGGGTTAACAAACCCTGAGTACTTAATTGTACTCCGCAAGACTTACTCGACGAAAACAAAAGACTCCAAGGATATGCTGGCTTAAGGGAAGTAGTGAAGCTAGAAAAGAGAAGTTTTGCAGAAAAGGTTACTACCAGTGGATCCTAACTTTTAAACTTTTAATTAAGTTTTGGCTCCAGTTTTAGTATATCCTAATTATAGCTAACTTTTGCACCTGTATCTATCTCAATCATAAATATAAGCATTACACTTGTTATTCACTTCTTTTTCATCTCAAGTCCAACAATAACCATGTTCCAGTTGTTGCTACGATGTTGGTGCAAGGTCAAGACTCCTTTCTCGTGGAGTAACGACGATTCGAACTGCTTCATTTACCCAGCTAGGGCTTCCTAACCACACGACATATGTAGAACCGAATTTTGCATATATCAACTCTTACTTGGGTCGCGCAAAACCAGAACGTGTCCATCGTCACCCGAGAGCACAATACTCCTTGAACCCAGCCTGATTCTAGCCCTGAGGGTACACGCTACTCTCGCCATCTCTCCACTCCCAGTGCGAGGTTAGACGTTCTCGTGATGAAATAGCCGAAGTAAGGCTTACCCAACATGGGTACATGGCTAGTACTATTAAAAACTCCTTGACTCGAGGGCCAACAACGAACGGTCCTTAACCGACACAGATGGGACCAACCACCAAAGACAATTCCCATGCCCAGTCTAGTCTCAAGTTCATTCTCATATTCATTTCCACATGCTCTCATGACCTGTCATTAGGTCAGGAGAAGCAAGGAATAAACCTGTTCTTGTGATCAAATACAACATTATTCGACTTCTACCGAAGTCTAAGCATTACGAAGCATAAAAGATCGACCTACATATACTTGTGGGATATCATCTGGATTTAAATGTAGATCAAGGTAATCATGCAGCAACGGTATCAACCAACTCCTACTAACTTAATGCACATTACACTAGACTCTAAGTGTAATAAAACATTTATAAAATAGAAGAGTGGTTATATGTCCGGGGCTTGCCTGCGTTGCAGCGGTGGTTAGTTCTTGTAGAAGTCAAGTTTGACACCAACACCACGGGTGGATCACCTTTTCCAAAGCTTGATCGACACGATCCAAAACACCCGTATAAACTACACGTATACAAATGATGCGATGCTTAACATGATGGAATAGATGCCATGATACATGATGATAAACAAGACATAACATACAAGAGACATTTAGAAAGGATAAACATTAGTTATCTACTTGAGTACAACTTTCCTTCGCGGTACAGTTGCAATCTAATAGAATTATTAAACAACTTTAATCACCTTAAGATGTTAAGAAAACTACTTAACTTTACTTTTTACCCAAGAGGTTGCATCTAATAACAAGTCTATCACAAGACCACTAATTATTTACACAAGAAATCATTAACCATTAATGATCTATGTTAAACACATTAATTATCATTAACAAATCATAGCTAACAAGTTAATCATGAGCTCAAGCAACTCAATAAGATACCATAGATCATCACATGTTAATGATCCAAGGTCAACAAGCAATCTCAAAGTCACACAAATCCTAAATGATTAAACACTAATCATTTGATTAACTAATTAATTAATAAAGCATAAATTAAGCATAAAATTATAGTTATCCAATAAATCTCAAATTTTTATTTTAGGAAGCTTACACCATAACTAAGTGGCAAAACAAATTTCTTAATTTTTGGACAATTATTTAAGCCTAGATAATTCATGAAAGTTGCATTTATTAATTAATTGAGCTAATTAATTAACATACAAAAAGTACTGAAAATCCAAGTTTCATATTTTTCCTAAATATTGCAAATTACAGAGAGACTACATAGAAATTTTGAATATTGTTGGAGCTCTAAATAAGTCACAACAAAATAAACAAAAATTGTTACTATTTAGCATTTGTAGAAAAAGATAAAACGAAAAACAACAACCCGGGTCGGCTCCCCGCTTTCTTCCCCTCGCTCGGCCCACACCTCGGACACACGCGCGTGGCCCACGCGTGCTCTCTCTCTCTTCACCTGGCCCAGCTTGGCCCGACACCCTCTTCCCCGCTCTCCTCTCTCACTAACGAGGCGACCTCGCCTGTCATCCTCGCTCCCACGTCGGCCATTGGCCACGGTGACCGCCGACCGCTACCTCGCCGACGGTGAGACTCCAGCGAGATGGAACTGCACCAACGTGACCACTACACTACCACAAACCCACCTAGACCTCTAGAACAGCAGCAAGTGCACCGGAGAAAGCTCCACATCGGCCATGGCGGCTCGGTGGCGACGGTTCCCGACGTTCAGGCGAAACAAGCCGTCAATGACCAAAATTGAGAAGACCGGGAGCAACAGTGACTCACCACGAACATAGCAACATGACTGCTTGGGGTAGAGGAGCGACAGAGGTGGCTGGCCATGACACGATGGTTCACGGTGGCGCTGTGGTCGGTTCCAAGGAAGAAGAGGACATGCGGTGGCGCTGGACAGGACAGCTAGGGGTGAGGTGAGTGGGCTTAGTTCGTGCGCACGAAGCTGGCGAAGCGAGCTGCGAGAGCAATTGGACGGTGGCTAAACTGAGAGAATGAATTGCGGCGGCGCGCTGTGGTGACCGGCGTCGGTGATGAAACAGTGGAGGGAAAGAATGAGCCAAGACGACGGCTTGGGCTTTTGAAAGATGAGTGACCACGACGAAGGCACGGGAAGACGCGCGACATCGAGGTGGACGGCTCGGGTATGCTGGAACGGCCTGGAAGAGCCACGGCGGTCGCCGGCGCCCATGCTGCTCGCTGCTCTACCCTGATACGTCGAAACACTGTAGCAACCCCCCCAAATCTATGACTTCAAAACTATTTTTTTCAAAATTACTTCTAAAAACATGTAACAACTTGAAAAATTCCCCAGATATGAAATCTTTAGAATTTCAAGCTCTACAAGTTTTCTTTTGTGACTAAACTCAGATTTTAAATAATTTTTTGAAATTTGGATGTGAATTCAAAAGGGGACAAAAGTAGGGTTTCTGCAAATTCAAAATTACTTCAAATTTTTGAATAAAACTTGAAAATCTGTAAAAAGAGAAAATGTATAACTTTTGAAGATCTACAACTTTCATAATTGGGCCATCACTCAATTATGCCTACTTTTTGAAATTGAGTTGAAATTCAAATTTAGGGTTTGAATCTTTTCAATTTTATTCAAAATTTTACATTGAAACTTTGAAAACTCAAAACACCAAAGTTGTACATCTAGGTAAGACCTACAACTTTGCTTTTTAAACCATTTTCAAATTCTGCCTCCATTTTGAAATTGAAATAGGGAAATGAAAAGGGGTCAAATTTGAGATTTGCTTCTTTTCAAAATTACTCCACATTTTACACTAAAACTTTAAAAACTCACAACACCAAACTTGTAGCCCTTGAAAAGATCCACAAACTTGGTTTTAAACTTTTTCCCAAATTTTTCTTAGATTTTGAATTACACAAAAAGGGGTAAAACGAGGTTTTCCAAAAATCAGGGTTTTGAATTCAATTGACTATTCTTTTTAACTAAAACATGATTAATCCTTTAACAATAATAAAACATTATTTCATGTGATAAGCAACATGGCATTATTAACATATTAAGCATACTAATAAAAATAACATATCAAATTACTATTGAAACATGTATATGAAACATACGAAACATATAAACCTTACAATGTAACATGAAACATTCTATTGAAACATCTAAAACATTTCAGCACTTTACTTGAAACATAAGCAATAATAAAAACATTACCATGTTGTGCATGAAACATGTGCAACATATAAACCTTACATGGGAAACATTGCTCAAACAACCCATGCAACTTATGCAACATATGCAACATGACTAAAGTAACATGTGCAACATGAATGCATTTATGGCATGCCATTTGATGTTTATGCCTGATGATGCTTCATAATCAAGTTTTAATTGTTTCTTAACATCTAGGATGTTATATTACAAAAGTACTCAAAATCAAGTTTCATATTTTTCCTAAATAGTACACATCATAGAGAGGCTACACAAATTTTTTTATATTTTTGGAGCTCTAAATAAATCATAAAGAAATAAATAAAATTTGGCACTATTTGATATTTTAGAAAAGAATAAAAATGGAAAGACATTCCACAAGCTCGGCCCACCTCTTTCCTTCTCCGTTTGGCCCAACCGGCCCACCCGATGCGCACGGCCCACCCGCCCCCTTCTCTCTCCCTTACCTCTTTCTCCCCGGCCCAGCTCCCATCCTTCTCCCCGCCTGGCACAACTGGTCCTCCTAGCCTAGCAGCCAAGCCGAACAGCCTGCCTGTCAGCCATGGTGCCACGGTGACTGGCCGGCCACCGACTCCGACCGCTTGAGATAGGACCGACAGCGGGGAGGCAGCTCGTGGCAATGCCATGCCCGGCCGCACCTGCAGACGGTCAAGGCGTGGCGCACAGTGGCCTTGGCCAGGCGGACCACGACCATAGGCGACAGACGTGGCCATGGCCCGACACCGGCGTCGGCCTGGCGGCTAGAGGCAAAAGCAAGGGGACGGTGAGCATCGCGATAGCATAAGAAGCTCAAAACACAAGCTAGTAGGAAGAGAGGTGCAACGGAGCACGCTGGCCACGATGAGGTCATGGTCGGTGGCTATGGCGATCCGCTACGTCGGGAACGACGTGTGCGGCAGTGCCTGGAGAGGAGAGGAGACTCCAGCGAGTCGGTTGGGTGCGCAGGGAAGTGGTGGTTCTCGGTGCAAGAGGAATTGGGAAGTGGTTCTGCTGTTGCAGCCAATTTGATCATCGCTTGGATGGGGAGACGTTCGATGGCGAGGTGTCCCCGGCGAAAACGGTGACGCAGCTACCTCAGGCAAGACGAGGTGTTGCGGTTGGGTTAGCGGGGTGCGTCATGGCGGTGCGGAGCTGCTGGGAAGAAGAATTGAGCGGAGGCGTTGAGGCGGCGGTGAATTTCCTCGGCGAACCAAGCTCATCGGCGACGGGCAGAGAAGCGGAAGAAGGAAAACGACGGTTGGCTTCGCGTGATAAAGACGAGGACGCGGCTTCTGGACGATCCAGCTCGTGCTTGGACTCAACACGTGGGCTGCTGTGTGTTGCCACGCTCGAGAACGATGGAGAAGGGCGGCGACGGTTCACCGGTGAGACAGGCAGAGAAGCAGCTCGGTGGCGCCTGGCTTCAAATTGATTTTTGAAATAATTACAAAATTGACACTGACTCAAATTTGCAAATTACTTCCAAATTTTCTATAAAAGTTGAAAATATGTAAATACAAAAGTTGTTCCATTTTTAAAGCTCTACAACTTTCTCAATATAAACTTTTTCAAATTCGGCTTGGATTTTGAAATTTGAATTTGAAATAAAAAGGGGACATTTTCTGGAAATTTATAAATTCAAAATTACTTTGAATTTTATATTGAAACTTCAAAAACTCAAAATACCAAAGTTGTACATCTAGGTAAGACCTACAACTTTACTATTCAAAGCATTTTCAAAATATACCTCCATTTTGAAATTAGAATAGGAAAATGAAAAGGGGTCAAATTTGAGATTTGAATCTTTTCAAAATTACTCCAACTTTTACACTAAAACTTTGAAAACTCCAAAAACCAAAGTTATACAACTAAACTAGATCTACAACTTTGCTTTTGGGCTCACCCCCAAAATTTGCTTAGATTTTGAATTACACAAAAAGGGGTAAAACAGGATTTTCCGGAAATCAGGGTTTTTTTGAAACATTTTATCATTCTTTTTAACTAAAATATGATTAATTATTTATCCCTAATAAAACATTATTTCATGTGATAAGAAACATGACATTATTAACATATTAAGCATACTAGTAAAAACAACACATCAAATTACTGTTGTATTGAAACATGTGAAACATATATATGAAACATGAAACATGAAACATTCTAAAGCTATACTTGAAATATTTCCTTGCAACATAACAGGGTATTTGAAACATACGCAACATGACTAAAGTAACATGTGCAACATGAATGCATTTATGGTATGTCATTTGATGTTTATGCTTGATGATGCTTCATTATCACGTTTTAATTATTTCTTAACATCTGGGATGTTACAATAGGACAAGAATTAGTAGACTAATTTTAGTCCATAAGGATCCAAAATAGGTAGACTAATTATTAGTCCATTAGTCATGGATTAGTTGTTAGGCCTTGCTTGGATTTGTAGGACTAACAACTAGTTGACTAAAGTCTTTAAGTATCAGGCAAACTAATTGTTAGCTCATTGGTTATGAACTAGTTGTTAGGTCATTAGTCTATAGATAAAAGCTAACAGGACTAGTTAGTCCTAGTCTATCCAGTCTATCCAAAAACATGCCCTTAGATAGGAGCTAACAGGACTAGTTAGTCCTAGTCTATCCAAAAACATGCCCTTAGAGCAACTCCAAGAGACTATCCTTCCTAATTGCAAGGAATAGAAATTTTGATGAAAAAGTACCCTCCATATTTGGTTATCCAAATATATTTATTTTCTGTTCTGGATATCTCGCTAGTTAAAGATAGAAAAGGCTTTCTAGAGTTCACACAAGATATAGAAAAACTGATGGAGAGTGAAAAGATATAGAAAGTGATTTTATGCAAATGGCTCTCTAAATGATGATTTAGTGAGTGAGCTCTAGAAAGACTCTCGGAGATGCTCTTAGTTCATTAGGCCCTATTTGGATCCCTTGGACTAACAACTAGTTGGCTAAACTTTAGTCCTTGAGGATTCAAATAAGAGGACTAAGGGATGGGCTAAAGTTTAGCCAAAGCTTGAACTAGATATTGTTCACTAGTCTATAGAACTTGACTATTAGGAGCTAATAACTAGTTCTAGTCTATAGAACCCAACAATTAGTTTAGGATCCAAATAAGTATGGACTAAAAACTAGTTGGCTAATTTTTAGTCATGGCTAACAGCTACTCCTAGTCCATCCAAACAGGTGTCTTTCTGTAAATAGGAGCTAATAATAAGATTAGTTGTTAGCCTTAGACTGTCTCCAATATGTGACCCATATGGGCACCCAAACCCAAAATGGATAGTAGGAGACCCAAAATCAGCCTCCAACAGAGTACCTATACGGAAGACCCAATTTGGGTTGCCTGAGAGGTACCACCCAAATATGAGTGTCCTCTCTTCTGTAAACCTATTTGCAGAAAGGATTATCTTTTGGGTCTTGTTGTTGGAGAAGATGTCGAATGAGTATTGAACTCATTGCCTGTAGCGTTACCCAAACGTTGAATGAGTCTTGTATTTTGAGTGTTGTTGTTGAAGATAGTCATACATCCAAGAGCAACTTTGTATAAACTTGATAGGAGGTGCAAAGCTTGCCCCGTTAGAAGTTGCTAGATTAGCAAAAATAGCTCCAACAGTCGGTAAGCTCGAGATGTTCACCGAGAATAAAATACTCTTCCTCTCTCCAACTTTCCAAAAGAAATTGTTTGTTTAATGCTGACGCCAGGAATTAAGTAGTAGGCAATTGGTTCCAAGGGGTTCCTCAGTAGCACATTCATTGCAATGTATTGCATCTTTTTTTTCCTTGTCTCTCCTCTTTGTATCCACTTAGCATGTACATTGGAGCTACTCTTAGAGCATCTCCGGGGATCTTAAATAGGCCCCAATTCATGTTCCAACTTTACGGAAGCCCCTAAATCTCACAACTCGCTCCAGCACATCTTTTTTTCGTCTCCACTTTCACCTACGTTGCCACCATATTCCCCACCTCCGTGGGGCTGGCGTGGCTCCACCTCCTTGGCTCCTCGGAACCGTCTCACCCTGGCAAGGCTCACTGAATGTGGCTCCTCTCCTCTTGGCAAGGCACTTGACCCCACTGTGGCTCCATTCCTCATGCCCTCTTTATTCCTGTGGCGTCTTCGATGCTCCTCCCCTCGTCTCCCGAGCCACCATAGCTAATTCAATTGGAATTTGGAACCCGACAAGGCACCTCCACCCCGTTACGGCCCTATCCTTGTGTGGCTCCTTTCCTCTCGACAAGGCACTCGACCTCGACGCGGCTTCCCTCCCCATGCCATATCCGATGCTCCTCCCCTCCTCTCCCGATTGGAACAACGGTGGATATGGCCAAATGATGAGTAAGTCCCATAGCCACTATGCCAGTGTCTGCTAGAAGTCAGGAGTCGATTGGAATGACGTTGGTCAATGGATATGGCTGAATGATGAATGAGTTTCATATGCCACTATTTTTTGCGAAAGTCATATGCCACTATTTACTAGAATGGATTTAAGAGCCCTAATTTGTGGGCTTCTGCGGGAGAATATGCAAAAAAAACTCAAGTGTAGGAAGAGACCTCAAATAAAAAGTGAGGGCCTGATTTGAGAACTCATGTTGGAGTTCCTTTAAGCTCTATTTATTTTTTTAGTGTGAAAGACAAACTTAAGCTGAAAGATTGTGATGGGGACCGGGGGCATATGCTATAGATGGTACTCCCTCTATTTTAAATTATAAGTTATATTCTAACTTTCTTACATAGTCAAAGCATCTCAAGTTTGATTAAAATTATAGAGAGAATTGCAAAGATCATGACATCAAATAGTATACTATAAAAATATAATAAATGAAGAATCTAATGATACTTATTTGATATTATAAAATGTTATAGTTTTATTATATGATAAATTTGGTCAAACTTGAGATGTTTTGACTCTCAAAAATATTGGAATGACTTATAATTTGGGATGGATGGAGTAACAATCAGGCAATAAGGTGCTTGTTTGTTTCGCCAAGAGATCAAGCTGCGTTGCACGATAAACCTGAAGAAATACTTACCATAAGATTTGCTAAAATACATGAAATTGAAATCTTAATCAAATGTTTGGGCTGAATTATACGCCTTCCAAATTCCTAGAGCCCAAAAATATTAGCCCAAGTAGAAGAACATGGAAAAGAATAGGCCAAAAGAATATATTACTCACGTCGCAAACATGCCGTCCCGTCCCGCACACGCGACCCACCACCAGCAGCGACGATGCCACCAGCCCACCACCGCCGCCCATCCAATCCAACAACGGCCGCGGCAGCAGCAGAGAGACGGGGAGGACTGAGGAGAGGACACCGCCCCGACCACCTGCAAGCACGGGCGCGCGGCCGAGAAAAGCGCAGCCCTGCCACGACTCGGCCACCTCTCTCCCTCGTGGTCTCCTCCTCCACTTGCTCCTGCTCCTCCACCCCTCCAAAAGCGAGCCGGCCCCCAATCCCTCTTAGCCCGGCGCACGAAAGGGTTCGATCGGATCGGCGCCGGCGGAGGCGAGATGTGGGAGTCGGTGGCGCTGACGCTGGCGGGCACCGCCGGCAATAACATCGGCAAGGTCCTGCAGAAGAAGGGCACTCTCATCCTCCCTCCCCTCTCCCTCAAGCTCAAGGTATTCCCCCCATGACCCATCCCCTTCCTTCGCCAAACTCATTCCGCTCCAGATCGCGCCGCTAAGCCCCTTACGAGTTACGGCGTTCCTGTCCGTGCGCGCAGGTGGTCAAGGCGTACGCGTCTAACCAGCTCTGGATCAGCGGTTTCCTTATGGACATATGCGGCGCCGCGCTCATGCTCACCGCGCTCTCCCAGGCGCCGGTGCGTTGCCTCTTGCCTCTTATTCCCTGTGCATTCTGTGTGGTGATTGGATCGCTTACCGTCCCTTGCTGGCGGTGGTGCAGGTCTCCGTTGTTCAGCCCATTGCCGGTTGCGGTCTCGCAATACTCTGCGTTTTCTCCCATTTTTACCTCAAGGAGGTTATGAACGGCCTCGATTGGATTGCCATCACACTAGCTGGTCTCGGCACCATAGGTAACAGATATTCACAAATCTGAACCTTTGTGATTTGTAGTGGAGATGGAAGTCAGACATGCCTATAGGCTTCATTGTTTCACGAAGATTTCAATGACCTTATATATATATATATATATATATATATATATATATATATATATATATATATATATATATATATATATATATATATATATATATATATATATATATATATATATATATATATATATATATATATATATATATATATATATATATATATATATATATATATATATATATATATATATATATATAAGCTTTAAGGCACCATGATGATTTCATTGTCTGGTGTTCATGCATTTGGTTGATTCTGTGTTCTCTTACTTCAGGTGTAGGTGTTGGAGGCGAGGAACAGAAAGTTGACCAGATACCTCTTTTAAATATACCCTGGCTAGTGCTCTCCATTGTCATCTTGTTTGTAGGTACCATACTCTGTGCTGCATAAGTTCTAATATTACATGACATTCACTTAATATGCTTTCTACCAAAAGACGTTTATTCTGTGCTACGTATTTAGCTAGGTCTTTCTGCTTCAGTTTTCATGTCTTTTTAACAAGAGTTATCAGTTAGATGTGCATTCCTAGATTGTGGTATCCCTCCTGCGAGTTCGAGGGAAAAAATTGTGTTATGCCAATAGTTCCTGTAAGTTGTAACCTCCATAAATAACTTACCACAGTCCATTCCCATCTCAGGTACTGCTTAACACTTGGCTTCATATGTATAAAAAGCAAAGGCGCGAGCAAGAGTTGGTAAGTATTTTATAACTCTATAAGCCTGTTTGTGTATTGCATGTCTTACATAGCGCCATTCCATGCAGACTGGACCCGAAGTGATCGAGGAGATCATATATGGCTTAGAATCAGGCATTTTGTTTGGGTAATTTACTACTGTCGATGTTGTTTTATCATTCTAAACTACAGCTTTTTGTCGCCTGAGGATGTGACTAAATTGAGGGTTTCCCATTCATCGCTTTGTTACTGACATTTATTAGTAAGGAGATCATATGACTAACAACGTCATTACATGTATAGGATTTCTTCAGTGATCTCTAAGATGGGATTTGTGATGTCCGAGATGGGTTTTCCGAAGATTGTTGTGCCTGCTGCCATTTCTTGTAGTGTTTGCTGCAGTGCAGTGGGATTTGTGTATCAGGTACGTCTAGTTTTCTGGAAATTTGCCAACCGGGTTTGTGCCATCCACCATAGCCTCCTCAGAATGTGTGCTATGTATCTGTTGTGTTTCTAGAAGATATGCCACCATTGTTTTTTCGCTTGTACCAATTCGGCAATTCGTGAATGCAACCCACACCTTGAAAAGCAGGGTGCCAACAAGCTGAGGCCTTGCACGCGCGGAAAGGGGGGGATTGTGAAGTGGGCTACATAGTGGGCAGAGAGACGGAAGTCGAAAACGAAAAAAATATAATTCATAAACAGTATGACCGACGGGGTATAATGTTGTAACCATTTGTTGAAAATACTATAATCTGTTTTTTAGTCATTTAGTGAGACTGAGTGACTATTTATTTTTCACCGGTGAAAAGTATGGGCTGCTTTTATGCATAAATTGAAACTCCTAGGACACTTACCCTGAAATTGAAATTTCAAGGGCATGGATTATTTGCAAATTTTGCCTCGTATGGGATGCTTTTATGGGTGTGTTTAGTTCACGAATTTTTTTGGCTTTGGCTACTGTAGCGCTTTCGTTTGTATTTGTCAATTAGTGTCCAATCATGGACTAATTAGGCTCAAAAGATTCGTCTCGTGGTTTTCTACCAAACTGTGTAATTAGTTTTTTTTGTTTACATTTAATGCTTCATGCATGTGTCCAAACATTCGATGTGACGGGGAATCTTGAAAATTTTTGGAAACTAAACATGGCCTATGCATAAATTGAAACTCCGTCGACATTTGACCTGAAATTGAAATTTCAAGGTCATGGGTTATTTGCAAATCTTAGTGGCTTGCTTCATTGCAGATATCGTACTGATTGTTATCTCTATAATTCTATTATAAATTGCACTAGTTTATTCGACCTTTTTGTTTTTTGAAACATTCGTATGTTTAAGATGAACCATAAGGACTAACCCAACAGTTTTCTTGCAATGTCCTGATTTCATCTGTATTCTCCAATGGTTCTTTTATCCATGCAGACTCGAGGCCTCAAGCATGGGAGGGCAATTGTTGTATCTACATGTACATCAGTGGCATCTATAGTGTCTGGTGTTGTAGCTGGTATGATTGCACTTGATGAACATCTGCCTAAGGCTCCCACAGCTCGATTTTTCCTCTTACTGGGATGGTAATACTTTTATGCTACATTGTACTGCACTGCTTGATTTGGTTCTGTTCTCACTGGCTTTAATTATCATCTACTGCAATCTGCATGATGTTATACATAGCAATTTCATCTAGTGCTGATGCTAAAGAGCAGTACTAGCCTACTAGGCCCGCTTTGGTGCTATATGATGTCCCTGTTCTTGCTAGGATTCAATTGTTTCATGTGATGACCATGCACCAGATAGGCCCACAAAATTGCCAGTTGTTAGGTGGGTTATCTTGGAACTGATGAGGAGTTTTTTAACAGCTGTCCCTGTTACGTATATATTTACTTTAATCATATGATGAGATTGCTACCTGTTAAGATTACTGATAACCAAAGTAACGATTCTCTTTTAACAAACGGTTTGAGAGTCTAAGACATTAGCTAAATCTTGCAGGTTCTTCATCATCACAGGAGTGATACTTCTTGTTAGTTCAACCCGATTAATTGCACGTCTACCTAGGCCTGTGCAGAAGTTTTTGAGGAGCAACATAGAGCGCAGCCATAGCATCAGGAGGCCTGGTTCAGCACGAGGGAAGGACCCCATCCCAACAACAACAATCCATACATCGTCACTACACCTGCTTACTTCTCCAACAAAGGAGAAGGCCTAGAAAAATGTTGCCACTAGAGCAACTTTGTTTCGTCACCTCACGTTTGTCATGTCATTGTTTGATTGAATGGTTCCGTGAACGTAGTCTAGAGTAGCATGTTAAAAGTTTGGCTTGGTTATTCACCATACTGCCCTTTATAGGTCTAACAGAAACTTGGAAAAAAAAATCTGTGAGTTTTTATCAGGTCTCGTCTTTTGTTTGGTTGCTGAGTGCAAAATCCAGAGCTGGTATTGTGCAGTGCTACCTCAATGATCACTGGTTGGGAAATGTTACCCAGTGTCATTGATTGGTGGCATGATTTCTTTGTCAAATCAGTTCCATTAGATTTGGCAATTTTTGCCGAAAATAGAAAATGCAGCAGTAAGCCAGTAATCCACCATTTTTCAACAGCTGGTACTAGCCTTGTTGGGTTGTGCAGAAGGGGGTGCAGGGAAACCAGTGGCCAGTGGGGATCTCCAGGTTTATAGATCCTGTCCCTTTTCCCCCAAAAGTTGAATCTAAAAGTTGTGCAGATTTATAAATATTGCGGTACAGAAGATGAGCCTAGGAGAGCTTTTTGTGGGTCAAGTGGGATAGTGAGTCAGGCGATTTCTCCAAGCAAGATCAGTGTTTGTTGTTGTAGGCGGGTTCATTTCTACGAGTCTCTCTGTCGGTTCTCTAGTCGTAGATTTGGAGCTCAAGTTAGTCTTTGGGACATGTGCTCCCAAAAGTTTGTACTCTGGTTCTAATGATTACATATTTTTGTATTTGTCAAAAAAAAATCAGAGGCCGCAGGCAGGTTTCTGAACGGTGCCTTGAACTAGAGGCCAGGTTGTTGTCCATGTGTGCGCCTGCTTTCTGAACGGTGCCTTGAACTAGAGGCAACTAAGGTTGTTGTCCATGTGCGCACAATAACACAAATCTATATGAGCATTTGATGTTCTGTCTAACCATTTCAATGCAAACCTTTCGCGGTTCATGTGAGCGTTGGTCGATTTCAAGGTGTCCTTGATTTTCCTCATAGAAGTTTTATTCCACACCCCTTCATTCTTCCTCATTTTGAGTTTTCAGGCTTCAACCACAGATCCAAAAAAAAATGCACATCTTTAATCTATAAAAAAGGTATCCTTTCAAGTCCTAAAGTCCTGCTTGGTTCCGGAGGATAAACTTTAGTCTTCGTCACATCGAATGTTTGGACACATGCATAAAGTACTAAATATAGACTATTTACGAAACTAAAAATATAGGGTGAGGATAATTTGCGAGACGATTTTTAAGCCTAATTAGTCTATGATTAGCACTAATTGCTATAGTAACAAAATGTGCTAATGATGGATTAATTAGGCTTAATAAATTCGTCTCGCGGATTATCCACCGAATATGTAATTTGTTTTTTTAATTAGTATCCGAAAACCCTATGGTCAACCCGGTCAACATCCTATGTGACACGAACTAAACTTTAACAGCCTGAATCAAACAGGCCCTAAATCATCAATTAAAAATAGGAACAAGTGGATCAGTATAAAATTAATGTTTGATCTCAATGTGTCTCCATTATCCGTGCTGCCAAACAAAGTGGCCAATGGCAAGCGGGTCCAAATCAGAATGTGTTACAAGTGTATGAGGAATTTCGGATCAGTCCGAAGAACATGATTTGTAGAGATAAGGTGAGTACCTTGCAGATGCTTCCTTCTTGTTTCCCTTGTGACATAAGCTACAACTACAAGCACTATCTGAAACAGCCCGGGCCTATCACCATTAAAATGGCGTTTCCTGTGTTGGGTTAGGTATATGCGTACAATAGATATGGTTTTGTTTGTCCAGACATTTTTTGTCTATAATAATCTATCTAGTTCAGCTGGGTCGTCAACAAATGAACGCCTGTCGCCTGTTATTACGTGGTATACAACGAGTACGTACCCATCGCCTTGGTCAGCATCTAGAACGTTTGAACCATCTAGAACTAAGGGCAGCTCCAACAATCTACTTTTATGCTAGCTCGTATTTTTTTCATAAGAGAAAGAAAAGGTAAGTTCTTACACATATTTTAAGGCTATGTGAGTGTCATGTAGGCTATTCATATTAAAAGTTGTGTTAAAAATTACCACTATTGAATAATTTGGTTTAGAGCTATTAACTAGTTCTGACCATTGCGGGTGCCTAAGGGCAATAAAAGATTTTGGATTTGGGCTTTGCCTCACGCAGCTTTGTATTGTTCGTCTTTCAGCCTGGTAGGGCGCCAAACCTTCTTTGCATACAAGTGTAACGATGTGACTATACAGAAGTTTCTCACTTTACAAGTTTACATACAAGACTCGTCTCATTCATGGGAATTGCGTGTCTCCTATCCTATGTGACACGTTGTTTCCAGCTAGCATTGTTTTGCCACCTTTATGCTATCTTGGAAGTTTACAGAGTTACGTTTATTCTGCCAATCCTAACTGCTGAGAGTGCGATGGCAACACTACGAACCCACATTTTCCAAGTGGACAAAGCACTTGGTGTTGACTAAAGTTCTCAATGGCAAATTTTCAAAAGAAGAAGAAAAAAAAAAGGTTCTCAATGGCAAAGGGTCTTGCGGTTCAACTGATATTGCTTTTGAACATTCTTGGGCAAGAACTTCTATTATAAGCTTCTTATTATACATACTTATTAGATTATCTCGTATTAAAACAGGTTGATTGGGTGCTCAAGGATCATACTTAAGGTACGATTTCTTGACCATGAATCTTTGGCTACCAGTGCCATACTCCAACTCCATCGAAAATCAAATAAAAGTGTCAAATGCTAGTGATTTGCAGGTTGCAGTTGTCATGATAAATTGATAGCAATATATCGTCATAAAAGAGAGAATTTTTATGAAAGCAAGGGGATATAGAATAAGAAGCAGTTAAGTCCAAAAGATAATCTTTTGGTGTATAGTTTTTAAAAGGGAAAAAAACGTGTTAATCTTTTATGGTAAAACCAGGGTTCAAAATTTCGCATATTCTGATAATTTCAAGGGTGACTGATAGAAAAAGCCAAAGATTCGTATTATAATAATACTGTGATTTATTGTAAATATATATCTAGACTCATAATTTCAAGGGTTGCCAAGCAAAATTTTCGTTACTCTGGCTTCATGCTTAAGCTAAACTTGAGAGGTTATGTGTGTTTCTTCACTAGTGAACACTTGCAAAATTTTTATTTATACTTACCAAGTTTTGATGGTAACCACAAATCTAAGACCTTTTCATTTAATTTAATCAAATACTATAGGTAGGTGGTCAAAGTTCAATCATTCCCCGAGTGCCCAATATCCGTGAATTGAGCAGTCAATCTAGTACTCCCTCCATTTTTTTTACATGTCATATTAACTTTATCCCAAATCAAATATTTGTATCTTTAATCATCCATTTCAAAAAAATTATATAGGTTCATGACATGAGATATTTTTTTTAGATTCACGATGCGAAATACTTTCATAATATATAATTCATATGTTGTGAAACTAAAAAAATGGATGGTTAACGATAGTAATGTTTGAGTTAGGATAAAAACTAATGGGATGTGTAAGAAACAGAGGGAGTAGTATGTTTCTACTTTATATTTTTTTATTTTAAATTATAGGTCATCTTGTTTTTTTTCTAAATACATAATTTTGATTATGCTTCTAGACATTCTCTCCTTTTTCAAATCGCATGCCGTTTTGATAAAATTTATAATTTTGGTTAAGCAGCTAGATAGCCAAAATGGCTTACAATTTGGAATGAGAGAGTATTTTTATACATGAAATAATTGAGAGGAAAAAAATCTGATGCCAAGTTTCATAGTAGCAAAACAAGAGTATGCCACCTTATCGGCCGGTCAGGATAATATAGTACGGTACTCCATTGCGTGCACCCAGCAATAATACACTCGAGGAACAGTCCACCATGGTCGATAGCGACATGGAAAGCGACTAAATGGAGGGACCAAAACGCAAAACAGCCGAACCGCATAGATGGACATCGAAAGGCCAAACTGCTCCAGTATCCTTTTTTTTTCTCTCCCTTTATTTTACTCCTTCTCTTGCTTCGCCTAGTTGCTTTGCTTCGTCTACTTCTCAACATCCCCCGAACAACCGAGGATTGGACTCACTCCACCGGAAGCGTGTGTACGCACGGACCGCCCGCCTGCCCCCGCACGGCCATGGCAGCCGCCGCCTCCCCCTCATCCTTGCCCCTATCCACAAACCCTAGGTAGCACGGGAGTCCTCCGCCGCCAGATCCCCGAGACCCCGCACAGCCCCGCCGATCTGTGGTCCGCAACTAGATTTCTGGGTGTGAAAGAGCGCGTTTTTTTTTGACAGTTCGTAGCTAGGGAGATTTTTGGGAAGGGAGAGTGCTGGAATAATGGAGCCGAGGGTCGGGAACAAGTTCCGGCTTGGGCGCAAGATCGGGAGCGGCTCCTTTGGGGAGATCTACCTCGGTGCGTAGTCGCTGCTTGTGCTCTAGAGATTTTTTTTGGGTCCGTGCTCTCTTTCCGCTGCTGCTGATGAGACGGCTCTGTCCCTGACTCTCTGTCGTTTGTGGATGCAGGCACCAATATCCAGACGAACGAGGAGGTTGCGATTAAGCTGGTCCGTGCTCTCTCGCTGCTGGATTGCCAGCAAATTTTTGTTACATTCTACTAGTATTGGCTGTGTTAGCTTCCTGCTGTGTAGTACAGCTTGTTAGTGCGTCTTATCTTGGTGACCACTGTTGGGCACTGCAGCATATAGTTGCTGTTAGCCGAGGTGTTGGTTTGGGACTTCCGGGTGCTTTAATTTGTAGCTATATTCAGTGTTCTTCTAGCCGTCTGGTACCAACTGCAGCTCTATGGGTTTGCTCTGGATTCTGATTCTGCTTGCATTAGCTCCTATTGTTCTCAACAGATGGATCGGTCATAGTAGTATGTTGGCTCTCCTTGCTTGACCGCGCTTGTGGTTGACTTGGTAGGCCGTCAATGATTTATGCATCTATGGTCACTCTATAATATTGGGAGGTGCTAATTGTGACGAGAAGAGATGGACCTTTTGGACTATTCTCTGATGTGTTTTGATTGACTGGTAGATGAATGAACCAAGAAATGACCTGGAAAGGATAGTTGACCCTTCATTTTTTGGAGGATGAAGTCTAGAAAGAGAATGCATTCCTAATACATGCAATGTAGAGTTGCTTGTAGTAGCTTAGTGCTTTCATGAACTATTTACTGCATAAATGCTTGGCCATTCAGTTTGGTTACTGGTATCAGCTTATGAGCTCAGCTTTTGATTGCCCTTGTCTGTATTCACAGGAAAATGTGAAGACAAAGCATCCTCAGTTGCTCTATGAATCAAAGATTTATAGGATTCTGCAAGGAGGAAGTATGGAAGCTTTTGATTGTTCATATGTTCTTTGTGGTGTAAGAATACATTTTAGGGCAGGTAGGACTGACAATCTTTGTTCTGACAGCTGGAATACCAAACGTCAGATGGTTTGGTGTAGAAGGGGACTACAATGTCTTGGTTATGGATTTACTTGGACCAAGCCTTGAGGATCTGTTCAATTTCTGCAGCAGGAAATTGTCTCTGAAGACTGTACTTATGCTCGCTGATCAGATGGTATGCATAGTGCCATAATTGAATCCCATTTCTTCTCAAAGTTTTAATACATATGTTTTTCCATAGTATGAGTCAACTCTCGGTATGTGTCTGCTCTCATGGCTATGACCCAGACATTGCTACCCAGTATCCACATTGGCACCCTGCATTTGCACACAGGCACACAAATCATCACCAATCATTTTATATAATGTTTCGTACTTTCGTTGTGGTTCCCACATCGAATACTCTCCCTCCTGAGCATCTCTGCTTCTCTGGTTGAATTATTCTGTTTGTATACATTATCCTTTTCCCACATATGACAGATGAGCTTTATGTGATCTGCCCTCCCCGCTTGTAGATAAATCGAGTGGAATTTGTTCATTCCAAGTCTTTTCTGCATCGAGATATTAAGCCAGATAATTTCCTCATGGGTCTTGGCAGACGAGCTAATCAGGTGGGTGTCAATACCATCTTTAGCATGTGCTTACAATTTCCTTTTTCAGTTTTTGTTGGGTTTATTAACCACTTTATGTTTTGTTCTGCTTTTCATCCAGGTCTACGTTATAGACTTTGGCCTTGCTAAAAAATACAGGGATACCTCAACGCATCAGCACATCCCATACAGGCATAGAATAATCTAAGCATTCCTGAGTTATATATATATGCTTTGTGTTCATTCCTGTAGTAAGCATGTTTAGTGTTCTTCTAATTAGCTCAAGTTAGTTCCCATTTTTCTCTTGTGTCTTTTCTAGGGCCAAGCCGGAAATTCTAAGGTTTTCAAACTTTTTGTTAGCACAACTTCTATCTGGCTACTACTATAATGCTTAGTAATTACAATAGACACATCTCAGTCCTCACATGAGTGTGGAGGGAAGAAAAATAGACTAAATAACTAAAAAGATGCCAGTCATGGCAATTTGATAGTTGTATCTTGCAGATATCTTAGTCGTTTTCTTTACCTTTTTTCTAGCTATTCACGCATGCAATTTTAACTAGCTTGTAAATGCTGCAGGGAGAATAAGAACTTGACAGGAACTGCAAGATATGCTAGTGTGAACACCCATCTTGGCATTGGTGAGAATTTAATAGTATTAGTTGAAGTTCTTTTTTCCTTGATATGCATTGTACTATCCTTCAATATATGTTATAAAGTGCAACTTCGGTGATCCTTGTACTGGTGCATTCTATATAGTCTGGCTAAAATTTTCTCTTGTTTCAATGCTAGAACAAAGCCGAAGAGATGACTTGGAATCTCTTGGATATGTGCTTATGTACTTCCTTAGGGGCAGGTGAGTTTGATTGGTCATCTGCTCCTTTTGTATGCATCCCATTTTAGGTTAACATTTTTTTTTTCTCTTTTGCAGCCTTCCTTGGCAAGGTCTTAAAGCAGGAACAAAGAAGCAAAAGTATGAGAAAATTAGCGAGAAGAAAGTTGCAACATCAATTGAGGTCTGTCCAGTGCATCTTTAGCTGGAATTGGAACTTTTCCCTGGGAAATCCTTATGTTGTTGATCTATTTCAGGCTCTATGCCGTGGGTATCCTACTGAGTTTGCATCATATTTCCATTATTGCCGCTCACTGCGGTTTGATGACAAGCCTGACTATTCATACCTCAAGCGATTATTCCGTGACCTTTTCATTCGCGAAGGCCAGTTCCTTTGCCTTGCTTTCACTGTTAAGGATATATCAGTACCCTTTCCAAGAGAAAAAAAAATGTGCGCCCATGTTCATTATTGGAACTCTGTTTTGCAGGTTTTCAGTTTGACTATGTATTTGACTGGACAATACTGAAGTACCAACAATCTCAAATAGCCACTGCTCCACCCCGTGTGGTAGTGAACCTCTCCAACGCTCCCTCGAGTTACCCACCAAACATGAACATTTGTGAACTATCTGCAGGGATAACTTTTATGCCTTACCTTTGTTACAGGGCCATGGTGCGGGGCCTTCTGGGTTGGCACCTGCATTACAGAATGACAGGCAATCAGGTAATTTGGTGCACTCCTTCATTTGCCTTGTTTGCATTTCAGCATTTGATCGAGTAATGCTCATTGTTTATCTTTCAGGCCCTGAGGAAGCAAGGACTAGTGGTTGGTCATCAATGGATCGGCGTCGTGCCCCACTACCAATTACAAGCGTTGGGGCATTATCTAAGCAGAAAGCTCCAGTAGGGAATGATGCTACTGTTTCTAGAGATGCTGTGGTAAGTTAGTTGTCATATTGTCCTTTGTTTATAATGGGAAAAGGGTGCAAGATGGGGCAACTTTTCATGTTGTAGACGTATTGTAATAAAGCTATTTTATTGCACAATGTACACAAACTGTTCTGGGAATAGCACAACGTACACATACTGTTCTGTGATGCGAGCCATCAAACCTTTTAGTATCTAACCTTTTATCTTCGAATATCTATTTGTAACATATGAAATTGGTACTGTAGATTTATCAGTGACCACATTTTCATGGTATTATTATACTTATACATGGGTTTTATATACTAGAAATTAGTGGTCAAAGTGGCATTGTGGAGACAGTTTATGTCACGATGATGTGCTTTTGTGAGCAGAGGGCATATCACGTCAAACATAGTGCGAACACCACTACAAAGGCTTTATGTGTTGGTAGTTGGGGTCTTTGGGATAATGGGTTGGGGAATTTGGAAGCAACATTCATATACACATGACGTATTTAACATTACAAGATCCTGGTCAGTTCTTGCAGTTCTGAAAATTTGTCAGAAATTTTGGATAAGTTATTATCTTGAACAAGAATGTGGAGATTAGTCAATACCTATAGGTGGTTTTGAAGATTTTGCACCAACATTGGGAATTATGAGCTGCTGTTTTCAGTTTCATCGAGTCCTCCTGTACATCACTTTGTACAGAGTACTCAATTGCTTTCTTGATTAATGGATGCTGGTTTAGATGAATCCTCACTATTGTGTTTTGACTTGGTAATAGTAGTATACCTCAATGATTTGTATTTTCTTTGTTACACTGTTTTTCTTTGATTCATGGCATTCATAATTTATTACCTCCATTCTTAAAATAAACAGCAGAAAAGATGCTCAATCTGGGGGCTTAATTTGGTTGCTGCTTCTCTTCAGATATCTGGACCAAACTTTCTGGGAAGGTCAAGTGGATCTTCAAGGAGGCCTGTTATTTCAAGTAGCCGTGATGTGGTGGCCACTGATAGTTCTGAGCCTTCACGAGCACGTACAACTGATGCAAGCCCTGGGGCATTCCGCAGAGCCTCAGGTCCCCAGAGAAGCTCACCTGTCCATTCTGCAGAACAAAAGCGCTCATCCTCAGGCCGGCATCCATCTAATGTGAAGAACTATGATTCTGCTCTCAAAGGCATTGAAGGTCTTAATTTTGATGGTGACGAGAGGGTCCAGTACTAGAGCTGCAAGAAATTCTACATCCACTGTAAAAATCATAGTCAGGTGGTAAAGCATTGTGTTTCCTGTTGAGTTTTGGATCAACAGGAAATAAAATGCTGGAAGGAGGATCTGGTCACGTGATGTGCGGTTTCAGGTGGTCCTCTGAGCAAGGTAAATAAATGGTCCTATCTGAAGCGCCTGAAGCCTAGCTCTCATAATGTTATCGTTATTTATGTAAATGTCTCTTATAGTGTGAATGTCAGGCGCCCGGATTCATCTTTCTATCTTATATTGTTCAATTCCTTAAGATGTTCCATTTTGAGTTGCTGAATCTTGGGACAACAAAGCTGAAACTAGTAGGACTTTATTTGGCAAACTGAAATTCGAGCATGTAGAATTTTTAAATCGGCTCATTGCACAGTAATGTGATCTGTCAAGACAAATGATGTTATTTGCCACTGTGATTATCAATTCATCGATCTCTTCAGTTTTCACACCCCTGACAATATTATATCCCAAGTGAGCATCCAGGTTCCGTTCTGGTGCAATTCTGCAGCTACGTTGATTCACTGCGTTTCTTTATATCTACCCAATCTTACAGTAGGGATTCTGTCTAAAAACTATACCTCTATCTCTACCCAATCTTTCTATATCTATATTTATACTTGATCCCTATATTAAAGTGAATAGCTTTCTTTTTTTTCGGAAACGCCGGCGCCGGGATGTCCGATGGATAGGATTCATTGGACGGTGCCCTCCTGCACGTAAACAGAAGAAAAGAAAATCGGAAACCGCCCACCGCCCCAACCTCGGCAGCCCCAAACCTCGGAACCGCGCTTCCGAAACCCCTCTTCATGCACCTGTGGGGAAACCTGCTCCCCACGCATACACACAGTAGCTGGCGTGGGAACGAGCCTGCTCCAAAGTTTCACACGCTCGCATACACAACATCTCGATTCTGATGAAACATAAAAGATTGTCTATTGAAACATGGAGATCAATGAAATTGCAACAGATAGTTACTGAAACACCAAGAAACATATTGTTGTAGCAACACCGAACAAAGTGCTGCAACAATAATGGAACAACTACTGTAATATGAGATTAAAGCAACTGAAACATATTGCACCATCTCAAAACAAACTGCTGCAACAACAATGAAACAACTACTGCAATATGAAATTGAAGCAACTGAAACATACTGCACCATCTTAAAACAAACTGCTACAACAACAATGAAACAACTACTGCAACATGAGATTGAAGTAACTGAAACATACTGCACCATCTCAAAAAAAGCAGTACTACTGCAACATTAGGATGAAGAAGATCAAACACCAAGAAAACAACTACTATTGCAACAATACTTTCACATGCAAAACATTAAAAAAAACATGTTGCAACATCTCAAATCGACAGTTGCAACATTCAGAAACATATGTTGCAACATCTCAGATAGACTGTTGCAACACCGCAAAAATCCGCCACGAGATAAGGGAAAAGAGGGGAGGCACATGGGTTGGGGGCGCCCTCGGGGTGCATATCGAGCCGCCTCCATGGATGGGATGGGGGATGGGCCGCCGTCACCTACTGGGTGGAGGAGACCATCACGCCGTTGGATCTGCATCGTGCTCCATGGATCCACCACGGGGAGGCCAGTGCTCCATGGATCCACCACGGGGAAGGCCACCATGGCCGCCGTCGAGGTTGGGGAGGGCGCGCCAGGGTGGAGAAGGCACGTCGGGCTCGAGCTCTACTGGGGTGGATGGACGGCGCCACCGTGGTGAGGGAAGGAGACGCCTAGGTGGGGGAGGAGGAGGGTGCGCCGGGGTGCATGAGGCCGGCGGCGGCAGCGGGGAGGCAGCCATGGCTGTGCTCAGATGGGAGTCCGCTCAGGTGTCGGGAGGAAGAGCCAGGGTGGGAGAGGATGAGCCGGTGGATATTGAGAGAGAGAAAGAAAGAGAAAGCACGGGAGTGAATGAGGGATGCGGCAAAAGGATAAGGACAAGCAGAGGTGTGGTGTGCGCGCGCGCCACATCCGTCCGGAGGCAACGAGGCACATCAGATGCCCTAATTATAGCATTTATGTTCTTTTTTCTACCTGATCTAGTCTTTCGCTCTCCCCCGTCCGCCCCTTAGTTCTCACTTCTTTCCTCAGTTTGTCGTCCCTCCCTCGCACCCTTCTTTCTTAGAGTGAGTTATAAAACTGCTTGTGTCCACTTATGTAAGGGCAGGCCCAACGCAGGCAGTAGGAATCATATGCCTCGAAGTCCACGTAGACCAAATTGAGTTGAAGCAGGATACAAAGCTATCAGTCTTCCAATCTAGTCGGTACATTTTCCTCAGCCCGTCTCGGTTAATCGATAAAAAAACAAAAAAAATCCTCAGCCCGCCAGCGAGCCCGTTCCAGAGCCCGCCAGCGAGCCCATTCCTACACCTAGTAGCTGGATCCGACGACGCAGTACGCCGCCGTTGCCTCCAAGTCGGTCACCTCCTCACTTCCTAGCTGGATCCGCTAGCCCCCTGGCCCCCTACGCCGGATCCACCCGCTGCTTGCCACCAGGCCGGCCTCCTCCTCACCTCCATGGGGCGCGGTCAGAGCAGGGGACGGCCCGCTTGCCATATCCGGGTGTAGCACGCCGGAGAAGAGGGAGAGGAAGGGGATCCTGCAAAGAGAGAGGAGAGGAAGAGAGAAGGAGATGGGAGCAGACCTACCTCCACGCGCGACCAGCCCACGCCACTGCATGGCCCCACGCCGCCTGCCACCTCGCGCAGCCGTGGAGGAGGGGGGAGGAGGAGGACGGGGCGCTGTCGAGATCGAGATGGAGGGAGAGGGACGCTGCCACTGCGCCTCCGCCGTCGCTTGTGGGGGAGAAGGAGGGGGAGGGGCGCAGCGCTCGTGGTGCACGCGGAGGGAGGAGGCGCAGTGCGGAGGGAAAGGAGGGGGTGCGCGGTGCTAAGTCAGGGCTGGGGGCGGTGGGATGGGGGAATGAGTGAGTGAGTTAGGGTTTATGAGGATTGATTTATATACGTTGAGCGCAGTATAGGGCCGAGATGGGTTGTCTGGGCTCCGAGATGGGCCAACATTATCGGAGGCGAGCCTTATAGTGCGCCCGCCTCAGTTAATGTATTAACCGAGGCATTTGCGTTACAATGACCGTCTCGGTTAATATCAATTAATCAAGGCGTTTGCATTACAACGACCGTCTCGGTTAATATCAATTAACCGAGGTGGACATTTTAACGTGCCCACCTCTGTTAATAGATTTTGTGAGGCGGTTGTTTGTAACCGCCCCGGTTAATAAAAAATGACCGTCTCGGTTAATCGTAGGCATTATCTGAGGCGGTTACAAACGCCGCCCACCTCCGAGACCCATTTCAAAACGCCTCGCAAAAGATTTTTTGTAGTAGTGTTATCCCCCTCTCTTCAGGACACACGGGGTGGAGTCTCCAACACTCGCTCAAGCATACTCCCACTGTCCCAAAATATCTATCGCTTTCGCTTTTTCGAGAAACAACTTTGACAAAATATATATTAAAAAATATTAATATTTATGATACATAATTGGTATTATTGGAAAGATTTTTGAATCTAGTTTTTTAATAAATTTATTTAGAGATATAAATGTTGCACATATTTTCTACACATTGAATCAAACTTGTGGCACGAAAACCGAAAACGATAAGTAAACTTGGACAGAGGGAGTACGCTCCAGATTTTTGTCGGATGGAGCACACGGCTCCTCTACAGGAACCTATGAAGCTCTGCAGGGCTGCTGTTTGAAGTGACATGGAGGAAAGGCTCTGACTTGGAGGCTGGAGCAGTAGTCCACCTTGGTGCGTTGAGGACGGCCTAATAGCCTGCCCGCCCAAGGTATTCCACACGTGTGGTGTGTTGCTTGTCTTTCATCTTTCTTAGACTCACAACATGTTAAGATAATAGCCATACTTAGTTGAGTCAATTTATTTTTAGTTATTTATATGAGATTAATCCTTTATTGCGCTAGCATCTAGTATGGGTCTTGGATGTATTTGACTTAAGATTGGATTAAACACAGTTAAATCTAACATAAATAGCTAGCTCATTGTCATTGTCACGAGCACCACACAACAAATTATATGTTCGGTGCAACGCATGAATATGTTTTCTAATGTATGATACAATAATCTTGTGTCTCTCACTCCCGATCCATTTGTCCCTTACTCCGTTCATTTGTCTAGGGTTACTCGCTCTCAACCTTCTCACTTTGAGTTCGAAGCTGCTATTCTTTTGTATGGCGTTAGTCACTTTCAACCTTCTCACTTTGAGTTTAAAGCTACAAAACCTTCATTGGCGCTGCAACACTTACGTCATGACCTAGCTACACTAGCCCATTCACTTCGCGGCATGTGAACTGGCGTATGGCTCATCTTTCATTTTTCTTAATGTCACAACATGTGCACACCTATTTAATCTCTTGTCATTTTTTTCCATATGGGATTAATCCTTCGTTACACTAACATTGGTGTTCCAAACAACTTGTGCAAAAATAAATAAATAAGTAAAAAATCACCCTCAGCTTCGCAAAATTTAGTACATACCTGCATCAAAGCAGAACCATGTTGATACAGAGAAATGTTTGTGTCTGACCATGCTGCTGCACTCAGCGCTCTCATGCACAACAGGGGGAAGGGAAGCACCGTGAGTTCGTTTCACCAATCACTAGGGATCGGTGGTTGTGAAAAAAAAATACTACACAAACTATATCCATAAAGCAAAGGACGGCTGCAACAAGTTGCATTCCAATACGATGAAAATTTGAAGCAAAAACACGTTTCTGTTTCTTCATGAGTTCAAACCTCAGCCGATGTAAATGAATGAAACTCGTCTATACAAATTCACCGAATCAAGTGCTTCAGATTCTTCAACAAAACGTAATGATGACCACACATTACTGTAGTAACATAATTCCTTCATTGTACAAAATGTATGTATTATTGTAACCACGGTGAACAAAAGTACTATTGTAACCATATATGCTTTTGCCAGCACCGTTAATGTTGAAGAACATATACAAATTCTTATGCTCTTGTTCACCAGATGAAGTAACAATGAGCGCACTAGTACCATGAGTGACAATTAAAAAGGTTGATCAAAAGATGATACTTGAAAGCCGATGCCTGCAGTCGAGTAACAACTAAATGCTACACGAAGAACATACTCCAGGAACGATTTCATCTTGGTAAGCGTATGCTATGACTCTGGTGTTTTTCCATAGCCCAGCTCTGACATCTCCCAGCTCGTCCGTGGAGCAACCTCCTGGTGTGACCGAGTGTAGTGCTGAGTATAACCAAGACAATTAGAAGCACTGATGTAAGTCAACGAGGCAAACTACAAATATAAAGAACTAAGTGTCCGAATTGTATAATAAGCAGATGAGGTCACTTCACCTCCATTTTCTCCAGTAATTCATGGGCAGTTGGTGCTGAAACAATTATATCTCTGCAATCTAGCTTAATAAAACCTTCCGCCGCCCCTTTATCAAATAGCATGAGCAACGGGTCGTAGTAACCATCAACATTAAGCAATCCAACCTGCAGTATGTCAAGATAAGTTACTTGTTCAGTGCCCATAAGCTACTTGTTTGCAGCCATATACAATAATACTAATACTCACTGGTTTGTCATGAATTCCTATTTGTGACCATGTTATCATCTCTAACAACTCTTCCATTGTTCCATACCCTCCTGATGTCCAGAAAACCCCGTCATTGTCACGTCAAACAAAATATATGTCACTGTCAGCAGGTACTAGGAGAGAAAAAAAGATGTAAATTGTGTACCAGGAAGAGCAATGAAGGCGTCAGCTTGTCGCGCCATCTCAGCTTTCCTTTCGTGCATATCGGAGACAACCTTTACTTCTCCAACGCTAGCACCAGATATCTAGTTTGAGAATAAAAAAAATCATTGTTCCAAATGATTACACAGAGTACTGAAAGTAGGCCATAGTTTCAGATCTCTCATATCTCCATTCTTCAGATATGGCTAACACTTTCACGGCAGGACATGTGTATAAAAATGATGTCTAGGACTCCGGGTTCACTTTGGAGAAAGTACCTAGAAAGAGTAGCATATTTGTTTTCCTAGTTGCCTTTGCCGCATTCCAAACTCTTCAGTTTTTGAGTTACATATAGACAATCATTCGAAACCTATGATCTACTGCCTAATGGAAAAATTTATGCCTCGCACTCTTTCCCCTCTCAAGTTGAGATGTCCTACTGGCAAGTTACACGTTCTTATAATTAAACCCATCCAGTGGTAAATATTAAAATTCCAAGTTGCACCACCCTAAAATCTAAACTGATAGCTGCAACTGCAATTCACCTCCCCTAAATCCTAGTTCCAATTCCTTAGTGATCACCTATTCACCTATTGGCAACCCCCAGAAGCAAAGGTGAATCAATCTGAGCCAACAAACCTTAGGAATCAAATGGTGACTTGGAGAGCACTACTGACATAGGACTACATGAGCTGCTACACACTAGAGCAAAATCATGTGAAACCAGCATCCAAGGCCAAATTCATGGATAGATTTCAAACGAAACACCTGCAAACAAGTACAAAACCAAACGCGAGCCAGATTCTACTTTTTTAGCTGAGAGTTGTTCTGCAGTTAGTTAAATATCATTCTCTCTTGTGAACCAATTAGCCGCTAGAGCAGAGTAATACTAGTAGAATTAACAATGATCACGTTACAATCGATAGTTCTACGCATGCACAAAGGAGAAGAGAACTAACAAAAAGGACAGTTAATATTTAATACACACCTCAAGCGGCATGAGTGCTCTTGGAATCACCCTGCAAACGGATCAAACAGAGAAGCCACACGTTAGACAGATTGAAGAGTTCGAATATGAAGTTTGCCAGCGCTGAAGAACTGAACAGAAGCAGAATTATCCAGGAAAGCAGGTACCCGAGGACGCTGCAGCCACCATCAAGAACCGTCTGCGCGATCAGGCCCATGAGCCCGACGCTGCCGCCGCCGTAGACCAAATCGATCCCCCTCGCCACCTGCAAAGGCGAGAACCCGCGGAATCCCGCCAGGGAGCGTGACTGCGTGAGCGAGCGAGCAGGCAATCCAGCCAAAGACCAGAAATTTTGAAGCGGCCGCGGGTGCAGCCTTGCCATCGGCGGCTCATTACCAGCTCTTTGCCGAGGTCGAGCGCGGCGTCCCCGTAGACGGTGCGATTGCCGGGGTTGCTGCCGCAGAAGACGCAGATCCTTCCGAACCTGCTCGGCTCCGGCGCGTCCGCCTTGGTGTCGCCCATGGCGGAGGAGCGGAGTGGGTAGTGGCGGCGGGACGGAGGCTAGGATGTTCAGCTTTGGCTTCTTTACCTTCGAGGACGGGGGAGCTTCAAATGAAGGCGGCATCAGGGCTTCTCTCCTGACGCGATCGTGCTGTTTAATAATCGCGTAATCAATTTGCCGAGTCAACTCCAGTGGCCCCTGATTGCACCACAGGAGCCCACATGTCAGGGCGCGTTTCTTGCAGATTGGCCCCGCAATCTGTACCCTCTCATAATTATGTCCTTCGGGCTTTGGCTATGTTTAGATCCAAATTTTGAAGTGCCAAAATACACTGTAGCATTTCATTTGTATTTGGTAATAATTGTCCAACCATTGACTAATTAGGCTCAAAACATTCGTCTCGCAAAGTACAACCAAACTGTACAATTAGTTTTTGATTTTATCCACATTTAGTACTCCATGCATGTATCCTAAATTTGATGTAACGAGAAATCTTTTTTTTTGTATAGTGCATTTTTCAAGTGATCTAAACACAGCCTTTGTGTGTTGTTGCAGTGGCATTGGCAACACGTGAAAGCATTCACAGGGAAGCTTCTTAAATGCCTTTTTCTGGATAGAGAACTGGCACGGGCACCGTAGCCGTCATTTTCGCAACTAGTACTGACGTAAGCAGAAGATTTCATTGCTCCTTTTCTGGGATGAGAGCCAAGTGCCATAATATAGTACTTACTGTATGATACAGGCCAATCTCAATGGGCAGTTTCATTACGTTGTTTTCAAGACTGCCATGTCATTTGAAATAAAATAAAACTTGTATGAAACACCCACTCTCAATGAAGATTTTCATTCCATGGTTTTATAGTCATTTAATTCCAAGACTCGTAGAGAATTGATAATCGTGCCAAGAGAGTTTCATCAAAAGTGAGACGGGCCTACGTGGCAACTTATTTAATGCAAATAAAACTCACATGAAACTCCCACTGAGACTGGCCTTAGAGCGTCTCCATTGGCCCCTCAATCCCCACATGAGAAAGATCTATACTTGGAGAGATTTGAGAGCACCAGCAAATTCCTAATTCAACCCCAATGAGAAAAAGAATTCTTAGTCACTTAAAATCCATCCTCCAACCCTCAAAGATGTGGAGAACCCTATCCTCCTATACAAGATATTTTTGGCATGAGCTCCAACTGCCAGCACCAGGGACAAATATGAGGACATGGCGGCAAGATGGTGGTTGTAGGAGCCGACACCAGGAGATAGGGAAGAGAACTCCCGTAATCATTGCTCCAGCCGCCTTGCCACATCTCCTAATCACGTCGTCCGCGTGCCATGGCGGAGCAATGCGAGGTCCGCACCAATGGCTAGCCATTAGAGTGAGGAGCACGGTGGGCCACTAGAGTGAGGACGAGATGAGGCCGACGAGCAGCAAGATGAGAAGAGGAGCGATGGCAGAACAGGGTGACAATATGATGCTCAGAGTCGGGAGAGAAAGAAAGAGGCGGGAGAGAGAAATAAAAGAGATGGTTATTATATTGCACGATGAATAGACCCCACATGTCTGATGAGGTATCGAGGTGAGATTTTCTCGTTCTGTTGGCTAGGCCTTTCAAACCCCTCAAAAAAGATTTGTAGCTCCCCAATAACTAGTTTTGGGCTTGAGATTTTCTCCTACTGCCGGAGGTGCTCTTACTTTCATGCAAGTATATACTCTTGGTACACTGACAACTGTGTTCATATGATCGGATCATATGCGTAGGCGAGCAAGGTCAGACATATTCCGTTCTAAGAACAATTCCAAGAGCCTCTTATATCCTTCATTATTTGTAGGAATATAGATTCTGGTAAAAAATGTTCTCCAAGGGCTTCTTTATTTAGATCTCCAAATACTAACATAGGGCGTGTCGAGGACCGCGGCATGGTGATAATGCGGTGTGGTATTACCGCGGCCTCCACCCCTTGGCACGAAAAACGCGAGTGCAATTTCAATCTCGCGGTGGGTGTGTCTTGCCATGGTAGATCGCGAGCCATTCAGTAGGATTTTGGATTTCTTGCTAGCTAAAGATAGAGAATGGAGTTAGCTTTCTAGAGTGTTCATAGGATATCAAAAAGCTATTGAATGGTATAAAAAAATATAGAGAGTGATTTTTACTCAAATGACTCTAATTCTAAATGATTATTTAGAAAGTTTAACAAACACTTTTGAAGATGCTCGCCACCATAAATTCTCATCTTCCTCCCTTCAAAAATAAATAAACTCTCATCTTCCTCACCTGCTTATATCGCGGTCCTATCGGAAAACAAAATCGCAATCACTTTCTTTTTTTGAATCGCAATCTATTGATCTTGACCATCGCAACAGCTCAAACGAGTACGAGCCTTATGTTGTCAGGTAGGACCATAGGAGTGATATGACATCATGGTTTCGTCAGCAGCAACCACCAAGTCGAACCCCAAGATTCGGACGAGCAGGCAGTACACCGATCCGATGCAGTTCTTCAGCAAACCTGAATACCTGATGCACGCCTGCAGCTGCCTCGAAATGCTAGGCCTTGTGGCATTGTTTAGTTACACTCTAAAATTTTACATCCTATCATATCATATTAGATGTTTAAAAATATATATGGAGTATTAAATATAGACTAAAAATAACTAATTACATAGATTGTATGTAATTGACAAGACGAATCTTTTAAGCCTAATTAGCCCATAATTTGACAATAAAGTGCTAACACATGTGCTAATGACGGATTAATTAAGCTTAATAAATTTGTCTCGTGATTTACTGACGGATTCTTTAATTTTTTTTATTAATATACAAACACCTCATACGATACCACCATGTGACATCTAAAACTTTACGCCCTAAACTAAGGGCCCGTCTAGCCTGGCTCCACCTAGCTCCGGCTCCCACCTGTAGCGATATTGTATAGTCACTGTAAAGGAGCCAGGCGAAGCCACCCCACGCAGCTCCGACGGCTCCTCTTCATTTGTTGTTGTTTCGAGACGGAGCCGGAGGCATTTCCCTAAAGCTACAGGGATGTACACAGTGCTCTACAGTGCCGTAGCAGAGGGAGCCAGAGCCATCACAAATTCACGAGCCGCACCAAACGCCCCTAAGCAACCGCAATGTATATGGATACACTGGTTCATATAAATAGGTCCCACAACAGAGGTCCTTTGTTAAGTTTAAACTCATAATGTATATGGACTGCCTGTCCATAAGATAGGTCCCACAACCAAATAAAATATCTCACGCCCTCAACTTCCTCTTTCTATTTCGCGCGAGAGAAGTCCGTCGCCTCTCCGCATCCCCAGCTCCAGCGCCGTCTTCTCCGCCGATCTCCTTCATCATCGTGAATACAGCCATGGCCTCTCCCTTTCACCTCAGATCTCTAGCTTTCGTTCTCAGATCGGGCGACAGCTTACTCAGATCGGACATTTCTTGCAGGGGCACAGACGCCTAGGGCGGTGACCTACGGAGCCGCGTGGAGGGCCGATGCGGGGACCTGGCAGGCCACCTACTGCCGAAACCCGCGCGAAAGCCGAGCACGGCGACCTCGCGTGCCAGCACGCTGCACGCGCACCAGCAAGGGGAAGGAACGGGACGGGACGCTCCTCATCCTCCGCGTCATCTACAACTAGCCACCCGCTCCTCCGCTGTTTCCATCGACGGACGGCTCCCATGGAGGCGGCCGAGTGAAGGAGCCGCCAGCCAGCCATCGAATCGTCTCTTCTGGGGCCGGATCTGGGATGCGGATGGCAGCGGCACAGGACTCTGGGCATCGATCTGTTCCTCTACAAATCAGCAGGTTTATTTGTTTCCTACCTCCGATTCGTGCCTACTAGTAGCAGCAGCTTTAGCTTTTGTAGCATTACTAGGCTAACGAGTTCGATTTTTGAGTTTCTGACATCCGATCCATCCATAGTACTACTTATTTTTGCACAGTACAAATGAACAATGAAATAGAAATACAATTGCCTTTATTTCAGATACGATTACAAATAATTTAAAAAAACACATGATTCTAAAATTACATGGATGATGACTCTACTCTTCGTCTAGTTCATGCTGCTGTGTACTGTATTTTTGCCATATGTGCTCTATCAAATCTTCCTGGAGACGAATGTGAGCTGATCGATTGCGAATTTGCATGTCTTTGTCTAGTACATCTGTGAATCCATGGACTGGTCCATGTGCAAGCCCTGTTAAATTTGGGGAAGATTGCCCTTGCTCATGTGTTATCATCTGGTGTGTCATATATGCCTCTCTCATCCTCTATTATCATGTTGTGTAGAATAACACATGCATACATAATATTGGCAAGCTCTTCCCGTTCCCAGAGTCTTGCTAGGTGACGTATGATAGCCCAACGCTTTTGTAACACCCCAAAAGCTCGTTCCACAGCTTTTCTTTCTCCTTCTTGAAATCTTGCAAACAATTTATCTTTAGCACTTAGTGGTCGGTGGATTGTCTTGACAAATGTGGCCCAATCTGGATGGATGCCATCAGCTAGATAGTAACCCATGTTGTATTGTGACCCATTAATAGTGTACTGAACCTCGGGTGCTTTGCCTTGTAGCTGTTCTGTGAATAATGGTGACTGGTCAAGCACATTAATATCATTGTCTAATATGCTGTCATGTCTAGTTTTTTCTTTTTCATTAAAGTTTGAGGTATCTATTGCCAACAGTTTCAAATAGGTGTTGTACTTTTTATCTCTTGCAGTTTTTGCTTTCATTGACATAGCTTCATGATACATGATCATATTCTGACTTGGTTGGCTGCTCAAAGGAGATGGTGCAGCAGATTTTCCTATCCCTTTTAGTCTTGCCTTTGCTTTCTTCTGCCCCTCAGGACGTACCTCTTTACTCATGGTTTCCCCCTCCGTGTCTTGGTTGGATGAAGAAGTGTATGCTCCTGACTTAGATAGCTTGGCCCTTTTTGTTGTGCTCTCTTCTTGGATGATTCTACGTCATTTGGGCATCTCCTTGGCCACTTTCCATAGGTACTCATATATGAAAGACCTACCCTTGCTGCCTACCTTGAACATCTCATGGGCTGTTTTCAAGACCATGTCATCAGATTGTCCACTGCTGCGTGCACTCATAGCTCTAGCATAAGCCCCACTGAACTTTGTGATATCCCTCTTGACATCACCCCAGTGTTTCTTCAATTGTTTGATTGACCTGTTGTGGCTATCTTTTGGCACGTTGTTGTTGAACTCAGCAGCTACAGCTTTCCAATAGTACTCACATTTTCTATCGATGCCGATTACAGGGTCAGTGGAGTGTTTTGTCCATGCACTGAATAGCCTATCATTTTCTTCTTCACTCCAATTGATGCGTTGACGCCTCTTTGGTTCTTCTTCTTCACTGCTATCACTTAAATCTTCAATGTTGACTGATTGCTTCTCTTGTTGTGCAGAGCATCGAGAACTAGATTCAGATCCATGGGAAGAAGTGTTGGCTGTAGCTCCGCCCAAATGGCCAAATTGAAGGACTGGTGGAGACCTATTTCCTGTAGGTGCACCTAAACTTTCATGGAAATGAAATCCTTGAAAGCTAGGTGGAGGAGCTTGTGACCAACCCCTTGTTGTTGAACACCTTGAAATGTGGGAGGAGAATGACCATATGGTGGCTGGATTCCTGGAGCTGGATGGCCAAAAGGATTGAAGCTCTGTAGAAAATTGGATGTCCCAAAGGGAAACTGGGATTGGGGTGTAGGTGGTGAAATCTGGCCACTACTCTCTGAGTATTGGGCTGGAGAGCCTTGATTCAGGAGGCTTGTAAAATTTCTGGGCGAGGGTTCCATTCTTGTGTTCTAGAGTTCAAATTCTCAAGCTCATGTGTGGAGATAGAAAGCATGAAGCTTCAGTTTTTGTAGGCAAAACTGGAGAAGCAAAGTGTACAGGAGGAGGCCAACGTCCATCACCCAACGGCTAGCTTCTGAAGGCCAACGGCTCATTCTAGTTTATGGCTGTGTGTCAGATGTACAGTGCTTAAATTGTTTTTAATTGTCTTATGGGCTGCCCATAGTTCTAGGGGTGCCTTTTAGCTATGGACTGCTTATGGACTGGATGTACAATGTTTCAGCTACCATAATAGTAAATTTTTTATTCCCTATGGACTGGTTTTGCCAACATTGTGGTTGCTCTAAACAAGACCTGAGTCGCTGACCGCAACAACTCTTGTGGCTTGTTTAGTTGAGGGCCAGAGTTAAAAAAATTTCACTCTCCATCACATCGAATCTTTAGAGAATACTAAATGTAGATAAAAAAATAATTAATTGTACAGTTTGGCTGTAATCTGCGAGATGAATCTTTTGAGTCTAATTAGTCCATGATTGAATACTAATTACCAAATACAAACGAAAGTGCTACAGTAATTCATATTCAAATTCCTAGCCATCTAGACAAGGTGCTGGCAGACTCTGCGTGTTTCTCGACCTCTTCTGCCCCTCCCGAGTCCCGACACCGGCAGCTTATCCAAATACTGAAACGTGGTCTAACAGCCTGCTGCACAAGATCTAGCAAACATTCCAAAGAATTCAGGCCTTGTTTAGATGGGCAAAAAGATCAAAAAAAAATTTACGCAGTATCCGTTACATCGAATCTTTGGACGTATACATAGAGCATTAAATATAGATAAAAAAATAACTAATTACATAGTTTGTCTATAAATGTCGAGACAAATCTTTTGAACCTAGTTAGTTCATAGTTAGATAAATTTTGCCAAATAACAACAAAAAAAAATGCTACAGGAATTTTTCTCTAAAATTTTTTCACAACTAAACGGGGCCTCATTACCATGCCATCTCAACACTCTGGTTGATAGATGTTGGCAGGACAGCTCTGGGGCGACGACACCGTGCCGGGCGGTCACCGCCCGACGCAAACGCCACCGGCACCGGGGAAAGTTCGGAGAAGCTGCTGCTGCCGGTGCTCGAGACGACACGTACTGACGCGGATCGCAGCTACTCTTGCTGTTTCGGGGCCAAGCTCGTCTCGTCCTCGGGACCGACTGGTTTGTATTTGTATAGAGTATGGAAAGGGGCCGGGCTGGGCAACGGCACGGCGGGCAGAAGACAGACTAAGGGTTGTTTGACAAGGGGTGTTGTATAGATTGTTCGGATATTAATAAAAAATAAATTATAGGATTCGTCAGTAATTCGAGAGACGAATTTATTAAGTATAATTAATTCGTTATTAGCATATATTTACTGTAGCACCACATTGTCAAATCATGGACTAATTAGGCTTAAAAAATTCGTCTCGTAAAATAGTCTCAATCTGTGCATTTAGTTTCGTAAATAGACTATATTTAATATTCTATACATGTGTCCAATATCAATAAAACACTAACTAAAATTTAGAAGGTGAAACCGAACACCGATTAAACATGCCACGAATGGCCTGGGATTGCAGGGGATTAGGGAAGCCACCGGCCCTTTGTTTAGTCCCTAGAGTTCATCGTGGTTGGAGATGCTGCGAGCACATGGAGCACACACATTTTCCAAATCGAACACTTTGTGGGATCTAAGTCCAGGTGGTAGATGCCCTCTGTCGCCGAACGCTATGTACAGGCGCCATTACAGTCTTAACCATGGGAGATCCTCAAGGATTCTGCGGTGGATCTGCAGACATGTGTCGCCGCCTGCCGACACCCAGATAATCCGTGCCAGTACATGTATAGAGCATTAAATGTTGATAAAAAAATAACTAATTACACAGTTTATCTGTAAATATCGAGACGAATCTTTTAAGCCTAGTTAATTCATAATTCGACAAAGTTTGTCGAATACAAACGAAAAGTGCTACAATGCTTTTTCAAAAAGTTTTTGCAAACTAAACATGGCCCTGTACAAGAGGGGACCTAGCCTTAGCTCGGATGTTGAGCTCTCCTGTGTGGAGGCCACCGGTCCTGAGTTGGAGCCCTGTTCGGCTCAGTGATTTCTCATTCTCGGGATTTATTTTCTAAAATAATCTTGTAGGTTCTGGACATACACGTGAAGACATAATGGTACCGCGACATGCTCTGTTGCCTGCAAAGTTCCGTTGGACTTCGTGGATCTCTAGAAGGACGTGTGGTGTGTGTAGTTGTTAGGTTTAGCATGCGCACTGGGTGTCCGTTGTGTGCGTGTGGTGGGCTGAGTGTGTGTTTGTGCGAATATTCAGATACTACAGCTGTTGTCACAGAACCTCCTAAATTATGATGGTCTACATGTATCTGTCATTGTCATAATGACCTCTGACAGTTATACTTATGTACCTCATAACCTAAAAGGTCTGCTTCCTCCGAACAGGATCCAATTACAGGAGTATTGCAATATTACAACAGTTTATTCAAAATAACATCAGAGTAAAAGAGCGGAAGTCTTACATAACTTAAGTTTACAAACCACAGTTTTCAAACCTCAAACCATAAGTAGCATTATTACAGATCAGTAGTAGTGGAGTATCGGTAGTAACCTTATTACAACACCCAAACGAGGTGCCTTGCCCAGAGGCCACACAACCTACTCATCGTCACTTTCTTCAACGACAACGGTCATGCAGCAAGACTCAAAGCAGGCTTGCCCATGGACCGCACCTGCAACAAGGGTTTAACAAACCCTGAGTACTGAGGGTACTCAACAAAACTTACCCGATTAAGGAAAAAAACTCCAAAGACATACTAGTTTTAAGAGATCAAGGTACGGGTATTCAAGAATCAAAATGATTTTTACGAAAAAGCTTATTAAAGTAAGTCCTTCCTTTCAACCTTTATTTTCATCATTGAAGGTTCATTAACCAATTCTAAGTGATCCTAACCTAAATCAAAGTAATTCTCATCAAGATTATTTCTTTATTCTTTCTTCCAATTCCAGTTCTTAATTACGATGCAGGTCAGGCGATCGAGTCTCCATAACCGAGGAGCAACGACGATTCGAATCGATTATACCCAGCTGGAGATCTCTAACCTCACGATATATGTAGATCCAAATCTTGCATATGTCAACCCTCATTTAGATCTCCCGAGACTAGAACGTGTCTATCGCCACCTGAGAGTACAGTACCCCTCAAACCCAGCCTAATTCTAGCCCCGAGGGTACACGCTACTCTCGCCATCTCTCCACTCCCAGTGCGAGGTTGGACGTTCTAGAAATGGAATCACTAATATCTTGGGCTTACCCAAGGCATGAGGCTAGTTGCAAAGTCTCAAAACACAAGCGGACATACAACGAATGGTCCTTAAATGACAAGGTGGAAACACTACATTGAGACTCCTTTCTCAATGCAAGTTAGCAGTGGTCAAACCACCCATCCGATCTTCAAGTTCATTCTTACACTTCATTATTCATCAAGTATAACATCGTGGCCATATAAGCATTTCTTTTAAAAGCCTAACTTAATAAGCAATAGCGAAGTATAACTACGCATTTTCAATAAAACAGGTACCAAGGGTGATATCACAATAATCAAGGATGATAATGCAGCAATTGGGTTATCACTCAATTCCTAATTAGTTAATGTAAAAAATCATAGTACCAGTGATAAAGATTTGTAAAACTCAAGGAATGGTTTAAATGCACCAGGGCTTGCTTTGCTCAGACGAGACGACTGGTTCAGGCTCAACAACTTCGACGTCTGGTCCAGAACCCACTGAAGACAGCTCTTCTCCGGAGGCTTGCTCGGCAACGCTTACTTCTTCGAAAGCGGGAACTACACGAGAGTATGGCATGCTTCAACATGATGCTTGATGATGATATGATACGATTAATGACTTGAGTACAACTTTCCTTCACGGTATAATTACAAAACAACAGAACTCACTACTAACAACAATTTCATTAATCAACATTATTACTTTATAAAGAACATGTTAATCAAGAGCTCAACCAAGTACGCACGCGCACGCTCCCTCTCTCGCTGACAGGGTGAAAGCTCTATGTTTGGTGTTGGTAATTAGTGACAATGCCTAAGTACTAATCCTATGCCTAAGTTGTATGTAGCATATGAGGATTAGTACATTCCAAGGTTGGTGGCAAGATGGACATGGTGATCATGATGGCCACACTTGGATTTGGACGCAACCCTACGTGATGAAGGCAAAGGTATATGCTTAAGGGTTGTGTTTTAGTAACCAAGACACCTAGTGGGTGTGGTTACATTATAGGATAGATAGCCATACTATAAAGAGGGGAATGACGCGGCTATTGAACTCCTAAGTGCCTCTAGGTGTGCATTTCATAATCATATGTATTTGGATAGAACTAATAACGCCTCGAAAAATGATTGTGAAAATGCTAACACACTCACACATGTCGTGATCACTTGGTGGTGTTAGCACATTTGCGATGGCGTTGGAGTTTGAGCGGTAGAGAGGGTTTGGGGTCCTCTCTCCCTCCCGCCGAGCGTGCGAGCGCGGGATTCAGGCGTTTTTTGGGGATATGAAACGACTATTTTCTATTACGCCGGAAGTCGAAAATCGAACGGAAGCGAACGGAGGTCACAGAGGTGACCGAACGCTGCACCGGACGCGGTCACGGTGTGACCGGACGCGTCCGGTCAGTGTTCAGCATGTGCGCGTTTTTTAGTTTGTTGATCGGACGCGTGGCGCGTCCGGTCACAGTCGACCGGACGCGTCCGGTCGATCAGGGAGCTTACTGGACTCTCACCGGACGCTGGCACTGTGGCGTCCGGTCAGTTCTAATAGCGCGTCCGGTCATTGTTTCGTTGTGCGTGACTCAGACTTGACCAGCGCGTCCGGTCAGTTACGGGACCGGCGCGTCCGGTCGTTGCGACCGGCGCGTCCGGTCAGTGCTTCGCGAAACTAGCCGTTGCGCGATCGGTGCGTCCGGTCGTTGCGACCGGCGCGTCCGGTCAGTGCTTCGCGAAAGAGCCGTTGCGCGACCGGCGCGTCCGGTCAGTTGGACCAGCGCGTTCGGTCAACGCGACTTCGGCTGTTTAAGTTTCTAACGGCTATATTCGAAGGGGTACGTCTATATATACTCGTTGGCCGGCTCAAGGCTCTCTCTCTTAGACATTTGACATACTTGTGAGCACTTTGAGCTAAGCAACTCCCCTCTCACTCATCTCTCTTGCTTCTTTGCATATTCGAAGTGAGATTGAGTGATCCAAGTGCATTTGCATTTTGAGATAGCATCTAGTTGGCACTTGGTGGTTGATTTACTGCGGGATTCTTGTTTCTCTTGGTGGTTGCCGCCACCTAGACGGCTTAGAGCAGCTTGGAGGCGTTGGCAAGAGTTGGTGATTGTTCTTGGCCACCTCCGGTGATTGTGAGGGGTTTGTGCCTACCTCGACGAAGCGCCAATGGCAACGTGAGTAAATTGCTCGTGTCATTGCAACCTTTTGTCATTTGGTAGGTTCTTGTGGTGCCTTTTGAGAGGCTCGGTGTGAGACCGATTAGCCACCGAACCACGTGGTGAAGAGGGACACAACGGGGACTAGCGTGCCGGCAAGCACGTGAACCTCGGGATAAATCTTTGTGTCATCATTCTTATTGTGATTGATTGATCCCGGTGTTCGGTTGTCTTGGTATTCATTGTTGATCATATTGGTTAGCTCATTACTTCGCCCCTCGGTGAAACTCTCCTAACTCAACTACGCATTACTTTCTTAGTTATCTTGCTAGCTAGTTAGCTTGGCTAGAGTAGCTCTTTTGTGTAGCTTGCTAGTTGTAGTTGTAGTTACCTTCTCGGTTTGACTTGTGCGGTTGATTGCAAATATACTAGAATTGTGAATTGGATAGGTGGCTTGCAAACACCCCGTAGGTTAAGCAAAACTCGCATCGCGCTATTTATTGTATTGATAAACTTGTTTAGCTTATCTTTGTAGAAAATTTTAAAAGGCTATTCACCCCCCTCTAGCCATCAAGACCTTTCAAGTGGTATCGGAGCCGTGGTCACCGTTTGCAAGGCTTAACAACCTCGGTGTAAGATGGCTCAAGTTATGTTCAATGATGTTAATGGCAAGCCTCCATTCTTTGATGGCGTCTCTTCCTTTGATCATTGGAAAAGGAAGATGAAGCAATATCTAGGCAATATACATGAGAAGGTTTGGGATGTGACCAAAGAAGGATACATCATTCTTGATGAAGAGAATCTCACTCCAAATGACCGCATCAACAAACAATGCAACACGGCGGCACTTGACACAATCTACCGTGCCATTGATGACAAAGTATTTGAGCAAACCAAAGATCTTGAAAAGGCAAATGAGCTTTGGATAAGGCTTGAAGAAACATATGAAGGCACTTCAACGGTAAAAAGTGCCAAGCTATATATGCTCAAGGACAAGTTCTCCACTTTCAAGATGAAGGATGATGAATCCATCCCGGAGATGTTCTATAGGCTCCAAGTCATTGTCAATGATCTTAAGGGGCTTGGAGAGAAGGTTGAGGACAAGGACTTCTCACACAAGTTCTTGATGTGCTTACCCAAGAAGTTTGCCACCTTGAGAAGAATGATCTTTAGAGAAGGATTGGACAAGGTCAAACCAACCAATGTGCTTGGAGATATAATGACCGATGCCCAATACAATGATGATGAAGATGAGGTAGAAGAGAAGAAGGAGACCAAGGTCAAGCAAGAGAAGCCCATTGCATTCAAGGCTTCATCTTCTAAGGGCAAGAGCAAGGTGGAGAGCGATGATGATGATCCATTCGATGATGAGACCATGGCCCTCCTAGTGCACAAGATGGGGAGGTTTATGAAGAAGAAAGGATATGGGGCAAGGAAGAGAAGGGACTTCATGAAGGCAAAGGAGGTGCTTTGCTACAATTGCAATAGCCCCGATCATGTAGTGGCAAAGTGCCCCTATGAAGACAAAAGATATCATGATGGGGAGTTGAAATTGAAGAAGAACAAGAAGGACAAAAAGGAGAAGAAAGAGAAGAAGAGCTTCACTATCAACAAGAAGAAGGGTGGTGGCTATGTGGTCACTTGGGATAGTGATAACTCCGATAGTGATGATGATAGCTCTAGTGATGATGAGAGGACCACTCGGCGAGCTATTGCAAGCATCGCCCTCTCCAACAAGTCATCCATCTTCGACACTACAACGACATGCCTTATGGCCAAGCCTACCAAGGTAAAATATGATGATAGTAATGATGATTCTTGTGCTAGTGATGGTTGTAGGAGTGATGAGGAGGAGGATGAGGACTACTCCAAGGATGATCTATTGGGCATAATAGATCAAATGAGCAAGGGCTACAAGAGGACAACCAAGAAATACAAAATCTTGGAACAAGAGCTTATTGCCAAGAGCAATGAAAATAATGCCTTGATGGAGGAGCTTGTTACTCTCAAAAAGAGTAAGGAGTGCAAAGGAATTGAACAAGAGCTCAAAGCTCTTAGGAAATCCTTTGATGAGCTAGAGGCCTCTCGTGAGTGTCTAAAGGAAGACCACGAGGACCTTGAAATTGCTCACACTAGGCTTAAGGAAGCCCACTCCTCTCTACTTGAGCTCATCAAGGAGAAGGACCTCAAGTTGGAGAAGCTCATGAAGGAAGCTAAGGAGGAGCAAGTGATTCTCACTTGTGATATTGGACTAACATGTGATATTATTGATGATTCTTTATTTGTTGGTCCTACTAATGCTTCATGTAGCTCATCATCATCCACCACAACCAACTCTACCTCTACTACTAGTGATTCATCACTTGTGGTTGAGAATGAGACTCTCAAGAGAGAGGTGGATGATCTCACCCGCGCATTAGGCAATGCCTATGGTGAGGATGCCCGCTTGCTAAAATGCTTGGGTAGCCAAAGATTCTCTCTTAATAAAGAGGGTTTGGGCTATACTCCCAAGAAGGGCAAGGCGGCCTTTGCTACTCCAAAGCCTCGCTTTGTGAAGGGCAATGGTCGTTATTGCAATAGATGCAAGCAAGTTGGGCATCTAGAGATTAATTGTAATAAAATGAACAAGAACAACAACAAGTTTCATGCTAAATGGATTACATTCCTTTTGATTCTTGTTATGTGCTTACCAAAGGTGAGAAAGGTGTGCATGCTAGGTTTGTTGGTACACCAATTGTGGGTCCAAAGAAGAAGACCATTTGAATACCAAAGAGCCTAGTTACTAACCTCCAAGGACCCAAGCAAGTATGTATACCTAAGAAACATTAATTTATTTTGTAGGTAAATTACAAGGCCGAAGGAAGGCATTGGGTGCTTGATAGTGGATGCTCTCAACATATGACCGGTGATTCAAGAATGTTTAACTCTCTCAAATCAAATGATAGTGGCATTGATAGTATCACATTTGGTGACAATAGCAAGGGTGATGTGAAGGCTCTTGGAAGGATTGCAATCTCTAATGATCATAGCATTTCCAATGTGCTCTTAGTTGAAAAGTTGAACTTCAATCTTCTCTCGGTTGCTCAATTGTGTGATCTCGGTTTCAAGTGCATATTTGGTGTTGATGATGTGGAGATAGTTAGTGTTGATGGCTCCAATTTGATCTTCAAGGGCTTTAGATATGAGAATCTATACTTGGTTGATTTCAATGCTAGTGACACTCAACTTTCAACATGCTTGCTCACCAAATCAAGTATGGGTTGGTTATGGCATAGAAGACTTGGTCATGTTGGCATGAAGCAATTGAACAAGTTAGTGACGCATGACTTAGTTAAAGGCTTGAAGGATGTCACATTTGAGAAAGATAAGCTATGTAGTGCATGTCAAGCCGGAAAACAAGTAGGCAACACTCATCCATTAAAAAGCATTATGAGTACTTCCAAGGCATTTGAGTTGTTGCACATGGATCTATTTGGGCCAACTACATACACAAGCATTGGTGGCAATAAGTATGGCTTTGTGATTGTGGATGATTTCACTAGATACACATGGGTATTCTTTCTTGTGGACAAGAGTGATGTATTTGACATATTCAAGAAGTTCATCAAGAGGGTACAAAATGAGTTTGAGACCACAATCAAGAAAGTAAGAAGTGACAATGAAAGTGAGTTTAGAAACACAAGAGTTGATGAGCTATGTGAAGAGCTTGGAATCAAGCATCAATTTTCGGCCAAGTATACACCTCAATCAAATGGCCTAGTTGAGAGGAAGAATAGAACCTTGATTGATATGGCAAGATCAATGTTGAATGAGTATAATGTGAGTCATTCATTTTGGGCCGAAGCAATCAACACGGCTTGCTTCTATAGCAACCGTCTCTATTGCCACAAGTTCCTAGAGAAGACACCATATGAGATCTTGAATGAAAGAAAGCCCAACATTGCATACTTTCGAGTATTTGGTTGCAAATGCTATATCTTGAAGAAGGGCACTAGATTGAGCAAGTTTGAGAAGAAATGTGATGAAGGATTCTTACTTGGTTACTCCACTACTAGCAAAGCTTATAGAGTTTGGAATTTGGCTAGTGGTCTACTTGAGGAAGTTCATGATATTGAATTTGATGAAACAAATGGCTCTCAAGATGAGGAAAATAACTTGGATGATGTGAGAGGAACTCAATTGACCAATGCTATGAAAGAAATGGATATTGGTGATATTAGGCCAAAGCAAGTGATTGATGTGGATGACAACAAAGATCAAGTGCTCCAAAGTCCAATTACACAAGCTAGTGGGTCTCTAATGCAAAATTAAGCTAGTACATCATCTCAAGTGCAACAAGATCAACAAGTGGCTAGTTCATCATCTCCAACTCATGATCAACATCAACATCCGATCAATCAAGTCCAAGTGCTTCAACCAACTAACATTGCAAGAGACCATCCATTGGATTCCATCATTGGTGACATACAAAGGGGAGTTCAAACTAGATCAAGATTGGTATCATTTTGTGCTCACTCTTCTTTTGTGTCAATGGAAGAACCCAAGGACATTGATAAAGCATTGAGAGATCCGGATTGGGTAAATGCAATGCATGAAGAGCTCAACAACTTCAAGAGAAATGAAGTATGGGAACTAGTTGAGAGGCCTAAGAATCATAATGTCATTGGAACAAGATGGGTCTTTCGCAACAAGCAAGATCAAGATGGGATAGTAGTAAGGAACAAAGCAAGACTAGTGGCTCAAGGTTACACATAAATAGAGGGTCTTGACTTTGGTGAAACTTATGCCCCGGTTGCAAGATTGGAAGCAATTAGGATCTTACTTGCCTATGCTTGTGCTCACAATATCAAGCTATATCAAATGGATGTGAAGAGTGCATTTCTCAATGGGTACATTCAAGAGGAGGTGTATGTGGAGCAACCTCCCGGTTTTGAAGATGACAAGAAACCCAACCATGTATACAAGTTAAGGAAAGCTTTGTATGGATTGAAGCAAGCACCTAGAGCATGGTATGAAAGATTGAGGGACTTCTTGCTAACCAAAGGATTTGTCATGGGCAAAGTGGATACTACTCTATTCACCAAGAAGATTGGGAAATAATTGTTTGTATTGCAAATATATGTTGATGATATCATCTTCGGTTCAACCGATCAAGATTATTGTGATGAGTTTGGGAAAATGATGGCAAAAAAATTTGAAATGTCAATGATCGGTGAACTTAGTTTCTTTCTTGGACTTCAAATCAAACAAATGAAGGAAGGAACATTTGTGAGCCAAACCAAGTACATCAAAGATATGCTCAAGAAGTTTGGCATGGAAGATGCAAAGGGCATTACAACCCCAATGGGCACTAGTGGAAGTTTGGATAGTGACAAGAGTGGCAACATGGTGGATCAAAAGCTATATAGATCAATGATTGGTAGCCTACTCTATGTGACGGCATCAAGACCCGATGTGATGTTTAGTGTATGCATGTGTGCAAGATTTCAAGCCTCACCAAAAGAAAGTCATTTGAAGGCAACAAAGAGAATATTGAGGTACTTAAAGCATACACAAGATGTTGGATTGTGGTATCCCAAGGGTGCAAGCTTTGAGCTAGTTGGATATTCGGATTCCGACTATGCCGGTGATAAAGTTGAAAGAAAGAGCACCTCCGGTACTTGTCAATTGTTGGGAAGATCACTTGTCTCATGGTCATCCAAGAAGCAAAATAGTATTGCACTATCTACCACCGAAGCCGAATACATCGCCGCGGGTAGTTGTTGTGCACAAATCTTGTGGATGAAGGCAACATTGAAGGATTTTAGAATCAATTTCAAGAATGTGCCATTGCTATGTGACAATGAAAGTGCTGTCAAGCTAACCAACAATCCAGTTCAACATCAAAGAACAAAGCATATTGATGTTCGTCATCATTTCATTAGAGATCATCAACAAAAGGGTGACATTGCTATTGAGAGTGTGGGCACCGAAGATCAACTAGCCGATCTATTCACCAAGCCACTTGATGAGAAGAGATTTCACAAGCTAAAGAATGAGTTGAACATACTTGACTTCTCCAACATGAGTTGATGCACCTCAATGTTATGACATGCCTCTCCTTCGAGCCCCAAGGTACAATTGGTTGACATGTCATACATTCTATGCTAAGGGCTTGTTTAGTGCATCTAGTCATAATTTACTTGTTCTAGGCTCATTCATGAAAATCAAATGAATTCGAAGGTTATATGGTGCCACTATTGTCTCTTTGCTATGTATGATCTAGTGGTAGCATATAACTTGTTTAAGTAGCTTGTGATCCTAAATGTTCAATCTAGATCACTTGTCTAAATATTTGCTTCAACATGGTGCATGATAACCCTTCTAGTGAGGTGTGAAGAAGCTTGCCCTTGGATCAAACTGAAGCTTTTTATTTATGCAAGCAATCTAGGTTGAATCACAAACTTGATCCTCACCCCATAATTCAACATGATAATCTATCTAAAATTGGTCCCTTGTGGTCATTGGTGCCAAAGGGGGAGAAAATATTGTTCACAAAGATAGAACTCAAAGGGGGAGAGAAAATGTTGTTCACAAAGATAGATTATAAAAGGGGAGAAAACCTAAGGGGGAGAATTGGTAAAAGAAGGGGATCAACTAAAATTTTAAGCACACAAGTAGGGGGAGCAAGCTTTTAAACATAAATGTTTGCATTTCCATGTGCACTTCATATGTATGATGCATAGTTATGCATTTCTTTTTCTCCGATACATTGCTTGTGTGGTGAATTGCTAGTATACAATTGAATGGTGTATTGAAGTACTAGCATGAATAGAAAGTAGTTAGATTTCTCTTACTTCATGTTTTCCAAAGTGGTACTAGAGCCTTGCTTTTAATGTTGATCTCACGAGGTTTCTAGTTTTGTTTATGCTTTTTCAAGTGGTATCTAACTACACAAGGTGCTAAGATGGTGTTTATCGCTACTCCGATGGTATCACGCTTCAAAGGTCTATAATCTAAAACACTTAGCACCTATTGATAGTCAATGCTCCTATATTTTCCTATCTAAGCATGTATGCTTCCTAAATCCAAACATATAACATACATGTAGGGGGAGCCATTGCTATCAATTTGAATTCATGATCACATGTCCATAATTCTTACACATGGTAATATACTTGGACAATGTGACATGGGTTCAATCAAAATTTCATCATAATATCTTTGTGAAAGGGTTGTCACCAATTACCAACAAGGGGGAGATTGAAAGCCCTATGTTTGATGTTGGTAATTAGTGACAATGCCTAAGTACTAATCCTATGCCTAAGTTGTATGTAGCATATGAGGATTAGTACATTCCAAGGTTGGTGGCAAGATGGACATGGTGATCATGATGACCACACTTGGATTTGGACGCAACTCTACGTGATGAAGGCAAAGGTATATGCTTAAGGGTTGTGTTTTAGTAACCAAGACACCTAGTGGGTGTGGTTACATTATAGGATAGATAGCCGTACTATAAAGAGGGGAATGACGCGGCTATTGAACTCCTAAGTGTCTCTAGGTGTGCATTTCATAATCATATGCATTTGGATAGAACTAATAACGCCTCGAAAAATGATTGTGAAAATGCTAACACACTCACACATGTCGTGATCACTTGGTGGTGTTAGCACATTTGCGATGGCGTTGGAGTTTGAGCGGTAGAGAGGGTTTGGGGTCCTCTCTCCCTCCCGCCGAGCGTGCGAGCGCGGGATTCAGGCGTTTTTTGGGGATATGAAATGACTATTTTCTACTACGCCGGAAGTCGGAAATCGAACGGAAGCGAACGGAGGTCACAGAGGTGACCGGACGCTGCACCGGACGCGGTCACGGTGTGACCGGACGCGTCCGGTCAGTGTTCAGCGTGTGCGCGTTTTTCGGTTTGTTGATCGGACGCGTGGCGCGTCCGGTCACAGTCGACCGGACGCGTCCGGTCGATCAGGGAGCTTACTGGACTCTCACCGGACGCTGGCACTGTGGCGTCCGGTCAGTTCTAACAGCGCGTCCGGTCATTGTTTCGTTGTGCGCGACTCAGACTTGACCAGCGCGTCCGGTCAGTTACGGGACCGGCGCGTCCGGTCGTTCCCGGCGCGTCCGGTCGTTGCGACCGGCGCGTCCGGTCAGTGCTTCGCGAAACTAGCCGTTGCGCGATCGGTGCGTCCGGTCAGTGCTTCGCGAAAGAGCCGTTGCGCGACCGGCGCGTCCGGTCAGTTGGACCAGCGCGTCCGGTCAACGCGACTTCGGCTGTTTAAGTTTCTAACGGCTATATTCGAAGGGGTACGTCTATATATACTCGTTGGCCGGCTCAAGGCTCTCTCTCTTGGACATTTGACATACTTGTGAGCACTTTGAGCTAAGCAACTTCCCTCCCACTCATCTCTCTTGCTTCTTTGCATATTCGAAGTGAGATTGAGTGATCCAAGTGCATTTGCATTTTGAGATAGCATCTAGTTGGCACTTGGTGGTTGATTTGCTGCGGGATTCTTGTTTCTCTTGGTGGTTGCCGCCACCTAGACGGCTTAGAGCAGCTTGGAGGCGTTGGCAAGAGTTGGTGATTGTTCTTGGCCACCTCCGGTGATTGTGAGGGGTTTATGCCTACCTCGGCGAAGCGCCAAAGGCAACGTGAGTAAATTGCTCGTGTCATTGCAACCTTTTGCCATTTGGTAGGTTCTTGTGGTGCCTTTTGAGAGGCTCGGTGTGAGACCGATTAGCCACCGAACCACGTGGTGAAGAGGGACACAACGGGGACTAGCGTGCCGGCAAGCACGTGAACCTCGGGATAAATCTTTGTGTCATCATTCTTATTGTGATTGATTGATCCCGGTGTTCGGTTGTCTTGGTATTCATTGTTGATCATATTGGTTGGCTCATTACTTCGCTCCTCGGTGAAACTCTCCTAACTCAACTACGCATTACTTTCTTAGTTATCTTGCTAGCTAGTTAGCTTGGCTAGAGTAGCTCTTTTGTGTAGCTTGCTAGTTGTAGTTGTAGTTACCTTCTCGGTTTGACTTGTGCGGTTGATTGCAAATATACTAGAATTGTGAATTGGATAGGTGGCTTGCAAACACCCCGTAGGCTAAGCAAAACTCGCATCGCGCTATTTATTGTATTGATAAACTTGTTTAGCTTGTCTTTGTAGAAAATTTTAAAAGGCTATTCACCCCCCTCTAGCCATCAAGACCTTTCACAGGGTGACCCCACCTGCCATATAAGTTATTTTGTAGCTAGCTATAGAGTATACCCCACCTTAGGTGTAGAATAACTTAGGTGTAGAATATTATTCTACACCACAAGCCAAAACTGACTAAAAAAATACTGAGTACTACTGAACTATGTTCAGTATCAGTCAGTACTACGCACAATACCACGAAATACTGAATAATACTGAAACGCGACTACTGAACATTACTGAATTTTGTTCAGTATAACAGCTCAGTGTAGATTAGCGCGTGTGTATATATATATATATATATATATATATATATATATATATATATATATATATATATATATATATATATATATATTATACTCTATAGCTAGCTACAAAATAAGTTATTTTGTAGCCACCTCTATTTACGATAATTTTATATACTAATTTACGACGATGTCGGTATATATTTACGATAGTTGAATTACTATAACACATGAGGATATTTACCATAATGTTATAGTAAATCACATAGTAAGGAGTTACTATAATCTCGTAAATTAGCATAGCAATTATCGTAACTCCAAGTGGCTACAGAATAAGTTATTCTGTAGCCAACTATAGGGTAGTAGTTCTATATATGTATATATATGGGCATAAGTATATATTTAGATGCATAGCAAAATCTACGTACTAAGAAACACCAAAATATCTTATAATTTAGAAAGAGGTAATGATCTAATAGTGTGTTCGGTTTGAGGAATCACTCCATCCTAGATGAGACAGTGCATCATGAGCCATTCCTCAAATTTGATGAAATGATTTCATTCCTCGTACTAGTACTATTTATTAGCTTGTGAAGAATGAGGTGATGCAACCTATTCCATTTCACAAACCAACAAAAAAAAGTAAAGAATGAGTAAATGATTGACTAACCCATTTCTCAAACCAAACACCCTATAAATTGCTCACAATCTATGTAACTTTGATCAGAATATGGTTGAATAAGTGTGGACAAGGAATGTATAACCCACATTTTTCAAAATATACATATTTTTCCCTAAAAAGAAACTTTGAATCTGCGAGGCCTCGCATGATTCATTTTTCAAACAGCAGACAAGCAAGAAGCTTTACATCACTTATGATGTCTAAAATTGTCAATTTCGTTGTGATGATCCAGCAGACCAGCACAGAGGCACGGTGCATACCAATTATCACCATCCCGCGTGACTGTAACAGGTAGGAGCAGTTCGGCATTGGTACAACAGAAATGTGGATGGAAATAAACAGGACTAGGTCCTTATTTAGTTCCCAACTTCTCCCCCTAAATTCCACTATACAAAAAGAAGATTTCCCGTCACATCAAAATGTCGGCACATTTATGAAATACTAAATGTAGATGAAATTAAAAACTAATTACACAGTTTTATTGTACTTTGCGAGACGAACATTTTGAGCCTAATTAGACAAAATTTAGATAATTTTTACCAAATACAAACAAATTGCTACAGTGCGCATTTAATACGCACTGTAGCGAATTCGGCCATCCCAATTCAGAAACTGAAAAGGCCTAGGTTTTAAAACAAGGCAACAGGCCGGTCATCATTCTTCTTGTCCAAACTTCTTCTAGCGCCTCGACCTTTCAGAGTCAAACTGTTCAACCTCTTCTAGCGCCTCTATATCATCCTCTATCCACTGTGAGACTCACTTGTCACTTTATCTAAATATATCCATGTGTGATCTAGTTTTGAAGGATTTATTGAGACGAATTTAATGGTGCAATCGAAATTTAATTTGGATTTTTAGTTTATGAGTTATAGCATTTTTCCTTTGTTTAGCTAGTGGGGCCCGCCACTGCCCACTATAGAGTAAGCACTATACCACTCTAAATATAGAGTAAGAGAAAGGATAGAGTGTCGTTTTAGAGTACCCGGTGCAGCAGTTTTTACTCTATATTCGTACTCTAAAGCTTTAGAGTATCCTTTAGAGTACCCACTGCGAGGTAGGAGCAGTTCGGCATTGGTACAACAGAAATGTGGATGGTACCAAAATGAGCAACGAGGCATTGAAATCAGAGCATACATACAAGTCAACATGAATATGCCTAACGTATAGTATTATGGAAATAAACATGACTAGGTTTTAAAACAAGGCAACAGGCCGGTCATCATTCTTCTTGTCCAAACTTCTTCTAGCGCCTCGACCTTTCAGAGTCAAACTGTTCAACCTCTTAGAAGTAACTGAAACCTCCGATCCAGCAGTGCTTTGAACATCAACCGATGATAACGCTGTCCTGCTAATGTGGTGCAGATGAGAAGATCGTTGCCTTTGAAGCGGTAACTTATGTGTGCTAGAACCATTCAACCTTGCTTTTGCTGATTTAGTCCAGTTCATGTAGTTCGGCCCACCGCCATGACCATAATCAGATCTTCCTTCTTGTGTTAGGAAACTGGTGCCAGACACTGGAGTGACAGAGGACGTTGAAGGAGAGCTGGCATCACACACAAAATCTGATGAAGAAGCTGAGATTGTGGAAGGAGGCCTAGCTGCCACCCTTGTTGTCATATTGTTTCTTCTGATTTTGACTGAGCTTGCATCTGAAAGTTTTGAGCTGACTGCATTCATCTCCTCAATGCTTTCTGAACACCACGAATTGTTGGAGTATTCAGTGTGGGTTTGATCCATAAGGCGGCTCTCCCATGGTTTCGTTGCCATCGACCCATCCAAATAGCACCAATTATGATTGCTTCTGCTAGTCCCATGATTCCTGAGAGAAACAGCAGGAGAGCTAGGTCTTCCACTGTGGCTTGAACTTCGCTGTGAAAACAAAAGTCAGCATATATGTATGAAGAAAAACAGTAAGTTTTTTCTGTTCCCAGATCATTGCTGCAAGATGAATTTATACCTGGTGGGAAAGAGCATAAGCAATTGCTCTTTCTCTCTTTACCGCACCCTCATGCCTCATTTGTATCTTTGATTTTAAGTCATCCACAGTACCTTGACTATCACACCATCCTGTCTGCAATTTGAAGCATGTCATCCAAACGTTCTTTGGACATCAAACTTGACATAAACAACATCACAGGGATGCATTATTGGTGGCATCATCAGACGCAGGCTTACCAATCAATGACACTACCAAGATTAATTCAAACATACACGGTCAATACCAATCAATATATGAATGAAATCACCATCATTACTTAAAGGGAGCTCAATGTCAAAATCATTCCTACATCGTAGAGATGTGATTTTTACTGTTGCAAGTCTCCAGCAAAAGCAACCGATTAGACTAGGTGACAAATCCTTATTACATATGAACATGTTGCGCAAGCATAGTGCAGTCGTAGTGCAAAGCAACTCAATAGTCAATAGCACGAACTAAGCACAAGGAAAGAAGGCAACACAACTGTAATGGCAGAACTCCGCACGAAACAAACGTGCAAAACCCCTATGTCAGCCTAAAGCAAGTTTTGAAGGGCTTGCTGTTTTTTTTTAGATAATGGAAAAGTTCAAACCTTTTCAAAGAAGAGGCATAAGTCCAACTCAATACAAAAAGAAGGGCTTGCTGTTTATACCTGTGCTTCCTTGACAGGATCAGCACGGCCGCTTCGGTCGTCGAGGACGTCCTGCGTGTGGCGGCCGTCCGCGGAGATCCGGAAGCGGCGGTCCCGCGCGCGCTCCTGGACCCTGACGAGCGCGTTCATGCACTTGAGCGTGACGGCGAGCTGCTTGCGCACGCGGCGGCCACGCACCAGCGCCTGCAGCCGCACAATGCCTCGCAGTGCCCTCAGCGCCCTCCGAGCCTTCACGCATCCACCGACAGGAAACAATGAGGAGACAGAAAAAAAGACGAGCATTTTTACCAGGAAAACCGAGCGACGCGAACGGAGGCGGTGGCGGCGGCGGTTAAACCTACCAGGAATGCGCGGAAGGCGGACTGGATGCGGACGGCAGCCCACTCCTGCCTGATGACGCGGAAGTCCCTGGGCTGCGCGCGCACGACGGCCGCGACGACAGAGCTGCTGAGCGCGTCGGCAGTGGACGACGCCTCCGCCTCGGACGGCGCCTCCGACGGCGGCGCGCTGCTCCCCCGCTGCGAGGACGAGCTCCGCCACAGCCGGCTCCACTTCCGCCCCTTCCCCGCGGCGCCGGGCCTCTCCCTCTCTGCTGCCGGCCGGAGCCCCACCAGCGTCCGGATCCACTTGCCCGACGGCCCCATCCACGACGCAACGCTCCCACGACGACGAGGCGAAACGGCCAAATGGGGAGGTCGTGGGATACGTGAGGCTTGGCGGCGTGCCTTGGCCGTTGTGCGTGCTTCGGTTCGAGTCCCGGGAGAGCCGTTCGGGCGCGGTTCAAATTTTGAAACCGGGACGATCACCAAGCCGGGGAAAGCCACGGCCAAGCGAGCTCCGGGTCCCACCCTGTCAGACTTTCAAGGAAGCGGAGGGAGTCAGGGAGGGGGAGCAACGGTGCAGGCGCGCGCAGTCCAAAAGGCGAGTTTTGCAGCTCACGCGCAGCGTTGGGCTTCGAGAAAGACGCGCTGTTGATTACCCGTCTTTTTATTCGAGGCACGGGCCGGTGAGCCTGGTCCGACTCGGCTGAGGCTCATTCACTTGTCATACAAATCCAAAATATTTTCTCTTCCATCTATCACATCCAATATTTAGACGCATACATTAAGTATTAAATATAGATAAAAAAATAACTAATTGCTAAGTTTATCTAGTTTTTGCAAGACGAATCTTTTGAGCTTAGTTACTTCATGGTTGGATAATATTTGTCAAATAAAAACGAAATGTGCTATAGTAACTTTTCATTCACTTTTCACTGACTAAACATTTATATAAAAATATTTATTTTTATATAAAATATTCTCTCTATTTTTTAATATATGTCGTTTTCGTTTTTCAAGAAACAACTTTGACTAAATATATTTTAAAAATATTAATTTATGGTACATAATTAATATCATTGAAAAGATTTTTGAATCTAGTTTTTTAAAAAATTTATTTGAAAATACAAATATTGTACGTATTTTCTATAAATTAAGTTAAACTTGTGGCACGCACACCGACAGCGACAGATATTTAGAAACGAAGGGAGTAAGTTTCACCAAATTAATTATGAAATATATTTTTATAATAAATTTATTTAGAGACATAAATATTAATATTATTTATTATAAATTTGGTCAAACTTGACCCTAATTAATTGGCAATACCACAATTGCATTTTTTAGGGGCTACTTAGATCACAGGATTTTTGTAGGAAATTCAAAGGAAATTATAAAACAAAGGAAAGGGAAGCAACCATGCTGTTTGGAACACAGGAAAACACCTCTCCCTTTCCTATGGAATACTGTAGTCCCTTCATGTTTTCACGTGAATGAAAAAAGGAAAAAGTCTACTTAACCTCCTAAACTATCAGCTAGTGTCTAACCTACACCCTCAATTATAAAACCGTCTGTTTTACACCCTGAACTTTTCAAAACCGTTCAAATTACACCCTGGAGCGGTTTTGAACGGCGGTTTTGCTACAGTAACCATGATTTGCTACAGTGGCAGCGGTTTTGTCTTTTCCTTTTTCTATTTATTTCTGCTAAATCTTTGAAAAATCATAGTAAATCACAGAAAAATCATAAAATAGAAAATCTAATTTTGTTGGACTCCACATGAGTAGATCTATATAATGAACATATAATATAGTATGCTTTAGTACAGATTTTTTTCTGTAGCTTTAAATTAGTTAGAAAATCAAATTTTGTCTGTAATTAATTAGAATAATTCATAGCTACATCTTCTATGGTCCAATTGTGGTGAAATTTTTATGATGTGGTTATTATTATATACTTGAAGTATAGTAAAAATTTCATACTCATTGGATCATATATAACTTAGTTATAGATTTATTTAGGTTTATGTTTAGGTTTATGCTTGTTAAATATAAATAAATCTATAACTAAATTATACATGATCCAATCAGTATGAAATTTTTACTACAGTTCAAGCATACAATAATTAGTTTACTATAAAAATTTAACCACAATTGGACCATAAAAGTTGTAGCTATGAATTATTCCAATTAATTACAGACAAAATTTGATTTTCTAACTAATTTAAAGTTATAGAAAAAATTTGTACTAAAGCATACTATATTATATATTCATTGTGTAGATCTACTCATGTGGAGTCCAACAAAATTAGATTTTCTATTTTATGATTTTTCTGTGATTTACTATGATTTTTCAAAGAGTCAGCGGAAATAAATAGAAAAAGGAAAAGTCAAAACCGCCGTTACTGCAGTAAAACCATGGTTACTGTAGTAAAACCGTCGTCCAAAACCGCTCGAGGGTGTAATTTGAACGGTTTTGAAAAGTTCAGGGTGTAAAACAGACGGTTTTATAGTTTGAGGTGTAGGTTAGACACTAGCTGATAGTTCAGAGGGTTAAGTAGACTTTTTTCAATGAAAAAATCCACTCCATGCTCTGGTTTTCTGCTCTTCGCGGAAGTCCGAGGCAGCATGCTGCCGTTAAGGCGCTAATAGCCAAGCCGTGTCACCATGCAATGCTAGCTTTGCTCTCACTGACGTATGCAGCCATATAACTCACGGATAGCAGGTCCCACTCTTTAAAGTAAGAATAAAAACAAATGCATGTGTTACAAATTTGTATGTTCCAAACGACATTGCTTCCCCGTCTCGTTGAAAGTGTTGTTTTTTACTTTTTATACTTCTTGTTTCACCATTTGTCTTATAAAAAATATTATACAAATATTATTTATTTTCTTATGATTTATTTATTTTATTATTTGCATAAAAAAGTAAATAAGACGAACGGTCAAACAACAAGTCTAAAAGTAAAAAAACGACACTTTTAATGAGACGGAGGGAGCATGTGCTAAGTGTCTTTGATGAATCATATGCTTTGTGTTGACGTCAGATGTGGTCCGAATCACACATCAGAAAGGGCATTGGACGCCCGGGCCGCCACGGACCGAAGAACGTAGCGAGAATATCACTCTTACGTGGTGAAGCACGGAGAGGTTTACAAGCAAACCACCAAAGGATAACCAACGTGCTTGCGTGACGAAGAACCGGCTAGTTTTCAGGCAAACTAGCAAAGGAACCGTCGAAGCTCTCGCCCGGGAGGGACCCCGTCAGGGCAAGGACGTCGCCGGGTTGCCCTAGGTCGGCCGGCGAGCCTAGGACGCCAAACTTGGTCATGGATCAAGGGATGAACAGCATAGAGGTTGAAGGAGAGGAGAAAAGAGGTAAAAGGAGTAGATTGATTTGTTTGTATGTCGATTGGATAGATGGGAACTCAATCGGCCATGATCCTCTCATATATATAGAAGGGGGTGGTCTTATCCTAGTAGGAAACCTCTCCAAAGCTTATTTTATAAGTTTTCCACGTTCAAAAACCGATCCAGAAACAAATCGGTTCAAGATCTGAAAATTAGATTCGGAATAAACACCTACCGGAAGTTCCGATCAGGCTCCACCGGAAGTTCCGGTCCCCACCGGAATTTCAGGTCTCGGACCGGAAGTACCAGTAGCTCATTTTTGTGCAAAACTGCACTTTCCTTCGCCAACCACCGGAAGTTCCGGTCTCGGACCGGAAGTTCCGGTAGCCCAAACAGACATTTTTTTGGAGGCATAACTCTCTCATCCGGACCTCAAATTGGACGTTCCATATATGTTTTTTGACCATCTCGACGAGAGGAACGCAATGGTGAGGTCTGTTACACATTTTGACAACTTTACAAAATAGACATTTTTAGTTGTCAACATATGCCCCCCTGTTTTCAGGTTTATGATGCATAAACATGAAAACACTTGATCAAACAAACATAATTAAACCAAACAGCAATGATACCCATCTCATCGGCTGTATGGTGACTAAGGGCGATGTATACATCGGCCATTGTTTGGAGAGCACTAAAGCTTCTTGCCAAACACTTGGAAAATACTTTTTCAAGTACCTCCCGTTGAATGCTACATTGAGACGTTCACCTTGCAATGTCTCTAGCAAATAGGAATTACCGTATATGACTTTGATCACTTTGTAAGGACCCTCCCAGTTAGGTGACCATTTACCAAACTGATTGCTCTTCGATCCAATAGGTAGTATAGTTTTCCACACTAATTCTCCTACTTGGAAAGATTTGCTCTTGACTTTTTATTGTATGCCCTGGCAACTCAAGCTTTGTCTTTCTCTATCTCCTTGAGAGCTTTTAATCTTACATCAGTTACCTCATCGATGTTATCCATCATCAAATCATGATACACAATGGCTGATAGATCATTTTGCTTAGCAAGCCTGTATGCATCTAAATTTACCTCGACAAGCAACACGGTCTCTTAACCATATACTAGCTCAAAAGGAGTAACTTTTGTAGCACCATGCCTTGAAATGCGATGTGCCCATAGAGCTTCAGACAATACTTCATGCCACCTTCTTGGATTCTCCTCAATTTTTTTAATAAGCTTGATCAAAATCTTATTACTAGACTCAGCTTGGCCATTAGCTTGAGCATAATATGGAGATGATTTAAGCAACTTGATCTTATATAATTCGGCAAAGTCCCTCACTTCCTTGGACATAAATGAAGTCCCTTGATCTATAGTTAATGTTTGGGGTATGCCGAACCTATGAATGATATGCTCGGTGATGAACTCAATAACCTCCTTATGTGTCATATTCTTCGAAGGAACAGCTTCAGTCCACTTAGTGAAATAATCTATAGCAACCAACACAAAGCGATGTCCCTTAGAAAATAGGGGTGAATTTAGCCAATGAAGTCTAGCCCCCAACCACGAAAAGACCATGGCTTGATAATAGGATGAAGCATAGCAGCAGGCACCAGCTGAATATTCTCAAACCTTTGGCACTCTTCGCAACCTTTGTAGTATAAAAACAATCGGCCATCATAGTAGGCCAATAGAAATCAGCTCTACGCAATAACCACTTTATCTTTGGGGCCGATTGATGTGTACCACAAATACCTTCATGGACTTCTCCCATAGCCACTCTTGCTTGATCAGAACCCAAGCACTTTAGCAGCAAGTCTTCGGTGATTCTTCGGTAAAGCTCATCGTTGTACAACACATATTTGAAAGCACTTCGCCAAACACTTTATCAACTTTGGCACTTGGATCTCATAGATATGCCAATAAGATAGTCCTTCAATCATATAAATCGGCCCCAACATCACTAGAAGTTTTGCTGGGCCGATTCGAAAGTTCGTCATGTACATTGGCCGGGCTAGCCACAGGGGAGTCGGCTAGAGAAGAGGGGTTGGTTACCGACTCTTCCATACCTGCATAACAAAAATGTAGATCTTTATGCATCGACTGTTCTTGAATATGAAAATTACGCCCACCGACGTCATAGCCAGATGCTTGTTGAGCTAACATGTTGGCCTTTTGATTTTCATGCCGAATTTGAAATTCGGCAAACGAACCAATGATGTCAAGGCAAGTATCAAGACAAGCTCTTAGTGATCTTTCTAAACATGGAAACATACCAGTGACTTGCTGCACCACTAGTAAAGAATCACCATAGGTTTCAACATGTCATACTTCATGAATTGCAATATGGCCAAGCCGAAAATTCACATTCGGCTTGAATTTTGGTGCAACTATAATCCTAATCGGCTTGATGCCTCAAACGACATTATTGTAAGAAATAATGATCATGCCAACACCTTGGCCTTATTTGCAAGCCGATTAATCATATTGTCACATCCATAAAGTAAATCAAAATACATATATCATGCCCCCCGGGCCTAAAAGCCATCAAAGTAAATTTCATGGGGGCTTTCTAATAGCACGATGGTCACAAGCACTCATCGGCTATATTTTTATACTAAGGGCGATATCAAAATATCGACCATATGAATTCATCCATAAGAGCATGCATAACCGAAATAAATATTTCGGCTCTTGATCATTGATAAGCAAAATAATTTGGCAACCGTCTGAAACATACAGATCTATACCAAGGATCAAAATAAGGAGCTGAGGGATAACCATGCATACCAGGGGATGAATTCCATATAAGCTTAGGCAGAGAGTATGAATGATGCCATGACCAATGATTTTGATGATTTGGTGCAAACCTCCAACTTGGCAATTGTTTCTTGAATCTTCTTCTCTCCTTTGCCTTTGTTGCACATTTACTTGAGCATTATCCTTTTGAGCTTCAATACTTCCTTTAGGAACCCATGCTAAGCCCTTTTCTTTTAGCTTCTCTGCACTAAGCTTCTGCAACTTCTTTTCTTGCCACTTTGGTAAACTGATTGAGCATATCGGTTTTATTTTTGTTTTGGATAGTGGCAAATCATTCTTGACTTTGGGCACTCTCACCTTCTTTTGTTCAGATTTGGCACCTAGAATATCAATAGATGATTTCTCCACTTCTTTGTCATCAATAGCCAGATTTTTCAGCAATGTAATCGGCTTTTCAATAGTTGAATTCAGATCTGAACTTTTCTTCTTTCGGCCATCATACTTCACGCGGTAAACTTGCTTTACCACTTTCTTCTTTGGTTGAGCTCCGGACCGATTTTGATCAAAACGATCTTTACAAGATGATGATCTCTCTGAATGTCTAGGAGCTGCATATTCTATATATTGTGGCCTAAAATATGATGGAACATGTGCCTCTTGATCAAACCAGCCCCAAGATGAATAAAGATGAAAATATACGGACTGTGATCCATTTGACATGGGAATTGGCTGCTCAAAAAGAGAATATGTTACTGCTATGTGAGATCTATCTCCTTGCCAATTCCACTCTTGAGACTTGCGCGTTGGAGGCAATTTTGATGATGGGACTTTCTTTGGCCGGTTGGCAATATTTGTTTCTCCTATCTTTTCATATTTAGCTAGAAGTTTCTTGAAGCTAAGCTCCGGCCTTCTAGTCCTTTGTTTGCTATGACCTTTACCTCCATCAGCATTATGAGCATCCTCCTTCTTCTCCCCATCTTGATAGACATGCTCCATAGGAGGATCCTTAGCCGATTCCCCTTGCTCAACGGGATCAATCGGCTTTTGTTCTAATTGGAGAGATTTCACCTGTCTTCTAGTGTCGTCTGAAATTGTGATAACATTGCTGTTTTCTTGAGTATCTTCGATTTGTAGTTCATGAACAACAACCTTGTCTTCACTTGAGGGTTCCACCTCTCTCTCTTGGGCATTTGAGCCTTGAGCTTTGAATGAATCGGCTAATGCAAGCTGATTCAAAACCTGTTTGCCATCAAGACTAATTGAATCCAATTGGTCTATTTGTTGAACTTCAGAAAATCTCAATCGTCCATTATCAATGGCCGATTGGATCACTCGATGAAACACATTGCAATTAGAAGTATTATGATAAGAAGAATTATGCCACTTGCAATATGTAAGCTCTTCTAAGTTTTGAATAGATGGCAAAGCACTGTGATCAATGATTCTAATAAAATTATTCTTAAGCAAGATATCAAAGACATGATCACAAAAGGTAAAGTCAAAAGTGTATTTTGATTTCTTTAGCCGATTCTTTTGTGGAGTTGGCTTTAAAGCTAGGCAAACGAAGGGATCAGATTTAACATCAACCCATTCGGCCACACCTTTGTAGCTGCTTTTGAGAAGCCTTAGCTTTGACAAACTAGCACTATCGGTCTTGCCATATGGCACAATGTGTTGGCCGATAGAATCTGTATTTGTTTTGTCACCAACAAATAAATTGCTATTCTCAATCGGTCTATTACCATTATTAGCAAGGATATCTCTAATAGATGCTGAAATTGAAATAGTGTGACCAGATTGGAATTTGAGCAAAATATTTGTGTCTTCTACCTTGTTGATCATGTTAGAGAAGTGCATGTCCTTGATTTGCATAATGTTGCTCTTCTTCTTCAGAAACCAATCAACAAGTGGGGTCAAATCATCCGAAGATGCATCAGCAGCTGCCGAAACCGAAAAAGTCGGCTTAGCCAACTGGAAATTAGCTAGGCCGACTTGGGCACTAGCAGGGGCAGTCGGTTTGGCCGACTGGGAAGTCGGCCTAGCCAACTCAGGGCAGGTGGCAGAGGTAGTTGGCTTGGCTGACTGAAAAGTCAACCTAGCCGACTTGAAGCTGGTGGCAAAGGTAGTCGGCTTGGCCGACATAGAGCAGACAAGAGTTAGCTTAGCCGACTTCAAAGTTGGCTCAGCCAATTCTGAGCAAGCAGGCAACCCTTCTTTGTTATTTGTAGGGGCTTGATCTCCGTCAATGATGCGGTAATCACTAGATAAATGTATAACCCCTTTAGCTCCTGAAAAATCAAGTCTAGCTGATTTCTGTCACTTTCCATGTTTTTCAGGAGGTATAGTGGTTGCCCCTCCTGAACTGGCCCTATTGGTTTCAGGCACCGAAGAGGCCAATTTAAATTGACTCTTTGCAACCACTCTACCATGCTGGTCAAAATAATAGTAAAACGGCCTCTCATATTGAGGTTGACTAAAAGCCAGAGCTGATTAACTAGTATGTCCAACATGAGGCGAAGTATCAAAGATTCCTTCCTCTAACTTATCAAATGTAGAATTCACCTTAACCATAGTATAGAAAAGAGGAGAATCTTCAGTGATCCCATCTACCTTTAGCTTAGCTATGGTTGTAGACCTGACGAGGATTTCCTCACCCATTGCTGAATTTTCATTAATTCGGCTACAATTATTAGTAACATGTGGAGCCGAATCACAACTTTTAGCACTCGAATGCCTTGCTAAAATTTCACTAATTCAGCTTTAATCGTGAGCAGAATACGAAGCCGAATTGTGGGCATTGATCATTGCATAAGGTGCTGAATTTCCATTGATTCGGCTATGGTTACTAATAACACGTGAAGCCGAATCATGGGTATTAGCACTTACATACCTTGCTGAATTTTTATTAATTCGGCTCAAGTTAGAAGTAACATGTGGGGCCAAATTATGAATAAGAGCATTGGCATATGGTACTGAATTTTGGGAGCAATTGACTAAATAATTAGCATTATCATAGCCAATTCTCTCATTTATCGGCATGTCATGTGGTGGAACCACATATTGTGAACTTATAGCCGATAAACAAGGATTTACATGTTGTATGTTGCTAGTAGCATCAAAACTTAAAGAATTTATAGTTGACATCGGCTCTTGACCATGATATCCATAATTATTATGTGTATGATGAGGAACATTATCAAAAGTATCAGCCGATGCAACATATCTAGTATCATTACAGCTAGCAACACCAACATGAGAGTTTATATGACTTGCAAAATAACCATTAGGATCATAAGATGTATTTGCAAGTTGTACCTTAGGATAATTGTAGTAGTTTTGTGATGAACCACCTCGGTACTCCATGATTTAGAACATGGCCGCCTTGCTGAATTTTTCAATGTCAAGCGCAACACGTTACAAAATTGCAAGCAAGATTACAAGGGGTCAAAACTAGATGCGATCGGCCTTTTGGGCCAGATGCAACGGTAATGGCGAGCTCAAGAAGATAGATCAGCGAGGAATAAGGCTAGGGTAAGAAGAATCGGCTACAAAGTAGAGCCGAAGCAAATTCTTCCCCAGCGGAGTCGCCAAAAGGTGTGTTGACGTCGGATGTGGTCCGAATCACACATCAGAAAGGGCATTGGACGCCCGGGCCGCCACGGACCGAAGAACGTAGCGAGGATATCACTCTTACGTGGTGAAGCACGGAGAGGTTTACAAGCAAACCACCAAAGGATAACCAACGTGCTTGCGTGACGAAGAACCGGCTAGTTTTCAGGCAAACTAGCAAAGGAACCGTCGAAGCTCTCGCCCGGGAGGGACCCCGTCAGGGCAAGGATGTCGCCGGGTTACCCTAGGTCGGCCGGCGAGCCTAGGGCGCCATCCTTGGTCGTGGATCAAGGGATGAACAGCATGGAGGTTGAAGGAGAGGAGAAAAGGGGTAAAAGGAGTAGATTGATTTGTTTATATGTCGATTGGATAGATGGGAACTCAATCGGCCATGATCCTCTCATATATATATAGAAGGGGGTGGTCTTATCCCAGTAGGAAACCTCTCCAAAGCTTATTTTCCAAGTTTCCCACGTCCAAAAACCGATCCAGAAACAAATCGGTTCAAGATCTGAAAATTAGATTCGGAATAAACACCTACCGGAAGTTCCGATCAGGCTCCACCGGAAGTTCCGGTCTCCACCGGAAGTTCCAGTCTCGGACCGGAAGTACCAGTAGCTCATTTTTGTGCAAAACTGCGCTTTCCTTCGCCAACCACCGGAAGTACGGACCGGAACTTCCGGTAACCCAAACAGATATTTTCTCGGAGGCATAACTCCCTCATCCGGACCCCAAATTGGACGTTCCATATATGTTTTTTGACCATCTCGACGAGAGGAACGCAATGGTGAGGTCTGTTACACATTTTGACAACTTCACAAAATGGACATTTTTGGTTGTCAACACTTTGCAATTCCTGTGTTACAAATTCCTAACATCTCTTCCTATTTTTTTCATGAAGTTTTTCTTTCCATTGTTTTGCCACTTTGCTTACCTTCTTTTCCTGTGTTTTTTCCTATTTCTATGTTTTCTATCCCTTCGTTCCAAACAGGCCCTTGGATGGCGAGAGTACTGCATAGTATGCTTCAGAATTTGGGAAGAAGGGGAAGTCAAGCTAAGAGCGAAAGCAAATAAATTGGGAACCCTATCGGAAAACATACTACAAGATTAACATTGATGTGCCTTTAAAACTATTTCAAGGCAAGGTGGATGGGACTTGGTTGCAAGAGATAATAATGGTCATTTTTCTGGAAGGAGGGTGCGGCAACCTCAAGAGTGGCAAGTCCAATTCAAGTTGAAGCACCGGCAGCTCTATACAATTTGGAAAGAGTTATCAATTGTGAATGACAACAATCATTTTGGAGACTGATGCAACTGAGCTTGTAAGGGTCTCACTTTAGTTGAGCTTGATCAGAGTGTGGATGGGAGCCTTTTCAAGCAAATTAGAGATCTTATCAGAGCTTCATTTGATTATTGTAGCATTCGGCATTGTCTGAGAAATTACAACAAGGTGGCTGATTGTCTTGCAGTGTATGGGGCGAGCGTGGTTAGCTCTCCCTCGACTGCATTCATGAGCCAAGTCCCCTCCTTTGTTACCAGTTTTGTCTCTAGAAATTTGCTTGGAGCTCATATCTAATTGAAACAAGCTTTCCGAGTTTTTTTTAAAAAAAAGGAAGTCACGCAGAGAGTCAAATAATCTTAAGTTTAACTAGATTTATCTAAAATAGTATAATATTTCTTTCTTTAAATAGATTTATTATAAACAATTAAAAATATATTCTGTGATTAATATTTATCGTGTATCATAAATATTAGTACTCCCACCATCTGAAAATAAGTACATCTTTCAATTCCTTTTCTAAGAAGTCAAATCTTTTTAAGTTTCACTAAATATACACAAAAAATGTACTAACATTTAAAATGCATAAGAAATATCATTAGATTGATCTTGACATATATTTTAATAATAAACTTATTTTGATATATAGATATTGATATTATTTTTTCTATTTAGTCAAATTTAAAAGAGTTTGACTCCTCAAGAAACGAGATGGGCACTTATTTTATGACGGAGAGAGTACTTCATTATAAATATTTGATTAAAATGTTGGGTTATTCGACTCCTCGGTAAGTGATATTTTTATTCTTTTTTTATGGAGGAATTATGTCAGTATGCGCAGCATGGCTCATTTGAGTAGGGCCCTATTTGGTAGAGCAGTCAAAAAAACATTTCCCTAAGAAGCTGCACAAATGAAGCAAAAGCAGCGGAATTTATCTTTAATAATTATTTTGAAACCAAAAAGGTAATTGTTAATGTTTTTGTTTTAAAAAAATTATTAATTGTAGTTTCTATGCTGTAACGTTTGAGCATATTTAATAGCATGTGCCTCACTAAGACCAGTTCCTTAGGATGATTTTTTCAATGTTTTCTTATTAAGGACCTGTTTGGATCTAATTCTCTTATAGTGAGAATTTGGATTCTAGATAGTGAATGTATAGAATCTGGATTTCGAGTTAAAAGAAATTTGGATCCCATTCTTATAATAATTATTGCTTTTGCATAATAAAAATCTCCAAATAGTATATTTGGGGTAGATAGTTGGATTCTAGAATTTAAATGTTTGGGTTTCATTTGCATTTTTCTATCCCATTCTCATTTTTGTTAGAAGATCTGGACAAGAACTGATGTACTTCCTCTATCCTCAAAAGAATGCAACTCTAGGATTTGTGCAAATCAAAATAGCTTAACTTTGATCAAGTTTATGCTGAATAATATTAACATGGTTTTATTTTGTATCATAGATGTTACTCCCACAACTCCAATTATAAGACATTGTGACTTTTTCTAGATATAGTGTATATCTAAATACATAGCAAAAGCTATGAATCTAGAAAAGTTAAAACTTCTTATAATTTAAAACGGAGAAAATAGTACCTTTCTATACTCTATCCATCCAAAAAAATGCAATTCTAATCGGTACCAAATTAAAGTATCTTAAGCTTGACTAACTACAAATAGAAAAGACAACAATTATAATATCAAATAAGTATCATTAGATTTTCCATAAGATATATTTTTATGCTAGTTTTTTCGTGTCATAAATTCTAATAGATTTTTATATCCTTTTATCAAACTTTAAACACGATAACTAAGAACACACCTAGAATTACATCCTTTTATGGATAGAGATACCAGTCCGAAATGTTTTACGCGTTGCTGCTACCATTGCAAGAAATAACAAGTTCTGTGTCAGTGACAAGAGTGGCGGACCTAGGATTTGATCACGACTAGGGACAAATTTTAATAGTAATATTAAGTTGTAGTATATGGATTAAAACACATAGACATCTATCTATTCAAGAATTCAAATACGTACACACATAAACACACGTACAGTCTCCTTGGAACGTCCAGCTGCGTGTCTGCCACTCTCACTGCTAGCAGGTACACCATGTAGCTAGCGCTTCCAGACTTCTGTCTACGATCATAGGTCGAACCAGGGGCGGATATGGGCCTAGGGCCGCTAGGGCCACGGCCCCAGGCGTGGGCCGAAAAACCCCTACCATGGCCCAGCAAATCAGCCCGCGGCCTGCTTGCGCCAGACTGGCCGAGCGGCCAGGTTCGCACTTGCACGCTCGCTTCTCGCTCGCCCAGCGCCCCGCATCTCCTCCCCTCATCGCTTCTCGTTCAGTTGTTCCCCCGCTCGACAGACCCTAGCAGCCACCAGCCGGAGCTCGGAGGCGCGCTGCGCCGCCATCGGCGACCTGACGAGGCGGGCAGGCTGCTGGCGGCGGCCATCTTCCTCTATCTCCCACTCGCCAATCAGCCAATCCGGCCGTCCAGGACGGAGGGACAGATTGTGGAGGCCGGCGGCGCAGTGAAGCAAGTCAATTTTTAATCCCCATTCCTCGATCCAGCAATACCCGATTCCCTATGTCTCATGTTGAATATACTGATTCATGAGATTATGTATGCCCCATTTTGTAGATCGTGGACTAGCATTACTCAATGAATAAGAGAGTAAAAACATTGAGATCCTTTTTTTTTCTCCTGCCCCTACGCCTGTAATTCCACCCAAGGCAAAGACAACCATCTGTTGAAGTTGCAGTTCAACCAGAATCAGAGACAATAGTAAAGCATGAAGAAGTAGCAACAGGAGTTAGCAATAGGAGTGAGCGAGAGATTTTTTTTTAAGCATTAAAGATGATGATATTCTGTACTATTTTCAAGAATTGGGAAATCGATTGAAAAAGTTATCTCCATTCCCTCGTAGTCGTAATGCAAGTGGTATGTGGACCACTTTGAGACTGAGTGGTTTTTAAGCGCCATCTAAGCGGCCCTAGACGTCAAAACTCGCCAGCTCCGCCACTGGGTCGAACAGCTTGTTATCCAGCACAACGCAACAGGTCATGTGCATGATGAGCCACAACGACTAGGGCCAAGGCCCTACTGGCCCTAGGCCTAGGTCCGCCAATGAGTGACAAAGATGTTTGAAATCTCGGTAACACTGTGGCTGCTCTTAGATTCTTTTTAGTGAAACATGACCCATCTTAATGCATGTACCATTGTGTACAAGGAAATAACAAAAGCTTGTTTTTTATGCATGGCTCTACCTTAATGCTGTTTTTGTCATAAACATTGTTTTTGCCCTGAGCATCTGCGAGTCCAGTAGCCCGTGTGACTTGGAAGCTCAACGCCGACGTGGAATCGGGAGTAGCATGCTCACTAGCCTGTGTGACTTGGATGCTTAACGCCGACGTGGAGTCCTGGGGCAGCACGTCACCGTGGGCGTGTTTAGATGCCCGAATTCGGGCCTGAATTCGGGGCATGAACAGTGTCTTGACACTGTAGCAATTTTATTTTTATTTAGTAACAATTGTCTAAATATTAATTAATTAGGTTTGAAATGTTCGTCTCGCAAAGTACAACAAAACTGTGTAATTAGTTTTTGATTTCATCTACATTTAGTATTTCATATATGTATCGGTATTTTGATGTGACGGGGAATCTTCTTTTTGCATAGTAAAATTTGGGAGAAAATTTGGGAAGTAAACAAGGCCCGTATTGCGTTGGGGTAGGCCTAAAGTGAGGCCATGTTTGGTTACACATGTTAGAGTTTAACAAACACCGTAGCACTTTCGTTTTATTTGACAAAAAAGTTTCTGATCTTAGACTAATTAGGCTTAATAGATTCGTCTCGTAAATTACTCCTAATCTGTACCGACATGCATTCAATTAGTTTATATTTGTCATAAATTCAATGTGACAGGAGTTAAAGGGGGTGTTTAGTTCCCAAAAATTTTCACCCCAAAACATCACATCGAATCTTGCGGCACATGCATGGAGCATTAAATATAGACGAAATAAAAAACTAATTGCACAGTTCACCGTGAAATTACGAGACGAATCTTTTAAACCTAATTAGTCTATGATTGAACAATAATTGTCAAATAAAACAAAAAAAAAAGCTACAATACCCGAAACCAAAATTTTCGCAAACTAAACGCCCCCAAACTTTAACGAACCAAAACCAAACTGGGCCTGAGTCGGTTGCGGCAGGCTCATGATTCTCTGGCAATTTGGTCTTTTTTACGAGAACGAAGATCCCCCCCGTGGCATATTCTCCACCTCTCCGTGGCCGCCCGCCGCCCGCCCTGCCCTCGGGAGGAAAACCCGCACAAGAAAAGAGAAACCAGCAAGCCGCCCCGCGCAGGCCCCCCGTTGCCCGTTGCCGCGGTCAAATTCGTCGGCGGTTGGGGCGGCGGGGTGACTGGCCGCCGGCCGCGGGGTGCGCCCGGCCTGGTGGGATCCCTTCGGAATTCCACAGATTCCCGCGCGGGGGGTGTTCGATTTGGATGAGAGGAGCGCGGCGGCGGGATGGGGACCCCTTCGCAGGGCTCGGCGGCCGTGGCGGCGGCCCGGGTCGACCTCTGCGCGCTCGACCTCATGCCCGTCTTTGCCAAGGAGATGATCGCCGGCGGCGTGGCCGGCGCCTTCTCCAAGACCGCCATCGCGCCGCTGGAGCGCGTCAAGATATTGCTGCAGGTTCGTGGGGGTCCTCTCGTTCGTCCCGTGGGTAGACCTGCGTGTCGATAATACGTTGCAATGTAGGCATATCGATTGACAGATAAAATCTCCTGATTTGCGCGGGCTTACGGATCCTCTCTCGCCATGTCTGCAATTGAAACGAGTTTATCGATGTAGGAGTAGTGGTCAAATGTGAGCAGCCATAGACAAGATTTGGTTCAGGATGCAACGTCCAAGATTCGTAGCGAAATGATCTTTTGTCCTGTCACTCAGCAGTCTTTGAGAACGAAGTGTTTTTCTTAGTTGAAACTACCCACATGTTTTGCGATGCAAAATTGTGACTGAAAGTTTCTTTGTGTAGAATTACAATGATCTTTCTGTGTAAGAACTTGATGATATTGATTCCATCCTGCTTTTTCCTAGGTATACCAGGCTTCATTTTAGGGCGTTGACAGTGTTCAGTCAAAATTCTGCTTGCCTTGTCTGGTAGATGCTACATGTTACAAAAGCTATCCAACTGCCTGATTAATTCTGTACATCACGTCTGATGCTATTTTGAGATTAATGCGTGCTAATTCCCATTCAAATTTATTCTGCTTATGTAGACCAGAACAAATGAGTTTGGGTCTCTTGGAGTTCTCAAATCATTGAAGAAACTGAGACAACTTGATGGAGTCATGGGGTTCTACAAGTACGTAACAATTTGAATATTGCATTATTTAGACTGAATCATCAAGATTAGGATATAATATTACTTACTAACCTTGTTTTGATGCTACCATCAGAGGAAATGGTGCCAGTGTGCTGAGAATTGTTCCTTATGCTGCATTACATTACATGGCATATGAGCGGTACCGGTGTTGGATTTTGAATAACTGCCCCTCACTGGGAACAGGGCCTTTAGTAGATCTTTTAGCCGGTTCAGCATCAGGGGGAACTGCTGTATTGTGTACTTATCCCCTGGATTTGGCCCGGACTAAGCTTGCCTTCCAGGTTTTTCCTTTTGCACTAGTAATTTTGTCTTTACGATCTCAAGTCCTTCATCACCTTCCTTTTGTCATTCTGGATTACTAAATCTTTACTTGAACATCTATACTTCTTCAATCAAGGATATAATGTTTAAGATAAGTTGCTTCATAAATAATAACAGTGATCGATAAATTGTTCGATCAACAAAGTTTTGATCTCTAACAATTACATTTCATCATAATCAATGTTTATATGAGCATTTCAATTGATCAAATGAAGATTATTTCTGACATTCCTTATTTTTCTCACTTTTTAAGAAAAAGTGTTGCTCATTTTTCTCTCTGGAGATCTGTAGACAGGAAATCAGTAATATTTATTTGTCAAACAAAGGGAGTAGTATCTACATACCTACCACACGAATAACCTTTCTACCTACCTTGTTGCCATGTCGGGTTCATGTAACTAGCAGTAACTGTAGTTCTTTTGGCCAAATTGGTGGATAACTGCAAATTTCTTGCTGGTACCCACCACCCTGTTAGGTTATCTTCTACATCAAAATGCTTAAAAGTGCTTGTTCCAAAATTCAAGTCTTCAAAAATTTCTATTTGAAATTCACACATCAAAGCCAAAGTAGCTTCCAGGGCTGAATAGTTGATGTTTATCTTTCGTCATAGGTCAATAGTTCAGACCAACTCAGCAGAGCTTTGAAAAGGGGAAGTCCTCAGCCAGCATATGGAGGAATAATTGATGTCTTTAGAGGTGTTTACTCAGAAGGTGGAGCGCGGGCTCTTTACCGAGGTGTAGGTATGGTTATTCCCTTCATATGCCGTATTATCATTAATTGTTCAAGCACTTGGAAATCTCTAGTCAGCTCACTAGGCGCTACAAGCAGTTTAGATTCAGGCACAACATTTTTCGTTATGTCTGGATGAATTTATTACTTGTTGATGTAGTTATACTGTTCAGAGTCGGGGCTTAAATCTAAACCATTCTTCATCAGGTCCAACGCTCATGGGGATACTTCCTTATGCTGGTCTTAAGTTCTACATATATGAAGGACTGAAGGCACATGTACCAGAAGATTACAAAAGTTCGGTAACATTGAAGCTGTCATGTGGTGCTGCTGCTGGTTTATTTGGACAGACTCTTACTTATCCATTAGATGTTGTCAGGAGGCAGATGCAGGTATCATATTTGCAGTCTCTGTTTACTATTAGCATCGTAAGAAGACTGATGTTCTTGATAGTCACTTTATCATTCTGACTTTTTTTTTTGTGTGTGTTTGCTCCCCTTGTTGTAGGTTCAGAGTCAGCAACAACATGAACAATTTGGTGGGCCACGAATAACGGGCACATTCCAGGGTCTTATGTCCATTAAACAAACACAGGGTTGGAAACAATTATTTGCTGGCTTGAGCCTCAATTACATCAAGGTATTTATGAAGATCATCGTTGTCATTTCGGTTGAACTCATTAGAGTTGGCATGCTTAGGTGTTTAGTTCTATGCCAAGTGGCACAGGCACATTTTTTTCGGCTATTTAGTTCCCAAACACAGTGAACAAAACCTACTGCAACTGTTCCACTATAACAGTGTCTGAACGTCCTGCATTCGGGGTTAGAATTGTCCCAAGTTTTGTAATTTTGTTGTGAAGTACAGATGCATTTTTTTTTCTTTCTGCCTGAATTTATAAGACATAACATTCGACATCTGTGATGGAAAACAAAAATAGACAAGTGGCTTCTTATTTTGTTGAAAGTTTATCAATCTGTACCTTTGTTTTCGGTGCTTGATGTGCTCTTTAGAACCCTTGGCCAGGAATCCTCTGTAACTGTAACCTTATCTGGAACGTGGACCTTTTATTAGTAACCCCAGGTTCTTGTTCTTAGTTTGTGACTTTTCTTATAGGCAAATTGGTCTTGTTAAATTTGAATTGACTGGATTCTCCCTATCGAAGAGCATGCTCTATCTTGATAATTTCTGTTTACCATATATGCATCTGACTAACTGTTTTACTTGTTGAATACTGCCTTTACTTGTATTCAGATGTGTACTATGATTGTCATGTTTTTATGTGTAATGTTAAAAACATGGATCATTTTGTAGGTGGTGCCCTCAGTGGCCATTGGTTTCACCGCATATGACACCATGAAGCATTTGCTGAAGATACCTCCAAGAGAGAAGAAAAGGTCTGGGCATGGCCCTGCTTGAAATTTTGGTCGCTCTGTTCTCCGGCTAGCAGAACACGTAGTGCTTCCGAGGCTTGGAAATACTGTATGAAGCTTGCAACAGAATGAAGCAGCCTCGCCCGCAACTCTGTTACCTAGTACTACTAATTGTGTCACGTAATAGCTATAGCTACCTGACATATTCTTTCATTCTGATTTTCCTCATTCATTTACCTTCTGAATTTCGAGTGTGCATTTTATCCACCGTGTGGACGGTGGTACTGAGTTAACATCGTATGACATGACTACAGAACTGATGGATCTATTCTTTGATTGGCATATCCTTTGTATAATACTCCTTCCGTTCTAAATTATAAGTCGTTTATCCATTTTGCTATAAATGTAGATATGATATATTATATCTACGTACATAGCAAAATGGATGAACAACAAAAGTCAAAGCGACTTATAATTCAACGGAGAGAGTTTGTCCCTAAACAAACTGTCTGACTCTTCAATTAGCAACAAACATAATCTAGATAGACTGAGACTCGGCCCGATAACTGGCCGTCGAGCGGCGAGACGTGCGCGTCGCGCACTCGTTCGCGCGGGCTGCCTCCTACATGCGATCCTGCGCTCCAACTGCCTGACGCCCACGGTAACTGGCCGTCGAGCGGCGAGACGTGCGCGTCGTGCGCCCGCGCTCTAACTGCCCAACGCACACGGCGTCTATAAGAGCGCCCGTACACACAGGTACATAGAGGTGGCCACAACGTACGTACGTGTTTGATGTTCGTCGTGTCGTTCTTCCGGCGCCGTGACACCAGTTGAGACCCGAAGAGACTGAGAAGGTAGGGATCTCGCCGGCAAAGGCGGAGGCGACGATGGAGCCTATATCGAATAGAAAAGGAGAAAATGATCTCGGCTACCCAGAGGAACAGGATCACCGATCACGGCACTGGAGAGGAGATGGCTGCGCAGCAAGGAGAGGAAGGGCCAGTGACGAAGAAGCCACGCGTTGAAGATGAAGATGAGATGGTTGCGCAGCAAGCAGAGGAAGGGCCAGTGACGAAGAAGCCACACGTTGAAGATGTAGATGATCAAGATGAAGATGAAGATGAGGAGGAGGAGGAGGAGGAGGAGAAGGGGCTCACGAATCTGAAAAGTTTCCGCAAGAATTGGTTGAAGGTGATGTCTCGGTTCGTCGGTCCCTTGGAAGCAATCAGTAAGTTCTCGTGTTCCCTCTCTCGACATAATATGATTCAAATCGATCTGCAAAGTTCCATATGGTCATATGGAGTAGCTTGTTAATCGAGTCACTATGTTGTTGCTGTTTCGGTCCCGGAAATTGGACCCCAACACTACACAGAGTCAGGGCGGCCTCGCTCAAGGTTACCGAGATCAAGAAAGGTCTCGAGTGGCCTCTTCGTGTCTTCAGCCTCGTCGCTGTGCGGGCCTCGATGGATTCTAAGCGCAACATGTTTTTCCATCGTTCCAAGGAAAACTGCCAAGTCCTCACCGCAGAGGTATGTATTATGTATCGCTAGAGCTGTTCTGCTCTGTCACTCTCTCACCTTATCTTGTCCTGTCCATCAACTGCAAATTTGAATATTTAGCATACAGCTTACATCAAATTTCAGCTGGCAAGAATCATGGTTCATCTTTCTTTCTCAAAAAAAAGAAGAAGGAAGAATCATGGTTCATCATGTGTGCCATGAATTATACTTTAATCTGTGATGGTCACCGGCAAACCAAGTAATTCACAAGGCAATTTCTGTGACTAGCAAAAATGCCCGTGCGTTGCAACGGGTACTTATTTTCACTCAGTTTTTAACCTCTTCCTCACAGTTCTTGTATCTTTGCATTTGTCGATAACAATTAGTATATAATTATTATCGTTAAATAGATCATTGAATCTGTTTTTATAATTAACTTATTTAGAGATGCAAATGTTGTTAATATTTTCTACAAACCTAGTTAAATTTAATAATGTTTGATCGGTAACCATAGTGACACTTATTTAGGGCAGGACCGAGGGATGATATTGCTTGTTTTTACACCGTTAAGTTGCAAGTTAAATGTGGGGCCTACTATGATAAAAAAAATGTGAGGCTTACTTACCTTCAAGTTATATATGGGGCCTATTTACCTTCAGTTGGCCCCACCTGTCATCCTTTGCGTTTCTTTAGACACTATCTTCTCCACGGGAGTTTTTTTTAATCTCAGCCTTATCTTCTCCACGGGACTCGGGAGATCCCGTATCCACGTAGCGCCCACCTCCGTTGTCAACGCCCGAGCTCACGCGGCCATTGCCGAAGGTCTAGGCTCGCTGGCCTGCCCGCCACCACGTCGGAGGCAAGGGCTCGCTAGTGGAGGAGCCCTAGTGGTTTGCTACTCTGCTGTCGTGCCGCCCGTGGGGGATCAGCGCTGCCCACCCGGCTTGCTGCTGCTGCCGGTGCCTCGCCCGCCATGGCCGCCGTCGCCTGCTTTGCTTCGGTCGCCCAGGAGCTGCTGCAGCACAGCCTGCGTGCTCCGCTAGTCATGGTCGCCCCCGCCTGCTCTGGCAAGTGGCACCACAGAGGATGCAGCCGCCCAGCAGCCTGCCTGCTCCACCCGCCGAGGACGTCCAGCCACTTGCGACGGAGCTCTCCAGGCCAGCCCACGGCGGATCTCTTCTGCACCACCCAAGCCAAGCTCGACCGGCCGCTGCGGAGCTCGCTCGTGGAGACCGCCCGGGACGATGCTGAAGTCGCACCTTGGCTGGCTACAGTTCCGTGCTCCGATCCCCTTCCTTTTGTTGTTGGCCGCGCCATGCCCCTGGCAGAGGCGAGCCTCGACCGTGCCGCTCGCAGGGCAGGCGTGCTTGGACGCGGCCCCTTGGCCGGCCGAGCTAGCTGGCTGGGCAGGCACAGCTGTGCTACTTGCCAAGCCCGTGTTGGTGTCATCGAGGCCCTTGCCAGGTTCCTCCGCCTATAGCGCGTTGCCGGTACGCCGTCCTCGGTCGCGCCAGCGGTCAGGCAGCTGCTGCTCGCGCGTGCCCCCTGGCCGGGTGGGTCGCTGCGCCGAGCATGCCCTTGTTGGGCTGCACCGCCGCAGGCCAATGTGAGCTAGGCTACTGCAGTACCGTGCATATATGACAGAATCAAGAGCTCGGGTCGAGATCCGCAGAGCGTTCTGAATCCGATTAGGCTGGACGAAAATTTTTAGTTTCAGAAATTTTGCCTCTTTAGTATTAGGGATAGAGGATAGATAGCCAAAACTTGTGCACCACAAGTGTCAAATTTTTTTTGTTGCCTCTAGATTATTATGATAAAAAAGAACTTTACTACGTTTAGGTGTATGAGCTCATATTAATAACAAGATAACGACGCCTGTTTATTAAGTCGTTTTCAGATATGAGCTTATATTTCCAATTGTATCGAATCTAAACAACCATGGGCAGAATATTTTAGTTTGATCACATGCCTTAAAGTTTCAGGAGCCACCAACAAATTACCTTCTCCTGGAATTTCCTAGATAGGGAACTCCATGCCCTTAATTAATTGATTTGTTCTTCAAACGATGGTTGCATGAAGTCAATATCCATAAAACAAACTGCATTAAATCTTTCATTTTGGAAGAAAATGATAAATGTTCGCATGTTAGATATTTAGAGCTTTATGCAAAGATTATTCCAGTTATCCATTTTCTCAGTGTGCTTCTAGCTAGTTATATGTCAGTCAGTGTGTTTCTAGCTAGTTATATGTCAGTCAGTGTGTCATTTTCAAGTTATTTTAGCAATTAAGTTTGTTACAGTCTGCGCTTTTTTTTTTATCACAAAACACCTTCCTGCTGCATGCTTTCAATCCTATCCTGTTTACCTCGCAGGATCCCTTCTTGGAGCTTACAGGTCCTAGCCGTGCTATTGCATTGATTGACGCTCCAGAGTTTGAGGTTGAGCTCAGAGTCATTGGCAGCAGCCCGTCAGAGGAAAAACTTTTAAGTGCTAAATTTTTTAGATACCACAACAATAGCTACGGTGCAAACCGTTCTGCTGGCCACGTCCAGACCCGCATAGTGTCAACTAAGCGTACCACAATAGACCTAAAATATTCGCATCTGAAAGTGCCATTGGAGGCAACCATTGAAATGCATCACTCAGGAGGATCGAGTGAGTGATTTTCGTGGACAGTTTTTTTGCCCATATGGAATATATGGGTGAAGAAAAGATAACGTTGCTTAATTCCAGTGACTGTAATGTGACAGTTGGATCTGATGGCAGCATTCCATTTGCACGATGTGTCGTGATAGTTGACGACCAAGCAAAGCTGACATTGGGTGTGAAGGCTTGGCAAGGCGAAAATGGCCAGGATGGTGGTGGTGTACGGCATGCCGAGTTTCCTGCTAAACTCCACAGTAAGAGTGATGGAGAGTTTGATGTTGGGTTTTGTAAGATGGGTGTTTCTGTTTATTGGTCAGTGCTTTGCTAGTTAAGTGATGCTTTGCAGGTGTTGCATTCTATCAGGATTGTTTTGAGGTTAGGCTATGCAGGTCTTCTTTGTTAATGTGTCAAACTGTCAATGTATAATTCGCTGGTGGTACCATTATTATCAACGGGTTCATGTTGAAGTAGTTGAACTGCTATCTATCAGTTAATATATTCATAAAGCTGTTCTCTCCAGTACAAAAACATGCTTGGATGTAATCATTTCCACATCTGATGAGGGTTAAAAGATAATGTAAGGACCAGGACGCTTAATATATAAGAGCATAAGAGAGGTGTGAATTAGGCCACTTCAAAATTATAGGCTCTAAAATCACTTATAAAACCTACACAAGTTCTATATAGTTGTGGACTAGGTTTGCTTAAATGCTACTATCTCTAATACAAAATACTTCTACACCCTAGCCAGCTTCCAACAATGTAGGATTTTCTCTTAATTAATCCCGTAATTTCTAGGCTTGCCAGCGAACATTGTAACTTCTTTAACACCGTTGCAATAACATAACTGATAGATAAATTTTCCGGTTTTTGCGTATTGTGTCTTTTGGCCCAATTTTCATGAGAAACTACACAAATAGAGAGAAAAAAAAGACAGTTTTGGGAGTCTGCGTTCTAATACAATGAGGGTGGTTGGAAGAATTATGACTAGTACAAGAGAACTGCTAGTGCCCGAACGTCCAGACGGACGTGCGCGTCCGGACGCCCATGGCTGCTTCGTTTCCCGCTCTTGTTCCGTGCAGTGCACCGCGGCTGCTTGGATTTCACGTTGCCCGGACGACTCGTCAGTCGTCACGCCCACGCCGCTCGCCCACACGCGAGGCCGTATGCACCCCTTCGTTTGCTGGCGAGCTCAAACTGCTGCGGTGAAATGGAGGGAAGGGAAGGGAAGGGAAGGGAAGGGGAGGGAGAGGAGAGGGGAGGAAGAGGCGCACCGCATGAGAAAGGCACATGGTAGGAGTCGAAGCCCTGCTGCAGGCCATTGTCCGTTAGCCACCGATGCCATTACAACATGTGCAATATCGAATCTATTTTTAAAACATCGAGATGAAACATTTGCAACATACATCTAAAGACAGATGAAACATCTGAAACATGCATCTGAAATAGTTGCAAAAAAACCTAAAAACACTTGAAAAGGCATTGCAAAATATATGCAATTTCAAAATAAAACACTTGCAACATATGTGTGAAAACATATGCAACATACAAATAAACACATTTGCAACACACTTCTGAAAAAACAGGTGAAACATATGTGTATAGCCATTGCAACATATGCAACATCCCGATTTACTTCTACAACATCCATATGAAACACTTACAACATACCTCTGAAACATCTGAAACACTTGAAACATACTCTTACAACATGCGCTTTCAGCAAAACATGGTGGACGAGTGGACGGAGCACTGCACAACGGGATCCAGCTGTGCGGTCGTGGTGGAGAAGAAGGATGGTAGCAGACAGGCAGGCTATGCGGTCCCCGATGAGCGGCTACGCTACCCTCAGCGAGCGGCACTCATAGTGGAGGCGATAGCTGCGATCGAGCAGGTGCAGCCTCGCGCGGCGAGGCAGCAGCGGCTATGTGGGCGTGGGGGAGCACGTCGCGGCGGTACGGGCGTGGTGACGCGGTCGTGTGGTGCAGCACGCCGCAGTGGTGCAAGTGCGGCGACGCGGTTGCGGTGGATGGATTAGAATGAAGACGGTTGAGGAGAGAGTATCGTTTTTTTTTCGAGTTGGCCTAGGCCATTCAGGCGGGTGTCAAGACCCACCGAGGGAAGCGTCCGATGGCACGGACGTCTGCTTTCCAGCATTACCGCTAGTACAACGAGGGTGGATGAAAAAAGTGACCAGAAAAGCTTGAAAACACGATCTTTGACTAGTTTCGACTTATTTTGGGCCATGTATACCCTAGTTATTTTTTAGCCCAGGTAATATTTCAGCCCAGCAGGATCCAACTAGCAAAACAGCGAGTCACGCTGCTGCACATCGCCTCTGTCAGGCACCCGCTAGTTCATCCTGCTAAGCCCGCGCCGCCGCCCGCCACGCTTGCCATGCCGCTCGTTGCCCCGCTCGGCTGCGCGTCCACACCGTCGTTCGCGACCCTACTCGGTTGTGTCGTCACCCGCGAGTCCACGACCGTCGTCTGCCAGTCTAATAGCAAGTATAATAAGGGGGCTACGAGCAGGCAAAACGCTGAGGTGGTGGAGGGAAGAAGAGGGAGGAGAAGCGAGCTATAAGCTTATAATCGGCTTAGACATAGGAACCAAGAAAATTCTGTGAGGCATATAAGTGGGCCATGTATTAATAGTGAAGACTGTAACTACTATATGGGTGGGCTGAGAGGTAAGCTGCAATGATTCATACAGCCAGCAGCCGGCTGTATTATTAGCCTGGCTCTAAGGGCGTCTGTGATGGTGCTACCTACGTAGCCAACTTACGTGGAGGTGAGAGACAAAAAAAAAAATAAGGACTGTTTTATATATTTTTATTTTTCTATTTATTATTAGACTCATATATTCTTCTCTTAGGTTTTTGAACTACGTGAAATAGATTAGTTATTTGTTTGTCGCTAGTGACTACTCTCTACTACTTTTTTTTCCTATGCACGTCAGAATAGGTACCCAAATAGCTAGGGATGAAAACGGACGGAATTTTTCCCGTACCGTTCCGTTCTGTTTTCTATATTTTTCCGTCCGTTTCCGTATTTGCGAGATCCCGTTTTCGTATTTGCGGAAGTAGAAAATGGTGTTTTCCGTCCGTTTCCGAGTAATCCCGTTTTAATATGGAATAGACCCGTATTTATTCCGTTTTTATCCCGTTTTCAATCTATGCTCAACTTGTTCAACAATTACATGTCCTTATGTTATGTTAATATAACTACGAATCACCAAATATACATGTTATGTTCACGTACATAGTATGTAAATGAATATTAAACTTTGTATATATTATTACATGACTTTATATATGTATACTTTGAGAATATTATATTATGTGATCTTAATTTAATTTTCTGGCTCTCTATCCGTATTTGTTCGTTTCCGTATGTCCGCATATTCCGATTCCGTTTTCGAACCCGTATTTTCCGAACCCGATCCCGTTTCCGCCAAAATATATAGAAACGGAAGTAGAAATAGGGTTTTTCCGTCCGTTTCCGTCCGTTTTCATCGCTACAAATAGCTGGCTGTAGAGGACGCCCTGAGCATCCACCGTTCCAAGACTTAGAGCTCGCAAATCCCAATCCTTCGTCGACTGCCAGAGAGCCCAGCCCCGTGCCCCGGCATGGTGGCTCCCGCACAGGCGGCAGCAACGGCATGGGCGCGTGGCCGCATAGGCCCAAGGGCAGGGGAGGAGGGTAGCAAGAGCCCCTCTGGGCGTTATTTCTCTAATTCTATACTAATCTTCAATCCTTTATAGAGCATTAGTTGTATATTTAATTGTATCATTGTGTGGCAGAACCGCCTAATTTAATGTCATCCCAAGAGTACTTATCTTCCATTAGACACTAAGTACCCAAGAGAGAGCACTAAACTCTGCGATTCCGTCGAGCACACCCAACGGGAGAACTCGAAAGTCCACATTTTACCTCAGGATCATAAATGAGAGATAAAGCTTATAACAACTTTACCATTTCATATATCACTTTTAGTACAACATCAGAGTAATTCATTATTTGATTATAATAGCGGAATATAAAATATTATCAAAGTTCAGCGGAAATGAAACCATTTGATGATGAGTTAAAATTATCATGATGAACATTTATATACAGCAAATGATAACAGGTGGTAAATCTTTCCCTTGTGAAACATTTTTGGTGAGAGTTATAAATCAACCCTACATCCGCAACGTAAAGGAAATCCCCACTGAGCCCACCAGGAGGTTTCCACACACAACTGTCAGCTTCAAACACCTGTTACCTGCAACAGGGTAGAACAAACCCTGAGTACTCAATTGTACTCCGCAAGACTTACCCGTCAGAAGAAAAGACTCCAAGGGTATGCAAGGCTATCTGGCTTGTGGGTTATTGCAACTGCAGGAAGCATTACTAAAGGTGCATCCTTATATTTACTTTTTATTAGCAGTTATCAGTAGTGTATTAACCAACCATTCTAGGTAAGCACCTGTTCTACTTTCAAGCAAAGGTTGAGCCATCAGAACCAATTTTTCCATCTTTCGTCTTTCATCTTTCATTTCTTACTACGGTGCTAGAGTGCAGTCAAGTCGTACCGTCACGTAGAAACGGCGATTCGCGAATCAATGTGCCCAGCTGGGTACCCCGAAAAACACACGCCTCGCTTGTACCCCAGGCACAAGCAAGACCAACCCGTTCCCCTCCTGTCACAGGTTTCCAGGTCCCCGTCCAAACTTGGACTCCTAGCTCCCGTACTTGAGGCCCGGCCTCAATACGGTGCTAAGACCTCCACCTATCCCCGCCTCCAATCAGTCGGTCCGGAAAGAGCCGGAGCCCATGACAAGAGAGTAACAAGTCTTCCTAGCCCCCATCCGCTAGTATATGCTCGGGATAATAAATCTGTGACTTGACCGGGGATCCAGTGCAACGAACGGTCCTTAATCGACACGGACAGGGAAAAAGTGCAACCAAGCTATGCCCCGTGGCCGCGGGACATAACCTGTTACACCCACCAATACCCATACCATATCCCTGCCCGGTCACCATTTCCTTTTCCATCATTTCATCATTAGGGTAATAATAATAATAATAACCACCTATTGTGAGTAACGACAGGTTACTCACGCTACCGATAAACCTAAGCAAAACAGCTACACGATCCTGTACTAGTAAGACTCATGGGTAGATATATATATATGCATGTGGATATCATAAAACTCCTGCAACGTAAATGCACAACCTATATATATATATATATAATAATTTGTAAAATAAGGGTTATGCACCGGGGCTTGCCTGGATGGGAATTAAGATATAACCAAAAGTTAGCATTCCATCACGGCGACACGGTCATCAGGACACCATCTTTTCCGCTGCTCCAAAAGACTTCACGCTCCGTCATTGTTCCTATTATAATATTCGGAGATGCGACATAGAAATGTAAATAATCGACGGCAATCGCAACCTCGTATCATACGATTTCGTCTCTCAAGCTAACGAGCTAACCTTATGGCTAACGAACTAGGTTTCGTATCTATGTTATCGACTTAAGCGTTATTTCCCAACAACCCAGGGTGTTGCTCTTTTCGTTTCGTCGATTTAATATATATACAAACTAGGGTTTATTAGCTACCTAACAAAACTAATTATTTTGGAGCTACAAAAATTACAGTGGACAACTAACATTATGTTTAGCTTACTATAAAATTTTCAGCGTTAATACTATCACTGATTATTCATAACAATTCTTACAAGTTCATGTTTGATAATATTAAACGCCTCGAATTAATTAGAGCAAGCCTAAAAATAGTAGAAATCTACATGAACCAATTACACCTTTATCTAGATCATGATTTTAGGAAACTAACAAAATTGGTTTCACCATTTTTGGACTCCTATACATTTAGATATTAAATTTACAAGTTCCTAGCAACAAAGAAAAAGGAAAAACAATTGAAAGATATACTTTTAAAGCAACGGGCCGGCGCCCACTATTTGGCCTAGCACCCGGATGCGGCCCACGCGGGACGGGTCAGGCGACAGCAGGCCGGCCCAACTGGCCCACAGCGCGCGCGAGGTCGCTCTTTTTGCAGAAGAGCCCCTGAACAAAAGGGCTATTACGCGGAGCCTCAGGTCCCTATTGCACCAGAGACACTTTATGCACGAAGCGCCCCCAACAATCTTTTCTTCTCCCTGAGCCGGTCCCCGACGCCCCCGTGCCCGCCGGCGCGGCTCCGGCCGGCATCGGACGGTCCCGCCGGCCATCTGGGGCCCACTATGCCCCTGCTAAACGGTCGACCACCACCTACAACCCAAACGGTGACGCTAGGTGACCACAGGGGACTGAGCTACGCACGCACGCGAGCTGTAGCGGCGAGCGGCCATTCACCATGGTGGCGAGGCCGTTCCGGCGAGTCTAGGCGGCCCGAGAGCGGTAGGGATGGCGCACGAGTATCCATGACTTACCCGGATGCCAGCAGTGCCGATGGTCGAGGTGGAGAACTGCCGAGGTGACCTGACCACGCGCGCCCGCACCATGCGGCGGCGCTCTGTGATGACACGGTCGTGTCACCGGCGGCAGGGTAGCGGCAGGAGCTCGACTAAGGTGCGCGGGAGGAAGAGGGGTTCAAGGCGAGTCTACTGGTGCATCCAATTCGACTCGAGATGGTCGAAGGAAGCGCTGCCCTTGGTAATGGCATGGCTCGGCTTTATCGACACTGAGAGTGAAGAGCTCCAAAATTGCGGCTTGTCCGGGCACGGTTCTAGGCGGAGTGGGGTTGGTTGTCTAACACACTTAATGGCGAAGGCGTGGAGGTGAAAACTTGCCTTGAATTGGTCTCCTTGCCGTAAGCGATGGTGCGGCCCGTCGGCCACGGTGACAGGGAAGAAAAACCAAGACGGAAAGGTGAGGACGGCTCGGTCAGTCTTCGCCCTGGCGGAACGTGGTAAAGGGATAGCGTGGCGTGACCGCTGGGTAGAGCCACGTCAAGACGAGGCAGCCATGTGAGCACAGGGGAGGGCAGCGGGGCCAGCGGTGGCCACTCAACGCGCGCGCGAGCAGCAGCGGCTCCGCGTGGCTGGCAGCAGGTGCCGCGGCCAGAGTGGCCAAGGCGCGACCACGCCACGGTCAGACCAAGACGGCCTCGGCCGGCCAACGCACGGTGGTGCGCGTGCACGGGGTGCGGCTCGGCCAGGCAACGCCGAGTAAAATGACGTGGTGACCGCGCACACCTCGGCCGAACGACCGACAACGTGCTATGCACGGATTTTAAAGCGTGTACCAACACTTACCCGTCTTGGTTGAGGTTAAACCAACTCCTCTGCCCTCAAGATGGCCCTAACAGCTTCCCAAAGAAACAAATAGCACGTCAAAAGGACAACCAGAGAGGGAGATGGAGTGATGCCAAAACGGGTTCGTCGTGCTGACGCTGGCTCACGAACAGAGCATCGACCACAAGGTTACAGCTCGTTCTAAGGAACTTCCGGCCATTTTTGGAGTAACCACTCAACATCACTCCACCCTACGAACTACACCGTGCTAAAGTACTCGCAAAGGTGCAATTATCGGTGCAAAAACATAGATCTAGTGTTTACGAATTTTAATCAAAATTTAAATGCCAAAGCGACATTACCATTAGGTTTTCAGACTTGGTCATTATAGTTCTAGGAGCTGGAACCCATTTCCAAATCAATTCTTGAGCTACCAGTTATGCTATTGATCACTTATTTATCGGAACAAAAGTTGCGTTTTCATCTACTAGACTTGCGCTTCAAATTTTATTAAGTACTACATTCAATTGATGTTTTATTTTTATTTATAGAAATTCGCTTATCATTTTATGTGCGTTTGAAATTTTAAAACCCACGGAATTTGTTTTGTTAATTTCTTTTAGACCTTAATCGCATGCTAAGTACGCTAGTAACACCAGAGGTGTTACATCCTTCCCCCCTTAAAAAGGATCTCGTCCCGAGATCCGGAACAAGAAACAAAAGAGGGAAGCACGATTACATTTCACAGATCTGAGCTTACATGAGAGGTTACACGACTTCAAACGCTAAACCACTCTGGAATCTAGAGATAGCACGGCTAAGAACAACTCTAATACAACTCACAACCTCTCTAGAAACCGACGAAGACGGGGACAGTGGAAGAGCAATAGGAAAACGATTATCCAGAACATGGCGTATGCCCAACAAAGCCAGAAATTGGAGATTGGTACAAAGATCATCGTTAACTCTAAACCTAAACTAACCAGGGATGAACTTGAACTTCTCCAACAGAAACTAGATCCTTTCTTCTCCAGTTACACCATTGCCTCTGACTAGGAACCCTAGATCTGCGAGCAACGGCTGGATCTCGTAGCTCAGCCTCCAACCACTTCTTCCCGACGGCTTCCTGAGCTTCTTCTACCTGAGCGCTGACGGAGGAAGTTGATACTATGAGCTCTACTCTAGATCTGGGGGTTGAATGGAGGAGGAGCAAGCAAGGTGGCATTATAAAAGCTTGGTGGACGGAGGTGGTGATGCAGTGCACCGGAAGCGGAGGAGATGGGAATCACTGGGGGGGTCACAAGGTGGGGAGAGCGTCGGCCATAGTGCGCTCCCTGTGCGAGCTTGAGTGGGGCAAAGGAGAAAGGAGGGGATGGGGTTCGCTCGACCAGGCGGCGTGCGAGCAACGGGGCCCCAAAGGAAAAGAAAGAGAGGGGGGTCCGGTACGGGAACAAGAGCGAAAACCGAGAGCCGACACGGGTGCCGGGATCAGAGGGGCGTACTGTGCGACAAGACGAGGCGAGTGCGGCACAACGCCGCGGTCGCACGGGAGCGACACACGCGGTCCCACCACCGACGGCGTCCGCAGGGCACACAGTGACAGCGACCCGGCATGCGTAGCATTGTCAAACCGGTCACAGGAACGACGTCGAGTCGGGCAATTCAACTTCTCTGACCTACGTGCGGCTAACCTTCCTGTTGTTTTTCTCTTTCTTCTTTTCCTTTCTTCAAAAACCTTGTTACTTTGACAGAGCACAATTCCATCAACCCGTTGTGGATTTCCCGTTTGAACACAAGAATATTTTTACCAAGAGAATTTTTATAGCAAGAGCGATACCGCGGTGTAACTCGGTAAAAGCACTTGGTCAACAACCTCGATACCAGCGCGCGCCGAGCAGCGTCACCAGGTGGCAGCTGTTCCACAGGTGGCCCTCGGTTCCGTCGCGGCACCATAAGCTATTAACTAAGTAACTATTACCAACTTACTCGCAGTAAAAACAACGGGGTCATAGACCACAGAATCAGAGGAGTAAGGGAAAAATTCAGGCAACACGGGTTCCTTTCAAAATAAGGAACAAGTAAGTAAATCCCAAGGCGGATTTAAATCAAGGGAATTCAAGTGTTCTACTGGGACATCCACAATTAGTGATACAGTGTCCTCTGTTTTCCAATCACGGCCGATCTGTTGCATCAGAACAGTTGTTCCCCTTGTAACCTGCTTATTGTCGTCTCAAGAACCCTAAGCAAATCGAACGAGGTCTAAGGAAAAACGACGTAACAAACACAACCGATAAAGCAAACACTCATTACCAACGGCCTTACACGGGTGCAACATACAGACATTCACTCTCCCACACTCGACACAGCGCTCGAACGTACAACCAGGCGGCCTTAACAACTACGGATGCGGTACAACGGAAAGATTACAACACTAGGGAACAACGATGAAAAGCACTACTAGCAACGATTACATCTCCCCTAGGACAACTAATCTACTTCGTCGGCCCAAACGGCTTCCTTCCTGGGCTCCTGGGGTTCTTCTGCTGCACTAGGTTGTGGATCTGCTCCTTCTTGTGGTGGTGGCTGGGTGAGGGGAAACAATGACTCTACTTCCGAGGCTTCCGTGGGTGGAGGTGCTGCAAAACCAGTTCTCCTTCGCTCCAGCGGATGGACAGGGATCCCCTCCAGGATTAAGGGTTCCTGCCTTTCCGTGGCGAGCGTCCTACGCTTGGCCCTTGTGGCAAGATAGGCGTCCTCCAGCTCCTGGGCATGACGGTCTTGGTCCACCTTGACGGCCTCCGCCATGGCAGCCTCTCGACTCTCAGCGGCTGCTAGATTGGCATGAGCTTCAGCAAGCTGCACTTCGAGCATCCTAGAGAAGATCTCGGCTTCCTCAGCTCGGTGGAGGCACTCCCTTAGCTCCGAGGCCTGCCGGTCATACTGCTCATCCAGGGCAAGCAAGTACGAGGTCAGGTGCACCAAGGTCGGGTTGTCCTCTTGCACGTCTAGACCATGCAAAGCCTCCATGCAAGCCCTCCATACCCGCCGATTCTTATCCCAAGGGGGAAAGAACCGCATGGGGGTACGAGCAATGGGCCCTTCAAAGATCTGACAGAGATGTTGCAAGGCTTTGCGGGCCACAACCTGGTAGGTGTCGCCGAAGCGAAACCCGGTTGCAGTCACATTCCAGGCTTCCGTGAGGTCGGGGAACTCCTCACTCTTGCCAATGTAGACGGTGACCTTACACCGCTCAGTGCCACGCTTCATGTACTCACGGCCCTCATACTCGGGACGCTCCCGAACGCCGAGTTTTTGCAGGGTGGCATACAGGATTTTGGGAAAACCCTCGGTGTTCAAGCAGTAGCTGCTAACCCAGACTCCTGCCATCCTAGGTGGGTGGTGGTTGCAAGGAAGGCTTGAGGAGAAGCTTGCTCAAGAGAAAAGGGCTAAGCGAGCTGGAATGCACTGGGTGGTGACACCAAGTGGCTGGGCTTGCCCCCTTAAAAAGGCAGAGCAGCCAGTGGTCCTGGCGCAGGCCACCCTCGAGCCCTGCACGAGGATCAGTAAAGTAAAATAGCAGGATTTTTACGCACACGAGGCGAGCGGTGTTCGAGGCCATAAAGACTAGCATGGTTGCAGGGCAGAGGTCCGACAAGGGCGCAGAAGGAGTGCCGAAAACGTAAGCCCCGACAGCCGTGAAGCACGAGTGAACGCGAAACATGAAGCCACTGTACAACAGTAACTCCGGGACAGGGACGCGTGGTACCTAGAAACAGGGCACCTGCAAGTAGGACTCGCACGATGACTATAGCAAAACAGCACGTCTGACTTTAGGACCGCATGCTACACACCAGTTAGCTTACCGGACGAAAGCCTACTTAAACTTATTCCGGAGACTTAACTATAGTAATAGGGCTACTTATATAACTTCGTATGCAAACGTCCTAACTTTTTGCAAAAAGGTGTTGTCAAATTTTAATTTAGAAAAGGGTTTTGAAGCTTTATTTCCCCATTTATGCTCTGATACCACCTGTGGCAGAACCGCCTAATTTAATGTCATCCCAAGAGTACTTATCTTCCATTAGACACTAAGTACCCAAGAGAGAGCACTAAACTCTGCGATTCCGTCGAGCACACCCAACGGGAGAACTCGAAAGTCCACATTTTACCTCAGGATCATAAATGAGAGATAAAGCTTATAACAACTTTACCATTTCATATATCACTTTTAGTACAACATCAGAGTAATTCATTATTTGATTATAATAGCGGAATATAAAATATTATCAAAGTTCAGCGGAAATGAAACCATTTGATGATGAGTTAAAATTATCATGATGAACATTTATATACAGCAAATGATAACAGGTGGTAAATCTTTCCCTTGTGAAACATTTTTGGTGAGAGTTATAAATCAACCCTACATCCGCAACGTAAAGGAAATCCCCACTGAGCCCACCAGGAGGTTTCCACACACAACTGTCAGCTTCAAACACCTGTTACCTGCAACAGGGTAGAACAAACCCTGAGTACTCAATTGTACTCCGCAAGACTTACCCGTCAGAAGAAAAGACTCCAAGGGTATGCAAGGCTATCTGGCTTGTGGGTTATTGCAACTGCAGGAAGCATTACTAAAGGTGCATCCTTATATTTACTTTTTATTAGCAGTTATCAGTAGTGTATTAACCAACCATTCTAGGTAAGCACCTGTTCTACTTTCAAGCAAAGGTTGAGCCATCAGAACCAATTTTTCCATCTTTCGTCTTTCATCTTTCATTTCTTACTACGGTGCTAGAGTGCAGTCAAGTCGTACCGTCACGTAGAAACGGCGATTCGCGAATCAATGTGCCCAGCTGGGTACCCCGAAAAACACACGCCTCGCTTGTACCCCAGGCACAAGCAAGACCAACCCGTTCCCCTCCTGTCACAGGTTTCCAGGTCCCCGTCCAAACTTGGACTCCTAGCTCCCGTACTTGAGGCCCGGCCTCAATACGGTGCTAAGACCTCCACCTATCCCCGCCTCCAATCAGTCGGTCCGGAAAGAGCCGGAGCCCATGACAAGAGAGTAACAAGTCTTCCTAGCCCCCATCCGCTAGTATATGCTCGGGATAATAAATCTGTGACTTGACCGGGGATCCAGTGCAACGAACGGTCCTTAATCGACACGGACAGGGAAAAAGTGCAACCAAGCTATGCCCCGTGGCCGCGGGACATAACCTGTTACACCCACCAATACCCATACCATATCCCTGCCCGGTCACCATTTCCTTTTCCATCATTTCATCATTAGGGTAATAATAATAATAATAACCACCTATTGTGAGTAACGACAGGTTACTCACGCTACCGATAAACCTAAGCAAAACAGCTACACGATCCTGTACTAGTAAGACTCATGGGTAGATATATATATATGCATGTGGATATCATAAAACTCCTGCAACGTAAATGCACAACCTATATATATATATATATAATAATTTGTAAAATAAGGGTTATGCACCGGGGCTTGCCTGGATGGGAATTAAGATATAACCAAAAGTTAGCATTCCATCACGGCGACACGGTCATCAGGACACCATCTTTTCCGCTGCTCCAAAAGACTTCACGCTCCGTCATTGTTCCTATTATAATATTCGGAGATGCGACATAGAAATGTAAATAATCGACGGCAATCGCAACCTCGTATCATACGATTTCGTCTCTCAAGCTAACGAGCTAACCTTATGGCTAACGAACTAGGTTTCGTATCTATGTTATCGACTTAAGCGTTATTTCCCAACAACCCAGGGTGTTGCTCTTTTCGTTTCGTCGATTTAATATATATACAAACTAGGGTTTATTAGCTACCTAACAAAACTAATTATTTTGGAGCTACAAAAATTACAGTGGACAACTAACATTATGTTTAGCTTACTATAAAATTTTCAGCGTTAATACTATCACTGATTATTCATAACAATTCTTACAAGTTCATGTTTGATAATATTAAACGCCTCGAATTAATTAGAGCAAGCCTAAAAATAGTAGAAATCTACATGAACCAATTACACCTTTATCTAGATCATGATTTTAGGAAACTAACAAAATTGGTTTCACCATTTTTGGACTCCTATACATTTAGATATTAAATTTACAAGTTCCTAGCAACAAAGAAAAAGGAAAAACAATTGAAAGATATACTTTTAAAGCAACGGGCCGGCGCCCACTATTTGGCCTAGCACCCGGATGCGGCCCACGCGGGACGGGTCAGGCGACAGCAGGCCGGCCCAACTGGCCCACAGCGCGCGCGAGGTCGCTCTTTTTGCAGAAGAGCCCCTGAACAAAAGGGCTATTACGCGGAGCCTCAGGTCCCTATTGCACCAGAGACACTTTATGCACGAAGCGCCCCCAACAATCTTTTCTTCTCCCTGAGCCGGTCCCCGACGCCCCCGTGCCCGCCGGCGCGGCTCCGGCCGGCATCGGACGGTCCCGCCGGCCATCTGGGGCCCACTATGCCCCTGCTAAACGGTCGACCACCACCTACAACCCAAACGGTGACGCTAGGTGACCACAGGGGACTGAGCTACGCACGCACGCGAGCTGTAGCGGCGAGCGGCCATTCACCATGGTGGCGAGGCCGTTCCGGCGAGTCTAGGCGGCCCGAGAGCGGTAGGGATGGCGCACGAGTATCCATGACTTACCCGGATGCCAGCAGTGCCGATGGTCGAGGTGGAGAACTGCCGAGGTGACCTGACCACGCGCGCCCGCACCATGCGGCGGCGCTCTGTGATGACACGGTCGTGTCACCGGCGGCAGGGTAGCGGCAGGAGCTCGACTAAGGTGCGCGGGAGGAAGAGGGGTTCAAGGCGAGTCTACTGGTGCATCCAATTCGACTCGAGATGGTCGAAGGAAGCGCTGCCCTTGGTAATGGCATGGCTCGGCTTTATCGACACTGAGAGTGAAGAGCTCCAAAATTGCGGCTTGTCCGGGCACGGTTCTAGGCGGAGTGGGGTTGGTTGTCTAACACACTTAATGGCGAAGGCGTGGAGGTGAAAACTTGCCTTGAATTGGTCTCCTTGCCGTAAGCGATGGTGCGGCCCGTCGGCCACGGTGACAGGGAAGAAAAACCAAGACGGAAAGGTGAGGACGGCTCGGTCAGTCTTCGCCCTGGCGGAACGTGGTAAAGGGATAGCGTGGCGTGACCGCTGGGTAGAGCCACGTCAAGACGAGGCAGCCATGTGAGCACAGGGGAGGGCAGCGGGGCCAGCGGTGGCCACTCAACGCGCGCGCGAGCAGCAGCGGCTCCGCGTGGCTGGCAGCAGGTGCCGCGGCCAGAGTGGCCAAGGCGCGACCACGCCACGGTCAGACCAAGACGGCCTCGGCCGGCCAACGCACGGTGGTGCGCGTGCACGGGGTGCGGCTCGGCCAGGCAACGCCGAGTAAAATGACGTGGTGACCGCGCACACCTCGGCCGAACGACCGACAACGTGCTATGCACGGATTTTAAAGCGTGTACCAACACTTACCCGTCTTGGTTGAGGTTAAACCAACTCCTCTGCCCTCAAGATGGCCCTAACAGCTTCCCAAAGAAACAAATAGCACGTCAAAAGGACAACCAGAGAGGGAGATGGAGTGATGCCAAAACGGGTTCGTCGTGCTGACGCTGGCTCACGAACAGAGCATCGACCACAAGGTTACAGCTCGTTCTAAGGAACTTCCGGCCATTTTTGGAGTAACCACTCAACATCACTCCACCCTACGAACTACACCGTGCTAAAGTACTCGCAAAGGTGCAATTATCGGTGCAAAAACATAGATCTAGTGTTTACGAATTTTAATCAAAATTTAAATGCCAAAGCGACATTACCATTAGGTTTTCAGACTTGGTCATTATAGTTCTAGGAGCTGGAACCCATTTCCAAATCAATTCTTGAGCTACCAGTTATGCTATTGATCACTTATTTATCGGAACAAAAGTTGCGTTTTCATCTACTAGACTTGCGCTTCAAATTTTATTAAGTACTACATTCAATTGATGTTTTATTTTTATTTATAGAAATTCGCTTATCATTTTATGTGCGTTTGAAATTTTAAAACCCACGGAATTTGTTTTGTTAATTTCTTTTAGACCTTAATCGCATGCTAAGTACGCTAGTAACACCAGAGGTGTTACACATTGTTCGTCTAAACGGCTGTTTAGCCCGTTTAAACACCGTGTAAACACTACACGGTGGTACGCCGTTTCCGTTTAATTATCTATTTAGCCTGTTTAATTGGCCGTTTAGCTCGGTTAATGGACTGTTTAGCCTGAATAATGACTAAATGATAGGTGATCAACTGTTTACCGTTTAGCGTTTAGTAAAACATTGAATTGTATTAATTAAACACTAAAGTATAATATAAAATTATAGATTTCTCGGTTAGTTGGTTGCTATAAAATACATGATGAAGAGGATCAAGATGTATGTATTTCTCTTGAGTTCTTATTATTTCATAACTCAACGAAGAACTTATCGATTTGAAAAACTTTCCTTCAAAATAGCTATTTTTTCTAAATAGATTACCGTGTGGTTTTGGGTTTTTCCGTTACTACTGTAGAATTTAAGCTGTATATTTGAACAGTATGTATAAGAGCAAATATAATAAAAGGTTGTAAACAGGCTAAATACTGAGCTGGATGAGAGAGGGAAGGAGAGAGAAGAAGCGGGCTTTAAACTTATAGCCGGCTTGAACACAAGAACCAAGAAACTTTGTGAGAGAGACAGATGAGCTATGTATTAATTATGAAGATGTAACTATTATATAAGTGAATTCAGAGGTAAGTTGTAAGGAAGCCAGCAGTCTTCCTCTAAACAGGCAATGAGCGGTACGAAACAGACCAGATGGCCATCCGCGTGGCGACGCGAGCGGCGGTATCGGCGACGGGATTCGGCTTGTCCTGTTCCCGGCGCCGGGTAGCCGGCTAACGGCAGCGACGACGTCCCTGGGCCCCTCAAAAGCGACGTGCGCGCACGGGCGCTCGGGGGACGGGTAATGGCGATCCACCCACCCGTGCCGCTCTCGGATGGTCAACCGATCGGGAAGGCGGAAAACGACTCGAGATCCATGGCATTGTCCGCGAGTTTCGTTTGGCTTTTGGCCGGCGCGTAACCGGCCGGCCGACGGCGAGGCTGGGTGAGGTTGGCACGGAGGCGAGGCGAGGGTTTCGCGGTCGCCGGGCACGTCCCCGCAGGCCGCCGGCTGACAGGACGAGACTCCACAAGTCGTGCTCCACTGCTCTCCCTCCAAAAAGGTTCACCGCCGTGCTACTGCTACGACATGATGAGGAAGTTAAAATCCGAAAGCACAGTGGCATGCACGCCTGGATTTGAATGGAAGCTCTGATTAAGGATGGCAGCGGATCGGGTTCGGGTCGGATACCCGCGGGTTTCGGGTCCTGCAGGTTCGGGTTTGGGGATAGTTTCTCACCCACGGGTTTCGGGTTTGGTATCGAGTTCGGTTTCGGGTTTGGTTTTTCACCCGTGGATATCCAATGGATATCCGAAATAAATCATTTGGAATTAAAACTCATGTTTTATAATATGATAATAATAACTTGTTTACTTAGATTATTAAATTTATTTAAAATTGACTTATGAAAATATTTATTATCTGTTGCCTCTTATTTATACATGTGAATATGTGTATATTTATCCGCGGGTTTCGGGTATCCATTCGGGTTTCGGGTATCCGTTCGGGTTTCGGGTATCCGCGGGTTTGGTTTTGGTGATGGATTTTCACCCGAATCGGTTTTCGGTTCGGGTTTCGATTTCGCGTTTCGGTTTTGGGTGCACGGAGACTCCACCCGATCCGAACCCGACCCGTTGCCATCCTTAGCTCTGATTTGAAGCGAAAGCATTTGGGAGACATTCCTGCAGCAGGTTGCATTGCATGATTTCTGAGAGTCGTAACGGAACCAGTCAAGACGCCTTTTGCAATTCCGTGGGTAAATTAAACGGATTGCATATATTTTATATTAAAATTGTAGATTTCGTTTATTACAATTTCTATAAATGTAAACCTGCAATTTTCGGAATTGAGAATAAAAAACCTGTTACATAAAACCACAAACCCGACAAACTCTGATTTGTGTTGGCACAAAAATATTTAACAATTTATAATTATTTTCTATAGGAAGATAAGGACAAAATTTATTATATTATGACACAAAGATAAATAACAAATCATAAAAATAATAATTTATACTTATACTAGTTAGAGGTACAAGAGTGTTAAAATCATCTAAAAACTCAAACACCTGAAATATGAAATATAGGAGAAATGTAAACTAAAAGCTGCTGCGAGGCTAGCCATAGACAGCCGTCGGAAACGAAATTATGCGGCGCGGCGCGGTATCTTTCGGTATCAACTCCGTTGACTCCGGCGCCCGATTGATCGATCCATCTTGACTTTTGTTGACTTGTTGTGGCATATGAGTAGTAGTTAGTTGTTCGAGTGAGTCCCAGCACTGAACAACTTTTTCTTCCTGCATGCATGGCCAGCTCCCCAACCGCACGGCACACACACGAGCACAGATGATAGAAGATAGATGCTGTACGCGTGGAAACTCGAGGTAGAGTGAATCACACACTTGAAGTTGTACACCCGGCCATGCTGCCATGCATATAACACAGCTACGTTATATTCATGTGCCCATGCGTATGTACACTTTTACTATTTTGTATTGGGCGTATATAGTAGCTATCAGCATTCATTTCATAGCTTCGCTTACAAGTGCAGCAAAAGGTCCGCGTCCTAATACGTTCGCCGGTACGGTACTTTCTCTGCACATGGAGCGGTTTCTACGTACTGCCGTTTCTGAGGACCGGACGTTTGTCACTCGATAGAGGAGCGCTATGAGTACGTACCGGATATGCATGTATATCTAGCTGCTAGCCTCTGTTACGTGGCTCGTATCAAGCTGCTTCATATCTCACACGTACGTACGTACGTACAGTTATCGCTTCTCGCTCCTTTTGCATGCGTGCTTCCAAGGCGAGTCACACAATAAAACATACTCCCACCGTTCCAAATTATAAGTCGTTTTGACTTTTTTTTAATATATCTATTTTGTCATGCATCTATGTATAATAATATGTTTAGACACATAGTAAAATGGATGAACCAAAAAAATCAAAGCGACTTATAATTTGAAATGGAGAGAGCACTGTTAGAGACTAATAAGTAACCATTCCTCTATCTGTGTGAGAGAGAGAGCAGCGGAGTGTACATGCATGTACACACTGACACAGGACACACAGTCACACACGGACACAGGGCTGACAGGCAAGAAGGATCGGTGCATGGGATGGGACTGGGAGGCTTGCCCTTGAAACAATCGATCGATGGGCAGTTGGGGAATCACATCGCCTCGTCTTTTGCCCTTTAGTACTCACGGACGCGCGTGAGGAGCCGGTGCAGCTTTCTGTTTTCTCGTTACGCCTTTTGTTTTGTAGGACAAGGCACACATGCACGTACGGCCCGGGCCGGGCTAGGTACAAAGACGCGTACGTACGTACGCGGTACACAGGAGGATTGTTCTCCCGGCCCTTTCGATCGCGGCAGTGGAGGTGGAAGGAGCAGTGGTCGATGGTACGCGTACTTGCCATGACATGTCGCGCGGGGCCCGCCGCATTGATTGCGCGCGAGGGACGTGCACATGAGACCCGGTTCGGACGTGTGGTGCACGCCTCGCTGGGTTGATCTTGATCCGGGGAGATCAACGTACTACGTTCCGCGTGCTGTTGTCGCGTTTCCTATACAGATACAGAGTCGATCTGCGTGGCCCATGCATACATGTGTGTGTGTGTGTGCGCGCGCGCGTCCGTCCGTTGTTGCAGGACCGGCAGGCGCTCGGTACGGTGTTCCGGCCTCTCCGGTCCGGAAAACCACTCCTCCCCCGGCCATCCTCGATCTGCGTCAATCGTCGCGTCAATCAGCTATAGCTTTTCATCTTCGGTATGGATTGAGTGAGATCGAGTCAGTCAAGCGTGATGGCACGCTGAGGGACGTGTGTGTATCCTGCAACAGATTAATTAACATCGTCATGAAGTCGTATCACCAGATTTGTATAGGTTTTTATGTTGTGCTTGAGCAAACTCGCTCATACTATGACTTTTCTTTCCGATACTAACTAAGGTACTTCATTTTTCGAACGAAACGATGCATAAAAGAGCCACCCTAGGGACCAATGCAAGAACTGTGGCTGCAAACACGACATCATTAAGATCAACCACACAACATTCTCGTCTTCCATATATGTGCATATACACATATATATAGCTCTGCGTTTAATCTTTGATTATTTTCCACGAAACTTTGCCGAATACGTACGGAAGGCCACCTACTTCCTCGACTTAATTGCTACATACAATCTTTTTGAGGAAGCTACCCGATTAGGTCCTCGGATACGTACGTCGGTACGTGCATATATGTATGACCTTTGCAGTTATTGTTTCTTGTTTTTGTCTCCGGCAATACTACAGCTAGTACGTCACCGGAAAACGTGGTCTCCTTTGTCAACAAAAGGGAACGAGCATGGAACGTACGTGCATATGATTTTCTATGCAACATATGAAACATCATAATCTGCATTAAGAAACGTTTTTTTTACGGGACACATACAACATACGTGGCGGAGAGGGGCCTCCTTCCTAGCTCGTTCGGGTTCAATCTTGTAGGATCGAGCAGATGGTATGGTAAGTAAGAGCAATAAATGTGCTAAAGCATATCTGCACTGTCTAGGGCTCTCCATGGAATCCAAATACAGACGCGATAGATGAGAACGCACACATCGGTCACCATTACCTCTACGAATTGATACTAGTCTAAATGGTAGCTGCACTGCCATGTACTAGTAATAGTATACTACTAGTGTGAAGAAAGTTGCATTGCAAGCAGAAGTTACACGGCCGTGCTGGCAAATAAATTAAGCAGCAGTGAAATTTCTCGCGATCGCAAGCATGCAAAGCGCCCGCATACCGCGCAAGCATGCATGCATGCGCATCAGATGCGCCCGCGGCCTCTCTCTCTCTCACGCCCAGCACAGGAATACAGGATGGGCAGGTGCGTTTCCTAAAACTAACAAGGCATCGGTGCTGAGCCCCGTCCCACAAGTCTTGTCCCAATAAACGCCGCGGCGCGAGCTGAGATTAATTACCGGAGTGCCCTCCGACCACCGGCCGGCCTCCCTCCTCCGTCCAGCCTCGGTCCCTCCCTTCCCTTAGCCATGAAGTCGTCCTCGGTTGAGCCACTCACATTTGAGGCAACCTAGTGTGTGTGCGTAACATGCCTGCTCACACGCCTAGGTTTATAGCTAGCTAAGCTTAGGGCTCCAACTGCATGCACAGGTTTGGGCCGACTTTTCCTGCCCACGCTTTTACCCTGCCTGCCCCGGCCTGGTGGATGCATGCATGCATTTGCCAGGCTGCAGTACTGCTCGCCATCCGGGCCCTCGTCTTCTTTATAACCATGCGCCGCTAGAGCTCACATGCAGGCCGGTGAGAAGAGGTCGAGCTAGCTAGCCTTCAGTGCGAGCGAGGGCAGGGCGCTAGATGGGGCACCACTCCTGCTGCAACAAGCAGAAGGTCCGGCGGGGCCTGTGGTCGCCGGAGGAGGACGAGAAGCTCATCAAGTACATCACCACGCACGGCCATGGCTGCTGGAGCTCAGTCCCGAGACAAGCAGGTATATTACACACACTCGGGTGTTCATGTATAGGCTATGATACATTTGTTTGGTGGTCGTTTCATATACTCCGTAGCTAGCAGAGGAAGAAAAGCAGTTCAGCGTGTGCTTCTCATCGCACTTGCTTCATTTTGTGCCTACTTGCTTTCATGCAGGGCTGCAGCGGTGCGGCAAGAGCTGCAGGCTGCGGTGGATCAACTACCTGAGGCCGGACCTCAAGAGGGGAAGCTTCTCGCAGCAGGAGGAGGCCCTCATCGTCGAGCTCCACAGGGTGCTTGGGAACAGGTAATCAATCCTACAGGCTACACGCAAATCAGCTATATGCATACATGTGAACCTGCTGCTTTCTCCCTGCATGATGCAGTTCCTTTATCCGTGCATGCAACTGCCCATATACGAGTAATGCACGCATTAACTTGCTTGGGACAAAGGAAAGGCCACGCAAATGGAAAATGTAGCTAAATGCATGTGTGTGCCACTGCACTACAGGTGGGCCCAGATCGCCAAGCACCTGCCTGGTAGAACGGACAACGAGGTGAAGAACTTCTGGAACTCCACCATCAAGAAGAAGCTCATCTCCCAGGCTGTGGGCAGCCTCCACCCCGGTAATAACAAGTCCCTTCTCCCCCCCACACCGCAGGTAAAATCCTGTGCGGTACTACATTTTGCAGTTCCTCCACCATCTTGCTTCCTCCCTTCGCTTTGTATGTGGACTGTGGTGTCAAATTCTTTGGCTTCTATTATTGTGTCAAAAAACACGGCTTCCTCTTTGGACAGAACAAGTTAATCTGAGAAACCGACACCGATGTTTTTCTGAAGAAACACAGACTGACACAAATCGAGCATGTGTGGCGGATGGAGCACAATTCTAACATGGTTTCACTGCAATGCTAGCTGCAGACCTGTACTACAACATTCTGGATGGAGCAGGGCAGGGCCTCGCGGCCGCCGGATGCGAGCCGCTGAACGGGGCGGACAGCGCGTCAGCTCAAGCAGTGGTGGGCGTCACGCAGTCTCCTCCTCCCATGCTGCACAACAACAACCCCGCGGCGTGGGCGGATTTCGGATCCCAGCCGCTCTTCCTGCCAGGCCACGGCGTCCACGGCGCCGGCGGCGATCTCGGCCAGTACGCCGCCGTCGACGGGGAGTTCGTCAAGCAGTGCGGCCGCGCGGCTGACTCCTACCCGCCGGCGGACGGCGGCGCGAGCCAGTGCAAGCCGCCAGCTGCCGATTTCGTGCCACAACAGGAAGAAGGCGCCACGGCGCGGGCCCTGATCCCGGTGTTTCTTGAACCCAAGTGTGCCGCCGGCGATTTCATGCCCGAACCGGCTATGGCTCCAGTGATGGACTTCATGGAAGCCATTTTGGCGGGGTCGTCGTCGACGTCGGCTGCCAGCGCTTCATCTCTCGACAGCTTCTCGGCGAACGCCGGCATGCAGTCTCATTGTTGGATTCCCTGAATTCGTCTTAGCACTTACTTCAATTCGATAGATGGATATGATTCGTCATCAAGCACCAAGTATCAGATATAATCAAGTATAGAGGATTTATGAAATAATTAATATAGATTTAGATTTCTCTCAGGGGTAGTAACAACATAAGTTACATGTAAATATGTTTACGTATATATATAACGTTAATGTGTAGTGAAGGTAAGCATATATATAAGTGGGTGTCGGTCACGTGCCAAGAAGGAATAGTACTTGAAACTCCTTTACAGCTATTTGTAGTGTGCATGTTATTGAACACGGATGCGCGGCTAGAGATTCTTATATTATTCATGAAAATGTACCTCCTTTTTACTTGCATATGAATGGTGCACACACTATATACATTCTTTTTAGAGAGCTGCTATATATTTCAGGTTCTTTAATTTTTCTAGGAACAATTTTATACGATCAACTTCAATTTTCTTCCATATAGCTACATATGTTAACTGAACAACAACAAAAAATCAGGCACCTAATATATAGGAGAAGTGTTATCTTTACTTGCCTAGTGGCATGCATACTTCGGCTGAAATCTGAAAATTGTTGCAACAAGGTTCCATGAGTCTAGCTAGCATCAACTAGTTTGGATAGCGATGGCTAAATCGAAATTCACATCAGGCACTGATTTTTTTTCGTGGTCATGCCGAGGCACGTTTTTCGTTAAGCAAAAATAGAGTTTAACAATACAAAGCTTGGACTGTAATTGGTGATTACCTAGCCAAGACATCCCCTGAGATCCCTCGGTTGTGATTACAAATAGACTACTTGCCGACAACGTTAAGCTACTAGCACGACAACAAACAACAAAGTAGGCCCTAAACCAAGCGGGCTAAAGGGCATTATCCTCCAACCCAGTGAAATCCAGCTCCATGCCGAGGGCCAAATATCGGGCACTCGGCAAAGGCCCTCTTTGCCGAGGGCCGGCCGAAGGAGCCCTCGGCAAAGACAGGCCCTCGGCAAAGAAACGGCCCTCGGCAAAAAAAAAATCTTTGCCGAGGGCCTCCCTATTGGCCCTAGGCAAAGAGTCTTTGCCGAGGGCCTACCTTACGGCCCTCGGCAAAGAGATTTTTCAAAATATATTTTGAGACACTAAATTAACTCAAATAAAAAAGTTTTCTACTACAAAATTGTTTAACTTTTTAAGATCTACAAAGTATATATTGGTCATTTCTTCATTTAACAAATCAATAGTAATGTTGTTCACAAAATCTACATCTCTCTAATAAGTTTCATGAAACTACTAGAGAGGATATATAAGGATTGTGAAATATGTTAGAACCACCACGTCGGTTGAACAAATGACCAAACAATCAAAATAAAGTTTGTAGATCTTGAGAAGTTATAAAATGTTGTAGTTGAAAACTTTTTCATTTGAAAGCATCTAATTGCCGATAATTGCGTCTTAAGTTTGAAATTTGAAATTTGAAATTTTGAAAAAAGTCTCGGATGGAGAAACACTCTAAACGAAAGTTGTAGATCTCGAAAAGTTACGAAACTTTGTAGTTGACAACTTTTTCATTTGAATTCGTTTAGTGCCTCAAAATGTATTTTGAAAATTCTCTTTGCCGAGGGCCTACGTTATGGCCCTCGGCAAAGAGGGTCTTTGCCGAGGGCCAACCTTATGGCCCTCGGCAAAGAGATTTTTCAAAAATTTTCAGATGGAAAAACACTCTAAACGAAAGTTGTAGATCTTGAAAAGTTATAAAACTTTATAGTTGACAACTTTTTCATTTGAAAGCATCTAATTGAGGATATTTATATCTAAAGTTTGAAATTTAAAATTTAAAATTTAAAAAAAAGTCTTGGATGGAAAAACACTCTAAACGAAAGTTGTAGATCTCGAAAAGTTATGAAACTTTGTAGTTGACAACTTTTTCATTTGAAAGCATCTGATTGCCGATAATTGCGTCTTAAGTTTAAAATTTGAAATTTTGAAAAAAGTCTCGGATGGAGAAACACTCTAAACGAAAGTTGTAGATCTCGAAAAGTTACGAAACTTTGTAGTTGACAACTTTTTCATTTGAATTCATTTAGTGCCTCAAAATGTATTTTTAAAATTCTCTTTGCCGAGGGCCAACCTTATGGCCCTCGGCAAAGAGATTTTTCAAAAATTTTCAGATGGAAAAACACTCTAAACGAAAGTTGTAGATCTTGAAAAGTTATAAAACTTTATAGTTGATAACTTTTTCATTTGAAAGCATCTAATTGAGGATATTTATATTTAAAGTTTGAAATTTCAAATTTCAAATTTAAAAAAAAAGTCTTGGATGGAAAAACACTCTAAACGAAAGTTGTAGATCTCGAAAAGTTATGAAACTTTGTAGTTGACAACTTTTTCATTTGAAAGCATCTAATTGCCGATAATTGCGTCTTAAGTTTAAAATTTGAAATTTGAAATTTTGAAAAAAACCTCGGATGGAGAAACACTCTAAACGAAAGTTGTAGATCTCGAAAAGTTACGAAACTTTGTAGTTGACAACTTTTTCATTTGAATTCATTTAGTGCCTCAAACAATCGATTTACACTCGGTTTGTTATAATATATGGGGAATCGAAATGGAATATAAACACAAGTGATAAAGGGTTGGAGTGGTTAGAGGAGGTAAGTGAGAGAGGGTGTGAGAGGTAACGAGTTCGAATCCCACCGACCGCGACTTTACAAATAGGGTCAGAAATACTGTATAAAATGCTACAAAAAAATCCCGCGGGTGGTAGTGATGGCTCGTCAGCGCCTCCAAAAAAAATAAAATTATTTTGCTATTTTTTTCGGGTTTTTTTTTATTTTTTCTTTGCCGAGGGTTTTTCTTTGCCGAAGGTTTTTTTAGCCCTCGGCAAAGGCTTTGCCGTGTGCCCGATAAAGGGCCCTCGGCAAAGACCCCTTCGCCGTCTCAAAATTTCCCGAGGGCTCTTTGCCGAGGGCCGCCCTCGGCAAAGCCTTTGCCGAGGGTTTTTGGGCCTTTGCGCATGCGAGTCCAGTAGTGATGGCCACACGATCAGAAAAAAAAAATAGTGCTTGAAGGCCTCATGCTTGGAGGCTGACAACGGAGTAACAAAGATGGCCTGAAACCTGTCGAAAGCCTTGGGTCTAGTCTCTACGTGTGCGTGCAAGAGTTAGAAAAGCAGTTAGGACTAAATTTATCCAGGCATATAAAAAAAAGGGTGAATGCATCTTTTTTTCGAGGAAATGGAAAACTAGAGGGTTTCTCTAACCCCTTCTTCCACGCAAGGTTTGCCAAGTCAACAAATATCTCAAGCTTTGTCGCCAAACTAGAGGGGCAGTCGCATCTTTTACACCGCCTACGTGCGTCTGTTTTAGGCAATAGCAAAAAGTCAGGAAACTTCCGCGTCTGTAGAAATTTCATCAATGGAGATTGGACAGTCGACAACATGTCTGTCCTTGAGAAAAGTCCAGAGCCATGCATGCCATGAGTCTACGTGTCCAGCGACAGAGAGCAACAGGTCGATCACGAGATCAAATCAATCCCTTGCACAGAAGCGCAGAGGCCGCCTCAAATCATGAAGCTTGCACTGCTTGCGTTGCGAGCAGAAAGTATGCAGAAAACATAGCGCGTCATTGAGTTCGGCCTTCCTGTTTTCGTTACGCACGTCCGGGTCTCTCGCGTCACCATCACTGCACGAACGCAGCCGTTCGGCGTCGCGCGGCTACGGCGGCACGAGCCTCGTGTGCCCCCGTGACACGCCCTGCGACCACACCCAGACAGGAGGACCGCGGACACCAGCGGGCCGGCCGCCACACCCGTGCGGGCATGCGGCCGTGCCGTCCCGATTTCCCCAACAAACGTTTGTTTGTTCTCAGGGCGGGACAGGCGCCCGTGTTGCCACTGGCAAAGCCCGCCACGGCCCAGCCGCCGACGGGCTTCCCGAACCTGATGCGATATGCACGAAAAGGAAAAATAAAGTTCAATTTAGAACATTTCCAACAAATTCCCAATACAACCCCTCATCCCCATAAAACAGAATTATTAGGGGAGATAGATCAATTTTCATGCTCCAACAGTGCCCCAATACCTCCCCCAATTTTTGGTGGCCACCAAAAAAAACACCCATCTCCCCTCAAATAAAGGGGCACTTGCAACCTCCCCCAATCCTCCAATCCTCTGTTCTTTTGGCGCAAACACACCCATTGGTGATTCTGCACTTGGAAACAATGTCATGCCATCTCTCTTTATATCTTGTTTATGATATATCCTTGTGTGAGTATGTTTAATTTCATTTTCTTATTGTTGAACAAACTGTTATTGCATTTTCGATCTTTGGTCTTAAGTATGCGACAAACAAGACATCAACAATTTATTTTGACGTGAAAAATATCCATGGGTCAATTTGCTCCAACATGGTCCAGAATTTGCAATATGGGCCAAAATCACATATTGGGGATGAGATATTGGGGAACTGCAAAAACATCTCCTCCAATAACCCAAAAAGTAAATATTGGGCTACCCCAATACTAAGTTATTGGGGGAGTTTTATTGGGGAACTGGTGGAGATGCTCTTACATCCTCAACTATCATCGTGGTCGTTCGATTTTTCCTCCCTAATCTACCAAACCACTCCTCCACTTTTGGAAACCATTCACTTTTGCACCATAATTGTTTTTTATGGTGGTTTTGCTGACGTGGCGTCACGTCAAATGAGGAAAATCGGACTAAATTGAATATTGAAGGAGATAAATTGAACTAGAATTTTTTATAAAAAAATATCTAAAATTTTATTTTAAAAATTAGAAAATTGTACCAATATATTTTTACATGAAAAAATAATGCAATTAAAAATCCTAAAATCTTGTTGAATAAATTTTTGAATTATTTATAAAGATATTTCTAGTCCAATCTACTTTCTTGAACTTTCTTTTTGAAAACAACTTTCTTGAACTTTCAACTACTTATGATTTACCTCTTCTAACGGTGCCACATCAGCAAAACCACCATCAAAATTGTCGGGTGCAAAAGTGAACGGTTTTCAAAAATTAAGAAAAAATAATAAAAAAATATTTTTTATAGATCAGGGATGAAAAGAAAACGACCGCGATAGTTTTTTAAATTGGACCCTTTCGGCATCCAAATGACACGGCCGCCGCCCGTTGGTTGTGGTTTGGCCCCATGGGGCCGCGAGGGGGAGAGGCTGCCGGCAGCAAAGAGGGCGACTCATTTTCTGGGCCGATCTTGCTTGGTTTTGCTGTTGCGGGCCCAAAAAACAGTTTTTCGAACATTGGGGCCTGGGCTATACTTGTTTGTTTTCATAATACGGCCAGGAGCTCATGTACAGACCACAGTGTTGATGACAATTGATACACGTGACAGCAGCTTGCAGCTGAGAGCATGTGTGTGTTGGGGACAACCGGGCCATCGAATGTCGGGAACATGGAGCGGTACAGACTACAGAACCATGCATATGCATTGAGAATGGGCGGGGCACGTACATACCACATACCAAAGAAAACAGCGTGAAATTCATGCACGACGGCAGCACAGATCACGGCCGGGCCGACCGGTAAACAGTAGGCTCCGGTCACATCGCACCACGGACACAAACGATCGACGAACAAGTGGCGCCGGTGCCGGCCCGTGCATCGCCGTTCAGTGCAGCATGTGCAGTTGTGCACCTCGTCGGGGGTGAGCGGCGCCACCTCGCAGGCGGAGATGCCCTCGCTGGGAAGCTTGGGGAAGCCCTTGAGCGTGCAGGCCTCCTCGCAGCTCTTGGTGCAGGCCTTCTCCCGGCACTTGCCCGCGCACTGGCCCATGCTCGGGATCCGCGTCCGCACGCACAGCTTCATGCACTCGCAGATGCAGTTCTGCCCGGCCTCCGCGCGCGGCACCACCGCGGCCAGCGCCACCACGGCGAGCACCATCATCGCCGCCGCCGCCGCCCTCGCCATGTCGGCCGCCGCGCGCGGTTTTCCTCGAACAATAATTTCCGACGACGACGTGCGCACGCAGACGCACGCGGCTCCCGGGTCCGGCCCCTGTAGGTCAGGTCAGGTCAGGTCTGGGCGTTGGCTTTCAAGGGTGGATGTGATGTGTGCATGCGAGATGTCTCGATCGGATCCGTAGCCAGCTAGGTTCCACTGTTTAATTGGCTTTAGTTGCACCGGTCGGCCTTGAAACCAGGCACCCCCGTTGGTTAATCACGGGAGTCCCTAATAATAGTTTGTGTTTCTGGGGTAAAAATGATGAAATACAGTACGTACGGTGCGACCACTGTAGCAATATTCGTAATGCTCTTGCTGGAGCACAGTAGTACCATGCATGAGAGGAGTACAGGCTGCAGTACAGACATAATAATGCTGGCCAAGTCTCATTATTGAACGTGGCACCAGCAGGACGACGAGGGTGAAAAGAGAACACGAGGGCTGGACCATCCTGCAGGCTTCTGACACGATAACTGCGAAAATAAAACGTACAGTAAGATGGTTCCAATGGAACGTTTGAATGGTAAAGTTTTGTCAAATCTCATCCGATCAGCATCTACTCCCTCCGTCCCACAATACATGTCGTCCGGGCATTCAAAAAATCTACCAAAATAGTTGTCGTTTTAGGCCTCACACCCTATAGAAGAGTAGGGCACCCGTCCATCAGTCACCTCCTGTCGTCCACTACGCGAATAGAAAAATAAAAAAGAACAGACGGTGGGAGGACCGAAGCGGAGGGGCCAGCGTCGGTGCGGATTGGAGATCCTCTTCCATTCTGCATGTGGCACCGAAGCGGAGGGGCCAGCGTCGGTGCGGATCGGAGATGGGCGGCCCTCTCCCAGCCAGCGCGAAGGTGGAGCGGCATACACAGAGGTGGAGCGAGCCGGCGTCGGTGTGGATCGAAGATGAGCGGCCCACCGCCACAGTGAGATCCACGGCGAGGTCCCGAGCGGGCCCTGCCCACCATCGCGCCCGCCCCCCTCTTCTTCTCCATCGGCGCGGAGGTCGCGCCCTCTCTCCTCTTCTCCTGCAGCGGCGCGGAGGCCGTGGTTGCGCCCACCCGCTCTTCTCCTCCACCGCGGCGGAGGCCGCGCCCGCCTTCATGTCCTCCTCCAACGGCTCCCATTGCCAGATCCGTCGCCGGTGAGGCGAGTCGGGGCTTGGTGAGGCCAGCACCGCACGGTGTGGTTCTCGGCGCGGTGGCCGTGCTTCTCGCTGAGGCGTGATGGGAATCGAGGAAGAAGAGAGGAGGAAACAGAAACGTAGGGGTATGCAGGTCTTTTAGCTTTGCTCTTGGTTTGCGCGTCGACTCCCAGGACGACCTCCTTTGTGGGACGGAGGGAGTAACTGTCATCAGCGCTAGTCTACGGCAGCTCGCTCTTTACGCGCGCGTTAACTCGACACCTTTTGATGCCATGTCACATTTTGAGCGCGAATGGTGTATGCTACAGTGCTATTGTACAAATCAACAGAACCGCGTTGGCGTGGATTAAGTCCGGGACCGGTCGTGCCCGGCCAAGGCCAAAAGCCGCCGACCGTGCATGCATGGTCCTGGTCCTGCCGCTGCAGGTGTCGGCGGCTCGGCGCCATTGGCCCTGTTCGGCAGACTGTTTTTTTGGTTTATAAGGCGGCTGTGGCTGATTTGCTGTGAGAGAAAAATACTGTTCCACGGCTGATAAGCCGTGCTGATAAGCTCAGCCGAACATGGGATTGAAACGCGCCAACGTCGCGCCCGACGCGAACGTGATCGACGGGGCTTCAGCTCTGCCTCTAGCGCCCGCGCCGCGCTGCGCGCCTGCCCTGCCGGCGGCCACTCGGACCGACTTTAAAATAGCCCGTGTTCAGTTCCCAATTCGGGACACCCGATTCTGCACAGTGTGTATTTAATGTGCACTGTAGCAATTCGTTTGTATTTGGTAAAAATTGTCCAAACTTTGACTAATTAGGCTCAAAATATTCGTCTCACAAAGTACAACAAAACTATGCAATTAGTTTTCAATTTCATCTACATTTAGTACTCCGTACATGTGCCGCCATTTTGATGTGATGGGAATCTTCTTTTTTCATAGTAAAATTTAGGGGTTGAATTTGGGAAGCATAGCCTTTTTAATTGAGGTTTGTTTCTGTGCTTGAAAGGAACCACAGGTTCCTTCCTGTAGAATTATTTTCATCCGTTGATCACGCAGAGAATTGATTATTGTAATTAAGGGTACTTTAGTACTCCCTCCATCCCAAAAAAAACAAACATGTAAATCTTGTTTTCCGAGAAGTCAAATATTCTTAATTTTGACTGAATATATATGATAAAGTATTAATGTTCATGATACGTAATAAGTATCATTAGATTAATTATAGAATATATTTTCCTAATAAACCTAATTGAAGATATAAATGTAGATAATATCTTCTAAAAACTTAGTCAAACTTAAGATTATGTTGACTCCTCGTAAAACGAGATTTACATGTTTTTTTGGGACGGAGGGAGTAATTGTATACTTAATAATTGACACAGTCCATCCTCCATCGTGGCGAGAACCTGAAGGAAACACAGATCAGCCGCCAGGGCTCGCCGCCGCCCGCCTGCCCGGGGGGTCACTGTCGCCTGCATGCCAGGGCCTGCCTCCGGCTTCGGCTGGGATCCCACCACCGCGAGCTGCAGGGGCTGCCTGCCCAGGGTCGCCGCCGCCAATCCAATCCGGCACCACCCTGAAGGTTACCGCGCGGCGCGCGCAGCAGGGGCTGCCTTGGGAGCAGCAGGCCCTGTACGCCAACGACTTCGCCGGGGAGGAGCAGGTGCGGCTCATGCACATCACAAGTGTGTTGCTAGCCGACGCTGCCAGTTCCACTCCTCGACAGGGTACGACCTACACGGCTTCCTTCATCCATTGGATAAAACTAAAGAAATGCATGTTGGTTAATTCCTGTGTTAAAATGCTTAGCTACCCGTATAGAAAAGATGCAAATTACATTCTTTCTGCGTTATTGTTAATTACATGGTTGTTCAGTGATTATGTGCATTGCTACTTGAATTCCCTCTTGAGCAAGGTGCTGTCAGTTCTGAAATTGGAAGAGTTACTCTGCTTTCAGGGGACTGTCTGCTTTCCAGATGATTTCTTTTGGCTGCACGGCTTTACTCTGATAGTAACAGGGTAGCAAATTTACGAGGCGAGGGAAAAGGTTATTTCTCCCTCTAAACTTTAGTCCATATCCCATCAGATGTTTGGACACATACATAGAGTATTAAATATAGACAAAAAAAATAACTAATTGCACAGATTACGACTAATTTGTAAGATGAATTTTTTAATCCTAAGTAGTCCATGATTTGACAATGTGGTGCTACACTAAACATGTGCTAATGACGGATTAATTAGGCTTAATAAATTCGTCTCACGGGTTACTGAGAACTTGTGTAATTTGTTTTATTATTACTATCTGAACACTCGATGTGACACCCCTTAAACTTTACCCTAGATTTAAACACCCCTCCCAGGCTTGCCGCGCCACCGCCCAACGCCAGCCTGCAGCCGCTGCTCCAGCTCCTGCACTGGAGGCCGAGATTGGACGGCTTGAGTTGGGGGCAGATGTGGTACTCGGCTATGGCTAGCGTGCGCCTACTCGGGCTGGCGTTGGCTGATGGAGGCACGGCGTCGGGGTGTCCTTAGGTGGGCGCAGGGCTGTACCTACGATTTGGAGGACCCTAAACAAAATGGGTGATGTGGCCCTGAAATTCGAGAAGTAAACTAAGGCTGTGTTTAATTCCTAGGGTGAAAAATTTTAAGGTGTTATATCGGATGTTTCATAGGATGTTGGAAGGAGTGTTTGAATACTAATAAAAAAACTAATTACATAACTCGCCTAGAAACTGCGAGACGAATTTATTAAGCCTAATTAATCCGTCATTATCACATGTGTTACTGTAGCACTTTATTATCAAATCATGGACTAATTAGGCTTAAAAAATTTGTCTGGTAAATTTATCGCAATCTGTGTAATTAGTTATTTTTTATCTATATTTAATACTTCATGCATGTGTCCAAACATCCGATGTGACAGGGTGAAAAATTTTGAGGGAGAAACTAAACCAGGCCTAAGATTCTTTCACAAAATATGTATCAACTTTGAGTTTGAGCTGCAGCTTCTAATCTTTGTTTCTTGATATGCTTTTCACGGCCAGAGCCCAGAATCATACCTCCTAGCTATTTTGAAAAGACAGAGATCAATGAAATAAACAAATACCCTCTCTAATTTCATAATTATAATGCAAATTTTCATATTATCTAATAGACTAATCTGGTATCCAAGATACAACAATAGGCCTTACATTGGGTCAATACTCTAATTAATAAACCAATGATTGCAGGTTTGGCCGTGTGTTATCTTTTTAATTATTCAAGGATTAACTATTGCTACTACTCAGTGTAAATTTAGGCCTTGTTTAAATTCAGGGTGTAAAGTTTTAGGGTGTCACATCGGCTGTTATATCGGAGTGTCATATGGAAGTGTTCAGATAGTAATAATAAAACAAATTACAGAAGTCCTCGGTACTCCGCAAGATAAATTTATTAAGCTTAATTAACACGGCATTAGCAAATGTCTACTGTAGCTTTACTATAGCACCACGTTGTTAAATCATGGACTAATTAGACTTAAAAAGATTCATTTCGTAAGTTAGACATAATCTATGCAATTAGTTGTTTTTTATCTATATTTTATACTCCATGTATGTGTCTAAACATTCGATTGGACAAGGCCTGGACTTCAGGGAGAGGAACTGAACAAAGCTTTAGAGGCCCATGAACCGTTGCCCCACTTGATACGGGCCTAGGTGGGCATGGCGGCGGGTGAACAACAGAGAGAGATAGCACAAAGGAGATGACGCGGAGCTCATGAGACAATGGTCTTGTTCATCCGGCTTATAATCCGTCTTTTTCAGCTTGTTTTTTCAGCCGGAACAATATTTTTCTCTCACAACAAATCAGCCAACCGTGTTTTTCAGCCGGCTTATCAGCCCAGCCGAACGGGGCCAATGAGTCGTACCTCTTCGGATTAAATTGAGAACGAATACCTGGCCCACGTATTATAGTTTTTAGCCTATAACTTAATTTCCTCTTGGTTTTTCTTAATTTATAATCATTAGATCTAATTAAATAGATGGCTCTAAATATGAAACTTCATATAGCACGTAGGATCCGCGCAACTAGAGCGTTTTGGTTCCTGTTTACTTACTGTACACCGTTAGAGCGTTGACACGTGGGTTCGTGCGTGTATAACCATAGATCTGGTGTCTCCTGATTAGTTGAGCCCTCTTCTTGCGGGCCGTCGGATAACCCTCGCTTTCGCCGTCAAAATTATAATAAAAAAAACCTCACCCGGCCTCGCGCCTCGCAGCCTCCGTCCGTGCTTCCTCTTCCTCTTCCTCTTCCTCTTCCTTAGCTGCTCCGCTTCCTCTCCCCACCGGTGGCGGACGCGGGTGTGGCGGCGGAAGCCGATGCGGCGTCCTTCCTTAAAGATGGACTTCATCAAGCCTGCCGGGGACGGGGCCGTTGGGGATTCATCCATTGATTGTGTGACTCCGTCGCGGCGCCGCCGACCGCCTCTCGCGCCTCCGTGACGCTTCCGCGCAGGCCGCGCCTGGTACGGCGGCCGCCATCGTCCCGTCGCCGCGATTCGAAGCCGCGGTCGTTCGCCTCGGGCTCACCCCCAGGATCGCGTGGCCGGCCGCCTCCCACGCCTCGGCCTTGAAAGTCCCTAGTTTGGTTTTGGCTAATTGATGAAACCTAGGACTAACCTTTGTATCTAAAGTGGATGATTTAGATAAAGGTGGTCATTGAATATGAGACATGACATTGACTCATGTGACCAAGATGATGAAGACCAAGATGAGGCTTGGCTCGATGGACCGGTTGTAAAGGTGAAGGGCAAGTCGAGGCTTCGAAGCGAAGGACCATGCGATGGTGAAGCTTGAGCAAGACTTGGCGCCGACGGACCGATGCAACGGTGAAGAGCAAGTGAAGTCAAGGTCGATGGATCGAGACGGTCATGTGATGATATGAAGTGGATCATATCATTTGGAGAAACAAAATGGGCTCAAGGCAAAGGTATAACCATAGGGCCATTTTGTTTTACACTCAAGACACCATAGAGGGTGTGAGTGGTTTAGGGTCGATAGCCGAACTATTAAGAGGGGAAGTCTTATCGGTTATTCGACGCATGGGTGCCACTAGGTGAATTCATGAAGTGCATTGCATGTAGGGCCTAGTGAGCTAACTGGAAAACCTTTGAAAATGATTGAGAAAAAGCTAACACACAAGCACATGGAGATGTACACTTGATGGTGTTGGCACATTTGCAAAGGTGGCGTTGGTCGCGCTGTGGTTTGCGGGTAGAGAGGGGTTTGGTTCCTTTCTCTCTCCCGCCGAGCTTGCGTGCGCGGGATTCAGGCGATTTCGGGGAAATGAAATGCCTATTTTCCATTGCGCCGGAAGTCGGAAAAGAAACGGAGGCGAACGCGGTCACGGAAGTGACTGGACAGAGCACCGGACGCCGCACCGGACGCTGCACCGGACGCGGTCACTGTGGACCGGCGCGTCCGGTCTGTGCAGCGCGGGCGTCAGGCGCGCGAGCCAGGGTCTGACACCGGCGCGTCCGGTGACCCACGGGACCGGCGCGTCCGGTCTGGCGAACAGCGATTCACGAAGTCATCGGACGCGGTGCGCGTCCGGTGTCACACCATCGGACGCGTCCGGTGGTCTCGGGAGCTTACTGGACTCGCACCGGACGCGGGTACTGTGGCGTCCGGTGGTTGCGAGGAGCGCGTCCGGTGATGTCTCTGCGCGCGCGGTGACTGTGCGCACCGGCGCGTCCGGTGGTTCGCAACAGCGCGTCCGGTGGGTCGTTTGACCGTTGGCGAGCAGTGACCGTTGGAGGATCTAACGGACGAATTTGAATTCGGAGAACACGTGGACGTCGCAGGGGCACCGGACGCGGTTGAGCGCGTCCGGTGAGTTACCACCGGCGCGTCCGGTGGTCCCGCGAAAAACGGACAAGTGGAGTTGTAACGGCTCTATTTGGATGGGGTGCTTATAAATACTTGTTGGCCGGCCCTTGGGGAGGTCTCTTGGCATTTCTAACATACTTGTGCATCCTTTGAGCTAGAACAACTCCTCCCACTCATCTCCCTTGCTTGATTGCAAATCAAAAGTGAGATTGAGTGATCCCAAAGTGCATTGCATAGCTTGAGGGCATCTAGTGGCACTTGTGGGTGGTTTAGCCGGTGGATTTCTTGTTACTCTTGGAGAGTACCGCTCCTAGCCGGCTTGGAGATTGTTGGAGGCGTTGGCAAGAGAAGGTGATTGTTCTTGGCCACCTCCGGTTGATTGTGAGAGGTTCTTGTGCTTTCCTCGGCGGGACGCCAAAAGCAACTCTATTACATTGCGCGTGTCATTGAGTTACCTCACTTGAGAGTGGTGTCTTGCGGTGCCTTGCGGGGCGTGCCTTGAGGGGCAAGTGACTTGAGGGTCACACCGGGGAACCATCTAGGTGTTGGTCGACACAACCGGTGACGTAGCTTGTCGGTGCACAAGTGAACACCGGGTGAACAAATATTGTGTCTCTTGTCTCCCGGTGATTGGTCTCCATATTGTATTGTTGTCAATATTGATTGATTGTATATCATCTTGGTGATTGGCAACATCTTCACTTCACCGTCGGTATAAGAATCACAATCCTCTCTCTTGCATTTACATTCACTAGTTTATCTTGTGTAGCTCTAGTGGTAGGTTTTGCTAGTAGTTGTTAGCTTGCTCACTAGTGTAAGTTAGTGACCTAGCACTTGTGTGAACTAGAGATCATAATCTACTAGACTTGTGGATAGGAGGCTTGCATCACAACCCTAGGCTAAGCAAAACTCGCTTTACGCCGTTTGTTATTCTAACAAGTTTGCTTAGTGGTGCTTGTAGAATTTTTATAGGCTATTCACCCCCCCTCTAGCCATCTAGGACCTTACAAGTGGTATCGGAGCCGTGGTCACCGTTTTAATCAAGGCTTAACATCCTTCGGTGTGAAAAATGGCTCAAATTGTGTTCAATCATGTTGGGGGAAAGCCACCGTTCTTTGATGGTGTTAGTTCCTTTGCTCATTGGAAGAGAAAGATGACAATGTACCTTGGTTCTATTCATGAGAGAGTATTGGAAGTCACCGAGAATGATTTTGCTATCATTGATCCCGATCATCTCACCGATGAAGATAGAGCAAATAGAACATGCAATAGAATGGCTCTCAATACACTTTACAATGGTATTGACACAAAAGTATTTGAGGGCATCAAGGACTTGGAATTGGCAAATGAAGTGTGGACAAGGTTAAGTGAAACATATGAGGGCACTAAGGTTGTGAAGAGTGCCAAGCTATATGGGCTCAAGAGTGAGTTTGAGAACTTCAAGATGAAAGAAGAAGAAACAATCTTAGAGATGTTTCATAGATTGCAAGTCATTGTGAATGATCTCAAGAGCTTAGGGCACAAGACACAAGACCAAGATTTTTGCCACAAGTTCTTGTTGAGCCTACCTAAAAGATTCAAGATGTTGATCATGATGCTACAAAGAGATGGGCTTGAAACAATAAAGCCCAATGATTTGCTTGGAGAGGTATTGACATTTGACAAGTATGATCAAGATGTTGATGAGAAGGAGGAAGAAAAGAAGAAGACCGTGGCATTCAAGGCCACCTCCTCAAAGGGCAAAGCTTCAATTCAAGAAGAAGATGACGATGAAGAAGATGAAGAATTTGAAATTGATGATGAGGCACTTGCTCTTGTAGTAAAGAAAATGGGTCACATGTTCATTAAGAGAAGAGGTTTCAAAAAGAGAAATGATAATTTCAAGAGCAATGAGCAACAAAGGAAGTGCTTCAATTGTGATAGCACCGAACATCTTCAAGCCGAATGTCCCTATGACAAAAAGAAGAACAACAAGAGGGGCAAGTTTGAGAAGAAGAAGAAAGAGGCCAAGATGACATTCAAGAAAGGCAAGAATGGTGCCTATGTGATGACTTGGGAAAGTGATGATGAAGAAGAAGAAGAAGAATCATCCAACAAGGCTTTTGCTTCCATTGCTATCAACAAGAAGCCATCACTATTTGATTCATCCTCTTCATGCTTCATGGCTAAAGAAGCTAAGGTATTATATGATGAGAGTGATGATGAAAGTGAAATGGAATATGCTCATGATAGTGATAATGATAATGATATTGAAAATGATGATGATGAACCAACTAAAGAACAACTATATGACTTGATGCAACAAACTAGAGACATAGCTATTGCCAAGCACAAAGAGTGTAAGAAGCTTTCAATGAAAGTAGCAATACTTGAGAAAGTTCTTTGTGAGCTTAAGACCACTCATGAGAGTCTAGTGGAAGACCATGAGGATCTTGATAAGGCTCATACCAAGCTTGAAAAGGCTCACTCTTTGCTACTTGAGCAACAAGCAAAGAAGGAGGTTGTTGTATCATGTGATATAGGTGTTACATGTGATATAATTGATGAATCCTTTAATAAACCTATCATCATGTCAAATGCTAACCCTTCTTGTAGCTCTTCATCCACCACCACCAACTCTACCTCCACTACTAGTGATGGTCTCACTTGTGATGCCTCACTAATGGTTGAGAATGAGACTCTCAGGAGAGAGGTGGATGAGCTCACTCACGCCCTAGGCAAAGCCTATGGTGGTGAGGCCCGCTTGCTTAAGTGCTTGGGTAGCCAAAGGTTTTCTCTTAACAAAGAGGGATTGGGCTACACCCCCAAGAAAGGCAAGTCGGCCTTTGCAACTCCAAAGCCTAGCTTTGTGAAGGGCAATGGTCGGTTTTGCAATAGATGCAAGCAAGTTGGGCACCTAGAGCATAATTGCAATAAAAAGAACCAAAGCAAGAACCTTGTTAATGCTATACCTTTTGATTCTTGCTATGTGCTTACCAAGGGTGTGAAGGGTGTACAAGCTAAGTTTATTGGTACACCAATTGTGGGCCCAAAGAAGAAGGCTATTTGGGTACCAAAGAGCTTAGTCACTAACCTACAAGGACCCAAGCAAAAATGGGTACCTAAACTTCATTGATTTGCTTGTAGGTCAATTACAAAGCCGGAGGAAGGCATTGGATTATTGATAGTGGGTGCACTCAACACATGACCGGTACATCAAGAATGTTTGATTCAATCAATGACAATGATAGTGGTGTTGATTCTATCACATTTGGCAATAACAAGAAAGGCAAGGTTATTGGCTTGGGCAAGATTGCAATATCAAATGACATGAGTATCTCCAATGTGTTGCTAGTTGAAAGCTTGGATTTCAATCTTCTATCCGTGGCACAAATATGTGATCTAGGCTACAAATGCATTTTTGGGGTTGATGATGTGGAAGTTATTAGTGTGGATGGTTCAAATATGGCATTCAAGGGCTTTAGATATGAGAATCTCTACCTAGTTGACTTCAATGCTAGAGAAACTTCTTTGACAACTTGCTTAGTCTCCAAATCAAGCATGGGTTGGCTTTGGCATAGAAGGCTTGGTCATGTTGGCATGAAACAATTGAAGAAGCTTACAACTCACAATCTTGTCAATAGTTTGAAAGATGTTGAATTTGAGAAGAATAAGCTTTGTAGTGCATGTCAAGCCGGGAAGCAAGTTGGAAGCTCACATCCAAAGAAGAGTACAATGAGCACATGCAAAGCATTTGAGTTAATGCACATGGATCTATTTGGACCAACAACATATACAAGCATAGGCGGCAATAAGTATGGATTTGTCATAGTGGATGACTTCACAAGATTCACATGGGTATTCTTTCTTAGTGACAAAAGTGAAGTGTTTGACACCTTCAAGACATTTCTCACTAGAGTTCACAATGAGTTTGAGATTAGAATCAAGAAAGTGAGAAGTGACAATGGAAGTGAATTCAAGAATACAAGAATTGAAGAACTTTGTGATCATTATGGTATTGGACATCAATTCTCGGCCAAGTACACTCCTCAATCAAATGGCCTAGTTGAGAGGAAGAATAGAACATTGCTTGATATGGCTAGATCAATGCTTCATGAGTACAATGTGAGTCAATCATTTTGGGATGAAGCAATCAATACCGCTTGCTACTACATCAATAGACTATATTGTCATCCATTGCTAGAGAAGACCCCATATGAGCTACTTCATGGAAGAAAGCCCAATATTTCTTACTTTAGGGTTTTTGGTTGCAAATGCTATATCTTGAAGAAAGGCACTAGATTGGGAAAGTTTGACAAGAGATGTGATGAGGGGTTCCTACTTGGTTATTCAACTACAAGCAAAGCTTATAGAGTTTGGAACAACTCAAGTGGCATTCTAGAAGAAGTCCATGATGTACAATTTGATGAAACCAATGGGTCACAAGATGAAGAAGAAAAACTAGATGATATTGGTGGAACTCTATTAGTGGAAGCAATGAAGAACATGGACATTGGAGACATTAGAGCAAAGCAAGTAATTGATATTCAAGATGATGATAAAGATCAAGTGCTCAATTCACCATTCAAGCTAGCTAGTGACTCTCAAGTGCAAGATTATGGTGCTAGTTCATCTCATCGAGATACATCAAGTGATCAACCAAGCTCAAGCAATCAAGTGCAAGTACTCCAACCACAACATGTTGCAAGAGATCACCCCATTGATAGTGTTATTGGTGATATTAGAAGTGGTGTGCAAACAAGATCAAGATTGGCTATGTTTTGTGAGCATGCATCATTTGTGTCAACCATAGAACCAAAGAAGATAGAAGAAGCTTTGAGGGATGCGGATTGGATCATGGCTATGCAAGAAGAGCTTAACAATTTCACAAGAAATGATGTTTGGGAGTTAGTAGAAAGGCCAAATGACTACAATATGATTGGAACCAAGTGGGTGTTCAAAAACAAGCAAGATCAAGATGGCATTGTAGTGAGAAACAAAGCAAGGCTAGTTGCTCAAGGTTACACTCAAGTTGAAGGTCTTGACTATGATGAGACATATGCTCCCGTGGCAAGATTGGAGGCAATAAGAATTCTATTGGCTTTTGCTTGTGCACATAACATCAAACTATATCAAATGGATGTCAAAAGTGCATTTCTCAATGGGATTATCAATGAGTTAGTCTTTGTTGAGCAACCGCCCGGATTTGAAGATGACAAGAAACCCAACCATGTGTACAAGTTGAAGAAGGCTTTATATGGCTTAAAGCAAGCACCTAGAGCATGGTATGAGAGGCTAAGGGATTTCCTTCTCTCTAAGGGATTCAAGATGGGCAAGGTTGATACAACTCTATTCACCAAGAAGATTGGGAATGATCTATTCATAGTGCAAATATATGTTGATGACATCATCTTTGGATCAACCGAACAAGCTTATTGTGAAGAATTTGGTGATATGATGGCCAAAGAGTTTGAAATGTCTATGATTGGTGAACTTAGCTACTTCCTTGGTCTCCAAGTAAAGCAATTGAAGAATGGGACATTTGTGAGTCAAGGGAAATACATAAGGGACATGTTGAAGAAGTTTGGAATGCAAGATGCAAAACCAATTTCAACTCCAATGGGTACAAGTGGCAATTTGGATAGTGATCTTGATGGCAATATGGTGAATCAAAAGGAATATCGGTCTTTGATTGGAAGTCTACTCTATGTCACCGCATCAAGGCCGGATGTCATGTTTAGTGTTTGCATGTGTGCTAGATATCAAGCCTCACCTAGAGAGAGTCATCTCACGGCCGCAAAGAGAATATTGAGGTACTTAAAGCAAACAAGAGATGTTGGACTATGGTATCCCAAGGGGTCAAAGTTTGAATTGATTGGATATTCGGACTCCGACTATGGGGGTTGCAAGATCAATAGAAAGAGCACAAGTGGCACATGTCAATTACTTGGAAGATCACTTGTGTCATGGTCCTCAAAGAAACAAAATAGTGTGGCAATCTCTACCGCCGAAGCCGAATATGTGAGTGCGGGAAGTTGTTGTGCACAATTGCTATGGATGAAATCAACTTTGAAGGATTATGGTCTCAACTTCAAGAATGTGCCATTGCTATGTGATAATGAGAGTGCAATCAAGATGATACAAAACCCGGTTCAACATGGAAGAACAAAGCATATTGACATAAGGCATCATTTCATTAGAGATCATCAACAAAAGGGAGATATTGCCATTGAAAGTGTTGGCACCGATGATCAACTTGCCGATATTCTCACTAAGCCACTTGATGAAAAGAAGTTTTGCAAGCTAAGGAATGAATTGAACATTCTTGATTTCTCAAACATGAGTTGAATGCACCCCACTCACTTATTGACATGCCTCTCCTTCGACATTGCAAGGTAAAGTTGATTGACATGTCATTCATTCTATGCTAAGGACTTACTAGAGCATGTAGACATAATAAGTGGTATGCATGAGCATTCATGGTAAATCAAATGAATTTGATGGATATATGTTACCACTATTGCCTCTATGTTTGTTTTGATCTAGTGGTAGCATATGACATGTTTGTGAGCTTGCAAGCCTAGTGTTGAATCTAGAAGATTTGCTATAAATATTTAATTCAACATAGGCAAGATAACCCTTATTATGAGGTGTGAAGAAGCTTGTCTTTGGTTCAAATCGAATTAAATATCTTTGGCAAGTGTTCTAGGTTGAACCAAAATTGATAATTCTTAACCTACTCCATCAAACTTTTTTTTCTTCTCTCCACAATTTGATCCCATTTTTGGGTAAGTTGTTGACAAAGGGGGAGAGAAAAAGGGAAAAAGATGATTCAACATGATAAAGGGGTAAATAAAATTTTGATGCACACAAGTAGGGGGAGCAAGCTCATAAACAAAGTTGTTGCATTTGCTTGTGCATTTTCATATGACTTGCTCATTGCACATGTATCTAAATTCAATATACATGCTTGTGTGGTGCAATGCTAGTATAGAACTTGGATGATGAAATGATCTACTAGCATGCATAGGAATAGTTTACTTGTGGTATCTAGACATGCCTAAAGTTTTTACAAGTGGTCCAAGAACCTTTACATATAATGTTGATCTCACGGGGTTCTTGAGTTTTTGATGGTTGTCTAGTTACTTCATGATGCTAAGGACGGTGTAAAAGGCAACTCCGATTGGTATCACGCTTCAAAGGTCCATTTCTTACACCTTAGCATCATTTTGGTAGAATTACTCTCCCAACACTTCTATCCATGCATATGTGCAAAGCTTTAAATCCAAACTCTATGCACATATGTAGGGGGAGCTAATGCTACCAAAACCGAGCTTGTGATAATTGTCCAAACTTTACTTAAGAGCAAAATGATTGGACAAGTATGACAAGTTCAAAACTTTTATTATCAAAATCATCTTTGTGAGGGTTGTCATCAATTACCAAAAAGGGGGAGATTGAAAGTCCCTAGTTTGGTTTTGGCTAATTGATGAAACCTAGGACTAACCTTTGTATCTAAAGTGGATGATTTAGATAAAGGTGGTCATTGAATATGAGACATGACATTGACTCATGTGACCAAGATGATGAAGACCAAGATGAGGCTTGGCTCGATGGACCGGTTGTAAAGGTGAAGGGCAAGTCGAGGCTTCGAAGCGAAGGACCATGCGATGGTGAAGCTTGAGCAAGACTTGGCGCCGACGGACCGATGCAACGGTGAAGAGCAAGTGAAGTCAAGGTCGATGGATCGAGACGGTCATGTGATGATATGAAGTGGATCATATCATTTGGAGAAACAAAATGGGCTCAAGGCAAAGGTATAACCATAGGGCCATTTTGTTTTACACTCAAGACACTATAGAGGGTGTGAGTGGTTTAGGGTCGATAGCCGAACTATTAAGAGGGGAAGTCTTATCGGTTATTCGACGCATGGGTGCCACTAGGTGAATTCATGAAGTGCATTGCATGTAGGGCCTAGTGAGCTAACTGGAAAACCTTTGAAAATGATTGAGAAAAAGCTAACACACAAGCACATGGAGATGTACACTTGATGGTGTTGGCACATTTGCAAAGGTGGCGTTGGTCGCGCTGTGGTTTGCGGGTAGAGAGGGGTTTGGTTCCTTTCTCTCTCCCGCCGAGCTTGCGTGCGCGGGATTCAGGCGATTTCGGGGAAATGAAATGCCTATTTTCCATTGCGCCGGAAGTCGGAAAAGAAACGGAGGCGAACGCGGTCACGGAAGTGACTGGACAGAGCACCGGACGCCGCACCGGACGCTGCACCGGACGCGGTCACTGTGGACCGGTGCGTCCGGTCTGTGCAGCGCGGGCGTCAGGCGCGCGAGCCAGGGTCTGACACCGGCGCGTCCGGTGACCCACGGGACCGGCGCGTCCGGTCTGGCGAACAGCGATTCACGAAGTCATCGAACGCGGTGCGCGTCCGGTGTCACACCATCGGACGCGTCCGGTGGTCTCGGGAGCTTACTGGACTCGCACCGGACGCGGGTACTGTGGCGTCCGGTGGTTGCGAGGAGCGCGTCCGGTGATGTCTCCGCGCGCGCGGTGACTGTGCGCACCGGCGCGTCCGGTGGTTCGCAACAGCGCGTCCGGTGGGTCGTTTGACCGTTGGCGAGCAGTGACCGTTGGAGGATCTAACGGACGAATTTGAATTCGGAGAACACGTGGACGTCGCAGGGGCACCGGACGCGGTTGAGCGCGTCCGGTGAGTTACCACCGGCGCGTCCGGTGGTCCCGCGAAAAACGGACAAGTGGAGTTGTAACGGCTCTATTTGGATGGGGTGCTTATAAATACTTGTTGGCCGGCCCTTGGGGAGGTCTCTTGGCATTTCTAACATACTTGTGCATCCTTTGAGCTAGAACAACTCCTCCCACTCATCTCCCTTGCTTGATTGCAAATCAAAAGTGAGATTGAGTGATCCCAAAGTGCATTGCATAGCTTGAGGGCATCTAGTGGCACTTGTGGGTGGTTTAGCCGGTGGATTTCTTGTTACTCTTGGAGAGTACCGCTCCTAGCCGGCTTGGAGATTGTTGGAGGCGTTGGCAAGAGAAGGTGATTGTTCTTGGCCACCTCCGGTTGATTGTGAGAGGTTCTTGTGCTTTCCTCGGCGGGACGCCAAAAGCAACTCTATTACATTGCGCGTGTCATTGAGTTACCTCACTTGAGAGTGGTGTCTTGCGGTGCCTTGCGGGGCGTGCCTTGAGGGGCAAGTGACTTGAGGGTCACACCGGGGAACCATCTAGGTGTTGGTCGACACAACCGGTGACGTAGCTTGTCGGTGCACAAGTGAACACCGGGTGAACAAATATTGTGTCTCTTGTCTCCCGGTGATTGGTCTCCATATTGTATTGTTGTCAATATTGATTGATTGTATATCATCTTGGTGATTGGCAACATCTTCACTTCACCGTCGGTATAAGAATCACAATCCTCTCTCTTGCATTTACATTCACTAGTTTATCTTGTGTAGCTCTAGTGGTAGGTTTTGCTAGTAGTTGTTAGCTTGCTCACTAGTGTAAGTTAGTGACCTAGCACTTGTGTGAACTAGAGATCATAATCTACTAGACTTGTGGATAGGAGGCTTGCATCACAACCCTAGGCTAAGCAAAACTCGCTTTACGCCGTTTGTTATTCTAACAAGTTTGCTTAGTGGTGCTTGTAGAATTTTTATAGGCTATTCACCCCCCCTCTAGCCATCTAGGACCTTACAGGCCTCCGCCTTGCCTGCTGTGACCCCGACGCCGGTCGTCTCTCGCGCGCTTGGTACCGCCTGCGCTCAGCGCTTCTGAGGCCGCGGTCGCTCGCCTCCGGCTCGCCCGTGTGGAGCCCGCTGCTGGCAGTCTCCCGCACCTTCGTGCTTCTGCGCTCAGCGCGTTCCCGGTACGTGGCCACTGCAGTCCCGCTGCCATCGTCCCGTTGCCTTCCGGTCGCAGGTTCTTCTCTCCCTCACCCATATGATGCATGCCGCTTCCCATTTGTTCTGCTGTTTGTTTTTTCAGGTCTCTCGAGATTATTCTCTCTCTAGCTCGTCCTATTATTCAGGATGACAGGATGTCTTCTTCTCCTATTATGTGGCCCCTTTAGCTTACACAAGTTCCATTTCATCTAGATTATGTTCAGAGAGTCACGGCTGTTGCCTAGGGTTAGCACCTTTGTTTATGAAAAAAAAGTGCTGTAAACAATTTCAATTCACATAATTACATTCTCCCTTACACTTGTGGCACTTGACTGTTGTCGGTGACTTGAGCACTTTTTACCACTTGGGCATGCATTATCATCTGGTACTTTCTCTGTATTGTGTTTGTTTTTGCTTTTGTTTTTCCTTTATGTTGTCTTTGCAAATCAAAGAACTGATACGCAAACTCATTGACAGTCTGCATGTACGTGTCCATGTATCTTCAGCCATATTTTTGTGAAGCTTGAACTAGGTGCCATTAGAGTTAGAGCTTCTATTTAAGTTACTTGGTCACCCCTCTTGTGATGCTGAAGCTGCATCTGTTTGTATTAGCAGGATCGTTCCTTCTGAAAGGATTGGAATGTTTACGAAATTTTATTCTGGTTCACTGTAATGCAACTCTAAATTGCTCCCATAATCTGATGAACTAACCATCGGTGGGAATTGTTTTTCTTTTAGGGTACTTTGTGTTCAGGCTGCTGAAGAGTTCCACCGGATTGAGGATCAATACCAAGGCTGCATCATATTTAGTTCACCGTTGAGTAACCGTTAATCTATCAAGATCGTATATTTTGAAGAAGTGACAATCGTAGGGTGGGGTGGACAATTGAGATTGCGAGCTCCTCTATGACCTTCGTTCGTTGATCTATTCCTGAGATGGCTCACAGATGTGATGGCCGATACGTTATCTTCTTTCATTATATTCATACTTATTGTCTGATCAGTGTATGCGAACTGCTGAATGGTGTCAATTTTAGCAGGTGGCTATCTGATTCTGATGGTCTCTTTAATTTGTAGAGGTTTGCCTTGCAGCTGATGCTTCCTGTTTTATCATTATTTGCCTTCACTGCTGTTTTGTCGACCACATGCACAAGTTTTTTTGTGGGTAGTGTTGGTCTGATGGCTTCCATATCCATGTACACCTCTCCAATGGTGGCTGCTGTGAGTATCTATTAATCATAAGGACATATATACAAGCAACAACGTTTTTAACTGCCATTTCTGCTATATATATAATGTTATAATTGGAATATTTGTCCCTATGTTTTCTATAGTACAGAAAACTTTCTGCTGCCGGTCCTTTTTTCATATATAAAACTTCAATGATGAGCTCCAATCTTTCTAATTTTTATTTTAAATTGTTGCAAGCTGGTTGCCTCTACTGGTGTTTTCCTAGCCATTATATGCCAAATTATTACATTGTCCATAATTTACCCCCTTTGCATATACATGTTCATTCCAATCGTAATTGGGTACATGCAGCAATGTTAATCTCATGACATCTTGTGTTAGAACTCAATATGTAATTTGATCCAATTTTCTGTGTTTAAATGATCTAATAAGAAACTAAAATTGTGCCGCGTTACTATCTTATTTAGCAGGGCCGTATACATTCTTCCTGCTTTAGTGCTTTCTTTCCTGCATGTTTAATGTCAATTATTGATGCATTTATATGTGTTGTTTGTAGTGTCATCCTTACCAAAGATTGTTCCCATATGTCTCTTTCTCTATTTATCTTATTATGTACATGTTTTTGGGCTTTTGTATTATTTCCAGTGCCATGCACACCATAAATTATGGCCATATGTTTCTTGCCTTAGTGGTCCTGTTGTCTTTGTTCTCATGTTGTTTCAGCCGCCCTGTGTGTATTTGCTGGCATTGGATAGGTCTTGATTGCCTCCTGATGATATCCTCCAGTTCACTCCCTATTGGTCTGGTCACCAGCAAGGTGAAGTAGATCCTTTATATCTTTATATGCTATTTCCATTTCTCTGTCAGAGGCTCAAGTGATGGTTCCTCCTACAGTATTCCATTACGGCATTTTGCTGTGGCTTGCCCTACAATTTGCCTATTCTGCTAGACTTGATTTAGAAGAGACCTAAGGAAGTTTAGGTCCAATACAAAAACAGATAATGCCAAGCAATAGACAAAAAGGGTGAAGCCACTGAAGAAATGAGTATGTTAGCTGAAATTCCTTGAACCTGCACTTCTTCAGTTGCTTAATAGTTTGATGGACCCTTTCTGAAATTGCTAAGACTGCTCCATTGGCTTACACTAGCTAATCATCTTTTTCTTACATCTTTGGTCATAAATATTACTGGCTGTCAATTTCAAAGTTATTTTCCTTCTCCTTTTTTCCCCTTTTTTTAACTGGTTCATTGCCTTTTGTTAGCCTTTTTCTGCTTGGCCTTTGAGATGTTATGTTCCTGTTAAGCTACGCACGTTCAGACTTTTTATTTTATACTTTCAATTTTTGTGTTCTCTATGTTCCTAACTTCCCAAATGTTTTAAAGTGTGCAGGTCCAAACTGATTACTGATGTCGATGGACTCGTGGAAGTGACCGAAAAGGACCAGTTGTGCTGCTATTTGTTCAAGTCCCAGCCAAGATATATTTGAAGATCATCTATCTGTGGCCTATAGCTATCATTATATCGTGAGTCTTACGTTGATGTCAGACCATAATACTGCCATTCAATCTAACCAGGAGACAAGCAATCTAACCAGGAGACAAGCAATGTGACTATGACAAGTCTTGCTTAGCAAATACACACAACTGCAAAACGATACCTAATGCATCTTACATCTATTCTAGAGGTAAACAGTACAGATCAGGTGTCGATATGATTATCGCTGTTCAGTTCAAATGTAAATATACCCATGGTGCATAAATGTAAATCAAATGTATGACATCAAATCCAACATGGTCACCGTTCTTATCGATCCTATTATTACAGTTTATGTCGCTGTGTCTGGCCTCTCCTAATCTCCCTCTCCCTCATACATGTCCACACACGTAGCAGATTGGCAATATATACGGGCGCGGCAAAGCGCGCCACCTTTCCTAGTTTATTCTGAAGCGCTGTAAAATTTCTCTACGTCGCGCGCGGCACGCCGGTGTCTCCGACGCCACACAGCTGCGGCGCGTCGTCGATCCGTTCGTCCGGGACCCCCTGCCATGCCGCCTGCCGCACGGCAGCGGCCAGCGCGCGAGGACCGATCGATATACTCACCGGTTCCAAAATGTTTGTCGCTAAATAATTTAAAATATATATATTAAAAAATATTAATATTTATAGTATATAATTAATATCATTTAAAGATCTTTAAGTCTAGTTTTTTAATTAATTTATTTAGAGATATAAATATTGTACGTATTTTCTATAAATTAAGTCAAACATGCGGTATAAAAATCGAAAACGACAAACATTTTCAAACGGAGGGAGTCCTCCTTCTCACCGGCCCCGGTCTCACGTGGTCTGAAAAGGGGTCACATACTCACATGGCGCTGCCCTGGCCCGGCGCGACCCCCGCCGTGCACATCCATGAATCCATCGGCTGGCCTCCGAATCCCACACCCTAAACAGCGGTCATCCAACAATATTTTTCTCTTACAATAAACCGACGAACAGTACTTTCAGCTACAATAAACCAGCGAAACCAACAGGCTGCCAATTATGTGATCCGCACGTACAGTACAACTGATCGTCCGGTACATACGTACATGGGTCATGGGTGCGCCCCCACTCAGGCCACGTACTACTCCATTATTCTGCCATCGAGCGTACTAAACGATGACATCCTATTCGTGCCTGTCCTCGTCTCTCGCCTCTCGCCTCATGGGCAATACTCAAATGTATTTTTCGGATGCTGCATCAACGTTGCGAGGCCGTCTTGCCGACGAACGGACGAACGGTAGCCCCACTCGCGCGCAGAGTGTCGTAAATGCTGGAACGGGGACACTTCTTTAACATATTTGTAAATGCAAGTTAAATTTGGTCTCAAGACTTTTGCGCATGCCCACAGAACCATGTCCCTACCTACATATGGATATGTTTTTTTGTTTTTCTCCAACCATTTTGAGCATGGATTTCACGGTTTGTAAAATTTCATTTTCAGTTTTGATATGAACTCCCCTAACCGTGACGTGCCGCAAGTTGTACCGCTCTTTCAAATTATAATTCAGTAATGCACATGCACTACATTGTCAAAAAACTAGTTATGTACTAGGTCAAACTTTTCTATTTTTTTGGAAAAAAAAACTTTCTAATTTAAATAGGTAAAAAATGCACGAATAAGTAAAAAAAACTTAGTCAACCAAACCGACACTGCAATTGAGATGACTGATTAGATCGGCTGGTAAAAAGGGCGTTCGCATATGAAAAAGCGACGAAGACCCTGAGTCTGCCGAACAGGCAGCGGTCAAAGAAAGGCGCTCTCTCTCTCTAGTTTTTTTTTAAAAAGGCTCTCTAGCTAATGCTAAAGTTAACAGTCACAGGATACCTTCAGTGATACTCCCTCCGTCCCACAAAGGAGGTCGTCCTGGGAGTCGACGCGACCTGCATACCCCTACGTTTCTGTTTCCTCCTCTATTCTTCCTCGATTCCCATCACGCCTCAGCGAGAAGCACGGCCACCGCGCCGAGAACCACACCGTGCGGTGCTGGCCTCACCAAGCCCCGACTCGCCTCACCGGCGACGGATCTGGCAATGGGAGCCGTTGGAGGAGGAGATGAAGGCGGGCGCGGCCTCCGCCGCGGTGGAGGAGAAGAGCGGGTGGGCGCAACCACGGCCTCCGCGCCGCTGCAGGAGAAGAGGAGAGAGGGCGCGACCTCCGCGCCGATGGAGAAGAAGAGGGGGGCGGGCGCGATGGTGGGCAGGGCCCGCTCGGGACCTCGCCGTGGATCTCACTGTGGCGGTGGGCCGCTCATCTTCGATCCACACCGACGCCGGCTCGCTCCACCTCTGTGTATGCCGCTCCACCTTCGCGCTGGCTGGGAGAGGGCCGCCCATCTCCGATCCGCACCGACGCTGGCCCCTCCGCTTCGGTGCCACATGCAGAATGGAAGAGGATCTCCGATCCGCACCGACGCTGGCCCCTCCGCTTCGGTCCTCCCACCGTCTGTTCTTTTTTATTTTTCTATTCGCGTAGTGGACGACAGGAGGTGACTGATGGACGGGTGCCCTACTCTTCTATAGGGTGTGAGGCCTAAAACGACAACTATTTTGGTAGATTTTTTGAATGCCCGGACGACATGTATTGTGGGACGGAGGGAGTACATGCTGATCGGATGAGATTTGACAAAACTTTACCATTCAAACGTTCCATTGGAACCATCTTACTGTACGTTTTATTTTCGCAGTTATCGTGTCAGAAGCCTGCAGGATGGTCCAGCCCTCGTGTTCTCTTTTCACCCTCGTCGTCCTGCTGGTGCCACGTTCAATAATGAGACTTGCCCGGACGACATGTATTGTGGGACGGAGGGAGCAGTAGTCTGCTCTCTCTCTCTAGTTTTTTTTTAAAAAAAAGGCTCTCTAGCTAATGCTAAAGTTAACAGTCACAGGATACCTTCAGTGATAGTAGTCCTAGTACTACCTCTAGTGATAGTGGTTTAGGTTTCAAGTTCCAAATGGACGTTTAAATCATCAAATGACGACACAAGCGCATTTGGCTGAATCTGTACTCCGGACATTTCCCCAAATCTGCGCAGGTCAGAAAAGGAGCCTCACCCTACACGTAAAGCGGGCCCGGCCTTGAAATCCATAAAGAACGCGCGCCCAGCCCATTTGGCTATTTCAGTCCATTTCCACCACCCTCCGCCTCTCCCCGTCACCACCGCCGCTTCCTTCCTTCCTTCGTCCGTACACCTCTCTCTCTCTCTCTCTCTCTCTCTCTCGCCTCTCCTCCCCAACGCCATCCCCGGGACAAGGCGGCAGGCAAATAACCTCTCCGTCTCCGGCGACAAGGCCGATGGAGTCGACCTCCGGCGAGGACGCTCCGAAGCGCAACCCGCTCCCGGCCGCGCTCGTCTCCAACCTCCAGTCCGTGCTCGCCGCACGCCGCCCGCCCGGGGCCGAGGTCAGCACCGCCGCCGCAGCCGGCGAGGCTGAGGCCGAGGCTCCGGAGGCGGAGGCTTCCGATGTCCCCGCGGGAGATGGGGCGCCGGCGAGGCCCATCGTGCTGCTGACCTGTGCCGGGGGGATCCGGTCGGCGGGTCTCGCGGCGCTCGTCGACGCCCTCGTTGCCGGCGGCCGCTGCGACGTCCACGTGTGTGCCCCCGAATCGTACGTGATGCAATTCGAAAACCCAGGCGTCTTAATTTCCCTTTACATTGCTCTCACGATCGCAAAATATTGTTTGCTTCCATTGGATTTGTTGGGAGATTAAGTAGTCCCGATTTGGGACGCCCTGGTTGCTGCCATTATACAGTGATTTTGTTGCCATTTGCCTGTGATTGTGGAACTGGACTGATTTGGGACCCTTTGTTTATTTGAAGGGACAAGCCAGCCTGTGGCCACTCAATTACCATCCGTGAAACCATCACCGCGACATCCGTGGATTTCACAGGTGCTAAAGCTTTTGAGATATCAGGTGAGGGCCATTTGTTCATTCAACTGTGCGCAATTTGGGTCACACATTCCTGAGCACGGTGATCCCTATATTTTTATCTTTGCTGACTTTGATCATTTCAAACTTAGGCACGCCGGTTGACTGTGTCTCATTGGCCTTATCTGGGAGGCTGTTTACTTGGTCGTCTCCTGCTTTGGTATCATGCTTGTTTTTTTCTTTAGGAATTGGATTTCCAAATGTTGCTATCTTGAAGGTAATTTGATTTGTGGTTTAAAAAATAACAACTTAAATTTGTTTATACAGGTGATCAGCGGTATCAACACAGGACCAAATTGTGGATATGAGATGTATGCTCTTATTTCAGAAATGGTCTATTTACTGTCCATTTTCTATTTTATTATTGATTCATTTCAGAACTCTATAGGTTCCACTCTTCTGCCATTGCTGCTGCAAGGGAGGCCTTAGTGTATGGGGTGCCTTCAATTTCAATCTCATTGAATTGGTGAGACACTCCTACCTGTATTGAATTTATATTTCAAATTTTCTACATCACTAATGTGATTGGTCCATGACAATAACAATACGTGATGGGTATATCCGTATATGTGACTAGGAAGAAGGATGAAACCAAAGACAGTGACTTCAAGGATGCAGCTCAGGCCTGTTTACCATTGATAAATGCTGCCTTGGATGACATTGTGAAAGGAACTTTCCTCAGAGGATGCCTACTGAATATTGGAGTTCCAAGTGCACCATCTGCAAATAAGGTCATTTTCTCAATGATACTCTGAATCTTAAACTCCACTTTAGAGGGAATGGTTACACCAAAGCTCTAGGATTACGTGAACTCATTTGCTTATTGTACTTTGGCACTTAGGGTGTGTTTAGTTGCCCCTGTAAAATTTTTGGAAGCATAGTAACTCTTTCGTTTGTATTTAGTAATTAGTGTCCAATCATAGACTAATTAGGTTCTAAAGATTCGTCTCGTGATTTATAACCAAACTGTATAATTAGTTATTTCTTTACCTATATTTAATGCTCCATGCATGCGTTCAAAGATTCGATGTGACGGGGAATCTTGTAAAAATTTTAGAATTTTGAAGTAACTGAACACACCCTTAGTTAAAATCATATCTTGGGCCCACCACCACCATTGTGACCAGCTAGAGCAATAAGTTGCAATTATAAGATCGGCTAAGCATCATATACTGCTTCAATTTCCTCACTATTACTTAGGACTTACCTCACTTGTTATATCGACTTAATACATCATAATAATCATGTGGATCTATCTGACATCTTGGCTCTGAACTTGAGTACCATGTTGCCATGTATGCTGTAGCCTAGTGCGGCACTGTCTCAATTTGTGTCCCAGTGGGTTAATTGCTGCTTTCATCCATTATAAGTCCATAGCTTGACTTTGACTGCTGAGCTGTACAGAATGCTAATCCCTGTAGGCATTACCTTAGTAGTTCATCCACAAGCGCACCAATATTCCTCAAACTTTCTTCATAAGAATATGCTAATCATATGGTTTATTCCATTATCTGCAAAGCATGTCAGCCTTTTGCTAAGTAGAAGCCAATTATGATCTGTGGACATAATAATAATGGCAAAGCACATCACTTGAATTTATCTCGAGTTGATTTGCATTCTTTTTTACAACTGTGATAGGAAAAAAAAAACTTGTAGCCCTGATGTTATCTTGGTTCTCCCTTTAAATTTAATTATTACTGTTTAATTTTATATCTCTTCTGATGCCAGGGTTTCAAGTTGACCAAACAGAGTGGATACAATCCTGCTCAAAGTTGGCAAGCTGTGTCAGCAAGCAGGCCCTCATCTGCTACTCACTTTATGGGCATGCATCAAAGCCTTGGTATTCAGCTGGCGCAGCTTGGGAAGGATGCATCTGCAGCAGTAAGATGATCTCTCTCTATTCCACGTGAAATTTTTCATGTCCTGGCCAGCACATTATTGAACTGATTGTTGCCTTAATCTTTAGGGAGCTGCACGTAGAGTTAGTGCCCAACGAAAGACAGTCGAGGTTGAGTCTGTTGCAGCTGCTGGTAAACAAGAGATTCGAGAAGTAGTGAAGAAGTTATTCCGTGCTGAGGTGATTACACTTTCTAGTCAATTCGACAATAGAAATTAATCACATTATTGGTTGTTGTACAAACCTCTTCTTTGACTTGAGCTATTCTACTGTTATTTATATTTACGAGTCTAGAAAGCATACTGAGAACTGTTTTCTTCTCTTGTTACACCAAAATGCAGTTTGTCGAGAAGCAACATGAAGGTTTAGATGAGGATATCGATTTGAGAGCTTTGGAGAATGGATTTGTGAGCTCCCATCTCCCCCCTCCCTCCCTCCCTCTCTCTCCTCTTTCAAATGGCTAAGTATTCACCCCACTTTACAATCTACAGATATCTGTCACCCCTCTGAATGTTCATGGGCAAGTGGAGCCTGAAATGGGAGCCCCAGCTTCAGATTGGCTCTCAGCAGCTGTATCTCTAGACAAAGAAAAGGATGCTGCTCCAGCTGCAGCTGACCAACAAGATGTTGCAGCTGAGGAAAAGGAAGCTCCTTAGCAGCCTAACAAACACGCAGACATGTACACACTCTGTAGGTGTCTTAGTTCCTGTGGTGACGACGATCTTTTCTCTCCTGTTTACCAGTTTGGTTTGTTTAGTATTTTGCGCTCAATATTTGTTTGGTGCAATGTCTATTTTTTTGTTCATCTTCTCTGCCGATTACCGTCTTCCTTGGCCGTGCAAATGATTTGATGCAGGTGTCCTACATTTTGGATGTAACAATGTAGGCTACGGCAACTACCAGATGAATACTGCCCAGCCCCCACTATTTTTTCAGTGTGGCTTGTTCTAGGAAGGTGTTGTATTCAGCATGAGATATGTGATTGATTTTGTCTTGCTCCCGTCTGAACTATGGCCACCAAATGTATTTTGACCGCTTGTAACCTGGATTGCAATTGCAGCCATTTAATGTGGTAGTGTCACTTGACTTCTGTAATTTTTCTTTTGCTATCAGGTCGGGGTTTTTTATGCTTGTGTCTGGACATGACTGAAATCACAAAATTTACCAGGCACAAGTTTTCGGGCCCATGTTGTAAGCTCATTTGACATTGCCTTGCCTGTACACCAAAACTATCCAGTTTTGTCACATTCGTAGTGACCAAAGAACCATCATCTTTCGTTGTCTGACATTAACAAATAACAAGCCCAGCATCAATGACAATATATGGGCAACGGATAAATGCGCAAAGGTTGCAGCCAATCAGGATGATTTTTTCCATTGGACTAAAAAATGGTGACAGTGCGTGCACGAGTGCCCTTTAGTTGATTTGCACGCGCTGCCAATGGCGAATCCTTACGGTTCATGGCGAATTACAGCTGAAAAACTCGCTTGCGTACACCTCTTTTTCCTAAAAGCATCTATACATCTCTAGAACTGTACAAAATCTGTGTGAAGTCTTGTTTCAGCTTCCAAAGAAGTCGACGGGAGCAGCAGACAGCAGCAGTAACTGTTCAGTTCTGCACTGCCTCCGTTGCCAAGCCACCCTTCAGTTCTGCACTGCCTCCATTGCCAAGCCACCCAGACCCAGGAGGTAACTCCTGGTCACAGGTGAAGCCTCCATTGCCAAGCCACCCAGACCCAGGAGGTAACTCCCGGTCACAGGTGAAGCTGGCACACTGATGTTTACACCTTTCGCCATTTTTCACATATATTCACGATATAAGTATGGAATCTGGCTTGGAAAAATCCATGCGCACATCATCTCATGAGCTGCTTGCAGGCTGACTATTCTGAATCAATCCTAAACCTTTGTAGCCCAACGTGTTCACTTGAGCTGCCTGTTGACAGGCCCCTCTCTTTGTTGAATCCAGCTCTCCCTACTCTTAGAGGACCTGAACTTGAGTATCTTCGGAACGAACCTGACGCATCCATAGCATCATAACGCGCTGATGAAGTGTACAGCTCGGCAGAAAGGGGTGGGTCAACGTCTATATCCATACTTGCTCTACTCATGGCCTCAACATCTTGGATATGCAATTCTTGGCTAAAGCTTGTGGATTCATTGAACTCGCTGCCTTCATTGCATACCAACTTTAGAGCTTGAACTACTTCACCCATGAATGGGCGCTGATCCACCTCAGGCTGAACACACATAGAAGCAATGGCTGCTACTTTTGCGATGCTGTCAAATGGAATGCTGCTCCCAAGTGAAGGATCTATGATTGATTCCAGACCATCCCTGCTTGTCAGAAGAGAACCAGCCCATGCGACTAAGTTTTCTTGTCCAGCAGGTCTTAACATATCTACCGGTTTCCTCCTTGTAAGGAGCTCAAGAAGAACAACACCGTAGCTGTAAACATCACTCTTTACTAGAAGATGCCCAGTCATTGCATATTCAGGAGCAACATACCTAAAAGAAATTGACCATAAATTTGTAATATAAGTTGCTGATATTGAATCAACTATGAAAAAGTAAAGATAGTAAGTTCAGATTCAGCATACCCAAAAGTTCCCATAACACGAGTCGAAATATGCTCGTTTCCCTCACCCAAAGCTGTCCTTGCTAAGCCAAAGTCTGACACCTTTGGGGTGAAGTCATGTTCCAATAAGATGTTACTGGACTTGAAATCACGGTGTATGACACGTGGACTTGAATCTTCATGCAAATATGCAAGTGCACGGGCCGCACCAAGTGCAATTTTGAGCCTAGCGTCCCAATCAAACCGAGCAGCTCCCTTATCTGATCCTGATTAGAATCATAATAATATTTGATTTCAGATGTCCAAGAAAATATAGTGTACAAGCAAGTTAACTAAGAGTAGATTGAAGTCTTGAAGCTAGATACTACACAACCATGAACCATACCAAGAATTCTAATTCACTGGCTTGTATTTTGTTGGTATAAAGTACCAACAAATTGAAACAATGCAATTCAAACTAGCACTGATAGGTATCGTGTGAGTAACAGTCATAACAGCTCTATTCCATTCCACTAGAATAGGCGTGTTTGGTTTGTCTCCACAGCATGCCGCAACTCGCCAGAGCATGCAACGCCGAAAGTTAGCCATTGTTTGCTTCCTGACGCAACTTCTGGCGAGCCACACAATTCTTACGCCACACTAGTTCATTTGGACGCCACTGTTCACCAAAACTCCGGCGCCAGTTTTGCTCGCCGGATTTTTGGCGCGGCCAGAGATGAGTTGCGGCCATGTGAGGTGACAAACCAAACAGACCTAATCTGCCTTTTCTTGTGTCAAGTGTTTGGCTCATCTACTGCACCTCTAGCCAATAAAATGACTAAATTAAGTGATGAAAGAGAAGTTATATGATGAAATGAAGAAAGTCTTAGAAAGTGAAGTTACAGCAGAGAAGAAATTTTACCATGCAAGTGAGATTCCACACTGCCATTTGGAACAAGCTCATATACCAAACAACGGCTATGCCCCTCTGTGCATATACCTATCAGCTTAACCAAGTTCCTATGATGCAATCGGCTAAGCATCTCAACCTCAGCCAAAAACTCTCGGGTACCTTGCTGATCGTCCCGCTTTAAAACCTTGATAGCAACCCGTTCTCCATCCTCAAGAATACCTTCATAGACACGCCCAAAACCACCCTCACCAATAATTCTGGACTCATCAAATCCTAGTGTAGCTCTCTCCATCTCAACCAGGTTAAACGTTTTGGCAGATCCTTTATATGCCACCAAACTTGAGCTGAAGGATGGTGATGCCGAAATAGGTCTGCTTTCTAGCCTGCTCCCCACCATTGCAGAATCAGGACCTGCATTTCCAATGCAATCATTGAAAAGGGGTGGGGGGTGGGGGGGTGGCGGCGCAAACAACCAGCATCATGATTAATGATTTGAAAAAATTGTAACTGCAAGTCTTAAAATTTCTCAAAGATGGTCCAAGTACTTTACCAATGAAGCATGAAATTGAGTACTTAATCGTATATGCAAGCATTTGTTTTTGGCTATAAAAACAACATTTTCGCTTTCTCAATGCCCTTGAAAGCTTAAAACAGGATAAGCATATTAGTGCACTAATTTCCCGCACCTAAGGTAAGGAAAGTATGACCATTGAACTCTGGTTGTTCTATATAATATAATACCTCTGGTCAACTTGTTATCTACGACATGATTTTATGAAACCTTAAAAATTACAAACACAAATAATTATTACATTATTTAGTTTGGGAACGTGTAAGTTATATGTGTTGATTTGTGTTCAAAATACTTGCATAATCTCTTATATTTGAAGAATTTTAAAACTATATTCTAGAAGAAAATAGTGGTCAAATATACACATCGAAACCGTGAAAGTCCAATGTGTCAAGTATTTGTGACTGGAGGGAATAACTATTAAAGATGTATTACTATCTGCTGCCACATGGACATGATTCATGTATTCATAGAAAAAAAGGGGTGGCAACTTATGTTTTTAGAAAAAAAAGGGGTGGCAACTAAGCTGCATTTTGCTGCCTTTTGAAGATGTCACAGAAAGGCACGGACTAAAAAGTTAATGATAATCCACCGATAGAACTACCTGCAGGTTTTGTTGGCACAAGTGACGCTTCAGTTAAATGGCTGCGGTTTCTAAGCTTGAAATAAACCACCAGTGCAGCTCCAGCACATAAAATAATAGCAAAAACACTTGATAGAATAATTATTATAATTATGCCCCTGCCTTTCCTTTCTCTATGATTTCCCACATCAGCAGCAAGCGGATGTAAACTTGGATCATTTACATTGCTAAGACCATTGTTCATGCTTGCTGCCGGTGGTGACGGAGGAAGACCTGCATGAGTAAATGATACCGTGCATATCACAACCATGCTTTGTAAGGGAGAAAAGAGCAAAAATGAACTAATGACCTGAATAATACTCCCTCCGTTCCAAATTATAGGCCGCTTTGACTTTTTGGGTTCATCCATTTTGCTATGCATCTAGACATATTATTTATCTAGATCCATAGTAAAATGGATGTACCAAAAAAATCAAAGTGACCTATAATTTGGAACGGAGGAAGTACAAAATTAATTGTGTTTCAAATCATATACTGGAATATCAGCAAGAAAGGTTGAAGAGTTGTGGAGAACTCTCACCTTGGTAAAGAACATACAATATGTCATACTTTCCAAAATGCGCAGGGTTTATGATGACCTGCTTATTACAAAACCTTTCAAATACTAAAAATGCTGTTGCATTGTCAAATTTTGGTCCCAGTGGCACAAGATCAACAAAGACGATTGTCTTTTCAGGGTCATCAGGTGCAGCATTTGCCCCCATAACACGAACTTGACTTTGATTCATGAACACTCCAGATGCAATATCTTGTGCAAGTTCAGGGACAAGTGTAAAGAACGTGTACAATGCTATACCAAAGCGAAGCTCAACTTTTATTGGCGACACGCAGAGGCATGTCATTCCTGGAGGACTATTGGTCAGAGGATCTGAGCAGGTGCAGTCTAGCAAAACCAAAACGAAGATGAATGGACCAAAGCTAAGCAATCAGTAGCTGATTTTTTGAATTTATGAACGCAAATGGCACAAAAGTATACTCAGCATACATGAATTTGTCGGTGGAGGTAGCAGCGATTGACTAGGCGCTGGTGCCAAAGCCTTGGGCTTTCTAAATGCAGGAGTGTCAGGTGGATGCGCAGGCGGTAGAGCTGATCCTGCATAGGTGTAATGGTAGCAATGGAAGCCTAAATTACTTCTGGCAAAACAAGATGTAATCCATTTTGATATAGGTTGGAAACTTATTTGAGGCATGTGTGACAAATATTTCAAACACATTAAAAAGGGCATAGTAGGGCAAGACAAGAAGTCTTGATCGATTTTGTGGATTAAATGTTGAATCTGAATCAAATGCATGATTATTGTTGCAAATGTCTTTCACTTATTCATATGCATGAGATGTCTCATAACTTTCATGTTTCAATTCAATGCTCAATGTTGGCAGCATGCATGCTCAAACATAACCAAACTTCAACATGTTAGTATGAGCACAAAATGGTGATGCTTGTTCAGTGTTGTTCCTAGGGGGCATGGCTGGAACGTTTGTTGCAGCTAGAACAAATGGCAATGTAATAAGCAAGAGATAACCTGGAGAATATGGTGGTGAATGGTATTGATTGGGATGACGTGGAGCATGAGCAGAATTTCCGTGTCCCTTTCCTTTTGACGGAGGCAAACGTACAGGTGCAGGTGCAGGACTACCAGGATATCCATGGCTTGGTGCAGAAGTATTGTTACTTTTACGCGGAGCAGGACGATGAGAACCTGCATCAAACATCACTTTACTGAGATGAACATATAATTTTCATTAGTATTTTCAGTACGTACATACCTTTGTGGTGTCTATGATTTGCAGGTGGTAAATAGCTCGAATGTTCCTTTGGAGGTGCAGCAATGCCATGTCCTTTCCTGTGGATGACGGGAGACTTTGAGGGAGAAACAGCAGGTCCTGCACGACATTAACTTCATGAATCATCAACAATAGGTTCATAATGGGACTAGGTGTAGTTGGTGCTTGGTAGTATACCTTTCACATATGAATTATTTGCAGGCAAGTGGTGATGCCTTCTCTTTACTGGTGCCACAACTGGAGGTCCATGAGTTTTTCCATGTGTATTATTCGCATGCACGGAATGGTGATGACTAACATTTGAAGGTGCTGTAACTGGAGCTCCATGATCCTTGCCATGTTTAGCTGGATGAACTGATGTTTCTGGAGAAGCTGTTGGACCTGCACAATGTAGCAGAATAGATAGTATGTTGATCATACTCTAGAAGATAAAATATACTTGTACGAGTACTGCTTGAGAAACATACTTTGCATTCGTCGGCCAATTGCAGGCAATGGCGGTGAAGTCACTGATACTGGGGGAACAGCAGGTCAGACATCAGCACATTGTTGGGACTCAGAAATGAGCCGATATAATTTTCATGAACTCTCAAACACATATGGTAACTTTTGCTATGTGGAAAATTTAAAAACACAAAATGCTTTGGGGGCCAGCAACCTGAACATAATGCACCTTATCTGATCTGTGGGTGGACCACTTTGTGATCGTGAAGGAAGTGAGCCTGACTATCATATTGTTATCAAGTCTTTTGAGTTTTAGGAGAAGGTGGCCTTCTATATGTGCATCATGTGAAGAGGATGAAGGGACAGAAGATTGCCCTGGAGTGGCGAGGTGCAGCAACATGTGTACCATACTATGGATGGCAGGAGAAGTGATTGGTGACGAAGAGACAGCAGATATTTGTACATCATCTGGATATTACTATTCCATTATCTAAAAAGATATTGTATATCATACGGTCGGAATGTGTAAATGCAAATGATAAAATCACAGCATGGTCTAGTTGAGTCCAGTACCATTCAATGTGAAGTTGAACTCTATTGTGGGGGGTGGGGGCGGAATAGCACGATGTATAGAAGGTGGAGCAACAGGAACCTTGTCTCTGTTCACATCAATTGGTGTAAAGATAGCTGGGTTTGAAGGGAAAGGATAATCAGTCTCTCTTGAGGCTATTCCCAAACAGATACACCCTCTTTTAAAAAAAACATAGATTCTTTACACACTGCATTAAGTTGACTCCACCTTTTGGACGTGATATGCTGTGCACTAGTAAAGTTATTTTGAGGTCTGGCAACTGATACACCATCCTTATATTGACTACAAGGGGGACTAATGGATGGAATAATTTCTTCCCTGCTATTCCAATTTTCAACAATTCCTTATTTGCTGCAGTCAGTGACAAGTATAATTGGACAGCTCGAGCCAGACACCAAGGGATCAATACCTCCTAGTGGTGGCTTTCTTTGATTTGGAAATTCTGCAGGTGGTGAAGCAACAGATACTTTAGATGTCTCCTGGCTTGTTGGAGTAGGAGATGGTTGAGGATCTGCTTCCATGCAAATGATAGGTTGTGACAGATTCAGGTTAGTAAGTATGAGAAACTCTGCCATTTTATTAGCTCATAATTTATGGCATGGTATATCCTTAGATCAAACAATCTTACAGTGTTCAATAAGGAGTGAAGGAGCTGGTGGTGTTGATTGACTTCTGATAGAAGGAAGATATGGATAAGGTTGAGATGCTGGTCCCAGGTAAAATTTCAAAAATGAAATTAGACTTCTGATAGAAGGAAGATATGGATAAGGTTGAGATGCCGGTCCCAGGTAAAATTTCAAAAATGAAATTAGACTTCTGATAGAAGGAAGATATGGATAAGGTTGAGATGCTGGTCCCAGGTAAAATTTCAAAAATGAAATTAGAGAATGTAAAGACTGATCGACTGTGATGAACAGTTACGAGTTACGACATGTGCCAGAACTTATATAGTACTTACACCAGGGCATCTTTTGAAAAGAAGGTGCAGCAGTTGGACTGTCAGAAGAAATTTTAGGATGAGGCGCATATGGTTGAACTGGAAGAGATGGCAAAGCAGCAGGCACTTGGGGTGTGTTTAGATCCCGAAAAGGGTGTAAAAAAAGTATTGTAGCACGTTTTGGCTTTATTTGGTAAATAGTGTCCAAACGTTGACTAATTAGGTTCAAAACGTTCGTCTCGCAAAGTAGAACCAAGTTGTACAATTAGTTTTTTATTTCATCTATATTTAGTACTCCATGCATGTATCGCAAGTTTGATGTGACGGAGAATCTTTTTTCTGCACAGTGTTTTTTTTGTGGAACTGAACACAGCCTTGATGGAAATGAGGATTTGGAAGTTCATTGCCAGTTTGAAATGATGGGACATCTTGGCCTGTGAATAAAGTAAAAATAAGAAACCAACATACCAAACTGATTCTAAAGGTTAAGATGCAGATAGAGTTCAACAAACTCCTCAACAATTGGCTCTGGGCTCTGCATAGATGGGGACGTTTTTTCTCTTTGGTTATTGATAAAAATGGTCAAGAGCACTAGGTTCCACTGCAGTCAGTACTGATTGTTTAGGTGGTGAAACAGTTTCACCTGTGGAAGGCAACTTATTAGAAGTGTGCGACCATTTCCAAGCACATAAAAAAGAGGAAAAATCATCTGTTTTTCAGTCACAAAATAGAACTTCATGGTCGTCTGGTTGATTGATGGGTTGCATATTGATCCTACCATTTATTAACATGTACAACAAATAGTAGTTCTTGCAGGTGGTTTTGCTAAAAACCTAACAAAGAAACAATATGGACGATTGTGTCTACCTCAGAAACACCCATCATGATATATAATAAAAGTGAAAATTGCAAAATATTAAGTATACAGTTTTGTGGTTACAGACCTAAGCGTTCAGGTCTTTGATCTTGTACTTGTGATGGATGAAGTACATCATCCAAGTAATTTTGTGGATGCCAATTCGTTATGGATAGAAGAACCTTGCGAGCAACAGCAGGTGCATGAGATTGCTTCAATCCTTCAAAAAGAATAGGTGTCAAACAGAATGTTCAATGATTTTTACCAGCACACAAGTGTCATATGCTATTGAACGAACTTGTTTGTCTCCTAGTGGGACAGAGTAAAATTCAGCACAGTAGTTTTTTCATCTTTCTTTACCATCAAGAAAATGTCCAGGATTGAAGAACCTATGGTGAAAATAAGCTGACAGTGTACTTCGTAAACTATCACAACATAGTGCTAAACTAAAAGATATGATTAACTGAAGCAATTATTGAGGTATGTGGGCATTATACGATTAGGTACGGCTAAACACTAATCTAGATGCTGGTTTGAACTAAAGAACTATTGCTTTATACCTAAAATGTAGATCCTCGTCTCTTGCCCCTCAAACACTACTGGTATGCCCTGAAACCATCGTAAACTAGTACGTAGTAATTTCATCCAAAGTTGGCATTGTGCACTGTCTTAGGTATAAAACAGAGTTAAGCCCTAACATTGCCACATTCACTGCAATTTCCCTATTCGTTAAAATAAAACTAATAGGCATCCTACATAACGGACATCAAATACATCATGCCAATTTCAGGTGCATGAAGTTCTTTTTTGTAACCAAGTACAAGATCTGTATCCAGAATTTGAATTTAAGTGGATATTCTTCATCGTTTACTTAAGCATGGGCCGTTTATGACATTAGGACATACGAAATGACAAACAGTACCACCTAGAATTAGTCTGCGTTCCAAACAGATCAAAGGTTCGAATAAAGTTAACTCGAAAGTGGAACACATGATTCAGCAATATATTTAACTGTAAAAAATGAGGAAAGTGCAAACTAGGTAACGCTCCACTCTCCTGTTTCGACAGCTCGGACCACCAAAAATTGTCAGGAGTAACAAATAAGATGTAAACTACACGAGCGCCCAAGCACGCGTGATCCTGATAAAACTACCCACAGGAAAGAAGAAACCACCAAACTCCACCGGACCAACCCCAGAGGCGGCTCGTACGTAGTACGTACCTCCAGCACCCTGGATCACGAGCGTCGAGGCAACCAAGGCGGCGGCGAGGAGAGCACAGCCGCCCAAGCCTGCCCCTCCCCCTCCTGCTCCTCTTCCTCCTCCGCGCCGACCCATCCCACCGCCAGCTTGCCTCCTCCCCGCGCCACGGTCTAGAGGCAAACAAAACTCGGACCAACACCCGGGCTCCGATCACATCTCCGACACGGTGCACGCACGAGTTGCGCGAGCACGGACGGAGGCGGGGCGAGTGGGTGGCGGTGCTGCTGCTGGCTGCTGCGGCGGTGCGTGAGGAGGGAAAAGATTCGGGCCGGGGACTGGCCCCAGTAAGCAAAATGGGGCGGCCGGGTGGGCGCCTGGGCGGGGTGGCAGGCAGCAGAGCGGCAGAGCACGCGCGCACAAAGCCGACTAGAAGCGACTAAAATCGGGGAGGCGCGGCGCGGGACCTCCTCCAGTCCTCCGTCTCCCCCGCAGGCCACAGCCCCGCCTCCTCTCTGGAGCTCTGCTGCGCGCTGGCCGCTGGCGCACGGCGATTTGCCGTCCCCTTCCGTGATCGGGCGCGAGGTTTTTCAAAGGTTGATGAGATTCGCGGCGGCAAACGGCAGGCTGGACGTCGTGGAGTGGTGGCTACAGCGGAGCGGGGTCAGGGGGAGGGGAGGTTACTGGTAGTTAAGTTTGGGTTTGGCATGACGTGCCGGGTTTTTTTTGCTGTTAGGTAGGGTCGCAATTAGTTTGGTGGCGTGGAGACGGACGGGCAGCAGTGTCGCAGTGGCACTGCGCTGGACCGACTGGTCATCCATGGTGGTGGACGCGTGGGTCTCCCTTTTGCAACTTTAGGGCGCAGCAACGATATGTGAGGAGGTGTTTAATTACTGGGCTGAAAAATTTGGGGTGTCATACCAGAAGTTTTATGAGATATCGAAAGAGATGTTTGGTTACTAAATAAAAGACTAATTATATAACTCATCTTGAAATCACGAGACGAATTTATTAAGCCTAATTAATCTATCATTAGCATATGTGTTACTGTAGCACTTTATTGTAAAATCGTAGACTAATTAGGCTTAAAAAATTCGTCTGATAAATTTATCGTAATCTGCGTAATTAGTTATTTTTTCGTCTATATTTAATACTTCATGTATGTGTTCAAACATCTGATGGGACAGGTTAAAAAATTTTAGAAGAGGAACTAAAAGGCCTGAGATTACAGACGGAACATCACTGTACGTCTGTACCTGTGTACCACCGGAGTACCATGTGCTTGAGTGTTTTATTAAGTGATGACTTTAGGGTCTTTTTTTTTTCGAGACGCATGAATTATCCATAAACCATATAGGAATTTTATAAGAGCCGGTTCAATTTTGTAATAAAGAAAGAGCGTATGATTCACCAATTTCCCGTATTTTAAAAAGGACGGTGGCCTCACTTGACAAAAAGGCTTCAAGTTAGAGGCGACGAAGTTCATCTGAGGATTTAAACTCCAATATGAAAAGGAGGAAGCTTATTCTAAACAACAAAACCATACATTTGTAACAAGGTACTTTCTCGTATCAAAGTGCATGACGACATTCCTAGTAAAAATGTCTTAGAGCATCTCTCCAGGAGTCTTTTTTTTAAAAAAAAAATACTCTTCAAATCACCATTTGAAGAATTGTTTGAAAGTCGATATCTATATCTACCTTTCAACCGTTTTTCAATATCCTGTATGCACTCTAGAGAGACAGACTCACTCTCCATCTTTGACTAGCATGAAATGGAATGTATAATGACTATATTTATATATCTAATTAAAGAATTTGTTGGAGGTTATTTTTTCATGAAAATATCTATTTCTATCAATTAACAAGGATACAAAGAGCATCTTTGAGTTGCTCAATTAAGAGGTTTTCTATATGCAGGTTAAAATTTCTTAGGATATACTTTGTATACAACATGATCTGGTCTCCATCCAATAGAAGCCAATATTTTAAAAAGCTTAACAAAGTCATCTAGGGGGCTATAGCAATTGTTGTGCGAAAAATAATCAAGCTCCTAGGAGCAACTCCACCTTAAAATCGTAAGTCCTCGTGTTCAATTTGGGGCTCCACCAATCTTTAGGACCAACATTCTCTACTTTTCTAAGTACTAGCTTTTGCTATACACCAAGATACACTATATGTCCATATATGTAATAAAGTTGTATATCTAGAAATGCCAAAACGACCAGAGAGCGTATTTTGTGGACTTAACTCCAGCAATAATTCTCAAATCAAGAACCATACTTTCTACCTTCCTCAACCCGAGCAAAGCCAACAAGTTATTCAGGAGGCTAAGCTTGGCAAAGGCGCATCCTTGAGGTCGAGCTTGGGCAAGAGCTCGACCTCAGGCAAGAGGGCGCCAGGGTGGAAGCCCAAGTGTTGAAGGCAGGGTGGTGACAAGGGACGGCAAGCTCGAGTGGACCGAAACTAGGAAGGTTGAGCCTCTAGTAAACTGGCGCTGGGAACGACATGTAGGGGTGGTTGGGCTCGCAACCAAAGCTACGGTTCCGCCTAGCCTCCTCAATCTGCCAAGACAAGTGGGGAAGGATTTATGAGGAAGGGGCAGTGACAAACGCTAGATTTGAGGCTGCGGCAGTAGAGGAAACACATGGTTGAGAGGAAGAATGCGCATTCGTATGAGCATTAGTGGGAAAACGGAACAAAGAAAAGTTGGTGCGTGAGTTGACCCCCCGAATGAGGCGTGAAGGGAGAAAAGTAAGCGGGCTCTGACTTTTGGGTGCAACGGATTTGTTGGGCTCTCCAACATGCTTTTTTTTTCTTTATGTGATTTATCATTAGAGACAGGTGTTACTACCTATTCATGAAAATTTTGATGTGATTTATCATTAGAGACAGGCCATGTTTTAAATAGCGAGCTAAGGCTAAAGTGTTTAGTGTTTTATAAACCGTAATTAGCGGACTTTAGCGGCAAAATAGCGGCAAAATTGTGCATGAACGCAAATAGCGGCACAATTTTTTTCAAGCTATTTCGGGCTATAGCGACAAAAATAGCGCGCTATTTAAAACCATGGAGACAGGTATTGCTACCTATCCATGAAAATTTTGATTAACAGAGACCACGTATTAGGGGCAGAGGTGCTACCTGTCTCTGTCTCTTGTTTCATAAACAAGTCTCCTCTCGAGCCCATCGATCAAGTACATACGCACTCGCGCTGCCGCATTGAACTTTTGCCCCACAAAAATGAACACGCAAAATTAAAAAGCTACTCTGTTGTTTTTACATATCATATTAGGTTTATCTTAAGTCAACTTTGACCATCACTTTCAAAAAAAATTATACATATCAACAACATAATACTTATGTTTTAGATTCACTGTAACAAATACTTTCATACTAAGATATCTCAAAATTGATGGTTAAAAATATAAATGTTTGATGTAGGATAAACCTAATACGACATATAAAAACCATGGAGGGAGTACTGGCTAATTAATTAACTATAGTAAAGCATCATGATGGCGAGTGGCATGGTCTGATGTGTTCGTTCGGTCAGGGTTGGCATTTAGTAACAACTAACCAAATCAAATACACTCATGCATTACTCGTACTCATGCTACACCTCGCCGAGATCATGTGTGCTCTGCTGTTATATGCTCAAAGCAAAACGGGGGACACATAAAAAGGCACCCATAATGCGGTCCGATGCGTTGAGCATTTTCGAAAGCAGAACGCCCCATCAATTGATCCAATGGACAAAGCACCCCACAACAGCTATTGTCTATTCTTAATTTTCCGTGCTGTTCTTAAAGGGCAAACAAGCAAAATAATTGAAGATAGCAAAGCAAGCCGGCTGTGGTCGAAGGAATGAGTGTATGGCGATCCATTTATTGGTGATATGATAGGCAAACAAAAGGCAAAGCAACTGCCAACCAAGCATCAGAAAGAATAAGCAGAGTCTTATAGAGCTTTTAGTATTATTATGGCACTCGTGATACATGTTTTGTTTGAAAGCAAGAGCATGGAATGTGCTCGTTCTTTTTCAATGGTCGTCTGTTCGCTTTGCTATAAAGATAAGCTGAAAAATATTGTTCGCTGATTTATCGTGAGAGAAAAATACTGATCGAGCACGTGCTCCGGATGAAGCAGACTGCATCGCAAACACAACACAGATTCGCGTGGAGCTTATCCATGCCAATATGCCATGCACCGTAACCAACTCGCGTCAGCCTCGTCAAAACGGCGTTGAAGCCGCCCACGAATCAGGACCTGCGGACTGCGGTGTACGTAATTCCGTGTCCACCTCCGCCAAGTCCCCGGTGACAAGCGAGAGCGACCCGCGCGCCCTGCGGCTTGCGTCGATGGAGTTAGGCCAGCTTTTGACCTGTGCCGGCTGCCGCACCGGGGAAACGGTCGAGACGACGCTCGGCTCGGATCCTGCGTTGCGTGTCGTAACGACGAAACCTTCCAGCAACGGCACGAGCGGTTGGGGACGGACGGACGGGTTGACGCACGACGACATGGGCGCTGGGCGGTGGGCGGCGCGCGGTGGGCGGAACCTCGGGAAGATGGATGGTGGCGCGGAGATAGATAAGCGCAAATCACAGCTTGGGCCTGGTTTAGATGCACCTCAAAAGTTTGAATTTTTTCACTCTCACCATCACATTAATCTTTGGACCCATGTATAAAATAGTAAATGTAGATAAAAAATAACTAATTACACAGTTTAGTTGGAAATCACGAGATGAATCTTTTGAGCCTAGTTGGTCCACGATTGGACAATATTTGCCAAATAAGATGAAAGGACGCTGAGTCTCGACGAGGGTGATCCTGTCCGTTCCTCCTCCTCGTCCTCCTGGGGTCCCACGAAACAAAGGGAATGGGACAAGGAGTCCAAGACAAAGGAGAGAGGCCTGTGTCTATGCTGGTTTAGGCCTCATTTAGTAATTTTTTTTCCCTCCACCTATCACATGAAATGTTTGATATATGCATGGAGCACTAAACGTAGACAAAAAAAAAATTAATTGCACAGTTTTCGGACAAATCGCGAGACGAATCTTTTAAGCCTAATTAGTCTATGAAAAGCCTTAAGTGCTACCGTAACCAACATGTGCTAATGACAGATTAATTAGTATCATTAGATTCGTCTCGCAGTTTCCTGATGTGTTCTATAATTTGTTTTTTTATTAGTATCTGAAAACCTCTACCGATATCCTCCGATACATCCGATATGACACCTAAATATTTTCATTTCACGAGCTAAACGCAGCCTTACGTTGACGCTCCTCGGCGAATTCGGGTAGTGAGAATTTATTTCTATATAAATATGTACGGAGTATATGGAACGTGCCGCTCTGATTGACGATGAATAAAGGGATACGCGTTTGTTTTACTGGCTGTTGTTTGAAGCATCGGCGTTTGGATTGACGATGATAGATTGGTGTTGCGCTGGCTGTTGTTTGAAGCATCGGCGTTTGGATTGACGATGATAGATTGGTGTTGCGCGCATGAGCGGGAGCTTGAAACCGAAACGGCCTCCTGAAGTGTGGAAGGAGAGGACGGCGTCGCTGTTTCCCGTGGGCACGAGACCACCACCGCCCACGAGAACGTGACGCTGCGCCCCCCACGGCTCCGATCTGCTGCCTGCCTGTGCCTGGTGTATGTCGGCCGTCTCGATCGAGCTGTGCGGTCCGGGGCCGCGGGGCCGGATCCTAGCCCGTGTTTAGATCCGGATTTAGGCGTCCGGATTCGGCACTGCGCGCTACAATGTTTCTGTCGGAACACTATAGCGCGTTTTGTTTTTTAGTGTAAAAAATTATCCAAATATTGATTAATTAGACTCTAAATGTTCGTCTCGTAAAGTACAATAAAATTGTGCAATTAATTTTTGATTTTATCTACATTTAGTACTCCATACATTTGCCAGCATTTTGATGTGATGGGGAATCTCCTTTTTGCATAGTGAAATTTTGGGGAAGAATTTGAAATCTAAAGAAGGGCCTAGGATAGATCATTGATTCCGCGGTTCAATGCGACCCTGGCCAGTACAGATGGGGGTGGGTGATCCACGGACCGAACCGTGGTTGATCCATCGATCCTTCTAATTAGCATAGGACCACCATTCGCTCCATTTCAATTAGCTGTCGATCCTCTGGACTCCAATGGATTTCACGGATCGCTCCGTCTCCATTAGCCTACGTATGCTATTACAACAAAAACTGCCGTCATCGACCTATCCACAATAGAGGCATGTTTTAGTTCTCAATTTCTACCCTAAATTTCACTATACAATAAGAAGATTCTCATCACATCAAAATAGCAACACATGCATGAAGTATTAAATATAGATGAAATTAAAAACTAATTACATAATTTTATTATACTTTGCGAGACAAATATTTTGAGCCTAATTAATTAAAATTCGGATAATTTTTACCAAATCCAAACGAATTGCTCCAGTGCAGCAATTCAGGAACCCGGATTCGGAGACTAAACACGGGCAGACAGGAGATCGACAGCCGGGTATCTGCGGCCGCCGGCTGCGCACGTCGGGGACGGAGTAGCGTGTCGCCGTCTTCCGGTGCCGGCAGGCCGACGGCGCCGCGGACGCGCCGGTCGTTCGAGAACCACTCCTCCGCGGACGGCGCAGCAGGACGGCCGCGAAGCCAGTCGCAGTCAGGATCGATAGCACCTCGGCGACCTTGGCCGCGTCCGCCTCTTGCCGCATGGCGTACCTCTGCTCCGTGTCGCATGGCGAGGCGGCATCGCCCTCTAATTGCTCAGCTTCCTCGTAGTCGTCGTACTCGTACATGTAATCCTCGCCACCGCCATCGTCATCAGCCGTTTACTAATCATGCCCGCCGTAAACATCGCCTCCCAGGTAGATCACGTCCCCAGCGCCTTGCGTCCCCAGCGCCGTGCCGTACGTGCTGGCCGAGGTAGATCATGTATGACGACAGCTCGCCGGGCCACAGCGGCGAGCGAGAGCGAGCAGAGGAGGGCGGCGAGGACGGGCGTCGCCAAAGAGGAAGGCCCGAGGTAGACGAAGGGAGGAGTGGATCGATCCGCTGGATATTTCGGTTTCGTGGTTTCCGATCCACCGATCCTTATCCTCTATCTGGTTTCAGAATGGAGCACATTTGGTACATTTTAAGGATCGGTTCAACGAACCGCTCCACCAAACCGAGCCACGCCCATCTTTACTGGCCAGGCTACCCTGTCTACGGGTCAGAGATTCAGATCAGGCGGGCGGGCCGCTGTGCTCCCATCGCCCGCCCGGTCGGCCCCGGTGCAACAGTGCCAAGCGGCAGCCTTCCTTGTTTCTCTTGCTATCTTGCACGAGTTAAGACTACCCACAGTGTATCAAATACCGGTGCTGAAACGAGGAGAGAGAATGCTAAAACAAAGAGACAGAACAACTCAGCATAGACACATTGCAGGGGTCGGTGCTAGAGCAAAAAAAAAAAAAACTCGAGGCATGTAGAAGTATCGGTGCTTAAACAAATAAAAAATTATTTCACGAACTGTTTCAGCATCGCTCACATTGTGGGCAGCCGGCGTTGTGGATAGGTATGGATTTTATAAAAAGAACGCTAAACTAATACGGTGAGGAGAAGCAATTGACTTTTGATTAGGGTATGTTTTTAATTTCTGAAGAAAGAGTAGAATGTCCAGGAATAAGCGGCTGGACCAAATGGAGAATAACCGACGTATTCCAAGCTCTTATTTTAGCGCAAAGCGGTCTGAACATGCGAAAGAATTAACGGTAGTCAGTGCTCAACGTCCCCCTCAAAGATCGTGATGCCGTTTCCGTGCGACTGATTATTCAAGATCGAGAATCGACATATGCCGAACCAACTCGTCCTTTGAAATTTCAGCTTCCCATTCCCCCTAACTACGGGATATTTAGTTCCTACCCAAAAAAAAAATTTCACCTCACCACGTCGAATATTTGGACATATACATAGAGTACTAAATGCAGACAAAAAAAAACTAATTGCACAGTTTGGTTGGAAAACCACGAGATGAATCTTTCAAGCCTAATTAGTCTATGATTAGCCTTAAGTGCTACAGTAACACACATGTGCTAATGACGGCTTAATTAGGCTTAATAATTAGTTTTTTTATTAGTATCCGAAAATCCGTTTTGACATCCCTGCCCAGTAAACACCCCTGCATTTCCTCTTCATAGCTAGCTACTCCTACTACGTATCACTATTACTACACCTATACAAACCTATAGATTCGTACGTACGTATTCGATTTGATTGCTCGTTATGAAACACGGGGAACTCATCAAGTTAATTAAATAAGTAGTACTTCACAATCACCGATCAAGTCTCGTAGATGAGAAGAGATGCAGACAACCAGAGCCGCCTTCACAGTTTGACTGGGGCCAATTTCGTCTGTACCATCATACATATTTTAGAACGTAATAATATATTTTACTTGCAAATAAAAAAGTATATAAGCAATCAAGAGCAGCTCGAAAACGCACCAAAGTCTCAGTTTTCACATATAATACCTCTTGAAACATACAGGAGTATCAAATATAATAACATTTAGGGTATTTTTTTTACTAAAACACAATCAGAATTGAAGGAATATGCTTTTAATCAGAGGAGGGTAAAAAAAAGGAAAACAGGGGAGGATTTCCCTTTTTTTAGGAACAACAGGGGAGAATTTCCTAAAGGAACGAAAACCAACTTCTTCACAGGCTATTATATTAGAATTGGAAAAGTCTACTTTTTCTCCCCCAACTCTCACCAAATTCCACTTTTCCTCCCTCAACTTCAAAACCGGACAAACCACCTCCCTCAACTTTTTAAACCGTACATTTTACCTTCCTCGAGTGGTTTTGAAGGCGGTTTGCTACAGTAACCAGCGGCATGCGGTGGTTTGCTACAGAACCCGTGTTTTTGTCTTTTTCTTTTTTTATTTATTTCGGCTGAATCTTTGAAAAATCATAGTAAATCACCGGAAAATCATAAAATGGAAAATTCAATTTTTTTGCACTCCACATGAGTAGATCTACAGAGTGAACATATAATATGGTATGCTTTAGTACAAAGTTTTTGCTATGAAGGTTTTGTCTTTTTCTTTTTTATTTATTTAGCTGAATCTTTGAAAAATCATAGTAAATCATAGAAAAATCATAAAATAGAAAATCCAATTTTGTTGGACTCCACATGAGTAGATCTAGATAGTAAACATATAATATGGTATGCTTTAGTCTAACAAAATAATTATAGAAGCTGCAGCTATGAATTATTGCAATTAATTACAAAAAACATAGATCTAAAGCTACAACAAAAATTTTGTACTAAAGCATACCATATTATATATTCACTGTATAGATATGCTCATGTGGAGTCTAACAAAATTAGATTTTCTATTTTATGATTTTTCCTGTAATTTACTATGATTTAAAACCGCTCGAGGGAGGTAAAATGCACGGTTTGAAAAGTTGAGGGAGGTGGTTTGTCCGGTTTTAAAGCTGAGGGAGGAAAAGCGGACTTTGGGAGAGTTAGGGGAGGAAAAGTAGACTTTTTTCTATTAGAATTAGAAGGTCCATGGTCCAGCCCAACTTATAGCAGCCCACAAAATATTCTCTTAGCCTCTGTAACTACCAGGCCTAACAGTACTCGGCCCAGCCCACACAGCTCCCGCTCCGCTCCGAACATTGGATCCTCTGCGCTCCTCTCTCTGCTCGCAACGCAGGGACTCCACAAGCGTCCAGGATCGAGACGCCAGCACGCTCTCGCCGTAGCAGCGAGCGTGCCGTGGCCGTGGGAGTGAGAGGTGCGGAGCAGTCGCCGGCGTCGACCATCGGTGTCGGAGATGAAGGAGAGAAGCGGCTCCAGGGCGGCGGTGGACGAGCGCTACGCGCAGTGGAAGTCGCTCATCCCCGTTCTCTACGACTGGTTTGCCAACCACAACCTCGTCTGGCCATCCCTCTCCTGCCGGTAACTTCCTCTGCCCACCGTACTGGCTCTTCATTCCGCCTCTCCCTTTTGGTCGTTTCGTTCCCGTAGCCATCGTTTCGTGCCCGCAGCCATCGTTTCCGTGAAGATTCCTGCCGGATTAGGGTTTTAATGGGGGTACGGCGTTGTTCGTATCTAGGGTTTTGATCCGGGGTTGTACTTGCGGTGACTCTAGATCTGTCCCATGGTTGGTGCGTTGGTGGGAATGGCGTGGGATGGGGCGGGAATGATGGGCCTGGATGCTGGATTAGCGTTTTGCGATGCTAGGGTTTATGGGTTGGCGGGTTTTGGCGGGTGTCACTGTTTGACAATTTGAGTTGGGGGGACAGGAGCTTGTGTGTTCATTTTATTAACTTATTTTGGTGCAGGGACTTCTTCAAATTTGAACAAAACCCTGAAAATTCCTAAAGCACCAACTTCTTCAAATTTGAACAAAACCCTCCTCCATGTGACTCTGCAACTTATGATGCTGATATCTGGTTGTTCGGTAACAGGTGGGGGCCACAGTTTGAGAAAGCTACCTACAAGAATCGTCAGCGCCTTTACCTATCTGAGCAGGCAAGTGCATCTGCAAGCATATATTATCTTATATCAGTTTGAAGAAGCAAATGCTGCCGATGCTTAGGTCTTTGTTGGCTGATGAGATTGCATATTATCTTTATTGGAGCTAGCTAACCGTGGGAGTTGCTTAATTGCTGTGGTTTCAGACGGATGGGAGCGTGCCTAATACTCTGGTTATTGCAAATTGTGAAGTTGTGAAACCTAGGGTTGCAGCTGCTGAACATATCTCACAGGTTAGTTATTGTTTATTGCATTGATTAGAGTTGTGTTTGGCGAAAGCAGAAATGCATTAGTTTTAGCTGTGTGTCTTGTGTTTATTTGATCTTTGATTCCAGTTCTCATCTCAACCTAATCAGAAACTTAAAGGCTTTTGCCAGTCAGGTTTATGTCTAAACTGCATTAGAATGGTACCGTATCTGTATGAATGGCTTGTGTCAAAATGTTATGAACATTTGCAAACTCATTTATTCTGTATTTTTATACATCTGTATACATATTGCTGTTACCATTACACACAGACTAAGGAGATCTAAGATTGGGGGGGGTGGGGGTGGGGGAAGCCATAAACCCACCCACATTTAGATGTCACTCTTTCAAAACATGTAAACCCACCTTAACTGCTCTATGCGGCTATGCGCATTGGGCCCCCCTCCTCCAAAGTCCATACTTTGCACTTAGACCCGATTGAGAAGAAGAGAGCAATTTTTGTCACAAGATGGCTGGACAAATATTTTGATACAGAGAATTCTGAGACTATGGACAGACATGATGATATGGAGGGAGTATACTCTATAGTAATGTAACTTTGGTGTGTTCAAAGTATCCTTAGTGTTGCATCGAGCCTTCAACAGCACTGTTTGGGTTTCATAATTCTTTCGTTTTTGGGGGTGATGATGGTGCTCACCAGATTTTCATTTTGCAGTTTAACGAGGAAGCACGATCTCCTTTTGTGAAGAAGTACAAGACTATAGTTCATCCTGGTGAAGTAAGGGTTATTTTATATTGAAGTTGGCCTTTTTGCATTTTTTTTTTACATGCTGCTCACGCAGATCCTACAATGTGATCACTTTGTATTTGCTTCTCAGCATTGTTTCTCAGCTTGCTTTCGTATTTGAATTGTAGTTATATGGCTCTTTTTATAATTTGTTAAACCAGATGGTTGATGCATTATTTTTGTCTTTACCTTGCAAACAGGTTAACAGAATCAGGGAGCTTCCACAGAACAGTAAGATCATAGCCACGCACACTGACAGTCCAGATGTATGTCCAGACCTTATACTGTCGTTTAATTCTTGTGAGGCATAATGTATTACGGATCGAAGGGTGTCAACCTTTTTCCCATTGTCATTCAGGTACTTATTTGGGATGTTGAAGCACAGCCAAATAGACATGCCGTCCTAGGAGCAAGCGAGTCTCGCCCTGATCTGGTATGATTCATTGTTTAGTTCAGTGTGCCAGAACTCTTCTTTGGAACAGGGCTTACTAGCATCTACTCTTTGTTCAGATATTAACAGGACATAAGGAAAATGCGGAATTTGCGCTTGCCATGTGTCCAGCAGAACCATATGTCCTATCAGGAGGTATTTTTGTGCTTTCCTACTCTTTTGGGAGTCAACTATTTATCCAGTTTGTTTGAACATCTCAAGCGCAAGATTTAGCTCCAAATAACGTCTGTTGAATGGCAATATGTTTCTTTATTGCATTGACAATTGTCCTTCCATTAGGATGTGTGTCCCTCACAAAAATATATATGTGTCTACCTGTTGCATTTAGTTACTTAGTCAATCTTAAGCCCCAGGATTTTTGTCTCAAGCCATTTGCTGCCTAAATCTGTGCAGCACTGTCATTCTAACTCCAATTAACTATATCCTTGTTGATATTTTGGCTGTATAAAAGTAATCTGTCTCAAAAGGATGTTCTCTCAATATTTCAATTTAATGAGCCTCAATAAATCTATATATTGGAATAGAAATTGGTAGTCAAATTTGTTATTGAGAGATCCAGACTGTACATGCCCATTATGACACTTTTTGGGACTGAAGTCAGCTCTGTTATTTAAGATTATTGGAACGTAGGAAGTTTTCCTGTTTCCTGTGTTTTTCCTGTGAAAATGAACTGATCCCTGTGAAATTCCTGTGTTCCAAAGGGCCCTTTATAAACTCTTATGCCATGAGCCCATGAGCTATCTTTGATGCTTATACAGGTACTAGGTTCATGCCCGTGCGTTGCAACGGGAGCCAATATTATCATGAGATAACGTGTCACAGGATCGATATCAAAATTTCAATGCAATAAAAGGTCATGGAAAATTGTCAAATGATACAACATAAGTTGAAGACGATTGTACTGTACATCGCAACGATGGAGCATAATTCTTATACTGGGTGTGATAACCCAAGATTCAATTGCCGGATCACATTTCGGTCCTCAACTGATAACCAATATGGCTCCCAATACATCAACGTCGTTCTCCCCTAATCCCATGTTGTGGCACTACCACAGCTGCTTCACCCATCACTCAAAGTCCTCCCCTAATCCCATCACTTAGGCCTTGTTTGATTGAGCAGCGGCTTTTGGAAAAGCTGCTGTGAGCTGTGAGATGTGGAAAAGCAACTATGGAAAAGCAATTGTGGGAAAAGCAAAAGGCTATTTGGTTAGAGCAGTTGTGAAACTGTAGGCTTTGTATTAAATACCTATAATACCCTAAAGGCCTAAAAGACTGTTTATATGCAATTGCTTCTAAATAACTAATTTGTTCACTCGTTTGCATGTAAATAAATATTTTAGAATGAATGGAAAAATAAATTTTCTAAGTTTTGCATCATCTTGGTGATATGGTCCATAGAAATCTAACAAATACTTTTTTATACAAAAGGTAAAAGGACTTAGTCATCCATCAGTATAATTGTCTTCCTCTTGCATTAACAAAAAAGCATCAAGAGATGGATGGTTGGTTCACCGTTCACGCTTGTTGCCTGTATAGGGTAGGTATAAGTGTATTCTAGGTGTATTTTTTCTTTTATTTTTTCTATAGAAAAACGGCAAGGTGACAATGGGTGGCCTTGCTCGTCAATTACACAGCACGGTTGGCACAGAGCACACAGCAAGCATTACCGTGCAGCAGGAAGGGATAGAGGAGCACTGCAGGGTGGTTCACGGCGAACAGCGGTGATGGCAGAGGAGCTCTGCTGGAGCTGCCCGCTTGGCCCAGAGAAGAAGGGAGAGGCGGGGATGACCACGGACCACCGCTTGCGCTGGTGGGCAGCTCCGGCTCCAGAAGACAATCGCATAGGAGCCTGCGTTCACCCATGGCAGCCGCGAGGCTCGCAGCTCGTTGTGGCAGCCACGCCCGCGCAGGCCTGCGACGGCGGCGGATCTCGCGGTGGCGGCCTCACCCCCGCTGGGGCTCTCGCCGGAGCTGCGCCCACGCCGTAGCTCGCTGAGTAGGACCACGCGCCGGAGCTCCCGCCGGAGCTGCGCTCGCACTGGGTCTGCGCCCGCGCCGGGGCCGCTGGTGGGAGCAGCCTGACGCCGCCGCCGGCCTAGAGAAGCAGGAGAGGGAGCGTGAAGACGCCGCCGGAGTGGAGGAGGAGGGATGCACGAGAGGGAGCGCGAAGATGCATGAGGCGGCACCGAGGAGCGCCGGAGAGGCCGGAGTCGCGGTCGATGGCAGGCTCACCTGCTTTCGAGGTTGCGAGCTCTGTTTCTTACGCGGACGGGAGAGAAAGAAGATTGGGCGAGGAGAGAGGCACGGCTTTGCCAGCAGAACTGCGGACACAGGGAAGCGGGGCGGGCTTCACCATGGGAGTGGTAGACGGGTCCTGGGGGCATTTTTTTAGTAGGAGAGATTAGTTATCTTATACTATACTAGATTTGTCATAACAGTTAATGGTTGAATTGTTTGTCTTCTAACAAGTAACAAATATTCCTGAACTAACGTTTGTGTCAATTTTTTTTTATTGAGAATATGCACAATTGCATGCAAGTGTGAACTGGTTCAATCCTGATCGCAGAGAGAATGAGAGATACCATGGCAACTTTAAGACACATGGATAATAAATTAGAATGGAACCTAGCCACCACTACACCTTCTCAGCCTGTGTAAAACCACGTGGTTATGTTCAGTTTAGACCTAAGATGATTTACTTCAACTTTTGGGACTGTAAAATTCTGTTTTCCAGCTCAACTAAAAGAGCAGTCCTTTTTCAAAATTTATTGATTATTATTGTACTGTGATAAATGATAACCTGTGTTTTGTTCAAATACAAAACTTAAATAGGAAAGGACAAATCTGTTGTCTTGTGGAGCATCCAAGACCACATATCTGCCCTTGGGGATTCCTCTTCTCCTGGAGCATCTGGCAGCAAGCAGTCTGCTAAAACCGCAAATGAAAAGGAGAGCCCTAAAGTTGATCCTAGAGGTATATTCCATGGACATGACAGCACTGTTGAAGATGTTCAGTTCTGCCCTTCCAGGTAAATAGTGTTCTCTGTTTTTCTGGTTGCCTTCAAAACAACTGATGGACTCACATAAGCATATATATCATCCTCCAATTTTTCAAATGTTCATTGTTAAAACACTTCTATTTTTTTTAATGATATTATTGTCAACGTCTATGTTCATTTTTATTTGTATTAATACCCTATATTGTTTTTTTTTCTTTTGGGGGATGAAGTGCACAGGAGTTTTGTAGTGTGGGTGATGATGCTTGTCTTATTCTGTGGGATGCTCGAACTGGCACTGGCCCAGCTGTTAAGGTGACGTTCTCCTGTTCCATATCTAATTGGATCAACTTTGTTTTTGGCCGAAGTTTGAGTGCATGAATGCAATGTGCCTTCTTGTGTAATAACGTAGCTTCACTCGAAGAGGTGATAGGCTGTTGGCTTTTAATGAGACCATCGTGACTCACATGGAGTTATTTATTAAGTCAAATTGGCCTGACATACTTGTTGCATGATAATTACGCTTCTAATTCTGTTTTCTCGAATGGTTGTTCATTTTCATTAACTTAACCAATATAATGTGTTGGAAAATTGACTCTGATTTGTTGGTTTTGATCAACAGTATATTGTTCAGTTTTGTAATGCGGCGTACCTTTGAATCTTTCTCAGGATATGGAGTTTTTAAATATTGTATGGACTATGATGCTAAAAGTTATTTATTCTTTATTTTCAGGTTGAGAAAGCTCACAGTGGAGATGTACATTGTGTTGATTGGAATCCCCTTGATGTTAACTATATCTTAACTGGGTATGATGGCATTAAGGCTTAATTTAGCATAATTTATGACAAAAAAATCGATCTCCATCAGTTCATAACACATTTAATGAATGTTTCAATTGATATTTCAGGTCTGCCGATAACTCTGTCCGAATGTGGGATCGTCGCAATCTGGCTTCAGGAGGAGCTGGTTCTCCAGTTCACAAATTCGAGGGCCATAAAGCTGCTGTTCTTTGTGTTCAGGCATGTCAAGATAATATTTTTGCTGTTATTTTCTCTTTATGCAGATGTGGTTGCCTCCTATGATGTTTTTGGATACCTTTTAGCCATAATTCTCTTTTGGATTTCAGTGGTCACCTGATAGAGCATCTGTTTTTGGAAGTTCTGCGGAAGATGGTTTCTTAAACGTGTGGGACCATGAGAAGGTAACCACTCATAACTATTGTATCTTTTCTGAAGGAACCCGTGCACAGCTAATCAGTGAAGGTGATTGGGTTCAATTGCTTGTGATTTCTCATGTACTCTGTCTGGCCTGACTAATAAAAGTTTCTGTAATGGCAGGTTGGGAAGAAGAGAAATTCTAATGTCCCATCTGGGCTTTTCTTTCAGCATGCTGGTCATAGGTTTGTTGTCTCAGATGCAAAAACTAACCCTTAGCATACATGCTCCTATTTTTTACCGTGCATTTCATAATTCAAACTGTACATCTTGGCAGGGATAAGATTGTAGACTTCCACTGGAATTCGTCAGATCCTTGGACAATTGTCAGTGTCTCTGATGACGGTGAGAGCACTGGTGGAGGTGGAACACTGCAGGTACATCTTTTTCTTGCAATATTGCAAATTCTTTCAAAAAAATATTGCAAACAAGTGATTTTATAAGACAAATATCAATCTGTATTTCCATAGTCAATTGGAGTTACTAAATCTACTGTATAATTGCCTTCTATTCTTACTGTTTTGTTCGTGCAGATTTGGCGCATGAGTGATTTGATCTACCGCCCAGAGGACGAAGTTCTTACAGAGCTGGAGAATTTCAAGGCTCACTTGGCCAGCTGCGCTCCAAGGAATTGAGTCATGTGGTTACCTGCGGAATTCAATCCTGTGATATCTGAGTAGGTGATGTAGTTTCCTGGCCATAAGTATGGCCCCAGTTGACATTGGATGTCTGATGCTGCTAGAGCTGTACCCTTGAGGGGCTTGTGCTTTTCTGAGCTTGTGTTAAACCTGTTGTATGACTAAATTTGTATGTCTGCAGACGCGTCAGAGCCGGATTTCTAGTCTCTAGGCCAACTATTGGGATATTGCCGGATATTGTCAACAATTGTTCCAGATTGGTGTATTGGATCTAATGAGATTGTCCGCAATTGCTTATTTTTATGGTTTCGTGTGAGGTTGGGTCTACGAGCGTGTTTGGTTCAGACGTCGTTTTACCTTGATACCTATTAACAGTGGCACCTGATCACTTATTGTTTGGTTTGGCAGCTGTAATCGATTGACGCTGTATCGGATACCCGGCCTTCAGAACGACGATGCCGCCCACTTTCTGGCTTATCCATTGCATGCTGCAGGCTTCGCAGTCCGCACGCACAGCTCTTCGTGAGACAGCTTCCGCGTGAAACCAAACAAAAGACGTAAAGTATTGCACCGTAACAGATTACAGTGGTAAATTATTGCACCTGGAAGGTTTTAGTTTGGACATATTCGTACATTGGAACAGGAGAAACCGACATGCATGTGCCATTTGTTAGGTTGATCTCCTCCGAGTCAGGCCCAACGGCTGACTCGGGCCTACGCTCTGGTCGGGGGCGTCCAACCCAGGAAGGTTGGTGGGTCTCCGTCGCACAGTGCTATAAAGAGGAGGTGGAGCCATAAGCGTCTACCTAGTGAGTGGATCTAGGTCGGGAAAGAAAAGAAGAAGGATTCGGTTTTGTTTCGAATTAAACAGAAACCTTAACCCTAATAGAAAAAGAAAGAAAGATGGGGATTCGAATTCGATTCGAATTACCCTAAAGAACCCTAACCCTAATCGAAAGAAAAGGGCACGGTGGCCTACCTGGGGCTCACCTGCTAACCACCGCACGGCGGTGATTTGCCATGGTGCGGGAAGATCATGAAGATGGCCGTGCGGCCGTTTCATCGGCGTGCGGGAAGGGAACGCGAGCCGCGTCGTCGTCCACACGACGCGCGGACACAGGGTTCGGGCACCGACGTGGAGCCGCTCGACGGCGGCGCGCTCTAGCGCGCGCCGGCGAGAGGGTCCACGGCGGCGCCGTTTTTCTTTTCTCCGGCCGCCATGGGCGAGAGCTGCTGCTCTGTCGCGGCGCACGAAAGAGAAAGCAGATGAAGGGAGGGTTTTGGGGAAGCCGGACTTGCTCCGGGCGGCACCCTCCTCTCACGCCGCCGCCGTCGCTCCTCTGGTGGATAAGCATGAAAGGCTGAGAGAAGGGATGCAAATGTTTTAGGGTTTTCGGGTGGAGACGACGAGTGGGGATTTTGATCCCGCGAAATTGACGCCTAGCCGTCGGATGTAAACGAGTGGCTCAGATCGATCGGGCCGGCATTCGGCCCAGGCGGGGAGGACAAATCCTGGCCCAGGCCCAGGTTACGGCCTGGGCGCGGGTGATTGCCACGAGCGCCTGCGAGGCGGGCCTGCTGGACCGTCGGCCTGGGCGTGGGGCGGCGAGGCGGGCGCGCCGCTGGCACTGGGCCGCGTTGCTGGGCTGCCGCGGGCGGCGACGAGCGTGCGCTCGCGTGCTGGGCCGTGCGCGGACTGCGTGCTACTGCTGCGTTTTGGGCCGCGGTCAAAAATTTTCCAGGCCAGGCCAAATAAATAGTTCCGCTAATGAATTTGTATTATTCATTTTCAGTAGCAAATTTGAATGAATTTTGATAGATTTTGAGGGTTTACGTCTCTGAAATTTTTTTTGCACCAACGTGCTGAATTTTTTAGAGAGCAGATGAATACAGAAAAGCTTCTGAAAAATAGATAAATTAGTAATTTCACGTTTTCCGCTGCAAAGTTAAAGGTTTATTGTCTTCTCATTAAATCCGAACCAACAGGAGGATTTAATTTGAAGAGCAGTTATGCTTATTCAGTAAATGATGAATAGTTTATCCTCCAGTTAAAATTGGAACCAACGAAAAAAAACTAATTGGAGGAATAGTCGGTTTATAGTTAAGATGAATTATGATATTGTTATTTTCTGACCAACGTTGATGATAATAATATTATAATTCTATGAGTTTTATGTTTAAAGTTTAAATCTCTGATGGATTTTGCATCAAAGTGATTAATTTTCAGAGAATAGATAAGAAATAAGAGATGCTCCAGAGCGAGCAGGATGTAATGTATTTTCATGTTTCCGCTGCAATGATGATGATAATCTTCTAATTAAATTCGAACTAACGGGAGAATTTAATTTTGAAGAGAGTTATAAGACAATTGAGTTTCCATATGTTAATTTTATTTCTGCCCAACGGTGATGTGGAATTAATGTAGAAGAATGTTGTTTAATTCTATTTCTGCCCAACGGTGATATAAAATAGTACATAAAGTTTTAAAAGTTTAATGAGCATTATTGATGATTATTGATTAATGTTTTTCAGACAAAGAACTCAATGCTTTCATTCTTGAAGGTAGAAAAGGAAATGAGCTGGGTACTTGTGACTCAGAAGATGATAAAGAAAGAAGATTATTGCATGAGGGACTATGTTCTCTTTAAAGAATGGCTTCAAAAGAAAAGAATTCTAGGATATTGATCTAAGAAAAAAAAAATAGAACAATAAGAGTTTAGTTTAAGAGATGCCTTTTATGTACTCTTTATGAAGAAGAATTTGGTTTTAGTTTTTATCATCATGATAAGAGTTGTAATAAGTAATATAATTTTTTAGACTTAATCATCATGATATGAAATGTAATAAGTGACATGTATGTTTAATTTGACCATCGTCAGATTAAGTATGTGTGTTAAAGAGTATTCAGATTTATTCCTAAATTTGATGATTGAATATGAGCCAATCCTAGCATTTATGTCCCTCAAGGGAATTATCTCGCATGGCGGAAAAAGTTTATGATAGTACCTGCGTGGCGGGAAAGGTTTGAGAAAATATCCGCATGGCGGGGTAAAGTTGGCATAATACTTGTATTAATCAATCCTGCATGGTGGGAGAAGTTTGGCATAGTACTTATCCTGCATAGTGGGAGAAAGTTGTGATGACTCATGTGCTTGACAGTGCTCTTCTATTGTGTCATAGTAATCAAGCACTCAATGAGTTTAAGGAGAACAGAAAGTTACAGACGAACCTCAAGATTAGAATGACATGCAAGCGTGACTTGCGAAAGTATTAATGATAAAAGACTCTGTTGAGTTCTTGAAGTGAAATGAGGATAAAGTACTCTCATACGAATTAAGAAATAATTTCATTTGTATGATGTAATCATGTGGATGAAATAAGTAATCAAAGTTTCCTCATTCACAAGAGTTCTGAATAGTTTTTGAAATTGTGGTAGAAAAGTTCATACCACATTTCGAGGGGGAGAAATGTGAGATCGATTAAGAAAGACAATTAAGAAAGATATTTCTCCATATTTCAGATAATGCGATGCATACTATGCATTGAAGGTAAGAGTGATCTACAAAAGATAAATGTGATCGTCGGGGGAGTAAGACGGTCATAATAACGATACCCCTAAAGTAAAGAAATAGCTAAATAATTCCTGAACCTTTTACAGTTCAGAGTTATTAAGACGGTGCTAAACGCACTATATAAGTTTTAGCAGATTAAACCAAAAATGAGAAAGTTTGAAGATGAGACAATCTAGGGGATCATGTTACAAAAGTACCTAACTCCGCAAGGAGAATGAATAATATAAATAAGGATCTTATTACACAAGACCTTGTAGAATCAATTATCTTTTGGCAATAAAGGTCAAGAAATGCTAGTAGCTAAGGCCCTAGAAAGTCTCAAAGAATAAGAAAATTAGATATTTTTTATGACTATAAAGTCTATATTAGTGAAATTCAAATAGAGGGTAATCCCACTGAAAGCTCTATGTTTGGTGTTGGTAATTAGTGACAATGTCTAGGTACTAATCCTATACCTAAGTTGTATATAGCATATGAGGATTAGTACATTCCAAGGTTGGTGGCAAGATGGACATGGTGATCATGATGGCCACACTTGGATTTGGATGCAACCCTATGTGTTTAAGGCAAAGGTATATGCTTAAGGGTTGTGTTTTAGTAACCAAGACACCCAGTGGGTGTGGTTACATTATAGGATAGATAGCCGTACTATAAAGAGGGGAATAATGCGGCTATTGAACTCCTAAGTGCCTCTAGGTGTGCATTTCATAATCATATGCATTTGGATAGAACTAATAACGCCTCGAAAAATGATTGTGAAAATGCTAACACACTCGCACATAACGTGATCACTTGGTGGTGTCAGCACATTTGCGATGGCGTTGACGTTTGAGCGGTAGAGAGAGTTTGGGGTCCTCTCTCCCTCTCGCCGAGCTTGCGAGGCGGGATTCAGCCGTTTTCGAGGAATTGAAATACCTATTTTTCTTTACGCCAATGTCAAGATTTGGAGGCGTTGTCACATGTTGTTTCACGAGCGAAAATATGTGCTAAAGTGACACACATACTTAGTCTAGCTCATATGTGAAAGGGTGAATCAAACGGAGGCGAACGGAGGTCACAGTGGTGACCGGACGCGGTCTCTGTTTGACCGGACGCGTCCGGTCAGTGTTCAGCGTCTGCGCATCCGGTCACAGTCGACCGGACGCGTCCGGTTCGTCTGGGAGCTTACTGGACTCCAACTGGACGCGGGCTCTGTGGCGTCCGGTGCGACATGCAGCGCGTCCGGTCATTGTTTCGTTAGAGCGCTGCTCAGGCTTGACCAGCGCGTCCGGTCCGCTACGGGACCAGCGCGTCCGGTCAAGCCCAGCGCGTCTGGTCCGCGCGACCAGCGCGTCCGGTCAGCGCGACTGCAGCTGTTTCAAGTTCTTAACGGCTATATTCGAAGGGGTACGTCTATAAATATTCGTTGGCCTGCTCAAAGCTCTCTCTCTTGTACTCTTTGACATACTTGTGAGCACTTTGAGCTAAGCAACCCTCATCCACTCATCTCTCTTGCTTCTTTACATATTCGAAGTGAGATTAAGTGATCCAAGTGCATTTGCATTGTAAAATTGCATCTAGTTGGCACTTGGTGGTTGATTTGCTATGGGATTCTTGTTTCTCTTGGTGGTTGCCACCACCAGACGGCTTGGAGCAGCTTGGAGGCGTTGGCAAGAGTTGATGATTGTTCTTGGCCACCTCCGGTGATTGTGAGGGGTTTGTGCCTACCTCGGCGAAGCGCCAAAGGCAACATTAGTGGATTGCTCGTGTCATTTGCAACCTTTTGCCATTTGGTAGGTTCTTGTGGCGCCTTTTGAGAGGCTCGGTGTGAGACCGATTAGCCACCGAACCACGTGGTGAAGAGGGACACAACGGGGACTAGCGTGCCGGTAAGCACGTGAACCTCGGGATAAATCTTCGTGTCATCATTCTTATTGTGATTAATCGATCCTGGTGGTTGTGTATTGTGGAATTCATCTCTTGATCATATTGATTGGTTGGCTCAATACTTCGCCCCTCGGTGATACCCTCCTAACTCTCTCTTACATTAAAATTCTTAGTTACCTTGCTAGTTTGTTAGTGTAGCTCTTAGCTTGTGTAGCTAGTTAGCTTTAGTTGTAGCTAAGTTGTGCGGTTTGACTTGTGCGGTTGAGTGATATATATACTAGAATTGTGAATTGGTTAGGTGGCTTGCAAACACTCCGTAGGCTAAGCAAAACTCGCATCTCGCTATTTGTTATTTTGATAAACTTGTTTAGCTTATCTTTGTAGAATTTTTTTAAAAGGCTATTCACCCCCCTCTAACCATCAAGACCTTTCAGCCACCTAATTTGAAGAAGTCATGAAAGGCGTTCACTCGTCTAAGTGGCAAGAAGCAAAGAAAGATGAAATGGAATCCATAATACTAATAATATTTTGGGATCTAGAATAAATTCCTTTGGAGCCAAAATAGTAGGCTGTGATGGGTCTACAAGACAAAATGTAACTCTAAAAGGAATATATAAAGATGTGGAGCGCGACTTGAATCAAAAGATTTTGCGCGAAGCGAATGACTAGATTACAATGAGTGCTGGTTGCACACCATGATCTGAGTTACATCAGATAAAAGTAAAGACGATTTTTTCTAATGGGATTTGTATGAAAATAATTACATAGCATAACCCAGAGGTTTTGTCATGGAAAAAAAAGAACGTAAAGGACACCACATGTAGAAATCTCTTATGGACTAGAGTAAATCTCTAGCCAGTGGCATTTAAAGTTAAAGAGTCAATTGAAAATTTTGGGTTAAAGAGAATGAGAGAACAATTGCATTTGTACAAAGTTATAGAATGGGAAATTCATTTTCTAATCCTGTATATGTGGATGACATCTTACTTGTTAGTAGTGATGTCAATCTACTGCATGAGAAGAAGAAGCTCTTGTCCTCAAGGTTCAATAAGAAAGTTCTCGGTGAAATGTCTCTCGTTATAAGAATTGAAACTCACCGAGATAGAATAAAATGGGTATTAGAACTATCGCATAGGCATGCTAAGAAAAGTTTCTAAAGAAATAAAGTACCTATGCGGGTAAACCTACGCCTGTTTCCATGGTCAAGGGTAATAGTTTTTGAGAACTTTAGTGTTCCAAAAAGTAATGTGAGATCGTTATAGATGGACGTCCTATATGCTTCAGCTGTTGGAAGCTTAATGAGTACACAAATAAGATTTTACCCTGATATAGTTCACGTATCCGGGTTATTTTGGCAAAAGTCCAGTCCAGATATAGATCACTGGAATAGAGTTATGAATGTCGGCCTCATGCTAAGAAAGAAAGAACAAGTACTCTCAAGTAGTTGTGGGTACAATGTTGAATTTTGACAAGATGTTTAGTGAAACCCACATAGTAGCTAACACTCGCAGTTGGAGTTTTATTGTGAAAAAACTCCAAAGAAACAGTTCTAGTATCATCAGTGATGTAAAGTTACAGTATAGCATGATATAAGGCTGCGGGACAGGCGAAATGGTTAAGTGAACTTATACCCGAAATTGATAATGGTTGTCAACAGCAATAACCATTTAAGTTGTTTGCTCCTAAGACAACGGGTCAAGTGTGCTGCCAAACACATTGACATTAAAGTTATACGTTGTAAAAGAGAAAGTCCAGGATCATACTAAAGGTATTGAACATATAAGTAAACAACAAGTGTTTGCGGATCCGCTTACTATAGGCTTACCACCCAGTGTGTTCAGAGAATACACAGTCGACATGGGTTTATGGTATAGCCTATGGTTTCCGGACAATAAAGGGCCCAGAGTTAAAGAATCTGTTTTAGAACAGATGCGTGTATTGTAGTTGTTAAATCTATCGGCAATTGACCGTGACGATGAAGCATGCTCTATGTACTAATCTGTGATGGAACAAATAAAAGTGAAAGGAATTAAAGTCAAAGTTTAAAATTAAAGTATAAGTTGAGATTAGGGGAGAATGTTAGGTTGATCTCCTCTGAGTCAGGCCCAACGGCCGACTCGGGCCTTGATCTACGTCCTGGTCGGGGGCGTCCAACCCAGAAAGGTTGGTGGACCCCCGTCGCACAGTGCTATAAAGAGGAGGTGGGGCCATAAGCTCTGGTCAAGAGGTTCACTACCACTGCCGCCATCCCACCGTCCTAACCCTATCCGATCAAGAGGGAGCACTGCCAGCGACGGAAAGCCCACCACGCCGCTGCCGGACGCACTGCAACTCCTTCACCGACATTTGCTTCACCGACATCCCCACAGCGAGCTACTCCTTCACCAAGCCAAATGGTCAGGTACCTCTGCCCCTTTCTCCCGTCTCGTTTCTTTTCCCTCTAAGTCTTTTGTTTCCCCATGATTTATACACTGGTAAAAAAATTACCCGCTAGATCTACCACTGGATGATTCTAAAAGCATAACACCATTGTGCAGATGTGCGTATGCTGATAGGAGTTCATGTGTTGCCGGGACTTTATCCTTAGATCAGAAAGCGTTATTCCCATTAACGAAGTATTGACCTGCCCTGGTTCCGATCTCAGCACGACGGCAGCGGAACAGAGGACAGCAACAACAGGTGAAAGAACCGTGCTAGCACGTGACGTGAATCTAGGCCACACGCGAAATGCCAACTTGACGAACTGTGGGCAAATATGTCCAAGTGTCCACCTTCAGAAGATGGTAAGATGGACGTGCATATGCTGATGCGAGCACGTATATTTTTTTTTTTTTTTTTTGAACTGGAAAACCTTTCCATTACTCATAACTTGCTGCCATATCGTTGGCAACTAGTTCTCTAATACAATATGGAATGCTGTCCAAGATTGGATCAGCACCCGAACTCAACCTTGCCCCAAGGGCTGCAAGCATATCAGCTACCGAATTACAAGACCGAGCAATGTGATTTACATCGACTGAAAAGAAATTGCTAGCTATCAAATCCTTCAGCTCCCAAATCAGGCCACCTGCAGTGGATCGGTCAATCTCCATGGATTTTACTGCTTGCACGATCGAAGATGCGTCCGTTTCCAGTATCAGCCTACTGACTCCCAAGTCTGCTGCTTTCTGAATACCTTGCAAGCATGCAACAATTTCAGAATGAAAGGCCTCACTCACACACTCCAGCTTGCCATATCCAGCTCCGATGACCCCTCCATCCCACTCGCGCAGCACAAAACCCCATCCACCACTTCGTGTTGCAGCGAAGAAAGCACCATCACAGTTTAGTTTGATTGTGTTTTCTGGTGGGGGTTTCCAAAACTTTTTTATTGGGGGCGACCTACTGACTTCCTTCCGTTGTTTGAGAGGTGACCACTCTTCTGCATATGAATGGATTAGGCGAGCCAAAAGTTCTTCATTCCTCCTTTTTCCTCCCTCTCTCACACCACATCGCTCAGCCCACCATAAGTATAGAAGAGTAATAACTCGGTTTTGGCAGGCGTGATCAAACCTCACAATCTTCTCTAAGACTTGTTTCGGTGATATTGTCTCAGCCAAGTCCTGTCTTACTGCATCTAGTCCCAGCTCTGTCCAGATATGGCGAACTGGCTTGCATTTGAAAAACAAATGAGCACCATCTTCATCAAACCGGCCACACATAACACAACTCTTATCTATTTTCATTCCTCTTCTGAACAGATTGACTCTAAGTGCAAGGCTGTTATGGCCTATTCTCCACAGGTGGTGTATCATTTTCTTTGGGCATTTTAAACTCCAGAGCTGTTTCCAAAGAGGGTCAAAAGCTCGACCAACAGATGTCGAGGTGGATCCCCCTCTTCGATCCTCATTCTTTTTCCTCTTATCTTCCATAAACACCTTGTAGGCTGATCTGACTGTAAAATCCCCGGATTTGTTGAAATGCCAAGCTACCAGATCGTTCATTCCTCCATGGACAGGAATACTGAGGATGTGCTGAGCATCTTCTTCCCAGAAAATAGCTCTAATCAAATCTTCATCCCATGAGCCCGTCATCGGGTTTACAAGCTCATCTACGTGCTGCAACAGAGTGTGACCTCTTGGCGTAAACGGCTTGAGTGACTCATCTCTTGGGATCCAATTATCTTCCCAAATCCGAATACTTGAGCCATCCCCCACCCTCCACACAACACCCTTTTTTAGCAAATCCACTCCTGCTAAAATGCTCCGCCAAGTATATGACATACTACTCTTGGGTTTTGCCTTCAAAACGTCACCCTCAGGGAAGTACTTGACGGTAAGAACCCGGGCACACAGGGAGGTTGGACTCGTCAGTAATCTCCACGCCTGCTTGGCTAGCATTGCCATATTAAAAGCATAGATGTCTCTGAAGCCCAATCCACCATCCTCCTTCGGCTTCGTGAGCTTATCCCAACTAAGCCAGTGCATCTTATCTTTGTCTTGTTGGCTCCACCAAAATCTTGCAATCATCGCACTGATTTTGTCACATAACCCTTTTGTCAGATCAAAACAGCCCATAGCAAAAGTCGGTATAGCTTGCGCCACCGCCTTTATCATTATTTCCTTGCCTGCCTTTGAAAGCATTTTCTCCTTCCACCCCATAATTCTCTGCCAAATTCTATCCTTCAAGTAGCCAAAAGCACCTGATCGTGATACTCCCACGTGAACTGGTAATCCCAGATAACGGTCATTTGCTGCCTCATTTTGGATTTGCAGGCTTGCCATGACTGATACCCGGTCCTCAGTCCTAGTGTTTGGACTAAACAAAACTGCAGACTTATTTTTATTAATGGTCTGTCCTGAAACCTGCTCATACAGGTTCAATATCTCCTGTATCCGCCCTGCATTGACACCATTAGCCCGGACTAGCAGAAGAGAATCGTCAGCAAAAAACAAATGGGAAATGCTAGGAGCACGTTGACAAACGCGCATTCCTTTTATTTGACCAGCACTTTCAGCCTGACTCAACAGAGCACTAAAGCCTTCTGCACACAGGAGAAACAAGTACGGCGACAACGGATCTCCTTGCCTTAAACCCCTTTCAGGAACAAAATTTGCTCCCACACTTCCGTTCACTTTCACCTGATATGATACCGATGTCACACAATTCATGATCAATTGTATCCAATCCTGACAGAAACCCAACCTTTCCATCATAGCTTCCAGAAAAGGCCATTCAACACGATCATAGGCCTTGCTCATGTCAAGTTTTATAGCCGCCCATCCCTGTGCTCCCTTTCTCTTATTTCTCAAACAATGGATATGCTCATATGCAATCAAAATGTTGTCACTAATTAAGCGCCCCGGAACAAAAGCACTTTGGTTCTCAGAAATTATGGACGGCAATATCTTCTTTAGTCGGTTGGCGAGCACTTTAGAGATAATTTTGTAAAGAACATTGCAAAGACTTATGGGCCTGAGATCAGTCACCTTATCAGGTCGTGACACTTTGGGGATGAGCGCAATTATGGTTTCATTCCAGTGATGTGGCATTACTCCCCCCCGAAGAAATTGTAACACTTCATCAGTGACCTTTCTCCCCATCATGTCCCAGAACTTCTTGTAAAAAATCGCCGCCATACCATCAGGACCCGGAGCTTTCAAATCCCCTATACTGTCCAGAGCTTTTTTAATTTCTTCCTCAGTGAACTCCGCCATCAGTTGCCCGTTCATATCCGGTGTTACCCGGGTGTCAACAGCAGCAAGCAACTGATCAGTATCCCCATTTATATTAGATGTGAAAAGCTGCATAAAATAGTTAGTAATAAAATCCTGCTTCTCTACTTCCTCCTCAATCCACCCTCCATCACCGTTTCTTAAAGGACCTATTCTATTTCTTCTCCTTCTATCAGAACAGGCTGCATGGAAGAAAGCCGTGTTCCTATCACCCTTCTCTAGCCACCGAGTATGCGACCTTTGCCTCCAGTAAACATCCACCTGCTCCTCCACCTTATCTAACTGAAACCTAAGCACCGCTTCCCTCTGAACACCTTCCTCCGTGATGGGACTACGTCTACAGGCCTCCAACTCCCTCTTTAATTTTTTCCTTCTTTTCTCCAAACCCCCCAACACATTTGAACTCCACCACGACAAATTTCCCGCCACTTTTCCTATCAGCTGATCCACCGCTGTGAGGCCCTCCGCTAAGCCTTCCTGCCAGCCTTCTTTGACCACTTCTTCACACCGTTCTTCCTCAAGCCACCCAGCCTCAAAAAAGAATGCTTTATTTTTTTGTACAGCTGCATTCTCTCTGAACTCAGTGGAAATTATTAACGGCCTGTGATCAGAATGCTTTGGGTCTCCATTCAGCACATGGAAGAGAGGAAACTTCGTTCTCCACTCAACATTTGCCAGCGCACGGTCAAGCCTTTCCCTCACATATCCTGAGGCACGCTGCTGGTTATTCCACCATGTATATACGTCACCTTCGAAACCCAAGTCTTCCAGCTCACAATCCAGAAGTGCTTCTCTGAAATGATCCATCTGTGACTGCGGCTTCAAAACCCCTCCCACCTTCTCATGTTGGTACAGGATCTCATTGAAATCTCCTACACACAACCAAGGCAGTTCTTCCTGTTCATGCAAATCTCTCATTAGAGTCCAAGTCTTATGTTTGTCTTCGGTTTGTGGATGCCCATAAACACCACTAAACCTCCACTTATAGCCATCCTCCTCCAAAACATCCACATCGATGTGGTTGTCAGAAAAATTTCTAAGCACCACATTTATTCCCCACCTCCAGAAAATTGCTAAACCTCCACTCTTCCCAACACAGTTACGCACCACCATGTTACTCAGGCCCAACATCCACCTGAAACGCTCCATCCTCCGCTTGTCAAGCTTTGTCTCCGACAAGAAGAGAATATCCGCCCCCACCGTCTTCTGGAGTTCCAGAAGACCCCGAACTGCCGGGCGGTTGCCCAGACCCCGGCAGTTCCAAGCGATCAGCTTCATTGGGTCTCGCAGGACCGGTTCGCCGGTCCCGCTTCAGAAAGGGTACTTTGCTTGTCGCCTACCGGTACTGCTCCTCCCTTCACCTTCTTACACCCTTCCTTCTCACCCTCCTCCTCACCATCAATTTCCATTTTTCTTTTCTTGTCATCCTTCTCCTCCATCTTATTCTTATGATTCACCGGTCTATTTCTATTCATCCTCTTGTAAGTACCCCTGCTCGATTTCTTCTCGTCCCCCTTCTCCGTTTCTTTACTACCATTCTTCCCCAGCTTGACACCATCACGCTTATCCTCCTTTCCTCCTATCAGATCCTGTGCTGCCGACTCCTTCTTTTCCTCTAGAGCCGGTAGCAGTGCTTTCTTTGCCCCCCCACCGGACCCCTTGGACTGGTGGAATTCTTCTGTGGCACTATCTTCAGCACTCTTCCTCCAGGATGGCGCACCACTGCCAGAGCCCGAAGAGCCCCATCTATCACCTCCCGCCCATTGACTTCGCGGCTTCGATGACCAAAATCTCCTCTCCTCTCCACTATCGCTCCTCTTTTTTTCAGGGATAAACCTCAAGCTCCTTGGGAACGGGTTAGGCTCACCTTTGTCCACCCTCAAAACACAATTCCGATCGATGTGACCAATGTGGCCACAAGCGTAACAGAAGTCTGGTAGGAATTCATAAGCAAAGGAGCACCACTTCTCCTTTTCCTTTTCCCCAGACCCTACTGTCACCATCATCCCTCGCATCAGCGGTTTACGAATGTCCAACATCACCTTAATCCGCAGAACCCTTCCTACCGCCATGCCATCCTCTCCAACGTCCACCTCCTTAACCCTCCCGATCTTCTCTCCCACTAACTCCCCTGTCTCCCTATCCATCATTCCAAATGGGAGATTTGAGACCCTCACCCAAATTGGAATTTCATTGAAATCCATCTCCTCCAAAGTCTTGGACTCATCGAAATCAGTCATGACAACCACATCCTTTGAGATCATCCAGGGGCCATCCTCCAAAGCCCTACGCTTCCCTGATGCTTGCGTGAATGTGATGAGAAAATGATTCTCACCAAGATCCTTGCAGGTGACGCCCTTGATCGGGCACCACACTCGCCCTAAGGTTCGCTCAAGAGTTTCCGGCGCAACCAGCTTCTCCGACAGGGCCTTCCCAACCGCCTGCAACTCCATCAGCCTGGACCGCCTACTACCACCGCCCCCGATCTTCACCCCACCCCGTTCCTCCTCCGACAACTTCATCTTTCCCATCATGCCTTCCACCATCTCCATGTCGACAAGGACGTCAACACAGAAAAACCTCGGCAAACACCACGAGAGGCGGCTTGTGGGACCGGAGAAAAGGCTAGCACGTTTAGGGTTTTGGCTCCGATCACCAGAGAATGCGAGTGTACTTTGGTGGATAGGACGTGGAAGATCTGAATCAGTTCTCCGATGTGGAGTCCGATCAAGATCCGAAGGAGAAACAAGGGAAGACGAGGAAAACGGAGATCACCGTGAAAACCGCCTCTCGAGTCGCCTAGGAGAGCCTAGACGCCGAGACAAAAAAACCTGTTGACTTATGCGAGCACGTATATTGCCGGGGCTTAGCAGCGTCTTTTTGATGTATACTCCTACTTAAATAAGTTCTGGTAGGTAACGTTGGTTTGAGTCAGGTTGACCTTCTCTGGTTCGGATCTCGCCCACCAGAAGTAGGAACACTAGCACGTGACGTATCACATCTTCGAACGAAGCTAGGTGGCACACGGTATATCACTAGCTGGACGGTCACCGCGTGTGCGCGTGGTCTGTTCACTCGTCGCTTCAGTTCGTCTTGTGTGCCTACTCCACGGCTCCACCCCTGTACGCTTTGTTCGCTCACTTGCCGCTCCACCTCCATTGTACGTTGTTTATACGCTACTCCTACTATGCGCCAAAACGGTCAAGCGAAACTCCTTCCCATCCATCCATATGCTTCTGTACCGTGGCGTTGTTATTCTTCTCGGTAGCCGCGGGTAAAATACGCATGTTCAAATCTGAAACAACTCTCTCTTTTGTTCAAAACAACTTCCAGTCACAATCTATATAAAAAAAATAAAAAATAAAAAACCTTTCAGTCACGAACATCGCTGTACTGGAATATATGGAGACTTCTGGTCACGCAGCGTCAGTTGCTTTTTTCTTTTTGTGTGTGAGGCGCAGCGTCAGGAAACACATACGTACTCGGACATAGCCACCGACGCACGCGGTACGCAGCTGAGCGATCCCGTGCTCGCACTGATTCAGCCTGATAGGTTTCGGGATCTGAATCTCCATCCTGACACGGGAACAGAGGACTACTAGTGGATGGTCGGTTACCGGCCAACGACGGGAGGTGGCCAGATGGGCAGGTGGCAAATGGTGATCCATCTCGTCTCGTGCATACACGCACACGGGACTCGATCGGCATCCCCCTCCTGGCAAGCATTCGCTCCTCTCTTCTCTCCCAACACCGTCCCCCGCCCGGAAATACCTCCCGATCGATCCGTGCGCCGCGTGTCCCCTCGGCTCGTCGTATAAGAGGCCCGCGGGCCACTGCCGTTGCCAACACCAAGCAACCACCAGCGTTTGCGAGAGACCACTACAGATCGCATTCTCTCCGCCCACCGTCGTCTCGCGCATCAAGGCCCTTCCCCGTTCCATCGATGGACGGCGCGGACGCGCTCGCGGTGTCGTCTAGCCCGTGGTCGCTGGTCCGCGGCTACTTCTCCCCGGCGACGCTCTTCCTCCTGCTCAACATGGTCATCGGCACCATCGCGCTCACGTCCCACTCCCACCGGCGCCTCCGCCGCGACGATGACGACGGCCACGTCCACGACCAGCCTCATCATCAGTACGCTCTGGCTCCTCCACCGGCGCCGCTCGCGCGCACGTCGTCCGTCATGGAGGCGCTCGCTTGGCCTCTATCGCTTCCGGTCCGGCGACTTCCCGCCCGAGTACAACCACCACCTCTCCGCGGCGACACACGACGCCGCCGCCCACTCGAGCAACGTGAGGAAGCAGGATCAAGCCCAGTACACCAGGAGCCAATCAGAGCCCGCCAAGAGCAAGAGGCCTCCGCCGGCTCGCAAGAACAATGATAACAAGGAAGATCATGCGGTGGTGAAGAAGTCGACCTCGGGCTCGGAGGTGAAGAAGCTGGAGCGCGCCCCGCCGCAGGCCCAAGGGCAGGTGCGGCGCGCGCCGAGGGCCCCGGCACCGAGAGGCTTGGTAGTAAGAGAAGAGGAGGATGCGGCGGCGGTGAGCGTGGACGCGAGGGCGGACGACTTCATCAACAAATTCAGGCAGCAGCTCCAGCTGCAGCGGCTCAACTCGCTGCTCAACTACAAGGAGATGCTCAACCGCGGCTTGTAGGGTGTAGCCCCGCACAGCGGTCAATGTCTTCATCAGTTACTAGCTATAGTCTTTGCTGTCGAGTGTGCGTGGACATCGCACAGTTTAGAACTGTCATGCTGAATGAATGATGATCTTGATCGAGGAGAAATTAAAGCACAGATTGTTTGCTTCTTGATGACCCCTGACGATGGATTTCTTTGATACTTGTGCCAGCGAAAAGGATGTGAAAGCTCGGTTTTTCTCTTTGCTGCAAGAAAAGAGATTCGTATCGACCATTCTTTGCAACCGCAAATGGAAGCAACCGCAGATGCTTGTTTGCAGACAAAAGATTCCGAGGAACTGACATCCTGAAAAACCAAAGCAGGCTTAAGTGGCCCATGACGATTGAGACCAAGGTGGCAATTAGGCCGAGAAAGGGAAAATGGCCAGTAAGGTTTGGACTGGACGCTAGCCCATAACGATTGAGTACTTTCTTCTTCTTCTTCTTCTTCTTCTTTTTTGATAGGAGTACTTTGTTGTTGGCTATGTTCACAAGTCACAACGCCGACAAAGAGAAAAGGTTCAAAAAAAAAAAAAGACAACAAGTCATGTTATCGCTCATCCCGAATATTTTCCCTTTATAAAACAAATTTTATTCACTACTGGAACGGCAGTCCCTTTTTGTTCATTCTTCGTGGAAAATGAATTTTCTTGGATGGGGGCAATAGAAAGCCCTATTCGCTTGAACTTATCAGTCATGATAGAGTATTTTTCTTTTACAACAAATCAACCAACAGTACTCTCAGCCATGGCTTATCAGCCAAGCGAACCGGACACACACAAAAATAGGAGAATAGTCTCGGTTGGGAAAAACAAGGTTGTTCCCTCGAAGAGAAATTGTTCGAAGATGCATAAACAAATGACTTAGACTAATCACGTACTCCTATGCAGGGACAGTATGCTGCTCCTGCTACAGCAGCGCCCCAGGTGCTAGCGGTCATCACCAACCAACGGATTAATGCTGGGACGTGTAAGGTTGGTTAGTACGTGAGTAGTCGCCAAAGAAATCCCTTGCTAGGGAGGCTGCGCTTAAAATGTCAATACTTGTCTTTCTTAGCATGTAAAAACTTTCTGCTACTTAATACAAAGATTCACAAATCTTTTACGTATTTGAGAAAAAAAAGAACAGCAGCGCTGTAATAGTAAAGGCAGCAATACCGCAAGGAGTACTTCTTGACTTCTTGTTATCACTAAAGACAAAAGCTTTGAGTTGGGTATCCAAACAATCTTTGTACTGTCCGATCCCAACATATCTTTTTTCTTTCTCTTCTATCTCTGCTTTTTACATGTACCATATTTTCTCTCTTTGGATACGCCAAAGAAATCCCTTGCTAGGGAGGCTGCGCTTAAAATGTCAATACTTGTCTTTCTTAGCATGTAAAAACTTTCTGCTACTTAATACAAAGATTCACAAATCTTTTACGTATTTGAGAAAAAAAAGAACAGCAGCGCTGTAATAGTAAAGGCAGCAATACCGCAAGGAGTACTTCTTGACTTCTTGTTATCACTAAAGACAAAAGCTTTGAGTTGGGTATCCAAACAATCTTTGTACTGTCCGATCCCAACATATCTTTTTTCTTTCTCTTCTATCTCTGCTTTTTACATGTACCATATTTTCTCTCTTTGGATACTAGTAGCATGTAGAAAAACTGCGGTCACCCTGCAAGACACCATCCTCCCTCTAATTGGTAATTGGTATCCTCTCTCTAGAAAAATTGCAAAATATGCTTCAACATCTTTTTACGGAGGTATATATATGTAATTTCTCTAGTAGCATTAGTGTTCCCACCAAAACACATGCCAACGGTCATGAAAAAAAAAGCATTAGACCAGTCTCAATGAGAGCTTAATGAGAGTTTCGTAGCATTAAATATGCTGACATGACAAGAAATAAATAAAGAGAGATGATCAAAGTTTCATGTATGAAACTCATCTACACTGTTTTTAATATATTAAATTTTAAAAATTGAGATATTAAATCTCACACTAAAAATGGCCTTAGTGTTTCCATCTTTTAACACGGAAGTTCTCACGAGACCACTAGCTGACACACCGCGTTGGAGGAAGCCCGAATCATCGACTGTTTCATTGCTTCGATCGATGGGGTCACATCATAGTCACACTCATGCCCGAATCATCGACTGTTTCATTGCTCCGAACGATGGGGTCACATCATAGTCACGCTCATGTTTTTTACGTCTTATCCCTTCAAATACAAATTGTAGCATCTGAACTTACACACCACACACTCATGTCACCCAAACACAAGATAGATCCTACAACTTATACCTAGGGAACTCACGCGCACCCGAAGTCAACTGTCGCGGAACATCCGTGTTGAGAGAACAGAAAATGACTTGCTGGCAGGAAGCAAGCGGTGCAGAGCCGAGCTACGAACCCCGGCCGGCCAGCTCCCACCGGGCTTTGCCACTGCGCTACACGCGCGCCTGCCAGTCACACTCATGTGCACGGACTGTTGTCGGCACCTACATAACGTGCTATTTTTCAAAACAGTTGGATGATTAGACACCTTGTAGGGCGACAAGTACACATTGTAGGGATGATGTCCTAGCGATGCATGTTATCCGGGGAATCTGCTCCGTCGGTGCATGCCATTTGTGAGAAAAAAAAATATAGTACCTCCGTCCGTAAAAGAAAGCTCGATTAAATTTATAGCAAATGTTATTAGCATTTATGTCTCCAAATATCTTCTGTGGATGGAGGGAGTACATCTTGCTAGTTCGTGCATGTGTTTTCGGTTCCAAAAGAGAGTGAAAGTGCTGCTTGCCTTCTTGCACATCAGCATATGCATATATTTTGGTATATGGTGCGACTTTGTCGTTTGTTCACGAATGAGTCTAGTCCACTTCAGTTGGTCGGCTCGATTTGTTCACGCGAAGCAAAGTACTAAAGTCCTGGCTTCAAAGCATTTTACACTCCCAACAACTCATTTTCAAAATTTTGCACCGTTGCAAGGTGAAGCAACAATCTGGTACGTATACTCTGTAACGTGATGCTATTGTCTTCTCTTCATCGCTTTTTCCCCACAAAGATAACAAATCTCCCTCGCTAGACATATCAAGAACTGAATTATGACGAAGTGACGAGAAAGCGGATGATACGAAGCAGCCAGCCAAGCAGGCTAAAGTTGCGTCTGTAATCGATTTCGGAATCAAGAAAAGCAAGCATCTGATGGCTGTCGTGGAACCACTGCAACCTTGGCCGGCCGATCATTTTGACCGGCCGATCAAATCGATAGAGAATATTAGGGGCGCGTCTGGGAGCGCTCCGTGGAGCGGATTCTCGAAGAAAATCACTCCCCGACCGCCAAACAGTTTTTTCAGACTGAAGTGATTCTTTGTTGATTCTGTGAATTCTCTGAAATGAACTAAGAGACTGAGAGCTGAAAAAAGTAACTTCTCCTGATTCTGTGAAGTGATTCTCCATAGTGATTTTAAGAGTTTATGCTAAAGAATCGAAGAAAATCATTTTCAGCCTCAGAATCACTCAACCAGAGAATCAGAAAGTACAACTCTGCTAAATGGACCCTAGAATTCGTGTGCTCTACCCGGCTCCGACCGTGTGCCTTTGCGGCTTGGCAAGCTTCCAGTGCAGCTACGAGGTACCCTTGCTATGGAAGCTTCAACCTTGGCTGGCTGGGCAGTCGATTCAGGCCTTGTTTAAATTTAGGGTGCAGAGTTTTAGGGTATCACATCGGCTGTTATATTGGGATATCACGTGGAGTGTTCGGATGATAATAATAAAACAAATTACCGAAGTTATCAATACTCCACGAGATGAATTTATTAAGCCTAATTAATCCGTTATTAGCACATGTTTACTGTAGCACTACATTGTTAAATCACGAACTAATTAGGCTTAAAAGATTTGTCTCGCAAATTAGACGCAATCTATGTAATTAGTTATTTTTTAGTCTATATTTCATACTTCATGTATGTGTCAAACATTCGACCGAATATGGACTAAACTTGGGTGTTTGGTTCAGGGTGCTAAAGTTTAGCACCTATCACATCAGATCAGTGGCGGACCCAGAATCATTTGTTTGGGTAGACACACAGTATAGAAATAGTGCTCCACAGTACGTTACAGTTCTCGCTACAGTGCTCCGTTACCTTGGTCACCGGAAATCTGGGGTAGTCCTGGGCCTACCCAAAACCCGGCTGGGTCCGCCACTGCATCAGATGTTTGGACATATGCATAGAGTATTAAATATAGACTAAAAAAGTAACTAATTACACAGATTGCGACTAATTTGCGAGACGAATTTTTAAGCCTAATTAGTCTATGATTTGACAATGTTGTGCTACAGTAATCATACGCTAATGACGGATTAATTAGTTTTAATAAATTCGTCTTGCTGTTTTCTGACGAAATCTATAATTTATTTTTTTATTAATATTCAAACACCATACAACACCCATATAACATGCAGTGTGACACCAGCTAAACTAAAAGTATCAAACAAGACCTCGTGGTAGCTTGATCCTGTCAGGATTCGGATAAGGAACGGGCGCGCTGCCTGATTGGGACGGCCCCGCTCACTCTCTCAGTTTCACCGCATCCAATCGCCTGCTCCTGCCAGCCGCTCGTTGTCGGCTTGTCGCTGAGGGGAGGCCGGCTGCAACGTACTCCCTGCAAGTTGGACCTTCGCTTTCAGAGGAGTCAAAGATTCTTAACTTTGACTAAATACAAATAAAAACATATTGATATTTATGATGTGTAATGAGTATAATTAGGTTAGTTATGAAATATAGTTTCATAATAAACCTAATTAGAGGTTAAAATATAGATAATATTATCTATAAACTTGGTCAAACTTAAAAATTCTTTGACTCCTCGGAAACCGAGATTCACATGCTTTTTGGGACGGAGGGAGTAAAAGAAGTCGTTTTAGACAATAACATGGTCTCCAAAGCATAATTTTGACTTCATTTTTCTATAAAAATATTTATTTAAAAGTGTTATACGTATACTTTTATGAAAGTATATTTCAAGACAAATCTATTCATATTGTTTTCACATTTCCAAACTCAACAACTTAAAAGTTATTCATGATTTATATTCTCAATGTTTGACTCAAACCTTGTCCAAAATAATTTCTTTTCCCAAAATGATTTATATTCCCAATGTTATTCATGAGTATCTGCAGACTGTACAGAGCTGATGAAGATGGGTCCGGCCACGACTCGGTTTCCGGTCATCTCTACTGCCTCAGGCCTCAGTAAAAAGAAAATGCTATTCTTTCTAGAAATCAATTAATCTCAAGCATTATCAAATATATACAAATATTAATGGCAGAAATAAGTATCATTCAATAAATTATGAAATATATTTTCATAATAATAAACCTGTTTTTACACATATATAGATGTTGATAGTATTTTTATAAAATTTTGATGGTGGGTGGGTGGGCAGGTGGGGGGGGGGGGGGGGGGGGGGGGGCAGTGGTCTTTTGTCGAGACGTAGTTTGGGCCTTTGGCTCGCTACGTCATCACTCATCTGCTGACATGCCGATCGAGCCGCCGAGGGGACAAGCTAGCATGACGGAAGATACGTGACGTCGTCGTGATTATGCTAGCACACAAGGAAGGTTAGCTAGCTAAACACAGTTCACTATTAATGAGAAACGCCAACAATTTGGAGAAAGGCAAACGCACGGTGCACTTCGAAACTTCTGCACCCATAGTACAATTTGTGCCTCTCGTCAAATCTGGAGAACTCATTCATCAGCCTGTCCCCTTCTACGTCGATAGCGTCCTCGTTGAAAGGGCAAGCTATGATCCTTCATCATACCTATCAATCTAGTGCATCTGAAATCAACGCAATAATAGAGCACCCACACAATTCGAGTGCTTCATCAGCCTGTCCCCTTCTATGTTTTTGATCTTCGCCAGGTTGCAAGATGAAGCAGCCTCTTAGGTGCAAGTGGGGTTCGCTCAGGGCAGCCCTAACGCGGGCGGTCAAGTTTGTTGGCCTCACCCAAAAGCAGCTGTACGCGTAGGAAAGAAAAATTGAGCTCTCAAAACACACAACGGAGGCAGCTCTCTGGCCTGCAAGCAAACAACTTTATGTCCTTTCACTGGCTCAATTACTCAGCTTTATTGGCTAGGGGAACGGAGGCAACTCCTTTCTCTCTACAGCGCGCGCTCCAATATATGCTTATGGATAGAAATTTGAATCTGGATTACCGTAGCATTTTCGTTTGTATTTGATAATTAGTGTCCAATCATAAACTAATTAGACTCAAAAGGTTCGTTTCGCAAATTACAGCCAAACTGTGCAATTAGTTATTTTTTTACCTACATTTAGTGCTCCATGCATACGTCTAAAGATTCGACGTGATAGAAAGAGAGTGAAAATTTTTTAACTTTAGCCCTCAACTAAACAAGGCTAACTCATCTGCAAGAAGCATTGCCAAGCTGCAGGCTTGCTACACATGATGATATGGACTCGAGGAGCTGACATGGAGGTTGAGTCAGTGGTACACGGTGGCGCGTTGGGGAAGCCCTCATAGCAAGGCTAGCAATATGTGTTTTCTCTCTTTTTCATCTCCTGGCGGTATACTGGAAAAATACTAATATTTTGCGTCATTGAAACCTATAACTCTCTCTCTCCTTATTAATATAAGACCTTGTTTGGATGTAGTCGGATTGGAGTGAAATTCCATTCCAATCCACCCTAATACATATGGATTGTGATAAATCCGATAACATCCGAACAAGATCTAAACTAGATTTTTTTTCCCGGATCTTTCAAAAAAAAACACCAATATAATATTATTGAGGACGAGGATGCAACCGCTCCCTTACCTCTTCCCATGTGCGGAGCTAGGCTGGGAGGGGCCTGACATCCCAACATTTCTGTCCCCTATAATACATCTCCTATAGTTCATTTAGTTAGTAAATAATGTTATTTGTGTTTTGATTCTTCGTCCACGCTATAGAGTAAGTTCTGATACCATTTTATATAATTAATAACAGGGTTTTTCTAATATTTTCTCTACCTTTTTTGTTTTTTTGTTATTACCTACCAAATGTCTAGTATGTCCGTTCAATACACCATCTAATTAACTAGTAAATTGTAATTGGTGTTTTGCTTATTTGCTTCCTTCGAATTGATTTGCGATAGCATCTATAATTCTATATTATTTAGGATTAATTTTCCCATTATCTTATCTTCTTTGTTCCTGTTATTAACGTGATCTTTTTTTGTAGCTAGCTTAAGAATTAGATTGATTGGATGAAGGATAGAGACCTAGGGCAAATTAATTTTGTTCTTTTTTCTCTATATTATTAGTGTTCTTTTTTGTTTTCATCTTTCTTTTGTATTGTAACATAAATGTTTATTTGGTTGTTATGTATACTGTTGATGTATATGTATTTGGTTATCATAATTGTTAGCAGTTTGAACTAACCTCCCTGTGTCCAATTCTAAGTTCGAACTAACTTCCTTGTGTCCAAATTCTATGCACATGTAGACTCGAACCATGGATAAAAAGACACAATTTTTTTGAGAGGATACAACAGGACGCACACAACTTGTGCTTGTAGGGCGCACACCACCACCGAACGCACACCACCACCGAATGCGCACATGTGCTTATAGGGCGTCCGCCCGGCACTTGCCCCCGCCCGCGTCGCCAGCGAGCAGCGCCACCCCCGGCCGCGCCCTCCCGCGCTGCGCACGTTGAGCCCGACGCGCTAGGCGCTTGCTAGCTCGCTCCCGAACTCGCGCCACCCGTCGTGCCCGTGCTCCATCCACCTGCCCTCGCCCCTACCGAGGTCTGTGCCGCCAAGAGCTCTACACTGGCGACCTCCGCACCACTACACGGCTTCGAGCTCGGTGTTGGCGTCGAGCTCCGCGTCGGCGAGCCTCCATTTGTCCAAGCAACAAGCAGTTGCTATGCTGAAAGCTCATGTTGCAATAGTATGCTTTAAGTGTTTCAGATGTTTCTGATGTATGTTGCAAGTGTTGTATATCGATGTTGCAAAAGTAGATCGAGATGTTGCACATGTTGTAATGGCTATACATGTATGTGTTCAAGTGGATGTTCCAAATGTTTCATTTGTTCCATATGAATGTTGCAAGTGTTTTGTTTGGATGTTGCAAAAGTAGATCTAAATCTTCCATATACATGCATGTTGCAAGCATATGTTTCAAATATTTTCAAGCGTTTCAAACGTATATTTGCAAGTGTTTCATCTAGATGTTGCATATTTTTGCAATGGTTATCAAATGTTTTTTAAACGTTTTTGCAAATGTTTCAGACGCTTGTTTCGATTGTTTCATATGTCCTTTTTTTGTATGTTGCAACGGTTGCATTTTGATGTTTTAAAAGTAGATCAGATGTTGCATATGAGATACGCGTGGAAAGCGGCAAGAAGCGCGGACCACGTCTGGAGTGGCGTGGGGCTACTACTGGTGCGCTCCCTCGCGAGCCCGACACACTAGGCACTCATTCACTCCCTGTGCGTTCAGCGTCTGGACCGGGCGCCAGTAAGTCTGACTAAATAGCCCTACCATTGGACCAGAGGCACTTTGGCACGTAAAAAAAAAAGAGGGAGAGGCACAATCGGATGCATGTCTGGTTAGTTCATGTACTTCTAGAATAGCTCAAAACCCAATTCCATATACCCTAACAGTGTAGCACAGAGCAAGAACACAGGGATAGCAATAGCATAGCCTACTACTGTACTACATGCCACGTGAATCACGCGAAACAGCATAGGGTGGAGAGACGCCATTAGAGTTGAAGCAAAGCAACGGCAGAAAACATAGCAAAATTTCCTAGGAAGGCTAGGATATGATGCGTCTCCTCGACTCGTCGGTGCAATGCGAATACACCTGCAAGTCCGCAGCCTAACAGTAACTGTAGTGCTGCAGCAACCGCTCGGCCTCCCTCACACCGCTCAGGTACGCGGCGTGCGTCGTCGAGTAGTGCGTCCGGTGCGTCGCCTCGCCGGCGAACATAACGCGAAGCGGCGGCGTACCACCAACGTCCGACCCGCGTGGCAGCGGCTCGGCCATCCGGTCGAGGTCCTCGCCGCTGGACCCGACGGCCACGTAGCTGTAGGACCCCAGGAAGAGCGGGTCCGTCGCCCACCCGCTCCTCTTGATCCGCTTCAACCGCCATTGTGACGGGGCCGGGAGGAAGGAGTCCAGCGTGGCGTGGACTCCGCGGATGACCTCGTCGTCGGGGAGCGACTCGAGGTGCTGGGCCTCCCGCCCGGCGAACCACGCCAGCGCGACGCTGGAGCCCACATGGATGGGGCAGATCGACTCGGTGCCGCGCATCCACCACGGGGTCTTCGACACGTGCCCCCGGAACGCCATGTGCAGGAACGGGAACTCTGGTGGCGCAGACGCGGCTAGCGGGTGGTCGCCGCCACCTTCCGGTTTCGCCGCTGGCACGGGCGCGTGTCGGTGTCGCACACCCCACACAATGCAAGTGTCTCACGCGTTTGCTCCCGAACAGAGCTACGAGCCGTTTATAACGAGGGGCTGGGTACGGCGAGCACCCCATGTAAGTACACGACTCGGGTCTCGGTGAATGATGGGCCGGTCCGGGGCTCCGGGCGGCCCACACGAACAACAGCGCGAGCGTCTGTCTTGTTGGCTGGGCAACAACAACGTTGCACGTGCCTACATGTACCGGCCCAAGTGCACGACAGGTGGCTTCTCGGTTGTGTGGCTCTCGGTCGTGGTTGTATGCATGATCCTGCGCGCTCCCCGTGCTTCATGGCTTCTCGGTCGTGTCGAATTGTGTGGATCATGGATCTTATCGACGGCAAGCCAAGATTGAAGTCACGATCGCTCGGTGCCAACACCGCCACACGTGTTCCCACGGCTTTGTACTATTTTTTAAATGAAGTATACTAGCAAAAATACCCGTACACTAGGCTATTGGCTAAACCAAACACTAAACAAAAATGATTAGGATAGGGTTCATCGGGCGCATTATTAACTAGTCGTCGGATCTAAACATGCACTTTCCACTTGGGCTTCTCTACACAAGTCCACACACTGATTCAGTCACACATTCTCAGGCGCAAAGGAGTCGCTCCCTACGCCGTTTTTGTCTCTGTGCTGCCGCCTTTGCCTGCACCTCCAGGCGTAGCGCTCGGCCGTTGGCCCTGCTAGGCGCGCGCGGCCGCCTCCGAGTCGTGGCGCAAGGCTACCGGCCCTGCCAGGTGCGATGCGCAGCTGCCCTCTCCTAGTTGTGCAGCTGCTGCCTCCTCGCCTCGTCGCACAACCGCCGTCACCGGCCTGCCGCTTACAAGTATCCCTGCCCCCGGTGAACTCCACATGCCAACGAGCCTACATTCTCCTAAGAAACAAGATGATGTTATGCTGAAAGCGCATGTTGCAAACGTATGTTTCAGGTGTTTAAGATATTTCAGAGGTACTCCCTCCGTCCATAAAAGAATGCAATTATGGGATCCGTACCGGTCAAGCTATCTCAAGTTTGACCAAATTTATAGTAAATAATATTACCATTTATATCTTTAAATAAATTTATTATGAAAATATATTCTATAACTAATCTAACGATATTTGTTTTGTACCATGAATGTTAGTAGTTTTTTTATATAAATTTAGTCAAATTTCACACGGTTTGACTTCTCGAAAAACGAGAATTGCATTCTTTTGTGGACAGAGGTAGTATGTTGCGAGCGTTTCATGTGGATGTTGCAAAAGTAGATCTCGATGTTACATATATTGTAATGGCTATACACGTATGTTGCAAGCGTTTGTTACAAATGTTTTCAAGTGTGTTTATATGCATGTTGCATATGTTTTATGCATATGTTGCAAGTGTTTTATCTGGATGTTGCATATGTTTTGTACTTGCTTTTCAAGTGTTTTTGGATGTTTTTTAAGTGTTTCAAGTGTTCCATCTATCTTAGGACGTATGTTGCAAATGTTTTATCTGGGTGTTTCAAAAGTAGATCAGGTGTTGCAGATGTTGCAATGGCGCTGGTGGCTGGCGGACAACGGTTTGCCTCATGGCTTCGGCTCCTAATTCACATGGCACGCCTCGCCCTCTCCTCTCCTCTCCCTCCCCTCACTTCACTTCCCTCCATCTCGTCGCGGCAATTCGAGCTCAACCTGCACGCGGAGTTCGGCGGCGCTGGAGCGTGGTGGATGCAGGGCGAGGGTGTGGTGCGATGCGGGCGGCGGTGCTGCATCCGGGACACGGGGCGTTGGCGCGGGCGCAGGATGGACACGGGCAGGGATCATTTTCGAAGAACGGGAGGGGTGCCGGAGGTGTGTCCGGATGCGCCGTCCGTCCGGACGTCCAGGTGCTAGCCCTTTCGAACTCTAAATTTCATTAAAAACAATTTCTAATAAGATAAGCTTTCTTTCTAATTAAAATAAAATTACACAAACAACTTGACAATGAAATACTTGTGATGTTTCACATTTTTAGAAAGAAATGGGGTTCACATTTTTCTATTTTAATATAAAATACTTGTGAATTTTTAGAAATGAAATCAGTATCTTGACAAATAGCAAACCAACTTTTAAACCAACTAGAATACCAAATTTGTGCGGTTTCCACATTTGGAGGGTGTCCGATACCCAATTTCATAGCTCAAGATTTGAAATCAGACTAATGTGCAAGTCAAAGATTGAAAATGAATATTTCCCCTTGATAAACGAATGAAGAAGGCTGGGTAGATTTGTACTCCTCTGTCGCTAAAAGAATGCAATTCTGGAATAGTGTCATGTTTTAGTATACCAAGTTTGACTGATTATAGATAAGAAAATATAAATATTTATAACATCAAATAAACATCATTAGATTAATTACAAAATATATTTTTATAATAAATTGATTTGAAGCCATAAATGTGAATACTATTTACTAGTGAAGCACTTTAATTGACACGCATACTATAGTTGCATTCTTATGTGGTCCATAACAACCTTTCACGTGGGTGAATCTGATGCCAGTTCTGCCGAAAGAAAGGGGAAAAAAAGAAAAGAAAAGAAAAGAAAAGAAAAGGATCAGAACGAATCCAATGCCACATTCACCACTGAACCTTCTAACACATTATAGTCTTTCAGCCTGTTGGTGCTGTTTTCACGCATCCGGCAAGAATTGCCCTGGCATCAGAGGACGGACGACATTGTCGTTTGTGAAGCTTAAAAGAGTGTGTTGGATGGATGCCCAATGCCACCTCATAAGTCATTACAAATACGGGTGGCATGTATTCTTCTTATATTGGACGATTCTGCGTGCTACAAGTACAAACAGGGACTAATGAATGAACAATCTGATAGTAGCTGCTACCGCTAGTGTGCCACAGGTACTAATGTACAAGTTGGTATTAGTGTATGTCACAGAGACTAATGTCGATAGGTTTGTTTACATAGGATTGTACACGCCAGTGCTCTCCAATTTGATGCAACTTGGGAGTTCTCCATCACTCATGTATTCAAAATCAGGCGTTTTTATTCCAGTTCAAAGTCTAGTACTATTTTTTCCCCAAAAAAGACAACTTATCAAGCATGGGCCTAGATGTCTAGTGAATTTTGTGGGCGCTTGCGTGGTCCACATCCAGATACTGCCCGCGGACAACGGGCCGTTGGTGATAAGCTGGGCCGAGTGATTGAGTGAGTTTACCAGGGGCCTATCTCGTGCTTGTGCGAGAATAGATCGAGGGACGACCACGCCCTCATCCAAATGTTCTCTTCACATTCGAAGAATCGCGATAGAAAACCGGATAGAATCAGAGAAGAATAGCTAGCTCTGGCAAATCCACTAGTCTGCAATATTCATCCGTTTTTGCAAGGGTATGTACGTCATTAGCATCAGGAAACGGCTGAGACCACCCTGCATTATTTCATCACAAACTGCACAATCAGTACGTTGCAGAATACAGGGTACAGACACAGAGCAATAGCATTATATCAGGGGATTAAGCGCTAGTGTCATATTACACCATCATCATCGCTGCGCTTTGCTAACAATTCACAAAACAAGATTAAAGAAAAAACACAAACCAATACAACAGTAGCAAAATGTCCTCCAAACATTGAACCATTCAATTATGAACAGACTAATTGACCCCTCTAACTCTAAAGCATGCTGAGAAAAGCTTAGTCCCGGGCCGATTCTTATCCTTGACCGGTGTCTTCGTCTCCTTACTAGCCATGGTAGTGGTTGTGGTGGCAGGGGCAGCAGCGACATCGCCATCGATGACCGTCCCGGTCACGACCGGCGGTACGGGCAGGTTCCCCTCGGCAGGCGGTTCGAGCTGCCACAGCCCGGTTTCTCCGATGACCATCGCCTTGTTCCGCTCCACCCACCACGACTCCGGCACGAGGTTGTCGTCGTTGAGGAACGCGGACGACTTGTTCACCAGCGCCACGCTGCGGTGCACCTGCAGCTTGAACTCGCCATCCTTCCCGTTCCAGCCCGCCACCGTGTGCAGGATGCCCTGCAGGTTGTGGTAGTCCCCGAGGTTGGTGGAGTCGTCCTTCACGTACGGCGACTTCTTGGAGTCCACGGCCAGGACGTCGCCGACGTTGGCGTAGCCCAGGAGGCCGCTCGGGTACAGCGGGATCACGTCGGGCGTGTTCCTGACGTGCAGCGCCCGCAGGTTGGGCAGCTCCTCGAACCTCTTCTTGAACTCCGGGTTCCCCATCTGCGGGCTCCCGAACACGACGGCCGTGACGGGGATGTCGGCGCCGCCCACCCTGGACACGCCGTTCACCGCCATGTCGAACGCGCAGAGCGTGGCCAGCGACGCGCCGAGGCTGTGGCCGGTGCACACGATGCTGAGGCTCTCGCCCTTGTACCGGGCCACCAGCTCGCGCACCGCGGCGAGCAGCTGCTCCCGCGCGCTGTACTTGGAGAAGGGCGACCGCTCGTCGCTGGAGGTGTAGATGAGGTACCACCCCTTCATCACGCGGGCGTGGCCGCGGGCCGGGTCCCCCTCCGGCAGGATGGCGTCGGGGGAGACGAGCTCCGGCTTGAGCACGTCGACCCACTCCAGCGTCCGGATGGTGCCGCGCCACGCCACGTAGATGACGCGCTGGCCCGTGGCGGCCGCGGCGGCGTCCGTGGACACGGAGACGTAGCCGATCCAGTTGGACTCCTTGCTCCACGCCTCGCGGGAGAGCGAGAACACCATGATGCCGCCCGGGAACGACGCCTGGGAGGTCCCGTACAGGTACGCCGCGGGGGAGATGTCGGCGGCGGCCGGGAACAGCGTGCGGGCGAAGAGCGTGGACCTGGAGTAGCGGCAGCTGCCGCAGTACTTGGAGTGGGAGTCGGAGTTGAAGGAGTCGTAGGTGACCTGGCAGAGGTCGCCGCAGAGCAGGATGAGGCGGCGGAGCGTGAGGTCGAGAGGGTCGAGGAGGCCCTCCCAGTGCGCGGACCCGAGCAGCTCCGGCCATGACGCGGAGCCCTTGGCGCCGCCGACCAGGGAGCTGGACAGGAGGACGCCCTGGCTCGCGTCCATGTGTGCAGTGCGATGAGAAGAGGATCAGCTAAGTGCGAGTGTTTGAGTGGTCAGAGCTTGTGAGAGGAGAAGGGGCTGTTGGGTTCACAGCCTCGGCTGCCAAGCACATCGATCTCACCTCAGGGGCTCGAAAATGAACGCCTGGAATCGATGTCTTGGTGAGACTTTGGTCTTATTATGGTAAGACTGGAGCTATGAATGTTTTTTTTAAAAAAAGACTGGAGCTATGCCTTATACTCTAAAAAAATGTCTTGGTGAGACAGGTCTGCCCGGAGAGCAACTTTGACTGATTGCTGTGCTTGCTACTGTGCAGGAACGCCGACGCTCCTGCCAACTATTTGCTTTGAAGCTGCTTTCACTCAAACGGGCCATGGCACTAGCAAAATCAACATTTAACACTAGCAAATTTTAGTCACTATATATATTGGTGACCATGGTTTTAGTCAAGTTCGGCCAAATGGGAGGGATATCAAGCCAAAATTTGACACCCAACCAAATGAAGCCAAATTTTGGTCGAAACAGCCAAATTTTGGCTTGGCGTCCTTTTGACACACATCGCAAGCAACCAAAGCGCATAAGTTTTTTTTTTAACTATTCTTATTAGTAAAGGAAGAAAATTAGAGTTTTGTGGTTCGTATCGAATGCCATCCCGTAAATGTCCAAAGCTCGCCATGGACATCTTGCAAGTTGCATAACAGTCTTGAAGACATATCGTGGTAACGAGCAAGCACGACAACAGTATTTTGCAGTGGCTCTCAAACTCAGCCAAACCTAGTCCACGATGGCACATTCGACGGCGGCGAGTCAGTCACGCCTACTCAAACCCTTAAACCACAGGGGACGGGTGTGCGGCACCAAGAGGTGGTGGCGCCTACGTTCCTTTGGGAGTTCATGCAGGAAAGAAGGCACATCTATGGAAAAGAATAAGGCAAGAAAGAGATGAGCAAGCACATCCAGGAAATATAAGCCCGCTTGTTACATTGAGTTAGGGGGAAACAATAAATTCAAGTAGGAAATGATGGAAAAGATGGTTAACATATCACAGTTTACTAATGGCATTGTGACAGATTCCATTCAGGGATGGCAGTCAAGCGAGAACCCTACCTTTCGTAATAGCAAAACTATAGTTTTCTCGATGGTCCAATGCTGCTAACTTGGATAGCTTCTAGCGATGATTAATTTACCACATAAGCATTTTGATGGTGCTTCATAGAAATTAAGGACGAGAGATGGAGAAACAATTTCTTCAAGGAGAAATGGTTTCGGTTCTTGGCCCAAAGAATGAAATTTCATCCAAGGGGCACCATGCTCACCTTACGACCCTGTGGACCCTAGTGACGGGTCGTGGTCTCCATTCGCTGCTCGCGCTCCTCCACCACCCACGCTCCCATTATTGGTTGTGTGCACGCCTTGCAACAATGCCGACCTCCACACGAGAACCATCGCCTCTTACCTGCAGCACGACCACCCAAGCATGTCGTCACTCGTAGCCTGCAGCACTACCACACCTCGCACCAGTGGCAGATCCAGAAACGTACCAAGGGGGGGGCTAAATTATAGAAGGCTACAAATCATACCCGCCATAGACTAATAGACATAACAAATAACACTTAATTCAAAGTGCTCAAACAAACAATACAATTTCTCATTAGTTGCAATCTTTGAAGTTGAAGCATCTTAGTACTTTCTTAGCCTAATCTACTACTGATTATACCCTACAAAGTAAAACCATCAAAATATTCAAAAGAAAAAAATTAGAACAGTGTATGCAGTATTGAGTATGCTCACCTCACCCTCACACTGTTTGTATGTCTGTATGAGGAAATGGGCACGCCGGCGACCGGCGGGCGTCCTCCGGAGTCCGGCTTGGGCTGGGGCGGGCGGAGGGCTTTGGTCGGCTGCCCGGATCCCTCCGGCGGAAGCGCAGGCGCGCAACGCAGAGGACGGGGTGCGCGGCGCGCTCGCGGAGGGCCGACTAGCCGAGGAGGCGACAGGCGAGGACGGGGCCATCAGGGCGCGCCGGCCGCCGGCGGAGGGCCGATAGGGGTAGATCGACAGAGGGCAGAGGAGCGGAGCAGGTGAGCAGGGGATGCGCCGCAACCAACACGAGCAGGAACAGGCGAACAGGGGATGTGGCGCTCGGCTGGTGAAAGCCCAAGTTTGGTTTTGGTAATTAATGACACCAAGTTGCTAATGCCATGTGTTAAGTGTTTTGAGTTAGGCATAAGCAACACATGTGATGAAGGTGTACGTGGCAAGGAGTGGTGGCCACAAGACCACAATGAAAAGGTGCATGGACATGAAATGATGATCATGGTGGAGATGCACATGAAATGATGGACATGATGATCAAGTGAAGAAGAAGGATCTAAGAGCGCAAGGCAAAGGTATAACCATAGGGTTTTCCTTTTGCCGGTCTAAGTTGAGTAGAGAAGTGATTGACCGGGTTTAGGATACATAGCCGACTATCAAGAGGGGCAATCACGGTTAGCTCGGGAATCAAGTGCCACTAGATCAATGTCTTGAGCATATGCATTTAGGATCTAGTAAAGAGCTAACATAACGCCTTGGAAAATGTTTGTGAAATGCTAACACACATGCACATGGTGGTGTACACTTGGTGGTGTTAGCACATTTGCGAAGGCGGTGGAGTTTAAGCGGTAGAGAGGGGTTTGGGTTCCTCTCTCCCTCCCGCCGAGCTTGCGAGGCGGGATTCGGCGCTTTTTGGAGAAGTGAAATGCCTATTTTCTATTGCGCCGAAAGTCAGAAAAGAAACGGAGGCGAACGGAGGTCACTGCGTGCACCGGACGCTGCACCGGACGCTGCACCGGACGCGGTCACTGTGCGACCGGCGCGTCCGGTCAGGCGAACAGCGGTTCACGCGGACGATCGGACGCGGTGCGCGTCCGGTCACAGGTGACCGGACGCGTCCGGTCATCCAGGGTGCTTACTGGACTCCGACCGGACGCGGGTACTGTGGCGTCCGGTCACTTCTTCAGCGCGTCCGGTCACTGGTCTGTTTTGCGCGTCTCAGTGTTGACCGGCGCGTCCGGTCTGTCACGGGACCGGCGCGTCCGGTCGTGACCAGCGCGTCCGGTCGTTCGAAGGAGCGCGTCCGGTCGTTGCAACGGCTAGTTCTGACCCGCGCGGTTTTCGTTTGTCGCGTAGTGACCGGACGCGTCCGGTCACCCTGACCGGCGCGTCCGGTCAGTGCGATTTGAGCTGAGTCGTCCGGTAACGGCTAGCTGCGTACCCCTTCGTTATAAATAGAGGATGTCCGTGGTTTGAGGGTAACTCTTGCACATTTTGAGATATAGAGACATCCTTTGAGCTAGAGAACAACCCCTCCACTCATCTCTTCGATTGATTGCACATCTTGAGTGAGATTGAGTGAGATTCAAGTGCATTGCTTGAGAGTTGCATTCTAGAGGCACTTGATCTTCGAGTTGCTGCGGATTTCTTGTTACTCTTCCGTGTTTCCCGACACGGTAGACGGCTTGGAGCAGCAGAGGTGATTGAGCTCGCAATTGGAGATTGTTGGAGCCTTCACCAAGTGTTGTAAGGGGTTCTTGATCCTTCCCCGCGGGAGTTCGCGAATTGGATACTCTAGTGGATCACGTGGCTTGGAGGATCCCCATCTTGTGTGCGGTTGTGCGGCGCCCGCCGAGGGCTCAACTCTTGATAGTTGATTAGCTCGCGAACCGACAAGTGGGTGCATCGCCACAACGAGGAGTAGCTTGCCGGGAAGCAAGTGAACCTCGGGATAAATTCTTGTGTCATTCTCTTCCCGAGGATTTCTCTTGTGTGATTGATTGATTGGTACTTCTCATCTCTACACGGCGGTATAATCACTCAAAGCTCTTCTCTCGTATTACTTCTTATATCTAGCTTGTAGTTGTTGTTGTGTTTAGTGGATAGCTTTGTATTAGACTTGTGTAGGTGGCTTGCTTAATTAGTTAGAGCTAGTGCATTTTGCTCCGCCACCTTTTGTACTAACTTGTGGTTAAGTAATTATTGTAGAAGTTTTTAATTAGGCTATTCACCCCCCTCTAGCCTATTTGGACCTTACAAGTGGTATCGGAGCCGAGGCACCGTTTATTTGAGGCTTAACAACCTACGGTGAAGAAGAAATGGCTCAATTAAGTTTGCACATCAACAACACCAAGAAGGCACCTCACTTTGATGGCACAAACTATGCTTATTGGAAGGTTAAGATGACCGCACACCTCAAGTCAATCAATAGAGAAGTGTGGAAAGTCACCGAAACAAAATTTGAGGTTGCTAATCCGGAAGCACCTACACCGGTGGAAGAGAAGAAGCTCCAATGCAATGATATTGCCATTAGTGCTCTTCATGAGGCATTAGATGACAAGACATTTGAGCAAGTGAAGAATATAGAAGTTGCACATGATGCTTGGGCCAAGCTAGAAGAAACATTTGAGGGCACCGAAGGCACAAAGACCGCTAAAGCATATATCTTGCAAGAAAAATTTTCAAGCTTCAAGATGCAAGATGATGAGAGTGTTCCGGAGATGTTTCATAGATTACAAGTCATTGTCAATGAGCTCAAGGCACTTGGTGAGGAAGTCAAGGACAATCAATTCTCTATGAAGTTTTTGAGAAGCTTGCCCAAGAGGTTTGATACATTGATCACCGTGCTAGTGAGGACTACATTGAAGGATTCAACTCCTCAACAAATATTTCAAGAAGTGATGACCGATGATTCATATAGAGAAGATGATGGGAAGGATGAGTTGGTCAAGAAGAAGAAGGTGAATGAGAAGAAAGATGATGAAAAGAAGAAGAGTGTGGCATTCAAAGCCACCACATCCAAGGGCAAATCCAAGATTGAATCATCAAGTGATGAAGACTCAAGCTCTTGTGATAATGATGACATTGATGAGAAGATGGCTCTCTTTGTCAAGCAATTTGGTAAATTCATGAAGAAGAAGGGCTATCGTGCAAGGAGGAGGAAGAACTCATCTAAGAAGAATGAGCATACCATGAGATGCTTTAGATGCCATAGCAAAGATCATCTCATTGCAAAGTGTCCTTATGATAGTGATGATGAAGATGCTATCAAGAAGGAGAGGAAGAAGCAAAAGAAGAAGCAAGATAAGAAGGAGAGCTCTCATAAAAAGAAGAATGATTCTCATGTTGCTACATGGGATAGTGATGATGAGGATGACTACAAGAGCAAGAAGAAGGGACATGCTAGCATTGCCATCCAAGAGAAGGTCTCCCTCTTCGACACTCCATCGTGCTTCATGGCTAAGGCCTCTAAGGTATCATCCGATGATGAGAGTGATCATGATAATGCTAGTGATAGTGATAGTGATGAAGAAGAATTCACTAAAGATGAACTAATCACTATGCTAGAAGATTGCACTCAACATTATAAAGAATCTAGAAAGGAGTGCAAGGGCTTGCTTAAGGAAAAGAAAAACCTTATGCAAGAACTTGATGAGCTTAGGGCATCTTATGAGAGTCTAAAGGTAGACCATAAGAAGCTTCAAAAGTCTCACACTAAGCTTGAAGAAGCTCATTCCTCTCTAGTTGAAAAATGTGAAAACATGCCAACTAATGTTGAGAAAACTAAAACTTGCAACATAGGCATATCTTGTGATATAATTGATGAATCTTGTCATAAGCCTATCATTGTTGCTCCCACTAACCCTTCATGTAGCGCATCTACATCATCCTCATCTAGTAGTGATGGTTTCACTTGTGACTCCACACTTATAGTTGAGAATGAAAATCTCAAGAAGGAGGTAAAAGAGCTAAATCACACCTTAGCTAAGGCTTATGGTGGTGAGGACCGCTTGCTTATGTGCTTGGATAGCCAAAGAGCTTCTCTCTACAAAGAGGGATTGGGCTATAACCCCAAGAAAGGCAAGGCCGCTTTTGCTCCTCACAAGACTAGTTTTGTGAAGAACAAAGGTAGCTATTGCAAAGTGTGCAAGCAAGTTGGTCACATAGAGCAACATTGCATGAACAAGAAATCCAATGCTAATGTATCCTCAATTAAGTTTAATTCTCTCTATATACTTACCAAGGGTACAAATGGTGTTCATGCTAAGTTCATTGGTGCACCATGGATGGGCTCAAAGAAGAAAGCCATTTGGGTACCAAAGAGCTTGGTTACTAACCTTGGAGGACCCAAACAAGTTTGGGTACCTAAAAATAATTGATATTGTCTTGTAGGTCAATTACAAAGCCGGAGGAAGGCATTGGGTGCTTGATAGTGGGTGCACTCAACATATGACCGGGGATTCTTGTATGTTCAAATCAATTGATACAAGTCAAAATGGTGGTTTTGATGCTATCACTTTCGGCAACAACAAGAAAGGCAAGGTCAAGGGGCTTGGTAAAATTGCTATCTCAAATGACATGAGCATATCTAATGTGTTGCTAGTTGAGAGCTTGGATTTCAATCTTTTATCAGTGGCACAACTTTGTGATCTTGGCTTCAAGTGCATATTTGGTAGTGATGATGTTGAAGTCATAAGTGTTGATGGATCAAATTTGATATTCAAAGGATTTAGACATGGTAGCTTATACTTGGTTGACTTCAATGATAGTGAGACACAATTAACATCATGCTTGCTTAGCAAATCTAGTATGGGATGGTTGTGGCATAGAAGGCTTGGTCATGTTGGAATGAAACAATTGAACAAACTTTTGAGGCATGACTTAGTTAGAGGCTTGAAAGATGTGACTTTTGAAAAGGATAAACCATGTAGTGCTTGTCAAGCTGGCAAACAAGTTGGAAATAAACATCCTAGTAAGAGTGAAATGAGCACATCAAAGGCTTTTGAGCTATTACACATGGACTTGTTTGGGCCAACAACATACACTAGCATTGGTGGGAACAAGTATGGTTTTGTGATAGTGGATGACTACACTAGATACACTTGGGTGTTCTTTCTCTATGACAAGAGTGATGTTTATGATCTATTCAAGTCGTTTGTCAAGAGAGTGCAAAATGAGTTTGAGACTACCATCAAGAAGATTAGAAGTGACAATGGTAGTGAGTTCAAGAACACAAGAATTGAAGATTTATGTGATGATCTTGGTATTGGACATCAATTCTCACCAACATACACTCCTCAATCCAATGGTGTAGTTGAAAGAAAGAATAGAACCTTGATTGACATGGCTAGATCAATGCTTAGTGAATACAATGTGAGTCATTCATTTTGGAGTGAAGCTATCAACACGGCTTGCTATTGTAGCAACCGTCTCTATTGCCATGGGAAGCTTGGGAAGACACCATATGAGCTATTGAATGGAAGAAAGCCCAACATTGCATACTTTAGAGTGTTTGGTTGCAAATGTTATATTCTCAAGAAAGGCACTAGATTGAGCAAGTTTGAAAAGAAATGTGATGAAGGGTTCTTACTTGGTTATTCTACCACAAGCAAAGCATATAGAGTTTGGAATCTCACAAATGGCACCTTGGAAGAAGTTCATGATGTTGAGTTTGATGAAACCCAAGGGTCTCAAAATGAAGCTCAAAACCTTGATGATGTGAGAGGAGATCAATTGTCAAATGCAATAAAGAACATGGACATTGGTGATATTAGGCCAAGGCAAGTTGATGATGATGATATTCATGTGATCAACCAAAGTGTGCAAATTGATACAAATCAAGCAAGCTCAAGTGGTTCTCATGATGAAGTGCAAGATCAAGGTCAAGCTAGTGGAAGTAACCAACTCCCAATACTCCAACCTACTAGTATTGCAAGAGATCATCCATTGGACCAAATCATTGGTGGAATTCAAAGTGGTGTTCAAACTAGATCAAGGCTAGCATCCTTTTGTGAGCACTACTCATTTGTATCATTTGAAGAACCTAAGAAGATAGAAGATGCTTTGAAGGATTCCGATTGGGTAAATGCCATGCATGAAGAACTAAACAACTTTGCTAGAAATCAAGTTTGGGAACTTGTTGAGAGGCCAAAGAACTACAATGTGATTGGTACTAAGTGGGTCTTTAGAAACAAGCAAGATCAAGATGGCATGGTTGTGAGGAACAAAGCAAGATTAGTAGCACAAGGTTACACACAAGTTGAAGGTCTTGACTTTGGAGAAACATATGCACCGGTTGCAAGATTGGAGGCAATTAGAATCTTATTAGCATATGCTTGTGCACACAATATCAAGCTCTATCAAATGGATGTCAAGAGTGCATTTCTCAATGGCTACATCAATGAAGAAGTTTATGTTGAGCAACCTCCCGGTTTTGAAGATGACAAGAAGCCCGACCATGTTTTCAAGCTCAAGAAGGCATTATATGGTTTGAAGCAAGCACCTAGAGCATGGTATGAGAGATTGAGGGACTTTCTTCTCTCTAAAGGGTTCAAGATGGGAAAGGTTGACACCACTCTCTTCACCAAGAAGCTTGGAAATGACTTGTTTGTGTTGCAAATCTATGTGGATGACATTATCTTTGGATCAACCAATCAAGACTTTTGTGAAGAGTTTGGAAATATGATGGCAAAAGAGTTTGAGATGTCTATGATTGGAGAGCTTAGTTACTTCCTTGGACTTCAAATCAAGCAAATGAAGAATGGCACCTTTGTAAGTCAAGGCAAGTACATCAAGGACATGATCAAGAAGTTTGGATTGCAAGATGCTAAGCCAATGAGTACACCAATGGGCACAAATGATCAATTGGGTGTTGATGCTAGTGGCAACATGGTAGATCAAAAGCAATATCGGTCTATGATTGGAAGTTTGCTATATGTCACCGCTTCTAGGCCGGATGTGATGTTTAGTGTGTGCAAGTGTGCAAGATATCAAGCTTCACCTAGAGAAAGTCACTTGAAAGCAACCAAGAGGATATTGAGATATCTTAAGGGCACTCATGATGTTGGATTATGGTTTCCAAAGGGGTCTAATTTTGAGTTGATTGGATATTCGGACTCCGACTATGGTGGTTGCAAGATTGATAGAATGAGCACAAGTGGCACTTGTCAATTGCTTGGAAGGTCTCTTGTTTCATGGTCATCAAAGAAACAAAATAGTGTTGCACTATCTACCGCCGAGGCCGAATACATTAGTGCCGGTAGTTGTTGTGCACAATTGCTTTGGATGAAAGCCACCTTGAATGACTTTGGAATAAAATTCAAGAATGTGCCATTGTTTTGTGACAATGAAAGTGCTATCAAGATGACACAAAATCCGGTTCAACATTCAAGAACCAAGCACATTGATATTAGGCATCATTTCATAAGAGACCATCAACTAAAGGGTGATATTAGCATTGAGAGCATTGGCACCGAAGATCAACTAGCCGATATCTTTACAAAGCCACTTGATGAGAAGAGATTTTACAAGTTGAAGAATGAATTGAACATACTTGACTTCTCCAACTTGAAATGAGTGCACCCCCACATTCTTATATGACATGCCTCTCCTCCGACATAGCAAGGTAAAGTTGTTTGACATATCATCCATACTTTGCTAAGGACATGTTTAGAACATATAGACATATTTGCATGACAAATAGGCTCATTCATGAAAATCAAATGATTTTAATGTATATATGGTACCACTATTGTTTCTATGTTTGATTGATCTAGTGGTAGCATATGACATGTTTGTGGGCTTGCAAACCTAGTGTTGAATCTAGAAAATGAGCTCATGATGTGTAATTCAACATGGTCAAGATAACCCTTATACTTTATGAGGTGTGAAGAAGCTTGTCCTTGGATCAAACCGAATTACATATTCTAGGCAAGTGATCTAGATTGAACCACATTTTGGACTCCCTCATATTGATTGACTTGACTCTCACTAAAATTGGCACCTTTTTGGTGTTTGTTGACAAAGGGGGAGAGAATAGTCACAAAGATATACTAAGGGGGAGAGAAAGTTACTAAGGGGGAGAGAAAGCATAAGATAAAACATTAGCAAGGGGAGAGAAATTAAAATTGAGCACACAAGTAGGGGGAGCAAGCTCATGAATTATTTGTTGCATTTGTATGTGCATTAACATGATGTATTGTTGCATTGCAAAGCTTAAATTCATATTCATGTTTGTATGGTGTATGCTAGAAATAGAACTTGAATGATGATTTGTTGAGAGTAGCTTTTTAAGTGGTATCTAGACACCTTTGCTTATAATGTTGATCTCACGGGGTACTTTACACTAGTAGAGAACCGACTTTCACTCTCGGCATCACTTTTGGAATTACTCTCGGTATTTATTGCACCCGGGAGTAAAGGGACAATTACTCCCGGTTTTAGCCACCAACCGGGAGTAAAGTCCCACACTCAACGATCAGTTCATCATGCGAGGACCTTTACTCCCGGTTGGAGACACCAACCGGGAGTAAAGGTAGACTTTTACTCCCGGTTGGAGACACCAACCGGGAGTAGAGGTGGAGTGAACCTTTACTCCCGGTTGGTGGCTCCAACCGGGAGTAAAAATGGACTTCCAGTCTGGGTTTTTAAGCACAACCGGGAGTAAATGTTTCTCTATATACTGAGCCCTACATTCCTCTCGCGCCAGAGCCATTTGGAGCTCTGTTCTTCGTCGTTGCTCATCGTTCCTGTGTTCTTGCTCAAACAAGCCAGCTAGGCATCATAAGAACGATTTCTTCGACGCCTCCATCAATTCTTCTGTTGTAAAGGTCGTCATCTTCTTTCTCCTCTCATCTTCATCCTACATTTCATGGTTTAAATATTTATAAAAGAATTTTATTTTTTTCATTTAATTTCTTTTATTTAGTAAATGAGGAATTTACAATATTTTAATTACAAAAATGAGTGTAGAGAGTAGATGTAAACAGTTCTGAGGCTTCCGTAAATTAATCAGTTATCATGCATGCCTGCATGTTGTGTAATTAATATAACTAATTATATGCTCAAGATTTTAATACGTATGCACAGAATATGCTGGTGTTATAATGGAAGGAGGTGAAGAAAAACAATGGGACGATGACGTTATTACAGAATATGCTGGTGTCTTAAATGATACCCCAATGGGGGAAGCTGAAGAGGAGGTACAGGAGGTAGCGGCAGGAAAACAAACATTGTGGGAACTGAGGACAAGTCAGACATGTTAGTAGATTACGAAAAGGAAGATATAATTGTGCCCTTCAGAGTGAACAAAGATCCAAGCATAGCGCTAAATGATGAGGACACTCCAGTGTCGTATTGGTCCCAAACTTTTTCTTAGAATTTCACATGCCATATGTGAAGCAACCACCAAGTTTGAGATTTTTCCGAATTGGTTTGGTACTTTTTCCAGTTTAATTGAATTTGTGGAGGTCGTTGCAGAATTCCAGTGTTTACGATATGTAATTCACCATATTTTGTCTCACGCAGCACGAAGAAAAATGTAATAATAAAAATAATAATCAGAAAAACCTAAGATCTTGTGTGGGGACATATTTTAGGTGTAAATGAGTGCCAAAAAAAATCTCAAGCCACTTTGACAAGGTAGGAGTACACGTGCTTCACAAAAGGTATATGGAACCTTTCATCGAACCATGTCTATACACCTGGGTTCTTAGGAATTCTGAGGTCCAAGTGTCGTATTGGTCCCAAACTTTTTCTCAGGCTTGCAAATGCTATATGTGAAGCAACCGCCAAGTTTGAGATTTTTTCGAATTGGTTTGGTATCTTTTCCAGTTTAATTTAATTTCCGCGCGACTTCACCGAGTAATTCTACGTTGAACTGTGTCCAACCCAGAAAAGATCCAGAATTGTGCCAAACTTTGCCACATGGTCTCTTGTGCCCTAGGAGACAAGTATTTGTGGAGGTCGCTGCAGAATTCCAGTGTTTTCGATATGTAATTCACCATATTTTGTCTTACGCAGCACGAAGGGAAATGTAATAATAAAAATAATGATCAGAAAAACCTAAGATCTTGTGTGGGGACATATTTTGGGTGTAAATGACTGCCAAAAAAATCTCAAGTCATTCTGACAAGGTAGGAGTACACGTGCTTCACAAAAGGTATGTAGAACCTTTCATCGAACCATGTCTATACACCTGGGTTCTTAGGAATTCTGAGGTCCAAGTGTCGTATTGGCCCCAAACTTTTTCTCAGGCTTGCAAATGCTATATGTGAAGCAACCGCCAAGTTTGAGATTTTTTCGAATTGGTTTGGTACCTTTTCCAGTTTAATTTAATTTCCGCGCGACTTCACGGGGTAATTCTACGTTGAACTGTGGCCAACCCAGAAAAGATCTGGAATTGTGCCAAACTTTGCCACATGGTCTCTTGTGCCCTAGGAGACAAGTATTTGTGGAGGTCGTTGCAGAATTCCAGTGTTTTCGATATGTAATTCACCATATTTTGTCTCACGCAGCACGAAGAAAAATGTAATAATAAAAATAATGATCAGAAAAACCTAAGATCTTGTGTGGGGACATATTTTAGGTGTAAATGACTGCCAAAAAAATCTCAAGCCACTTTGACAAGGTAGGAGTACACGTGCTTCACAAAAGGTATATGGAACCTTTCATCGAACCATGTCTATACACCTGGGTTCTTAGGAATTCTGAGGTCCAAGTGTCGTATTGGTCCCAAACTTTTTCTCAGGCTTGCAAATGCTATATGTGAAGCAACCGCCAAGTTTGAGATTTTTTCGAATTGGTTTGGTACCTTTTCCAGTTTAATTTAATTTCCGCGCGACTTCACGGGGTAATTCTACGTTGAACTGTGGCCAACCCAGAAAAGATCCAGAATTGTGCCAAACTTTGCCACATGGTCTCTTGTGCCCTAGGAGACAAGTATTTGTGGAGGTCGCTGCAGAATTCCAGTGTTTTCGATATGTAATTCACCATATTTTGTCTTACGCAGCACGAAGGAAAATGTAATAATAAAAATAATGATCAGAAAAACCTAAGATCTTGTGTGGGGACATATTTTGGGTGTAAATGACTGCCAAAAAAATCTCAAGCCATTCTGACAAGGTAGGAGTACACGTGCTTCACAAAAGGTATGTAGAACAAAGGGCGAAGTACACATGCTTCACAAAGGTATATGAAACCTTTCATCGAACTATGTCTATACACCTGTGTTCTTAGGGATTCTGAGGTCCAAGTGTCGTATTGATCTCAAACTTTTTCTCAGGCATGCAAATGCCCTATGCGAAGTAACCGCCAAGTTTGAGATTTTTCTGAATTGGTTTGATACTTTTTCTAGTTTAATTGAATTTTCGCACGACTTCACCCTGTAATTATACGTTGAACTGAGTCCACCAATGAAAAGATGGACGTAAAATAGATGTAAAAACAATAGATTTAATGGTATTACTTGAAGACTATATTTTTGCATTAATGAAATAATAATAATTATTTACATTATATTCAATATTTAAAAGAAAAATAAAATATTTTAGGTTACATATTTTCCATGTCTGCAGTATAGCAAAAGAAACTCTAATTTATTTTTTTCAAAAAATTTATAACAACTATATTAATTTCTACATAAATAATAGTAATTTAGCAATTATAAATAAAAAGAAATATAAAAACCAAAATCCTGCTTTGAAAATGGCGGGAAGCCAAAATCACCCCAGCTTTGGTGGGCTGCATTTTGCGCGGGCCCGAAATATCTGACCTTTACTCCCGGTTTGTATTGCCAACCGGGAGTAAAGAGTTTTAGTTCCGGTTGAGGGTAAGATCCGGGAGTAAATGTCTGACCTTTACTCCCGGTTTGTATTGCCAACCGGGAGTAAAGAGTTTTTAGTCCCGGTTGAGAGTAAGACCCGGGAGTAAATGTCCTCCGTATATAATGGGCCTTCTTTCCCTTTGCTCTCTCCCCTCTTCTCAGTCCCGAAGTTACTGCCGCCGCCGCTCCATCTTCACGTGTTTCCGATCCAGATCGGGCACCGCCGCCACTGCACCGCTGCCGGACTCCACTTGCCCAAGCTTCGGCCGCCAGACTCCACCGTGCTACCGGCTGCACTGCGCGCGCGGCGGACCGGACTCCACCACCGCAACACACAGCGCCGTGACCTGCCTCGGAGCGAGCCCGGCCGCTGCTGCGCCGTCCGCGGCCGCTGCTCCCCCGAACTCTCCATCCGCCGCGCCAGGATCCAGGACGCCGCCGATAGCTCCCCCCGCGATTTCAAGGTACCACGAAACCCCAACCGCATCATTTCCTTTCCCTTTGCTCCCCCCCGCTTTCTTTCTTGCTTGCTTCATCCGCCGACCAGCCCAACAACACAAAGCTTGTGCCTTTCGTCTAATCTCGGATCCTGTTCTGCTCTGGTTGTAATCATTCTGCTTCTTGGATGGATTTGGGTTGAACTACTTCACTCTCTAGTAGAAGAAAAAAAAAAGTAGCGGTCTCGCTCGATCGATCATGCGCCGCGCTTGTTACCCCGAGGATTGGATTGGTTCCTGTGCGTGTGCTGATGATTCGAGGGTAGGATTTCCCTCACACTCTAGCCTTCAGTCATTGCAGATGCAGGGCATTGATTCTGAAAAATTCGTGAACAGAGCAGGGTTTTGTGGGGAGGAGGATTTTCTTTTCACCCCCCTGAGAAACTGTGGTTGCTTCTAGAATAAGCATCCAGTGGCCGGCCATCTAGGTGTCTCCCATCACTCACTTCATTAATTTCGCATGTGTCATCTTTGCCCAATTACTAGTGCCATCATGTACAACTTGCTCAGTTCCTTCATTAGTTTTGCCATGTGGTCCCACTATAATTTCTGTTGTGTGGGAGAAATGGGCATTGTACTGAGAGACATTGATTAAATTAAACTGCTGCACATCATTTGGGTACTCATTTCCACGTACGAGTTCAGGGACTCGGCCTTTGTCTCTTGCTTTACCTTTACCTCCATGTGCTAGTACATATCAACAGTCAGGAACCAGGGGTAGCCGAATTTGTTGGAGTTCATTACCGACCTTAACGACTCTGACAGTCTGACCTTGCAATGTAGCTGCATACTACTCATCATTGAAATTCAGTTTGCATTATTATTATTATCATCACTAAATTGTGTAAAATGGGCCGCTCACAAAATATTTGTGCACCATGATATGAAAAAGAAAGTCTCAGTAAAGGTCATCTGCTCACTTCGATATGTAGATGTACCTAATTATTCTGCCTTCTTTTTCTGTCGTGAGGAATCAGAGAAAGCAAGTCTGAAAAACATACTGTTCAGAAAGTGAGAGTTTTCTTGAACTGTAGTCTACAATAAGCTGAGTCAAATGATATGATAGTACAAAATTGTAGTATCTGTATTTGCATTACAGTCATTACAGTCATACGGGAGTAAAGGGTTTTTAGTCCCGGTTGCATGCATACTACTATAGCAGTACGTATGTACTCATACTCAACAAGTATGCATCCATACATACCAGATGTTTTCACATGGATGCATATACGGTAGTAAATAAAAAACTAGTATATAAAGTATGCATCCATACTAGCTGTTTTCACATGGATACATATACGGCAGTCAAAAAACTAGTATATATGGTAGGGAAAAAATATACATGTTTTCGAATATGCAATAATTAATAGTCCAAATATTTTTAATTTTATTGGGCAGTGTTTGGAAAGAATTCATTCAGAAACACCATATGACACAACGCAAAGCGCCATTGCGTGTAAATAAACTTCAATTAAGTACTATATTGCTATATTAGTTCAATTTCTCTATGTTGCTTCCTATATGTATCAATTTACCTATACCGGATCGGATACTGAATCTGTTTTCTTCTAAAGTGGATTCTGCGGCAGCCACATGGGACCAATCACTGTGGATACTATGTTTGTGAGTTCCTGAAGTTGTGCTAAAAAAGAACTCGTCTAGAGACGGAAAAAGTATGTATCTAAATACTACTACTTTTTTCTTGATTTATCATTATTCTTGATATATATACTAATAATATTTCTTTAACTCAAATTGTAGACTACAAATTTGAAAGAGAAAACCCTGCAAACACACAATCTCAAAGCAATGCAAGAGACGATAGCAGGATTTCTTAATGAACAGGTCTTAAAGCCCGGCACCGAGTTCTACTTTAACCCCGATGAACAATGGCTTCCAAAAAACTAGGGTCATGATAACTTTATTTTGAATGTAATGGGTCATGACAACTTGTTATCGGATCCAAAGGACGGACACGATGATGAAAGTATACAATACAAGCTTGTATTATATATGGTGCACAAATTGTTTGTATATACTTTCTTTTTAGTTGGGTTACTTGCGTACATTGCTCGAAACCAAACTTTACTATATACACGTGTATGCATATATTATTTGTAGGGCAAAAATCGTATACGAAAACCTATTTTAAAATCAAAATAAATTATGAATTGAAATGAAAAAGAAAAAGAAAAAAAAGAGGACTTTTACTCCCGGTTGGTATTACCAACCGGGAGTAAAGGTGTCTGTCAGGCCGCGGGCCTAGCTGACTCTTTACTCCCGGTTGGTATTACCAACCGGGAGTAAAAGTCCCCCTTTACTCCCGGTTGTAAACCTTTACTCCCGAAAACGTACTCCCGGTTGGGCAACCGGGAGTAAAGGGGGTTGCCAACCGGGAGTATATGTCATTCCTGTACTAGTGTTAGTGTTTGTGATCTTTACAAGTGATGGATTACAAGTGGTGTCTAGCTACATCGATGCTAAGGATGGTATATAAAGGCAACTCTGATTGGTATCACGCTTCAAAGGTCCATTCTATATACCTTAGCATCAATTTGATAGTAGTAACTCTCCCAAAATTCTAATCCATACATATGTGCACAATTGAACCAAACTCATGAAAGCACATATGTAGGGGGAGCTAATACTATCGAAATTGAAAATTGATTTCATTTCATATCTTTGTGATGGTTGTCATCAATTACCAAAAAGGGGGAGATTGAAAGCCCAAGTTTGGTTTTGGTAATTAATGACACCAAGTTGCTAATGCCATGTGTTAAGTGTTTTGAGTTAGGCATAAGCAACACATGTGATGAAGGTGTACGTGGCAAGGAGTGGTGGCCACAAGACCACAATGAAAAGGTGCATGGACATGAAATGATGATCATGGTGGAGATGCACATGAAATGATGGACATGATGATCAAGTGAAGAAGAAGGATCTAAGAGCGCAAGGCAAAGGTATAACCATAGGGTTTTCCTTTTGCCGGTCTAAGTTGAGTAGAGAAGTGATTGACCGGGTTTAGGATACATAGCCGACTATCAAGAGGGGCAATCACGGTTAGCTCGGGAATCAAGTGCCACTAGATCAATGTCTTGAGCATATGCATTTAGGATCTAGTAAAGAGCTAACATAACGCCTTGGAAAATGTTTGTGAAATGCTAACACACATGCACATGGTGGTGTACACTTGGTGGTGTTAGCACATTTGCGAAGGCGGTGGAGTTTAAGCGGTAGAGAGGGGTTTGGGTTCCTCTCTCCCTCCCGCCGAGCTTGCGAGGCGGGATTCGGCGCTTTTTGGAGAAGTGAAATGCCTATTTTCTATTGCGCCGAAAGTCAGAAAAGAAACGGAGGCGAACGGAGGTCACTGCGTGCACCGGACGCTGCACCGGACGCTGCACCGGACGCGGTCACTGTGCGACCGACGCGTCCGGTCAGGCGAACAGCGGTTCACGCGGACGATCGGACGCGGTGCGCGTCCGGTCACAGGTGACCGGACGCGTCCGGTCATCCAGGGTGCTTACTGGACTCCGACCGGACGCGGGTACTGTGGCGTCCGGTCACTTCTTCAGCGCGTCCGGTCACTGGTCCGTTTTGCGCGTCTCAGTGTTGACCGGCGCGTCCGGTCTGTCACGGGACCGGCGCGTCCGGTCGTGACCAGCGCGTCCGGTCATTCGAAGGAGCGCGTCCTGTCGTTGCAACGGCTAGTTCTGACCCGCGCGGTTTTCGTTTGTCGCGTAGTGACCGGACGCGTCCGGTCACCCTGACCGGCGCGTCCGGTTAGTGCGATTTGAGCTGAGTCGTCCGGTAACGGCTAGCTGCGTACCCCTTCGTTATAAATAGAGGATGTCCGGGGTTTGAGGGTAACTCTTGCACATTTTGAGATATAGAGACATCCTTTGAGCTAGAGAACAACCCCTCCACTCATCTCTTCGATTGATTGCACATCTTGAGTGAGATTGAGTGAGATTCAAGTGCATTGCTTGAGAGTTGCATTCTAGAGGCACTTGATCTTCGAGTTGCTGCGGATTTCTTGTTACTCTTCCGTGTTTCCCGACACGGTAGACGGCTTGGAGCAGCGGAGGTGATTGAGCTCGCAATTGGAGATTGTTGGAGCCTTCACCAAGTGTTGTAAGGGGTTCTTGATCCTTCCCCGCGGGAGTTCGCGAATTGGATACTCTAGTGGATCACGTGGCTTGGAGGATCCCCATCTTGTGTGCGGTTGTGCGGCGCCCGCCGAGGGCTCAACTCTTGATAGTTGATTAGCTCGCGAACCGACAAGTGGGTGCATCGCCACAACGAGGAGTAGCTTGCCGGGAAGCAAGTGAACCTCGGGATAAATTCTTGTGTCATTCTCTTCCCGAGGATTTCTCTTGTGTGATTGATTGATTGGTACTTCTCATCTCTACACGGCGGTATAATCACTCAAAGCTCTTCTCTCGTATTACTTCTTATATCTAGCTTGTAGTTGTTGTTGTGTTTAGTGGATAGCTTTGTATTAGACTTGTGTAGGTGGCTTGCTTAATTAGTTAGAGCTAGTGCATTTTGCTCCGCCACCTTTTGTACTAACTTGTGGTTAAGTAATTATTGTAGAAGTTTTTAATTAGGCTATTCACCCCCCCTCTAGCCTATTTGGACCTTACAGCTGGGGAGGGGCTGGGGCTAGAGCTGCAGTGGAATTTTGGGCTGGGCTGCAGTGGACTCTCAGGACCTGCTCCCTGCTAATTTGGCCCACGGGGGGGGGGGGGTGCAGCCCCACTAGCCCCCTGGATCCGCCTCTGCCTCGCACGGTATGGCTTCTTGCCTATTGCATGGTTGTCCATGTCTGCCTCACCTCCACATGCGGTTGTGCACGAGTACATCCACTTGCACCTACCTCCTACCTTGCATCTTCTCCATCAATTTTGACATTGCGCTGAGATCCGTCATGGGGCAATGCTAGCGAGGTTATAGGAGAAGGATCCAGTTAGGAGAAGATAGGGAGCCTTGGTCATCGGTCCATGCTCAGCTGCATGCATCGACATCGCTCACCATAGGCTCGCATGCTCTGCCGATCGAACACTCACCACACTTGTTGACCGAGGAAGAGAAGGGGCTAGGTTGCCCACTCATGAGGTCATTCCACATTGTGCCCAGCTGTGGGTTGTCATCGCTCACGTTATGCACTGTGGGTGCTATTGTTATTGGCCGGCGATTGACACGCTTTGGCCATCGAACTAGGTCAGGAAATTTCATCTACTTGGCAGGAAAGACATAGATTGACCTAGGTGATGCTGACGTATCCAAGTTCTATGAATTGTAAAGATGTGACTACCTCTCCTTGTAACAAACTATAAAATCAACCTCGAGTCTTCCTTTGTAAACCCTACCTTCGTTTTGTGTAGTATAGTGTACCTATGTTTGGTTGTTTGCATAAGCTCTTTATGTAGATTTGCAAAATGCTCAAAGCAGATTTGATGCAGCATTGGCTAATATGCTAGATTTCATTGTATTAGGTGATGGAAATTTGGACAGGTCAATGAGTACATGAAATAAAATATTCTCACTCTCCTACCTTTACTACAAACACGAGACATCTATTGCAATATGTAGGTGACTACATGTGACAAAATGTAAACAACAAAACACGATTTTACCAAACACGTCTTGCCTGGACAAAACAACTAAATACTAAGACATTGCATACATTTATGCTGACTTAGATTATGTTGCGCAAGGTCTTTTTTTACAAAGAAAACAAATCTAGTTTAATCTCCTATGTGTCCAAGAAAATCAGACAACTTATTATAACAATGGATAACAAAAAAGATCCAAATTCAAACTCAATTCTAGCATAAGGTCTAATATAGCCTAAACCTAATACAAGCATCCCATCATACCTTTAATTTAAGTATATATAGGTTGGTCACACCTTGCTTTCAAATTGACCTATCGACGAATAACAGCAGAGCATGACGTTTGCGGTTGGCCAATGGAAAGCTGCGCCATATCTCTTATGGCTGTTTTCTTCCCCTCGAGTTGTCGTCCGACACGAGGCGCCATAACGTTCGTGTTGTCAGCCTGTCATCTAGCACCTGGCGATCACGAGAAGCCGAGAAGGTGGAACAGTGCATGCACCAGCGGAAGACTAATCAATAACCATCGTGATATCGTGCGTGGTTCCTTTGGCTGAAAAGCCATGACTAAAAGTATTGTTCCCTAATTTGCTGTGAGAGAAAAATATTATTCGTTGACTGAAAAAATATGACTTATAAGTCAAGCGAACGGGACCAATTATTATCTTGCAAAATCTAGGATTGGGAACAACAATAGCAAGTCTGCAGCAGTACATATACTGTCTCCCTCCCGACTCAACATACAAATAAAGATAAAGGCAGTGTTTAGATCTAAAATTCAAAATTCCAAAAGTGTCATATCGAATGGTTGCGGCACTTGTATAGAGAATTAAATATAGACGAAACAAAAACTAATTGCACATTTAGCTTGTAAATTGCGAGACAAATCTAATGAGCCTAATTAGGCCGTGATTAGACACTAAACTGCTACAGTAACACATGCTCTAATGACGGGTTAATTAGGCTTAATAAATTCATCTCACAGTTTACAGGCGAGTTCCGTAATTAGTTTTTTTTGTTGGTATCCAAAAACCCCTTCCGACATCCCACGAAATATCCGATACGACGCCCTAAAATTTCACAGCCTGAAACTAAACACCCCTTTGGTTCCTGTTGAGTATATCCGAATGACATGTCCGTGACTATTTCTGCAGTGGGCCGGCAGCGACGGAATGACCTGGACGACAGTCGCGGTCCTGTCTGGATAAGCAGCGTGGTGGTAGCATCCAGTGGACAGACAATTCGATGGGTGAAGGAAGAAAGCGTGATGACATGAGAGAGACCTGGACGGAATCATGTTTTTCTGCCATCCTTCCGGTAGGTAATGGCATGATGAGTCACGGCGCTTCAAACAGACTGTTTGTTCTGAAGCCTACTAGCTCGTTTGATTTCAAGGGAAAGAACTTTGACGGTGTATAAGCTGAATCCTAAAACCCTACCAAAAATGGATTTTTTGGTGGGTGTGCGTATGAAAAGACACTAGCAAAATAAGGTTGAGCTACTCCCTCCGTCATTTTTAATGGTTGATTTTAGTTCCAGAAAAGACAAACATAGTCGAGTAGCTTTAATCAAATATATAAAAAAATATTAATATTTATAGGATATGATTTGTTTCATTGAATATATCGTTAAATCTATTTTATAATAAATTTATTTAGAAATACATATGTTGTTAATATTTTTTTATAAATTTAGTCAAAACTATAGAAACACTTCACAAGAGACAGCTAAAAAGACCTGCTACGGCCCGGGTTAGTCGGAAGGGTTGGTGATGTGCGTTCTAAATTTACCATGCCACACAGTGTGGAAAATTATTGAAATTGGGAGTCCAATATGGGCTGCCACTCAATGATCGTGCAGTTGCTATCACGTAGGAAACTACGCGACCTGAACTTAATGTCGCACTAAATATTTTAGTCAGTAGTCGAAATTTTTGTTCACGGGTTAGGCCATAACCACTTTGATAAGATCATTATCAAATACATGTGGAAAAGAATAACAGGTGTGACAGAAGATGCACACGTGGAAAACCGAAGTACTACAAAAACTGCATCATTGTGCACTGAGTTGTCAGCTGTGAGCAACGTGACAGCGCTCTTGACTCTTGTACGATATGGAAACAGTGTCAAATGACAGAAAAACATTATTATGTGGGCCTACAAGAAGGCCAACAGGCCCAAAAGAATGGTTATCCTTCCTGGGGCTTCGCATGCGACAGCTTCCTGCACCCTGAACGATTTTGATGGTGTTTTTTTTTTTTTGATGTGGCACCACATCAACTAAGAGGGAGGTAAATCAGACTAAGTTGATGTGGCGCTTTTGTTGACATGGTTTTTTTTACAAACTATTGAATTTACTTAAGTTTTAATAATACATTGAATTATGGAGCGTAATGCGACAGGAAAACTAGATGGTAAGTCACTTTGTCATCAATGTAGACTAGTTATAGATAACGAGACGACCTACTAGTAAATAAGCACCAAAAGGAGTCCATGTAAGATTTAAGTAGCTCTAATTTAGGCACCATAGAATAGAAATATGATATTAGGAAAAAATTAAATTAATTTCATAATTTTTTATCTAAATCATTTATTCTATGATTTTTTTCAACATTAAACTAGATTTTAGGATTTTTTATTGCACATTTTTTAAAAAAAAATACGAACAAATTTTCAATAAAATTGTAGCCCGATCTACCCCTCTTAGCTAACGTGACGCCTTAGCAAAAGTTGCCATGAAAACACCCGATGTGCAAAAAACAAGTAGTGTCAAAAGTTGAGGGATTTTTAAAAAAGACTGTTTTACAGATGAGAGGAGAGGGATCGGACAACTGCGAAAATTGAGGCGGTCAAAAACGATTTTTTCCCCCATCTATCAATACTGCATGGGCTTAGTGGACCTATTATATTTCTGTATGTTGGGTAAAGAAAATGACTCAGATTGCAATCCTCTCATAAGAAGTCTAATTTGTATCTAAAAAGTTATACATAATTTTATCACTATAAAAAATATAAAATAAATATGACAATTTGAGTACCGGAGAACAAAGTCATGTTGACTACAAGGATCAATATTAAATGTACACCCATACAACGGGAAATATAAACCATCATGTCAATTTAAACTTTTACCATAGCTCAACTTACAACAATTCAACAACAAATTACATTACTTTATTCCAAAAGAAACATACAATTTAGTGCGAAAACATGTGTTATAACTTATATGGACGTGGATGTTTGTATTGGTGTACTATTCGGTAGATTTTCTTTTGACATGTCAAATACATTTGGAAACAAACACTGTATTGAAAGATGTGAGGTGTCTGGCTCGGCAAACAAGTTTGATACGAAAAAAAAACAATACAAGAACAACGGATTTAAGATCGATCAAATTCACAAGTAAACCTCTCCACATATTATTGTACCCTAGTATAAGCTAGGACTACTAACCCGACTCGGAACCAAAACCCCCGATATTTTGTGTCAAAAAAAAAACCCGATATTTCTCAGCTACAAGTCAGCGGTAGCCCTCCCACCGCCGCAAGAACTAACGGAAGAGGGGAAAAAAAAAACCTGGACCCCCTCTCTTCGTCTCCCCTCTTCGGCGGCGCGACGGTAGAGGGATTCCGTCGAACACATCATGGCCGCTCTCGCGTCAGCCGCCCGCTCGAGGCGCCGGCTCCTCCCCTACCTCAACCGCCTCCTCCACTCCGCCTCCACCACCGCCGTCTCCCCGTCGCCCTCCACCAGCCGCTTCCTCCGCCACGCCTCGCCGGTGCCCCGCACCCCTGACCACTCCCCTTACTTCCGGTTCCCCGCCGCGCGCGTCTCCACGCTCCCCTCGGGCCTCCGCGTCGTCACGCAGGCCTACCCGGCCGCCACACGGATGGCCTCCGTCGGCGTCTGGGTCGATGCGGGGAGCCGCTTCGAACTCCCTGGAACCAACGGAACCGCGCACTTCCTCGAGCACATGGCCTTCAAGGGCACCCGGCGCCGGCCCAACGCGCAGGCGCTCGAGGTGGAGATCGAGGACATGGGCGCGCGCCTCAACGCGTATACCTCCCGCGAGCAGACCACCTTCTTTGCCGACGTGCAGGCGCGCCACGTTCCGGCGGCGCTCGACGTCCTCAGTGACATCCTACAGCACCCGCGATTCCCCGAAAAGGCCATCCAGCGGGAGCGTGGCGTCATCCTCCGTGAGATGGAGGAGGTGAGCTTGTTCTACGAATTTGCTGAGCTGTACCTTTCTTGTCCTTCAGACCTCGATTCCTTGCTTTACTACCTTAGATTAGAGTACTTAACAGTATTCTCGCTGCGTTGCTAATTGGACATACCATTGTGATAAGGGTAAAGGCGAAAACTTTATGGTGTGTTTGATTTGTGGAATCATCCTATGCTTTGTGAGGTGGTGCATCATGAATTCATCCCATGAATTTTGGTGGAATCAACCCATTCCTCATGCATGTACTAATTATTAGCTTGTGAGGAATGAGGTGGTGATGGATCAACTCATTCTATTCCACGAACCAAAAGAAAAAAAAGTTAGGAGTAAGAAGATGGATCACCTCATTCCTCAAACCAAACACACCCTTAGATGCTCGATTGGGTTTTCAACTAAAAGTGGAGACTTTGTTATTTTAATGCACATTTGGTATTGCTTTAACAGGGACATTGCTTATTCAAGTGTAATTGACTGATTATAAATTAGCGTGGCAACTGGTATCTATTTGAACTCTTAGTTTGCACCCGATGCTATCCATCTCATTCAGCATGGGTTATGTGGAAGCTGCTTCCTATGGGCTATGGCACATATAAACAAATATAATGCCCTGACCCCCTGACCGTTGTTTTTATTTGTAGGGGAGAACATTTTTAGCGGTGCTGCATGCGATGATGATATTTAGCAGTAAATGCAGCTATTTAGTGATATCCTGATGATTCATATGCTATGACAATCAACAAAAAACCAAAACTTTAACCATGTAGCATTGCTGGTTTTCCTTTTTAACATTATTCTTCCATGATCTTCAGTGAAAAAAATTCTTGATGTGGTTAATAACAGCTCTTGCTACTAAAATGGAACATTTATTGCTTGATGTGGATGCCTGATTTGTTTTTATTGAAAATAGGTGCAAGGTATGATGGAAGAGGTGATATTTGATCACTTGCATGCAGCAGCATTCCAAGGCCATCCACTAGGGGATACAATATTAGGTCCTGAAGAGAATATTAGGTCCATCTCTAAGAAAGACTTGGAGCAGTATATCTCAACTCACTATACCTGTCCTCGAATGGTATTTCTTTCTGACAATTCTGAAAGTTTGTAGACGTTGATTCTTCTTTAGCAGAGAAGTTGTAAAGTTTTTATTCTGCTGTCTGGTCTAGGTTGTATCTGCTGCTGGAAGTGTCAGTCACGATGAAGTTGTTGATCAGGTGAAAGAATTATTCACAGAATTCTCCACTGATCCAACTACTGCTGATCAGCTTGTCAAGGCGAACCCAGCTATTTTTACTGGATCTGAGGTCTGGTTTGTTCATACAGGATCTTATTTAACAATTTCTAGGCCATTTCAAATAATCTTTAATTTAGTTTAGTGTTTTTTTTCCACTCAACTGATCTTCAGCTTTTGTAGGTTCGTGTAGAAAATGCAGAGTTGCCTCTAGCACATGTTGCAATAGCTTTCAAAGGCGCATCATGGACTGACCCTAGCTCCATTCCCCTTATGGTGATCCAAAGCATATTGGGATCCTGGTACAGGAGCATTGGGGTTGGGAACTGCTCAGGGTATGAGAATTCCCTTCCTATTTGATTTGTTAGTAATTTGCTTTCCTAGTGTATTACCACCAAATTGCTGTTTAACGCTGATGCTACTTACTGAAACTACAAGGTCTTCTTTAGCTCGTGGTATCAGCAATGCTAACTTAGCTGAGAGCCTCATGGCGTTCAATACTAACTATCGAGACACAGGAATATTTGGCATTTATACTGTTGCTCCGGTAAGTTTGTTGCTCAATCTTTTAAGTTTGTTCTAGTCCAACTAGCCTGAACGTAAGATCGACACTTGTAAGATCTCCTGTCTTTTTCCTTTTATCTCATTATGAGTTCGTTTTTTGTAAGCTCTGAAATTGCATAAAGATTAATTTAGTATAGTACTCCCTCCATTCATCAATGCAACACATATTTTGATATGGAAAGGTCAAACTTTATGAGTTTTGATAATCAATTAGTCACAAATTACGCATGCTATTATATAGATATTGCATCGATAGTTCGTCTTTGAAATGCCTCTAGGATAGTGATGACTATATAGTGATGACTTTATATAGCAATTGAAAATATAGTTAAGATGGTGGTCAAAATCTACTTTTGAAGGCTCTCTCATTCCAAAATAAGATTTAGATTGATGAGTGGATGAAATCGTGATCACTGATTAGGCGTGGGTGTTCCCTTGCAACATTTGTGGTTACACATTTTAATGATCAAGCAAGTGAGGATTCTGAATGCCTTCTGGTGGGATAGGACATGTTTGTTTGAGTGAATCAATGGCAATCCAGATCAGATCTCTGGGGTTGGCACTAGGAAGGGAACTTCCTTGTTCAAATGACGAGGGATATTCATAAATACTCTCTATATATTCCGTCACATAGGCTGAATGTAGCCAATGTCTGGTTAATATATTATATGGATCAATAAACTACTCAGACAATCACTTGTATTTGCACAGCACATAGTTCTATTGAAATTTCTAGTGACCATTCATCTATACCAGCAGCTGAACGAATATATTGATTTGACGGAGATATTGATTGCTACATGTTTCTTTCAATTTGTGAAATCAATTGCAGCCTGACACCCTGCATGACTTGTCACGGTTAATAATGGCGGAGTTTAGAAGACTTGCATCCCAAGTATCAGAAACAGAGGTTGCTCGTGCCCGCAATCAGGTAGCTGGTTCTGTCCCCAACATCCTATATGCCAGTATATTTTGTACATTTCAGCTGTTAATATCTTGTTTTCGGGTATTGCTATTTATAGCAGAAGAAAAAAGTGATGGGTTACTTGTCTATCTGCATTAGAGAAGGGAGAAAGCTAATTCTTTAGTTTTATTGATCTGACCCTGTCTATATAGAACTATGTTTCATCAAAAACAAGCACATGGCAGTGAATATTTATAATAATATATTCTATCCAACGTTATCAAATCGTCTAATTGATCCTAGTCGCCATGGCACCGATCAGCCTGATTGATCGTGACTAATCGTAGTGCATAACTGATCGCCATGGCACCGATCAGCCTGACTAATCGTGATTAGTCAGACAACTTGATAACATTGGCTTTCTCTAGTAAGCCTTGACATGGGTATGGCATGGTTCCTGACATATCGGTGATTTGGTTATACACGTATTGTCTAGTAATCCTATAAGCTTTGTCTAGTAAGCCCATATTCTCCCTCCCTCCCTCCACTGGCAGTTGATATCTTTTTTATTCGGGAAAATTGCTACATGTTCATAAAGACAAACCTTTCCCTTCCCTTTAAACTATAATGGATATATGATACTGTGTTGTTGTGGACAATTAGAGCCATTAAATATGCTAATATGATGTAACACTGTTGTGACATTAAATTATTGTGACATTCACATGTGTTCCCCTAAATATTGGTGAATTGTAGAACTTTCTCCTCATGTAAACACTAACATGCAACTTGGTAGATCTGGTTTGCATTAGTGGAACCTGAAACATATTTTAGAACTAACACATGTATCTTATGCCAGCTGAAATCTGCTCTGTTACTTCACGTTGATGGATCCACCGCAGTTTCTGAGAATAATGGTCGCCAGGTATTCTACTATTCTAGCCTAAACTTCTCAGAATTGCAGCAGCTTCTCCCATCCTGATTAACAAGATTTTTCCTCATACTATCTCATGCAGATGTTAACTTATGGGCGAGTCATGCCGTTCCTAGAGCTTTTTGCGCGCATTGATGCTGTTGACTGTGCTACAGTAATGGAAACTGCCAAGGAGTACATAATTGATAAGGTAAATCTCCAAAAGTGGTGGCTATTCTACTTACGCAGAGTACTACAATATCTTTGGTGAACGGGTGTGAAGTATAGTGGTCACAGGAGCCTTAGTAGCATATTAGTCCTGGGTTCGACTCTCCGTGAGAGTGAATAACAGACCTAGGTTAAAAAAACACCCCTTGTCGGCAGTCTCCCTGAGTCTAGGGCAGCTGGCCTTGGGGGTGTTTCTTGGCCTGTGTACGAGAAACTTAATGCAATGTTTCCTCGCAGGAGTTTAATACAGTATCTTTGAATACTTTGTTACTGGAGGCCTCATACACTGACATGATTGGTTTGGCAATTTACAGGATGTTGCTCTGGCTGGAGTGGGACAGCTCACGAATTTGCCAGAGCTTAGTTGGTTTCGCTCGGAAACATGTTACAACAACAACAACAACAACAACATAGCCTTTTGCTCGGAAACATGTTCTGATGATGATTTTACTCGAAGGATATTCTTTGGGAATACAAAATAGTTGAAGCTGTGGCTCTGTTATAGTGTTGTTGTAACTCTAGGCCATTCATTCCAAGAAATTATCAATTGATAGATAGCATCAGCTGTTTCAGTTATTTGTTAGATATTTTCCTTTTGTGTTTGTACTATACTTATTTGATGCTAAATGTGCAAATAACTTCCTTTGCTGTGGTGCTCTACTTATGAATTCATCTCATCTATGAGTTGTAAGAATAATTTTTGATAAGCATATTGAAATGATTAATTGGCAAAAGAGGAGACAATGAACTTATGAACAGAGAATCCCAGAACATTAGATATCATATATTTCTGTATTCCTAAGACCACATCAATTGCCTATCTTGTACCGAGTAATGCGCGGGCAGCAGTTTGAGTCTGCATTAGTTGGAAAACTAAAAGGCTAGAACGATTGGGCTTGTTGAGTATTGGTGTGTGGGTTGAAGTTATCAGCATGAACTGATTTAGTAGAAGACCTGACAGCAAAATACTTTCCAAATGAAATGTGGAACCCGAGACATACGGAGAAAAAGGTCGCATGAGAACAGAATCTCAATTTGTTTTCGGCAGAATAGCCATTTTAGTCCCTTAAATATTACTCATGGCTCAATTTTAGGCTCAATTTCATCCTACAACTGTGAAGATGATCGTCTCAATCCTCAAACTTGCAATATAGGCTCAATTTCATCCATAAAATATCAAAATGCATTTTACCTTTTATTTTCAACTCAATTTTGTCCCTTCAAAAAGAAAACTTTATATTTTAGGCACAATTTCATTCATGAATTATCAAAATTATAGATCTGCTATTGTTTCGATATATCTATGTATTCCTAAAGAATAAATAGTGTTCGGTGCAAATGTAATTTCTCCCACAAATATCATTTAGTCGGATATATATAAATGGTACCATTACAAGGTAACATTAAAAATATGAGCTTGAAATTATTAGTGACCACGAAAGAGTTTTTGGACGAATATTATTTTCCTATCTCCAATCGTTGGTGGTGTTGGAGCTAACCAAGTGCAACAGTGCAGTGTTCTACGTAGAACGTAGACAAAGTTGAGCTGAAAATAAAAGTTTAAAGAACAAAATACACTTTGATAGATTATAAATGAAATTGAGCCTAAAATACAAAGTTTGAGGACTAAAACAATAATTTTCATAGTTCTAGGATGAAATTGAACCTAAAAATAGAGTTTGAGGACTAAAGCGGTCAATTTAAAAGTTTTGGGATGAAACTGAACTTCGAGTAATAGTTGAGAGACTAAATTGGCTATCCTGCCCTTTGTTTTCATACTGGAGGCAGAGACAATGCAGCCGTGCAGGAGCAAGGATAGCTACGGCCGTGTCGTGTCGTTTTGTTTTTCCGGCCAGATTGATTACGCTCAGATACACAAGAAACCATAATACGGCATACTGCATACACCAGTGATTCAGTCCAGTGATCGACTCAGCGACAAGTGATGAGCATTCAACGGCAGATCAGACACTAGTTTTTCCGGTTGAATCCTGAACGCAAAGCACCATTGCTGGTTTTCATGTGAGCTTCAGCAGAACGAATACGATGCGCCAGTGTGAGTGTTCTGACTTTCTGAGTGAGCAAGAAGCCTCGTATAAACGACGGCTGGGAGGGAGAGTTCATGGGATGCAGACTGCGCTGCCAATGTCGCGTCGGCCTTTACTCCGCGTGGCTCCAACGGTGCACAAATGGGCTCACGCCGGTCGCACTCGTTCGGGCGGAGGCGCCACGCCCCGCGCGGCCGCGCCCTCCTCCCGCACACGCCCATTAATCCCTCACGCACCGGGCCGTTGCACCATCAACTCCCTCCCCTCCGCGCCATTACTGCTACATACACGGATACACCTACGTGCCCTGCGCCGAGGCCGAGCCGCTCCCCGCGCCCACGCTACCTGCACTCGCCGCTCGCTTGCCTCGGGCTCGAGCATTGCAATGGCTGCTTTGCGCGTGCTCCTCTTGACACTGGCGATCGCCGCGAGCTGCGCCTCCGCCTCCGCCCCTGCCCCGAGCCCCGACGCCGTCGCGCTGCTCGCATTCAAGTCGGTGTGCTCCGACCGCGCCGCGGCGCTCGCCTCATGGATGGAGTCCTCCGATCCCTGTGCCGCCAAGTGGCGCGGCGTCACTTGCCGGCGCCCGTCATCGCTCACCTCCCCGCTCCGCGTGCGTCGCGTCGTCCTCGAAGGCCTCCGGCTAGGCGGGCACGCCGCGGCGCTGGAGCTGCTCGCGGATCTACCTGTTCTCTCGTCCCTTAGCCTCAAGAACAACACCTTCACGGGCGCGCTCCACGGCGTCGACTTCTCCCGCCTAGCGCCGCACCTCAAGCTTCTCTACCTCTCCGGCAACGGCTTCTCCGGCCGGTTCCCCGAGTCCGTCCTGCGCCTTCGCCACCTGCGCCGTCTCGACCTTTCGGGAAACCACCTCGCGGGCACGATCCCGCCGGAGATCGGGCACTGCCTCCGTGCTCTCCTGACGCTGGACATCCAGCGAAATTCGTTCGTCGGGTTCGTGCCGGACTCGCTGGACGCAATGCCCAAGCTCGCGGAGCTCAACGTCTCCGGCAACCACCTCGAGGGGCGGATCCCGAACCGCCTCGCGGCTGCCTTTCCCGCGTCGTCGTTCGACGGCAATCCGGGGCTCTGTGGCGCGCCGCTGGCCCGCCGGTGCAATGAACCGCAGCAGATCGTGTACAACAACGGCGGCGGCGAGGCGTCGAACGGATCCATGACGACGGGGAGGGGGAATAAGATCCATGACCGGTGGATGGTCGTGATGATCATGTCAGCGGTGGGCGCCGCGGTCGCGTCGTTGGTCGCGGCGGCACTGTGCGCCGTGCTTCTACTGAAGAACAGGAAGCCGGCGAGACGGCCGGGCGCCGGCTCTACGTCCGTCAACTCGACGGTGGCACGGGAGGAGACGGTGCGCTTCGACGGGTGCTGCGTGGAGTTCGACGTGGCCACGCTCATGCAGGGCGCCGCAGAGATGCTGGGGAAAGGCGCAACGGCGACGACGTACCGTGTGGTCATGGGAGGCAACGTCGACGCGAGCGACGCCGGCGTCGAGGAGGCCAACGGAGAGGTGGTGGTGGTGAAGAGGATGAGGAGGAGGGACGGCGCGTCGAGGGAGGACGAGAGGCGGCGGAGGGAGCTGGCCAGGGAGATGGGCACGTGGCGGCACGCCAACGTCGTCGGCCTGCGCGCGTTCTACGCGTCCACGGAGGAGCTGCTCCTCGTCTTCGACTACATGCCCACCGGCAGCCTCCATAGCCTCTTGCACGGTGAGCAGCGCGCCTCATTTCTCATCGCACGTATATATAATTCGGACGTGTCAGGTGATGTCTTCTGACGTGTGCACAAAATTGGTGCTCTTCTGTGTAGAGAACCGTGGCCCGGCAAGAGTTCCTCTGGGCTGGCAGACCAGGCTGAAGCTGGCGCAGGACGCGGCGCACGGCCTCGCCTACCTCCACGGCGTGTCCGGCGGCAATCTCTCCCACCGGCACCTCACTTCGTCGAACATCCTCGTCGACGGCAGCGGCAACGCGCGCGTCTCCGATTTCGCTCTCCTCCAGCTGCTCGCGCCGGCGCCGCCTGGGGAGGCCCTGCAGAAGCAGGACGTGCACGGTTTCGGCGTCATCCTGCTGGAGCTCCTCACAGGGCGCCAGTCGCCCGAGGACGGCAGCGCGGACCTGCCGCGGTGGGCGCGGACCGTGGTACGGGAGGAGCGGACGTCCGAGGTGTTCGACGTGGAGCTGCCGCGGAGCAGGGGCGCCGAGGACGAGATGGTGGCGCTCCTGCAGGTGGCGCTGCTCTGCGTCGCCGACAACCCGAGGGAGCGGCCCAGGATGGCTGTGGTGGCCAAGATGATCGAGGACATCAGGGACAGGGGGAGCAAGCGGAGCAACAACAAGTGCTCCGCGTCTCCGTCGCAAGCGGGGCACTCGTACGAGTCCTCTCCCTCCGTGTCCGAGGACACCACCAGGTCTACTCCTGCCTCAAGCTCTTGACGCGGCTGAGTCTTCTGGTGAGTAACAGCATAGCATTGTTGACCAATGTCGTCAGAAAAACAATGTACAATCAGGGTAGTGATGAGCACTAGAACAGCGTGGGAACGCCGTTTGCATCAAGCAGGTGCTGTAGCATCGATTTGTATAATTTAGATCCTCCATTACCTTATGGAAATCTAAAAAAAGAAAAAGAAAAGCAAATGGGCTCTGTTAGCTTGACATGGTACTGTCGGGTGTCGGGGCCACTCCAATTCCACTCTCACGAGCCTTCACCGATTTCGTGTTGGGTGAACGATCCGACACGCGCGCACGATTACGGGCGAGCCTTCACCGATTTCGGGCGAATTGTGTTTGATAACTTTTGTATATAAGTTTTGGTATAAATTATAAGTTAATTTGTTCTTTGTGTTTTAATAACTTTTATGTTGGCAAGTTTTGGCATAAGTTTAGAAGTTATAGCAATTTGAAATAAATGTTTTTCTTTTTTTCGCCAACATCAGCGCTAACGTCACAACCAGCCTCTAGCCGTACGAGCAAGGAGTGTTGCGCTGCTGGTGAGTACTATCCAAAATAAGAAGAGGAGGGAATTTTTTTTTGTCAAAAAAGGAAATAGGGTTATCGGAAATTTGTTCGCGGATCAGCATTCGCTCATTAGTGGGGTCGGTCGGCCACTTGCCTTTCGGCGCTTACTGCAAATTTTAATAGACAGGAGGAATAAAAAACACAAGAATAGAAGCACCATTGAGTTCTCCTAGAGCGACCTCTTCCGTAAAAACCAGAAGCATACTCCGAACGTTGCTGCGGGAATTACGAATGGTTTAGAATGAAATTAGACTATATAATCACTTATATGATGGAATAAACTATTATAAATAAATGCTAATGGATTGCATGGGATGTTGATGTGGACACTAAAATGATTATGTGTCTTGCTGACAATGACATCACATGTGCTAGTGGATTTTTAATTACTTGTGGTAGTTCATTCGTGACGTGGACAGCTTGCATGTTGAGATATATTGCCAGTGGGGTCTTGGATTATAAGAGATATAGATAACATAGAATAAAAGGAGAAAATGGCCAGATGGTACTCCCTCCATTCTAAATTGTAAGACGTTTTACCTTTTCATGTACTTATTTTATTATGCATCTAGTCATAGTGTATATCTAAGTATATGCAAAAGTAGAAAAACCAAAACGTCTTTTAATTGGAACGGAGGGAGTAACAAACACAATGCAGAAAACTACTAAACCCATAACGCCACTGCTACTGTTTCCTGAAAGAAGACTACTGACAGCCATTTGTTTCTTAAAGAAGATTATATTAGGAATTTAGACATTTTCATGTTCAGTTTCATCTAGAAAAATCATACTAGTAAACTGTGACGACAAATATATACACTTGTGAATCATTACTATTAGCAACAGTAGCAAAAACATATATGGCATACATACTGATCATAGCGCTACCGCTCCACCTCGCGCTTCGGCCACCGCGGGCGAGCGCAGCCACTCCGGCTCGCGCACAGTGGGCATGTACGTGTATTCCTATACGTATATGTGTCTGACAGTAGCCCATGTACATGAGAGGTGTAGAAATGACATGGTTAGAGGAGAGACGGAATTATAATGATAACTCCAGATAGACGAATTATGATGATGTAACTTTAAACTTGAAGAATCGTAATGACGTAGATTAAAAAATTCCTTCAATTAAGGTCATGTTTAATTCCTAAATTTTTTTAAGATTCTCTGTTACATTGAATGTTTGACATATACATAGAGCATTAAATGTAGATGAAAAACAAAACTAATTACACAGTTTAGTAAAAAATCACGAGACGAATCTTTTGAGCCTAATTAATATATAATTAGACACTAATTGACAAATATAAATGAAAGTGCTACAATAGCCCAAGCCAAAAAAAAAAAAAAATTCGCCAATCTAAACCCACACTAAAGTATCTCGCGGTGGACCGGTGAATCATTGGATCATAGAAAAGGAAACGCGACCGAGCTAGCCTGGTAGCCTGGTCTGCCAATTCCGGCATTCCACCAGCAGCCTATCCCCACGTCCCCCACCGCTCCGTGCCTCCGTCCGACGGCCAGCGTAACGTGACGATCCTGTCCGGCCGCCCCAACAACCCGCGAACGGAGAGGACGACGGCTTGTGCCCCATGTCGATCGATGGTTCACCGCTGGCTCCGGGGCCCATGGACTCCTGCCGCTCCTCGAATTCTCTAGTACGCTCGCGGCACCGGACCCCTATCGCCCCACCTCCGATCCGGTGTCACCATTTCTCATTTCAGCCTGATCCCGTGTTGATTTACAGGCATCGAGAAGCTCCCTGACGCTGGGGGAGTTAGCCTGCGCGGCGCTGTTCCCCGTGCTCGCCGTGGTCGACGCGGTCCTGCTCGCGGCCTCGCGATGCTTCCAGAAGAGCTCGCCCAGGCTGCTACCTGCGCTCGACATATGTGCGCGCCTCCGGGCCGGCAGACGTCTTACCTTCCGTGAGCTAGCCGAGCTCGCCGACGAGTCCCGCTGCTGTAAGTATGCGGCTGCCTGTTCGGCTTTTGTGTTGTCTTCCGTCTGCTATTGTAGGCTGAGATGTTTTTTCCGCGTGTGGCTGCTGGGAGTTTCGGTGAACGAGGTGGAGGCGCTGTACGAGCTGTACAAGAAGATCAGCTGCTCCATCATCGACGACGGTCTGATCCATAAGGTTTCTGAAAATGTTTATCCCTACACTTTATTTCTTTTGTGGTCCGGTTGGCCAGGCATGCGCTGGTGTCTAAACTTTTCGACCCGGTTAGGCGGTTGGGCCTTTTATATTCCTGTGACAATTCACAATTAAACACTTTGCTGTGAAGTTCCTCAAAATTCTGTGAGGTTCACGCGTTCCAAACAGATACTGATCAATTTTAGCCAATCAATGTCGAATTGGGACTCACTTTGATTGTAAAGGTTCTCCTTGTTCTTTCAGGAGGAGCTGCAGTTGGCATTATTCAAGACACCTTCTGGGAAAAATCTTTTTCTAGATAGAGTAAGTGCCAAAGCTTGCTCTCCCGGTTCTCAAACAGAAATGGAAAGAAAGAAAGAAAAAGAAAATGACTAAGATGAAAATATCTGGACACTCCTCTTGGTTACAAAATTCTTTAACCTTTTTAGCTGCTCAAGTATCACATGACTTGTTCTTTTTCTGGGTCTATCTCAAATGCTGTACTATAGAATCTTCCAAAGGAGCTGGGATTTTGCTGCTTGAAAAGATGCCATTCGTGACTTGCTACCCAATTTCTTCTTTTTTTTTCTAAAGAAAACCTAAGCTTCATGCAGTATGGGTGGAACCACATTGCATAACTTGTGAAGTTATACTGATGTTGAGACATCACAAAATAACCGTATCATTACCTGCAGTTAGGTTGTCCCATGCTATAATGCCAAAATCCCAAGAAAAACAGAAAAAATACTGTATGATTTGATAGCTTCCATAACTTGTGAAAGCAACCTTAGTTTTAGATTCTGAAATTTGCTTGCATTCCAAGTAGATCCACTAATTTGAGTCTTTCGGCTTTCCTTTCTCCTGTTCCTGTAGGTTTTTGATCTTTTTGATGAAAAGAAAAATTCTGTTATTGAATTTGAAGAGTTTATCCATGCAATAAGTGTGTTTCATCCAAATGCTCCTCTTGAAGACAAAATTGATTGTAAGTATGATCAGCCTGATCGATAATTCTTGACATGCTAAGTTCTGTCTGCCACTAAGTTTTGTTTTGCACTTCAGTTTCATTCAGATTGTATGACTTGAGGCAAACTGGTTTCATCGAGCATGAAGAGGTGTTTATAGATTTGTTAGTGCATAATCTGAACAAATTCTCTTCAGCGATTTGTATATCTGTGTCAACATTTTGTATTCAACTATTCGAGACTTCTGCATGTGCATTGCCACTGTCAGTCTGTTCCTTAATGTTTGGAGTGAACCAATGTGACATCCTTTGCGGATGAACACTGGTTATTTACAGTGCAGACCTCATCTTAAAATGTTTTTCTTGTTGAAACCCTTACAAGTATCAGAACAAGCTTAATCATGATGTTCCTATTTTGTTGTCCTTTTTAGTAATGATCGCAAGGTTTTGATCTTTTCAGCACTCGAAATATCAGCTTGGTAAGTTGCAACTTGTGTAGTTACTTCATAAAAAAATTGTAATAATAGGTAGGCTTGGGATTACTAATTCAAGGGGGAATATGGACATGCTCTTGATTTACAATAGATTAGTCTTGAATAGAAATAGTGTTGACAACAATGAAATATAGTTAAGCTTGTTCTTGGTAATGGAGCTTTTTCAGGAGACATTACAAGTCTTATGACATGACATGGCCCAATTCTGAAGTATAAAACCAATATATGTTATTTTCCTCAGGTGAAACAAATGGTAGTTGCTACTTTGATGGAGTCACAGTTGGAGCTGTCTGACGATCTCGTGGAAACCATAATAGACAAGGTACCATCATCACTGTGATCCCCCCGCAAGCTCTCTTCTGTTTCTGCACTAAGTAGAAGGCATCTCTGATCGAGTTATGCGTACTGTATCCTTCTGCAGACATTTGAGAATGCTGATACTGATAAGGACAACAGGATTAGCAAAGAGGAGTGGAGAGATTTTGTATTGCAGCACCCTTCTGTTATAAAAAAAGATGACACTGCCACACTTGAAGTATGGATACTAGTTTCGTGCATTTCATGAGCTTGTGCTCTTTCCTGGCCTATGAAATGCTAGTTCATCATTTCCCTTGTGAATGTCTGCAATTAGTTTGCTAGCTACTATGTCTGCCAGTAATACATCGCAATGGTAACTTGGTAAGTGACGAACGTGCTTATTCAACTTGTTCTTCTTCACAGGGACACGACCGCGGCATTCCCCAGCTTCGTTTTCAATACACAAGTCGAAGACTAGGGCGATGAACAGTTGATTGTGCAGTGGGTTCGTGGCTCCTTAAAGTGGCAACAAAAGATGACGATGAACAGTTGACAAAGAAAGAACGGGAGCTCTGAAAAATGTGTGCTGCTCTCAGAGGAAAGATACATGCCATGGATACTCTTGGATAGCACCAGCTTGGTGCTCCGTTGACCTGCCCCGTCTCCAAGTCCAGACAGATTGATGCGCAAGCAAAGCTGCTTCTAGAAGAGTCAGCTTCATTTTCAATCGGTATTGCCTATTGGCAATGTTGTGACTTGTGTAAATCTCACAGCGACTTCTAGAGGCATTCGATTTATTGAATAGGGGTACAACCGTACATAATCTCTTTTTTTTTTTCTCAACTTGCAGTCGAGGATTGTTTGGTGTTCCAGTATTTTATCAAGACAAGAAGTAGTTCCAGTATGGTATATTGAATTTTTTTTCCTTTTTTTTTTCTTGTAGACAAAATGTTCGATTATGATCTTTAGGACCATTTTATTTATTCATACGGTGGGTGGAAAAGCTTTGGCCCTGTTCACTTGAACTTATCAGCCAGAATCAACCAGTCATTCAGATCAGTATCAACCGCTTTTACGGCCAGCCAAACAGGGCATTATCCTCTGACAAAATGGGAGCGAATTGTTTAGGCTTCGTTTGGCAAATCGTGTATGAAATACGCGTGTGAATAGCTCCATCCGTGGATTTGGTGAATCCCTGCCACTCATCCAACCCACACCTGATTCCAGAAACCACGTGTGAACTGGCACGAGCGAATCTCCCAGCGCCATGTGCGGTGGCTAATCCAAACGCCATGTGCATGCAAAGCTGCGTACGAGGTCGCGAGCATGCACCGTTTCGTCCGTTCCACCTTCCAGTTTCCACGCCACGGCTGGAGATATTTTTCTCCCGCGTGGTTCGGCCCAACGTCCCCTCCAATACAAGCGCGGAAGAAAATTGGGTGGACTCTGCGCTCACTGCGTCCAGGATGCGCCCCCTCCTCAGATGCACGACGCGTGGCTGAGGCTCGCATCAGACGGCTGCGGGAATCGATGCCGGTTTTCGTCGGCTCCGTGCTTCCCACCGGCTCCGAGTCTGCCGCTAATCAAATGAATCATGGCTCGCTTCACTTTGCATCGGCTTAGAAGTTGGACCGACAGCGTCATATTTCGTTTCGTCTCCGAGTCCGCCGCCGCCATTAGCCCTAGGCACAATTGCACGACCCCGCTGCCGCATCCATGGATGAACCAGCGGCTTCCATCGGCTCAAAAGCTGATGCTGCTGTTGGTGATGGTCATCGAGAAGATGAACAACAGAGAACACAGGTCAGTTATCTCTTTAGATCGTTCTGCTTTTTCTAACAAATGCTTTTCCTTCTATCCTATTTGGTTTGTGACATATAGTGCGCATATTTTACAGAACACCACCATTACCGAGGGAGTAGAGACCATCGGCGCCAGTTCACCGACATCTGGATCAGTGGAGAATGAATTACTTGATGAGGTAATTTTTTTAACAATCTTGCAGAATATATGATACTTTTGTTTTACTTTCAGCACACCTTTAGTTGAAAATTTTTATGTACAGGAGGTGGTTCGTAAAGATGGGCAAAATTTGATCACTCCAACAGTTGGACAGACATTTGAATCTGAGGAACAAGCTTATGAGATGTACAACATCTATGCCGGTAAGGTTGGATTCAGTATTAGAAAGAGCAAGACAAAGCACCGCCGAGATGGTAGTTTATGTCAGAAATTTATAGTTTGCAGTAATCAAGGATTTCGAGAAAATGAGAAATCACAAAAGGATGTTACAAGGACGGGTTGTGATGCTCGTGTCCAGTTTAGTATCAGCAAAGAGGGGATTTGGAGGGTGCAAAAGGTCGTGGAACAACACAATCATTATCTTGCTAGTCCAAATAAGGCACACAAGCTGAGGTCCTAACGACAGGTTATAGAGGCAGACAAGAAATTAATTGGGCAGATACGGGAAGCCGGAATGAAGCCAGCCCAAGTTTATGAGTTCATGAAGGAGTTTTATGGAGGGGAAGAGAACATACCACTTTCTAAGATGGATTGCGATAATGAGATTGGTCGCGAGCGCAGGCAGTACTTAGAAGCCAATGATGCACAGACACTATCTGAATATCTGAGAAATAAACAGTTACAGGATCCTACATTTTTTTATGCATTTCAGGTAGACAAGGAAGATGGTCGTATAGCAAATTTCTTTTGGGCAGATGGTCAGTCTATCATGGATTACAAATGCTTTGGTGATGCTGTGACATTTGACACTACATTTAAAACTAATAAGTTTGAAATGCCTTTTGCTCCGATTTTTGGCTGCAACCATCACAAGCAAACAATAATTTTTGGGTGTGCACTTCTATTTAATGAAACTATTGAATCATTTGTTTGGCTTTTTGAAACCTTTTTGACGGCAATGTCAGGAAAGCACCCTAGCACAATCTTTACAGACCAAGACGCGGCTATGGCAGGAGCAATTGCTTATGTATTCCCAAATACAAGCCACCGTATTTGTTTGTGGCACATTTGCTTAAATGCTGCTAAACATCTTAGTCATGTAATTCATGAGTTGTGTGTATGAAGACAGGTCAGAGACTTACTTCATAGAGAAATGGCATGCATTGTTGGCTAAATACAACCTGGAGAATAACTCATGGATGGCAAATCTCTTTGCTTTGAGGGCAAAGTGGGCTGCGGTTTACCGTGACTCTTTTACAGCAGACATGAACTCAACCCAAAGGAGTGAAGGTATGAATAATGTCTTCAAGAAAAGATTTCGTAGGAAACTTGGTCTTTCAGAACTCCTTGTAGAATGCGAGAAGGTTGCAGTTAGTCTTCGTGCAAATGAATTGGATGCTGATTTTCAGTCACGGCGAAAGAATCCGGTTCCATACATTTCAAATTGCATTGACAAACAAGGAACTGAGATAGGAGATTTAAAAACACAGGCAGCACTTATATCTCGACAGGCCACATCTCTTGCATTGAAGTGTTCGTCGTCGAAAGAACTTCTTGATAAATTGCAGAAAGCCATACATAACTTAAACCTGGAAGCTGATACTTCTCTAAGTGAGATGCATGAAAAATCCAATGAGGTTCCTCCAATTCCAAATGAAAGTGTCCAACAACCATTAAATGGTGTAATATCATTTAGAGTTCCCGAAGTAATAAAAGGACCAAGGAATACACGTTTTAAAAATGCTGTTGAAAAAAAGGCAGGGAAGAAGAAGAAGGGTGGTCAGAACAAAGGTATGACCTGCTTATGTCTACAAATTTTTTTAATACTGTGTTATGATTTATATATTTCATTGTAGGTGAAGATCTGGAAAATAATGTTGTAGAAATAAGAGATGAACATGCTGATCCAAACCAAATAACTGCAAGACAGGATTTTAATGCTGGGCCATCTTCAGCCATGGATGCTCCTTTTGTGCAAGCTGCAATTGCTGCCCCATACATACCAGGAGGATACACAAGACTCTTAATGGGAATGATCAAAATGCTGTTAGGAAGTTACATTTTGATGGAGTGCAAAAAAAAATGAATCTATGTAACTTTGGTCTTTTGCTGTTAGAAAGTCTCTTTTGCTCAGAACATGTAACTTTACTCTTTTACTGTCACGGAGTGCAAACATGTTCAGACTATGTCCTTTGCTTGGAAGAAGAACCTATTTAGCAAAATCATGAATCTATGTAACTGTACATTTCAGAGAAACAATGCATTCCAGATAAACAATCAGATGATTCTAGTGTTGATCTCAAAACATTCAAATATATTTCATAGAGAAGTCACATTTTACATTACTCTTGTGAATCACCATACCCTAAACCTTTCTGTACTTCTAAAACATCTACATTCATGCACACTTTCACTTCTAGGATCAACTACTCATAAGCAAGCTCGTGCACAGACGAGTTAATACATCGTGGTACAAGAGACACATTTAGGCATACACTTGAGTCCACCTCTAGTTGCACATGGGAGATGCCATGCATTTCAGCCAGCTAGCTTCGGCCATCTTGGAGATGGACAGTGTTGCTTCGGCCATCAGTGCATCTTGGATTATAAGAATCCCCAGGCGCCCACTTTTGTTGCTGGCACAAATGCCTTGGAGATACAACTCTGTGAAAAAAAAGACAGTCAGTAAATTTGATCTGGAATTATTCAGTCAGACAATATGCAAATCAGCAGGTATACTTGCAAAGTTCCCACTGAGGAGAAGAATCTTTGCAAAACCTTCACCAAGTATGGTTTGGACATTATCATGATTATCACCCTCTAGATCAAATTCCCAGTCATCTTTATGAAATCCAAAAAATAAAATATCAAGAACTCCAAATGTAGTGTATACAGGGCACCACCGTCGTCCTCCACATCTGCGAACAAGCAATCCAGAATCAGGCAATGGCTAATGCAACGAGGAAAACAGAAACAAGAAATCTGAAGAAGTTACATAGATAGGAGACAGCTAGCTAGCTCACCCGCTCCTTGTGTCATCCTCCTCCAGCGCGGCGAGGAGGCCGATGCCCACGGCGTCGTCGGCGCGCGCACGGCGTCCGTGGGCCATACTTGCGGAGGAGGCGGCGGGCGTGGAGGTCGGCAGCAGCAGGCCGGCCCTCCATTCGGCGGACCCGCCGATGCTCCGCCGCCACTTGGGCGTCGCGCCCTCTCCACCGGCCGACGAGGAGGCGGCAGCGGGATTGGGGATGGGGAAGGCAGATGCGCCGCAGATTGGATAGGAGCGCTGCGATGCAGGGTTGAGTCGGATGTAGAGCCAAGCCCGTCTGCCGACCGGAGCCGATGGGAAGCACGGAGCCGACGGCAACCGGCGTCGATTCCCGTGGCCGTCTGATGCGGACTTCGAACACGCGTCGTGCATCTGAGGAGGGGGCGCATCCTGGACGCAATGAGCCCAGAGTCCACCCAATTTTCTTCCACAAGCGCAGCCAAATGCGATTTTAGATGAAGCGTGGGAGTCCACACCGGCGGGGGCTACGAACCACGGAAGACAGGGTTTGGGGACTAATCCACCCCAAACCACGAGCAGCCAAACGAGGCCTTAATCATTCTCATCTTACGCTTTCCACGCTGCTTTTTGTCAATTTCACACCAACATCCTCTCTTCGTTCTAAAATATCTATCGTTTTCGTTTTCCGAGAAACAACTTTGATAAAATATATATTAAAAGATATTAATATTTATAGTATATAATTAGTATCATTGAAAAGATTTTTAAATCTAGTTTTTTAATAAATTTATTTAAAAATACAAATGTTGCACGTATTCTTAAACTTACGGCGTGAAAATCAAACCATAAATATATTGGGACAGAGCGAGTATTCACGTGGCACTTATCCGCTCCCCGCGTGCGTGCTACTGCTACCGGCCAGGGGGAAAGCAAACGTGGCAAGTACGGAGTAAGCAACCGTCCACTGATGAGGCACAAAAGAAAGCCAGCCAACGAAGTAAGCGCCTGCCACCTGCGTGTGCGCCTACCATTTGTGGGTGGCTGGGTGCTGCCCATCCGGTCCAGGTGCATGCACATTCCCTCCTCCGTAGTTACGCCAGACAAGGGCGACTTGCTCCTCGGCCAGGAGCACCGTCCACGTCGCCCGGAATGCCTCCCGCCGTTCGATGCTGCGGTGGACGCCGCTCGTTTCTTGCTGCAGCTTCAGGCTTGTTCGATTCGCGCTAGAATCCGATTCTATACTCCGCCTCTCTTCGTCCTATTCAGGGTCGGATCGCCTAGGCTTCTGCCCGATCTGGGTTTTTACAGCCTCGCCTTCTCTCCGATGGAAACCCCCGCTTCTTTACTGTCTTTGTGTCCTCTCCGTTCGCTGCTCCTCGTTTTCCTCCGGTCCACGCCGCCGTCGCCGTCGCCGGCCCGGTCCTGCCCTCTCCGCCGCTGCGCTCGCTCCTTCTCCTTGCTACTCCTGCCTCCTCCATGCTGCGCCATCTTAGTTCTCCTCCGTGATCTGGGCCTGCGCTTCGTCGTTTCGTGCCTGTGCTCTGTTCCCAGATCCGTGCGCCGTTCTTGGCGGAACTCGTGCGGCTGTAGTGCCGTCGGCGCCGGCAGAGGTGGCGGTACCGGTGGGCCACGCCGGCGTTTCCGGTCGGCGGAGGAGGCAGCGGAGGGCAGGTATAGCGCCGTTTGCGGTACGCGGTTTTGCGCCACGGCGGCCGCGGTGCTTTACCCATGTTCTTCTCCATTCCTATTCGGTTTTTCTTTTTACTGATTCGTCTTCCGTCTCCAGGCCATCTACGCGCACCCCGTCCGTTGTACTTTTTGCCGGCCATACACCTCACCCGAAACGAATCGGCCCTTCCAATCGTCGTTGTGAGTGAATCTTCCATCCCATGCCTGTGCTGTTTATACATGTCGTGTATTTTACATTCTGATGCAATTGATTCCCAGCTAGTGTGCCCCCTGTTGTTGCCTTCTGCAATGTGGGGGGGTGCATGTCGATGTAGGGTTAGATGATGCTTTATGCGCGGCTCAGAGGTTCTTATTTTTGTGTTAGTTACATGCACTCAGTTTCCGGTACGCTTGCTATATTGTCATAGGTTTCCTGCCAAAAACAGAGTTAGAGCGTATGGTTGACCTGTACAGAGTTAGAGGTAGCTGAGAGGTCATCATTTCCCTGTCAATTTCATGCACCCAGTTCTATCTACGATTGGTCTCGTGTTAGAGGCTTGCTGTTCCGTTTACAGTTCCACGATGTGGTGCTATTAGTTCCCTACGGTCAGCTTCCTACAGGATGTCCTGCTGTTAATTTCGTACCCCTAGCTTCGGTTGGGATCCTGATGTCGTTATAGGTTTCGTTCCAAAATTTGAGTCACAGTATATGGTTTGCCTCTCTTGAGTTAAAGCCCCGTTTTCGTGTTCGTTTCATGCAGCCAGGCATATCTTGGATTGTTCTACTTTTATAGGTTTGCTTTCCAAATTTGAGTTATACAATGTGGGTTGCCTCTCCGCTCCATTGGTTTGGGGGTTATCTCACAAACAGCCCCGTTGCAGCACAGCTTGGCGCTGGCTGCAGTCTTCAGCGGTGTGTCGGACAAGTTAGGCTGTTTGTCACGTTGCCGCGTTACATTGATTCCTGGTTATAACCCTCATAGTGCCTGTGTTGTCTCCACGTTACGCCCTTTTTTTATTATACCGGTAATAGTGCCTGTGTTGCTTAGTGGTTCTTTTGCTCAACGGTTGCAGGAGTTGGATTCTCTGGTTACTGCCTTTGTGTCTTGGATGCTCGACCGCCAGCCGCCATGTATTTACCTCGGGCCTACTTCTTCTGGTTGTTGTTCTGTGCTGATTAAGCTCGGGCCTGCTTCGGTTTTCGCTTTAGGCCAGTCTTCTTGTTCAGGTAACTCTGACTCCCCGATGTGTACATATGTTCCCTTTACATACTATCAGTGACAATAACAGATTAGGCTGATATGCTTACAATTTTTTTCCTCCTTGCTTGGGAATTGGAAGTACGCCGAGAGCGGGCCACCTGTTTTCTGCGACGACAAAAACTATTTGCGAAAACTAAACTATATTCCACACAGCCACAGAAATATACGTTTTCAGCTTTTGCACACAAATTCAGCTCAGAGAAGGCCAGCTCTGCACACAGATAGGCTACTTCAGCTTTACTCCTCAGTGATTCATCCAATGTTTTCTCCAAATGCATCATATGTAGCTGTTCTGCGCGATGTGGCGTACCAATGTGGTTTGCCTTATATATCATCTGTACACGAGGTGCTAGAGGATGGGACACATATCTATGGTATAGAGTATGAGCTGCTGACCAGTCCCACCCACAGTGGTCCTCGGACCTTCTTTTTCTGGGGTGATCCTCGGTCAGATCCGGCTGTAGCATACGAATCAGCTGCCATGGACGGTTTAGCTGCATTAGAAAGATTTTATGGTTTTATTGCCGTTGACAGTGGATTGCGTAGCCTGCAGCTATATAGGTCTGTAGCGCAAAGGCTTTTGCCTGTTGCGAATAGAGGTGCACAGCTAGCTAGGCTGGTGATAGCAGCTTCACATCAACAATGTATAACTTGGTCTACTTTGACCCTATGTGCTCAACAATTACTGGCTGAAGTGGCCTCAGATTCACAGGGTACCAATTTGTAGCACCTATGTTTTTTTCAGATCAGGTGTCCTGTCGTGTAAACGGTGCCCGGTATCATTGTAACCATTCATTGCTAATAAATAAAAGAGCATTGCATCGCCTTTGTGCCCAAATGTCCCAACTGTTATTGTTGTTCCACCGAGGTATCATATGGTCAAAAGGCATGGTTCCCTCCGTGCCTTCCCATGTTCTGCGTGTAACATAGCTGCTGTTTCATGGTTTCCATGCATCCATCAGGGTGCCTGGCGATTACAGAATGTGGGTTAGGCTCCATAAGCAGCTACGTTCCTTGTCAGCATACTTAAATGGTTCGTGTTTGAGGTTCCATGCGCATGCACTATAGGTCCAGTTAGAAGTAAAATCTTTCTAATCGGTAATTGCTTCGTTCATTTAATTTCTATGCTAGGCTACAGGTCTTCTTGTTTGGTGTTCCATACGTGTCCAGCATAAGGACAGTTACATGTCAATGTTTCTATTCGGTAATTGCTTCATTTATTTAGTTCCTATGTCACGCTGCATACCTATCAAACAATATACATTGAGGTCCACAACTGCTCAAGTGCCCTGTTACTACATTTACAAGTCTATTTCAAAGGATTATTTTCATTGGTTTCTTTCTGTTATGAGCTACATAGCTTTCACAACCTGCGGATTTCACGGTGCATATGTCCACGCGCCAACCATGTATGTATATAGTCTATCAGTGTTTATTGCCAAATGTTTCCAGTTGTTACTGCTATAGTAAGCCTAACTATACATGGCTACAATTATCAGTGGACGCCTCTCTACGTCTAGGCTCCTCCATTACAGGCACCTCTACGCGGCGCCGCGGCAGGGGAAGTATGTACCCTCTAGGCGCTTAGGCTTTTAAATCTACATATAATACCAGATAAATGTCGTCCTTATCTTTGTTACCCTATATCTTCCAAATAGGCAACAATACTTCCTGTGCTCTACAGATTTCTGATCCTTCCACTGCTAGAGCTAAAAGGAGGAAACTGTTAGCACAGCACCGTTCCGTGTGGGGAGGTATTACAAATTAACATAGTTAGTACAGGGACCAGATCCCTGTCCAATGGAGCAACTTATAACACCAGCTTATAATCAGGTGCTGCAGCGGCTCAGAGTGCTGATTTAGAGTGTGGCCAGTTCGATGAAGATTTTGTGCAAGCTCTGAAAGGTATATGAGCTGGAACCTGGCTTCGGATTCTCTTTCCATACGGTGGATGCTGACATAGAATCGCTAGCAACTCATCTATGTCCGCCTCCATGTTTTCCATCTATGATGCAGTGTCTTATCCCGGAAGATCATACTATGGTGCCCCTGGTCAGCAATGCTCTAATTGTAGAGCGCTTTTTTGGTATGCTGAGAATGTGGGCAAGGATAGGCACGGTCCTCCCTGCTCAGTCGTCTATAACAAATGCTGCAAGGGAGGAAAGGTGGTTATACCGCGCCTCGATCCCAGGCCTGAGCCCTTAGCAAGCCTTGCAAGATTCAACGGGGGGCCTGCCTCAAACAAGTTCCTGAAAAGCATTAGGCAATACAATTGCCTTTTTGCATTTACTTCTATGGGAGCTAACATAGATCGTTCTATGAACGATGGTAGAGGCCCACTAGTTTTCAAAATCTCCGGTCAAATTCATCACCGCATCGGTGCTTTGGTGCCACCTGATGGCCAATCTCCAAAGTTTATCCAGCTATATGTGTATGATACAGCCAATGAGATTCAAAATAGGATTGCTTCTCTGGCCCATGATGATAGTAGAGACTCAGATTTGGATCCTAATATTATACAATCTCTAGCATCTATGCTTGATCAGCATAACCAGTTTGCTCAGCTATTTAGGACGGCCAGGGACAGGTTAGCAGATGGTAATAGTGAAGAGTTTGTAATACGGATTGTGGGGCCAAAGGAAGGAGAATCAGCTCAGTACAGTCTACCGACAACTGATCAGCTAGCAATGCTTGTGGTAGGTGACCTAAGTCCCGAAGCTTTTGAGCGAGATATTATCATACAGAGACAGTCAGGAGGTCTTGAGCAGATTTCTTCTCCGCATCCTGCTTTCATGGCGCTGCAGTACCCTTTATTGTTTCCATTTGCTGAACGAGGGTGGCAGCCTGGAGTCATGTACGCTGGTGTCACACAAACATCAGCTAATGCTCATGTCAAGGTTACAATGCAGGATTATTACTGTTATATGTTCCACTACAGGAGAGGTGAACCAAATCCATACCTATGTTATGGTGCACTATCAAGTCAGGCCAAAGTCGATGCTCGAGCCTGTGTAGATGAGAACAGGCTCCGGTTCATAGCAGACAATCAGGCTGACATTAGAATGGAGAGCATTCAAGGTTTATGTGATGCTGTTAGCAGAGGATCCACAGAGGGCAGTGAGGTTGGAAAAATGACTATATTGCCAGCATCATACACTGGAGGAAGACGATACATGATACAAAACTATCATGATGGCATAGCTATTTGCCGAGAATATGGCCCTCCTGATTTTTTTGTAACATTTACATGCAATCCCAAGTGGTTGGAGATTTCAGAGGCCATTTTCAACCTGGATATAAACCAAGTGATAGAAACGATTTAATAGTTAGGGTGTTCAACATGAAGTTAGAAGAGTTGCTGCACGATATCAAAGACGGAACACCTTTTGGGCACTGCAATGCAGGTACAAACTTTCATGCAAAATCAACAATCATTCCTCCAAAAGTGTGCCGGCTCATACATTTTCCCTGCTTACAAGTCTGGAGGCTTACAATCTAACACACGTCTCTTTATCCAAATGCAGTTCTCCATACTGTTGAGTCCAGAAGAGAGGCCTTCCACATGCACATATTATTATCTGGACCACAGCAGATACTTCCAGTCCAACTGCGGCAATGATAGACAAATATATATCTGCAGAAATACCTGATCCAAAAATAGATCCGCTAGGTTATGCTCTTGTCTCCGAGCATATGGTGCATGGCCCCTGCGGTCAAGACAATCCAAGATGTCCATGCATGAAGAATAATAGATGCTCAAAACATTTTCCAAAACCATGCCAAGAACAGACTACAGTTGACAAAACTGGCTTTGCTGTCTACAAGCGAAGCCAGGGCCCATTGTTTGTCCAAAAAGGAAGCCATAAACTAGATAATCGATGGGTTGTCCCATATAATATGGCATTGTTAAAGAAGTACCAGGCCCATATAAATGTTGAGTGGTGTAACAAGACCACATTCATAAAATATCTCTTCAAATATGTTACGAAAGGAGCTGATTGCAGTAAGGCTTATCTACAAAGAATAAAGAGAGGTCAGGCAACACCATATGATAAGGAAACTGATCGTGTAGATGAGGTCAAGGAGTATCTTAATTGCATATATATATGTGAGCAGGACGCATGCTGGAGAATGTTTGGCTACGATATTCACCGTCATTATCCTCCAGTGGAACGGATGCCCGTACATCTTCCGAACGAGAACTTTGTCACATTCAGTGCTAGAACCAGGGTTGACAAGTTAGTTGATGCAGAATTCCTTAGAAGAACAATGTTGACTCAGTGGTTTGTCTGCAACCAAATCTTCCCTCAAGCCAGAACACTAACCTATCCACAATTTCCTTCTAAGTGGCTATGGCATCAGACAGATAGGAAGTGGTGTCCGCGCAGGCAGCGGCACGGTAAAATAGGTCGTCTCCACTATGTCCACCCATCTGCAGGTGAACGGTACTATCTTAGGATGCTGCTTCTCACTGTTAAGGGTGCTACAAGCTACGAACAACTTAGATTTCATAATCGAACCTATCACCACACATTCAAAGAAGCCTGCAAGTCACGTGGCCTCCTCGGAGATGACCAGGAATGGTACGATGCTTTCGATGAGGCCGCAGCATGGGCTACTTCAGCACAGCTACGTAGCTTCTTTGTGACTATGATCCTGTTCTGTGAAGTGGGGGACGAGAATGCCTTCTTTGAAAAAGTTTGGCGCCATCTATCTGATGACATTATCTATCAGTACAGAGATATGATTGGTGACCCAAATTATGCACTTCCTGATTCAAGAACGAGAGATATTCTTCTTGATGAGCTTTCTGCTCTATTTTCGCAAAGTGGCCGAAACATAGTTGACTTCAATCTCCCTCCAAAAACACATGCTCAGTACCATGTTCTCCAAAACTGGCTTATTGAAGAAGAGTTATCACATCCTTTAGATCCATCAATTGACATGGGTAATCCAACCCAGACACTCAATCAGGACCAGATAAATGCCTTCAATACAATTGTAGAGAGAGTGCAGCGAAATGAACCTGGTTTCTTTTTTGTGTCTGGCTATGGAGGAACTGGTAAAACTTATCTATGGAATCGGATAGTTGGCTACTTAAGAGGGCTGAACAAGATCGTGTTAACTGTGGCATCTTCTGGTGTTGCATCATTGCTATTGCCAGGAGGTCACACAGCGCATTCACGGTTCAAAATACCATGTGAGGTTGAGGATGATATGATTTGCGATGTCAGTAGGGGGACAATGCTTTCTGAGCTGATTGAGCTTGCAAGCCTTGTAATTTGGGATGAGGCTTTGATGGCTAATAGAAAATGCTTCGAAGCTTTAGATCGCACATTCCGTGACATTTAGAAAGCTAGAAATCCCGATGCTGCCCATATACCATTTGGTGGCAAGGTCATTGTTCTTGGAGGGGATCTTAGACAGATCCTCCCTGTGGTTGAAGCCGGAAGCAAACAAGATATCATAGACGCTGCTATTGTCAAATCCCGTTTATGGACACATGTGGAGGTATTAAACCTTGCTCAAAATATGCGCCTGGTTTCAGAGGCAGCAGATCCTTCGAGGCACGAGGAGGTGGCAGCGTTCAGTAGATGGATATTGGACATCGGAGAAGGAAAGATCCCAGCCACTGCAAAGGAAGGAGAACAAGAGGCCACTTGGATCACAATACCACAGGAACTGCTTATAGTCCCTGGTGATGACAAGCTGGCAGCCATTATGGAGGCTGTATATCCTAATTTTAGTGCTAGATATAAAGATCCTGTGTATCTAGGTGAAAGGGCCATATTAGCTCCCACAAATGAACTAACAGATACAGTCAACGAATACATGGTCCCTCTAGTGCCAGGCAGAGAAAGGGAATGTTTAAGCTCAGATACTATTGACAAGTCCACTGCTCAGCATGAAGCATACGATCTGCTATATCCGGTTGAATTTTTGAATTCAATTAGTGGCAACAATTTCCCGCAACATAGGCTTATGCTCAAATCAGGAGTCCCCATAATGCTGCTCCGTAACCTGAATCAAAGAGCTGGCCTTTGCAATGGCACAAGACTGATTGTTACCTCAGTTGGAGAGTGGACCATTGAGGCCAAGATTATGAATGGACGCCATGCAAACCAGACCTTCGCTATACCACGTATTACTTTGTCTATGAAAAGCAACAGGTGGCCATTTGTGCTACAGCGACGGCAGTATCCAGTTAGGGTCTGTTATGCTATGACAATCAATAAAAGCCAAGGCCAGACGCTCTCAACTGTTGGTGTATACCTGAAAACACCAGTTTTCTCACATGGCCAGCTTTATGTGGCGATCTCCCGAGTAACATCAAAGAAAGGGCTCAAGATTTATATCGAGGATGAGAATGCTGATCCTACTGCCAACACCAAAAACGTTGTGTATCAAGAAGTTCTTCAGTATTTAGCCTAGCCATGCATCAGATGCCTGTTAGCAAAACAAAAAAGGTTCTTTGTTAAGTTCTCTATATTGCACATAGTTGTTTAAGATCATGAAAATGCAGCTGCACACTGCAAAGTGTTGTGCCTTCTAATGCCTTTTCTTTCTCTCTATTATCGATAGCACCACAGGCAGACTAATACGTGCATAAGGACGTATAGGTCCTATACATCATAAGACTTGCGTGTCTTTTCTAGCCAGGGTTTGGCATGTATACAGACTTTTGTGTAATACTGCACTGTGAGGTTCCAGTGTATTTTGGTTCCGAACCTACGCAACATAGATTCTGTTAGTTTGACCACTGCCTAGCCCAGCTAAGGCTACATCATTGCTTTTGTTTATTTAATATAAGATAATATAGTCTGATCACATTTTCGCCTCCTCTTCTTATAGCTTCCATGCTTAGACTGTTTACATAGTGTCTTGACCACACAGGTACGTGTGCACATATAATACACTATTTTCTTAAAGTGCAGGTTCACCATGAGTCAATCAAAGTTCATCAACGGTTTGCAAAAAGGTCGAGTTTCGGATGCTATCATAGTTCGTGTCGTTAGAAAGTGGACACACTATGAGAATCAAGGCCAAGGCCCACCGCTGTTTGTTGGCATGGTCGTAGCTGATGCAAAGGTACTACCGGCACCAGACGTTGCTTCTTCAATTATACCTGCTCATATCGGCACACTAATTCTAATAACTGACTGCCAAACTATTCATGCCAACAGGGACATGCCATGTATGCAGAGGTCTGTGACGATCTAATTGAAGAAAAAGCAAAGCTTTTCGATCTCGGAAAGGTTTATGGCATCAAATACTTCGTCGTCGAAAATGCAAAGAAATTCTTTAGAGCAGTAGATAAGAGCCTCATGATTGAGATCACGCAGTACACAACAGCTGAGGTGGTGCAGAATCCTCCCCAGTCAATTTCGGAATACATCTATAGAATCACCCAGTTCCCAGCAATCAAGGTCACAAAGATGATTTTCAGCTATACAGGTACATACTAAGCCTCTAATTTTCGATCTTGCCTTCCTCTTCTCCTTAGGACCAGAAACATATACAGCAGCCACCCAGCAAAGTGCACAGCTCATAGGTTGCGTCCTTAGGTCGTCCTATCATTATTGCGTCGGTATATATGCAAGCCATAACATGCTGATTTCAAGTTTCAGATATCATCGGCTACCTGGTAAAGTATGAAGCAGCCAAGACTTTTGTTCCGAAAAACCGAGAAAAGGCAAAAACTCTAAGAGAGATCTATATCAAAGATTTGAGGTACAGGCATTCATCTGTATATACATTTACTGCTGTAGACATCCAGAACAGGTTATCATCAACTTACATGTGTTATTGAACAGGGACAACATGCTCAAGATCACGCTCTGGGGTGACCACGCTCTGAATTTCAATATTAATGACATGTACGACCCTGAAGCTGGTAACCTTATAGTGTGTCTCATCGTTGGCTGCCTGCCACGACAGGATTTCACTGACAATGGTAATACCTTACCCATAGTTTGATTCAGATTTATCATTTTGCAGATTAACTTAGCTGAGTGCTGATTGCATACTATTTCAGACAAGGTAGCTCTGACAGGAAGTTCAGCTTGTTCGTACTACTTCAACCCCAATATTGCAGAGGCACGACCGTTCCATTCTAGGTAACGCCTACGTAGATCTGCAACCACTCCATTCCTATAGACCGTGTACGATATTATTCTACCTTTAATGACCAGGTTCAAGAATATCCCAGTTTATATCCAATGCCCACTTGATGAAGAGGTCAATGCTCCGGCTCTGGATATCCAGCTGCCCAAGAAAACCATCATGGAACTGGACCAGCTCAATCCATTCAATGAAAAGGTACACAGTTTGAATAACAGAACCTACACCTTTGCCTCAGGACTTTTCATGCTCTAAGCCCTTTCTGCTCCATGACAGGAACCGGACCCCTACAAATGTACAGTGACAGTTACCTCTATTGTCACTACTTCAAAATGGTGGTACATGGCTTGCAAGACGTGCAAAAAAAAGCGCCGCACAAGACTTGCACAACACCTACAAGTGTCCAGTTCCGACATGCCGCACGACAGGAACAGCTCCTAGGTATCTATTCCGTACCTTGAAACAAATCAGCTTAACACTATAGACTTACTATCTCAACAAATTATACAATCTAAGCCTATGTCAAACCTACACAGATATCTCCTCTCATTTAAAGGAAAAGACGAAACAGCAGAAGGCCGCTTCTTCGCTTATGATGACGAGGCTCAGCAGATGGTCCAGAAAGAGTGCGAAGCCATATTTAATCCACTGAATCCAAGAGATGTGCTGCCTGTGCCATTGCAAAAGATCATTAACAAGAAATATGTCCTCTCCGTTGATCTCACCAACGAAGCGTGCAAGACTACAAAGTATAGAGAGTACCTGGTTAAGGCAGTTCTAGAGAAGCCATCGGTGCGCGATGTTGGCCAAAACCCTCTATTAATTGAGCACGGCACGATGGAACAAGGAGGCGCAGGTACATCCACTGAACCTCTTCCTGACGAAACTGAGCTGCTTCACATTGAGCCCACAGGTCATCAGGTATATGAACTGACCGCTCCATCCCTGTCTTAAGCCCACAATGTTAACCAATATAGCAGGCTAAAATTATTATATCTCCAACAGACTCCAGCACCAACACTTGAAGGTGACCAGGAAACCCCCAAAGACGATGGCGAGAGGTATCAAATATTGAAATCAAATATTTTGCATAACCATTGTACACAGATACCTATAGACAGCTTACACTTTATTTTCCCAAGATCACCACGACCTGGAACCGATGCTCGGCGCCAATTGAATTTCTCTGACAACACAGCTGACAAGGTTACTTCCATTGCCTGAAACACTGTCCACTATATCATCTAGGCTCATAGAACTGCAACTAAATATGTTAACAATTTAAATTGTAGCATGGGACCGACGAAGATGCAGACGAAGACGACCAGATTGATCCTAAGCTGAAAAGGAGCCCTCCGCGCCAGACTTCAGCATCCAAGCCTAAGAGCAAAAGGTGTGTTCCATGCACTCTTATACTCTATGTCGACAATGCAAACATAGCCATTCCCTTTCATCTGCTCAATACTTATTACAGAGGGAAGCCTGCCCCCGAAGACACCACCACCAAAAATGGTTCCTAGACCTGAAATACTGTCGGTTTTGCCGCGCAGGTAAATATGTGCCTACAGCTTACCTTTATGCTTCCTCACACTAAGATAAGGCTGTCCCTATATTCTGCCCTTAAACGGTTCATGTATACCCTATGCTAGCACATACCAGGCTACCTCTGTAGACTTAGTCCACAGTTTCTTACAGCAACGTAAACCTGTCCCTATAGCTTGAGCTCCACTACCACATACGTAACCTATACTGAAGCATAGCAACCTTCTTCTATACACTGATTTCAAACTTTTCTTATCACAGAAAATGTTGACGCCCCTACCGACTACAGCGAGCTTTTGGTTCTTTTGAAGGAATAGACCAGAGTTCCAGGCTCCAGTCAATGCTTGGTGTGCTTAATAATATGTATATAGTGCCAGACTACGCTTCTGCACTTTATGGTGCCATCAAACTGCGATGGGTATCTACTTCCTGTATAATTGTTAGATACCCTGCCCCTTCGATCGTATTGTAGACACCAACACCACGTTCCTTATATGTAGCATATGGCGTAGCGCAGACACATCTGCTATCTGTACCTCTAGATCCAGCTAAGTTTATGAAAACCTATGCTCTAGCATGGCTGCTACCTATGAAGAACTTATTCTATCTTTGTAGATTCCAGCTAAGGTGCGAGGGTAACAAATTGCCGAAAAGTTCTCCTTCAAACATGTTGCTCACCTTAGGCTGTCCATGCTATGTGTACAGCTTAAACAGGTGCTATGAACAATCCTATTGCCTATATTATAATAACAGAGTATGCTGACATGCCTTCTATACCAACCGCGGTTAGCTCCCACGCGCGTGAAGGCGCGTGCCCCGCCACTAGTACATCACAATCACCACCCGCCTCTACAACCGCGCCTCCCCCACTCTCTTTCCCCGCAGCAAGGCCAGCGGCGCGGCGCACGCTCTCGAGTCATCTTCTTCCTGCCCAATACGTCGAGCGGCGGCGCGCCGGCGCCCCGACCAGGTTGACCCCGCCCCGGCACCTACCAGCGGGTCGCACAGCGCGCCGATCCAGCTCCTCCGGTGAGTTCTACTGCTTGTTTCTGCATAGCTTAGGTTCTCAGCCTCGTGTTATATCGGGCTGCTCGGAAGTGGATTTGGGATTGAGTTACTGAGCTTTGGTTTGTTCTTCTGGTCGGCTGAGATGGGAGATGGCGGGAGCTGTGTTGCGATTCACTTCTCTCTTTATTGTTTCCGATTAGCCTACATAGAACCAGACGGAGCAGGGATACATCATCTGGCCATCCATACGCCTGAAATTGAACTTGATAAATTGCCAGTAACACTGAGCCCGATTAGCACACCCAGCTACATAGAAATCGATTTCCTGTACTGTTCAGTGTTCATCCCAGCAACGCCTATGCATTTCTTTACTTGTTTTTTTTTTGTTGAACGGATCTCGGCATTTCATTTCACCATTTCGTTGAAATGCGGGAAGACGTGCTGGTGTACACTAGGTTTGGATTGGGGAAAGGAGAAGCAGCAGCTCCTGGACGTGCAAATGTGCCTATGTTTCAAACATAGGAATATATTCAGTTGCCATTCCTTACCAATTCGTAACTATCTTCTGCAACCTATTGTATTCAAGAGACCCCTTATTATGTTAGACCAAAAAAAATACATTAACTGTCACGGAACCGTCCAAATTATAAGAGCACACGTACGAAAACAATCACCGAAGTGATCAAATTTTCACACTTAAGCCCGTATAACTCCGGTAGTCCACTGAAATCATGAGGGATTTCAAACCAACCAACATACAAGCCAAGATCGTAGTGATTCAACATAACAAGTCACATGTTACATCCATTTCACAAGTAATTCAATATACATCGGAGTTTAACATAGTTATTACAACTTACATTGAAAAGTAGCGGAAGCAAAGTAATTTGAAACTAACATTAATCTTATTTCAAATACATGCCAGTATCACGGTCCACTTCCAACAAAAGCATTAGAGATAAGGTAAAGAAGAGGATCATGCCCGTGATCACACTCCGCCTCTAAGGCAGGAGTCACCTAAATCTTGCAGTAGTCATGATACATCACAACCTGCAACAAGTGGAAATAAACCCTGAGTACGAGAACTCAGCTAGACTTATCCGTCAAAAACCAGAAATAAGGTGACACCAAGGATGATGCAAGGCTGATGTAAGTGGGCTAGCTTGACAACATTTGCATAAAAGCTTAATATAGATAAGTAATCATTAATGCTTAAGCATCAAGTTAATTATCATTAACCTGTCATCTATATTAGCACATGTACTAGAGCACTCACTTGATTAGGAGCAAACAATATTAACCATAGCAGGTATAATAAGGCCATCATCATATCATCAATTCTGAACCATTATTATAATTAGTGTATCTACGCTGGAGATAACCAGTCAAGTTTCTCACTATCCGGGAGAGACAGCGACTCGAATCGATTCCAACTCAGCTGAGGGGGTATTCCTGACACTCACCCGGCAAACCCCGCTAAAGGCAGCCATAGATAACCTTTGGTACAACTCAGGGTGGGCCCGAACAGCGCCGCGTTCTCGGAGATACCAGTGGCCAGGATGCTCAGGACTTTTAACTCACCTGTCCTTGGACCCTCTGGCTTCCTTCTGAGGCGACTTTCACTTTTCGACTTCGCAGCCTGAGTTGAGCTATTAGGCTTCGCGGTCGGCAACCTCAGCCCGGCCAGCTAAATGTCAAGCATGCGTTCAAAATGACATAGAAGGCTCCAGGTATCGGTCCTTAATCGACACAGACGGGGATAGTTCCACACCCAAGACCTCCATGTCTTGTTACTTCACTATCGACATCCCGCCCGGTCTAAGTTCATTATTAACACTTGGTTCTTTTCCACAATAGCAAATATAGCCAACCGTGACCCAATACTTCCTACCTTGCAGGTGATAGGAGATCACCTGACATTACCGTTCTAATTAAGCAGGGCTAAGCATAGAGTCGATCCTGTCTACATAGGATCTCGGGATTCATATCTCTGGACAAGAAATGATATAATGCAGCAAGGGGTTTCAATCAACTCCTACCACTTAATGCAACAATACATATATAACATATATAATTAATTGCTTTAAAAGTAGGTGGCTTATAATGCTCCGAGGCTTGCCTGAGATCCGACACAAGTCAGTCAAGTTAGCTTGCACCGTCTTGCGGAGCATCTCCACTCCAAGCATACACTCCAAGGTCCTTCCATCTTCGGGTTTGGCTCCACATCAAGTTCTTCACGTGGTTCATCTAGCGTACCTAAATGAGATGCAAGTGTATGAACACATAGAAATGCAATAGATGATGCATCACACACTAATCAAGGCAAATACACGGTTACACTAAATCTACTTAAGCACATCACATTGCTTAATTAAACGTCACCCAACCTATCATGCTAAGATAGCATAGAGACACACCAAACATGACACACCAGTTCCACATGATCTCAAGTGTATTTAACTTCATTACCAAGGACACGAATCATACTTAGCAATACGCAAAGCAAGTCAAGGTGAAGCAACAACTATAACTGGAATATGCCAATTTCTGGATTTGCAAACAGTAGCTTCATAAATTAATCATATCTGGAGTTTTATAAATCCAAATGACTTGCAAGAAGACATTCTAGAAATCTTATAAAATTATCTACATTTCATATAATATAATCACAGCATGATTCATAAGTTAAATAAGTCAAAATTACAAATTTCCAGAATCTGTTCCTGACAAACAGAGAGCAAACAATTCTGTACCCTAACTTTAAACAGCTATAACTCCTAAACCACATGGCTAAATGCCACCAAATTTTAACAGAAGCTAGATACATAAATTATCTACAACTTTTGTATAAACAAGTTTTACAACAAAGCACATTATCATGAATAACTTTGCTAAGTTCCCAGATCTGTCTAGAAACCTTATTTGCAAGGAATAATTATTAACTTATGTTGCAAACATGTAATTGGACAAAACTAACTTTACCAACATATCACACATGACTAATGAACACCAGAAAACATAGTGTCCATTCCTAAATAAATTCTTTTAATACATTTTCTTAATTTATTTAGATAATTAGGTGGAATTATGAACACCTATCAAAAGTGCACAATAAATTATACCAAAATTACAGTGACCTACATATGCCCTCAGTAGTCTACTATCCAAATTTCAAGCCACTTGGACATGTATATCAACCTCTATGAAAATGACAAATTACTATTACAAGAATTCATGTGAGAGCAAGATGAATCAATAACTCATTCATACTGCAACCAAAATTCGTGAAATTTTTATCACACATCAAAAATTACAGGAGTAGCATGCCACAAAAATTTCACTTCATTTGGAGCCCTACAACTGCAGTTATGAAAATGACAAATAGAACTAGCATTGAAAACCTAGAAGCATAGATCTATTTTTATAGCTAAAAATCTAAACTAAAACATGACATATTATAGATCCACTGCATAGAGAATTTCACAAGGATTCCAAAAAGTCCTCATTTGCTATTTTAGGAATTTTCTATGATTTACTATGTATTTTCAAAGTTTCACCCGATTCACCACAAATAGGTCCCTCTAGGCACTATTCATGAGACTATGACATTGCAGTTAGGCCCCTGCTTTGAGTCAAATTCTTGCATGCAGTCCCTGGTCGCGATTTTACAGGGGAGGGGTCGCCGGAGCTCGCGGATGCCGGCCGTAGGAGACTTGTCGGCCGTAGCTGAGGGGCGGGGGAGCACCAGGGGGTCTCCGCGCACCTGCTGGTGCCCTTGGCGCGGCCCAGCGCGGCCCGTACTAAGATGGCCACGGCAACAGCCGGCGATGGCCCGAACGGCACCGGCGGCAAGGTCCTCCGGTGGACCGCAGCGGCGGGAAAAAGGCGTGGAAGCACTAGGTGGCCCATACGACCTCAATGGCGGCCCTAGCTCAGCCAGCGATGGCTCGTGGCGCACTGGCCACGTACGGCCGCGACAATGTCGGCGACGGCGGCATGACGGCGGTGTTGCGGCACGCTGGGCGGCCAGAGAAGGGGCGCAGGAGGGGCGGTGAGATGGGGCGGATACGGTGGAGTGGTTGGCTCGGACGGAGAAGCATTGGAGCAACGCAACCACGCGGAGGCAGGGACCTCAGCTGGCCCGGCCATGGCTGTGGCGAGCACGGGACAGACAGCGAGAGGGAGGAGGAGAATGGAGAGGGCAGAGGGCGCTGGCCTATTCACTCGACGCGAGGACGCGTGGGCACAAGGTGTCGAGCAGCGAGGGCACCGGAGAGCCACGCGGCGCTTGGCCTCAGTTCGTGTCGGCCATTGCTGCTGCTGCAACGATTTCAAAATTCCAATACCACCTCAAACGTACAGCTGAAACATCAACTTTCCTCTCTTTGTAACTCCTAAACCGTTTAGTTTTGGCACGATCTGTAGTAACCAAAGTTGTAGATCTACGCGAGGTCTCCAACTTCTCTTAAAGGGTCAAAGTCTGATTCGGCATTCTTTGCAAGATACAAAGCTTCAAATGTGGGTACCTCAAAACCGATCGCTGCAGTTTAGTTTGCAAGTTGACTGAAACTCTCATCTTTCCCCTTCCCTATCTCCTTATCCGTGCATCGATTTGATCAATAAATTTTACCATAAGCTAGACCTACATGAGTACTCAAACTTTTCTCAAAGGATCATAGTCTAATTCGGTTTAGTTTGCAATTGATAAATCACCAAAGAAGGGTAAACGAAAACTGAAACCCGAAAATGCAGTCATCCCAGACTTAGCCAAATTTTTCGTCCCTGAAAACAGCACAAGATTCGATTTTGCGAACCCTAATTGACCAAGCTAGGCACAAAATCAGCTCTTGCTCATTAAACAAAGTTTGTATTACTCAAACCCATGTACAATTATTATTTAAGGATCAAGGTTTGAGTCAGCTTGTGTTGCAAGATATAAAGCTCCAACTAAGGCACTTAGCACTAAAACGTCATAAGGACTTAGCCAAATTTTGCAAGTGCCAATCAGCCCCTATTCCTGGCTTGTGGGCCACCTTTAAGATTGTTCTGGTCATTTTCATGAGATGATCATTAAACAACTTTTGTTCCATAACAAATTTTCTACAACTTTGTTTAAGGGTGCAGCTACAAGAAAACACTTTTAGCTACCCTTTTAAAACAGTCAAGCAACTGTGCTCTCTAGGTCAAACAAGGTCAAATCAAGGTCAACTATCACTTAGAGACTTAATTAGTCAACATGGTCAACATGAACATTGCTCCATTAAGTGTCCTAAGCATAGTTAAGGTATTGTAGAGGCTAAACATACACACCATGCATAGGTTGCACAAGAATATAGGCCTCTCATGCATTGAAACATAGGAATTAAGTGAAATGCTATAGTTGTTTCATCACCATGTTTCAATGGTTTCATGTGTTTGTTTCAAAGTACATGCTACACATGTTTCACTAGGTTGTTCCACATATGTCCTAGATGTGTTGCACATGTTGCATTTGTATGTTGCATAAACACTAGTTCACATGGAATGTAAGGCATGTTTCCTTGTTTCAGAAACATGTTTCAGTTATAATCTAAACAAGCATATAACTTATCATTTCATGTGACTTTTTGATTCCAAACATCACGAACCTTTTCCAGGGGTCACTATAGATAGAGAGTGATGTGAGACACATGAAAGAAGTGACATCAACACTCACTTGCATTACCAAGCATGAGCACCTAACATACACACTTGAAACACGATTAACAACAGTATGTTGCATATGTTTTAAGGAGGGGTTGCAAGCACATTCCATATACACATGTCTCATATGTTCCATGCTCGTATATGAACAAATGAGGCTTAGGCTCATGCAATGCAAGTGTCCAAAAAGCAAGCCTAACACCTAGGGTGTTACATTAACAAATCTCCAAAGTCTGTAAATCCTTTACCAATATATGGTGCTGAGAAAACGTAATGATAGCTTTCCAATTTGTGCATGTGTGCCACCTCAGATATAGCAAAATTAACGCCTGATCCAAATGTGCCCAAAATACAAATGGGGGACATTCTTTTTTTTTTGGTGGCTTGTGTTGGGAGAAGTGAGCTGCAAGTCAGCAACTATAGTTGAGAACAATTTGTATTAGTGGTAAATATATCCATATGGTTCAGGACACATTGCTTGTATTTTTATGTCCACATTCTATGTATTACATAGTGATATTGCCGTATGAAATTGTAAAGGTAGTGTACTAAACTAGGTGCACCTTTTTAATTCTTCACCAGTTGTTTTAATCATGAAGTTTGAGAACCTAACTCGATAGCTCCTTGTTTTCAGTGAAGGTTAACAAACTGTGAGATTGAAGCTAGACGCTGTTTTAGTTTCTTCAAGTACAAGGAACATTAATATCACCTAAAGCACTATCCTCAATGGAGCTTGAAGCTGATTTTGCTGATGAAGATGTCAGTTCAAATAATGGATTACAAGATCTGTGGTCACTTGACGAGATAGATCCAAAGAGAGCAAGGTTCCCGTGCTGCATTGTCTGGACTCCTCTTCTTGTAGTTTCATGGCTTGCTCCTTACATAGGGCATGTTGGAATCTGTCAGGAGGATGGGGCTATCTTGGATTTTGCTGGTTCAAATTTGGTGAGCATGGATAATTTTGCTTATGGTTCAGTTGCCAGATACCTCCAGCTTGACAGAAAGAAGGTTAGGATGATTCGAAATAATTCCACTTTCTGGACTATGCAATTCGACATAGATGCTCATCTTGTACTTTATTTTATCTAAATCACCACTAAGATGTCAACAGGTTTAGGGTCCATGGAACTAAAAATAAACCCGGATTTTACTTTCCAAGTGTAGAAAGCCTAATAATCCTATAGTCCTGAGTAGCATGCTTGCCTGCCAACGTATCACAATCATAGTATTTTGTTTTATCTGGTAGTTCCAGCTTCCAATGTCATCAATTTCTGAATTTATTTCTGGGCTGCATGAAATCAATGCACCTTTGTTCTCATTTAATTTCAATACATGATCCGTAAAAAGTTGATATTTTCCAATATTATTCCTTATTTAAGTATCTTTTCAGCAGTAAAGTATTTCATAACTGGTACTTGTAAAAAGTTGAGCCCAGAAATGTGATGTTTCATTTAATAGTAATAGTTCTTAAAAATTTTAAGATCCTGTTGAAAAGGGAACCGGAAATCAAATATATGATCTGGAAACTGGTCCTGTGATTGTTCTAGCTAGTAGCTAGCCATCACAGGAAAAGCAGGACCAGAACAGAGCCAAACAGATTGGTTCACCAATATTGGTAGTCTTGATCAATTTTTGTTTTTTGTTTTCTTATTAGTAGCCTGTATTCCATATATTCTTGTTCTTGGGGACTTGTAGGTTTCCTATTTCAGTAGAGGTGTTGCTGTAATCTTGTTTGGTTTGATTTTTTTTTTGTGGTAAAAACCTGTTGTCACTGGGCAGACTTTTTCCTGTAGTTCTTTTCAACTTGTTGATTTCCTCTTAATTAACTCTTTTTTCCTTTCGTGTCCAGTGCGGCCTTCCTGTTAATCTTGCAGCACATGTATGCAAGCAGTCTTACAGTCATTCAGAAGTTGGAGCAGCGATATCATGGGATGATGCTCTGCAATCGGGCATGAGACACTTCCAGCACAAGTACTACAATCTGTTCACCTGCAATTGCCACTCGTTTGTGGCGAACTGCCTGAACCGGCTTGCCTACAATGGCTCTGTGGAGTGGAATGTATTGAACGTAGCTGCCCTTGTTTGGTTTCATGGCCAATGGGTGGACAAAATGTCTTTCGTTCGGTCTTTCTTACCTTTCCTAACTGTGACATGCATCGGTATTTTAATGGCTGGCTGGTCTTTCCTAGTAGGGATGGCAGCATTCTCTGTTCTTTTGATTGGATGGTTTATTTTTACAGTATACTGCGTTAAGGGTTTGATATGTTGACCGGAAAAGAATTACTGAAAGCACTCATTAGTGCACTGCAGTCTACAAATTATGGATGTAATCGCTGTGCTAGAATCAATTAAATAACTGATGCCCTCAGACCTCATCCTCAATGATTCAGAAACCTGTGCAAGTTCATCAATTTATTTTGACTATGGAGGTGGTCTCGCGATAATTTAGTTCATGACATGGTAATAATTTTGTCTTGATTGGCCTCACAATCTTGTTTCTGTAATTGCATGGCCTCGCGTTGTAACAACAAAGATACGCACTCTCCTGCGTATTTTCAGAAGGAAAAGAAAACTTGTCACAATCTTTGCTCATTGTAGTAGTATGACAGATCGAAGCACATTTTTAGATTTAGCTCACCCTTTGCTCTTTTCTGAGTTCCGAGCCACATTTTAGCCTTACTCTTGAGCCGTGGTGGTAAGTGGTAGAGGTACTCATCACCGTCGAGGACACAATGACGAACAGCAGGTAGCTGGAGAGTTACTACCAGAGCCAGAGTATCAGTAAAGCCTTCAGCTGATCGACCTCGTCCACGGGCCACGGCAAGGGCCTTGAAATGCTGGGCCTGTTGTTAGTGCTGATCCCAGAACTACGAACAGTTCCTTTCATCTGGTGGTCTGGTTCACTTTTGAACGATCTTTGGCTGTTTGAAACTGTTCCTCAGAATTAGCAGAAACAACATGATGCTAGTCTCCTAGTGCTCGGAGTTTGAGAAACTGAGGTGGCACTGTAGCTCGCGTACTGTAGCAGTTATAACCAGCTAGCGCCGGGCGAAGCTCGGCTGGTACCATAGCTCGGGACCTCGGGTACTGCAGCAAGCGTACTATAGCACATTGTGGCTGCTTGGCATGAGCATCCGAAATGCCGTTGTGGTTGGCGCACGTTGTTGAGCACATGGAGAGATCATAGGTCTCGACACTAATAAGGCAGGAGGTTCTTCAAGAAGTGTCCCGATCTCGATGATGACTTCAAGGTTTCATTGAACTCTAGCTTCCCTATCTCGTTTTTCCTCACAATAATTACCCCGTTATGACCTCTTTTTTTTCTAAACATAGGCTTGCACTTTCTTTGAATGGGTTGTTACGCGGACCCCAAATTTTTGAGGAAACACATTGACCCCAAATTGGTCTGGATTTCCACATGACGTGGAAAACAAAACCCAATACTGTGTTAATATGAATTAGCAACACAAAGTAGAGCGGCTAATGCAGGTTAGGCAAGAGCGCCATGTTTGAGTCGAACAGATCCGCCTAAGGACTTGTTTGGATGTTATCGTATTCATCTCAATCCACATGTGTTGGAGTGTTTTAGGATGGAATTTAGTTCAAGTTCCACTCCAATCCACCCCAACATATGTGGATTAATGCGAATCCGACTACATCCAAACAAGGCCTAAAGAGGAAGGAAGATAAACTACGAAGGAGGCAGGAGAAATTGGGTGCACGTGAGGCGGCAATCAAGCGTTAGAAGGCTCGTGAGGCAGCACTCATGTGCCGGAAGAAGGATGTTGCAGAGCCATCTTTAGGTCAAAAAAGGAGAAATACCCTGCTTCACCTGTTAGAACGAATGTAACAGACCCAACAATTAAAATTTCCTAAGGTGTGTTAGGTTTAGCGTGGGGTTATTTATCCTAGTAATGTAGAGCCTGGCGCATACCATTGAAAAGTTATGCTTAATTTCATGTAGACGCGCTAGATAAACATTAAGTTATGGTTCTTGAGGTATTCCATTACTCAATTCATAAAGCCATTTTGGTTTGTGGAGATCCGAAATTGAGGCAACTCACTCTATCCAATCTCATATATTTAGTTTTACACCTATGTGAATACATTGCTGCCAAAACCCCATAACATGAATTAGTTTTCTTTGTTTTTCCATATTCACAAAGCTAGTTCTCTCAGTTCTATCTTTTGGAATTGTTATAATGTACAACAACAGAAATTCAAATTACATATTGTATTGTTAAAAAAGTAAAAAAGAAAAAGAAAGAAAAAAGAGGGAGGGCTTGCTGGCATCTGGAGAGTCGACAATCGAGTGGCTGACAGGCCTAATCAACCATCCATAAGCAGAGAAAAACCAAGTCGGACCCTATAGCACTACAAATATACATGCACACTAGAGAAATTGTTGAATAAAATCTCATCAAACACTAGAATCAACAGAGAGGAAGGAGGGACAAACCTTGCAAAATACATTATTTAGTTTACCCTATTTTCTTTCTTGAACATACAACATACATTGGGTCAGTTCGTCCTGGATTAGGAGATATATCAACTGCCTGCAGAAATTAAAGAAAAAACATTTGATCATGGGATTGATTTGAACATATTAATTAAAGAACCCTATAAATATATACAGGGGTAGCTCAATTTGATTCCAATGCACTGCAAATGTCTAGAAGGCTATTAACTTGATAGGTAGAAACGTGTTCACGCAAACAAAGGAGAAAATAAACAAAAGTATCATTTTTGGAATTCACCAAGTTTCTAAATAGCACCGTAGTAGCAAAGCTATAGCCTTTTAGGAGGCCTAAAGTTATATATGATATTGTCAATTGCTGAACACCGATATTTGCTTAGTTGTGTTTTTTTTTACCGTCGCTAATCTTGACCGAGACAAATATTTAATATTTGCTTTAATTAATAATTGAACAATTGTATAATTGTTGAGTTGTTAGATTGTTTAATGTTGAATGAATATGAATACTGATTATAGCCATGAGTATGTTGATTGATTGAATGATTGTTAAGTAATGGACCAGGAGACATGTTTTATTAGAGCCCTGAATATATGTTTGAGTATTTGAGTTCATGAATTTTCCTTTCCATGTTTTTGTGCATACCTAATAGAAAATTTCATCTTTTTTTTGTTAAAACTGCTAAATGAAATAACTGTCGTTATATCCCTAGTAGTTTTTTATAGCTTCCAGTGGAGGCCTTATTAGCTTGCAATTAAAAACCTTGGAAGCCCTAGTTCTTCTTTATCTTTTTTAGGGAATGCACCAATTATTTAACAGTACATACCTGGGGAGGTTCAAAACCTCCAGCATAATGGAAGTAAGCGCCAACTATCCAAGCATGATCGGCATCACCAGTTGATGTCCATATAGATATAGCTTTTGTCCAAAAGCACCGATTTGAAAAGCTATATCCAAAGTTAGAACTAGAATTTAAGATCCTTACCATCAAAATATGGTAATGCATGCTACGATATCCAAAAGTAGTTCTCGTCAATGGCATGTGTCATTCTGGACAGGAAGTTACCTCATTATGGCAAGGCCGCTTGGCTTGAGTATTCGTCGCATCTCCTTAAAAATATCTATTGGTTTTGTCAGGTAATCTACACTGACCTACTAACAAAGAAGTGCTACTATCAGATAATGTAAACAATATTTGAGCTCCAATTCACAATGCTATTAAAGTAATACTCCCTACGTTCCAAATTATAAGACGTTTTGGCTTTTCTAGATACATTACTTTTCCTATGTATCTAGACATAGCCTATATCTAAGTGCATAGCAAAATCTATACATCTAGAAAAACCAAAACATCTTATAAGTTATAATTTGGAATGGAGGGAGTAACACTTTGCACTACAACGTATAATCTCTTCTTTTAACAAGAATACGATACAGAGGGCACAGTACCACATTGGTGAGAACATCGAAAGTGTTATCTTCGAAAGGAAGCTTTGGGTTCACATTGAGGTCTTGCACAACATACTCAGTCAATACCTATTGTTGTAAAAAACAACAACAAAAAAGCTATGTCAACATATTGGTTTAGCAAGGCAGCTCAAAGGAAGTACCACTTGCTGACTCATATTAGTTACAAAAGGCGTGTCGCTTATCTGTAATGATTTAAACTGATCTCAATGTAAATTTACTGACTAAACTCCAACATTACTGCATATAAGATACGTGTTTGCAGTTTGTAAAATAAAAATAGATCCTAGAGCTCATGTTAACATTTAAACATTTGTAAGCCAAAACTATCATCAAAGGGAAATTGTGCAAATTGTACTTGTTGATAGTCCTACTCTCACATGTGGTCATAGGAAGACTGATCTGTCAGCAGGTCTTTGCTCTCCTTATCTGGAGCAACTAAGGATTAAGTCCCTGTTTGGCATCCAGGAGAATTGTGGATTTCTTAGACCTGGGTATTTGTAGCTCTACAAAATCTTTGATCTGGAGCTGTAGGCATGCTGAGTGGACTCATTTCGTTTTTAATTTAGAGTAGTATAGATATTTAAACTACTTTAATTTACACTGCAAACTACAGATTCACCATGTCGGAGCTGGAGCTGTGCCAAATGAGGCCCTAACTTGCTGAAATAATTAAATAATCAATTACCAATCTACCATCTCTTACTCTCCACAAATTATGTGTCTGCTATCCTGAAAATTTTAAGTGAATAAATCGAGCATGACACCAAACTAGCCACTTGAGCTATTCAGAATGTTGATGAATAGTTCTATAATGGGAAGCTTTGCATGCATCACGTTTACAAAAGTGTGCTTATTTAGTCAGTACATAATACCGGGTTCCTTTTCAGTTCATCTTCATTCATACCCATCCCCACGATTTTCTCCTGTTTGTAACCGGGAGGATAATGGCTCACCTGCATAACGTGGATACTGTACATAAGAAACTTCACAGTAGTGACACATAAGAACGGAAGTGGGGACTACCAAATCCTACCCAGCTGCTGCAGATATCCAGAATGGCCACCCCAGGAGCATTACTTGGAGGAAGAACCTCAGAGTAGTACTCTGTAAGAGCTTGGATTGCTTGGTCATCAATGTGAGTGACAAAACGTGGAACAGAGTAGAACAAAGTATCTGATGATCTGCCAAGTAATCAAAATGTAAACCCCGTCTGCCCAAATTTTGTCAAGATTGCAGTTAATTATGCTAAAATCAATCTGCCAGTGCCGAATTATTCCACAGGTTACAAGGTCAGATATAGTGACTACTAGTAGCAGCAGCAAGGCCTGCTGCCTGCTGGCTAACCAAATCCAAGAAAACTCTGCACTCGAGCTGGCTGAAGAAGCTACTTACTCGTCGAAGCGGCTGAAGTCCTCAGGCTTGAAAGGGAACTCATCGGGCCACTCCACATTCTTCAGAATCTACAATAGATCTCCATTAACCAGGTCCGAAAACAAAAAACAGTACAGCTTTGTAGCGATATTTTCGAAAAAGGCAGCGCCTAAAAACCTGCTCGACTGGGGAAACCCCTTCCCTCGGCCGCGCTCCGGCAACGAAAGAGCGGGACGAGGTGCCGCCGGAGGCCATGCGGGTGACCTGGTCGACGAAGGTGGCGCCGAGGCCGAGGAAGACGCGCCGCGGCTGCGCTGCCCGCGGTGGGACTGGAGCGCCGCGCGAGCGGGAGAAGGCGGCGCAGGCACGAAGCGCTGTAGGCTGCTGCGGCCTTGTCAGGCCGAGGAGGAGATGCGACCGTGGCGCGAGGATGGCCATCGACTCCTGTCGAGACGAACGCGGCCGTGGCGCGGTGCCGGTGGGTCGGTGAGTGAGTAGCGCGACGCGAGGCCACCGAGCGCCATGTACTCATGTCCGTGCGCCGCCGCCCAAGGCCAAGGGGAGTCGTGGCGCCATGCGCGTCGCAGGAGCGCCAAGGGGATTGGGTTCGTTGGTACGTTGCACATGTCGGGCCCCTATTTAAATAATTTATTTACCAATGCCTCATGTGGGTCCACGATTGCAGTGACGGTACGAGAAAGCCGCCTCTGCTGGGTACATCACCCGAGGGCTTGTTTACCCCACGTCATATCGGATATTCGACACATATACGGAGTATTAAATATAGATTAAAAAATAACTAATTGCATAGATTGCGTGTATTTTGTGGGACGGATTTTTTAAACCTAATTAGTTCGTTATTAGACAATGCCATACTACAGTAAGCATATACTAATGATGGATTAATTAGTCTTAATAAATTCGTCTTACAGTTTACAGGCGAGTTCTATAATTAGTTTTTTTATTAGTATCCGAACACCCCTTCCAACATTCATGAAACATCCGATGTAACACCCCAAAACTTTACACCCTTGGAACTAAATAAGGCCCAAGTCAGTTCATGAGGTGAATTTCAAATCAGTTTTTAAATTTCTTTGGAGCAAAGCAATATCAGATAATTTTGGAACACGGGAGTAGGAGTATTTTTGTTGTTTGATTTGACAAGACTGTAGAGTTAGGGTTTCAAAAGGGGTTGCAAAACTGAAGGCCTCCGTCTATAAAAGAATGCAATTCTCGCTTTTCGAGAAGTCAAGTAGATTGAACTTTGACTAAATTTATATAAACAAGTGCAAACATTCATGATACAAATTAAATACCACTAGATTAGTTATAGAATATATTTACATAAAAAATATTTGGAGACAAAAATGCTAGTAATATTTACTATAAATTTGATCAAACTTAAATTACTTTGACCGGCACACATCCCATAATTGCATTCTTTCATGGATGGGGTAGTACAAATTAGAGTAAAATTAATTTCAGATCGGCCACTGAAACGATTAGTTCTAGTTGGATGTATATGGCACACGTGTCACGTTTCAGATGTACAGTTAGTCGAACTAGGTATATCATTCTTGCACATGATTTATTGAAATTTCATCACGTCATCTCATTAAAATTTAAATCATTTACAAATGCCTGGTAAATTATGGAATTGTTTTATAAAGTAAAGTATCGGATACGGATAGTTCTAATGAAAGGAATTTATGTCCAAAAGATCAATCGTTTAGAGTTTATAGGGGAACTGTTTTACAAAAGGAAGGCATCAGTCCGAACGGCCAACAGAGGAACTGTCATAGTGAATTAAACTAAAATCCATATATACCCACAAATTTGAATTGACTGATACATTGTACCACGCAGGACACGCCTTAGCTGAGCATACTAGAATCACATGAAGAAAAGTTATTTTAGTATCAACCTAGTTAAATTCCATATCCTGTGGGATTACATACACAACAAAATTGTCTTATATGCCGGTTACCTATTTATAATGAAATACTAGCAGAGATAAGGAAGCGAGCGCAAGAACCTCACTTGATTTTTCAGGTGTATAGAGTGTGGCACATAAGCACATTGTACACAGGCACTGTGGCAGGTTCAGACTTCAGAAACTGAGCAGAGAACAACCTACAGAAACCTAAGTCGGATGAATCATATGAAAGAAAAAAAAACCAAAGCACATACCTTGATGTTGTGGAACCTTGCCTACATCCATCAGTGAAAGGCCTCAAGTCCAAATAACTTACCATACATGAACCTTGCCTACATCCATCAGTGAAAGACCTCAAGTCCAAATAACTTACCATACATGACTATTTTATGGCCTTTAGGGAAGAAGGCAATTTGGAGCAGATTAGAACAAACGCTGGGAAGTGGTCCCTGTGGTCACATTAGCAGCGGGGACTGTAGATGTTACTATATACCATATCAATGTATGTGTTCCTCTCTATCAATGTGAAAAACAAAAACTAATCTGGCTCAGGCCAACCATTAAATCAGATAACAATATGACACCATGTTCGTTTCGCTGATTTATTGTGCTGAAAGCACTGTTCGCTGGTTTGTTGTAAGAGAAAAACACTGCTGGATGGCTGCTGATTCTGCTGATAAGTCCAAACGAACATGGTGTGAATAAGTACAGTAGAGTGAACACAAGTGGCAATAGAAGAACAGTATTCAAGCTGAATAAGTAGGCCCCACATCACAGTACTGCTGGCAACTGCACAGGATTTATCATCTTATTCTTAAATTATTTTATGAACATTATCTCGATCACGTTCCTGCCCATCCCACCGCCACAGAAGCTCATCAAGCATCGGACGGCCTGTACTTGTAGACGTGGAAGCTGGCGTGTGGGGCCACGGCGTCGAGGAAGATCCTGGCCGTCGCCTCCTGGGCCACCGCCGCCTGCTCCTTCTCCACGAGCGCCGCCGCGACCACGTCCCCGGCGGGGCCGCCTCCGGCTGCCACCATCGCAATGATGGCCGCCTGGACGGGGCCCAGCGTCGGGTTGTAGGCCGCGGACTCGAGGCAGCCACCGGCGTAGATCCTCCCGTCGCCGTCCGCCACCGCGAACCCCGACGGACACTGGCTGTATGGGGCGTGCGCCGCCCGCGCGGCGGCCTCCGCGGCCTCCCTCAGGCGCGCGTCCAGGTCGCCGGGGGCGAAGCCATTGGCGACGGCGGCGACGACGGGATCGCCCAGGGCGTTGTCGTGTGCCTCGAGGACGAGGGGCACATTCTTGTCGAGGAGATCGTGGGGCCCGAAGGGACGAAGGAGGAGGGACGCCACCGTGCGCCACTCGGGCGAGCAGCCCTCATCGGCGTCGCTGGTGACGAGGATCTGGATGCCCGCCGCGCCGCGGATCTCCTGGAGGAACTGGCGGCAGTGGCCGCAGGGCATGTGGGAGACGGCGACGGCGCGCAGCGCGGACTCCCCCGCGGCGGCGGCGTTGGCCACGAGGAACTGCTCCGCGTGGACGGAGTGGCACAGCGGGACGCCGCGGAACTCGAGGTTGACGCCGGCGTAGACGCGGCCGCTGGCGCCCAGCCCCACGGCGCCCACTTGGAAGTGCGAGATCGGGACGCGCGCGCGCTCCCTCGCGGACGGGACCAGAAGTGGCAGCAGGTCCTGCACGGTCGCCACGCCTGCGGCCGCCGCCTTGCGCTCGGCCTCCTCCGCGCTCATGACGAACCCCGTCAGCTCCAGCGCCGCCGTGGCCGCGGCCTCCGGCTTTGGCGCCGCCTGCTCCTCTCCCATTGCTCAGATCCAACTCTAACTAGGCTCGCTACTAGAATATGATTCGCTGCTCCTAATCGCGTTTAGTCTCCGCACTAGGAAGAAGGAAGCGCTTGGATGTTTCCTTGAAGCTTGGAGGGGGCCAGGAGCCCAGGACCGGGGGGGGGGGGGGGGGGGGGGGGGGGGGGGGGGGGGGGGCTCCACTGGGTGGTGCGAGGCTATTTATAAAGTGGGTACGGGCCTAGGGGGACGCAGCAAGTGTCTCGTTATTTCATTTTTTTGGATTTTGGATGGGTTTTCTTTTGTTTTTCTTCTCCTTTTTCTTCAGTGCTTTTTGGAAACGAAAATGGTCACCGAACAATTGCATTCGACGTGTCACAGTGCATCTGAAAACTTTGCCACGTTATGATATGGTCGCCAGATGATATGGCGTAGAGTGTCTGGTGTGAGTTGGAAAATCTGACAGTCTGTTTGTTTCGCTGGATTATTGTGACTGAAAGTACTGTTTGCTGGTTTATTATGAGAGAAAAATATTGTTAGATGGCTACTGATTTAGATGAATAGCTTAAACTAACAGGACGTGAGACGGAATACACATGCCACCAATTTTTTGTTTAGAGATCTGAAGCCACCCATTTCTGAATTCTGACACAACAACGAGATATATTACTCCCCGGCTGGTTAGACATATACTATACGTTAAGAAGTTTTCTTAGCTACTGAGCAGATTATCCTTATATACTGGCCAAATTTGACCAATAACGATGTGTTATCCTACGATCCAAATGATGAGATGGTCCACCCGCTACTACTCCCCAGCAGCCTGTGACCCACGAGAAAATGCACGGCTCTACTTCACGACGTCGCCTTCGCGTCTCTTTCCTTTCCTTGCGAATGAATGAATGAACGTATGTGCGGCTCTCGGGAGTGACGTTGATGGAGCGGTATGACGCGTAGGAGCATTTATCATTGAGGGCGTGTTTAGATCTTAAAAGTTTTTGAGAAAAATTCCTGTAGTACTTTTCGTTGTTATTTGGTAAAATTTATCCAATCATAGACTAGCTAGGTTCAAAAGATTCGTCTCGACATTTACAGACAAACTGTATAATTAGTTTTTTTACCTACATTTAATACCCCATACATACGTCCAAAGATTCGATGTGACGAATACTGCGCAAAAAAAATTTGGGCTTTTTGGCCATCTAAACGCGGCCTGAGTTGAACGATCGATCGAGCCGGTAGTACGTCTCAATTATGCACTTGTTAATGGTGTTTATTGGTGCCGTTCGGTTTGGTTGCCTACCTCGTGTGCTTCACGTTCCGGTGATTAGATTAGATAAGATTTCTTTAGATCATTGTTGCCGCGACGCAGGCCCTTCTGTGACTTGTGAGAGAGGGGGTCCCCCGTTGAGAGTTCAGATTTGAGACTCCACTCAAGCACACAGATCCAATCGGTGCCGAGAGCCGTGAGATCCGACCATTTTCTTCGCCCGAAAACGACGCCATGACCGTGAGACGAGTCGGTGCCTGCCCTGCGTGCCGCACGGCTCTGCCTCTCTCTCTCTCTTTCTCTGGGTACCCAATGTGACCCAGCAACACGTACGAGGGAGGACCGGAGCTGCTCGCCTCGGTCGACAGCACGGAAAATAAGCGTGCTTGATCGCTTAGTATAATCAAACAAGCGACAGGAACGGACGGGTTCCGTCTGAGGACGAACCAACGTCTGTGCGTGACGCTACGCTACTGGGTTCAGCTTCAGCTTCAGCCGAGCGAGCGGCTTGTGGTGCTCCGACTCAGGCCGGCGTCGCATCGATCGAACTGGAGAGGAAGCTGTTTGCTTGTGGCGCCCGTGCCTCGGCGGGGGAGTACGTCTGTACGTGCATGTGCTTTCCAGCAAGAGGCGATGCGAAAGGGACTCATTGGCGCGCCTCCTCGACACGAAATGGAAAAAGCCGCCGCCGTGGCGTGCATCGGACTCGCACTCAGCTGATGAGCTAGGTGGGGACTGGGGGAGAAAAGAAAAGGGCCCGTGCAGGTGCAGTGCATAGCGAGCGGGCACGCAGCGAGCGACATGTCCATTTGTGGCGTTCGGCCGTGCGTGGCCGTGGCCGTGCGCGAGGTGCGCAAAGGGCCGGGACGGACCGACGCAAAGCAATTCGCATAGGCCAACTGCGCCCCATGTTGAGAAATAGACGGTGGTTGCGTGCGGCGCCAGTGCCACACTGCGTTCCATTTGTTAAGTGGCCTCTAGCTCAGCAGAGTCCAGAGTGTGGTGCGCATCTACGTAGAAGGCTCAAAGGCAAACGCAATGCCAATTCGAGCCGGGAATTGGAGCGGTTGGTTGCTGCACAGCTGTGCGAGCTATACTTTTGTTTGGGTTCGAGTTGTGCTTGGCTCCTTTCGTAGACGTGAGCTGTGGCCTGTGGGCTCTGGGCTGTGGTTTGTCTGGGCACTGGCCTCACAGGAGCTGATCCAAAAAATAAAATAAATAAAAGGAAAGCACTTTCCTTGAAAGAAAAAGGAACTCACTGTGATAGCCCCCATCAATAGTAGTAGTTGGGTTCAACCGTCGTGTTCAATCATTTCTGAGAAACGGCCACTGAACTTGTGGGGAAAAGAAAGAAATAATAATGAGAGAGAGGAAAGTGCGTGTGTCGAAGAGCAACTGTGACTTGTCTGGGCTCACAAGTCACAAGAGCTGAATAACATGCGCCTTGACTCTGCTACGGTCGTGCTGTGCGCCTGTGCCAGAGCAGCTACCCCCACACGCCAGACGCCACAGCTGTCTTCCTTAAAAAAAAAATTGCACGTGTCCCGATATAAAAGTTTGACTATATAGCCTCCTAAAAAATATTATATTGCGGTTTGTTCTAAGTCAAATACCATAAGTTTGTCAATAAAAAATATTAACATCTGCCGTATCAAACAGCTAGATAAAATGATCATAAATATTACTATCTTCATAAATTTAGCTATACTCATGATTATTAATTTAAGACAACTTAACATTCTTTATATTTTACAATAGAGTGAGATCAACATTGGGCCAAGTGAATAATAGGTTCTCACTTGAAGCAAACTCTTTAGTAGCTCGAAAAGCCGTTCCCTTGAAAAAAAAACATAATTGATTGTCATAGCTATCAGTAGTTGTTGGGGGTAAAGTTCAATCATTTATGAGAAATGGCCCCTAAACCGGTGAGAAAAAAGGGAATAATGGTACAGAGAAAAGTTTTTTTTTCGCGACGAAGAGAATTACACGACGCAGTTACGAGAGAACCCTCGTAGCACAAATTACAAACCACCAAGTGGTTAATAATCTGGGATACAACTTATAAGAACAACAAAAAAAAAGAGAAAAGAAAGAGCGACTGCCCTCAAAACCCGAAACCTACCAACTGAGCTTGCAAAGAAAGATACAACAACGCAATGGTCACCTACAAACAAGACAACACCATGGTGGCAAAGTATCCACCCCAAGCAGCAACGGTGGCAAAGCATCCGCCAGCAACACGACGGCCCGCCAATATAGCAGTGGCGGCAAAGCATCCGCCCATGAATCCACCGACAGCCAAGCATCCGCCGAGGAAGAAACAACAACACCCGCTGCGGCAAAAGCATCCACAGGAACGACCATGACACATTCGGCAGCAAACATTTGCCAGAGCAGAGACCAACGATGACAATGGCGGCAAAGTATCGGTCAGAGGAAGCGATAGCGGCAAAGCATCCGCTATGAAAGCCAAACGACGACGGCAAGGTCGATTGCTACAGGACGAACCATTGCGAGTAGAATATGGGTACATACAGGCTCAGCCAGGGACTCCACCAGAAGCTGACGGCTCGGGAGGGGGTGCGGGTGTCGGCGACCACACGGGGGGCGAGCCTGAGGGATTCTACAACAACGCTTACAAGAAGGAGTTGACGCCCAGGGTTCTTGGACGCCATCGACGCTGGCCTTACAGCTTGTAAGGCGGGATTTACTCTCAGTATCCGACGCTATCAGCAGAAAGCATGGAGTTCAACAACGACGCCCCCAAGGAGGTAAGTGGCGCTAGCGGCGTCACCGTCGTCCGCCCGGCCAAAGCCGAACTAAACTTTCACCACAGACTCCATGCATCCCGACGACGACAACGCGGCCATGACGGCGCACGCGCAGGCGCCGTTGGCCCCATTGCGCAGAGGCCAAGGATGACGCACCGACCGCGGATCCACGGCCATGCCCGACCACAGCAGGCCAGCCGAACCACCACCGCGCATAGCGCACAGGACGCGGCCACCGGACCGCCACCAGCCAATGGGCTAGCGCGGCCACCGGAATCGGCTACCATCGGCCAGCGGCGCGGGCGCGGCCGTCGGAACTGCCAGGGGGTGGGCGCAACCGCCAGATCTGGCCGCCACCGGTCAAGGGGCGGGCGCTGCCACAGGATCTGGCCGCCAACAGCTGAGGGGGCAGGCGCAGCCACTGGATCCGACCGGCATTGGCCCGGGGCGGGCGCGGCCGACGAATCCAGCCGCCACTGCCCAAGGGGAGGGCCCGGCCGCCGGATCCAACTGCCATCAGGCAACACCGCCAAAGATGCCGGCAGAACGACCCCCAGGAGCGGCGCCGACTGAGGGGGAGCTCGGGGAGGGCAAGGGGGGAGAGAGGGGGAGGAAGGTGCGGCTGCCGCCTTTTTGAGCAGCGCCACCGCGGGCCGCCATCACCGCAAGCCGGAGGAGCGGCGACAGCGTCCCCGAGGGGGCGGCGGCGGATGGCCCCCGAGTCGCCTCAGAGGCGACGCGAGGGCGAGAGCCGAAACATGCATCTTCCCGAAACCAATTCCAACACAGAGGAAAGCATATGTCGTACAGAGAAAAGTGTGTGTGGAAGAGCAACTTGAGGTTTAACATAATACCGAACAATAATTAAAATAGCGATTTGTTCTGCTTTTTATTTGAAAAGAAGAAAAATCTTTAAATCTAATCATAGGACACACAAAATCCACCTCAGAAGGGCATCCAAATCCTATCTTCAGCAGTGGCCTGAACCGCTTTGGTTCGTAGTGTCTGTTAGATAATATAGACATACTGATGATCAATAAAAACAAAGTAACTAAAAAGTTATAGTGCTATACTATGAGTTTGAGGTGGGATCGTACTCACGGCATCGGCGGCGCATTCCCACTAGTTGATATAGTGGATATCTGATGTAGTTGTTCACTCTCGATAAAATGGAGAGAAGAAGCTGTGCAATTGTTCCATCTGCCTTATGCCAAATACCGGAACATGAGGAAATAGTTGTACAACAACGGTCGCGCGAAGATACGCTCCCCTAAAAACCCGATCATCCATCACCCAAGCATGTTCTCAGCCTGCTCTATCATCAGTGGCGGACCTCCCCATCACGCCGGGTGGGGCGGCTGCCCCAGCTACTGCCGCGCTCGAGAGAGGAGATGCCTCCTGCGGCCTGCCGGCGCGCCGCTCGGCGCTCGCCGCAGCCTGCCCCACGCCGCGCCGGTGCCCCACCTAAAATTTTAGGTGAGTTCCGCCACTGTCTATCATGTTACTCGTACGTACAAGAGCTATGAAGTGGAAACCGGAAAGCAGTGACAATAGAGAAAAGATGGTTTTGGCCTTCTTATATCATTGAGATAAGAAAGCCCATGGATGAGGAGGGGAAGTAACCTGGACGCCATCAATTTCAGTAGCATTACAGATAACAACCCATCAAGACGCATTATTCTGGTAACAACTGCCATGAAGGGTTTGACGAGCCTTTATCAGACGCGCCACCAATTTGCCCAAGTGACAAACCTAACCTCTCCTCTCGGCTTTGGTAGGTGTGAGTGTGTGTGACATGTCTTTCGTCTCAACCTCTCACATCATAGTTACATATTCAAGTTGAGTTAACATTACTCAAAATCCTACATGTTATTAAATCTTTATTGTACCTAGCATTTAACACGAGTCTTATGATTTATTTGATGTTAATTGAATAAAATTATTCAAGTTCAATTAAAATTCAACGGTGTCATGAACATGAGCTTGCTTGAATTCCAGCTCTCGAGTTCGGGATGCCCTCTTAAATCCTCCTGCCTCCTAGGCTCTGCACTAGATCTCTTATCTAAAGTTTAACTACTAAATTTTAGATCAATTTAACTCTTGAGGTTTTAAACAAGAGGTCGGAGTGGTATGTAAAGTTTAGACCATTTCTAAAACTTTAGGCCATACGAGTAAACTAAACTGGTATAAAATTTTAGTTTTCAATTTGAGTCAACTTATTAAACTTTGGACCTGAGAACCCAAACAAACCCTTTTATATAATTTCATATCAGTTACCTCCATGCATCAGTCTGATGAGTGATAACATAGCCATTTAGGTCTTCTACAACGCTCCACGCTGTGTGTCTCTCTCTCTATATAGTGTAGCCTCCAGAGGAGCCAGTTGCCCCAACTGACACGATACAGAAGCACCCACCGGAAAGTGCGCTGTGGGTAAAAATAAAGCCCCTAGAGCACACATTGAATTGACAAAGCTGACGGATCAAAGCAAAAGTATCTGGACTCTGTGAAGAGAGACAAATATAGGACAATGAGAAGCAAATTAGGCTAGTATAGCCTGCGGTGGAGAACGTGTGAACAAACCTATACGCCCGCGTTGCTGAGGCCGTGCCCAACGCACCAGGTTGGACAACTGCCCCAGCCCCATGTCAGAGCCATGGCTCCATGTCACAGCGAACAACATCCTCGCAGATATACTTCACCTGATGAAAACACGAAGCACTTGTTTGAACCCTCGTTGGAGAGTAGAACCAAAGGGAGAAAAACTGCAGAGTGGGCAGAGCAGACAGTGGTGTGGCTGACAAAAGCTCTGGAAAAGTATTGCCTCCTTTGAGAGATTCACGGCATGCACTCCGCCTCAACTTTATTCCTGTCTAGGTGGAATCTGAAGCATACTATTGCTGCTGCCTGCGTTGGCCCTCATGCCCTTAGCAATTCTCACCCAATTGAAAATCCGAACAAAAGAATCCTCCTGTTACAGCAAAGGTTAGCGCAAGGTTTTTTCTCTTTTCTCTTTTTCTTTTTCTTTTTCTTTTTCTTTTGAGAGGTATGGTTAGCGCAAGCTGGTTACGAGAATTGGAAACGAACGTATAGGGGAAACTATCCTCGCTCAGAAAAGGTGAATTCCGAAGGCTATCTATCCAGAAACACATATCAGAATCACAACTTGGTGCCCCCACATGATTCCTCCGCTAGCTTTTCTTAATGCTTTTCCTCCGTGGAGTACATGTACATCGGATCCTGAGGCAGAGGGGGCCGCGTTGCGTCATGCAGTACGAGCAGCGAGCATGCGTGCTCATCGGCAGAGACTGGCCGGCCACCAAATCACAGATACGTATAGGAGTACTCTCCAATATTTATTCCTGCCTATCCACGCTGAGGCCCTGTTTAGTTCACATGCAAACCCAAAATATTTCCTCTTTCACCTATCACATCGAATCTTTAAACGTATACATGGAGCATCAAATGTAGGTAAAAAAAATAACTAATTGCATAGTTTATCTGTAAAGTTCGAGACGAATCTTTTGAGTCTAATTAATCCATAGTTGGACAAATTTTACCAAATAACAATGAAAAGTGCTACAGTAACTTTTCACCTAAACTTTCTCAACTAAACACAGCCTGAGAAGTTGGGGCCCGCTTGCCCCCCAACTTGACTCTATCCTCCCTCTTTCCCTGCTGATCCTTGGATTTCACGCGTCAGAGAAGGATAAAAGCGCCTTGTTTAGTTTGCTTCAAAGTTCCAAGTTTTTTCACTCTTTCTCCATCACATCAATTTTTAACCGCTTGCATGGAGTATTAAATGTAGATACAAAAAATAACTAATTACAAAGTTTAGTTGGAAATCACGAGATGAATCTTTTGAGCCTAGTTGGTCCATGATTGAACAATATTTACCAAATAAGACGAAAGTGGTACTATTCATCAGGTTGAAATTTTCTTCAATCTAAACAAGGGCAAGATTTGCCGATCGACCGAGCGCGCCGCGTTCGCCGTTCGCCGGTGCTCCGGCCTGGCGCGCCGTAAAGGTGCCCGTTGCGTTGTGTTGGACAGTTGGACTCGAGACCTGCAGCAGCGCAGTGCACAGACATCGCGCGGAGGAGGTGGGCATCAGCGTAGTACGGAGGCTGTGTTTAGTTTCCGCTGTAAAATTTTTAGAAGCACAGTAACTCTTTCGTTTGTATTTAGCAATTAGTATCTAATTATAGGTTAATTAGGTTCGAAAGATTCGTCTCGTGATTTACAATAAAACTGTATAATTAGTTATTTTTTTATCTATATTTAATACTTCATACATGCGTCTAAAGATTCGATGTAACAAGAAATCTTGTAAAATTTTTAGAAGCATGAAACATAAACAGAGGCAGCACTAGACGTGACATGCGGATAGTTCACGGCTGGCTGACGCGACGCCACAAGGGTACAAAGGGCGTTCCATTCCATGGCAAGCAATCTGCTTGGCACTGGTCCCATCAGGCATCAGAAAAGGAGGTCCGTGTCGACAAGCAGCACGCATCTTATCCGTCCGGAAAATCGGGTTCTGATACGCGCCTTGTTTAGATACCAAAGTTGGTATCCCAACTTTGCACAGTGCACATCACATCACACTGTAGCAATTTTGTTTTTATTTGGTAATAATTGTCCAAACATGGATTAATTAGGCTTAAAATGTTCGTCTCGCAAAGTACAACAAAACTGTGCAATTAGTTTTTGATTTCATCTACATTTAGTACTCCATATATGTGCCGACATTTTGATGTGATGGGAATCTTCTTTTTGCATAGTGAAATTTGGGGGTGAATTTTGGAATCTAAACAAGGCCACGGCTTCTCTCGGGCCACCAGGCACACACAGGCCCGCCGGCCTCCCTGTCCACTCCGCCACCACCATGAAAACGGACAGGATATGGATAGATATCATTGATATTATATATATTTTTATATTTTTATTTAGATTTTGAATCGAATATCATGTCAGATAAGATATGATTAGATATCGACATCATTAATATATGATTTGAATATTTGAATACGAATACGGTATCGAATGTTAAATATCCAGACTCGAATACGGACAGATCTAAACCCCTCTAAACGAATTCGTCTAAAAAACGGTCTTAAAATATCCGTACCGTTTTCACCCCACCGCACAGCAGCAGGCCGCCGAGGCTCCGCGCCACGCTGACCACCGGCTCCGGCCTGTGGGAGAGAAATTTGTACCATCTGAGGGTGTGTTCAGTTGGTGAAAAGTTATTGTAGCACCTTTCGTTGTTATTTGGCAAAATTTGTCCAACCATGGACTAACTAGACTCAAAAGATTCGTCTCGACATTTACAGACAAACTATGCAATTAGTTATCTTTTTTATCTATATTTAATGCTCCATGCATGTGTTCAAAGATTCAATGTGATGAATGGAAGAGGAAATATTTTGAGTTTGTATGGGAAGTGAACACACCCTGAAATTGTGGAGCAGCAGCGCGCGCACATATCCATGTCACTTCAATCGCGCGCCGCGTTCTATCCAGATGAGCAAGCTGATGCGTTCGCGAGCCGCCGAGCGCCCGAGCCCATGGGCGGGACCTGATCCGACTGTCCATTCTGCCGGCTTCAGCTCCCACGCATTGCTTGCACGGTAGCTTCACTTGTCAGTGTATAAGGCCTCGTTTAGTTCGGTGAATTGGGGAGAAAAACACTGTATCAGAATTCCTGTAGCATTTTGTTTGTATTTGATAAAAATTATCCAAATTTTAACTAACTAGGCTTAAAATGTTCGTCTCGCAAAGTACAACAAAACTGTGCAATTAGTTTTTGATTTCATCAACATTTAGTACTCCATGCATTTGCCGACATTTTGATGTGACGTAGAATCTTCTTTTTGCATAATAAAATTTGGGGAGAATTGGAGAAACTAAACAAGAGGTAAGTGTACGATGCACTTGTCAGCGCCGAATCATACTGCTCCCTTCCACCACAAAAATGTTATTTTCCCAGTATAAGATGTGTCCCCCCTGCTTTGGCATAATTGAGTGTTCTAGTCTAATGCTGTGTTTAGTTTTCACCTAAAATTTTTTCACCCCATCACATCGAATGTTTGATATATGGAGTACTAAATGTAGATAAAAAACTAATTGCACAGTTTGGTTGGAAACCACGAGACGAATCTTTTAAGCCTAATTAGTCCATGATTAGCCTTAAGTGCTACAGTAACACACATGTGCTAATGGCGGCTTAATTAGGCTTAATAAATTTGTCTCGCGGTTTCCAGTCGAGTTATATAATTAGTTTTTTTAATTAATATCCGAAAACCCCTTCCGACATCACATGAAACATTCGATGTAACACCCAAAAAATTTCTTTCACAAACTAAACAAGGCCTAAGGCCTCCTTTGCCCAAATCGAAAGAATCAACTCCAAACCCTATTTCTCGTCGGTGATTCAGAATTGAAACGATTCAGCGTTTATATGTACACACAGAGAATGGGCAAAGGGTGGTTTCGCACCAATTCTCCTCCTATCCTTTCCTACTTCTGTTTAATATTTTTTTAGTTAATTCTTTTGTAATGCGACATCTTAAAAATGGTTGCAGTAAAGTTTTTATTTGCCCACAAAAAAAGTTCAGAAACTTTTTGAAACATATTTTTATTTCTACGATCCTTTCAGGAAAAAATTATATATTGTAAATGTAGTCTACTTGTCAAACAGTTTTATAAAGTGATTCTGATTCATCTTCCGAACAATTTTACAAAGTGATTCTGATTCATCGTCCAAAACATTTCTGGAGAGATTCTGAACTTAAAACGTAACGTTACTACAAGAATCCGCATCTCTACCTAGCGCATCATAAGTGTATGCTCACCCACGCAACGGAGGACGATCTATTTGATCAATCCTATAACATTTATTACACCTATATGGAGCCAACTTCTACGCATTGTGCCATAGATTCTTTGCGAGAGTAGCTTTTGGAGGTGTTTGCTTCCCTGTCACAGCCTACGAGCCTCAAGTGTGGCGCCACCAGCAGAAGACTGCTGCTTGGTTCAATGTTTGGACGTGGCAGCCATAGTCTTTCCTAGTTACAAAATACACCACAGCTGCAGTGCCGATTTCAACCACCACAGCTTAGGCGACGCCACACTCGCCACTAAACATGCGGCGGTGAACCAAATGTGCCCTTTATCCAAAGAACCCGCACAATCTCCTAGTCCTAGTTGCTACCGTGGATGTGAAGAGAGCATTGGATTTTGTTTTTCTCATGGGTCTAGTAATAGATTCGATTCGAGTTCTATACGGTTGAAACAGACGATGCCACATCATTTATGGGTTCTATATGTTAAAACTAGGGCCGACTTCACATATTGGAGGTGTTCTGGGCCTCTGGCTGCAAACACACTACTCACACGGTATCACATTTCTCGCCTCTTGTTCCAATACCGTCTCTTTATTATGCTTTTTACGATGGAGAAGAAAAATGAGTCACCATCGATTAGAACCAAAAAGTGCCGTGGAAATGGTAACTAATATTTCTCCATTCCTGCTCCGTTGTTCGATCTGCCCCTCGCTCATAAAAAGAACGCGATTCATCATCATGTCTTGCAGGTCTCGTAGTCGTACCAGTAAAATAGAATAACCTTTAATTTCGGCACTTGAGACACCCATCAACTGCTCAGTCACAACGATTAGCAGATTACCAAGAACCATCGCTTCCATGGCCCTGGTGACCGCACTTTACTTTAGGCGTGGTGCAGGTTCTTCACAGACAGCCCGTTCGTTTAAGCTTTCAGCCGTTTATTTTTAGCCAGTCAATAGTGTTTTTCTCTCACATAAATCAGCCAACAGTACTTTCAGCCGCTTATTTTCAGCGCAAACGAACAAGGATCTACGACTTCGCCGGGACCGGCGCGCCGGATGACTCCATCGACCCGGACATGGCCGGCGAGATGCGAGTTGTGCGGCGGTGATGGCATGGAGATGGGGTACTACAGGCAGGGCCGGGAGGTGGGCTTCGGCGCGCACTACTACGCGAAGGTGCTGGAGGGCAAGGGCCAGGGCATCTTGCGCGCTGACCAGCAGCTCACGGCGAGGAGCGCCATGCACCGTGCGGTGGGTGCGCGTGTACGCGTCCGGGGCGCGCGGCGAGGAGGTGTTCCGTGTGGACTTCGCGCACGCCAGGGCTTGTTCCACTCACGGAGCCGGCCGTGCAGGTCTGGGTCAGTTGCTCCGAGCCTGTCTAGGACAACTGAACCGTAACCATTGGGTAGTGTTTATGCATGCCTATATATATAGTTGACTGTTGCCAATCGATTCTATGCCACTGAAGGCTACCGTGAATGGTAATCCTTCGGAATGGTGTTTTTCTTCAAGAAAAAAGAAACAAAATATTTTTCCGTTTCTACTCCCTTCGTCTTAAAATATAGTGCATTATAACCTCTAAAAATTGTAATAAAATATAATACATTCTATGTATTGACCGTGTCTAGATTTAACAAAGTTTGTTAAAAAGGAAACTATGATTAAATGAGAAACTCCTTAATTGGAATAATCAATGGGTACATGCGTCATTTGAATGTTCCTGTCTTAAAAAAACAGAACTTTTAAACCTGATATGGGCCAAGAGCGTTATTTTAAATTTTTACAGATCAAGACTAGAAAGTACGGGTAAATGGTATGTATATTTTTTGATTTTCCGATTGATAAAAAACAATTGATTAGTGATTCGGGTATCTGGATATTTTTTTTACATCGAATGCAAATTTTGATAGTTTTTTCAGATATCGAATATGTGCAAATAAAAAGATAGTATCTGTTAGATATCCTATATCTGTTGGACAATAAGTGAAATATTCGATTCAGATGCAAATATCCATTAGGCGTGAATTGTAAGGCCAAGATAAATTTTAGTAATAAAAGATAAGTGAAGTATAGTTGGTTATCTTTTCTAAAATACATACTGAAATATAGTTTATGAACAAGTTCAAATTAAAATTTATTAAAAATTTTAATAAATTCAAACTAAATTGATAAAATACAAATGGTTAGTTAGTGCAATTATTACTTCAGAAAAATAAAGAGAACATTTTGTCGCAAAAAAAATAAAGAGAACATTGGACCATTTGGAAAAATTTCAATACATGCTTTCAATATGAGAGAATTTATACTTTTTTGGTATTCTATTAACATGTCTTGAATAATTAAAATTTTTTGATATATGTACTTGTTGCCTTTACTCAATATAGATAGAAATATCGTGGCCAACATTATTCAGGTCTGGCTAGTCCTGTATTCCATGCACATTTAATCGGAAAAATATGAAAATAAATATGATGCAAGTAATATCTATCCGTATCCACTCCTAATCAAGAGAGGATTTCCCCCCTATCTCTAACTTTTTTTGTGTAAATTTAGACTGATTGTTGTGAAATTTTCCGCGTGATTCCTATAAAATTCTTGCATTCAAAACATGCCCTATAATTGATATAAATCTAGAATCTACTACTTTGGGCTGAAGAGAAGGCCATTAGCATCTGTGCTGCCCCAGTTATAAGTTTTTGTGCGTGCAGTCTAGTGCTGGATGGGCCCAGCCATTAGAGAGCCTGTCTTCCTATTCACTATTCTTTTCTTCTCTTTTTCACAAAAACGAAATATATTCTGTCCTCTCCACGAATTATGCATTCAATCAATCATCAAAAAAATAAAATATAGGCCAAACCTCTAGACTATCCTTTTTCTTTTTGCAAATTACATAGTACAAACTTAGATGCTCACAATATATACATACACTCACTCCTATAAAGACATATGTAAACTCTATCACTATCGGAACCTCTAAAAGACTGAGTCAACAGAATTTATGATTGATGAAGTTGTCATCTCACTGTCAAAGGACATGTTGCTACCATTAAAAGAATAACGTAGTTAGATTCTAAAATAGTTATAAAAAATACGAGCGTTCATGTTTAAGTTGAGAACTTAAATTTAGATAAACTAATTCTATATAGAATTCAACTAAGGCCTTGTTTAGTTTTCCAATTTGGGGTTGGATAAATCACTGTAGTGTACTGTAGCATTTTGTTTTTATTTGGTAATAATTATCCAAACATTGATTAATTAGGCTCAAAATGTTCGTCTCGCAAAGTACAATAAAACTGTACAATTAGTTTTTATTTTATTTTATCTACATTTAGTACTCCATGCATGTGCCGGCATTTTGATGTGACGGAGAATCTTCTTTTTACATAGTGAAATTTGGCTCCAAAGTTGAGGAACTAAACAAGCCCTAACTAAGATATGCTTAGTTTTGTAGTCTCTGGGCTATTCTTTTCTTCTCTGTTTTAGATCCAGCTGCTGGCGATGGATCTACTTCATCTCGTTGTTGATTTTTACATGTACTCGGCTTTAGCTTTTTTTCAAAAAAGAAGCATCTGTCTACACTCTCTACACAAGAAAACATACCCACTATTATAACTTATTAGAAGGTTTTGGAGTAGAGACTAAAACGGTATGTAGAAGATCATCCATTAGACGTAAGGAAAAACTGCATGACACTTATTTCAAATAAGTTGCATGTCGAGAATCTGATTTTTGCAATCATCCAAGTGTTGTAATTGAGTCGTGCCTGTAAAAAGGTTTTCAAGTGATTATTATAAAAAATGAAATCGTTCCAAATACGTCTAGTCAGAGCACATTTGACCGTATAGTCTCCTGTCCTGTCGTACTCGAGAGTCCACTCTCCAGAAGACCACAGAATACGTTCGGTACGTGGCAACAAGGAAGCAGACGTATGCTTGCGCTGTGGATGGCTCGTCTTTTGAGACTAGCTATAAATAGCCCGAGAAGCCCATGACTCTGGTGTTTAGATACTGGATTCGGGGGCACCCGAATTATTGTAGCAATACTGTTTGGTACTGTAGCAATTTTATTTTTATTTGATAATAATTGTCCAAACATTGATTAATTAGGCTCAAAATGTTCGTCTCGCAAAGTACAACAAAACTGTATAATTAGTTTTTGATTTTATCTACATTTAGTATTCCATGCATGTGCCGATATTTCGATGTGATGGAGAATCTTTTTTTTGCATAGTGAAATTTAGGGGAGAAGTTGGGAACTAAACAAGGCCGTAGAAGAGGAAACGCCGAAGCGGACAAGTCGACCGTATTTCAGCGGTACGACTCAGGCCAGTCTCGGTGGGCATTTCATGGCCCTGTTATCAATGCATTCATATTTTGAAAACAGTGCAGAAGAGTTTCATCCCTATGAAACTCTTATAATCTCTCTTCATCAATACGATGCCACATCAGCTTATTTAATGCCCATGAAACTCTGATAAAACTCCACTGAGACTGGCCTTATTCGAGTTTTTTTAAGGCCTGTTTAGTTTTCGCAAAAAAAACTTTTCACCCCGTCACATCGAATGATTGGACACATACATGAAGCATTAAATGTAGATAAAAAAAATAATTACACAGTTTGCATAGAAACCGTGAGATGAATCTTTTGAGCCTAATTAGTACATGATTAGCCATAATTGCTACAATAACACATATGTGCTACCGTCTTTTTTTTGTTTTTTAGCCCTTTTTTTAAAAGATTCTCACAAATATGCCACTGACAGTAAGATTTTAAAAAATAGACCCTCCTCTTGGCGTCATTGTTATTTGCACCAAGATCAAACGTCTCGGCGCCAGTCCAATTAGTGCCAAGCTCCTTGCTCACGTTAGCATCGACGCAGAGCTGGAGATGACGTGGCAGCCAACTCGGCGCCAATTGTATTGGTGCTAAGCTCTGATTTTAACCTTAACACCCTTAAATTTTGGCTAGCCAAATTCTAGCATAGCTAAGAGGGAGATCCATTTTTTGAAATTTTACTGTTAGAGCCGTATTTGTGAGAATCTTTCGAAAAAAGGTTAAAAACAAAAAAAGGACGGCATGTGCTAATGAGTCTCACAGTTTTCAGATGAGTTATGTAGTTAGTTTCCCACAAAACCTTAAAAAAAACTTTTCAACCCCGAACTCAACGAGGCCTTGTTAGAATGTCGAGTCGAGTCCATGAATCTGCACAGCTTTGTGTACGGCTGTAAAGTGCAGGTATTCTGAACCGATCCAGTGCTCGCAATGTTGCCAGTGTTGAAGACAGAGGCCGTGTTTAGATCCTAATTCGGGGGGCCGAATCTGCACAGTGCACGTTAAATGCGTACCGTAGTAATTCGTTTGTATTTGGTAAAAATTATTCAAATTTTAACTAATTAGGCTTAAAATGTTCTTCTCACAAAGTACAACAAAACTGTGCAATTAGTTTTTAATTTCATCTACATTTAGTACTCCATGCATGTGTCGACATTTTGACGTGATAGAAATCTTCTTTTTGCATAATAAAATTTGGGGTTAAAATTTAGAAACTAAACAAGGCCAGAGTGGATGCCGTACTTCATTGTAATTGTACATCTCCGAAAGCACCGGCCGCGGAGTTTCAGTTTTCAAGAGCCGGAAGTCGAAGTCCCAAGTTTAGCAGGCCCGACTAGAATTTTTTTTTACTATTTGGTCTTTTTTTTTTGAAAAAAAAAATTCATGTCTAGACCCTTGGACGAAGTAAATTCAACTTTAGACCCTAGGGGTCGATGCCATGATTCATGTTGAGGTTACACATCTCGACGCCGTGACTCACGGCGTCGAGCTTCGTGGTCCTATTTGACGTGGCAGATGATCTGACAGACAGCTCGACGCCGTAGATCACGGCGTCGAGCTCGGCGCCGTGATCTATGGCGTCGAGCTCGGCGCCGTGATCTACGATGTCGAGCCTGGTTTCAAAATTCACGAAGGTGCTGGTTGACTTGCTGGATTGTGCCGTTACTTGCAAGACACATGTGGGAATCATATTTCTGGGGATCGATTGGACCACGCACGCACTTGACGTTAATTACTCACACACGCGCGCACTGCACGCATCCGCCGTAAGTATAGAATATATGCTGCTAATATAATCGGCACTGCCAGAGCCAGACTACACCACTAATTTAATATACATGAATAACCTACCAATCGAATCAGTTTAGTTATTGTCAATCGTGGCACACGAACTAGTCTGATTCTGATACCCACATTAGTTATTGTCACATCGATAATTCTTTTCTTTAATTAATAATGGAAGTGTGGGGTTCCTGAAACGTGTTCAGATTCCAACAGGCCTTGAGATATTTGGTTTGATTATTACTCCGTAGTACAAGTAGTACTCGTATACTAATACGCAATTCGTATTCATCAGTCATGTCATAGTCATGGGCGAATGCAGTGCCCTGCTACCGGTAACTTCCGCGACGATTTGGCAGCTATGGCAGCGACAGCAAGCGAGGCCTCCTCGGTCGTCCCGTCGTCATTGGCGATCACTGGGCCAATCTGGCTCTCGCAGTGCCAATTATATTAGCAGCATATATTCTATACTTGTGGCGGATACGTGCAGTGCGCGCGTGTGTAAGTAATTAACGTCAAGTGCGTGTGTGGTCCGATAGATCCCTAGAAATACGATTCCCACATGTGTCTTGCAAGCAACGGCACAATCCAGCAAGTCAACCAGCAACTTCGTGAATTTTGAATCCAGGCTCGACGCCGTAGATCACGGCGCCGAGCTCGACGCCGTGATCTACGGCGTCGAGTTGTCTGCCAGATCATCTGCCACGTTAAATATGACCACGAAGCTCAACGCCGTGAGTCACGGCGTCGAGACGTGTAACCTCGACGCCATGAATTATGGCGTCGACCCCCAGGGTCCAAAGTTGAGTTTACTTCGCCCAAAAATCTAAACGTGATTTTTTTTAAAAAATGGCTAAATAGTAAAAAATTAGGGCCCGACTACTCCAGGAAAGGGAGGAGAGCTGCTATTTTTAGCGAACCCCACACTTTTAAGCTTCACCGCAGCCTTACCAGTGAATCACCAGAGAGCGCGCGGTGCCGGTGCGGCGGTGGTGAACCCAGCCATCCGTCCAATCCAAGCACCACCAAGTCCCGAGCCCAAGTGCAGCAGCGGCCAGCACTGGGCGGCGGGCGGGCAACCCCGGGAAACCAGGGCGCAGCGCAGGCAGCAAGCAGCATCCCGGCCGGGTTGAGTTCGTTCAAAACAGGCGGGCTATTTGTCTCGGCGCCCACAGGGAATCCCGATGCCGCGCGGAGGCTGAAACGCATGCATGCCAGCCCGCGCCTCCCACCCGGCGCTTGCCACCTCGTGCCCGCCCGATTGGCCGCGCCTGCGCGCCCGCGGCCTCGCCCTCGCCCCGACGGGGGGCCGTTGCCTCCCCCACCTCACCTGCACCCATTTCAGAGCCCGCCCGCCACTTGTCACCGCGCGCCCCCGCCTCCGCGTCTCCGCCCGCCCGCCCCATCCGGCTATAAAAGCCCCGCCCGCCCCAACCCTAGACGCCGTCGTCGCCGCCGCCGCGCTGCTACCTCCTCCGCTCGTTCCACCGGCATGGCCGGCATTAACAAGCGCCGCACCTCCCCGGTCTCCACCTCCTCTTCCTCCGGTGACGTCCTGCCGCAGCGGGTCACCAGGAAGCGTAGGTCCGCCCGCCGCGGGCCCCGGAGCGCCGCCCGGAGGCCGTCGTCGGCGCCTCGACCTGTGAGTGCCTCGGAATTCACGGGCTCCTGCGTGCTGTTGCGGTTTGTATGCGCCGTGCGAGACGCGATGGTGGGCCGTCGTGGTGCGTAGGTGCGGTGGGCTGGAGGCCCAGGGGGAGGCGATTGGCGATCCCCCTCGTCCCTTGTTGCCGGATTTTCAAATTTCCGTGTGGGATTTGGGACTCTGGTCCGTACGATCGCTGATTGGTTAGTGCATCGTTGTTTACTAGCAGTCGCTTGCAGGTTTAGTCTGGATTCCAGGATAAATTTGGGCGATCTAGTGTACCGGTGTGTGTTTGATTACCATGGTATAGGCGTGATCAATTGGACACGTAAGTGGTAGATACTGGCATTAACGGTAGGTTGATTGTTTTGGTTGCTTATTTGTTGATTTCGTAGTAGTGATGATATCTCACCCTGAGTGTGGTTTGGGTGGTTGTAAATGTGCAATCACCCAGGTTTTCGGATCAATTGGACTTTGGTTTTGCAGTTCGTCGATCATGTGCATCACAGGTGGCACAATGTTACAAGTTGTCACCATGTAGGCCTTGTATTGCCATTTCAGGGCGATAACTGAGTAATTGCAGGAGTATCATTTGGTAGCTAATGTGTGATTGTTTTAGTCTTCCCATTCGCGCTTGTTGTTAGCATGGCTCTGTTCACCCGGCTTATAATCCGTCTTTTTCAGCTTGTTTTTTCAGCCTAAACAGTGTTTTTCTCTCACAACAAATCAGCCAACAGTGTTTTTCAGCCGGCTTATCAGCACAGCCGAATGGGGCCATTTTTTTTTAAAAAAAACAGAGAGTGACATTATTGGTTCGAGTTGTCAGTGTACATGTGTGTGTTCTCATCCCATAATTATATTGGTTGGAATTGGCTGTACCAGCGTGAATTATTGATAACAACACTGACACTAATTTGCCAGGAACTCCAAAAGTGACCGTACTGTTTGTACCATACTACCTGTATCATACAAGTTAACTGATATATTATATGTCATGGGCCAGTATTGTGATGGGCTGCACTTGGCCTGGCCACCATCTAGTACTGATGAGGGCTTATTGAGCTTGGTGTTCTTGGCCCATAAGCAAAAGACAGTAGGTCTACTGATAGAACGCGCTACTTCTCCATGTTTCATATAAACAAATTGATAGTGTGAGATCTCTTTCATGAAGAAGATGGGAGTTTCCTGCTGTGTTCTTGAAAAGGATCAGAAGATGTGGGAGCCATGTGCAAATTAGCAGAAATTATGTTTTTGGCAGTACCATTTCTATTACTGCTGATGAGTGACACAAGCATCAGTGTATTTTGGCATGAACAGTAGAAACCAGTAGAATGAATGTCTGCTTTGTAATCATGTGGACAAGTTATTAATCTGATTATATATGCTAGAAGGCAAATTAGTGAAATTGGTTGCAAATACAGATAGAGTATTGCAAATAGCTTCCTTCCAATGTGAAAACTGTTGGTTTTTTGCCCTTCTTCCAGACTAGTCCATAAAATTATACATGTGCCATATGCTTGATCTCTGAATGCATTTATCTTCTGATGCAGATAAATGAACTGGACTTGAATACAGCTGCTCTTGATCCGGATGTAAGGTTATGCAGAAAAATAGAGTAATTATTACATTTTAGAAAACAAAGAGTTATCAGAATATAGTCCGTTCTTCTTGGTTAAGAGATTCTGCAATGTTTGTGTAGCATTATGCTACAGGATTGAGAGTTCTTCTTCAGAAGGAGCTCCGAAATAGCGATGTAAGCCAACTTGGGAGAATTGTTCTCCCAAAGGTCAGTTACCAATGCAATTAAAATTTTCTTTTCAAAAGTTCCTCTCCAAAACAATTGATACTTGTTAATGTCGAATGGATTGGCTGGTTGGTGGTGGTGTTGTGTTGTGTGTTTGTCGTGTTGTATTTCTCCTTTATTAATACAAAGACCGGCAGTTATCCTGCCAGATTCTCTTCAAAAATAATGTGGGATGGATTGTGCAGAAGGAGGCGGAGTCTTACCTCCCTATTCTGATGGCAAAGGATGGAAAGAGTTTATGTATGCATGACTTGCTAAATGCACAACTGTGGACCTTCAAGTATAGGTGTGAGCTTGTTAATGATTTGCCTTTAATGCTTGTTATTACATTGAGCACACCGAATCCTTATATTTGCTAAACTTACTTAGGAAGAATATAATGTTATGCTGCCAAGCAGCTTAAAGAACAATCTGTGGATATTAGATTTATTAAAAAAGCAACACACACTAATCCTTTTCATGCTTTATTCTTAATGTTATCTTAGCTTGAGTTAAATGCTATCAAAATTGAGTAAGATATCCAGAAGATTCAAACTTCAGACAAGATTGTGGCCTTCTCTGATATTGTGCCCTGAGTAACAAGAAACAGTTTATTAGATCAGATTATTTATGTTTTTTACTTAGAGGAGAAATCATTAGACCTACATCTTATTGATATGATCCTTTTGGATATGTTACCAATTATGGGTAACGGAGTTTTATTTTTAATGTGATTCTACATGTGAATAACTCTATTTCTCGTCTCTTTTGGGTTTCATCTCTAGCCTACCCCAACTTGCTTGGGACAAAAGGCTATGTTGTTGTTGTTGTTGTTGTATTCTACATGTGAATAAGAAGAAATTCAGTTATTCTACATTATTTTTAGTAAGGTCTTGTTTATCCACTAGAGTGACAGATTGCATAATGTCTAATGCAGATATTGGTTCAACAACAAAAGCAGGATGTATGTGCTTGAAAATACTGGTGAGTAATTTTCACTTTCGTGAGGAGTGTTCTGATTTGAAATTGCCAAACTGAAACAAGTTTTTTTTTTGTTATCAACAGTTAATAAAATTGTATTCATGTTTAGTGTACAAAAGTTTTACTGTTAGGGTGTCCCCAACAAGCTAGCTTGCTGCTCACGTGGAGGAGAGAGGAAGCAAAAAAGCAACTAGCTAGCGACGAGGGAATAGACTGTCTCGCACATAACCCGAGAATTCTCTCTCACACAGCTCTGTATTCTGCCCTCTGCTGTTCTATTATTTTTTTTGTTTTTTTCCTTCTATCCAGTACACGTCAGCTAGCTATTTAGAAAGGTTGTTGTGGACGCCCTTACATTCATGCTTCAAATTGCTTTTAATATGATGCTGATTTTGCAGCAATATCCTAAATAAAAAAAATTAAATGCCAAGACCTTCTTCTTACCAAAATATGCCTCACATTAATGGACGGAGGGAGCAGTATTTTAGGCCAGTTCTCTTATGTTTTCGCACCTCTTTAAACATTTCAGGAGATTATGTAAAAGCTCATGACCTTCAGCAAGGAGACTTCATTGTGATATACAAAGATGACGAGAACAACCGCTTTGTACTCACTCAGTTTTCCTCATTAGCATTTAACAAAGTTGCACATTTTTTTGTCATGCTTCCAGTAGGTGCTTATTACTGTGTGCTGTGTATTTGGTGAAGGTCATAGGAGCAAAGAAGGCGGGAGATGAACATACTGCCACTGTGCCCCAAGTCCATGAACAACACATCTCTGCCGCACTGCCAGCTCCACAAGCATTCCATGACTATGCAGGCCCCGTTGCAGCAGAAGCTGATATGCTTGCGATCGTGCCACAAGCTGATGAGATATTCGACGGCATACTGAACTCCCTGCCAGAGATACCAGTAGCGAACGTGAGGTACTCTGACTTCTTCGATCCCTTCGGTGACTCCATGGACATGGCAAACCCCCTGAGCTCCAATAACCCCTCGGTCAACCTGGCCACGCATTTCCATGACGAGAAGATCGGGAGCTGTTCGTTCCCCTACCCAAAATCTGGGCCTCTGATGTGAGATCCAGGCAGAAAAACTGCTGGGTCAAACCATCCCCCTGCATGGAACTCAGAGGATCCCCTCGTTGACGCCATTGCTGTACATCCAAATAATTGGCGTCCTCATTTTGTATGTTTACTAGTATATGATTGGGTAAGCGTGCTGTTTATGTGTAAAAGGGTAACTCTGCAAACTGAACTGAACATTACATCAGATGCAACGCTGGGACGAGGCTCTGGTGTTTCTCACCTCGTGAATTTGCAGGTACATAAACGAAAGACATCCTGTGCATTAGCTTCTTGGTATGGTAATATGGTATGAGCAGTGGCGAAGCTAGAGCAAATTAGAGGGTAGTGCACTTACATTGTGGGTGCATAAACTTGTGATATAGGGGGTGCATATATGGTGAAATTTTAGGAAAAAACCATTACAAATTTTGGGTGGTGCTTTTGCATGCTGAGAGTAACTTCCACGCACGTGGTTGGGGAGGCTCATCTCAGGTGGGCTGTGGGCGCGAACCGCGAAAGATGCCGACCCTTGAGCCCCCTTGGCCCTCGTTGCGTTTCAGTTTCAGCAACTCATCTCCACGACAAGGACGGTTACGGGACTGGTGTTAGTTCATTGGCTTGAAACACGTCTCCGATGTGATACGCCAGGTCAGGTTTCTTCGAAAGCTTAATGGATTGGTCCATGGATGGCAGTCTGCTGCAGTATTCTTGGTTTCTGACTAACGTCCATGTGGTTTTGCCTTATTTAGATTCAGATTTTATATAGGCGAACCCTTTTCTCTGTTTCAGTAACTTCTCTCGGATGCACCCGTCACACTCCAGCTGGAGCTTGTTTCTTGGCTTGCTACAACACTTGATTGTTCGGTTTACGGGCCTTTGTGCACAGCTGTTTGTTGCACAGCGGTTTACGAAAGCATAGATGCATGCATGCACAGCTGTTAAGCGGTCTGTTGGCGGAACTGCCCTTAGCACTCCATGAATATCATCGAGTGCGCGTGTTACTTTCCCCAATTGCATGAAACGTTATACCGGCTGGTTAGTGTCCTTATCGCTCTAACTATTTTGAGGCCTGATCATTATTGCAGTTCGGCATCTGGTTAGTGTCCTTATCTACTTTTTTCCACTTACCGTGCTTTCTTCCTGGGATCTCTTTAACTCTTTTAAGGCCTGCTCGTTGCAGTTTGGCATCGAAATATATCTCGGACACTGGACGCTTCGGTGTACCGTCACCCAAAACACAAATGCTGCAAGGAGGTTGTAGTCGAAGTTATTTGTTCCGTTTACTTTCTTCGTACTATTTTAAAGTGGAAAAGCTGCTCGCTCCATATGTGTATTAGTTAGTCAATAAAAATTGTGGAGTGGGACGTGGCCAGGGATGAAATGTTTCTCACCGCAGACATAGCTTGCGAAGCAAAAACGAAATTAAGGCAACAAGGGTTCTCATTTTGTTCGCAATTTCGAGCATCTGGAATAAAATAAATTTGAGAGTGTTCACACAATTGGGCGCTGCACTGAATGGAATCCTGAGGAAGTATAAGTGATGAGAGTCCTTAGCATGGAGACGGACTTCGTCAGTTTAGAGCGGAAAAGGAGAACCCTGACTGATGAGTTTTTGCATTTCGTAGTCACAATCTTTAGGTAATACGGGTTAACCTTAAGGTGCGCTTGGTTTAGGAGCGAGGAAGAATGTGATGATTCTATTCCATATTTCAAGGATAGAATGGTTCCATGGTCATGTTTGGTTGGAAGCTTAGAACGGTTTCTTTTTCTTGTTTGGATGGAGGGATGGAAACAAATAGGATGATGGATCCGTTAACCACCATCATCTCTGGAGCCCACCTATCGGTCAAATAGCCTCCCTTCCTTATCTTCCTTCAGCCGCCGCATAGCCATCCTCTCCACACCCCCCCTCCCTTGCTCGACTCGGCCGCCTGCAGCCATCTCTACCATGCCCTGGCCTCTTGGCTCCACCGGTAGGCAGCCATCCCAACCGCTCGTAACTAGTGCTTGGTCGCAGCTCTTCCATCGGTTCGCCATGCCATCGACCGTGGCTCTGCCCACCCCCTATCGCAGCTGCTTTTGCCCAAGAAGAAGACGACATGAGCTTTGTTCGGTTGGGACGAGCACGCAAGGGTGTATTTTTAGTGAGCTCATCCTAGAATCTGACCGTTCCTCACCCAAAAAATGCTATGGACGGAGCCGCTCCATTCCATGCATTCTCATCCATTCCACTAACCAAATGCTTAAAAATCAACCCTACTCTACTAAAAATAAACATAATCATGTTAACAAAATGTGCTTCTAAGGTTTAGTTCTGACAATTTTAGGTCTAACCCGAGTCTCGTGTGCTTGGCTCGGCCAGCACCACTTGGTGGGTAGGGCCTGGACAACAAAATACAAATTGAGGAAAAAGTTTCTTAGCCCAAGCCTGACCGATGTATTCATTTGACTTATTTTCATACTGAGACTAGCGGAGGGATCGTCTAAGACGACTGAAAGCCCCAAGTTTGATTTTGGTAACTGAATGGCAACTAGTAGGAGAGTAATGCTTTCAATGGAGCTATGGTTGAACTAGGGTCCACACGAAGATGGTGAGAGAGCAAGGCTCGGAGATGGTTGAGAGGTCACTGCTACAAAAAGGTCTTCACCGCCGGGTTGGAACCCCCATCACCATTGGTTTTGGCCCTCATCGGTGAGATGTCGGTGGTGATCACCAAGCCATCACCGGCAGCGATAATACATTATCAACATTGGTTTTGATCTAGCTATGAGGACGCTAAGGTCACCGCCAGTTTGGCGTTTGATCCGGCTATAACGCCATGGTCACCGTCGGTTTGCCATCTAATCCGGCTGTAAGGACATCATGGTCACCGCCGGTTTGCTGTTTTATCCGGTTGTGAGGACGTCGTGGTCACCACGGGTTCGTAGTTTTATCTGGGATTGGTGATCCTCTAATCGTTGTCGATTGATAGTATGATCCGACAACGTTGATGGTTGGATCACCGCATGCTAGTGGTGCAATATGGTGACGATGAGTGTTTGGTTGCCATTGACCAGTGGTGCAATCCGGCGGTGATTAGTAATTGATTAACACCGGTAAAAAGTTTGATCCGGCATTGATGACCATGTCTTCTCCGACGGAATGTTCTGTCATCCGACAATGATATTGCATTTCATGGTATTTATTGAAATAAAACTCAATGGCATATTGAAAAAAAACCCTACAGATACAATCTTCAGTTCCATACAATATGTCAGAGAACAAGTTTTTATATTTTACAAGAGCTATAATCTAAGCTAACACAAAATAGGAGGAAAGACATGACCACGATGACTAGGTATAGTGCCCAGCTGCCCCTTGATTATACAACATCATGTTGTCTACACATACTCACGCAATGAAACGACATAGTTGTGCTTCTTCAGACAACTTCCTTGTATGTGCCTCTACTAGCTGCTAGCTGCAACACAAAGTGGGAGTAAAAAAGTATTAATTTGCAAAGTTTGAAATCCTACACTAGGCTAGAGAGTTTCATATAATAAGATCGATAGTCGTTAGTTCACCTAATTTACCCATCATGTCCATTGTTCTTCCTCTTTTTTAGTACTTGTCATAGTATCTGTGGGCCATTATGAAGAGTCAGTATAGTTAGTTCCAACCTGAATTGAAGGATGTGAATTAAAGTGATTTGCTTGTTCAATTACTTCGTCAATATTGGTCATAGGCAAGAACTAGGTATGATTTTCCTGTGTGCCATGGTGATGAGGGAATATAATTAGACCCAAACAGAATGGAAGGATATGAATTAAATTATGCTTATTCAATTACCTTGGCAATATTGCTCACAGCCAAGGACGAGTATGATTCCCCTTGCCATCCCCCTCTTGTGAGGATTAGCTTATGCCAAGACAAAATGTGCTTCGGCAAAAAATCAGTTTATTTTATCCATGTATGTCATATGTGAATAAAAAAAGACAAAAAATGATCATATTCAAGGATTCAGCAGTATCATTAGTATCATTGTATAAGTCACCGAACAAAGTCTTTTACAAGATACATTAGGCCCAAATTTCTATCAAGGAATCAGACTCGCAAGTGCAGTCAAAATGAGCTTCTTACCTTAACGCGTAGTTGAGCCGGCAGGGAGTAGGTTCAGCAGTGAGCAGGAGCGTCCACGCTGGTGAGGAACTATGACTAAGAGCAAGAGCAGGCACGCCGATGAGGAGGAACGGTGGGGAGCACGAGTGGGCATGCCGGAGGAGCGGGCATGCCAGTGAGGAGACACAACCAACATCCGGGCACAGTGGTAAGGAAGAGCATAGGTGAGGAGGAGCGATGGGGAGCAGGTTCGTCGGGTGCCCAAAATTGGGCGCAAGAGGAATGGAAGTTTCATCCAAACTTTTCAATCCCACGAGAGGCCATATATATTGGACGGCACCATCCTTGCCACGGCTGCTAGATACAACCAGTGGTGAAGGTAGTGAACACCATCGGTGGAGATTGGGTCAAATTTTACAGCATATCATATCATAGGATGAGGTTAACATGTTAACCGAAGTATCATCCGATGTTCACCAGTAAGGTGCACAAATTCAAATTCTTGCATGTTATTCGATTGAAAGAAAGCTAATTTGACCACTTAAATGCCAATGTTATTACAATAGGTTTGTTAAGCAAAAGGAATAATCCATTAGTGCACATATATCATTCAAATCCGACCCTGATGTGTTATTAAGGAAAAGCCCACAAATAACAAGGGATCAATTGAGATACTCCAAGATCATTGGCTGACTTATGTAATTGTCTAGCACAATGAGGCATGACATCTCGTTTGTTGTGAGCAAACTAAGCCAATTGTTTCCAACCCGAGAGATGATCATTTGCATGGTCTTGAGAGAGTAATCTTCTATCAAAAGGCAATGTGAGCTACGGCATTCACTATATAGGGTTATAGTGATTCAACCTGGATCTAATACTGATGAGATAAAAGCCATAAATGGATACGTGCTCACACTTAGATGTGGCATTGTTTTTTTGAAGTCTCGCAAGCGAACCATCTTAATGATATCAACAATTAAAGCAGAGCTTACAACATTAGCAGGTGAGGACCCAAACATGCCCGCTAATAGACCTGCTAACTATTAATTAGCAAGTGGATGTGTTGACAATTGGTACTCCCTCCGTTCTGCGTTATAAGTTATTCTAACTTTTCTAGGTACATAGTAAAAGTTGTATCTAGACATAGCGTATATCTAAATACATAACAAAAATTACGCACCTGAAAAATCTAAAACGACTTATAATTTTGAATAAATGAAGTACATTAGTCGGTGAAGATGTGCTAATAGTTCATATACACATTCAGCCAATTATTCAACCACCTAGTAGCAAGTGGATCCAAACAGATCTCTGCTTATAGTTAGCTAACTAATGTACTCCGTTAATATCTTTTTAGCTATTACTAACTAGCTAATTATTAGCACTAGGATTTAGGTCTAAGTCTAATTTACAACAAAAGGAGGTGTGCAAAAGTGTGGTATAACAAACAAAAATCCACTATAAAATAAACTCATTATTCTTTAAATTATAAAAATACTTAAAAAATATATATATTAAAATAAATTAAATTGTCTTTCACCCATAGCAACACACAGACATATATTTTCTAATATATAAACTAAAATATCTTCTTCTAGGGTTAATTACTCTTAGGCCTTGTTTGGATGTGTATGTATTCATCTTAATTCACATATGTTGAAGTGGATTGGAGTAAAATTAAACTAAATTTTACTTCATTTCACTCGAACACGTATGATTTGAGGTGGATCCACGTGCATCGAGGCCTTAGCTGGGTCATTGTTCCTTCCCGCCTAATCTTTCCGCCGTTATCTGTGTTCGTTCACGTTCCGATTGCCGTGACAGGTTCAGAGGGCAACGTCACAAAGAAAGCACGGTACGCAGGGCCCTGGTGCGGCGTGTTTCTGTCTGTATATATACTGTACCAAAGCTACGATGTCCTGGACCCGAGACCGAGGCCCATCCAGTTCGACGAGCTCCCGCGCCCACCCCACCTGCACTGAACCAGAGTCCCCTGGCTTTCCCTCTCTCGGTCCGTCGCACTCGCACGTCTTGTTTGGTCCATTTTTTCCCCTCGTGAGTCCTGTCCTGACTACGCGGGCGGGAGCGGGAGCGGTCGTTGCCTCGTTGGAGCAGTTCGGCTTCCTTCGGCAGGGCCCGTTACGTTTTGCGATGGCGACGGCTTGCACCGGCGACGCCGGGGCCGCGTGCCCGGTGGTGGTGGGACGCGCCGGTGGGGCCGAGCCTGACGGTAGTGCCCGCGCCGCCGCTGGGCTGGGCGGCAAGCGGAGGAGCGTGTACCTCAGCGAGTGCGTGCCGTTGTGGGGTCGCGCCACTACGCGCGGCCACCGCAACGCGATGGAGGACGCGTGCGCCGCCGTGCCGCCCTTCGCCGATGTGCCGGTGCGGATGCTTGCGAGCGCGCGGAAGCTGGACGCGCTCGGGCCGGTCGGCGTCGACGCCTCCGCCGCCATGCACCTGTTCGGCGTGTACGACGGGCACGGCGGTTCCGAGGTGGCCAACTACTGCGGGGACAGGATCCACGTCGTGCTGAGGGAGGCACTGAGCAGAGCCGCGGCCGCGAGGGGGCTATCGGGATCGGGGGAGCTGGGGGGCATCCAGGAGCTCTGGGAGAAGGCCTTTTGCGAGTGTTTCCAGAGGGTGGACGACGAGGTGTCGGGGGAGGCAAGCAGGTTCATGTTCGCCGATGGCGTCGGCGAGGCCCGATGCGAACCCGTCGCCGCTCACGACGTCGGCTCCACCGCCGTTGTCGCGCTTGTCTGCTCTTCTCATGTCATAGTTGCCAACTGCGGAGATTCACGCGTGGTGCTCTGCCGCGGGAAGGAGCCCATGGCTCTGTCCGTCGATCACAAAGTACGTACACAATCCAGTGCTGCTCGCTAATTAATTATTTACTACTACGTACTAATAGTTCAGTTAAGTCGTTATGCAGCATTTCAGTGACGGTGAAACTGTGTCTTATAGTAGTATGCTTTTTGCTGGTTCAGCCCGACAGGGAAGATGAGCGCGCAAGGATTGAGGCCGCAGGAGGGCACGTCGTCAACTGGCATGGTCATCGAGTCGCTGGCGTACTTGCTATGTCACGGTCAATCGGTAAGTAGTACTGAATTGCTTCATGTACAGTATGCCCAAGCAGGACAGGACAGCGCAAATCGATTATAGTAGTGTCGATCCACCTTTATTTTGTTATATAAAAAAGTTACAGAACGAGATGGAAACCTAAACTTAATTCCTATAGTTTATTATGCTTATAGTTTATTTAAAACACAGGTTTGCCAAATTGTGGAATATTGGGTGCAATATTTGTGCATGAGACAGTTTCTGCTGAACATAGCTTAAGCTCGCCAATTAACCAGCTTTTATGTTACATGATCTCAAATTAATTATTCATTTTCGAGGATGTTGGATCTGATATTTACCAACTGAGATAAAATAAAAGAGATACTTCATTTGGCAAAAAAAGAAGAAGCATAGGGGTAGTTTGGTTCTCTGCCATAATTTGCATAATTATAGCCTTAGACAAGGGTGGCTAGAAAAATTGGCAGCCTGTTCGTTTCGCTGGATTATTGTGGCTGAAAGTACTTAGACAAGGGTGGCTAGAATCGCTGGATTATTGTGGCTGAAAGTAAGTACTTTCAGCCATACTTTCAGCCACAATAATCCAGCGAAACGAACAGAGTGTGGAACCATACTTTGCCATCGCTATACCATGTGCCAAGTGAGTAGAGTCCCTAAAAATAACTCCAAACCATATTAGGGGCTGAGACAGGGGGAAAAACATCCTTGCCCAACCTCCCTTCCCACAATCCTATTCCACTCGCTCTGCGTATAGGATTCAGTTCAAAGGATCCTATGGCATCTTCAAAAGCGACCTCATTTGAAAGGTTCAAGCGGAAAATAAATGCAAAGTCTTCATATGGATCCGGGTACAAGAAAAAATACTAACGGCGGAGAACCTAAAAAAAAGGATGGCCTCACTAAGATTACTGTGTGTTGTGCAATGGACCTTTAGAAACATGCTTACATCTTTTACTACTCTGCCCGTTTGCCAAGGTGGTATAGAACCAAATCCTAACCTGGGAGCACTTTGACACCCAGTTGACACAGTTCGATCAGGACCGCGCTCGCTTTAGAGCATGGTGGGAGGAGACTGTGTGCAAGGTCACCAAAGAAGACAGAAAGTGTTTCAACGGTTTGATGATCTACATATGCTGGAATCTTTGGAAGGAGAGAAATCGGCGAATATTCAGTAACGCCTAGGAATCGGCCTTGCAGGTTGCCTCAAGAATTAAGGAAGACATTGCATAAAGAAAGAGGGCTTTAGAAAGGGAAGCCTAGCAATCTAAAGTTGATGCCGTACCCATGCTCCTCCTTCCCACTGTTTTTTCCCTCCTCTGTTTTCCCTTTCCATCGATTTGCGACCCACAAGTGAAACCCAGAGGCCAGAGCCGACGCGTCCAGTAGTTGGGCAGGAGGCGCGCGCGCATGTCGACTCTGTTCTCGGCCGGCAGCAGTACCTCTGCCTCTTGGACCGCCCCAACATGCTCTACTCTGATTTTAAGACTTACACTCTCATGTATTTATACTGAAGCAAACCCCAAATTCATTTTGCGAAAGCATTATTCAGACCAAGTTTGCGGATGTGGTTAAGAAGATATACGAGTAGAAACGTCTTTCCGTTTCCAAGGAACAAAGGTAGCAGCACTATGTATACTTACGGTGTGGTTTGAGCAAATGGCTCTGGATGTTTCGACAATGGCTAATACTACTACTGGACATTAGTTTTGTTTGTCGACGCTTCTGGGCATCTGGCTCCACCGAAAACACTTCCATTAATATAAATTGGGACAGTTTCACTCCAGTTCAACCATCGAAATGAAATTGTGACTTTCGGTTCAACAAATTTCTCTGTGCACTGGATGACATTTAATTGTCTCAATATACATACCATCCGTTACTAACATAAACATCAACTGGAAATTTCGATTGCCATGCAGGGGACAGATACATAAAACCATTTATCATTCCAAAGCCAGAAGTGAGAGTCGTTCCTCGCACAAATGGCGACGACTGCCTGATTCTAGCGAGCGATGGGCTGTGGGATGTCATCTCAAATGAGGACGCATGCAGAGCTGCTCGCTTACATATCCTTCGGTGGCACAACAAAAATGACGGCACGTGTTTCGGTGAAGGTGCTAAACCGACATTAAGCGAGAGCGACCCTGCTTCACAAGCAGCCGCGGAATGTCTTGTGAGGCTAGCTCTGTCGAGAGGGAGCGAGGACAATATCACTGTCATTGTGATCGACCTGAAACGACGGAAGATGCATCGTCAAAGATAAAACGACGGAAGATGGTCAAAGATACTCGTCCGTATTCTGAGCATGAAAAAGTCAAACGAAGAGTACTATTTATCATTTGAATTCAAATTTATTGGTAGAAGCTGTATGCTCTAAACTTGTATATGAAATTTATAAACATTGATTTTTTTTTTCTATTTGAAACAGATGAGTAAATCTTGATCGTGCTTGGATTTTGTCTGAACTAGAAACTAGGCGCAGCATTGCCGCGCTCCATTGTTGGATCCAGCCCATGCGCATCCATTGGAGCAAACCAATCCACATATCTCTTGTGCTTGGACTAGTTTACTCGAGAAAAGCATAAAGAGTAACCAGACGAGAAAGAGTTTCATTGAAGTACTTATGGATATATCTTAAAATTGAGGAAGCAATGACAGGAGGGTTGTGGCGTTGATTTATGTCAATATTTTGATAGTTAATGGTTCATCAATTTAATAGCCTATGTAATTCAGGTAGTTATGACTACGCGAATATAGTAAAAGTAGTAGAAGCTAAGAGAAATAATTCAATATATTCACATTTGTATTTCTTATTATCTTCGGTGAGGTAGCTAATAGCAAAGATATTGGACATCTTAACAGATTAGACGATCTACATTTTCGTTTGCAAGATAAAATGGAGAAGTTTACATAGCTGATTGGTATAGAGCTTCCATTGACATCGCGTATGGGATCACAAAATCACAAATATGAAACCTACAGCCTTTTTAGGCTATTGAGCATTTGAATCGTGTTTTTTTAGTAAAATGCACCCGAGATCCATTATCTTTTAAAGGAGTGTCATCTAGGTACATGAACTCTCAAACTGTATTTTCGGGTTCCTAAACTTTTAAGTGGTCCACCGGAGGTCCATACCTCTTCGTTTTTGTTTGTATTTTGTAGAAACCGCCCTCTATTTCTTTTTTTCTTTACACAGTTATCACCTTCCGTCCTCCAGCCACCGCGCCTAGCTAGCCTGCTGCTCCGATCCTTTGATTGGTTGCTCCATCGATCTTCATTGAACAGCGGCCACGACTCCCTCATCAGCAAAGCCATGGCGTAATCCCACACGAACGCACCAGCCAAAGCTTGCTCATCCTGCCTGACCAGGCGGCTGGCGCTGCCGCTGCCGCTCCCGGGGACGACCACGACGCCAGCGTCCAGGCCCAGACGGCCGGACCCAAGGAGAAGCGGAGGTGAAGTTTCCGGCGCCCAGCGGCATCGCTCGGGCCCAAGTCGGTGGCCAAGGACGCCGTGCAGGGCCACCTCGAGCCCTACGGCTTCCTGGAGCCGCGAGTGGACCTGGACCAGCATGTCGTCGCCGTTGCAATTGCCACCGCCGCAAGCGCGGGTGCGTGGCCACCTGGTGCAGCGCCAGGCCAGCCATGCTGCACGCAGGCGCTCGTCGTTGTCGCAATTGCCACCGCAGCAGGCGTTGGTGCGTGGCCACCTGGTGCTGCATGCAGGTGCTCGTCGCCGCGCAGACCAGGCAGAAACGCAATACCTTCCGTATGAGCGGTCGTGGAGCTTACTCCCGCGCGTTCATTGGCTGCTTTTTGGCATGGACCCCATGTGCATGTGTACTTTTCGCAGGCCATGGACCACATGCATGCACGTAGCCGGCTCAAGACACTCGGCTCGTTTTCTCTGCTCAACTTCGGCTGGCTGCTCGGCTCGTCCCTCCAACTCTATTCAAAATCGCTTATGTATCTCTCTCTCAGTCTATCTCCATTACCAAACCTTCTCTCTCTTCTCCGTCTCCCTCCTCTCTCTATCTCTCTGTCTCCCTCCCTCCCTCGCAGGTCCTCTCTATCAGCCCATCTCCATTACCGAAGCCTTCTCTCTCTCCCCTCCGTTTCCCCTCCTTCCTCTCTTTTCTTATCTTATGGTTTAAGCGACACATTGTTGACCATGGATTCAATGTCCCTCTCCACCTCACGCGCTGCCACTTCCTAGCGACGACAACGATAGGTTGTCCGCCGCAACGGTGGTTGTAGAGGCAAGCTCGATGGAGCAGACATGCTTTTCCGCTCTCACCCATGAAACACAGGTGCTACTGGTTTGCTTCTTCCGCTCCGGCTAGAATTGAAATTGAATCAGATTTTCATTCCTTTTCTAATCTATTTTTTTCATTTAATTTGCAGATCAATATTTGCCAAGTTTCAATCTGTGTTCCGCTTTCTCTTCCAATGCTGCCCACTGCATCCGCAATGGGTCGAGTAGATGGGAATAATTCTTCTGTTTATGGCGCAAACTGGAATCCGACTCCGACCAGCTCGGCTCCTTCGCTCGAAGCTACATGATGTAGGAGCTGGGTGTCCCGACGTGGCGCCTCCTACCTGTGTGCGTGCACTCGGAGCCGCTGTCGCCATCGCCCTGCCCTCGCCCTCACTGCCGCTGTCGCTACGTCCCTGCCCTTGTCCCTGCCACCATGTGCTTCACCACTGGCAGCTCCGATGACCTCCGAGTCCCGGGCCCGGCCAAGCCGCGCCGCCTCCCCACACGCACATGTGTGCAGCAGGCCGACCGCTCGTCGAGCACGACTCAGACTATCCGCACTCATAAACCTCTATATTCATCCTCTAAAAGGAATATTCTATCCTAGTCACCACAAAATATACAATTTCTCCGCACTCATCCATACTCTATATTCATCCTCTATACCAACTACCAGCTGGTGGGGTCCAGCTGTCATTCTCTCTTTTCACTCTCCTCTATAAATTTTCCTCCCAACGGCTCTCTCTCTCCTCTATCCGTTTCCTCCCCCACTGCTCTCTTCCCCACCTCGCCCCGCGCGGCCCGGCGGTGGCGCTCCCCCGCGCGGCCGGCGGCGGCGCTCCCCCGCGCGGCTTGGTGGAGCTCGCCCGCGCGGCGCCACCACCTCCTCCTCCACGCCTCGTCCTTCTTCACCGCGCAGCGGAGCAGGGGCGGCGTCGGGGCCGGAGCAGGCGGCCGTGGCTCCGGAGCAGGCGCGGTGGAGCGGCGTGCGGGCTCCGGCGTGGCCTCGGCGAGCGCGCGGGCTCCGGCGCGGCTCCGGCGAGGGCGCGCAGCGGCTGGCGGGCGGCCGGGCGGCGCGAGCGAGCAGCGGTCAGGCGCGGACGCTGACGGGCACGGCGGACGGGCGTCGGCGGCGGCCTCCTCTCTTTCTCTCTCCTCGGTTTCCTCCCCACGTGTGCGGGTAGCGCTCGTCCGCTATACCTCCGCTGCTCCGCTAGATATGGCGGACGGGTGGCCGTTCCGGATGGTTTACCGGACAGCGCTGCGGAGCTTTTCATACGGTATATGAGTTTAGCGTTTCATTTAGAGTATGCAGTGCGGTCAGTCTCAGTCGTGGCCGCCGCGTGCTCTGGTCTGCTGCTAGCTTGATGACGTCAAAATTAGCTCTAGGGTATCCAAACATAAAGGTATAGCCTAGTTTTTAACTAGTTGTGAGCCAACTAGATAGTCAACCATAACTAATTTAGACTAATTTTTATCTTTAATTAATAACTAGATATGTGTATAAAACATGCCCTTAATACGTCTGCCTTAAAAATGCAATGGAGAAAAATCGGACAACCAATTTTTTAAGGAATTACTGCATAACGTTGTCTTTTTTATGCAGAACGTTGCTATTTGATAGGCTAATTATTTTGAAGAGCGGTTTTTAGATTTTTTTGTACGGTACACCTAGCGTCCGGACGTCCGGCGTTAGGACACATCCGGACGCTCAGAAAATGGCACCAACATATAGAAACAGCGTCAGCATGCGTGCACGTGTCCCCATTCGCGGCCTATCTCCTCCACACCCCCATCCCGCCACCGCGCTGCCATCTCAGGCGCGCTCCCTCTGCAAGCCCCCCGTCGCGCCCCCTCCATAGGTCCTCGCCGTGCTGTGCAGCGCCGCGCTCATTTCGCGCTGCATGCGGGGCCACGCCACCCGAGCGACAAGAGGGGAAGGGCACACGACGCCTCCAATTCGGAAGGACCCGGCCACGGCGTCGTGTGGATGCTCTACCGGCTCCGGGAGAGACGATGCAACAAATGGTGGTGAGGAGAGATGCAACACCCGATCTACTTTTCAAACATCCAAATACAACAGTTGTAACATACGTCTGAAGGCAGTTGAAACACTTCAAAAAATGCTTCTGAAACACTTGAAAAAAACACCTGAAAACACACTTGAAAACCATTGCAACCATACTTAACATCCAAATAAAACACATGCAACGTATATGTGAAAACATATGCAACGTACAGACAAACACACTCGGAACGTGCGTCTGGAAAACACAGACGAAACATACCTCTGAAAACATTCGAAACATACGTTTGCAACATGCTTCTGAAACAATTGCAACATATGCAACATGTGCAATATCCCCCGATCTACTTTTGCAACATCCATACGAAATAAATGCAACATGCTTCTGAAATGTCTGAAACAGTTGAAACGTACATTTGCAACATAGGGGGAAGAGAGAGAGCATAGCGCGGGGAGTGCCATGGCTGCCGGGGTAGGGGAAGCACGGTCGCCGGGGTGAGAGAGGGCGCCGCCAGGGGTGGGAAGAGCATTGCGCCCGGGTGGGGGAGAGCCACCGACTTCCTGCAACACCGCCACATCACCTCCAAAGGATCTCGCTCGTGCTCTGTGGATCTCACCGGTGTGGGAGAGAGGGCCATTGGATCTGCGGACGTTGGCGCTCTCTATGGGGGAGGACGCCGGGGTGGGGCGAGGGGAGCCGCCGGTGTGGGGGAAGGAGCTGCCGAGGTGGGTGAGGGCGCCGCCGCTGGCCAGGGAGCCAACCATGGCCACACGTTCGGTGTAGGGGAGGGTGCGTGCGCTGGGGTGGGCGAGGGCGCCACTGCCAGCCATGGAGGGAGCGGGCGGCGCACGCAATGGAGAGGAGCGGGGTCGGCTGGAGCCGGAAGAGAAATGTATCCGTTGATTTTTTAGATGGGCTATGAGGGGGAGTAGGGCGGGCAAGTCCGCAGGCCTAGAGAGGCGCATCCGGACATACGAACGCCCTCACCAAATCATTATCGCTTTTTATAATATCCAATGGCATGCAAGTTTGCGTTGGAAGCTGCGGAGATGTATGGGATCTCGAGGATTGAGCTGGAGACCGACAGTGCTTTGTTGAGGGAGACAATAACCACGAGCGCTCGAGACTTAGCACCTGAAGGTGTCCTTTTTTATCGGCATACGTGAGCTCCTCGCCAACCATTTTAGATGTGATAGTATTCGTAATATTCCACGCTCTTGTAATTCTATAGCACATGAAATTGCGAAGGTGGGTTTGAGTTGGGACCTGGGACAATCGTTTGGATGGTTGGACCCCCTCCCTGAGTTTGTAAACTCTCTAGTTGCTCACGATTTGGCTGAGCACTTGGTTCCAATCACATTGCCTTAAGAGCCTGTTGAGTTTCAACAAAAAAAAGTTTTACATATGCCACATATGGGATTGCTCTGACGTTTTGTTTGTCGACGCAATAATCTCGTACTTCCATGAAGTTCAGATGTACAGCGACAGCCGACAGATCCTTGTCCAGGGCGCTTCTAGCGCCTGGACGCCCGGATCCACGGGGCCGTCCGGACACACCTAGCACCCTACGCGCCCTCCTGCATTGGAACGCGCCCTCCCACGAGAAAGAAAGAAGAAACGAAAAGAACGGCAAACACACCCGCTACCGTCGCCCCAAGCACGCCCCGCGAAGAGGAGGAAGTAGATCGGAACATCCTCGCACTCCACTCGCGCGGAGGAGGAAAAGTAGGTCGAACCCCGCCCCGCCTACAACGCACACGGGATCCGCTTGCCCCCGACCTCGCCCGCCCCCCAGCACCTCCGCCCACCGCCAGCTCGCCCTCAGAGCCCACCCCCAGCTCGCCACCCCCAATGCCGCTGCAACAGTAGGATGAAGAAACTGAAACAACAAAGCAACACTACTGAAACATCAAACTGAAACCCTATTGCAACATCAACCGAATATATTACTTGCTGCAACAAAGAAAATTACTTGTTGCACCATCAAATCAAAGCAACTGCAACAAACAGAACAAAGCTACTACAACATCCAAAAAATGCTAAATGCATACTTGTTGCAACAACAACCCAAAGCTACGGCAACAACGGCAATGCAAGAATGAAATATCAGCAAAAAACTAATGAAACAAAAAGAAGAAATGCTTGTGCAACGGCAAAAAAAACACTACTGCAACAACATAAATAGAGCTACTGCAACAACGGCAATGCAAGAATGAAACATCAGCAAAAACTAATAAAACAAAAAAGAAGAAAATGCTTGTGCAATAGCAAAAAAAACACTACTGCAACAACATAAACAGGCCTGGTGCAACAAATCTCGCCGGAAACCCTAGCCACCGCTGCGTCTCAGATCCAGATCTAGAGGACGAGTAGGAGGAGGAGGAGAAAGGAGGAGGAGCAGGAGAGCTCAGATCCACAGGGAGGAGGGGGGGGGAGGAGGAGGAGCAGGGCTCGGATCCAGATAAAAAAGACTCCACCTACCTCACCGAAAACTCACGGATAGGGGAGGAGGGATGCAGGGAGGAAGGGGATGGCGTGGCTCGCCGAAAGCCGCCGCCGTCGCCCCCGACTCCGGTGCCATGGAGGTCGCGGAAAAAGGAGGGAAGGGAGGGAGGGAGGAAGGGGGCGCGAACAGACGGGGCAGCGGCGAGCTCAAGCTAGTGTGGCTCCCTCGGAGAGCAGCAGCGAGGGCAGCACGAAGCAGCAGCGGTGCGCAGCGAGCGGAGAGCGGGCGCGCGGCGCAAGCAAGGCAGAGCGAGCGAGGAGGGGGCGCGGCGCGCTCAGGAAAGAAGGTGGGCGAGCGGATAAGGATGGTGAGTCGGGTAGGCTCGGTCGAGTCGAGCGCTCGCGCGGGTCGAGTCCGTCCGATGTGGATGGATGCCCTAGAAGTAGCTTTATCGTTGTCCATAGGCTGGGCCAATGGGGCTGCCCGGCCCGTCACTGATTCATTCACCATGGACTTCGCAGTGGTGGCCTCATCGTAAAAACGCCGCCAAAGCCCACCAAGCCCAAAACATTAATGCGCACCAAAAACCCCAAAGCCCCTCCTAGTCGCCCCCCGCCCTTCCCCATTCTCTCTTCTCCCTGCCGGCGGCAGCCTGAGGAATCAACCCTAATCTGCACGGCGACCCTAACCTCATCGCCTCATCTTCCTGTTCCAGTTCCTCGAAGGTCCAGCAGGCACTTGCCCTCTTTCTTCTCAGCCATGGCGTCGGAGGACGAAGCGAACGCTGCGGCGGCGGTGGCGGAGGATGCCGAGGCGGCACAGGGAAGGAACTGGCGGCGGAAGGGGAAGCACGACAAGCCCAAGCCGTGGGACGAGGACCCCAACATCGACCGCTGGAAGATCGAGAAGTTCGACCCTGCCTGGAACGAGGGCGGCATGCTCGAAGTCAGCTCCTTCTCCACCCTCTTTCCCCAGTACCGAGGCAAGCATCTGTTCCTGAGCCCGTCCTGCCTACCGCGATTTTTGCGATGGAACGCATGGGATTGGAGTTTATTGGAGGTGAATTCGTGAGGTGTTATTTGTTGGTTTGGGTGCAGAGAAGTACCTGCAGGAGGCGTGGCCGCTCGTGAAGGGCGCATTGAAGGAGCACGGGATCTCGTGCGAGCTCAATTTGGTACGTGATGAGTTATCAGCCTTTTTTTAAATTGCTATTGGGTGGCGACATTATTATGTGGTAACCAAATGATCTGAAGCCTCCCTTGCTGTGTGTGTAGGTGGAGGGATCCATGACTGTTTCGACCACCAGGAAGACAAGGGACCCCTTCATTATTATCAAGGCCAGGGAACTGATTAAGCTATTGTCCAGGAGCGTCCCTGCGCCTCAGGTATGACGTATGATCCCTTGTGTATTCAGGTATCAAGGTACTACGTGGATCTTGTTTTTGCACTTCGAGGTGGCAGCTCCGTGATCTGAGTGGAATTGAGATTAATCTGCAGTTTTTTCAAGGTCTTACTGCTACTTATTTTTGCAGGCAATCAAAATTCTTGATGATGAGATGAACTGTGATATTATTAAGATTGGTGGTCTTGTGAGAAATAAGGTAGGACACCTTTTCATTGCAAGTTTGATTTCAGATCTCTTTTGAAGATTAGACTTAATTTACTCAACATCATGAGGTGCTTCTCTCTGTGCTATGATATGTTCCTTTGTGCAAAGACCATTCTTGTAATTTGTATAATTCGATAGGTAAAATAATGGACCTGAAAATCTTTTATAATGCTATCTGACCATATGAAAATATGCTTTGTAATTAGAGATTTATTGCCCTTCCTCACTGTTTGAACTTTACTCATCCTCCTGTCTATTTATAATGCTATCTGCAGGAACGATTTGTTAAAAGGAGGGAACGGCTTTTAGGTCCTAACTTGTCTACACTCAAGGTAAAAACTGTTCTTATTCCTATGGGTGCCTCCTTTAGTGCCGTAAACTCAGAATAATCATACGTAGATCCCTTTGTTGCTTACACATTTTTTCATGTTCTACAGGCTATTGAGATTTTGACTGGCTGCTACATCTTAGTGCAGGTTTTCATAATTTCTTACCTTTATATGTACATTTTAGATTTCCTTCCTTTGACACCATTTATTATTGCTGTTGTCTTTCCCAATGAAAGGGAAATACTGTTGCAGCCATGGGCAACTATAGGGGAAGGGGACTGAAACAAGTGAGAAGGATTGTAGAGGATTGCATAAAGAATGTAAAGCATCCAGTGTACCACATCAAGGTGATTGGTTTCACCCTTCCTTGATGTTATTTTGAAGGGATGTTAACAAGAAATGGATTATTGGGTGCTTATTGTTATTGTTTAACTATATAGGAACTACTAATCAAACGTGAGCTAGCAAAAAATCCTGCTCTAGCCACTGAAAACTGGGATAGATTTCTCCCAAAGTTCAAGAAGTAAGGACATGCATCATATTTCTTTTAGAGCTTCAGCATCAAGTATATTGTGTCCATCTGATTATCACCCCTTTTTTATTTTTCAGGAAGAATGTCAAGCAGAAGAAGCCTCAAACTAAGGAGAAGAAACTGTACACACCCTTTCCACCGCCTCAACAGCCTAGCAAGGTAAGGTTAAAATTATCTTTCATCTGCATCTTATTATTACTTAAGGCAGTTAGTGATGATTAGTGGTTACCAATCCTGCCCTGTAACTTAAACTTATGTTAGCTGTCCATGCACACGAATAATTCATTGACATTTTTTTTCTTTGTATAAGATCAGTGCTCTTTCTAGTATGCTACTTGAATTTGGAGTGAGCCACTTAATTGTCTTTGTTTGCATGGGTGTAGTAGTTGAAGGTGCTTATATTGTTTGATATTCTCCTTTTGCATATTGTGCTCTGGATTGATTTATCATTCTGAATTTTGTAGATTGATCTTGAACTTGAGAATGGTGAGTATTTCATGAGTGACAAAAAGAAATCAGCAAAGAAATGGCAAGAGAAGCTGGAGAAGCAATCTGGGAGAGCTGAAGAAAACAAAAGAAAGAGAGAGGCTGCATTTGTTCCTCCAAAGGTTAGAATATCTTCCCTTTTTAAGTATTGTTGCGATTTTCCTTCTCTTGCATTCATCATGATTGAAACATTCTTCGTTATTTGTTGCAGGAGAACACTGCAGGTCCATCTGAATCTGACAAGAATGCCACTGACAACAGTGAGATAGCTGATATAGCAAAGTCATTAAAGGTAACTTGCTGTTGTTTTGTGCTTTATTATACCAATGGCTTTATTGATAACTTGTTCAGGAGTATTGGGAATTTTCAATTAACACGGCCACTTATCATCCTAAATTTATTATCTATTTGCAGAAAAAGGCAAAGGAGTTTAGAAAGAACGAGGCCCAGGAGAGTGTCATAGCTGAATCATATCTCGCAAGTAATGATGAATTGCGGCAAAAAAAGAAAAAGAAATCAACTAAGTCCAAGTAGCCATAATCCTAGTGCATAATGACAATGGCAATTGAGAAAGGATTACTTGAGCCATCCCTATAATTATGTCATTCATGCTGTGATCGTATTAGAGTGCTGGAGCTGCAATTGAAGATAATGAAACAAAATTCGAACCTTCTGCTTGTCTGTTGCAATAGTTCATATGCAATAGGCTTTTCATGGGTAACTTTCACTATTGCAATAGGCTTTTCATGGGTAACTTTCACAAGGAACAGAAAGAGCCCTCAAGATCATTCTTGAAAGATATATATTTTCATCCTATAGGTTGTGTTGGTTGCTAGAGCCTGGCTAAGGCAACAAGCCTGGCTGGTCTAGGTCTGTTGTATCATATGTAGGCCCCCGCATTTGGTGAAATCGGTCGTGCAGAGTTTTGGTTTTGGCAAAATTTTAACCGAATTTACTGTTAAAAAAGTCAACCAGCCAAAACAGATTTGGTTAAATAGGCTAAATGCAATACGTATTATGCTTCTGTAGGATATAATGCAACAACACATTTTCTTAAAAAAACATCCAACAAGAAATGCATCAAGCAATAAAAGAAAAGAAAAAAAAGGCAACAAAGAATGCTTCTAACAAATGAAGTCTCATAGGGATACACGTAAATATACAAATGGACATAATTGTATTGGTGTTAATATAATGTCATAATTCACAGCGTGGGTACTATTTTGTAATCTAGAGTGCTTGTAATGTGTTGATGTACCCAGTTATTATATAATATAATTCTTCTTTCGTCGCAAAAAAAAAAGAAATTTGGTTAAATCGGTTAACGTCATCTAAAAACCTAATAAATCATAGATCATTGAATAATGCCAAAGTGTTCATTGAATATATCAAGAAAATTTCGGTTAGGGCAGTCCCAACCTGAAACCACAGGTAGTTTCCATAGTATTAAATACCCGGCCAACTAAACAAAAATGCTGACATGGCACCTGAGTTAAAGGAAGAGAGAGGAAAAGGAGAGATGAGAAACGGTTTTGGCTCGGCATCCTGAACAGAGATTGGGTGACTTTGCTTCAGCAAGTCGCAACGTAACTTTCCCATGAGTATCCACTGTCCAACTGAGATCCAAGGGCTACCAGCGTTTCTACGCATGGGACTTGGTCATTTCACCCGTGAAGAAGCCTGCATGGTGCGGGGGCCGCACGCCTGCTCCGAGTACGGTGTGCAGTTTAGAAACTCAGACTACCCGCACTCGTCGTACTCTAAATCCATCCTCTAAAAGGAATATTCCGTCCTGATCATCGAGATTCTCTCCTCTATATCACTTTCTCCCGCACTCATTCATCCTCTATATCTCTGCTCTATATTAGTGGGACCCACGCGTCAGTTTTTTTTTCCTTTTTTTTTCCACCGGCCACCCTCCCTCCCTATTCTCTCTCCTTTCTCTTCTCTCTCCTTATCCTTTCCCCTTCTTCCCAGCCGTGTCGCCCGCGCTCCTCGTCGTGCATGGTGGGCACGGCCACGGCGGGCACGGCCACGGCGCGGGGGCGGCCGCCTCCTCCGGCGGCGCGGCCACGGCGGGCACGGCCACGGCGCGGGGGCGGCCGCCTCCTCCGGCGGGCGCGGGGCCGGCCGCCATGGACGGGCTTCTCTGCTCCAGTGCGGCGCGGCGCGGGCAAGCTCAGTCGCGGGCGCGACACGGCCCCTGGCGGAGCTCCAGCCACCCCACTGAGCGCGGGCATGGCGGCGCGCAGGCGTGGTGCGGAGGCGAATCGCGAGCGGCGGCGGAGCTCACATCTGCAGCGGCGGCGGAGCTCGGCGCGTGCCGGTCCTCCTCCTCGCGGCGAGCGGCGGGCCGGTCCTCCTCGCGGCAACGCTCCTCCTCTCCATCCCATCCCAGGCCAGCGCCACGGTGGAGTGTAGCGGACGTCCGCTACCGCGCTATTTCTAGCGGACGGCGCAGCCGATAGCGTGCCCGCGTGGACGGTAGCGGACGCCGCTGCAGGGCCCTAATCCGGTAAATCGATCCTGCAGGATCGTTTACCGGCTCCCGCTGCGGCTCGTCTCAGGCCATGTTTAAATTGCTAAAGTTAGAAAAATTTGGCACCGTAGCACTTTCGTTTGTATTTGGCAATTATTGTCTAATCGTGGACTAACTAGTCTCAAAAGATTTGTCTCGTGATTTACAATCAAACTGTGCAATTAGTTATTTTTTTATCTACATTTACTGCTCCATGCATGCGTCCCTAGATTCGATGTGACGGAGAGAGTGTAAAAACTTGGAATTTAGGAGCAATCTAAACAAGGCCTCATATTGCATTAGCTACCTTACAGCCTAGAATTTCCATTGCTAATATTTATTCTTACCAAAATTAAAATCATAAAATACGGAAAAAGATTCTTCAAATAATTATGACAATCTAATATCTTCAAATTTAATTAGGTTTATAAAAACTATTAGCAACATCTATATGTTTAATAAGTTTATTATGAAAGTATATTCATTCATCTAACGATACTAATTATGCATAATAAATATTAATAGTCTCTAGTATGTATTTGGTCTTGACACAGGTGCTCGTATTTTTCTGGATTTATTCCAGAATTTAACGGCGTTATACTTTCAGTGGTAGGCAATGTTCCCGTCGACAGCGAAGCGTCTGTGGTAACTTCGTAAACCTCAAGATCTGCTGGCTCAGTCGCTTAGTTCTTCGGAGATGTTCATAGGAGTAGGGTTTATATACATGTGTTCATAGGGGTGAGTGTGTGTACGTGTGTGGGACTGTGTAATTCTCAAAAAAAAAGTTAAAAATATTTGACTTCTCGGCTTGTCTTGCATATCGCTGGAGGCACTTGGTAAAGTATTTGTTTGCGAACACGCTTTTAAGCACCAGCCGACCTGAGCGTCAACTAGGCTAGGCTAATCTTTGGCCGCATTTACCAAGCGAGCCTTGCTAGTGTGGTGATTTCAAAATAAGATATGTGCATGCTCTATATTTTTTTAAAGTTTTTTGTTGACCAACATTTTTTTTGTTAGAGGACAAATAAGGGGGTGTTTAGTTCCACCTCTTAAACTTTAGTCGTTGTCCTATCAAATGTTTGGACATACGCATGGAGTATTAAATATAAATTATTTACGAAACTAAATGCACAGATTGAGACTGTTTTGCGAGACGAACTTTTTAAGCCTAATTAGTTCATGATTTGATAATGTGGTGCTACAGTAAAATATGCTAATGGCGAATTAATTAGGCTTAATAAATTTGTCTCGCGGATTACCGACGGATTCTGTAATTTGTTTTTTTTATTAATATTCGAACACCTCATGCGATATCTTCGTGTGACACCTTCTAAACTTTAGTCACTGAATCCAAACACCCCCTAAATACGTGCTTATGACAATCCTAAATATGTGCATGCCTGCTAGTGCATCAAAATGTCCTTCCTATTACAGGATTATTATTGTACTAATAATAATAATTACTCAAACATTTGTACCATGATTGCAGGGAGGCCCATCATTGGTCAGTAGCGGTCACCCGAGAGACCCGCAACAAATCTTCTTCTTCTTCTTCTTTTGTGAGTACCCGCAACAAATCTCTTGGAGGGATCTCTGACGGTAGTGGCAACAACAACGGAGAGAACAACTTTGACTGTGACCTTTGCAGGTCTGAGGTTTTCAATCGACCTCACCCCCAAACCTTCCTCATGTAAGGAATGACTAAGAATCTGTTGAAAACCCCTACAAATTACATATCTAGAAGAAACAAACAATGCTAGGCTAGGATATACGAGGATCTAGAACCACATAATCACAAGCATAGAGTAATATGCGTCCAGAACACTTATGCTATCCTCGAAGGCTCGAAGTCGCTTTAACTCCTTTCTAGTCTCTGTCATCAACATAAACTAGTTATAATAGATAACGAGTGCATCTACTACCAAATAAACACAAAAAAGAAATCATATAAGATTCAAATAATTTCAAGCTAGAAACTTTAAGATAGAGCATGATTTTAGAAAAAAAAACTTTTGAAAATTTATTTCTATATTTTTTATAAAGTCTATACGTCTCCGAACTATAGACGTGGTCTAATTTACACGCCATGTCCACACATACGAATGATGTCTCATCAGTCAAAACCGTTGTCAAACCTGCAGGGTGTGTAAAATCAGACAGTTTTAAAAAAGATAGGGGAGAAAACAATGATTTTTAGATTGGCGGGGAAATCGGATTTTGGGAAAAATTGGGAGGTCACCCAACCAAACCCAATCATACCGTTTGAATTATTGGGTGGATCTGTGCCATGAGCAAATAGAGCCCATTGACAGCCCTGCCGCCCTGCGCCAGCTAATTAACCGTTCGCGCGTTTTGCTCAAAAAAAAACCATTCGCGCAAGCTGCTTGCCCGATTCTTTAGTTCTGAACATTTGCAGAGCCTGTAGAGCCCAACCACAACCTCATTTGCAAAGCCTGCAGAGCCCAGCCACAACCTCCTACTCGACTTAGGGCATGTTTGATACTATGATCTAATTATTACCTAGCTAATTTTAGCTTAAATTAGCTATAGTATATTGTCGGTACCAACAGTATGGGGTACCCACATCCAACGATAACAAAAAAAACAAAACGACTAAGCCACGGCAAAAGGCAGCCCGCCTCGACCGCATACCGGGTCCGTCTCGTACGAGGCCGGTTCGACGGAGTGCCTCGACCGCGCTCCGGCTCCGACTCGTACGAGGCGCCCTCGACGAGGACGCCTCGACCGCGCCCCGTCCCGCGCGACAAAGCGCCTCAACCGCACTCCGGCTCGCACGAGGCTCGTTCGGCCAGCGGGAAAACTCCGACTCGCATGACCCCGAGTCGGAGCGCTCGACCCCCTCACTTCACCTATCCCAAGACAAAAGTCAGAGCATTTAATGCAATTACCTGCTACCACCTACCGACATGGCCGCAACCAGGATCGGCGTGGGAGCAACGCCGGTGTGTCAGTCCTCACTGTTTTATCGCCCATCCCGTGATGGGAGGTGAAACCTGTCACTGTACACACCTTACCGTGCACTGTTTATCATCAATCACCCTCGAGGGAGGATACGACAAGGCCCGTATTCCGCAATCTCGGGGATTCGACCTTATCCGTCCGACCTTGACCCTACCTCGACCTGGCCTCGACGCCCAGCACGGTTCAACAGGGAAGGAAGGACGGTATGGCACCGTGCTCCGGGTCATTTCATCGACTCATCCTCTACGTCACCATGGTGTCCAGGGATGGTCGGCCATTCATAGGGCACGTCGCTACAGTCACCTCAACAGGGATCGACAAAACATCAACCCAAACCTCCCGGCGTCCTGGTCTCCTCTTGCCCTATAAAAGGGCAGGCCGGGGCTCTCCAACGGGAGAAGACAACGAACAAGAAGCAAGACACAAGTCCAAAGCTCCCCACACGGAGATCAACATCTCAAGCAATCGCCCTTGTACTCTTCCTTTTTTCTCTTGAGACTTGGGCTCGCCGCCCTCTCTCGCAAGCTTGTAACCCCTACACAAGCACCTCGGTGCAAGAAAATACAAAACTCTCCCCCCGCTAGACGTAGGGCCTTCTGTGCCCGAACCAGGATAAACCCACGTGTGTTCTCCTTGCATCACCATCCAGGTTAGGGACACGCGGCATTTACTCGTCGGCTTAGGACCCCCCCGGGACCGAACACCGACAGTTGGCGCGCCAGGTAGGGGACGCTGCGTGTTGACATCATTTTCCCGCCATTTTCCTGGATGGCTGACCCCGAATGCCCTATCCCGTTGGCCACGGTGATCTGGTTTGGGAGTTTGGAGTTCATGTCGCTTGGCCACGGCTACGACATGGTCCTCCTCCCGCCCAGGCACCCGACCGACGAGGATTATGAGCTCTCCCAGCCCGGGGGAGCACTGCGCCGGTATCATCGCTCTCGGTAGGCGCGAGCCGCCAGACGACGATGAGCCCGGCGCAACCGCCGTCTTCACCTCGCGGAGGGTGGTGGGATCCCCCGATCCGGCGCCTCTCAGCTAGACGCCAACCCAGATTTCCTCGTTGAGGGTCTGGGTAGGATGAGCTTGTCTGAGGGTAAGATGCCGACGGAGAATTCCGCCGCTCCCCCGTCCGGTGAGACACCACCACCGCCCGGTCCGACCACTTCGGCGAGAACGATGACATCTCCATCGCCATTCCCGTTTGGGCTAGACCCGGTTGCCCGGGCGTACGCTTCCTCTGTGAGCACTAGCATGAGTGCTTACGAGGAACTCCCCGGGCACCATCTACGCTCCGCTCTAGACCTTGTGGCATCCACGCCGGCTTCTGAGTATCTGGACTCTACGGAGACCCCAGAAACAGAGCCCCGTGTGACTACTCCTCGACGTTACAACCCCAGAGACGACTGGCGATGACCTCACTTTCATCCGTCATACTATTACTTCGGCGCTCCTGACTCCGACTCGGCTGACGACACCCACAAATCCAGAAACTGCTATATGTCGTCGTCTTGACACGGCGCAAGCTCCGTCACTACTTCGAGGGCCACCCGGTGACTGTGGTTTCTTCTTTCCCCCTAGGAGAGATAGCCCAGAATCGGGAAGCCTCGGGTAGAATCGCCAAGTGGGCAGTCGAGCTCATGGGCGAGACCCTCTCTTATGCGCCGCGCAAAGCTATCAAATCGCAGGTGTTAGCGGATTTCCTAGCAGAGTGGACCGATACTCAACTCCCCCCGGTGCAGCTCCAAGCTGAGCTGTGGACCATGTACTTCGACGGGTCGTTGATGAAAACAGGAGCAGGCGCGGGTTTGCTCTTCATCTCCCCCCTCGGAGTTCACATGCGCTACGTCATCCGGCTTCATTTTCCTGCGTCAAACAACGTTGCCGAGTACGAGGCGCTCGTCACGGGTCTGAGAATTGCCATCGAGCTCGGGGTCCGACACCTTGACATTCGAGGCGACTCCCAACTCGTGATTGATCAGGTCATGAAGAGCTCGAGCTGCCGTGACCCCAAGATGGAAGCCTACTGCCAAGAGGTGCGGCGCCTCGAGGACAAGTTTCACGGCCTCGAGCTCAACCATATCGCACGCAGGTATAATGAGGCCGCTGATGAACTGGCAAAAATTGCTTCCAGCCGAACTATGGTTCCACCAGACGTTTTCGCAAAAGATCTCCAGCAGCCATCCGTCGACCTTGGGCCGGACGGAGGGGTCGACGGGACGTCATTCGATCCCCCACCTGAGGCAGAAGCCCCCTCTACCGGGGCTGAAGCCATGCAGGTGGAAGGCTCGACCCCACCCTCTGGCCTCGAGCCTGACTGGCGCATTCCGTACCTCGATCATCTCATCCGAGGGGACCTCCCCTCGGATAAGACCGAGGCTCGACGGATCGCTCGCCGGGCCAAAACCTTTGTGATCTTTGGCGACAGTAGGGAGCTGTACCGCCGTAGCCCTACTGGCATCCTCCAACGTTGCATCACAAATGAGGAAGGCAGAGACCTGCTCGACGATCTACACTCGGGGGCTTGCGGTCACCACGCAGCGCCTCGAACCCTTGTCGGAAATGCTTTCCGACAAGGTTTCTATTGGCCAACCGCGGTCTCTGACGCTGTCAAGCTAGTACGCTCCTACAAAGGTTGCCAATACTATGCGAGACAGACCCATCTTCCAGCACATGCCCTGCAAACCATACCCATCACGTGGCCGTTTGCCGTTTGGGGGCTCGACCTTGTCGGACCCTTGAAAAGGACAACCGGCGGCTTCACCCACTTGCTCGTTGCCATCGACAAATTCTCCAAGTGGATCGAGGCCCGTCCTATCACCAGCATCAGGTCCGAGCAAGCCGTGCTCTTTTTCACCGACATCATCCACCGCTTTGGGGTTCCCAACTGTATCATCACGGACAATGACACCCAGTTCATTGGTAAAAAGTTTTTGGATTTTTGCGACAACCACCACATTCGTGTGCTCTGGTCAGCCGTTGCTCATCCAAAAACGAATGGCCAAGTGGAACGTGCCAACAACATGGTCCTGCAAGGCCTGAAACCCAGAATCTTTGACAAGCTAAACAAACATGGGAAGAGATGGGCTGCCGAGCTCCCCTCGGTCCTGTGGAGCCTAAGAACAATGCCGAGTCGAGCCACAGGGTTCACTCCATTCTTCTTAGTCTACGGGTCCGAGGCCATGCTCCCAACTGACATAGAATATGGGTCCCCATGGCTAAAAGCCTACAACGAGAGAAATAACGACACCGCAAGGGAGGACGCCCTCGACCAGCTCGAGGAAGCCTGAGATGTGGCTCTGTTACATTCTGCCAGGTACCAGCAAGGTCTCCGACGCTACCACGACATGCACGTCCGCAGACGCGACCTCAACATCAGCGACCTGGTGCTGCGTCGAAGCCAGAACACCAAGGGACGGCACAAGCTCACGCCCCCGTGGGAAGGACCGTACATCGTCGCGGAAGTGCTAAAGCCGGGCACCTACAAGCTATCCAACGAGAAGGGTGAAATTCTCACCAACGCTTGGAACATTGAACAGCTACGTCGCTTTTTCCCTTAAGCAGCCTCGAGGCTCTGTAATTTCTTTTTCGTCAATAAAGAATACAGCGATGTTCAAACTTTCGTTTTACAAACAATGAGGAAGGATCGACTCTGCTCCCCCAGAATCGACCCTCCCTCAGGGTCTGCAAGGGGGGAACCCCCAGTCCCCGAAAAAATTCGTATCCTTTTTCAAAAAATAGAACTGTCACCTAAGTCGATAACGCCGCGGAAGTACCCTAAGGCTCAAAGGGCCGTCGAGCCGTGAGATCACTTACGCCTCCGGGGCTACGATACCTCCACTCACCCCTCACACCTAGGGGTGCGACCGCGCGCTAAGTAGACTTGGTAGCGGTTCATAACTTTGAAAAAGAATACATCCCCCGTCGCTTAAACCAGGTTCTTACACGATCTGCGAGGCCGCAAGAGCACCCTAGAGTTCGAGGGCAGTCGAGCCACGAGATCACTCATGCCTCTGGGGCTACGGTACCTCCACTCACTCCCTTACGCTCAAAGGTGCGACGGCGTGCTAAGTAAATCATGCAAAAACCTGACTCAAACAATAAAGGGAAGAAAAGCTCGAACAAAACTTAAACAACCAGCGCAGGTTTACGTTCCGAGTTTTTAAGGCCTCTGAGGCCACCACGATCGAAATTCAAATCACTAACTTATTACATGGGCCTCCGTGCCCAGATTTGGCTCACAGGCCCTCGTCGTCGGCAGGCGGAACCACTTCGGCTTCGAAAAGCTTCGCTAAGCGGCTTCCTGGCCCCACGGCTGCTCCAATCAGGTCCAAGCAGGCGTCCTTGTTCTCCTCGTCCGTCCGGTCCGGGTCGGTGATGAAGCCGTCAGCGACAAGCTCCATGTCAAACACGAACCCAGATCGGACGACAGCCAGTGCTCTCTTCACACCATGGTGGAGGCTGTCCCATATCCTTTCCCGGACAAGGCGGCCCAGCGCCGCCATCCGGCGGATGAAGGAGTTCCCCGGGGCATCCTCCCCAGTGTTGGCATCGGGCTCGACCCCCAGGCCGTCACACACGGAGGCGATCGCGCCCTGGAGCACCTGGGTCCGCTGGGCCTCGGCCTCGAAGTGGCTCTGGAAGGAGTCCGCCGCCGCCTGGGCCACCCGCTGCTCCCTCTCCAACTCTGGAACACGATTAACCAAATTAGCACCAACACGTGGCCTCGACATCAAGGCCGTAACACCAATACTTACCCTCGGTATGGGTCCGCAAGCCCACGATCTCGTCACGAAGCCCCCCGCACGTCCTCTCGAGCCCTTGGAGAGCGCCGTCCCTGTCACGAACGGCTGCCCTCAATGTCTCGATCTCCTGGCGGGCGCTCGAGAGAGCCGCGTCCTTCTCCTGCACGGCTCCACTCAGCGCCACGACCTCATCCTTTAGGGCCCCGAAGCGAGCGGTGACCTGCCCGATCTGGACGTTGAGGGTGTCACGTTGCCGGCTGGCCAGGGCGACGTCCTCCTCGAGCTCTTTCACCCGTGCCGATAGGGGCACGAGATCCTCGCGGGCCTTGGCTGCCTCCTCCTGGGCCCTTGTCGCGTCTACACGTGCCACGGCCTCGGCCGCCCAGGCCTGCACCGCCTCCTCCTTGACCGCCGCGTAGGCGACGCGCAGCTCGGCCGTCTGCGTGCTCTGATCGGACAGCCGCTTGTTGGCCTCCTCGACCAGAGCCCGTTGCCAGGCAAGCGCCGCCCACACGCCGCTCTCATTACGAATGAAGAGCGACTTGCGGCGGGAGCGCTCCTTGAGCTCCTGACCATGGTTCGAAGAACAAGAGGGTTTAGAACCAAAAGAATCAGGAGCAAAAGGACAGCAAAGACATAGCAAAAGAACCACCAAACCAAACTTACCTCTGTGGCGTCCCGAATGCCTCGTGACATGGTCTCCGTCGCCACACGAAGCGATCGCTTGAGGTGTCGACGGAGACCCTCGAGGTATTCCCAGTGATGCACCTCGTCTGCATCGTTCAAGGCGAAGACTGGGTCCGCGCCGGGGTGGGAAGCATCCCTGAATTCGAGGGTCGCTCCCCCCAGCGCGGTATCTCCTCCTCCGCCCGCGCCAGGGCCAGCGCAGCGATGTCCGGCCACCCCGTCGGTGGTCCGGCCGGGGCGCTCTCCGGCGCTGCCGAAGGCCCGGCCTGACTCGCAGCCTCGACCCCCTCGCCCGTCGCACCAGGACCGGCCTGGTCCAAGGCCTCGACCTCCTCGACGCCCACCACCTGTTTTCCCTTGTCGATGGGGGAGTCGTCGAGGGTAAGGTCGACCACGGCCGGGGTCGACCCTTCCGCCGGGGCCGGCCCCTCGACCGCTGGCGCCTCCTCCTCTGGGGCCTCCGCCTGGGCCGTCGCCTCCTGCTGCTTCAGGCGCTCCTTCACGGCCTGAAGCCTCTCGACCCAGGCGGCGGCGTCCGCCGCTGTCCGATTAATGACGACGGCGCTCGCCCGGAGCGATTTTGCGGGGGTCGGCCCCATCGGCTCCGCCTTGCGCTTGAGGCTGTGAAGCAAAAAGAAGTATCAGAAACGGCGCCAATAAAAAGCGACAAAGCGGAGCACGGATCCTTACCTGGAAAGGGGCACCAAGGGCCTCGACCCCGGCCGAGCTGAACCCCCCGGTGCTGCCTGCGGCGGTCTCGCAGCCGGCCCCCCGGCGGGCCGGGTGCTCCTTGGGGCCTTGGCTGGAGGGCCGCCTCGGGTCCTCTGCGCCTCCGAGGCCAGCTGGCCTTGGGTCCTCACGCCCACCGGCGGCGCCGCCGATAACGACGCCGGCGCTGCCGTTCCAGCCGCCGCCTGGGCCTGCGGGGCCTGGACTTGTGGAGGCGGCCCCGTCGACCCCTCCTGTGGGGTCCGGGATGGGGCGGCCCCTCCCGTCGAGGGGCCCGCTTTCTTGCCCGCCTCTTCCTCCATCTCCTCCACCACTTCGACCGACACCGATGCCTAGGAGGACGAACCCCCAACGGGCTCCAAGAGCGGACGAACGTCGGGGAGGTCCGCCAGGCCGGTTGCGGCGTCATACCGTGACAGGGTGTCGTCGTCGTCCCCGTCGCTGCCATCATTGTCCTCCCCTGAGACCGTCTCGGAGGGAGACTCCGCGAGGGGAAGCCCGTCGAGGGCCTGCTGGCGCCGAAGCTTCTTCAGTGCCTCCTTCTCCTTGGCCTTGCGGATCTGCCGCTTCTTGGCCGTCTCCTTCGTCTGCTGTTTCTGGGATGCCCGCTGGCGTCGAACCTCCCGGGCAGGCTGGTCCTCTGGGACTGGCGGCCGCACCTCCCGCACCGCTGACAAATCCTGCGCATCAGCCTCGACTAAATCAGAGGAACCCAAAACAGACGAAATAAACGAACGTGCTAGCAAAAAACACTCACCAGAGACTCGAACCCCTGGGTAGGTCGCATGGGCACCTTGTCGACCTCATCCATCTTGAAGTTCCCCACCATCCGGTGCGCCCGCCGGAGGACCTCCTCGAGGGTGAGGGACTCGTGCGACATCCGGCTCCCCTCTAGTGGCGCCTCCGGTGTCATCTGGTCGAGACGAAGGCGGCGCTGGCACAACGGCATCACCCTGCGCCGGTGGAATGCCGTGGCCACCGTCGCCGCCGTCAAGCCCCGCAGACGGAGCTGCTGCAGTGCCACCAGCAGCGGATCCAGACGCGGCTTCTCGGCCTTCGGGACTCCGTAGGTCCAGTTCTCCTCTCGGGCGACCAGCACCCGGCCGGTATACCTCGGCAACTGACTCTCGTCGTTGCGGAGGTAGAACCAGCCGTCGTGCCAGCCACTGTTCGAGGAGATGAGGTGGGTCGGGATATACTAATCTGCCTGGCCGGACCTCACCTGCAGGACGCAGCTCCCCGCTCGAACTGCGCATCGAAGCCCCTTCTCCCCCGCCTTCTTGGCGAAGAGCTCCGCCTTGAAAAGATGGAGCCACAGATTCCACTGCGGCTCCATCCCTAGGTAGCCCTCACAGACCGCCGCGAAGATGGCGGCCTGTGCGATGGCGTTGGGGGCAAGATGGTGCAGCTCCACCCGGTAGTAGTGGAGGAGCGCGCGCATGAAGGTGGTCGTCGGCACACCGAACCCCCGTTCGTGGAAGCAGATGAAGCTAACCATGTATCCTGCGGGGGGCGCCGGCTCCCGGTGGTCGGGCGACGGCGCAATCCACTCCGGCCGCGACCGGCTCGTCCTTGGCCGCAGCAGTCCATCCTCGACCAGCTCCTCCAGCCTCCTCTCCATCACCGAGGAGGCGGCCCAGTCGTCGGCGGGGAGGATCTGACTCTTGCCTGCCATTGGCGCCGGGAAAAGCTGTCTGGACGAAGGGGGTGTGACGGCGGCGGCGCTGGATGAAGGCGGAGGGCGCAAGGGACACAGGGCTGTCTGAGGCAAGGAGGGCAAGAACGCAAAGGGCCAGTAGGGGAGGCAGACCCCTATGCTTTGGTTTTATAGCCCCGACGGAAGCCCAACGGCCGCGCGAAAAGGTAGGAGCAGTTTCTCGCATTTAATGCCCTTACCTAACCGTTCCCCTGAATCTCGCAGGAGCAGGGCACATGGCCGTCCCCCACGTCATAACCGTACGCCACGTCGCCCACTACCGCGCCGATCTCGCCTCCCCTCCTAAAAAGATGCACCCGGCTAACGGGCGGGGGAAGGATCCGCGGACGGATATTCCCAGATACCTGGGAACGGGCTCCGAGCCCGGTATAAGTCTCGAGGGAGCGGAAGCTGGCCCTCGACCAGGGTTCGACAGCTGCCCTCGAGCGACAGAGTTAGGGATGACCAAGGGTGCGCCCATACATGGCCAGGGCTCGAGCCACGCTCTCGAGGCACCCCAGGACATATTCAAGGCTAAAAGAGAAGGTCGACGTAGGAATCCCCTCGGAGGGAGGCACCGAGCTCTCGAATCCCATCGAACGGAATAAAGATCCACACGACTACTCTTTGGCATTCTTGAGAGCGCCTCTGGGCCACTAGCCGACTCCTAACGAATGGAGCACGGGCTCGCACTCGAATTCCCCTGCTAGTAGCTCACTGGAGATCGTCGGAACTCGCCCAAACGAGGGTAGTACGACGTTCCCCACCCCTCCTCCTTTTCTCTAAAGGGAGCGTGAGGGTCGAACGATAAAAGACGGCCAAGACCCTGATTGACCTCGTGCGTGCGAGGCTCGGGGGCTCGACCGCAGAAAGCTAAACCTCGAGGGATCGAAAGCTGGCCCTCGACCAGGGTTCGACAGCTGCCCTCGAGTAACAGAGTTAGGGACGACTAGGGATGCGCCCATACATGGCCAGGGCTCGAGCCACGCTCTCGAGGCACCCCAGGACGTATTCGAGGCTAAAGGAGGAGGTCGACGTAGGAATCCCCTCGAGGGAGGCACCAAGCCCTCGAATCCTATCGCAGGGAATCGAGATCCACATGACCACTTCTTGGCATTCTTGAGAGCGCCTCCGGGCCACTAGCCGACTCCTAACGAATGGAGCACGGGCTCACACTCGAATTCCCCCGCTAGCAGCTCACCGGAGATCGTCGGAACTCGCCCAAACGAGGGTAGTACGACGTTCCCCACCCCTCCTCCCTTTTTCTAAAAAAGGGAGCGTGAGGGTCGAACGACAAAAGACGGCCGGGACTCTGATCGACCTCGTGCGTACGAGGCTCGGGGGCTCGACCGCAACGAACCGAACCCTAAATGAAAAGGCACAGATCACGCCACAACCAGAAACCATTCCCCAATAGGACGCACAAAAGACCTCGGAGGAGTCCCAACACTCCACCGAGGCCTCGGGGGCTACACCCGGCGGGTGCGGTCGCGCGCCCCCATCGGAAAAAGCCACGACGCTATGACTCCAGTTCATTAACTATCAAACCTCTGGGAGAGTGATCACACACTCACCCAAAGGCTCGGGGCTACTATCGGTACCAACAGTATGGGGGTACCCACATCCAACGATAACAAAAAAACAAAACGACTAAGCCACGGCAAAAGACAGCCCGCCTCGACCGCATACCGGGTCCGTCTCGTACGAGGCCGGTTCGACGGAGTGCCTCGACCGCGCTCCGGCTCCGACTCGTACGAGGCGCCCTCGATGAGGACGCCTCGACCGCGCCCCGTCCCGCGCGACAAAGCGCCTCAACCGCACTCCGGCTCGCACGAGGCTCGTTCGGCCAGCGGGAAAACTCCGACTCGCATGACCCCGAGTCGGAGCGCTCGACCCCCTCACTTCACCTACCCCAAGACAAAAGTTAGAGCATTTAATGCAATTACCTGCTACCACCTACCGACATGGCCGCAACCAGGATCGGCGTGGGAGCAACGCCGGTGTGTCAGTCCTCACTGTTTTACCGCCCATCCCGTGATGGGAGGTGAAACCTGTCACTGTACACACCTTACCGTGCACTGTTTATCATCAATCACCCTCGAGGGAGGATACGACAAGGCCCGTATTCCGCAATCTCGGGGATTCGACCTTATCCGTCCGACCTTGACCCTACCTCGACCTGGCCTCGACGCCCAGCACGGTTCAACAGGGAAGGAAGGACGGTATGGCACCGTGCTCCGGGTCATTTCATCGACTCATCCTCTACGTCACCATGGTGTCCAGGGATGGTCAGCCATTCCCAGGGCACGTCGCTACAGTCACCTCAACAGGGATCGACAAAACATCAACCCAAACCCCCGGCATCCTGGTCTCCTCTTGCCCTATAAAAGGGCAGGCCGGGGCTCTCCAACGGGAGAAGACAACGAACAAGAAGCAAGACATAAGTCCAAAGCTCCCCACACGGAGATCAACATCTCAAGCAATCGCCCTTGTACTCTTCCTTTTTCCTCTTGAGACTTGGGCTCGCCGCCCTCTCTCGCAAGCTTGTAACCCCTACACAAGCACCTCGGTGCAAGGAAATACAAAACTCTCTCCCCCCGCTGGACGTAGGGCCTTCTGTGCCCGAACCAGGATAAACCCCCGTGTGTTCTCCTTGCATCACCATCCAGGTTAGGGACACGCGGCATTTACTCGTCGGCTTAGGACCCCCCCGGGACCGAACACCGACATATATCTAAATATGAGTGTTAGCTAACTAGCTAGCCAACCATAACTAATTTGAGCTATTTTTAGACAAATCCGTAACAAACCATGTATATCTAACACATGCCCTTACACAATTCCACCCCAACTACTATACACCCTTATGCTTAGCAGTAGTAAGATGGAGTTGTTGGGTCTGTGACGCCGCACCATATCACGTAGGGGCCGTGATCGAGCATGCAGGCACCTTCGACTCTCTAACCGACGTTGCTTTGTTGCATGTCCAGCGAGCCCGCCTGCACTGCTCCGCTGTCTAGGCCACACGCGTACGTGCTAGGTCATCGTGTCTACCGCACGAAGAGCTACTACTATGGTACTGCGCATCAGTGTTCTCCAGGACAAGATATTCTATTAATCCACTCTCTTAACTGATGCGTACGTGTCCGTTTCTATCGTGACAAGCAGTTCCTCTTTCTTCCTCCAATGACTGCTTCTTCTTCTTCCTTCGGCCGACATCCTAAACTCCCGAACTGCCCTGCCCACCGCCGGTCTCCACCAACGCCTTGACTGCCGCTACCTCTCCGCCCTCACCTACCCGCTCCTACCCCGCCCTTCCCTACTCTCAATCGACTATCTCTCCCGCTACCCCGCCGTCGGTGACCTCACCGCCCACCACTCGTTGTCGCCCCGCCCTCCCCTAACCTTGTACTTGGCCGCCCCCGCAGCTAACCCCGCGGCCCCGCCCACCGGTTGTCTTCCCCTGCCTACTCGGCGGCGGTGGCGCCGCCTCGCTCACTCCCGGTTGAATTGCCTGGCTGCCCTTCCCCGGAGCTCCCTTCTTAAGGCCGAGACCTCCCTCCCCTAACTGTAACCAGATGAAGAAGAAACGTCGCTGTCGGATGTCGTGCCTGCCTCCAATCCCGCGTCGACATGTGTCCATGTGTCGGCACCTTCGTGACGCATGCGCGCTCAATAAGGATTCGGAGCAAAATGGCATAACCGTTGCCTTCTCAACAGTTGCCGCATGCCTGCTTGGCCCAAGCCAACCTGGTCGTTAGAACACAGTCATCTGTTAGTTGATCGTGCCGAGTTTAAATCTTCTTCCGTAAATAACACCGACGTCTAGTCATCTATTAGTTGATCGTGTGGACTTTGTCAGTTTATTTTGAGGGAGACGAAAATACCCCTGTGGCCGCAGTTACTCGCACGTGCCGCAATCGATGAAAATCTCCGGAGAAGAGGACGAAGGGGCGGAGGAGGCGTCGGCTGGCGGCGGCCAGGCCGGCCCGCGTGCGCCCTCACGCGGACGACGCGGGGCTGCGAGCGGAGTCGTTGCCGCGGCACGTGGCTGTGGTGATGGACGGGAACTCGCGGTGGGCACGCGAGCGCGGGCTGCCGTCCGCGGCCGGGCACGAGGCCGGGCGCCGCGCGCTGGAGGAGGTGATGCAGCTCTCCCGCGCCTGGGGCGTTCGCGCGCTCACCGCCTTCGCCTTCTCCCACGAGCCACGAGAACCGGAGCCGGCCCAAGGTATGCTTCCCGCCCCCGCGCGTCGTCGCCTTGTTTGCCTCCGACGAGCTTCACCGGCTCCTTTTGCCAATTCGCAGGTGGAAGTGGAATTCTTGATGTGGCAGCTTGAGCGAGCGATCCGCGAAAGCGTAGCTGAACTTTTGAGGTATGCATTTGCGCCGTCAGTTAATAGCCTCACACTTGACTGTACTCTGTAATGGCATTCCTGATAAGATGCAGTCATGCAGGTGCATTCGAACACTCTATGGAGCTGACAGTAAACCTCACAACCAAGTTGCTAGTAGATACGACGGAATCTTTGCTGTCCTCGATATATTCTGAATTGCTACCCCGTGATGATATGTCATTAGCTTTTGCTCTTCACATTTTACAGGGAAAGAATTCGGCTACGTGCCTACGTGTAATCGGCGACTCCTCGAGACTGCCGGTTTTCGTTCTCTTCAGAAGACCGCGAGAGATGCCGAGGCCACACGGAACAGATCGCAGCTCGACCTGACACTGGCAATCAGGCAGGCGGAGGGACATAGTGCAAGCATGTCGGAACCTCGCTTATAAGGTGCACGACAAGCTGCTCAAGCCGGAGGATATCGACGAGAACAAAAACAAAAACAATCGGTTTCAATGCCAAATAGATAATTCTCTCTATAAAACTGCATCAGGATATGAGAACAAAAACAAAAATAATCAGTAATTATTTTAGTGTTCATTACAGAAGATTGGAAGTAAACATGACATTTCTGTACTGTAACAGTTTACTCATTAAGACTGGCATCCCAGAACAAAGTCTTCAGCGTGTAAGTAATCTACAATGGAACTGGTGTGCAGTACAATAAATAATATATGACGAACTAATAATACATTGATCAAAGGTAAGCAACACACCAACCACAAAACCATCACTACACACCAGCAGGATAACGCTACTTCCCCCCCCCCCCCCCCCCCCCCCCCCCCCCCCCCCCCCCCCCTTTTTTAATCCTTTACAACACATGTACAGCTTCCCTACCTACAGCAAAACCCTGTGCTACTATGCTTACAGGGCAGGGCCTTCTGCCCTTAGCCCTAGTATACAAGCCCAAAAAAATGACTACATAAAGAAAAAATGGCAAGGAAAACCTGAATACAAATATACAATCAACAAACAAATCAATAAAAACCAGAAGCCTATAAGCTCACTGCTCACCTAGCATCTAATCTTTAATGCCTTGCTACCTGGTAAAAAAGAATCACGAGTACTGTACATCCTAGGCAGGAATCCTGACTTATCCACAGGTGGGTGAAGTCACCATGGTGAGAAAAAATTGACTACTCCCCTCTTTGCAATAAAAACGCAAAGCTTGGGTTTTCATGGACAAAAGGCAGAAAGTCATCATCAGCCACCTCAATGACTGGCAATGTCTTTGTAATATCATCAAGTGAAAAAGGTATACTGCATTAAGGAATGAATGAGGGAAACCATTAAATATCAGTAGTAATATATTTATTTTGAAAATAATGTGGATAACATTCACACATAACAAACCTGGAATCATCATCTAGCAGTATAGAAAAACTTGTGGCCATATTTGATTCCTCACGTACCGCAGATTTCAAGCTTGATGTAAGCTATAGATAGATAGGTTGGATTTGTCAGCTGATGTCATTTGGAAAAGAACACAAACCAAATGTGGCTAAAGATCATAAACTATATTAGGGAAACTGACCAACTTACCTCTGCTGAAATAGTGTTTGTACCATTCACATCATCCCAGTACATACTAACTATTCGCTCTAGCTGTTGTATGCTGAGGGCCTGAAGACACAATAAAAATACGAGTACAACCATAAGAGAAAAGATAAGCAGCAGAAGAAACTTGGTCAAGAAAACTACTTACAGGGCACACATCAGTGCGAATCTCTCTTAATGTCCTCATTGGCTTAAGAGAAATCACCTGATAAAAGAGTAGCAGGGATCAACGTATTTATGATTAGAAAATTATCAACTGAAATAATATTAGAAAATTTTATCTAGTATTACCACCAGTCAATTAAGTATGACATTTCAGACAGTATATACGACTTATTCTCTACCTATTTTTGTGTCTGAAACGTCATATTCACCTATTTTTGTGTCTGAAATGTCATATTTTAGTGACTGGAGGTTAAAGTAAGTGTTGCCGCACCAGGAAATCGATAGCTTGTCTAATATGCCTCAATGCCTCCCACGCTGAACCTGCAAACTGTGTGAAACATATAACATATAAGCCAATGGCATTTGGGGACAACCATCGCAAAACAGGTATGTAATCAACCTCTCTTGTAGCATTGTCGGACCAATGTTTTAGTTCAGCTAGTCCAGCTCTGACATATTCCCCGTTACTAAAAGAACAGCACTCACGCCGCAAAAGTAATCTAGTTTCAAAGCAAATATCTTAGAGAAACATTACATATATCAACACAAGATAACATCATACCAAGGACAAATGTTTACCGGTTAAACAGTTGAACATCAATCAGTGAGAATATTTGAGTGAAAAGTTTATGCACCAGAATTGATGGAACCTGCAAATTTGATAGAGTAAGACATGTGCATTCAGAACTTTTACTGATGGATGCCACAGGGGACAGGTCAATAATAGTTTAGCACTTACGTGATTTGCCCTCAGTACATCCAAGTAGCTAGTGAGGATTTTCACTATGCCCAGCCAATGTGTGAGTTGGTTCTGTTGACCCATGCCATTAAGATTGCCTTTTGCGATACTTGAGTGAGAAGTTCGTGGATCCTGACAAGTGTTGTGTTTAGACATCGTTCAATGGGGGCAAAAAGTTTGAACCAATATTCATTTTTCAGGTAGCAGTACCTGTATACACAATTCAAGCAAAGGGTTTAGCTCCTTCTTCACGCTGTCACTTATCATGCCATAAACCTTTTCAATTAGATCCACGAGCTGCTGTTTGAATAGCAAAGCAGGATATTTTGCTTCAACTTGGGGCAATCCAGCAGATCCAACAACTGATTGACCACTGAGATAAGCAAGCCCAGCATTTGAAGTTTGATTTCCATGAAAGATCCTCTCCGACGAAAATCTTCTCCTTTGCGGAGTTGAGATTGCCGTCCTAGTAGTTTTGAATGACCGTTGAAGGAGAACTGTTAATGTAGATAAGTTGGACAACCAATACGCCAATGTCCTCATGTCATTTTGAGCCTTTAAGGGAAGAAAATAAAAAGGACAATTAGCCAAATTCTAGTACAATAGCATGATGCCGTCTTGTATGCAATATAAAAATAAATGGAGAAATTGGGGATTGCAGAAGTTGGCATGTAACTTATTTCCCTTTTCAGTTTTGCACATGTGGGCTCTAATATCACCCATCTTTACTTCGTTTACATGTTGAATGGATGTGGTTCTATGTTCAGATTACAGAAAGATTCGATTAAAAAATTATGTAGTTCTTTTCACCAAAGTAGAAGTAGTGCTCCATCAGCAGCAATGGTTCTTAAACAGAATATGATGAAATAATTAAAAATAAAGAATCAAACTAAGTGGCGGGAACCTCTGTGGCTGAGTTTATAGCATGCAAAATGCTGTCGAAGACACCCGTCTTCATGGCTTCAAATGATTTCCAATGGAGAAGGCATTGGTATATAAGGAGAGCTGCAACAGGTTTGCTCCCAGAAAATCCAAGATATTGTGAAATACAAGTGAGTAACCACTGCTGATCGTCTTGGGGCTGCTGGTGATGGGAAGGCTTCAAAAAGAATAAAAGAACTATCAATACAACAATAAAATTAAGAGTTAAATTCAACAAACAGTATTTACCATACCTGATATTTCTGTTTTGGTATTCTTTGCAGTTTTTCTCCATGTTCAAAATCTTTTTGGTCGCCCAAGTCAGGAACATTGGCCTATAAACATATTTCAAACGCATAATTTAACAGCTCATTTTTTTTTGAGATATCCTTCAGATTTGTGTTATGCAGCTATATACATGGTTAAACTCACTGCTGAGGTTATTGCTTCTGATGTGCCAGTTGAGGGTTTCATTTCAGTCTGCCTAATGTCACCATTGAAAATATGGCCATTCTCTGGACTTCTCTGTAAAAACAGCATCAATTCCAACTTTGAGTGTTGAATGACTATGCAAAGTATATTTAAAGAAGGTTCTTAAAGGGAGACTTTACATGGATCCTTGAGATCTTTGAGCGTGAAGCTGGAGATTTAGCAGTAGATGGTGGAGTTGAAGTTGCTTGTTGACGAAAAACTTGGTTCTCAGCCTCTAGGTTGGATGCTTTTCCTTCAAGTCTGTTCATGGAAGGATGGGTAACAATTATTTGGTTGGAGTTTGTAGTGACATACAGAAGTACCTGATACATCTATTTGAGATAATGGAACATGAAGTATGCAAGTGCACACCTTTGTAGAGCTTCCTGAAGTTGAGTGACAATTTTACTAGAGTCTTCAATTTTCTTAATCAAATCATCATTCCTCTTGAGGAGGTCCTCATTTCTCTTCAGTAAATCTTCATTTCTTTCATGAGCTTCAGTAACGGCTCTCTTTGAAGCATCACTTTCTTGTTTTTCCATTACAAAAGAAGACAATCTTGATATTGCATCTACTTGAAGCCTGTTTCAGAGAAGAAAGTATTAGATTTCAAAACAATAATATCAGCATATGGCAATTTCAGAAAGATAAGTAGAGAATGGCGATACTTACTTTTGTACCGTGTCTTGAAGTAAATGGATCCTGCATTCACTATCACTAATTTTCTTGAGTAATTCATCATTTCTCTCTTGCGCTTCACTAAGAGATTTCCTGATTTCGTCATTTTCCTTCATTGCAGCTTCTAAAGAAACATCTTTTGCAGCTACATTATCTTCAAGCCTGTTTTATTCAGAACAATTTTATAATTCAATATAGCAAATGATGGGCTTATGAACACGCATGCGCACATGATGGGAGGTGTGAATATGTATAAAACATTGTAAAACCATTAGGCAAGGTACAAATTTTTTGTATTGCTACAGTCCCACCCCTAACCCGACCCCTCAGCGCACACATACCCCAGTTTCCTCAAAAAACGCACACATACCCCCACCCCCACCTTCTGAATGAGTATGGATAAACCATTGACAAAGCATCAGAGAAGGTACACACGCATTTATCGTAGTTTGAAGGTGTCCTATTTTTTCATTAGCATCTTCAACTTTCATCAGTAACTCTTCATTTTTCTCTTCAGCCTCAGTAAGTGCTTTCTTAATAGCCTCCTTTTCATGTCTCTCTGATAGCAACAGAGAATCCTTTGTTGTTGTATTTTCTCCAAGCCTGAATTGAAGGAATGGAATGAAGCATTAGAATCTCATAACTATATGCATTGCCTTGACATGCAAGCACCGACTAGACCCCAATAAGAAAAGGCAGATCACATACCTTTCTATGGTACCTTGAAGAAGGTCGATTTTCCTGTCAACATCACTAAATTTGGTTAGTAATTCTTCATATTTTTCTTGACTTTCATTGTGTGCTTTTGTTGTTATGTCATTCTGCTCCCTCTCCCTCAACAGCAAATTCTCATTTGCAACTGTAGTTTCCTCAAGCCTGTTTTTGTAAAAGAAAATAAGACTTTATATGTCAAGTATTTGAGGGATGGGAACTGTTCTGCAAATAATTAGTGCCCTAGACAAAAAATTTCAGGTGCTAATTTGACTAGCTGCAATCTAGCGTAAGTTCATTGTTGGAATAAGAACAATAATGACCTCTGTATAGTAAACTGAAGCTGAAGAATATGTTTATCATTATCATGAATTTTCTTCAGAAGTTCTTCACTCTTTTCCTGAGTTTCAGTGAGAGTCTTCCTTGTTGCCTCGTGTGCCTGCTTTTCTGTAAGCAATAGGGCCTCTTTGGCAGTGACATCTTGTTCAAGTCTGAATGGGAAAGGGGAAAAAATCACTACTAAGTCATAAATTGACAAAGATCGATGTTTAGCTGGTGTATATATCTCAACTATACAAAAGAAATACGAGGATGACCTCAGAAAAAACAATGCATGCAGTAAAGATTCCCAACCATTACAATTAGAAAAAAAGGGGGGACATTGTTGGTTTTTCCATTCTTATGGATATCATTTGAAGATTTGCCATTCTGTGATCTTACTGAGGCATGAACAAAGTGGAAAATTCTTCAAACTACCCAAGAAAACAGGGGAAAGAAAGAAAGAAAGCAATCTGACCTTGTTATTGTATCCTGAAGGCTATCAGATTTTCTATCTGAACCTTCAAGTTTTTTTATTAATTCTTCAATTCTCAATTGTGCTTCTGCAAGTAATTTTAAGGTGGAAGCATTCTGTTCCTTTTCAGTTAGGAATAAAGCTTCAGTTACTGCCAAATTTCCTTCCAGTCTATGCACATGGATTGGAACACATCGTCATGTTATGCAATTGAAGATAAGATAAGGTTAGTGAACTGAAAACAGAATAGACAAGGATGACTCATCCCTATAAGGAGAAGTTACAGACCTCCTAACCGACTCCTCAAGTTCTGCAATATTTGCACGGGTATCTTGCACTTCAGTTAGCAATTCCGCAATCTTTTTCTGAGAATCAGCTAATTCTTTCTTGGTTTCACTGTTTTCATGTCTTTCTATAGCCAATAAAGAATCTTTATCTGCAGTAATTTCTTCGAGTCTATGTGTAAAGAAGAGAAGTATTAAACTTAGTGTAAAGTTGGTTTGAATTTAACAGTACTTGTAAGAAAAGAAATTAAACCTTTTTACTGAATCTTCAAGCAGAACAATTTTGCTATCTGAGTCCTCTACTTTGTGCACTAACTCTCGGTTTTTCTCTTGAGATTCAAGCAGCAATTTTGTGGTGTCATCATAGCTTTGCTTTGTTATAAGCAGTAAAGACTCTCTTGTAGTTGCATCCTTTTCAAGTCTATATTATTGAGTGAAATTCAGGAAACCAGTGTTAGCTCAGAAGGTTAAAAAAGATAAGAGTGGATCTTTATAGTACTGTTTAGTTCACAACAATTTAGTTTAGCTGCTAGTTATGCCAAACTACCAAATAGAGTTAGCAAAACAAAAACGGACCTTTCCACATTCTCCAGAAGCTGATCTATGTTTTTCTCAGCTTCCTCAATTTTTTTTAGTAACTCCTTGTTTGTTTCTTGAGCTTCAGAGAGTGATTTCTTCGTTTGATCATGCTCTTTTCTTTCTGATAAGTAAAGAGCATCTGTTGTTGTTGCACCCTCTTCTAACCTACGTTCAGGATCAGATTACAACAGCTACGATTCATAAATTTAATGATCAAATAGACAATCTTTTTTTTTTCTCGAATACGCAGGAGAACTGCGTATCATTGTATTAAGAGAGAATTATGAAAATGGCCTCAAAACCAATTGTGTTTAGGAAACTGGCCCTTTTTTTTTTGAACTTAGCAATTTGGCCTCAAAACCAAAGTTCCTTTGGAAAATGGCCTTCCGTTAGTTTTCGCTCCTAACGGTGTTAACTTTTTAGCAAAAAGACCATTTTACCCTTGAGAAAAAAAATAAAAAACAGAGCTTTATGTATTTATTGTATATTTTGACAGCATGTATATATTGAGTATATTATCACATTCAGCCACATATATTCACGCATAAGCAACATAACCATATATTTCACATTCAGTCACATATATTCACGCATAAGCCACATATATTTCACAAATGCATAGTTCACAAATTCACCATAGTTTCAGTTCTCACATAAACGAGGTCACACAACATGTTCACAAATTCACCATAGTTTTAGTTCTCACATAAACAAGGTCAACAACTTGAACTCTTGCCTACACCTCTTACGGTTGCCCAACAATTTGATTTGAAGTGTATAATTGGAATCCATGCTGTCATGCAAAATTAAATTCATTTTCAGAAATAAATTTGACCATCAGTAAATACACCTGCGGGGGCGGCGCCGTCGCCCATCGCTGCTCCGCATTTTTTTTCACCGCGGTCGAAGACTGGACGAACGAGCGCGGGCAGCTTCACCGCGTGAAGGGAGGGGTAAGGAAGGGTAATCTCGTCTTTTTTTACGATGTACAGTGCCAAAGTTCACGGTCTACCTTGACAGAAGTAACGGAAGGCCATTTTCCAAAGGAATTTTGGTTTTGAGGCCAAATTGCTAAGTTCAAAAAAAAAAGGGCCAGTTTCCTAAACGCAATTGGTTTTGAGGCCATTTTCATAATTCTCTCTTGTATTAATAGTTGAGAAAAGGAGTCATACAGAGACCCAAACACACACACACACCCGCTTACAAATAGACAATCAAGCCAGGTGTCATCAAATGCCTAGTAATTCTCAAGTACACCCATTCAACAAGTGAGCAATTACTTAACATCTCCTGTGTCAACACATAAGAATTGGGTTCTACAGAATTCGTGAACATGGCTTCCTTAATTTACTATTCCACTTAATCTCAACCAGTTCTGAGTCATGGTACAAAAGGGTCCACAGGTCATCCACTAGCCACAGAACAATGACATCATCATCATCTTATTCACATAGTTTTATTCCACTCCAACTATTCTACGGAGGCAGTGGGCTAATAGCTGCAACAGCATCTACTCCAAATTAGGACAGCCACTGACAACACTATCAAAGTTGGAAATGAGGAAGATTATGAGAGTACATGAGCACTCAATAGCTGTAATGAGCCCCCATTCAACAGGATGTTTGCAAATGGAGGTAAACACAGGGTATGTAAGTGATTTTCCGGTAATAAAAACAACAAACCTTTCTATAGTACTTTGAAGTTGATCAGTTTTTCTATTAGCAGAATAAATTTCCTTCAGTAAACCTTCGATCCTCCCTTGTGCCTCTGCTAATGCTTTTGATGTTGCATCTTTTTCCTGACGTTCTGTTAGTAAAGTTGCTTCTCTTGCAACTGCAGTTTGTTCCAGTCTATGGGACAAAAATGGTAAACATCTAAGAAATAAAATTAGGTACTATAAACGACTGCTATGTTGCAGTACCTCTGTATACTATCTTGAAGCTGATGCACACTGTGGTTAGCACACTCAACTTCTTTGACTAATTCCTCAATTTGATCCAGAGCTTCAGTTAGTGTCTTTTTCGTCACTTCAGTTTCTTTCCTTTCAGTTACCATTAAAGCCTCTCTTGTAGTAGCATCTTCTTCAAGTCTAAGGCGTATTTAGAAAGAATACAATGTGACTACTCAAAAGGCCTCACAAAAAATTTACTTAAACGACATTGGGACCTCTAACAAAAAAGAAAGATAACTTGATTCTCCTCTGGTTAAAGCTAAAAGTAGTTCTAGGTCATCAAGAATGAGGGTAGGGAGTCGACGAGGCCCTGCGCGCAACGCGCCGGCGCGTTGCGCGAGGGGCAGCGGCGGTCGCACCGGCGCTGGGGCCGCGCACGCCCGCGCCCGCGCCTGGGCCACGTGGGCCCGCGTCTGGGCCTCCCGCGCCCGCGGCCAGAATGGCGGCGGCGTTGGGAGCGCCTGGACCGGCGGCGGCGGCGCTGGGGCTGCGCTGGGGGCGGCAGCGCCTGCAACCTGCGGCCAGCTGAAGTAGTGGGGAGGAGGTTGGCCAGCCATTGCGGCCGGCGGCGGCGGCGCCTGGCGCCTGGCGGTGGGCAGGGGAGGGCTGCAGCGGTGCTCTGGAAGCGCGCGCGGCGCAGCGTGCAGGGGCCGGCGCGCGCGGCGCGGCGGCCTGGCGGCGGCAGCTGAGCCGCCGGGAAGAGGGAGCAGGGGAGGGAAGAGAGAGAAACCAGAAACCATAACCTAGTCTGATACCATATTGCAAACTGATTCACTATTCCATTGGGCCTACCCTTAGGGTGGCTGTATATTGTATCATACATGGGCCTCTAATGGGCCTATACTCCAACAATTATCAATTTGTCATAATGCTGCAATTCTTCAACACACACACAAAAAAAAGATGCCACTAGATAACCATAAATTAGGGAACCAAATAGCTGACACCTTTTTGGCAGTGCCTTCGACTTCCATAATCAACTTAAAATTCTCTTTCAGTGCTGTTAAGTGCTTTTTTGGAATTCTTCACTTTGGTTCCTTTGAAAGAGAATTTTACTGGTGTTTCAAGCTTTACTCCACAGGAATAGAGACAAGAAGAAAGGGTGGAAAAGCCAACGGAACAAGTGGCACCCGTTGGTTTGGAGATAGCTTTGGGCTAATTTTAAAGGAATGTTGATGCTAACACATATGCAAGATGATGCAAACACAAAACTTCTACTTGAACAACAATGGAAACGAGAAAGCCTTGAGGAAAATAATGCAAAATAGGAGATATGGCCAGAACAGAGGAAACTACAATCAGAATTTCTAGTTCTTGGTACTATTTCACTGGTGTATTTATTTTGATCCAAAACTTATACTTAAACAAGAAACAGGAAAGCCTTGAGGAAAATAATGCAAAACGGAAGATATGGCAAGCTAGAATAGAACAAAGGCCAACTAAAATCAGAACGGGAACTGGTTCCTGTCTAGTTCTTTGTAATATTTCATTCTGGTCTATTTGTTTCTAATCCCAGATGGCTCCTAGGGTCAAAGTTAGAGGCAAGAAAACATTAAAACAGCATGAATAGTAGCTCTTATCCACATGGAAGAGAGAAAAACTGAAACTTTTGCATACCATTTGAAGTTTTGAACAGCTATTATATGCTTTGAACAGAAGTTAGTGCCATAGCCTCTAACGTACCAAATCTAATTTAAAAACTAATGATACAGTACGGGCCTCCCCTACTGTGCAATTTATTTTATTATTATAAAAAGAAAGAAGAGAAAGAGAGTTACAGGAAAGGAAGACAAAACCTGTACAGGTGAGACATGAAAAGCGCCATGCAACAAGCATCCAAGAGTGAGAAAGAAAAAGCACACAAGCTAGTTTCTTTTCTGACTAGCTACTAAGGTAACCATGTTCTGTGTGATAATGTTAGTTTCATTTACGTTTGGTCTATGGTTCTGAACTGATTACAATCTGTAATTTCGTTGCCATGGTAATGAAATTCGGTTTTACCGGTGTGGAAAAAATGTTCTGTGTGATAATCTAATCGAGCATGCAACATAGCAAATTTAACCATGTTCAATATCTTCCCTTTTTAGGTTATTCTTCATCTCTCTATCTAACTCTCATAATATTTTTGTAACTGCTGTACTTATTTCTTGATTTTTCTTAAAATTATTTAGCAAAATGTTTTTCTTGGAAAAGAAAGATAGACTTACAGGATAATAATGCTTTTCCATATGAGTTCACTAACATGATGTGTGATTTTGACAGAAGGATAACTAGGCAACTGAGACATCACACTGGATATAGATTTAAGGTAAGAATGGAACCTCTGTAAAGAATCTTGAAGAAGCCCATTTCTGGCATAAGCATCTTCAAGCTTCCTTTGCAGCTCTCCTATTTCCCCCTGAGATTCAGCTAGCTGTTTCATGATTGCATCATTTTGCTGCCTTTCAGATCTCAACGAAGTTTCCAGTGCTGCCATATTTTCTTCATGTCTAAACCAATGGGAAACAAAAGATAAGCTAAGAGACCAGTGACATGTAGATTGATTTATTAACAGCAAGATCATGACTGCAGAATAAGGAAACAAAACAGAAATGAACCGCCCTCAAGCATAAAAATAGGGCAAGTTAAACATTAAGCAACAGACCTTTGGACAGTTTCTTGGAAGTGAGCAATGTCTTTCTCAGCAACTTCAATTTTCATTAGTAAGTCCTGGTTTCTATCCTCAGATTCATTGAGAGATTGCTTAGTTGCTTCACTTTCTAGTCTCTCTGTTGTCAATAGAGCATCCTTCTCTCTTAACCTTTCTTCAAGGCTATGTCCACCCATCAAAGAAAGAAACAACTATTAGTCTCACAAAAAGTGAGGGGTTAATCCCTTCCCCTTCTCCATGCAAATAGATCCATATATTGTATATTTTTAGTTTATAGACTCAAAAAGTATCTTTTCTATTTTCTTGATATTATTCTCTGTTGGATTATGAGTGTGTTAGGCCCATGAGGCTAGGCCCATGAGGCCCATGTATGGTTACCTATATAGCTACCCTTCTAGGGTTAGCCCAAATCAATAGAATCTCATTTCCTAACATGGTATCAGCAGCCTAGGGTTAGTTTTTTTTCCCACCCCTCTTCCCAGCCGCCGCCGCCGCTGGTTGGCTCCCCGCCGCCGGCGCCATGGCCGGCGCCCCACCTCCTCCTCCATCCTTCTTCAGCTACTTCCCTCCCATCTCCTCATCCTCCTGGGCCCAAGTGGTCGCTGCTCCACCCGCCGCGCCTCCAGCAGAGGCGCGGCCGCGGCTTTGGGCGCGGGAGCCGCCGGTGCCCTGGCCGCGACTCCTGTCCATGGCAGCGTGTGCGCGTTTTTCGGTTTGATGATCGGACGCGTGGCGCGTCCGGTCACAGTCGACCGGACGCGTCCGGTCGATCAGGGAGCTTACTGGACTCTCACCGGACGCTGGCACTGTGGCGTCCGGTCAGTTCTAACAGCGCGTCCGGTCACTGTTTCGTTGTGCGCGACTCAGACTTGACCAGCGCGTCCGGTCAGTTACGGGACCAGCGCGTCCGGTCGTTCCCGGCGCGTCCGGTCGTTGCTTCGCGGGCGCGGTACTGTGCGACCGGCGCGTCCGGTCGTTTGAAGCAGCGCGTCCGGTCATCACGTTTGACCGTTGGCGCGCAGTGACCGTTGGAGGATCTAACGGTCGCGTTTGTTTTCGGTGGACACGTGGACGTCGCAGAGCGACCGGACGCGGTTGAGCGCGTCCGGTCAGTTTCGACCGGCGCGTCCGGTCGTCCCGATTTTTGCCCAGTGAAGGGGTAACGGCTCTATTTGACCGTGGGATTATAAATAGACGTTGTGGCCGGCCATGGCCGGTAGCTGAGCACACTATAGTCTTGGTGGCTTATGTGGTAGTGCTTGGAAGCCCTCTAACTCACTCATGCTTGATAGTGTTCATCGGATCGAGTGAGAGAACGATTCTAGTGCGTTGCTTTGAGAGATTGCATCGTGTGGCACTAGGTGATCGTGTTGCAAGCCGGTGGTGCTTGTTACTCTTGGAGGTTGCCACCTCCTAGACGGCTTGGTGGCTTGTGGCTCCGTCGAAGCTCGCAAGAAGATTGTGCGAGGCTCCGGAGAAGCTTTGTGAGGGGGATTGTGCTCACCCCGCGGGGATCGCGAAGAGCAACTCTAGTTGAGCGTGTCATTGAGCTACCACACTTTATGGTGGGTTCTTGCGGTGCCTTTTGAGAGGCTCGGTGTGTGACCGATTAGCCGCCGAACCACGAAGTGTTGGTCGACACAACGGGGACGTAGCTTGGTGGCAACCAAGTGAACCTCGGGAGAAAATCACCGTGTCAACATTGTCTACTCTTCTCGGTGGTTTGCCTTCGTGCAACACAAGCTTGTATTTACTTTCTTATATACTTGTGCTTGTGTAGTTGCTCTCGTAACTAGTTTGCTTGTGTAGCTTGCTAGTTGTCTTCTTGCTTGTGTAGCTAGAAGTATCCCCTTTGCGTGGCTAATTCGGTTTGTGTAACCTTGTTAGTCACATTGCTTAGTTTGTGTAGCTAAGTAGTTTGCGCTCTCTAATTTGGCTTGTGTATCCTTGTTATTGAGCATTGCTAGTGAGCTTAGGAGCTTTGTGCTTTTGCTTCGCTAGTTGTGTAGGAGCTCCCTCGGTTGGCAAAGTACTAGTGCATAGGTTTGTGTGACCTTGCTCTAGAATTGTTTAGGTGAACTCTTGGTAAGCTTAGCATCTTAGTTGCTTAATTAGGATCTTTGCAAGGTGCTAGAGAACTTAGATAGAGGGGTGTAGTCTTGGCTAGACCGATAAGTTTATTTCCGCATTTGTTTCGGTTAGCCAAGGCGTTTAAGTTTTAGAAAGGACTATTCACCCCCCCTCTAGTCCGCCATCTCGACCCTTCAAGTGGTATCGGAGCCGGGTCTCTCATTTGCGGTCTTTACCGACCCGAGAGGATGGCGGCTTATGGGCTAGATGATTGTGTGGAACACATTTTTGATGGCACTCACTATGCACGGTGGAAAAATCACATGCTTGATAATTTTCGTGCTCTTGGCCCTAAGTTTTGTTGGATCATAGTTGTTGGCTTTTCTCATGACTTGGATGGGTGTGGTAACCGTACCCAAGCTCAAAAGGATTGCCGAACACTTGATGCACAAGCTAAGTTTTATCTAATCAAAGCTTTGAATGATGAGATTTTTGACAAGGTGAGGGGTCTCTCAAGTGCACATAGCATGTGGACGGCGCTCAAGCATCAATATTGTGGCTCCTCAATTTATGATGATGGAAAATTCAAGAAGGATGATCACATAGTGATGGAGGTACATGAGGATGTTGAGCATGACCACAACGAGGTGGTTGTGGAGGATTGCTCCACCTCAATGTCAAGTGATGATGATGATGATCATGCCACAAGATCACTTGACAAGAATGATGATAATGCCACAAGTGATGTAAGCAATGATTCTACTCCATGCACACTTGATGGTGAAGATGATGGCTATGAGAGTGATGCTTCAACAAGCTCATCAATATCATCACATGGTAACACTAAGATACATGTTGATGGTTTTGTTGTTGATTGTGATGATCCAAATTTTGAGCTTCTTTATAAACTCTCAAGAGCCTTAAAAAGAGAAATAGAAAAAGCAAGTAAATTGGAAAATGAAAACTCTTTTCTAAAGACCACATGTGAACAACAAAAACATCTACTTTATGTTACTACTTGTTCATATGAGGAGCTAAAATTGGCTCATGAGGAACTTAATGTTGCTCATGATAACTTGGTACAAGAACATGCTTTACTCACTAAGAAGCTTTCTAATGAAGAAACCAAATCTAGTGAGAGCTCATCATTTGGGTCAAATGATCAATCACATATGACTAACCCTTGTGATGTAGGCAAGAAGCATGTATCCACCTCTTGTGATGATTTATTATATATGCCATGTTCTTCACAATTAGATGCTTGTTCTACTTCTATGTCTTGTGAGACTAACCTTTTGAAGGAGAACAATGAGCTCAAAAGTGAAGTGAAGAATTTGAGCAACAAGTTGGAGAGGTGCTACAACTCTAAAATCGCCATTGAGCATATCATGACCAATCAAAGAAGATATGGTGATAAGAGTGGTATTGGCTACAACAAGAGCAAGGGCAAGATTATGAAGAAGCAAGATGCAAAGAAGCTATCCCAACTCATGTGCTACCGATGCCATGAAGTGGGATATATTGCCAAGTGTTGCCCTACCAAGAAGACTCAAGTTGAGCCAAAAGCAAAGCCCCAAGCTCAAATCAAGATCAACCATGGAGATGATGGTGACTTGATGAAGAAGAAGAAAAATAAAACAAGAAGGGGTGGTAGAGCAAGGCATCCAATGCAAATCCAAGATGCCAAGATGATGAGCAAGAATCAAGATGAGAAGAAAGTACATGCTCACATCAAGTGCTTCAAGTGTGGAGATATGGGACACTTTGCCTCGGGGTGTCCTACTAAGCTTGAAAAGAAGATTCAAGCAACTCGTGAGAGGCAAGGCAATAAGAAGCAACATATGAGCAAGAAAGAAAAGGCTCAATCTAAGAGAAGTTGCTACTCATGCCGGGAAAGGGGACACATGGCACATTCATGTCCCCTAGGTGAGAATTCTAAGCCTAAGTCAATTGATGATACTAATATGCTTAGAAAGGATGGCAATGGTACCTCATTGGTTGGAATTACAAAACATCCCGCTACTCATACTAAGGCTATGCCTAAGTATGTTGCACCTAACTTGAGAGGACCCAAACTAGTTTGGGTACCATCAAAGAGTGGATGATTGTTTGTAGGTACCATCGGCATTGGAGGCTTGATTCAATTGGTTTCATCTTGTTCATCATATATTGAGTCAAGTTATGAAGCTCAATGCATATCCAATCCCAATGCCAAGTCAAAATAAGTGAAGTTCAAAGTGCTACAACATACAAGTGTCATGATCAAGTTGTGGATGATTTATTGGAATTATTTGATGGCTTGCAATTTATTTGAGTAAAAGCTTACTATTGGATGATCATGAGCTAACCAAGGTACATCTCTTGTTGATCATTTCATTTGGGTGCATATGAGTTGATTGAATTGGATAAGTGTGCAATGTTGCTTGCTACGAGATGATTGAATGGATTAAATGCTTAGTAATCAAGTTTGGATTGGTTTGTAAATTCATGAGATGACATTTAGTGAGTGAATTGAATGGATATATATCTTGTGAAAGTGTTCAAACAAGTTAATCTCAAGTTTGATTCACATTTGATGAAGAATAGCTCAAGTGGTGAAAATTATTTAAAATCTGAGCTAGCTGTGATCTTAGCCATGTTTGAGTAATCAAATCTATTTGGATTGGTTTGAAATTTGGTATACATGCTCTACACTTATGAAAGAAGATGCTGTAGAAATTTCATGAGAATTGGATAAGAGTTGCTTTGGTTTTAGAGTGCATCTTGTCAGCTATAGTGCAGCAGTTTTCAGCATGTAGCAGTGGTGGAAGATTTGAAATCTAGTAGCAATCTAAAAGTCAAATGAAGCTCAAATTTTTACAGCTGCTAGATGACTTTGTAATGCACATCTCCACCAAATTTCATGGCATTTGGATTCGTACATTGGGAGATATGAATTATTCTTTGAAGGGTACAGAATCTGCCAGAAAAGTGACAATCATTGGATTAATCTAGAGTCACTTTGATTGAAAGGTCCTAAAGTTGGAAACATGTTTATAAGTGGTTGAGGTACCTAAGTTTGTTTTTGGTTTGATCTAGAAGCATGAAAAGCAATGAGTACAAGAACATTTGATTGTGGAATGTACTTGGTGTACATATTCAGTACTCAAATTGAAAGATCAAGATCAAACTCAAGATGAAGGTGAAGTTTAAGTTCTAGTGATAATTGGAGATCATTTAGTAAAAAGAAAAAGACTTAAACAAGTAGAAAGAAAAGGACTTAAAGAAGGATTCAAGGTTACTCATCAAATTAAGTTCATCACTTGGATCAATCAAACAATGTCATTTCAAGTGAGTATCAAGAGTGGTTCTTTGGAGAGAGGTCACTTCTCCCTAGTGAGGGGCTTGCCGCCGTTTGTAGGTAAAACCAAGTTTGGGACTTGGAAGGCTAACATGGAAGTGGTGATCCGAGGAACTTATGATGCTTAGTTGAAGCAATCAATAGGATTGATCTAAAGAGCAAGCAACACCCAAAAGAAAGTTAGTCATTGCAATTCAATTGGTATTCTAAGTGATTCTCTCATACAAGCAAAGATGATATAATGAAGCAAGCCAACCACAACAAGAAAGTGCACTTGATCATTAGTGGTTTTCATTTCATATGGGTGAAGAATGGATTTATCTATGATGATTGGTCTTCACCAAGCAATAAATTGGACTTCACATTGCTATTGGTGTAATGAATTGGAATCTATATGACTATCCTCTACTCCAACATAGCAAAGGTATCATTGTAATGTGCATGATCATTCTTATTCCTTACTAGTATGCGGTTAGTGCATATAGTACATGTTTATTAGGATCATGCATGACAAATGAAATTTTTAAAATTCATAGCCTACCATTATTGCTTGATTGATTAATTGATCTAGTGGTATGGATATGAGTTTGTTCATGAGCTAGTGAACCCAAGTACTTGATCTAAGTTTGGATTGCTAACAAGTGACAAGTACAACATTGGCAAGATAACCCTTTGCATAAGGTGTGAAGAAGCTTGTCATTGGATCAAACCGGACTTGGAATCTTAGGCAAATCAACATAGTTCAAGTCATACAAGAAGCTCATGACAATGATAAAAGTACAAGCACAAGACAACAATGAAAATGGATATCTAGTTTGTTTCAAGTGGTATCTAGACTCAAATTGATCTTCCAAGTAGTATTCACTAGTGGTGTCTAGATCATGATCTACAAGTGATATTTTACAAGTGGTACTCATGAAGATAGCAAATGTTCAAGAAGTGAATATTTTTGTCAAATCCTTAAAAGTGGATCCATACTAGAAAATTCTTTCAAATGGTATCACATTCCTACTCATGGCATCTTCACGAGGTATCATTCATGCAAGACGATGGTTTCACAAGTGATCCTCAACTTTAAGTGATCAACTCAAGAAATGCTACCCTCATCTTCAAGTGGTATCTCAAGTGAATGGCACATTCTATGACATAGGGGGAGGAGCCCCACCGATTGGTATCAAGGTCAAAGATCCTATGTGGAATCTCAAGAGCAACCATAAAGTTTGTCATTCCAACATATGTGGTAATGTCCATCAAAAATGCAAGATTCAAGTCTCAACCATCTACCCCAATGCTAGCCTTTACATCAATGAGAAGCACACCTTTTATGGAAATTGATGACAAAGGGGGAGAGATTGGACAAAGATATGCAAAATTTCCTTTAGGGGAGAGATTGCTTCGGGGAGAGATAGATGATATTGGACATGGATATGGACAAAGAGGGAGCAACATTGAAGAATGTAAGGGGATCAAAATTCTTGGACAAAGAAAGCACACAAGTAGAGGGAGCAAGCTCATGAACATTGATTGATTGCATTTGATATATGCTTAATTCATGTGCTTGCTTGCATTGCATAAGTTCTTAAATTCAATATGCATGCTTGTGTGGTGTATGCTAGTTATAGAACTTGAATGATGCTTTGATGACTAGCATGCATAGGATGTTAGCTAGACTTGTGATTATAATGCAAAAACTAGAACCATGCTTATAATGTTGATCTCACGGGATTTCTAGTGTTTTTGATGTCTAGCTACTCATGATGCTAAGAATGATGGCAAACTTGTGATTTTCAAATGGTATCAAGCTACTAATTGGTATCGAGCTACAAAGGTTTATTCTATACACCTTAGCATCACTTAGTAGTGCTAACCCTCCCACAAATTTCATATTTATGCATATGTGCAAGCTTGAAACCAAACCTTTTGAGCACATATGTAGGGGGAGTTATCACTACCAAGTCGGATTTTATGGTGCTTATCTAAATCTTGACATAGAGCTTAAAAGTTGGATAAGTAACATTAAATCCAAAACAAGTTAGCAATTTACACTTGTGTGAAGTGCTAGCTTGAAAAAGCTTAATTTCCATATCTTTGTAGAGTTGTCATCAATTACCAAAAAGGGGAGATTGAAAGGTCCTTGTTTGGTTTTGGTAATTGAGTGACAACTTAGGTGGACTAATATGTGGTTATGTGAGATACACAGGAGGTTAGTCCATATGTGATGATGTCATGAAGGAGCTTAATGCACATGAGACATGACATGGAGTCATGTGACCAAGGTGGAGAAGATCAAGATAAGGCTTGGCTTGATGGACCGGTTGCTAAGGTGAAGGGCAAGTTGTGTGATGGCTTGGCGCCGAAGGACCGAGGCAACGGTGAAGAGCAAGTGAGGTCAAGATCGATGAACCAATAACGGTCACGTGATGATATGAAGTGGATCATATCATTTGGTGATTGGTTGGTGCATGTGTTGCATCAACGTCGGAGGAGATGGAGTGGAATGCGCAAGGCAAAGGTATAACCTATAGGGCTTTTCCATTTCACCGGTCATAGGTGTGTAGAGAAGATGATGACTGGGTTTAGGATAGATGACTCGAGTGATCTAACTATGCATCGTTGCTAGGATCGAGTGGCGTGGCAAGTTGAGTGGTTAACACCTTCGGTAAAATGATTGTGAAAATGCTAACACACGTACACAAGGTGGTGATCACTTGTTGGTGTTGGCACATTTACGAAGGCGGTGGAGTTTAAGCGGTAGAGAGGGATTTGGGTTCCTCTCTCCCTCCCGCCGAGCTTGCGAGGCGGGATTCGGCGCTTTTTGGAGAAGTGAAATATCTATTTTCCACTACGCCGAAAGTCGGAAAAGAAACAGAGGCGAACGGAGGTCACAGAGGTGACCGGACGCTGCACCGGACGCGGTCACGGTGTGACCGGACGCGTCCGGTCAGTGTTCAGCGTGTGCGCGTTTTTCGGTTTGATGATCGGACGTGTGGCGCGTCCGGTCACAGTCGACCGGACGCGTCCGGTCGATCAGGGAGCTTACTGGACTCTCACCGGACGCTGGCACTATGGCGTCCGGTCAGTTCTAACAGCGCGTCCGGTCACTGTTTCGTTGTGCGCGACTCAGACTTGACCAGCGCGTCCGGTCAGTTACGGGACCGGCGCGTCCGGTCGTTTCCGGCGCGTCCGGTCGTTGCGACCAGCGCGTCCGGTCGTTGCTTCGCGGGCGCGGTACTGTGCGACCGGCGCGTCCGGTCGTTTGAAGCAGCGCGTCCGGTCATCACGTTTGACCGTTGGCGCGCAGTGACCGTTGGAGGATCTAACGGTCGCGTTTGTTTTCGGTGGACACGTGGACGTCGCAGAGCGACCGGACGCGGTTGAGCGCGTCCGGTCAGTTTCGACCGGCGCGTCCGGTCGTCCCGATTTTTGCCCAGTGAAGGGGTAACGGCTCTATTTGACCGTGGGGTTATAAATAGACGTTGTGGCCGGCCATGGCCGGTAGCTGAGCACACTATAGTCTTGGTGGCTTATGTGGTAGTGCTTGGAAGCCCTCTAACTCACTCATGCTTGATAGTGTTCATCGGATCGAGTGAGAGAACGATTCTAGTGCGTTGCTTTGAGAGATTGCATCGTGTGGCACTAGGTGATCGTGTTGCAAGCCGGTGGTGCTTGTTACTCTTGGAGGTTGCCACCTCCTAGACGGCTTAGTGGCTTGTGGCTCCGTCGAAGCTCGCAAGAAGATTGTGCGAGGCTCCGGAGAAGCTTTGTGAGGGGGATTGTGCTCACCCCGCGGGGATCGCGAAGAGCAACTCTAGTTGAGCGTGTCATTGAGCTACCACACTTTATGGTGGGTTCTTGCGGTGCCTTTTGAGAGGCTCGGTGTGTGACCGATTAGCCGCCGAACCACGAAGTGTTGGTCGACACAACGGGGACGTAGCTTGGTGGCAACCAAGTGAACCTCGGGAGAAAATCACCGTGTCAACATTGTCTACTCTTCTCGGTGGTTTGCCTTCGTGCAACACAAGTTTGTATTTACTTTCTTATATACTTGTGCTTGTGTAGTTGCTCTCGTAACTAGTTTGCTTGTGTAGCTTGCTAGTTGTCTTCTTGCTTGTGTAGCTAGAAGTATCCCCTTTGCGTGGCTAATTCGGTTTGTGTAACCTTGTTAGTCACATTGCTTAGTTTGTGTAGCTAAGTTGTTTGCGCTCTCTAATTTGGCTTGTGTAGCCTTGTTATTGAGCATTGCTAGTGAGCTTAGGAGCTTTGTGCTTTTGCTTCGCTAGTTGTGTAGGAGCTCCCTCGGTTGGCAAAGTACTAGTGCATAGGTTTGTGTGACCTTGCTCTAGAATTGTTTATGTGAGCTCTTGGTAAGCTTAGCACCTTAGTTGCTTAATTAGGATCTTTGCAAGGTGCTAGAGAACTTAGATAGAGGGGTGTAGTCTTGGCTAGACCGATAAGTTTATTTCCGCATTTGTTTCGGTTAGCCAAGGCGTTTAAGTTTTAGAAAGGACTATTCACCCCCCCTCTAGTCCGCCATCTCGACCCTACACCCTTCCACGCTCCCGGTGGAGACCCTCGTCCACCGGCGGCCATGTTCACCAGTGCTCCACCTCCCGGCGTCTTCCCTACGTCACCGTGGGCTCCACCCTCCGGCACCCCACCTGGGGTTGCCGGCTGGGACCAGGCGGCCTTGGCTCGCTCGTTCAGCACTATGGGCCTGACACCTCCTGTCGGACCTGAGTGGATCGCTGATTCGGGAGCCACCTACCACACCACCCCTGACCCTGGTATACTTTCGTCTGTCCGTTCTCCCTCTTCTTCTCTCCCTTCGTCCATTATGGTCGCAAATGGTTCGTGTCTTCCGGTCACGTCTGTGGGTACCGCCGGTGCTCATGGCTCCTTCCGTCTTTCTGACGTTCTTGTTGCTCCTTCTATGGTTCACAACCTTCTTTCTATTCGTCGTTTTACAACTGACAATTCCTGTTCCGTGGAATTTGACTCTTCTGGTCTTACTGTAAAGGATTTGGCTTCCCGGCGTCCCCTGCTCCGATATGACAGCACCAGACCCCCTTACACTCTTTGCTTCCCGGCAGCTACTTCATCTTCTTCGCCGTCCGTTTTGTCAGCTGCTTTCGCCGCCTCTACTTCCTCTACCACTTGGCACCGGCGCCTCGGCCATCCTGGACGTGATGCCCTGATGCAGTTCAGTCGTAGCTCCGGTCTTCCATGTACTCGAGCTCAAGATGAACATTTGTGTCATGCGTGCCAATTGGGCCGACATGTTCGTCTTCCTTTTCATAGTTCTTCTTCACATGCGACCTGCATTTTTGATCTTATACATTGCGACCTATGGACATCTCCTGTTATCAGTATTTCTGGTTATAAGTACTATCTTGTGGTGGTCGATGATTTTTCGCATTATTCGTGGACTTTTCCCCTGCGTGCGAAGTCTGATACTTTTCCCACGCTCCTTCACTTCTTCACTTGGCTGTCCACACAGTTCGGCCTCACCATCAAGGCCGTCCAGTGTGACAATGGTCGTGAGTTTGATAACTCCACCTCCCGTGCTTTCTTTCTCTCTCACGGTGTTCAGTTGCGCATGTCTTGCTCATATACCTCTTCACAGAATGGCAAGGCTGAACGGATGATTCGCACCACCAACGACACCGTGCGCACCCTTCTATTTCAGGCCTCTCTTCCTGCTCGCTTCTGGGCTGAGGGCTTGCACACCTCCACCTACCTCCTCAACCGTCTTCCTTCCGCTGCCTGTCCCGCTCCTACGCCACACCACGCCCTCTTCGGTACCCCTCCTCGGTACGATCACCTTCGCGTCTTTGGGTGTGCGTGTTACCCCAACACCACTGCCACTTCTTCCCACAAGCTGGACCCCCGCTCCACTCTCTGTCTTCCTCGGGTACTCCCCGGATCACAAGGGGTACCGATGTTTTGACCTTACCTCCCGACGGGTCCTCATCTCTCGCCATGTGGTGTTCGATGAGTCCGTCTTTCCCTTCTCCAGCACACCCACCACCACTCCTGTTCCTGATCCCTCCTCCCTTTTTCCCGCTGACCCGGTGGTCCAGCCACCTTTTTCGTGGTCTCCTGCAGGTACTGCTTCGCCGCGCTCCTTGCCGGGCACCTGTCCCGGCTCCCCGGCCGGTCCAGGCACGTCGTCCTCTGGCGCGGCCCCGACCTCTCCGTTTGGCGCAGACCCGGGGACCTCGTCCCCCGATACTGTCCCGGGGGGGCCGTGCCGGTCGCCGTCGCCTGGTGCTGCCCCGGCACCTCCTTCGCGGTTCGCTGCGCCGGTACGGGTGTACCAGCGCAGGCCGCGGCCGCCGCCACTCGCGGTCCCTTCTCCGCCGGGGACACCGACACCACCGCCGCAGTCCCGTGACACACCGCCGGTTTACCACCCGCCGCTTCTTCACCGACACCCGCGGCATATTCACCCGATGGTGACACGGCACACGGCTGGCACACTGCCACCCCGGGCCCTTACGACATCAACCGGCGACGCGCCGGTCTCCCCAGTACCCTCTTCCGTCCGTGACGCCATGTTGGATCCTCACTGGCGCCGCGCGATGGAAGAGGAGTATGCCGCGCTCGTCGCCAACCAGACGTGGGAGTTGGTGCCCCGGCCGCCGGGCTCCAACGTCGTCACCGGCAAGTGGATCTGGACCCACAAGCTTCGGGCTGATGGCACTCTCGAGCGCTACAAGGCTCGCTGGGTTCTCCGGGGCTTCACTCTGCACCCTGGGGTCGACTATGATGAGACCTTCAGTCCGGTGGTCAAACCGGCCACCGTCCGCACCGTGCTCTCGCTAGCGCTTGTTCGGTCATGGCCCGTCCATCAGCTGGACGTCAAGAATGCTTTTCTGTACGGCCATCTCACCGAGACAGTGTACTGCAGTCAGCCGGCAGGGTTCGTTGATTCCTCCCGTCCTGACATGGTCTGCCGACTCAACAGGTCTCTCTACGGCCTCAAGCAGGCACCCCGGGCGTGGAACCATCAGTTTGCTGCTTTCCTGCTGACACTGGGGTTTGTGAAGGCCAAGTCTGATACATCTCTGTTTATCTATCACCATGGAGCTGACACTGTGTACCTGCTGCTCTATGTTGATGACATTGTCCTCACAGCCTCCAGTGAGCCACTTCTCCGCCGCATCATTACCGCTCTTCAGCAGGAGTTTGCTATGAAGGATCTGGGTGTGCTCCACCATTTCCTCGGGGTCACTGTTGAGCCTCATCCTGCCGGGTTACTTCTTCACCAGCGGCAGTATACTCGAGATATCCTGGAGCGGGCTGGGATGACTGACTGCAACCCCTGCTCCACTCCAGTTGATACTCAGGGCAAGTTGTCAGAGGCTGAGGGCCCTCCAGTGTCAGATCCCACTGCATACCGGAGTCTTGCTGGTGCCCTTCAGTACCTCACCTCCACCCGACCGGACATCACCTATGCAGTTCAGTAGATCTGCCTTCACATGCATGATCCCCGGGAGCCTCACCTCACTGCTCTCAAGCATCTCCTCCGCTACCTCCGGGGCACGATCGACTACGGCCTACTCCTTCACCGGTCCTCCTCGGCCGAGCTCGTCGTCTACACTAACGCCGACTGGGCAGGGTGTCCGGACACCCGGCGCTCCACCTCCGGTTACGCTGTTTTCTTGGGTGGCAACCTGGTGTCCTGGTCGTCGAAGTGTCAGCCTGTGGTCTCCCGGTCCAGTGCTGAGGTGGAGTACCGCGCTGTCGCTAACGGCGTGGCTGAGGCCTCCTGGCTCCTGCAGCTCCTCGCTGAGCTCCACACTCCGCCCTCCCGGAGCACACTGATCTACTGCGACAATGTCAGTGCGGTCTACCTCTCCACCAACCCCATTCAACACCAGCGGACGAAGCACGTGGAGATCGACCTCCACTTTGTCCGGGATCGGGTCGCCCTCGGCGAGGTGCGGGTCCTTCATGTTCCGACCACCTCCTAGTTCGCGAACATCTTCACCAAAGTCCTCCCGTCCACGACCTTCACCGAGTTTCGCTCCAGCCTCAACATCACCAGTGGCTAGTTGCATCTGTGGGGGGGCTTGTGTATGTTCTTTCTTCTTTCTTGTTCAGTCTGGAACTCCGCTGCGCCGGTAGTTCAGACTGTGGGGGATGTTAGATTATGAGTGTGTTAGGCCCATGAGGCCCATGTATGGTTACCTATATAGCTACCCTTCTAGGGTTAGCCCAAATCAATAGAATCTCATTTTCTAACATTTTCTTACAACATGCTCTTTTGATGCATCCCCACAAAGGTAAAAAGGAATTAGCAGAGTTTTATTAAAATATTAAATATATAGTTTCAAAGGAAACATCACATAACAAATTTGCACAAAAAAACTCAATGCATTATCACAGGAGGTTAGAGCTCTTGCAAAAGGGAAGAAAAGAAAAACCTTTGTATACTAGTCTGAAGTAGGGTGGATTTTTCATCAGTGTCCCCAACTTCTCTTTGAAGCTCTTCAATCTTTTCTCGTGCTTCAGCTAATTCTATCAAATTTGCCTCATGTCGTTGCTTCTCAAATGTCAGTGAAGATTCCAAATTTTTCGTAGCTTCTTCGAATCTGCATTCAACAAGAAGATGCAAACTATATGGAACACATATAGAAGGATGAAAAGAAACAAGATTAAATCTGTACAGCTAACAATAATTAATGTCACTGTGTTATTGAGCCATTATTTGCTCCTAAAAATAGCTATGACATTATAAATATGCAAATTAGGGATTATTGATGATGCTACAATTTGCAGAGTTGGCCACATTACTTTCTGGAATAAAAACACTAACCTTTGAGCAGCTTCATGGAGGAGATCATTTTGTTTCACAGCATCTTCTAGCTTGCTTACCAATGCTTCATTTCTTGCTTGAGATTCAGCAAGTGCAGCATTAGCTGCTTCATTTTGTTGTCTTTCGGTTAGCAAAAGGGCCTCGTGTTCTCTTACAGTCCCTTCTAGTCTGTGCCGATACAGAAAAGGAAACTTTGAATTATCAGAGTAATGCTTAAAATGCAGAACTTTATCACCTATAAGAATCAGATTCAGAAACTGTGACAACTTCCGGAACAATTGGAACCTACGGAGTGAATCTAGGAAAGGCAATACAACCTCTCAGTTGTTTAAATTAACAAGACCCCAATCGTTTCAAATCACAACATACATTGTGTAGTACCCTTGCAAATAAAATTCTAGACCTGCAACAGTCAGATTGGTTCAATTCTTGGTCCCAAATGAATAAATTGTGTATCTTGCAAATAAAATTCAACTGTCACATGAAATAATATATGAACAGGGAAATTTATGTGCTTGTACCATTCTATGCATGAGCATGTACGTTGAATTATATATGAATCTCTAATCATGGCTCCTTAAACAACAATGACAAGGGAACATCCCTTCAACATAGGTAAGAAGATTTTTTTTCCCAATTCAAGACAGTTCTAAGTTCAAATCTCATTTTGGCAGCAAACTAATTTTCGACTCCACTAGGATAATGGATATGTTTGACTGCTAATCCGCTGCTATAACAATTTCCATTCCAACACTGCTAGAACCTGAATACGAAATGCATGTATAAGAGTGAAGAGATAATGTCATGGAGTTCAGGTAATTAAGCAACAAACCTCTGTACAGTATCACTAAATTGTTTGATCTTTTCATCTGCATCACTGACTTTCTTATTTAACTCTTCATTTGTTTCTAAAGCATTAGCATGCGCTTTCTTCGTTACATCATTCTCCTCTTGTTCAGCTACTAGCAGAGCCTGTAATAATAGCATGCACCCACTGTCAAACATTCTGAGCAGTGCCTAACATGCTAAATTTAGGGTACAACTTAATTAAATTCTAAGAGAAACGTTATGTTAGCATACTATTGAGTGTATGAACCTAAGATTATCCATTTGATAAAAAAATAAGATTAGTCCTTGTTTGAATCCTTCTGCTTGTAGATCAGTTGAAAACAAAGCAGAATATTATGGATGAAGAACATACCTTTAGGCCCTCAATTTCTGTAGTCAATAAACTGATCTTTTCTCTTTCTTGAGCTAGAGCTTCTTCAACAGCCTTTTTTGCTGATTCTTGTTCCTGCATCGCTTTGACATCTTCTACTCGCTGCTCCATCTCCTGAAGAGCTTCTTTCAATTTGGAAACTTCTTCTGCTTTGGACTTCTCCAAATCAGCCTGTAAATTGAATATACATGAGTATGATCCATAGATGCTATGTCTATAAGCATGAAAACTGCAGTTGCACCATGTGCCAACACAGGATGCAACATGATGTACTTCTTGGTTCAAAGAATAGGCAGATATAACAAGTATTTAAATATTGTTCAAGACCAAGTATTGACCCTTAGTTTCTTCTCTCGGTCCAGGCGGCTTGTTAGCTCTTCCACACGTTCCTCAAGTTTCTCTTTGGCCACCTTTAGAGCCTGTGTATCTCTTGCAGCCTAGGAAACATGCAACCCATAACAAGCTTAGAATAAATTTTACAGAATGAATACCATAATAGTTGCTCAAGTACCATTCTGAGCTTCCTCAGCTCCTTCCTAGCAACCCTTCTTCGCCAAGCACACTGATATGTTAGTGCAGCTCTCCTCAACTTCATATAATTTGAGTAATCTCTGTGGCATCGCCACTGGGACTGCAGGAAAGAAGAAGACATAATAGCGACATCCGACAGGAGATTAATATTCATCTGCAGTATAATAGTAAAAATAGCAGCAAGTTGCTGTAAGAAGTGCTACCCTACCTGGATATGGACTGAAGCTTTATTTTTCTTTCTAAAGGTGAATTCATTACGAGCTGCCATGGCCCTTAGCCCGGCCTGCAATGTAATGGCTGACAACCGCAGTTGGTAATAAGTTTTCCAGGCAAAATACCATCGGGCATTTTTCTGAATTCTCAACGCTGCTGCTTGTTGTCTCAGGAATTCATGTTGCTTACAAGCCAATCTTGCTGTAATTGAAAATATAGATCTTAGTATATGTACAAGGCTCCACTATGGCTCCATGGGCATGCATTTTACATCAAGTGCTATATGGAAAGAGTTTACCTCTAACGAAAGATTGCAAACAAATAGATGTGTCCCGTAGTACTAGGAACTGTTCACGAGCAACATGAGTACGGAATTGACTCTGAACGCCTCTTGCTGCATTGTTTCTCATCTCTGTTCTTCTGGCATCCAGTTCAGCCATTTGACCAGCCCTCAGGAATACCTTAGTTCTTCCTATCTGTTGCTCAGAACATATTTTACAGAATGAGAGCAATGAGTATATAAACTTAGAATACAATTTTATATGATACTAAGATAAAATCTTTTGTGACTCAAATGTATGAAGAAATAATCTTAAACAAGAAAGTGAAACAAAGGTTACAAAATGCCTGGCAGTAGCCACTGCCTAAACCACAATCATTACATCTTTTACAAACACCATTACTCCACTCCAATCACAATAAACCCCACCAAGAACCAATGCTATATTTAAAGCCAGGGGCAGACCTAGGGCCTGGTGACCCTGCATGGTGGCACCTGAGCCCGGGCACTAGGGGCCTCCTTCACAGCACAAAGTTAGACCCTCACCAGACATGGAGTTCTTGGGTCCGCCACTGCTTAAAGACTCATGAGTTCTTTGTGGTAAACTGGTGATTAGCCAGGATTTAAGTTCTACCCATTCCAGTGAACTCAGTGCCTTATTCTTTGAATCTTTTTGGCAATTTATGTGGTCTACATACAACAACAATAAAATGTCTTTTAACTCAAATCAATTGAACTTGCCAGCTTAGAACATATAACATACCCTAGAGCCCAACTGAAACCCAAACTATCCGAACTCACATGACCTGCCCAAGGAATAATTTCTAGACTTTATGCACTATCATTTTTTAAAAGTTGTGAAGAGGAGAAACCTGTCCATATCGGTACATGCTAAGGAGATTGGTAAGTAAAGTGTTTTTCACCTGATAACCCTGTAGTCCAATTTTGTCCAAAATCTTTTGACAGGAGACTTTTTCATCATTTCTATCAGAAAAGAACATGGTCATAATTACATAATAGAAAAAGAGAGGGGGGAGGCATTCCGTTATAGAACAATGATACTTACTTCTCTTTCAAAATTTCAGGAGCAAGAACACGAAAGCGATGCAAAAAATCATGAAATTGTTTCCTTGTGGGATAACCAGCACAGCTGATTCTAATGGCTTCAAGAACACCCTATTAGGATGGCATCATTAGCGAACTGCACCATAAAACGAGCATCTAGAAATTTGGCAAAAATGTATGGGATATTTTCCTTACAGAGCATCGAAGCTGCTGCAGAACATTGGTATTCTCAAAAATGCCAGGCTTAAGAACACTATTTGGTTTTATACATCTGATGTAATGTGGCTCTGTAGAGCTCAAAGTCTCCATGAGCTCGTGAAGTTGCAGCTGCAAATTACATTCAGTAATCAGAATCAAATACACAGAAACAATGACACCACACCAAAGATTTCATAAGAATACAGCAAAGCAAATGTCATCAGATCCCCATTCTTTTTTTTCTCGAATATGCAGGAGAGTTCTATATCATTGCATTAAAAAGAACACAAAGCATACAATGCACCGAAAACAGTTAGGACTCTGAAAGTCCTATGTTTGGTGTTGGTAATTAGTGACAATGCCTAAGTACTAATCCTATGCCTAAGTTGTATGTAGCATATGAGGATTAGTACATTCCAAGGTTGGTGGCAAGATGGACATGGTGATCATGATGGCCACACTTGGATTTGGACGCAACCCTACGTGATCAAGGCAAAGGTATATGCTTAAGGGTTGTGTTTTAGTAACCAAGACACCTAGTGGGTGTGGTTACATTATAGGATAGATAGTCGTACTATAAAGAGGGGAATGACGCGGCTATTGAACTCCTAAGTGCCTCTAGGTGTGCATTTTATGATCATATGCATTTGGATAGAACTAATAACGCCTCGAAAAATGATTGTGAAAATGCTAACACACATGCACATAGTGATGATCACTTGGTGGTGTTAGCACGTTTGCGACGGCGTTGGAGTTTGAGCGGTAGAGAGGTTTTGGGGTCCTCTCTCCCTCCCGCCGAGCTTGCGAGGCGGGATTCAGGCGTTTTCGAGGAGTTGAAATGCCTATTTTCTACTACGCCGAAAGTCGGAAATCAAACGGAAAAGAAACGGAAGCGAACGGAGGTCACAGAAGTCACCGGACGCTGCACCGGACGCTGCACCGGACGCGGTCACTGTGCGTCCGGCGCGTCCGGTCAGTGTCCAGTAACTGCGCGTTTTTCAGTTGCTGCACCGGACGCGAGGCGCGTCCGGTCACAGGCCACCGGACGCGTCCGGTGGTCCAGGGAGCTTACTGGACTCCCACCGGACGCGGTCACTGTGGCGTCCGGTCGGTTCACCATCGCGTCCGGTGGTTGGTTTGTTTTGCGCGACTCGGTGTTGACCGGCGCGTCCGGTGAGTCACGGGACCGGCGCGTCCGGTGGTGACCAGCGCGTCCGGTCGTTACCACCGGCGCGTCCGGTCAGTGTTTCAAAAATTAGCCGTTGCAGCACCGGCGCGTCCGGTCTGTTGCACCAGCGCGTCCGGTGAGCGCGACTGCTGCTGATTTCAGTTTCTAACGGCTATATTCGAAGGGGTACGTCTATAAATACTCGTTGGCCGGCTCAAGGCTCTATCTCTTGCACATTTTGACATACTTGTGAGCACTTTGAGCTAAGCAACTCCCCTCCCACTCATCTCTCTTGCTTGTTTGCATATTCGAAGTGAGATTGAGTGATCCAAGTGCATTTGCATTGTGAGATAGCATCTAGTTGGCACTTGGTGGTTGATTTGCTGCGGGATTCTTGTTTCTCTTGGTGGTTGCCGCCACCTAGACGGCTTAGAGCAGCTTGGAGGCATTGGCAAGAGTTGGTGATTGTTCTTGGCCACCTCCGGTGATTGTGAGGGGTTTGTGCCTACCTCGGCGAAGCGCCAAAGGCAACATTAGTGGATTGCTCGTGTCATTGCAACCTTTTACCATTTGGTAGGTTCTTGTGGCGCCTTTTGAGAGGCTCGGTGTGAGACCGATTAGCCACCGAACCACGTGGTGAAGAGGGACACAACGGGGACTAGTGTGCCGGCAAGCACGTGAACCTCGGGATAAATCTTTGTGTCATCATTCTTATTGTGATTGATTGATCCCGGTGTTCGGTTGTCTTGGTATTCATTGTTGATCATATTGGTTGGCTCAATACTTCGCCCCTCGGTGAAACCATTCTAACTCTATCTTGTATTACTTTCTTAGTTATCTTTGCTAGCTAGTTTGCTTTGCTAGAGTAACTCTTTTGTGTAGCTTGCTAGTTGTAGTTGTAGTTACCTTCTCGGTTTGACTTGTGCGGTTGAGTGCCTATATACTAGAATTGTGAATTGGATAGGTGGCTTGCAAACACCCCGTAGGCTAAGCAAAACTCGCATCTCGCTATTTGTTATATTGATAAAATTGTTTAGCTTGTCTTTGTAGAAGTTTTTTAAAAGGCTATTCACCCCCCCCTCTAGCCATCAAGACCTTTCAAGTGGTATCGGAGCAGTGGTCACCGTTTGCTAGGCTTAACAACCTCGGTGCAAGATGGCTCAAGTTATGTTCAACCATGTTAATGGCAAGCCTCCATTCTTTGATGGCGTCTCTTCCTTTGATCATTGGAAAAGGAAGATGAAGCAATATCTAGGCAATATACATGAGAAGGTTTGGGATGTGACAAAAGAAGGATACATCATTCTTGATGAAGAAAATCTCACTCCAAATGACCGCATCAACAAGCAATGCAACACGGCGGCACTTGACACAATCTATCGTGCCATTGATGACAAAGTATTTGAACAAATCAAAGATCTTGAAAAGGCAAATGAGCTTTGGATAAGGCTTGAAGAAACATATGAAGGCACTTCAACGGTAAAAAGTGCCAAGCTATATATGCTCAAGGACAAGTTCTCCACTTTCAAGATGAAGGATGATGAATCCATCCCGGAGATGTTCTATAGGCTCCAAGTCATTGTCAATGATCTCAAGGGGCTTGGAGAGAAGGTTGAGGACAAGGACTTCTCACACAAGTTCTTGATGTGCTTACCCAAGAAGTTTGCCACCTTGAGAAGAATGATCTTTAGAGAGGGATTGGACAAGGTCAAACCAACCAATGTGCTTGGAGATATAATGACCGATGCCCAATACAATGATGATGAAGATGAAGATGAGAAGAAGGAGACCAAGGTCAAGCAAGAGAAGCCCATTGCATTCAAGGCTTCATCTTCTAAGGGCAAGAGCAAGGTGGAGAGCGATGATGATGATCCATTCGATGATGAGACCATGGCCCTCCTAGTGCACAAAATGGGGAGGTTCATGAAGAAGAAAGGATATGGTGCAAGAAAGAGAAGGGACTTCATGAAGGCAAAGGAGATGCTTTGCTACAATTGCAATAGCCCCGATCATGTAGTGGCAAAATGCCCCTATGAAGACAAAAGATATCATGATGGGGAGTTGAAGTTGAAGAAGAACAAGAAGGATAAGAAGGAGAAGAAAGAGAAGAAGAGCTTCACTATCAACGAGAAGAAGAAGGGTGGTGGTTATGTGGTCACTTGGGATAGTGACAACTCCGATAGTGATGATGATGAAAGCTCTAGTGATGATGAGAGGACCACTCGGCGAGTCCTTGCAAGCATCGCCCTCTCCAACAAGTCATCCATCTTCGACACTACATCGACATGCCTTATGGCCAAGCCTACCAAGGTAAAATATGATGATAGTGATGATGATTCTTGTGCTAGTGATGATTGTAGGAGTGATGATGAGGAGGATGAGGACTACTCCAAGGATGATCTATTGGGCATAATAGATCAAATGAGCAAAGGCTACAAGAGGACCACCAAGAAATACAAAATCTTGGAACAAGAGCTCATTGCCAAGAGCAATGAAAATGATGCCTTGATGGAGGAGCTTGTTGCTCTCAAAAAGAGTAAGGAGTGCAAAGGAATTGAACAAGAGCTCAAAGCTCTTAGGAAATCCTTTGATGAGTTAGAGGCCTCTCGTGAGTGTCTAAAGGAAGACCACGAGGACCTTGAAGTTGCTCACACTAGGCTTAAGGAAGCCCACTCCTCTCTACTTGAGCTCATCAAGGAAAAGGACCTCAAGTTGGAGAAGCTCATGAAGGAAGCTAAGGAGGAGCAAGTGATTCTCACTTGTGATATTGGACTAACATGTGATATTATTGATGATTCTTTATTTGTTGGTCCTACTAATGCTTCATGTAGCTCATCATCATCCACCACAACCAACTCTACCTCTACTACTAGTGATTCATCACTTGTGGTTGAGAATGAGACTCTCAAGAGAGAGGTGGATGATCTCACCCGCGCATTAGGCAATGCCTATGGTGGGGATACCCGCTTGCTAAAATGCTTGGGTAGCCAAAGGTTCTCTCTTAACAAAGAGGGTTTGGGCTATACTCCCAAGAAGGGCAAGGCGGCCTTTACTACTCCAAAGTCTTGCTTTGTGAAGAGCAATGGTCGTTATTGCAATAGATGCAAGCAAGTTGGGCATCTAGAGATTAATTGTAATAAAATGAACAAGAACAACAACAAGTTTCATGCTAAAATGGATTACATTCCTTTTGATTCTTGTTATGTTCTTACCAAGGGTGAGAAGGGTGTGTGCGCTAGGTTTGTTGGTACACCAATTGTGGGTCCAAAGAAGAAGACCATTTGGGTACCAAAGAACTTAGTTACTAACCTCCAAGGACCCAAACAAGTATGGGTACCTAAGAAACATTAATTTATTTTGTAGGTAAATTACAAGGCCGGAGGAAGGCATTGGGTGCTTGATAGTGGGTGCTCTCAACATATGACCGGTGATTCAAGAATGTTCAACTCTCTCAAATCAAATGATAGTGGCATTGATAGTATCACATTTGGTGACAATAGCAAGGGTGATGTGAAGGCTCTTGGAAGGATTGCAATCTCAAATGATCATAGCATTTCCAATGTGCTCTTAGTTGAAAAGTTGAACTTCAATCTTCTCTCGGTTGCTCAATTATGTGATCTCGGTTTCAAGTGCATATTTGGTGTTGATGATGTGGAGATAATTAGTGTTGATGGCTCTAATTTGATCTTCAAAGGCTTTAGATATGAGAATCTATACTTGATTGATTTCAATGCTAGTGACACTCAACTTTCAACATGCTTGCTCACCAAATCAAGTATGGGTTGGTTATGGCATAGAAGACTTGGTCATGTTGGCATGAAGCAATTGAACAAGTTAGTGAAGCATGACTTAGTTAGAGGCTTGAAGGATGTCACATTTGAGAAAGATAAGCTATGTAGTGCATGTCAAGCCGGAAAGCAAGTAGGCAACACTCATCCATTGAAAAGCATCATGAGTACCTCCAAGGCATTTGAGTTGTTGCACATGGATCTATTTGGACCAACTACATACACAAGTATAGGTGGCAACAAGTATGGCTTTGTGATTGTGGATGATTTCACTAGATACACATGGGTATTCTTTCTTGGGGACAAGAGTGATGTATTTGACATATTCAAGAAGTTCATCAAGCGAGTGCAAAATGAGTTTGAGACCACAATCAAGAAAGTAAGAAGTGACAATGGAAGTGAGTTTAGAAACACAAGAGTTGATGAGCTATGTGAGGAGCTTGGAATCAAACATCAATTCTCGGCCAAGTATACACCTCAATCTAATGGCCTAGTTGAGAGAAAGAATAGAACTTTGATTGATATGGCAAGATCAATGTTGAATGAGTATAATGTGAGTCATTCATTTTGGGCCGAAGCAATCAACACGGCTTGCTTCTATAGCAACCGCCTCTATTGCCACAAATTCCTAGAGAAAACACCATATGAGATCTTAAATGGAAGAAAGCCCAACATTGCATACTTTCGGGTATTTGGTTGCAAATGCTATATCTTGAAGAAGGGCACTAGATTGAGCAAGTTTGAGAAGAAATGTGATGAAGGATTCTTACTTGGTTACTCCACTACTAGCAAAGCTTATAGAGTTTGGAATTTGGCTAGTGGTTTACTTGAGGAAGTTCATGATGTTGAGTTTGATGAAACAAATGGCTCTCAAGATGAGGAGAATAACTTGGATGATGTGAGAGGAACTCAATTGACCAATGCTATGAAAGAAATGGATATTGGTGATATTAGGCCAAAGCAAGTGATTGATGTGGATGACAACAAAGATCAAGTGCTCCAAAGTCCAATTACACAAGCTAGTGGGTCTCTAATGCAAAATCAAGCTAGTACATCATCTCAAGTGCAACAAGATCAACAAGTGGATAGTTCATCATCTCCAACTCATGATCAACATCAACATCCAAGCAATCAAGTGCAAGTGCTTCAACCAACTAACATTGCAAGAGACCATCCATTGGATTCCATCATTGGTGACATACAAAGAGGAGTTCAAACTAGATCAAGATTGGCATCATTTTGTGCTCACTCTTCTTTTGTGTCAATGGAAGAACCCAAGGACATTGATAAAGCATTGAGAGATCCGGATTGGGTAAATGCAATGCATGAAGAGCTCAACAACTTTAAGAGAAATGAAGTATGGGAACTAGTTGAGAGGCCTAAGGATCACAATGTCATTGGAACAAGATGGGTCTTTCGCAACAAGCAAAATCAAGATGGGATAGTAGTAAGGAACAAAGCAAGACTAGTGGCTCAAGGTTACACACAAATAGAGGGTCTTGACTTTGGTGAAACTTATGCCCCGGTTGCAAGACTGGAAGCAATTAGAATCTTACTTGCCTATGCTTGTGCTCACAATATCAAGCTATATCAAATGGATGTGAAGAGTGCATTTCTCAATGGGTACATTCAAGAGGAGGTGTATGTGGAGCAACCTCCCGGTTTTGAAGATGACAAGAAACCCAACCATGTATACAAGTTAAGGAAGGCTTTGTATGGATTGAAGCAAGCACCTAGAGCATGGTATGAAAGATTGAGGGACTTCTTGCTATCCAAAGGATTTGTTATGGGCAAAGTGGATACTACTCTCTTCACCAAGAAGATTGGGAAAGACTTGTTTGTGTTGCAAATATATGTTGATGATATCATCTTTGGTTCAACCAATCAAGATTATTGTGATGAGTTTGGGAAAATGATGGCAAAGAAATTTGAAATGTCAATGATCGGTGAACTTAGTTTCTTTCTTGGACTTCAAATCAAACAAATGAAGGAAGGAACATTTGTGAGCCAAACCAAGTACATCAAAGATATGCTCAAGAAATTTGGCATGGAAGATGCAAAGGGCATTACAACCCCAATGGGCACTAGTGGAAGTTTGGATAGTGACAAGAGTGGCAACATGGTGGATCAAAAGCTATATAGATCAATGATTGGTAGCCTACTCTATGTGACGGCATCAAGGCCCGATGTGATGTTTAGTGTATGCATGTGTGCAAGATTTCAAGCCTCACCAAGAGAAAGTCATTTGAAGGCAACAAAGAGAATATTGAGGTACTTAAAGCATACACAAGATGTTGGATTATGGTATCCCAAAGGTGCAAGCTTTGAGCTAGTTGGATATTCGGATTCCGACTATGCCGGTGACAAAGTGGAGAGAAAGAGCACTTCCGGGACTTGTCAACTATTGGGAAGGTCACTTGTCTCATGGTCATCCAAGAAGCAAAATAGTATTGCACTATCTACCGCCGAAGCCGAATACATCGCCGCGGGTAGTTGTTGTGCACAAATCTTGTGGATGAAGGCAACATTGAAGGATTTTGGAATCAATTTTAAGAATGTGCCATTGCTATGTGACAATGAAAGTGCCGTGAAGCTAACCAACAATCCGGTTCAACATCAAAGAACAAAGCATATTGATGTTCGTCATCATTTTATTAGAGATCATCAACAAAAGGGTGACATTGCTATTGAGAGTGTGGGCACCGAAGATCAACTAGCCGATCTATTCACCAAGCCACTTGATGAGAAGAGATTTCACAAGCTAAAGAATGAGTTGAACATACTTGACTTCTCCAACATGAGTTGATGCACTCAATGTTATGACATGCCTCTCCTTCGAGCCCCAAGGTACAATTGGTTGACATGTCATACATTCTATGCTAAGGACTTGTTTAGTGCATCTAGTCATAATTTAAATGTTCTAGGCTCATTCATGAAAATCAAATGAATTTGAAGTTTATATGGTGCCACTATTGTTTCCATGTCTTGTATGATCTAGTGGTAGCATATAACTTGTTTAAGTAGCTTGTGATCCTAAGTGTTTAATCTAGAAAACTTGTCTAAATATTTGCTTCAACATGGTGCATGATAACCCTTTTAGTGAGGTGTGAAGAAGCTTGCCCTTGGATCAAACCGAAGCATTTTATTTATGCAAGCAATCTAGGTTGAATCACAAACTTGATCCTCACCCCATAATTCTACATAATAATCTATCTAAAATTGGTCCCTTGTGGTCATTGGTGCCAAAGGGGGAGAAAATATTGTTCACAAAGATAGAACTAAAAGAGAGAAGCACAAAGGGTGAGAAAAATGTTGTTCACAAAGAGAAAATCTAAAAGAGGAGAAATTGATGAAAGAAGGGGATCAACTAAAATTTTGAGCACACAAGTTGGGGGAGCAAGCTCTTAAACATGAATGTTGCATTTCTTTGTGCACTTCATATGTATGATGCATAGTTATGCATTTCTCTTTCTCCGATACTTTGCTTGTGTGGTGACTTGCTAGTATAATTTGAATGGTGTATTGAAGTACTAGCATGAATAGGAAGTAGTTAGATTTCTCTTGCTTCATGTTTTTCAAAGTGGTACTAGAGCCCTACTTATAATGTTGATCTCACGAGGTTTCTAGTTTTGTTTATGCTTTTCCAAGTGGTATCTAACTACACAAGGTGCTAAGATGGTGTTTATCGCTACTCCGATGGTATCACGCTTCAAAGGTCTATAATCTAAAACACTTAGCACCTATTGATAGTCAATGCTCCTATATTTTTCCTATCTAACATGTATGCTTCCAAAATCCAAACATATAGCATACATGTAGGGGGAGCCATTGCTATCAATTTGAATTCATGATCACTTGTCCATACTTCTTACACATGGTAATATACTTGGACAATGTGACATGGGTTCAATCAAAATTTTATCATAATATATTTGTGAAAGGGTTGTCACCAATTACCAACAAGGGGGAGATTGAAAGTCCTATGTTTGGTGTTGGTAATTAGTGACAATGCCTAAGTACTAATCCTATGCCTAAGTTGTATGTAGCATATGAGGATTAGTACATTCCAAGGTTGGTGGCAAGATGGACATGGTGATCATGATGGCCACACTTGGATTTGGACGCAACCCTACGTGATCAAGGCAAAGGTATATGCTTAAGGGTTGTGTTTTAGTAACCAAGACACCTAGTGGGTGTGGTTACATTATAGGATAGATAGTCGTACTATAAAGAGGGGAATGACGCGGCTATTGAACTCCTAAATGCCTCTAGGTGTGCATTTTATGATCATATGCATTTGGATAGAACTAATAACGCCTCGAAAAATGATTGTGAAAATGCTAACACACATGCACATAGTGATGATCACTTGGTGGTGTTAGCACGTTTGCGACGGCGTTGGAGTTTGAGCGGTAGAGAGGTTTTGGGGTCCTCTCTCCCTCCCGCCGAGCTTGCGAGGCGGGATTCAGGCGTTTTCGAGGAGTTGAAATGCCTATTTTCTACTACGCCGAAAGTCGGAAATCAAACGGAAAAGAAACGGAAGCGAACGGAGGTCACAGAAGTCACCGGACGCTGCACCGGACGCTGCACCGGACGCGGTCACTGTGCGTCCGGCGCGTCCGGTCAGTGTCCAGTAACTGCGCGTTTTTCAGTTGCTGCACCGGACGCGAGGCGCGTCCGGTCACAGGCCACCGGACGCGTCCGGTGGTCCAGGGAGCTTACTGGACTCCCACCGGACGCGGTCACTGTGGCGTCCGGTCGGTTCACCATCGCGTCCGGTGGTTGGTTTGTTTTGCGCGACTCGGTGTTGACCGGCGCGTCCGGTGAGTCACGGGACCGGCGCGTCCGGTGGTGACCAGCGCGTCCGGTCGTTACCACCGGCGCGTCCGGTCAGTGTTTCAAAAATTAGCCGTTGCAGCACCGGCGCGTCCGGTCTGTTGCACCAGCGCGTCCGGTGAGCGCGACTGCTGCTGATTTCAGTTTCTAACGGCTATATTCGAAGGGGTACGTCTATAAATACTCGTTGGCCGGCTCAAGGCTCTATCTCTTGCACATTTTGACATACTTGTGAGCACTTTGAGCTAAGCAACTCCCCTCCCACTCATCTCTCTTGCTTGTTTGCATATTCGAAGTGAGATTGAGTGATCCAAGTGCATTTGCATTGTGAGATAGCATCTAGTTGGCACTTGGTGGTTGATTTGCTGCGGGATTCTTGTTTCTCTTGGTGGTTGCCGCCACCTAGACGGCTTAGAGCAGCTTGGAGGCATTGGCAAGAGTTGGTGATTGTTCTTGGCCACCTCCGGTGATTGTGAGGGGTTTGTGCCTACCTCGGCGAAGCGCCAAAGGCAACATTAGTGGATTGCTCGTGTCATTGCAACCTTTTACCATTTGGTAGGTTCTTGTGGCGCCTTTTGAGAGGCTCGGTGTGAGACCGATTAGCCACCGAACCACGTGGTGAAGAGGGACACAACGGGGACTAGTGTGCCGGCAAGCACGTGAACCTCGGGATAAATCTTTGTGTCATCATTCTTATTGTGATTGATTGATCCCGGTGTTCGGTTGTCTTGGTATTCATTGTTGATCATATTGGTTGGCTCAATACTTCGCCCCTCGGTGAAACCATTCTAACTCTATCTTGTATTACTTTCTTAGTTATCTTTGCTAGCTAGTTTGCTTTGCTAGAGTAACTCTTTTGTGTAGCTTGCTAGTTGTAGTTGTAGTTACCTTCTCGGTTTGACTTGTGCGGTTGAGTGCCTATATACTAGAATTGTGAATTGGATAGGTGGCTTGCAAACACCCCGTAGGCTAAGCAAAACTCGCATCTCGCTATTTGTTATATTGATAAAATTGTTTAGCTTGTCTTTGTAGAAGTTTTTTAAAAGGCTATTCACCCCCCCCTCTAGCCATCAAGACCTTTCAGACTCCTTTACTGGAAAATTGAATACTTGTTCTTTTGATTTTGTCAAATAGGCTCCCAAAGTTCAATTAAGTATCAAAGCAACAGCATGCAAAGTAGAAAACATTATAAAGTCCACTAAACAGATTTATTTTTCTGTGCTAAAAAGATTGTAGAAAATGTTAGACGTATATATGTATATGGGCCTGAGTTGGGCTGCACAGCCAACCAGCCCACCACATATGTAAGATTGAGTTGTAGTACCACATTGCCTACCAATGTGGGGTGTTAGTCCTATGTACCGTATATAATCAGCCGATGAGGCTCAATGCAATTCCTAACTTATAGACTATAGAAAAAGATTATCAGTAGTACGAAGATGGAAATGGTTTATACATCACAAATTAAATATTGTAGAAATGTTACCTTAAAGCGAGTTGCAATTGAGGATTTTGATGATTTTGTGTTCTCTTCTGTTGCTGGTGGAAATAACCCTGATACAAAAGAGCATTTAGAAGCATTAAGTAATTCTTGATGCTCTGCTACCACATAGTCCTTGTTCTTGTCCAGGAATTGATCAGATTGATATGTTACCTAGGAAATAAATGATCATACTCAGGCAAAAACATGAACACTGAACGACAGGAAAAGTCTCATGTTATAGTGGGAAATATGTTTTTTTTCTCAAACACGAGTGGGAAATACTTACATCTCCAGCATAATGTTGAATTGTAAATGCAGTACGAGAAAGCTTGGGTTTGGTAAATCTTTTGTGGTTCTTGAACTTTTCGTACAGCTTCTGAGACAATGTCTCGTGTGTGGACTTTGGAAACATGCTGATGGATGTATTTCAGCACAAAAGAAGGTAATTGTTGTTAGACGCATGTATTCACAAAACTGATGCAAGAATGAAAATCCTTGATTAATATGTGAAACAATTAGTTTGGAAGTGGACATTGGATGTTCAATTCAGTAAAATTCGAGAAGTAGGATCTGGAAATGCACCAAGTACAAACAGTTCTACTGGAAGCATCTAAACAATTTCAGCTCTCACCACCAGGCATACATAAGCTTAGAAATATAGCTTGGTCAAATGAAAATATGAAACATGTAAACTCACCAGGCTTCATCAAGAAGTGCAATAATGCCACCTGGTTTCTGGACACAGAAAAACGATAGCTGAACATGAGAATATAAAGGATAATAGGTGGAAATAGATAAGAATGAACAGCAAGAAGCCAAGCACACAAGTGTGTTGATTACTGTCATGTGTAGGGCATTGTAGACCTATGCAATACAGCTAGGCTGGGATAGACTAATCTTAGTAAACCAATACCTTAGTAACAGCAAAGGCAATGCATCATTTTTTTCCTGAGACGAGGTTCAATGCAATGCGTCTTATATAGTAACCAACTCATACCTTTTCAATCAGGTCAAGTACATCTTGATTGTCAACAAACTCTATGTAACTCCAATTAATTTGCTCCCTTGTGTATTCCTCTTGTTCCATTTTGAAGACATTCTACATAACAAGCACCAAGATTAATTGGCTCATGCAAGCAATAAAAAGAAAAGTTCTACCAAAAATATGAGTTCCACAATACCTGATTAAAATGTTGCTGGAGTTTTTCATTGGTAAAATTGATGCACAGTTGTTCAAAACTGTTGTTACAGTCACATAAAAGTAGGAGTAAGCACCCCCTCAGAAAGGTCTTTTAGAGTACAAATTTGCTGCTCTTTTTAGAACTAATCAATTACCTGTTGGTTTTAAAACTTTCAAAGCCATATATATCAAGTACCCCAATCAGTTTGTTAGAGTCTGGGTCTTGTCCTATCGATGCATTTATTCTGTTTACAAGCCTGCAATAGTATAAGTGTATGTACTTAGAAAACAACTACATAATTAGTAAGGAATACATTGCGAAGTCTATTACCAGTCAAATAATCGAGAGTATATCTGCTTTGCTAAACCATCCCGGCTAATAGTAGCAGAATTCGGACCAACTGTTGTGGTAATCACTCCTTCTGGTGTATTAATTTCCCTCTTTATCAAGGCATTCTCCAACTTCTCACAATCACACCTGTAATGGCCATTCCAAGTGTAACATGGATTATAGATATGTACTATATAACATTAAAGTTGTGAAGAGAAGTGGAGAACAGAAAACACTAGTCATACTTCAAGAGCTCTCCTGCTGTATTAAGATGGAATCTAGATTTGTGTTGGAGTATATGTAAGCCCATGAGGCTAAGGCCCATGTGGCCCATGTAAGGAACCTATATAGCTACCCTTCTAGGGTTAGCCCAAATCAATAGAGAATCATTCAACCCTAACTCTAGCATGGTATCAGCAGCCTTCTTCTCCAGCCTCTAGGAGCCGCCGCCGCCACCCCTGGGTGGAGCCGCCGCCGGTGCCTTCCTGGCCGGCGCCCCACCATGGCTGGCCGCCGCTCCCCTCCTCCCTCCCCTTCCTATTTCTCCTCCTTCCCCTCTCTCCCCACATCCTCCTGGGCCCAGGTTGCAGCCGCAGGGGTACAGCCCGTCGCCCAGACCGCCGCCCAGCCTGACCTGGCCGCTGCCGCTGGTGGCTGGCCCGCCATGGCTGCCCGGCCGGTCTCCCCTGCCGCTGGGTTCTCCTCCCTCTTCCCTTCCGCCGTCGGCTCTTCTCCTCCTCTCCCGGGCCTCCGCGCCTCTCCTCCCTCTGCTGCTGCCCTCACAGCCGCCGCTGCTGTGGAGGGCGCGGCAGGGGGCTCGGCCTCCTCCCCCCTTGCTGCTCCAGCAGTTGGGGGGCATGGGGGGGACCCTGTTGCAGCCCTTCCTGCAGGAGGCGTTGAGGATGCCCTGGCAGAGCGCCCCGCCGACGCCGTCCACCTTCCCGGCGCCGGGACGGACACCGGCAACCACCTTCCCGCCGGTGCCCCCACTTTCCCGGCCTCGACACCGCCACTCCTCTCCCAGACCTACGCCGGCTCTCAACCCTACGCCGGTCGTGCCACCACTTCTCTCGCCGCTGCTCTCGTCGCCGCACGTGCCGCCGCCGCGGAGGGGCAGGCCCGGGTGCGGGCGGCCGCCCTCGTGTGGGAGCACGAACGCGAAGCGGCCGACGCTCTGGCTCGTCAGATTGCCGAGGCGGAGCGGCTCCTCTCTCCTGCCTCCCCGGCTGGGGCCACCTCCTCTGCCTCGCCGGGTCGCCGTGTGTCCCACACTACTGTCCTCTGGCACGACCCGGCTGACCCGCTCGTGGCGCAGCTTCACTACCAGGCCGGGGGGGTCCAGAACATCCGTCTCCTCGTGCCGGTCGTTCTCGAGCCGGAGTCACCTTCCTACGCTCGCTGGCGGGACCTTGTGGTGCTCACTCTTCGCCGCTATGCCCTCGACGACCACGTCCTCCTCGACGCTTCGGCCGCTGTCCAGACCCCGTCGTGGCTCCGTCTGGACAGCATCGTCCTCTCCTGGATCCTGGGGACGATCTCCCTCGACCTCCACGACCTCGTCCGTACCTCTCCTGACGCGCGCCGGGCTTGGCTTGCCCTTGAGGGCCAGTTCCTGGGCAACGCCGAGGCCCGGGCTCTGCGCCTCGACGCGAGTTTCCGGACGTTCGTCCAGGGGGACCTCTCCGTCGCTGAGTTCTGCCGCCGGATGAAGGGCATGGCGGACTCCCTGGGGGACCTTGGGTGGCCCGTGGAGGATCGCATCTTGGTCCTCAACGTCCTCCGGGGGCTCAGCGACCGCTACGCCCACCTCCGGACGTGGATCACTCGTCAGCGGCCCTTCCCCACCTTCCTGGAGGTCCGCGACGATCTCGTCATGGAGGAGCTCACGCAGGGTCTCCAGCCGGTCTCCACTACTCCTGCAGGGGCATCGGCCTCCTCGACGGCCCTGGCTGCTACTTCTCCGCGCCCCCCTACTCCACCACGGACCACTGCACCACCACCGTCGTCTCTCCTGGGTCCTCCTCCCTCCGGGCCGAGCGGAGGCGGGGGGGGTCGCGGCGGTCGCCGACGCCGCGGTGGGGGTCGAGGGGGTGGCCGGGGCGGCCACACTCAGGCTCAGGCTCCCGGTGGTTTCCCGGGGGGGGCACCATGGCCCTCCTTCCAGCACCCATGGGCAGGGCGCATCTCCATGTGGCCATACCACACCACTGGGGCCGAGTCACGCCCACCGGTGGCCTTGCTCACCGGGGCTCCTCCTGCTGGGGCTCCTCCTGCTGGTACTCCACCTGGCGCCTTCCCTGCTGCAGCGTGGACTCCACCGGGGGTCGCCGGATGGGACACGACGGCCCTGGCTCGCTCGTTCTCCACCATGGGTCTGACACCTCCGGTTGGACCCGAGTGGATCGCCGATTCAGGAGCCACCTACCACACCACTCCTGACCCTGGTATACTTTCGTCGCTCCATTCTCCTTCCTCCTCACTTCCTTCGTCCATTATGGTCGCAAACGGCTCTTGCCTTCCTGTTACGTCTGTGGGTACCGCCGGTGCTCATGGCTCCTTTCGTCTTCCTGATGTTCTTGTTGCTCCTTCTATGGTTCATAACCTCCTTTCTATTCGTCGTTTTACAGCTGACAATTCTTGTTCTGTTGAATTTGACTCTTCTGGTCTTACTGTCAAGGATTTGGCTTCCCGGCGTCCTCTGCTCCGATGTGACAGCTCCGGGCCCCTTTACACCCTTCGCTTTCCGGCGGCGCATTCGTCTTCCTCGCCGTCCCTTTTGTCAGCTGCCTTCGCCGCTTCTACTTCCTCTACTACCTGGCACCGGCGTCTCGGCCATCCTGGACGTGATGCCCTGATACAGCTCAGTCGTAGCTCTGGTCTTCCATGTACTCGAGCTCATGATGAGCAACTGTGTCATGCGTGCCAATTGGGCCGACATGTTCGTCTTCCTTTTTCTAGTTCTTCTTCTCATGCGGCCCGCATTTTTGATCTTGTACATTGCGACCTATGGACCTCTCCTGTCATCAGTGTTTCTGGTTATAAGTACTATCTTGTGGTTGTTGATGATTTTTCGCATTATTCGTGGACTTTTCCCCTACGTGCGAAGTCAGATACGTTCACCACGCTCCTTCACTTCTTTGCTTGGGTGTCTACTCAGTTCGGTCTCACTATCAAGGCCGTCCAGTGTGACAATGGTCGCGAGTTTGACAACTCCACCTCCCGAGCTTTCTTCCTCTCTCACGGTGTTCAGTTGCGCATGTCTTGCCCATACACTTCTTCGCAGAATGGCAAGGCAGAGCGGATGATTCGCACCACCAACGACACCGTGCGGACTCTACTGTTTCAGGCCTCTCTTCCTGCTCGCTTCTGGGCTGAGGGCCTGCACACCTCCACCTACCTTCTTAACCGCCTTCCTTCCGCTGCATGTCCCGCTCCCACCCCTCACCACGCCCTCTTCGGTACCCCGCCTCGGTACGACCACCTCCGCGTGTTTGGGTGTGCCTGTTACCCCAACACTGCCGCCACCTCCTCTCACAAGCTGGATCCTCGATCCACGCTCTGTGTCTTCCTCGGTTACTCCCCTGATCACAAGGGGTACCGCTGCTTCGATCTTGCCTCCCGACGTGTTCTCATCTCGCGCCATGTGGTGTTCGATGAGTCCGTCTTTCCCTTTTCCGGCACCTCTACTTCTCCGGTCCCTGACCCACCCACCCTGCTTCCCACTGACCCGGTGGTCCAGCCACCTTTCTTGTGGTCTCCTGCAGGTACCGTTTCACCGCGCTCCGCGCCGGCCACCGGTCCCGGCTCCCCTGCGAGTCCGGGCCCCTCGTCCTCCGGCGCGGCCCCGTCTCCTTCAGCTGGTGCAGACCCGGGGCCTCCGTCCCCTGCCTCTGCCCCGGGGGGGTCATGCCGACAGCCGACGCCGGATCCCGTCTCGGCACCCGCACCGGCGCCCCCGTCGAGGTTCGCCGCGCCGGTACGGGTCTACCAGCGCAGGCCGCGGCCTCCGCCGATCGCGGTCCCTTCTCCACCGGGGACACCGACACCGCCGCCACTGTCTCCACCGGCCCGTGGTCCCTCGCCGGTCTACCATCCGCCGCTGCTTCACCGACACCCGCGGCATGTTCACCCGATGGTGACACGACACGCGGCTGGCACCTTGCCGCCTCGTGTCCTGGCGGCTTCGACCGACGACGCGGTGGTCTCTCCGGTACCCTCTTCCGTCCGCGATGCCCTGCTGGACCCTCACTGGCGCCGCGCGATGGAAGAGGAGTATGCCGCGCTCCTCGCCAACCAGACGTGGGAGTTGGTGCCCCGGCCGCCGGGCGCCAATGTCGTCACCGGCAAGTGGATTTGGACACACAAGCGCCGAGCGGACGGCTCTCTCGAGCGCTACAAGGCTCGATGGGTCCTCCGGGGTTTCACTCAGCGCCCTGGCGTCGACTACGATGAGACCTTCAGCCCGGTGGTCAAGCCGGCCACGGTCCGTACAGTGCTCTCGCTGGCGCTTGCTCGGTCGTGGCCCATCCACCAGCTGGACGTCAAGAACGCCTTCCTTCACGGCCTTCTTACCGAGACGGTGTACTGCAGTCAGCCGGCGGGGTTCGTCGACACCACCCATCCTGACATGGTCTGCCGGCTCAACAGGTCCCTCTATGGCCTCAAGCAGGCACCTCGGGCGTGGAACCATCGGTTTGCTACTTTCTTGATGACCCTGGGGTTCGTGGAGGCCAAGTCTGATACGTCCCTGTTCGTCTACCACCATGGGGCCGACACTGCATACTTGTTGCTATATGTGGATGACATTGTCCTCACCGCCTCCAGCGAGCCACTTCTCCGGCGGATCATTGCAGCTCTCCAGCAGGAGTTTGCGATGAAGGACCTGGGTGAGCTCCACCACTTCCTCGGTGTCACTGTTGAGCACCGTCCTGCTGGGCTTCTTCTTCATCAGCAGCAGTACACTCGGGATATCCTGGAGCGGGCTGGGATGTCTGACTGCAAGCCCTGCTCCACTCCGGTCGACACTCAGGGAAAGCTGTCGGAGACTGAGGGACCTCCGGTGGCCGATCCCACTGCGTACAGGAGTCTTGCCGGGGCCCTTCAGTACCTCACCTTCACCCGGCCGGACATCACCTATGCAGTTCAGCAGGTCTGCCTCCACATGCATGATCCCCGGGAGCCTCACCTCACGGCTCTCAAGCGTCTCCTCCGCTACCTCCGGGGCACCCTCGACTACGGCCTCCTCCTACACCGGGCTTCCTCCACCGACCTCGTCGTCTACACTGACGCTGACTGGGCCGGGTGCCCGGACACTCGCCGCTCCACCTCCGGCTACGCCGTCTTCCTGGGCGGCAACCTGGTGTCCTGGTCGTCCAAGCGTCAGCCGGTGGTCTCCCGGTCCAGCGCCGAGGCGGAGTACCGCGCCGTTGCTAACGGTGTGGCAGAGGCCGCCTGGCTCCGGCAGCTCCTCGCTGAGTTGCACACTCCACCCTCCCGGAGCACACTGATCTACTGCGACAATGTCAGTGCGGTCTACCTCTCCACCAATCCCATTCAGCACCAGCGGACGAAGCATGTCGAGATCGACCTCCACTTTGTCCGTGATCGGGTGGCCATGGGCGAGGTGCGGGTTCTTCATGTTCCGACGACCTCCCAGTTCGCGGACATCTTCACCAAGGGCCTCCCGTCCTCGACCTTCGCCGAGTTTCGCTCCAGCCTCAACATCACCGGTGGCTAGTTGCGTCTGTGGGGGGGTTGTGTGTGTTCTTTCTTGTTCAGCCTCGAACTCCGCTGCGACGGTAGTTCAGACTGCGGGGGGGTGTTGGAGTATATGTAAGCCCATGAGGCTAAGGCCCATGTGGCCCATGTAAGGAACCTATATAGCTACCCTTCTAGGGTTAGCCCAAATCAATAGAGAATCATTCAACCCTAACTCTAGCAATTTGTCATCCTTTATTATGGATGAATCTACCTCTCTCCCTTTTGCAAAATTTATGTTTCCAAGATGAAGCACAGCAGCAACAACCCGGAATATAGCTTCCTGTAAACAGTCACGCCATTTAAGAAAAAGGAATTACTTACTGTCTAGCTCCTTTATCCACCCTGGAAGAACAATTCCTTACTAAACTGAAATAGGAGGAAATTTTTAAACCTGTTCTTGATCAGTGATGCCAACAGTATCCATTGCCTTTCTTGTTGCAAGGTATTCCTCAGCATCATTGATTCCATCAACTTTAATACAAGCTGACTGGTTGAGGTAGTGAAACGACGATGGGTCCCCGAGCATATACTTCTTAAGATCCTGCAGTCACACATTTTCCATAGAAAAATGGCACATGTAACAAGCTTGGGTAGAAGATCTGAAACAAATAACTACACGAAGTTGGGAAAAAACTTTACCTCCGATGGTGCTGCACATAGGAAGTAAAAGCAATGGTAGTTCCTCTCTGGACTATTAATTTGGCAAACCCGAGATCTCTCAAGCAAGTAAGTTCTAATGGCAGCACCAGATATCTTACCGCTCTTGTCAAACTGGATTTCAACAAATTTACCAAATCGACTTCACCACATGGACAGAAAAGGTTAACAAGTCAGTACCATCGTATATGCAAGTACTGGAGGAAAAACTGATAGTTTATATAAATATCCTTCTATATAAGATACAGAACAGATGACCTAGGAATATTTTGACCTCTCACAGAATATGTAATTCGGCTGATGGTTTCTGCGGCTGATAAGCCGGCTGATGTTGTTTTGTTGTGAGAGAAAAACCCTGTACCATGGCTGATAAGTTCAAGCGAACAGGTAGAAATCCTAAGTCAAAGTTCTCTAGCTTTGACCAAATTTATAGAAAAATCCACCATCTACAACGTCAAATTAGTTTCATTAAAGTTAATATACTTATCTAAAAACTTGATCAAAGCTAGAAAAGTTCGACTTAGGACAACTAAAGTGACTTATAATTTGGAATGGAGGTAGTTGTCTAAAATTACCACTGTTACTTCAATCAAAAGGCTTGTTTGACTAGTGACTGCGGTGACTAGAAAAGGGTTAAGTATGCCACATAAATTTGTAATTTGGTTTTCACCAGAGCTGCTATACGGTTTCCTGAAGTGCTATCAACATGAGCCTTTGCCGACTTGCTGCAACTGCTCTGAGTTGATATTATGACAGCCACCAAACTAAACAGTTGCTATAAAACTTCAAGCTTTTGAGGTCTTAAATTAAAATATTGCCACCTTTTCATAATCTCCGTTGTATAATACACCATGCCTTCAACAAACACAGTGACCGCAGATGTGGCCCATACCTTTGATTACTTGGATTCTTGTAAAACCAATGAATTAGCTGTTGAGAAAAAGGTAGGCACTATACTTTAACCCTCCCTCACATGCCTAGGTTGCCAATAGTGAGGACTCATAGGACTCAGAGTGAGGAAGCAAATTGATTTCATTAGAATTGTCTCTAGCACAAGATCTTTGGTTCTGATACCATCTAGTTTCATGCACCAAAAAACTCAACCGTAAGATTAAGTTACTACAGATATTGTGATCTCATTATATTCTCAGTTATGCAAGACAATAGGTACTACCACCAGGGTTTAGTATTTTCATCTTATTGGTATTACCACCAAGGCTTTGCACTTTAAGTCTACAACCAGACATGTTGAACATCTTCCAAGTTCCATTTATGATATCCATGAAAAAGGAATTACCTTGAGTTGTTGTTCCGAACAGTTTTCGCATTCCCAAAGGCTTCGAGGACTGGATTAGACTGGATCCAAAAGATAAGTAAGAAGTGGAAAGTGGAAACAATATCTACAAATTGAATTACTAGTTTACAAGACCCTTCATATTGTCTTGAAAAATGGACCATTTACTTTCATCAGCAAGAAATGTTGAGAAAATTTCTAACTTACTTCTAAAACTTGCTGTTCTACTGTCCTCTCTCCTGTTCTGGATCGCCCACCCAGAAATGCAAGATACCTCATCAACAATTTCGTAGTTTCAGTCTTACCAGCACCACTTTCACCACTGACCAAAATGGAGTTACTCTTTCCTTCATTTATCATTTGCCTGTTTCCTTATTCAAATGAACGCAAAATGGTACCATCAATATAGGGGCACCCCCACTTGGCAGTTGATGAATTACATTAAATGGTAGTAGTATAAACATTCACCTGTAGGAGACGTCAGCCAATGCAAATACGTGAGGATCTAGGTCACCAAGATTTGCACCTTTGTATTTTTCCATAGTACGGGCATCAACCAGATTAGGTAGCCTTTGGAATGGATTTATTGCAATCAGAATGTTACCAGTGTAGGTCTGGGAAGTCAAGAGAAGAGCATTAGAGAAAATTGACTCACATAATAATTGAGCTTCCCATAAAGTAACAAAGCATCACTCACATAAATGATATTTTTCGCATATCTGACAGCCAGGTTATCTAAAACACCAGGCTCGTGTAAGTATGATAACCTTGTCATGTCATCCACCCCATCAGGTGGTGCTTCTGTGTCTTTAGGGTGTATATCCGATATATTTGCAATGACCTAATTACACAAGCAAAGGCATAACCAGTTTCATCATGAGACAAAGAAAGAACTTCAGTATAGCAGCAATGATATAAGGAAACTGACATGTCACTAGTATCAATGTAGTATTAACTCATAAACTGAATACTATCCATTTGAAAATGTTGGGCATACTAGAATTTTAAAAAGTCAAACATTGTAAATTTGAACCATCAATTAGTAAGAATATATGTATGTATAGTGCACGAAAGATACATTAATAGATCCATATTTCACATGTGTTTTAGCAAGACATTGGTTTGTAATTGATGATATATTGTAAGAGAAATTAATAATCAAAATATACCTTGAAACACTTCTCAAATCCTATTATTCCTTATAAAAAGAAATGGAGGGCATAACACTTCTTTTTTTTTTGAAAAGGGGCATAACACATTTAAATTCCCCAGTGTACATATGGTAGTGTTCTTAATCACTTTTATGTTTTTTCTTAGTGATGAACTGAAGTTACTAAATCTTTGCACATGTCTTGCCCAGACAAAAACAGTATATACAATAAATCAGTGTTTCACTGCTCTGGAAGAGGAGCCAAGGTATGAGTGCGGTAGAGGCTGACTGCTTTCAAGAATTTTGTTTACACCTAAGGATAGGTCGCATAGATGTCTAATTGTGTGGAGTTTCTCATTCTACATAAGGAAAAAGAAGGTTCAATAATGACACATAAAAGAACAAAGTAGTTGGTGGTGAGCAAGGATATTCGTTAAACAGACGAGTAGCTGCTCCAATTTGTGCACATGTATTATGGTAGTTTGTTCATGGAGTGATAAACATTCGTTAGAGGAAAGATGGACTGTGACAACTTGTAGTAAAGTGCCATTGGAGCACAGTAGTTTAAGTCGCAGACTACAGAGAGGTTCAGGAGAACAGGGAGAAGCATGAGAGGTGAGAGGTATAAATTATAGGGGTGTTTCTTGATCTATTCTCGCTTAATCTCAAGAGGTGATCAGCAGGTTTAAAACAGCCGCTCCTGACAACCTAATAGAATCAATTCTTTGCTAATCTATTAGCTAACAAACTTGGAAAGAAACCAACTTAAAAGGTACAGCAAACCAATCAAATCTGTAAGATACAGGCTTATGTCAAAGCCTATGCTAAAAGTCTTGTCATTGGGCCACTGGCCCACTGCTGCACTATAACAAACCAGAATTTTCAGAAACCATACAAGATAAAAGAGGAAAGAAGTGATTCAAATAATCCTGCACCTGTTACATTTATAAACCGCAGGCACAGAGATGTAATTTGTTTTCAGTTGACAGGAAAATTCCTTATCTATGACAATAATATGAAGATATATTAAAATGGGTTGATGCAGGCACATATTCTAGAAAGATGCTCTTAGGTGTTGGCAGATTGTCGAATGTTCAATACTTCTCAAACAGTCTACAGACAATATGCCTAATGCTCAGGAACTGCCTCTTGTGTGATGGTGGAGACACGAAGGTACAACTCCACCCATCAGGCTTAAAATCCTGGTGAGCAGGAGTTACACAAATGCAAGTTCTTTCAGCAATCTATTCATAAGTGTGTGATAGTGGCACACTCGCGAGTCCGGCGTGCATGTGAATCAACTGGTAATTGTTTAAAGAAAAAGATATGTCTGATGCTCAGGCACTATACTCTCTACTAGCCTGTGTGGCCTTGGTACCATCTTGCCTAACTTCCTGGCTCCTGCCTCTCTGGATAGTCAACGAAAAAGGCAGACTGCTAATCACAAAGGTTGCTCCTATTACATTGACATATGACGAAATGGCAGGTGCATCTGGAGAACAGGGATTTGGCGTTAATCATGATTCATAAAAACAAAAGCATTACACTCCTGCAGTTACTTTAAATGTTAAGTTTTAGTGTCTTCAATAAAATGGATACCTGGACTCCAAACCTGTACAGTCTCCACAGAATGGCTAATGCATGACATTTTCCCTGTCAATATTTTAGGGTACCTAATCCAAAATACTTTTCACATACTGCAGTCTTGAAATCTCTCACCCATCTAATCCAGATATAAGGTTATAAACTAGTTATCCAGTGTTTTGGATGATTCACCATGTTACAAGAGCAGTTTTTCAGCATGGTACTCCATTATCTTCTCAAACATCAGACATCCAAGGTGCTTGCATAATCAAATGTGCTTGTTGTTTCCAGTTGTTGGAGTACAGGCCCATTAGAGGCCCATGTATGGTACAATATACAGCCACCCTTAGGGTAGGCCCAAGTAATCCAATCACATTCTCTATCATGGTATCAGAGCGCTACAAGGCTCGCTGGGTCCTCCGCGGCTTCACTCAGCGGCCCGGCATTGACTATGATGAGACCTTCAGTCCCGTGGTGAAGCCAGCTACAGTCCGCACCGTCCTCTCACTGGCTCTCGAGCGCTCCTGGCCTGTGCATCAGCTGGATGTCAAGAATGCCTTCCTCCATGGCACTCTGACTGAGACGGTCTACTGCAGTCAGCCGGCCGGTTTCGTGGATTCTTCTCGTCCTGACTTGGTTTGCCGGCTCAACAAATCTCTCTACGGACTCAAGCAGGCACCTCGGGCTTGGTATTCTCGATTCGCTACCTTCCTGCAGACTCTTGGGTTCACAGAGGCCAAGTCTGACACCTCCCTGTTCATATACCACTATGGGGGTGAGACTGTTTACCTGCTCCTCTATGTGGATGACATTGTTCTCACCGTCTCCAGCGAGTCTCTGCTCCACCGCATCATTGCTTCTCTCCAGAAGGAATTTGCTATGAAGGATTTTGGGGTGCTCCACCACTTCCTCGGCGTCACTGTTGAGCCCCGACCTTCAGACCTGTTCCTCCACCAGCGGCAGTTCACTTGTGACATTCTGGAACGAGCAGGGATGACTGACTGCAAGTCCTGCTCTACCCTAGTTGACACCCAGGGGAAGCTGTCAGAGGCTGGGGGTCCGATGCTTGGGCCAGCGGACTCTACCACCTACCGGAGTCTTGCTGGCGCGCTCCAGTACCTCACCTTCACACGGCCAGACATCACTTATGCCGTACAGCAGCTCTGCCTCTACATGCATGCTCCGCGGGAGCCCCACCTGGCTGCTATGAAGCGGCTTCTCCGGTACCTCAGTGGCACCCTCGGCTACGGGCTGCTCCTCGGCCGGTCCTCCACTACCGAGTTGGTTGTCTACACCGATGCTGACTGGGCGGGCTGCCCGGACACCCGCAGGTCCACCTCCGGCTACGCTGTCTTCCTCGGCGGCAACCTTGTCTCTTGGTCGTCCAAGCGCCAGCCGGTGGTCTCACGCTCCAGTGCCGAGGCAGAGTACCGTGCCGTTGCCAACGGCGTGGCCGAGGCCGCCTGGCTCCGCCAGCTCCTGGCGAGCTTCACCGCCCTCTCGCCAGGAGCACGCTCGTCTACTGCGACAACGTCAGCGCGGTCTACCTCTCCACCAACCCCGTGCAGCACCAGCGGACCAAGCATGTGGAGATCGATCTACACTTCGTCCGCGACCGTGTGGCCATCGGCGACGTCCGAGTACTTCACGTCCCGACCACCTCACAGTTTGCGGACATCTTCACTAAAGGCCTCCCTTCCTCGACCTTCTCTGAGTTTCGCTCCAGCCTCAACGTCTCCAGTGGCTAGTTGTGGCTGCGGGGGGTCCTGTGTGTGTTGTGCACTTCTTGTTTTCTTTCTTGCCCAGTCTAGGACTCCGCTGCGCCGGCAGTCCAGACTGCGGGGGGGTGTTGGACTATAGGCTCATTAGAGGCCCATGTATGGTACAATATACAGCCACCCTTAGGGTAGGCCCAAGTAATCCAATCACATTCTCTATCACCAGTGTTTTTGAGCTGCTACCTTTGAAAGTGGACAAAGACATGAGAAGACTTCCCCCCAACCCCCTCGCCCCTCTTTTCTCCCTAAAAGGTGGATGCAGCACAATCTAAATCGGGGAGGTATCAGTTAATGTTGTTCAAGACCTTATGCAGTGTTGCAGCTGCAAGCAGGAATTACTAGCTATGTAGACAAAAAGAATACTCATAAGTATCGACAATTTAGATTATTCATCAATGTTTTCAAAATTTTCCTGGCAATACATAGGGTGCTACTGTTTTTTTTCCAACACAGGTCACTACACAGTATGTATGAGAACAAAGCTGCTACACAGTAAAGTACATTGTAAGCACTCTGGGCCAGATACTGAACTCTGAAATTATGAAGAACTCAAAAGCAAACTAAACAGGGATGTGACAGACTTCAGCAGGACAACACATACCGTCTTCCCCTTGGTTGTGCGGACATGGGCATTTTGACCATCAATTCGGAATACCTCACCATCAACCCAGGACAAATCTTTATCTTCCACCCATACATGAGAACCTATGACAATGTTTAAGGTCGAAGCCTGCAAAATGTGACAAGCGACAAATTTAGCATGTGAAATTGCATTCCAGGTGGATCATCAGATTAGCATACAATGCATATCAAATTATTGCACCTCAATGGACTGCAAAAGATAAGTGGGTTTCACAGAGCACAACATGTATATCGACTACATTTCAGCTTTCTTATATAATAATTCAGGTCCGATCACATGTAATGTATAGCTGATTACAGCAATGTCCATTTCTATCCTGAAACTAAACCAGGAGCAAATTAGGGCCTTATACAGTTCATCTAATCCCCCGGAGTTAACTGAACTTTACTTCATTCAACCCAGTAAGTTGAGCTAGTGTCAAAGCATGCTATTCCGCTCGGAACTCAGTTATTCTGACATGATCCGAACTGCCTGCACAAATGAGCTACTTGTGGTGGCTACATTCTACTTTTGCACGAGAAAACTAGAATTCAGCTTATCCAGCAAATGTAACAGAGAAATCGAACCAGTTCGTGGCTTCAATAAATTGAATTGAAAGCTCCAAATTCCGGAATAGGCCAACTCCAATCTCACTTCACTTTCCCAAAACACGAGTTGCAAAACCACAGAATACTCCAAACCCAGCCAAAAACATACGCCAACGGAAGAAGACAAACTCGCAGTCGGACACATCAGCATCACAACAAACAAACAGAAACATGAGGGCCAGCGACGCACCATGTTTCATCTGCGAGCGATCGAGCCGCCCCGCCCTGCCTCGAGGGACGGGCCCAGACAGCAGCTGCGATGGGACCGGACGGGAGGAGTCGCGGCTCGGTCGGCGGCGGCAGCGGCGGCGCCGACGGGCGATCTCCTCCCCTGGGTCGCTCGCCGATCGCCGATCGCCTCTGCGGCAGCGCGATCCGCCCCCGGGAACGCGCACGCGCGGCGCGCGTGGTGGAGGCGCACGGCGGTGGCAGCAACAGCAGCGACGTGGAGGCGGGTGGGCTGGTGGGGTGGTGGTGGTGGAGGGCGACGCGACCGCGGGCACGACAGGAGGAGAGAGAGAGAGAGAGAGAGAGAGCGAGGAGGGGGTGGGGGCGAGGGGAGCCAACAGCCAGGCGAAGCCAGCCGGGCGCGACTGTCATGCAACGCAATTAGAAAAATGGAGAATAATCTGCGCCGCCCGCTCGCGCCAACGTGCGATCGGGTCGTCACCACGAGCGCACCAGCGCGGCTGCACCTGCACGCGCGCGACACTTCCAAAAGCAAGGCGCGCGGAGAAAGTTGGGAAATGGGGAAGGTGGCGGTGCGGTAGGAACAGAACAGGAGTCGGAGGCCTGGAGGGGATCAAAGGCGAGCGCGACGGCGACGGGGAAGAAGAAAAAGGCGGTGGTGGGCTTGGAACCGGGAGGGAGGGATTAAATTATGAGTTTTTTTAAAAAAATAGATTATGAGATTTTTCATATGTGTCATTATAAAAGTTTATAATTTCCTATAGTCTGTTAAAAAACCTTGGGTGGTCTATTGGTGTGAACTTTTTTCTTCTCTCCACGTCACTTCCGTTAAATTTGACTCTAACGGTGTTATAGATGTGAAAAAATAAAAATACTCTCAAATTTGAATATGTTATTAATTTTTTTTGTTCATCTTAATGATTTTAAATGGAAAAACTCAAAACTAGAAAGTCGAGATCTACAATTTTTATATAAAATTATTTTCATTTGATTCCTTAAAAAATGATTTGATGTGATTAATATGTCTTAGAAAATTTGATATGATTAATATGTCTTCAAAAAAGATATGGCTTGATATGATATGATTTGATACGATTAATAGGGTTCGGGGGCTCGACTCGACTCCTCGCGAGATTCAGAGTCGGCGTCACGGCAGGTGATCTGACTGTGATTCTGACCGTGTTTACATGTGCCGTTAAGCCGTGGGGAAAGTGCTCTCTCTGACGGAGCTGGTTTGGCAGATGGTTATTAGGATGACATGTGCGTGGGGGAGGAGTGACTGGACACTGGACAGCAGCGGGGTAGATGGAGACTGGCCGCTGGGGCCCGGGGGGAGGCCGCGGGGGCCACCTGGCCGACAGTTAGGCAGTGTGTCGTCATTTTGGGTGGGTCGATGGAAAAAAATGGATGGCTTTCGGCGGAGGGAGCAGGCGTGGCGAACTGGAAAGCTGATGCCGCCACAGCCCAGCCGTACTCGTATTCCGGATCCTGCGATGAAAGCCTCCTGCTGTGGACTGTGGTTTACCTGCGTCTGCATGATGTACGGTCTACTCAGCCTTTGTACAGTACCGTCCTCCGTCTGTAGTCTCTCTTCTGGCAAATATATGTTGGCGTACATGCACACTTGGCTCCTCCGTCCTACCTGCTAGCGCCGTAGTATATGTACATTTTTGTGCAGCTGCCATGTTTAATCATAGAATCCGAGATGGCAACGGCGCACGTTCGTTACATAGTAGCGATGATGTTGTCGAAGAGTTGATCCTTGGATCCTACACAGCACGGATACTTCAGGTCAGGGTCGTATCCTGGATTCGGAATTTCGGATACACGAAGGATATGTTGCCGATACGTATCCCTGGAGTATCCGATTTCTATTTAATTTAATCAATTATAGATATGTAGCTTATTTGTCAGTTTATCATATTATGGACTTATGACGACCTTCCTGAACTGTGAACTCTAGTATGGAGAATTTGTTATCTGTGAATTTGTTGTATCACTGGAGTGTAGTACATTAGGGTGGGTCTGAGCGTATATGTACAACTCTTCTAATCTCTTAGGGCGCCGCTAATGTGTGTTGTATTAAACTTTTTTCCTACTTTATTACAAAGACGCATAAACCTTTTGAATGATCGAGAAAAAAGAATTTGGTGTATCACTATAATGTATGCACTATGCAGTTATGTATTGAAATTTTAATATGTATTATTGTTTATTTATATTAAAAATACTGAAACGTATCAAGGAATTGGTTTTTTCAAGCAATTGCCGTATTCACGTATCCATATCCTTCCGATACTGATAACATGTATCCGTATCCATGCTGCCTAGCTATGATCCATGTGCGATTGGTGCGGCTTATCTTCCTTCCACAAAAAGGAAATAAATATTGCAGCTTATCAGGACGACGAACTAGCTGGTTCTTATTCTCGTGGACCACATGTGCATGACATTCCTTTTTGAATATGTATGATGAACTTATTATTGACAGTGGGCTGTACTGTTCCGTATTTCTTCGTGTATCCTGGAATATGCACAAATAAAAAAAATTGAACAAAACATAATCTAACTAATCAACGGGGTAAGTTTAAGAGCATCTCCAACAGTTCCCATCACCCTTCCCCATCCTCGTTTTTTAGGAAAAAAAGAGAAAAACTCCTCTCCAATAGTTCTCCATTTGTCTTCCCCATCTTTTAGCAATTGGCAAATAGCCCGGCTTTGTGCGTAAAAATGCGTGCTACCCCGTTGCTCCGCATCGCTCTTCCCCGTGCCGACTTCTCCTTCCCGCATGGCTCGGTGATAGTTTCCCGCGCCTCCTCTCCTTCTCGCAGGCGTCCGGTCGCGGAAGCGCATGCGTTCGCGACGACGGCTGCGGAGCCCGTGACGGCAGCGCCCAAGAGACAGAAGCGCAAGGAGGAGCCGTCCCTGGACGCGATGCCGGACGAGTGCCTCTTCGAGGTCCTGCGCCGCATGCAGGGCGCCCGAGAGCTCCTCACTGGCATCCGTGCCTCCGAGGCAGTGCTGGCCCCGGCCGCCCTTGCCGTGCCGGACCTCAACCAGGAGTACCTCAGCGAGGACGACGAGGCGATGCTCGCGAGAGGACCCTCGAGGGCAAGGAGGCCACGGACGCACGCCTCACGGCGGCGGCCGTCGCCGACCACCTGGCTGCCGTCTCCGTCTGCAGGAGCCACCCGGCGCGTGGCATCACCGACGCCAGCATCTCCGCTCTCGCCCGCGGCTGCCCGGATGCTGGTCTGCCTGCTTGCCTGCTGGTACTAGTACTATGTTGTTGACCGCCTGCTATTGCTTGATGGCTTGCTGATGGCGCGTACAAGTTGCTGAATGCTCGTACTAGTACATGATGGCCAGCAGCCGGCTGGGAGGTGGAGAAGGCGGGCTGGGAGGAGGAGAAGGCCGGCTGGGAGGTGCCTGCCGCCGGCTGCAAGTGTACGACGAACGAAGGAGGCGGCGGTGGCGTAGTGGCGCCGGTGGCGTAGTGGCGCATGACCACGAAGGGTTTCGCGTGGAAAAATAAATGGCGACAAAAAAAAACACCCTTGTGGGACCAAATTTTGATTTTTTACAAGTAAAGTATGGGAAGCTCTTGGAGATGGGCTCTTTTTCCCCTCCCCATACTATGTTTGGGAGTTGGCAAATACCATGTATGAGAAACAAAAGATGGGGAACTCTTGGAGATGCTTAAGTTAGTTTGCCGAAAACGGCGTAAGCAAACTCCTTCTGATCAACTCCAGATATCTAGAGCATTTCGATGGGAAAGCGCATGATTATGACGGCTTGCTTGCTTTGCAGCAAATGGAAGAGCTAAGCTAGCACGCGTCGTAACACAATTCGTTTCCACGGCCCGATCAGGCGATCAGCTCAGCTGTGCGCGCGCGGTACTTGGCCGCATCCTCATCCTTCCAGCTCAAACGCGGCACGTCTGTTTCGTTGGAGGGTGGAACAGTGAACAAGACTGGCAGCAGTTGCACGACAGGCCAGGCATTAGGAGTTTAGGACTCCTCTGCCCTGTACAAAAATCCGGTGCTGCCGTCAGCAACTTCTTGTGATGGTACCCCGGCCGGGCGCGGCCGGCGTGTACATACAGTTACTATCGGTGTAGGTGCCAAGGTCGTGCAGGTACGTTTTCGCCTTCGCCACTACCGGTCTTACCGCTAGGCATTCGCCTTTGCCACAGTTTTCTAGTCCAAGACGTGAGGTAGTAGTGGGCAACTAGGCATCGGCCAGCAGCTCAGCATGGTTACAGCAATTGCCGTCCCAGTACTTAGCTCCCGGGTTTTTAACAGCTGCAGGTCGTGCTTGCCACAACATGCGCACGCGAACGAACGAACACACGATCCACAAGATCGAGTAGGTTCGGAGTATAATAAACCAGACGGGATGCTTGCTGTTCTGGCGATGCGACGACGGGTACGTACCCTCAGAGTTTGAAACGGCTAGAGGAAAACAGGCGCGCGGACGGACTGGTGGGTACGTGTCGGTGTCCGTTCAAGCCCGACCGCTAGCTCATGGGTCCCTAGACCATGTTTAGATCACAAAAACTCTTTGAAAAAGCACTGTAGCATTTTCGTTTGTGTTTGACAAACTTTGTTCAATCATGAATTAACTAGGCTCAAAAGATTCGTCTCGACATTTACAGTGTGCAATTAGTTATTTTTTTACCTACATTTAATGTTTCATACATGCGCCGGCATATGTGATTTGACGGGAAATCTTGAAAACTTTTTGCATTTTGAAAGGATCTAAAACATGGCCCTACTGGTTTTGGGTGTACGCCTCACTCTTTCACTGGTAGTCTGGTACGCCGTACGCCGTGGGGGAAAAGTGGCTGGCGGAGAAGGTAAGAAATCAACCGCCACCTCGATGCGATGATCGCGCGAGTGCAACCACCGCCGCGTCCTTGTGGCTGGCGTGCCGTCCATTTCAATCCACATTAATTTGAGCCTGGGAGATGGTCGCTGAAACTGTAAGAACAGAAAACAGATTGGAATTCTCCTGGAGGCTGGAGCTATACTACAGTACAGTACTTAACACCCTGGAATTCTCCACGGATTATATTATGATGATCCCGGAAAGTTTCTAATATCTTGACACTTTCAGGATCCAGAAAAAGTCGAGGCTTTGGCTGTCTCCGGCTCTTGAACGAGATTAAAATACCGCATTTATTGGTTTTTCAGATAATTGGAAGTGGTAAAATACCATGCTGGCTGATGGTTACCCTTGCTTGCAGCTCTGCAAAGCTGAAAATGTCGCCCTCCTATCAGATGCTCTCAGGCAAGCAAGATGCTCACGTCTAGCACTCAGCCATGCAGCCAGTAAAGCGAGAAAGCCGCGGCCGAGTTGGCTTTGGATCCAGCGCACCGCTGCCACCCGCGTCATGGTCTCAAATGCGCAGGCGCAGCTGAGAGCTGACCAACGAATACCACCTACCAGCTTCTGTTCCAGACTTTCGGTGCACCCTAGTTTGGACTGGGCAGCTGGGCTTGCGATAAAACCGGACGAAATGGCATGGCATGAACTGCTTACGCTGCTCAAGTTGTGCGCACAAAAATTGAACACAAGAAATCCAGTCCATGTAGAACAAGACGGGAAGGCTGGCGTTTCCTGTCAAAAACGAGGGCTCCCTTACCTGCTTTTCTGGTTTCGTCGTTTCGATGGACAATAATCAAGCGCCCGCTGGATGAGATCACGAGAACAGATTCCAGCGACTTGCCCCTGTGCCGAATGATGATTTGATGAGCTGTCGATCGAGACACGACCCGCAAATTCCTTAGACAAAGTTTGCGTCCAAGGTCCAACCAACGAAAGCTTTTATGGGATCATGGGGACGGACCCTCGTAGATAGAATCATCACAGCCACGGGGCGTCTTGCTAACCTACGCTGCTGCCTAACCTCAACCTGCCCAGAAAGCTCCATGATTCAACGCTGCCAATCTGTAAAAGGTGGTGGTTCATGAAACGGTAAAAGAAGATGAGAAGTAATTCATGCGATGGTAAAAAAGAGGGTAAAAAGATGACAGGGGGTCCCTTATCAGTCTAGCATTCAAAGAAACTTACGCCCATTTTTCACCTGTAATGTAAAATAAAAGGGCCCTTCGTGAGTCATAATACGCGTGCCCACCCCCAGAGCTTATGGCTTTCTGTGGCAGGTTTCTCACAATTTGTTGTGCTCATCTTATACACAGCAGAAACTGATATACGATGAGCACAACAAACTATGGGCGAATGATTAACAAGATAACAAGAGCTGTATGATGGCTATGGCAGCCTTCAAAGGAAGACAGTGTTGCACCTTCAGAGGCAGAAGCCACTCTAACTGTGACAAGAGAAATACCTGTTTCTCTGTACGGTTCTCATGAGAGTTCGGAAGGAACACCGAACACAAACTATGCAGGATATAAAAAGTACTGATCCTATGCAAGAGAATTCAATGTACATGATTTCACAACCCACTAGGATCATTCCCAGTGAGGTCCAATTGCAGATGAGTAAGCCCCCTTCTAAGGAGATATACCAACCTTCCTGGCACTAGCTACTGAATCGCTAGGCCATCACCGAAATCTCTTGTCCTTTTGAAGCATGATATTTGGGTTCCGTGAATGACTCTTGTTTCCTGTTAGCTCGCCCCACCTGGTCCCTGCTCCATGAACACGTGAAGAAATGCTCCAGAGGGTGTCTCCTGCCTGACCAGCTGCCTCTTTGGTTGGCTTCACGATAGCTTTGGATTTCATCAGAGGATGCTTGTTTCCCTTGCCCATGCCAGCTGCAAGCAACCATCTAGAGCCAGACTGCTGCTGCGTTTGATTGCCCCATGGTTTCATCTTCTCAGGTTCACTCTTGAAACCAGCGACATGCACTTCTGTAACCTTGAATTGGGGAATGGGATCCTCTAATTCCTCAGCCTTCTCTTCCGTGACCAATGCCTTATCTGGAACCTCTTCGGTCTTGGGTTCCTCATCATCCTGCTCGCTGTTGCCTTTGTCTGAGACAGTACTGTAGATTTTGGGCTTTGGGGGTACAAAAACCCTTTCAACTTGAATTAATGCGAGCATTGGTGTGCCCACTGGCTCGTAGTTGCGTAGTGGGTCACGCAGTTGAACCATGAGAGCAACCGTAAAGTTATTCCCTAACAAGCCCCATCTTCTACCAGATCTCCTGCTCTTTCTGTCTCCATTCCGGCTTTCAGCAACTAACTCCATGGATTTTGCATGGTGAGCAGCAAGTATCTTCGATGTCCGGTCACTATACTGTTCTTCTTCGTCCACTACCCCAGAATCAAGCCTCATCCACTCATCTAGAGTGATTGACAAGCCCATTAATCCATCAACTTCTTCTCCACTTTGCTTAACATCCAGAAGCTGCAAACCTGCAGTTCCCTCTAAACCAAGGGACAAGGTATTCTCTGCACACTTTCCTTGCAGAGATGAAAATTCCCCAATAGGCTTTGCACTGATATTGGAGGGTGCATCTTCTTCTGACATGCCAGATTGTATCCTCAAACCCTCAATGGAAAGGGCTTCAACCTTTTCCATAGCTAATGGTGCAAGGTCCTCAAGTGAAACATACTCTGAAGCATTCTCCCCACCCAAGGATGATGAAAGATCAGCACACCTACCTTTCTTCTTCTTACCAGAGGGAGCATTTCCACCCCCTCCTACCAAAGCATCTATGCTATGATAGTCCAGCGCATCATATCTGCATCGATAAAAGAGAAAAAAAAAACTTTAAGCAAGGCATAGGATAAAGTAGGAAAAAGCACAAACAAGCATGAAAAGGAAGATAACAAACCTTTCAGTACTCAGTAGACTCCAGAGCTGGAGCAGCTTCCCAGGCAATCTGCTGCATCATTTTACCATTAACATCTTCCAAGGGCATAAGTTTGTTTGCCTGCATTGATAACTTCTCAATTCCAACTGATGCCAGACCATGCAATATATCCATAATCCCAGATCCCATCTCTGCTGGCAGTACAATCGGAGAAGAAGCCTGCATAACCAAGCTGCAGTTGTTCTTTGCGTTTTTGAACAGGGCTGGATTCATTGATCGCAGAAATCCTCCATCTTTGGTCTGAATAAATGGACCTAAACCTTCAGCCAATGGCGGTAGCTCCAGGGGCTGCTCAGGTGGGAGGTTAATGGGGCTACCAAACCCACTTCTACCTTCAGGAGGAGAAGATTGGAAGGACTTCTCGTTTAGCCCAAATTGACGCATTAAGGCCTCAGTTTCTTCGTCTTCCAGCGACTTAGCTCGAAATTTGGTATCAATGGGTTGGCTTCCATTCTGAAGCTCGAGCTCAGCCTCATGTATCATTGCAGAGAGATCGAAATCCTCCATAACATCCTCACAAGTAGGTGTAGGTCCTTCAATGTTGGCACTAATCCTAATGCCCAGGTGAGCAGCACCTGCTCCCCTTCCCTCTCCCTCTCCCCTGAACCAAGGAAGAAGAAGAGCAGAGCTCTTCTTCAGCACACACACACACTGCTCAGTTTCAGTTCCTGAAACTGAAGTCACAAGAGATGGTGGCAAGAGCTGCCCATTTCATTGCATTGCATTGGTTTATATACAACCTACATGTACCTACTATGGTACAATACTTCCTACTCTAGTACAAAGTATACATCATCTTCTACCAACTATGGATGATGCAACAACTACCAACTACAGTACTAGAGATGGCCTATTGCCATACTTGCTGCAGTGGTCAGGTCATGGACAGCAGGAGCTGACCTTCCACCTGCCCCTAACTGCTCTAGAGAAGCAAAGAGAGGATCAGCAGATTATGTCTAACAATCTTCCCCTAATCCTGCTGTCCCTACTTGACTTCAACCATGCCAATCATCCTCCTCAGCTCCTGGAACCGCAACCGGCCAAGTGACTTGGTGAGGATATCAGCGAGCTGCCGTCTGGTGTCGACGAACTCGATGACGAGCTGCCCTCCATCGACGCAATCACGAAGAAAGTGAAACTTCACATCTATGTGTTTGCTTCTGTCGTGGAGAACTGGATTCTTTGCCAGCGCAATTGCTGGCTGGTTGTCCACCTTGAGTGCCGGCGGCTGGACCTGAGCTCCGGTGAGCTCTGCCAGCAGCCGCCGCAGCCAGACCACCTGGCATGCCGCCGTGGCTGCTGCGACATACTCCGCCTCACATGTCGACAGCGCCACCATTTTTTGCTTCAAGGATTGCCAGGCAATCGGCGACGATCCGAGGAAGACGAGGACACCCGAAGTGCTCCGCCGCCCATCAACGTCGCCGGCCATGTCGCATCGCTGAAGACCGTCAGCGCTGCATCTTCTGAGGCCTTGGGTGGTGCCTCGCTGAACACCGAGAGCTGAATGCTCCCGCGCTTGGGGAAGACAATGCCCAGCTCCGTCGTGCCCTGGACATAGCGGAGCAGCCGCTTGACTGCCGCCCAGTGGTCTTCCCTTGGATCCTCCATGAAACGGCTCACGTAGCCCACCGCAAATGCGATGTCCGGCCGAGTGTGCGTGAGCCAGCGCAGCCCGCCGACGATGCTCCGGTAGAGAGTGGCGTCCACCTTTGCCGCGGTGCTCTGCTTCGAGAGCTTGATGCGCTCCTCCATTGGCGTGGCTACCGCCTTGCAGCCCGCCATGCCTGCCCGCTCGAGCAACTTCAGCGCGTAGGCACGCTGCCCCAGCCTGATGACGTCCTTCCCCTGCCTCACCTCGATGCCAAGGTAGTAGGACAGAGCGCCGAGGTCGCTCATCCGGAAACGCGCCGCCATTTCTTCCTTGAAGCGTCCAATGTCTTCTGCTCGAGCTCCGGTGACAATGAGATCGTCGACGTACACCCCGACGATGAGGTGCTCCTTCCCCCGTCGGCGGGTGTACAAGGCGTGTTCTGTGGCGCACCGGATGAACCCAAGCTCTGCCATGGTGGCGTCGAGCTTGGCGTTCCAGGCCCGCGGCGCCTGCCGCAGCCCGTACAAGGCCTTCCTGAGACGCAACACCTTGCGCTCAGCGCCTTTCACCACGAAGCCCGGCGCCTGCTTGACGTAGACGGTCTCCGCCAGTTCCCCGTTCAGAAACGCCGACTTGACGTCGAGGTGATGGACTTGCCAGTCCTTGGCCGCCGCTAGTGCCAGCAGCAGCCGCACGGATTCCATGCGCGCGACCGGGGCGAACACCTCCTCGAAATCAATCCCCTCGCGCTGTACGAAGCCGCGAGCGACGAGTCGCGCCTTATGCTTTATCACGGCGCCGTGCTCGTCCTTCTTCACCTTGTAGACCCACTTGAGTCCGATCGGCCGGCATCCCGCCGGTGGATCAACCAAGTCCCAGGTCTTGTTGGCTTCAATCGCCTTCATCTCCTCGATCATGGCCCGCTGCCACTCCGCGTCGCGCTCCGCAACCGCGAACGTGGCCGGCTCCTCCGCGCTCATAAGCAGGAGTGCTTGATCGTCGTCGAGCAGGCGCGCAGCCAGTCCTGGTACCGGCGCGTTGCCGACGACATTGTCGACGCGCCGGAACCGGATCTCCTCCCCTTCGTGGAACGCGTCCACGAACTCGTCGAGATTGGACGGTGGAGTAGCGTACTCCACCATCGACGCTCCCGGCGTCCCCTGTTCGTGCAAAACAGGGGGGGAGTTCGCCATTGGCCCCGGCGAGCTGTAGTGCCCTGCTCCCGGCGGGCTAGGTGGTTCCACCACCTCCGCCGCCGTGGGCTCTGCTGCTTCCCCGGCCGCCGGCTCCCCTTCTGCTGCTTCCCCGGTCGTTGGAGCCCCTTTTGCTTCGCCGTGACCGTGCACCACCAGCCGCTCCACAACGAACGTGTCTCCAAGCCCGTGGCCCTGCTCCGCCTCCAATTCCTCGGCATTCCAGTCCAAAGCCGCCGCCTCGTCGAAGACGACGTCCCTGGATACCATTACCTTACCCCTTGCCGGATCGTATAGCCGGTAGGCCTTGGATCCTTCCTCGTAGCCGAGGAACACTGCCTTCGTGCTCCTGTCTTTAAGCTTGCCGAGGCCGGGCTTGGTTGCCTTGACGTAGCCGACGCACCCGAACGTGCGCATAAACACCACGTTCGGCTTGCGCCCGTGCCAAGCCTCGAACGGAGTTTGCCCCTTCAGGGCCTTCGTGGGCGCGCGGTTCAGGATGAAGACCGCCGTCGTCACGGCCTCGCCCCAGAACGTCGCCGGCATCTTCTTCGCTTTCATCATGGAGCGCGCCATGCCGACGATCGTCTGATTTCGGCGCTCCACCACGCCGTTCTGCTGCGGTGAGTAGGGCGCGGTGAGGTGGCGCCCCACCCCCTCCTCGGCGCAGTAAGTGGCAAATTCCACCGCTGTGAATTCACCACCACGATCGGTCCTCAAGACCCGGAGCTTCTTCCCGGACTCCGCCTCCGCGCGCGCCTTGAAGCCCTTGATGGCGTCCGCCGCGTCGCTCTTGCTCGTCAGGAGCTGCAGCCACATGTAGCGACTGCAGTCGTCCACGAGCAGGAGGAAATACCTCCGGCCTCCGTGCGTCGCCGGCGTGATTGGCCCGCAAAGGTCCCCATGGACCAGCTCGAGTGGATCAGCCGCGCGATACCTTGTCGCCTTGGGGAACGGCAGCCGCCTCTGCTTCCCCGCCAGGCAGCTGTCGCAAAGCTCGCCGGCGTGCTTGATCTGCGGCAGCCCGGTCACCATCTTCCCCAGCCGCCCGAGCGCGTCGAAGCTCAGGTGGCCGAATCGACCATGCCACAGCCACGGCTCCTCCGAGCACGACGCCGCGAGGCACACCGGCTGCTCTACCTTCAAATCCAGTAGGTAGAGGCGGTTACGGGACCTCGATACCTTAGCTAAGAGTCGGCCGTCCTGGTCCCTGATGCGCAGCACCCCATTGCGGATCAACACCTCTGCACCGTGCTCATCGAGCTGTCCTAGGCTGACGATGCTTGATCGGAGCTCCGGGATGTAGTAGACGTCCGTGAGCGCGCGGTGCTCACCATTCTTGCACCGGAAAAGCACGGTGCCGCGCCCTCGGATCTGCACCCGGGAGCCATCGCCGAACCTGACGCTCCCGGCATGCTTCTCGTCCAGCTCGGAGAAGACGTCGCGGCAGCCTGTCATGTGGTTGCTCGCCCCGGAGTCGAGGTACCACCTTGGCTCTGACTCGTCTCCGGCAGCTCCCAAGAGGACCTGCGTCCGCGGCTCATCAAGGTGAACAGCCGGCGGCGCAGACCTCTGCTCCAGCTCCACCGCCTTTGCTCCGCCGCTCTCCGCGCAGAACACCCCCATCAGGAGCGCGTGCTCGCCGTCGCTATCGTCCCGAGCAAGGTGCGCCTCCTCCTTCCTCTCCGGCTTCTTGTTTGGGCACTCCCGTGCCCAGTGCCCCACCTCGCCGCACTTGCGGCAAGCATTGGGGTCAGGGAACTTCTTCTTCCCCTTCTTCTTCTCTGCCGGAGCCTTGCCACGCTGCTTGTTGCCGCCGCCACGGTCACCACCACCGCGACTGGAGCCTTCCCCGGTCTTGCGCTTCTCCTTCATCCGCGCCGACCACTCCTCCTCCGTCAACAGCAGCTTGGGCTTCTCCTTCTCCGGCGGCGCGCGATCCTCCACCGCGCGGAGCCGCCCGGTAACGTCCTCGAGCGATAGCGTGGACAAGTCCAGCATCGTCTCGATGGACAAGGCAAGCTGTGCGTACTTAGCCGGCACGACGCGCAGCAGCTTGGCCACGACGTCCTCGTCGTCGACCGGTTTGCCATAGGTGGCCAGCTGGCTCGCAATCGACTGCAGTCGAAGTGCGAAATCCTCCACGGCCTCCCCGGGCTTGAAACGAAGGTCGTCGAACTCACGGCGCAGCTGCTGCGCCTTCGCCTTCTTGGCTCGGTCCGAGCCGAGGCGGAAGGACGCAAGCATGTCCCACGCCTCCTTCGCCGTGTTCTTCGACCCGATGGCCTCATGGAACTCGGACGGTGTGGATGCCATGAGCGCCTCCATGACGCCCACCTCTGCATCCTCACCGGCATTGCCGGTTTCCACCGCCGCCCACCACCGCCGCGCGCGCAGTTTCCACTTCATGTGGACAGCCCACTCGCCGTAGTTGGTGCGGGTGAGCATCGGCCAGGTATTGGACCCGCCGACCTCCCTCACCGTGCGCACCTCTACTGCAGGCTGGGATGCCGAGGCCAACTGCCTCTCCATGGCCGCTGCTGCAGCCGCCGCCGCAGCTGCCTCTGCACCACCCCCTGCGCCCGCTGCAGCAGTGTCCATCACCGGCGACTACACCCAGTGACTTGTACGGCTCCGATACCAGGTGTTGGCACTAATCCTAATGCCCAGGTGAGCAGCACCTGCTCCCCTTCCCTCTCCCTCTCCCCTGAACCAAGGAAGAGCTCTTCTTCAGCACACACACACACTGCTCAGTTTCAGTTCCTGAAACTGAAGTCACAAGAGATGGTGGCAAGAGCTGCCCATTTCATTGCATTGCATTGGTTTATATACAACCTACATGTACCTACTATGGTACAATACTTCCTACTCTAGTACAAAGTATACATCATCTTCTACCAACTATGGATGATGCAACAACTACCAACTACAGTACTAGAGATGGCCTATTGCCATACTTGCTGCAGTGGTCAGGTCATGGACAGCAGGAGCTGACCTTCCACCTGCCCCTAACTGCTCTAGAGAAGCAAAGAGAGGATCAGCAGATTATGTCTAACATTCAATTCCATGGTCAAAGTCCAAACCAAGAATAGTGTTGCCAGATGCTAGCGCTTCCTTTTCAAACTGCTTCCAAAGTCGTTCTCTTGGTGACTCGGAAACACTATCTGAGGGTTGCCCAAATGGCTATGCTCTATGCCAAGCATATCCAAGAACTCATTAGCAACAGAATCTGTTGAAAGATCCATGCTGCGTGATCTGCCCTTCCTACTGGCAGACTTGTAACTATCAGTCACTCCTGTGCGGCTCAATCGCCTAGAATGCTTATCTTCTACAACTGGTGATTCAAATTCCTCCGGCTCAGCAACTGAGAGCTCGTTCAAAATACATTCCAGGTCCTCCAGTTCTGCATCTGCTCCAAACTGACCCTCTGCTTCCGGAGCAGCAGTAGGCAGTGAAGCGGCTTTGACTGTTCCATCCTCTTTGTCTTCCACATTCTCCCTTTGAACAGCAACATCACTGACTGCCACCTCAGTCATCACTCCAACAGTCTGATCTTCAGCGACATCACCGCTTACTAGCACAGGTTTGAATGATCCCTTTTCGTCAATTTTGAACCCTGAATCCTCATTTTGATCAGCCACATTGCTGGTTTCCACATGTTTGAGCCTTTGTGGGTCATCTGAAGCAACCTCAACTCCATGCTCAACAACATTGAACTCCACAGTGCCCCAATCGCCATCTGGACGCACCAAGTCCCCCTTCTTAATCTCTACTGACGTGCAGTGCTTTGCCTCCGGAGACCCGTCCTCCGTGCAGTCCAGTGCTGCCACTTCCTCCTTCCTCGCATCAGGACCCCCGTCACCAACAAAAGGCAGCGACCTGGCAGACCTCAAGCTCGGCAGCACCTCGTGCAGCACCCTCACGTCCCAGCTCCGCGCGGGCACAGGCGTCGGCGCCTGCACTGACACCGGCCGCGCCATGGACCCGCGCCGCAGCCCCGCCACTTCCCCGGCCTTGTGCTGCTCGATGGCGCCGCCGCCCGCGAGGAGCGAGCAAGAGAAGGTTACGTTGAGCCGCGCGCCGCGGGCGGGCCCGGACAGGCGGAAGCTGGTGCTCCACTTGCCGAAGCCGGAGTCGCCGCCGTCCTCGAGATCGTCGAAGGAGAGCGGGAGCAGGCGGGTGAGGTCGACCTCGTGCTTACCGAGCTCGAGACTGGAGGCGGCGATGGAGACAGCAAAGGCGCGGGGCTCGTACTTGACCACGGCCTTCGCGCCGCGGGAGAAGTAGACCGGGGACCGCAGCGTGAGCGCCTCCTCGAACGCGGCGGCGCCGAGGGCGGCCGGGACGGAGCGGGTGGAGGCGGACACGGACATCCGGCGGAACTGGACGGAGACCGCGGACCCATCGAGCGCAGCGGGGAGGCCGTCGACGGAGTGCACGTGCAGCGCGAACACGCAGTCGAGGCGGCGGCGGCCCAGGTGCGAGATGGCGGTCAGTGACTTCTTCCAGAAGGAAGAGGAGGACGAGGAAGAGGAAGTGGAAGCGGAGGAGTTGGCAGTGGACGGCAGGAGCTTGCGCGACGAGGAGGAGGAGGAGGAGAAGGAGGGCTTGAGCCGGGGCTTGTGGCGCGGCTGCTCGGTGGCGGCGGAGGATGGGGAAGGGAGCGGTAGGGAGCGGCGGCGGCGGGCGGACGGGTCGAGGGAGAGCGCCTTGTGGAGCGTGACGATGTCGCGGGCGAGGGCGGCGTCGCCCGCGTCGCCCCCGCGGTGGTCGCCGCCGCCGTGGGGGAAGCGAGACGACATAGCTGGCGGCGCCTGGGCTTGAGATGGGTCGGGGGATTTTCAGGAGGCGATTTGAAGAGGGCGGCGCGTCCGGCGACGTGGGGAAGGCACGCAGACACGGACAGGGGGGGAGCGGAGCGGGGGATGCGTTGCTTTGGTGGTGCGTTTTGTTTTGTTGTCGCTACTGGTATTCCACTGGGCGCGCCCGCGTGGGCGATGCGCTTGCCTCGGTGGGGCTCGGCTCAGCGTTGGCTCGGTGCTTTGTTTGTGAGCTGGATTTGGGATCTACATCTACTAGTAGAAGCAAAGCTGGACGGAAAGAATTCCCGTCACGTGAATCATGAAACGGAAGGATGGGTGAGGGTTGGTTGGTTGGTTGTTGGATGGTTGATGGGAGTGCGTTGATGATTTGGAAGTGGAATTGGGGGCCAATTCGAAACTGAGCTGTTCTTATATATGCCTTCGGCATTTGTTTTGTTCAGTTTAAACCGTGGTCGTGGTGCAGTCCCAGACGAGAGAGCTTTTGAGGATGGAAAAGAATAATGGACGTACGGATGGATGGATGGATGGATTTGAATTTGAGCCATTTACACCCGCTCGTTTCTGTGCACATTGTACTAGAAAACATTGATGCCAAAATTGCGGGACCAGGATACATCCATCAATCAAAGAGCGTTACTGGAAACAAATCGTGCATCTCCCGAGATTGGTAAACAATGGCCTTATTTGTGGACAAGTATATTAGTGCCGTCTAATAGGTTGTCTCATAAATTGCCACATAATTTTGAGACGATTTAACAGACAATATTCACAATAGGTTGTCTTTTAAGTTGTCTCATAGTAATCCATGATTCCTAAAATTATGCATCGGTCAAAGAAATGCTATGATTATTTACATCACAACTTTGTAGCTTACTTATTACGCCATTGAGTTGTGTAGATATTATTCTATAAGAATAAAATATGCTAAATTACATATACCAAACTAACCAATCGGTTCATTCTCTCTCAGAATGCATCTGAAGGACGGATGCCAAGGTCAATCACAAGTAATAGATGGTTTTCATTGACAAGCAAAGCTAATCTATAGTGATTAATGTAATTTTTCTCGGAAACATTGAATACGTACCATTCCTTTTTTTGGATTGAACTGTCAGAGGTACGCGGGACCAGAGGCATTTGGTGCAGGCCGTGCAGCGAATCCAGGAAAGAAACAACGACCAGGACGTACAATGAAGAAAGAGTCGACGTGGATGAGCTCGTTGTTTCGCTAGGCAACGGCTTGCCTCTCTCTCCTTTCTCTCCCTTCCAAATCATCAAAAATCCTAGGTGGCTCTGCATGAGACAACCTTTTAAGAATAACAACCGTGCCTGTTGACATGAATCATCAGCCATCGCGTATGCTCAACCGATTTTCTTTTTTGGCCAATTAAATATGCTGATGACATGCAACATTGCATGTTTTTACTAGACATTCAGGAGTGTGACTTATATCAAGACAAATGCCAGTTCTTTCTCGCCTCGCAACTTTGTTGTCAGTGTCATTTTCGACGGATGCTGCTAGGTGTGAGTCAACATCAGGGGGTAGGTGGCCCTGAGCCTGAGGCATATGCTAGATGGGGAGCCTTTTAAACAGCATTCCTTTTTCATCATCCGCAGACAGAATTCCTTTTACCAAGCTTTCATGCTAATTAGTCATGGCACTATGGCAGGATGCGCGAGAGTGCGACGAACTCAACACAACCCCAGACGCGGCACGTCCCTCGTGTAATTTATGCATGGGCATAGGATCACTTTTGATTGGAATAGTCAACATCAAGATCAAGTGGCGAGGCTCCGCACTCCGCGGACTCCGGAGTCGCGACTCGGGAGCGGCCAGTTTGAATTTGAATGCTGTGACTCTGTGAGGCTCATCATCACTGCTCCGTGCTCGGCTCGAGATGGTTGTGGACCAACACAATCCATGCATGTTTGTTCCTGGGTTTCTCAGTTGTCACCATTTTAGGGGGTGTTTGGATAGAGGGACTAAAGTTCAGCAGGTATTATATCGGATGTTATATTGGGTGTCGTATGAGATGTTTGGATATAAAAAAATAAATTACAGATTCCGTCAGTAAACCGCGAGACGAATTTATTAAGACTAATTAATCCATCATTAGCACATGGTTACTGTAGCACAACATTGTCAAATCATGGACTAATTAGGCTTAAAAAATTCGTCTCGCAAATTAGTCGCAATCTGTGCAATTAGTTATTTTTTAGTCTATATTTAATACTTCATGTATGTGTACAAACATCCGATGTGATAGGTGTTAAACTTTAGCACCCTGAACAGAAACGCCGCGCGTTATGTCCGGAAACTTCGGATCGGCGAAACAGGCGATCCTGAGTGCGACTCCGCCCCCGGCCACGATCTAGGCCACCACCGCCGGTGCCCTTGATCTGCTATGCCAGCGACCGTTCCGGTCTCGACGTCCACGCCGCGTCACCGACCTGCAGTTGGTGCCGGATACCGCAAATCGACGGTTAGCTGTTCTGGTGCCGTCAACCACAGAATTCCCCTAGGGAACTAAGCCACTTAGGAACCCTAGGTCGGAAGAGTGTTGTGGCTGCGCTGATCCACGTGCAGTTTCCACCAAGTTTTTGCCCTCTTCTCCGATCGCATGGCGGCGGCAAGAGGTGGCAGTATGGGGGGAGGGGATGATACCCCCGACCCTAATGTGGCGGACCTACTGCAGAGACTTAACCTCATCGAGGAAGAAGTCGTGGTGGACTTCAGCGACTACAAGGAAGACGAGGAGGTAGCGCCAGTGGAGTGGGCGCTTGTGGGGAAGGTTCTGTCGCCCTCGCCGGTGCACGTGAGCACCGTGCGATCGGCGATGAAACCCGCTTGGGGAAACCCGGTCGGCCTAAAATTTAGGGTGATCGGAGAGAAGGGTGATAACCTATTTGTGGCAGAGTTTAGCAGCGGCGTTGATCTGGAGAGGGTTTTGGCTGGCTCGCCATAGATGGTTGGGAGGTATGCAGTCCTGCTGCAAAACTATGATGAGAAGCTCACCGCATCTGAGATCACCTTTGACCGATTGGAGCTTTGGGTGCGCTGTGGCAGAATCGCCTAATCTAATGCCCTCCCAAGAGTACTCGTCTTTCATTAGACACTAAGTACCCACAGGAGAACACTAAACTATGTGATTCCGTCGAGCACACCACAAGGGAGAACTCGAAGATCCACATTTTTACATCAGGATCACAAATGAGAGAGTAAAGCTTACAACATCCTTGCCATTTCTTACATCACTTTTAGTACAACATCAGAGTAATTTATTATTTGATTATAACAACGAAATATAAAAGGTTATCAGAGTTCAGCGAAAATTAAATCATTTACTGGTAAGGTAAACATTAACATGAAGAACGTTTATATGCATGAAATGATAACAGATTAATAGTATTTTCCTTGTAAAACTTTTGGTGAGAGTTTTAATAAATAAACTCTACTCCGTATCGTAAAGGAAATCCTCAGCTGAGCCCACAAGGAGGTTTCCACACACAAGTGTCAGCTTATCAGCACATGCCACCTGCAACAGGGTAGAACAAACCCTGAGTACTCAATTGTACTCCGCAAGACTTACCCGTCAGGAGGAAAGAAAAAGACTCCAAGGATTATGCAAGGCTTTTTGGCTTGTGAGTTTCTTGTTTGCGAGAAGCAGCACTAAGAGTGTGTCCTTAATTTCTTGTTTTTAATAGCCGTATTTTATTTCTTATCCAACCTTCTATGTAAGCACCTAGTCTATAATCAAGCAGGGTTGAGCAAAAGGAACCATTTCTTCATCTTTCAACTTGCCAATTCTTACTACGATGCCAGAGCGTAGTCAAGCTGTACCGTCATGTAGAAACGACGATTCGCGAATCAATATGCTCAGCTGGGTGCATTGATTCATGAATCGTCGTTTCTGCGTGACGGTACGGCTTGACTGCACTCTGGCACCGTAGTAAGAACTGAAAGATGAAAGAATGGTTCTAATTGCATACCACCTGCTTGAAAGTAGAACAGGTGCTTACCTAAAATGGTTGGTTAATGATCTACTGATGACTGCTAATAAAAATTGAATATAAGGATGCACCTTTAGTAATGCTTCCTGCAGATGCATTGAACCCACAAGCCAGATAGTCTTGCATAATCCTTGAAGTCTTTTTATTTTTTTCTGACGAGTAAGTCTTACGGAGTACAATTGGGTACTCAGGGTTTGTTCTACCCTATTGCAGGTGGCAGGTGCTGATAAGCTGACACTTGTGTGTGGAAACCTTCTGGTGGGCTCAGCGAGGATTTCCTTTACGATGCGGAGTAGAGTTTATTTATTCCAACTCTCACCAAAAGCTTTCTAAAGAAAATACTAGCAACCTGTTATCACTTCATGCTTATATAAGTTCATCACGTTAATGTTTATCTCATATTAATGTTTATCTTATCATTAAATGGTTTCATCTCCGCCGAACTCTGATAATGTTTTATATTCCGCTGTTATAACTATATAATGAATTACTCTGAGGTTGTACTAAAAGTGATGTAAGAAATGGTAAGGATGTTGTAAGCTTTACTCTCTCATTTGTGATCCTGATGTAAAAATGTGGATCTTTGAGTTCTCCCTTGCGGTGTGCTCGATGGAATCACTCAGTTTAGTGTCCTCCCTTGGGTACTTAGTGTCTAATGGAAGACAAGTACTCTTAGGAGGGCATTAGATTAGGAGATTCTGCCACAGGGGTATCAGAGCATAAATGAGACAATAAAGCTTCAAAATCCTTCCTAAATTAAAAATTTGACAATTAAACATTTTCAAAAAGTTAGGGCGTTTGCATGCGAAGTATATAAGTAGCCCTATTACTATGGTTATGTATCCACGATAGATGGCACTCTGCTGACCTAGTTAGGCTTAATCAAGTTTTCTGCAGGTACCCTAACCCCAAGACTAATTCGCTAGCGTCGACTAGCTACAGGGAGAGCACGATGTGCCAAAAATATGATATATGTTGGTGACAGTGTGAGAACAGATAGGACGTGCATTCATGCATACCCTGTCGTGTAATTGTTGTTTAGGTTGACCAGTCTGTGCCCGTGTAGCCACGATGGTGCTGTAGGCTCGTGCGTCACGCACGCCCGTTGGTTCACGCTTACCTGGCCCATACATTGTCGTACCCCCTTCTGCGCTCTTGTCGAACCTCTGCCCTGCACTCGTACTAACCCTTCATGACCTTGGACACCGCTCATCGCGTGCATGTAAAGATCTTGCTGTTCACTTTTGCTGGCCCCCGTGCAAGGCTCGAGGGTGGACTGCGTTAGGACCACTAACCACTCTGCCTTTAAAAAGGGAGCCAAGCCCTGTCACTTGGTATCACCATTCGGTGCATCCTAGCTCACTTAGCCCTTTTCCCTTGAGCAAGTTCTTGCTCAAGCCTTCCTTGTAACCACCACTCACCACCCACAAAGGATGGCAGGAGTCTGGGTTAGCAGCTACTGTATGAACACCGAGGGTTTTTCCAAAATCCTATATGCCACCCTGCAAAAACTCGGCGTTCGGGAGCATCCTGAGTATGAGGGCCGTGAGTACATGAAGCATGGCACTGAGCGATGCAAGGTCACCGTCTACATTGGCAAGAGTGAGGAATTTCCTGGCGTCGCTGAAGCCTGGAATGTGACCGCAATCGGGTTTCGCTTCGGCGACACCTACCAAGTTGCGGCCCGCAAAGCCTTGCGGCATCTCTGCCAGATCTTTGAAGGGCCCATTGCTCGTACCCCCATGCGGTTCTTCCCACCTTGGGACAAGAATCGGTGAGTATGGAGGGCTCGCATGGAGGCCTTGCAAGGTCCGGACGTGCAAGAGGACAACCCGACCGTGGTGCACCTGACCTCGTACTTGCTGGCCCTAGATGAGCAGTATGACCGGCAGACCTCGGAGCTGAGGGAGGGTCTCCGCCGTGCTGAGGAAGCCGAGATCTTCTCCAGGATGCTCGAAGTGCAGCTTGCTGAAGCCCATGCCAATCTGGTAGCCGCTGAGAGTCGAGAGGCTGTCATGGCAGAAGCCGTCAAGGTGGACCAAGATCGACATGCCCAGGAGCTGGAGGACGCCTAGCTTGCCACAAGGGCCAAGCGTAGGATGCTCACCACGAAAAGGTAGGAACCCTTAATCTTGGAAGGAATCCCTGTCCATCTGCTGGAGAGAAGGAGGACTGGTGTTGCTGTACCGCCAGCACCTTCGCCTACGGAAGCCTTAGAGATAGAGCCTTTCCTTCCCCTCACCCAGCCTCTACCAAGAGAAGAAGCGGACCCGCAGCCCAGTGCAGCAGGAGAGCCCCAAGAGCCCAGGAATGAAGTCGTTCGGCCCGACGAAGTGGATTAGTCGTCCTAGGGGGAGATGTATTTGTAGTTGGTAGTGTTCTTCGTCATTGTCCCCTAGTGTTGTAATCTTTCCGTTGTGTTCCATCCATAGGTCGCAGAATGCAAGTGTTGTGTCGAGAGTGGGAGAGTGAGTGTCTGTCCGTTGCACCCATGTAAGGTTGTTTGGAATGAGTAATTGATTTATCTGTTGTGTTTGTTACGTCAATTTTCCCTTAGGCCTTGTAGTGTGCTTTTGGTCCTTGAGACGATAACAAGCAGGTTCTAAAAGGGACAGTTACTCAGATACAGCGGATCAGCCGTGATTGAATGACAGAGGACGCTTATCAACTAATTGTGGATGCCCCAACAGAACACTTAAACTTCCTTGATTTAAATCCGCCTTGGAATTTCATTTCCCTGTTCCTTGTTTTGAAAAGGAACCCTTGTTGCTTTAATTTCTTTGCAATCCTTTTCTAATTTATGGTCTATGACCCCCCTGCTTTTACTGCGAGTAAGTTGGTAATAGTTGCCTGGTTAATAGCCTATGATGTCGCGACGGAACCGAGGGCCACCTGCGGATCGCGACCACATGGCTGTGCCGCTCAGCGCGCGCTGGTATCGAGGTTGTTGACCGAGCACTTTTACTAAGTTACCCCGCAGTACCACTCTTGCTATCATATTCTCCTTGGTAAAAATATCCTGGTATTCTCACGGGAAATCCACGATGGGTTGATGGAGTAGTGCTCTCATATTTGCAACTGAGATAGCGGGTTTTGGAAGAAACTCGTATGTCTGGATCTCGGTCTATACGAACGGCTTGTGAATGTTGGATTCAAAAGGAAAAGAAGAAAGGGAAGAGCGACAAGGAAAAGTTAGCCCTCTTGTAGTCTGGAGTAATTGGAACACCGATGGGACGTTGCCCTTGTGCCCGGTGACCGCGCTACACTTGCCAGGTCGCTGTCACTACGCGTTCTGCGGACGTCGCCGGTGGTGGGGCCCACGTGTGTCGTGCTCGCGTGGCCACGACATGGCGCCGCACTCGCCTCGCCCCCTTGCACAATACGTCCCTCTTTTCCTCGGCACACTTGTCGGCTCTCGATTTTTGCCCTCGTTTACGTACCGGACCCCCTCTCTCGTTTCTTTTCTCGCCGGCGTGTCGCTCGCACGCCTCTTTGCCGAGCGAACCTCGTCCTCTCCTTTTTTCCCCCACTCGAGCTCGCACCGGGAGCGCACCATGGCGATGTTGATCCCCACCTCGTGTCCTACTGGTGATCCCCTTCACGCCGCCTCCGTTTCCGGTGCGCTGCGCCACCACCTCCGTCCACCGGATTATAAATGCCACCTTGCTTGCCTCTCCTCCATCCCACCTCTAGATTTGAAGTAGAGCCCGTAGAGTCAATCCTTCCCGACTGAGCTTAGATGGGAGAAGCTCAGGAGCCGTGGGGAAGGAAGTAGTTGGAGGCCGAGCTTTGAGATCCAGCCGTTGCTTGCAGATCTAGGGTCGCCAGCCTGAGGTGTTGGTGTAGCTCAAGCAGAAGGGATCTGGTTTCTATCGAAGGAGTTCAAGTTCATCTCGGGTTAGTTAGGTTTTAGGGTTCACGATGTTCGAGTTCTCAGTCTCTTGTTTCTGGATCTGCTGGGCATACGCCATGTTCTGGATAATCGTTTTCCTATTGCTCTTCCACTGTCCTCGTCTTCGTCGATTTCTAGAGAGGTTGTGAGTTGTATCAGATTTGTTCTTAGTTGTGTTGTCTCTCGGTCCCTGAGTGTTTTAAGTCGTGTAACCTCCGATGCAATCTCCGATCTAAGAAATGAAATCGAGTTTTCCCCTTTTTCTGTTCTTGCTTCGAATCTCAGGACGAGATTCTTTTAAGGGGGTTGGTTGTAACACCCTTGGTGTTACAAACTCGCTTAGCACCCGGATTAGGACCTAAGAAATATTTGTAACGAGCTTCTTGGGTTTTTAAACTTAAATTGCACATGAAATACGAAGCAGACCATATACGCCTCACTTTTATGAGTAAAAGGAATCAAATAAATAAGCAAGTCCACCTATTTTAGTGCTTAAAAATGCTTGGTAGAAATGCTGACGAACCAAAGGGAATAAGTGGTTTTATTTTTTTAAACATGAGAAACAATTTTTATAGGCAAAAATGAAAGACAACGTGTGTATAGTGTTTAAATAAGGTTTGAAGTATCGGTTTAGTAGTTAAAAATGTAACTTTAATTCTAGAAGATAATTATTGTTAGCTAGTGGTGTTGGAAGTTCAAAATATCAAATTGAAGTTCAAGCCAACCTCAACTTTAAATTTTCCAAGTCGGAAAGAGCATTTGACAATGCGTTTTTGACATTTAAATTCGGGCAGAAACACTTAAACGTTGGCTCTATGTTTTTACACTATTGATCACTTCTACGTATGCACTGGAGCGTAGTATAGGTGGCAGTTGTGTTGGATGTCATGTTGCTCGTCTTAAAAATTGTTCTAACCTCGCCAGGACGCCATTTGAACCTGGTCCTGGCTCTGTTCGTGAACCGGCGTTTCCGTGCCGAACTCACCTTGGCGTTTGCGTATCTGCCTCCCTAGCTGCCCTTTGATCGTAGCAAGTCTCTCGCTAGGAACCTGGTAGTGTTAGCTTCAGACCAGAGTAATTGATTGCAAGCCCGTCATGATCGTTGGCGACCGTTGCTTCGCTTTAAATCCCATGCATGCCACCGTTTTCATTGTTCGGCCTGAGCCTGCAGTCACCACGCGGGCACGTGCCGTTCCTGGCCGTGGACGTGCCTGTGGCCAGTCTTGCTGGCGCGGTCGCTCATCGGGCCAGGGTTGGCCACGGCCATCTCCGTGGGGTCTGGCTGGGCTGCAGGACTGTGCGGCGTGGCCGTCAAGCACGCGCTGCCGGCCAGGCACTGTGCGGGCCGAACCGATGCCGCGGTCGGCGTCGGTGGGCGACAGGGCGCCGCCCCGTCCCTCTGTTTCACCTACCGCCATGACATCGTCTGCCTCCGTTGTCACGTCAGGACTCCGGCCTTTGTCACAGTAGCACTGCCCTCCCTCGAGTCGTCTTGATTGCGCCAGCTCGGTGAAATGGTCCTGCATGCGCGCGCTGCTCCCCTGCCGCCGGTTGCGTCACGCCAAGGCCGAACTGTCCAGCGTGTTCCCCCCCTATGGCCCGCTCCCGCTGAGCCTCACCCGTGGGGTAGCCTCATCTACTTAATGCCGCCTCAGCCCAAGTGGACGGGCCTTGCTTGTGTCGTTGTTGTCTGTCCGTGCTTCTGAAGCAGAATGCGCCGGCGAGGGCTTTCCTCTCCGCCCCCAAATTCGTCCACCACAGTTCACTTCTATCAAATTCACTGTAGCCAGTGAATCCTTAGGAACTTAGCTCGTGTTGGGAACCAGATTGGCGAGCCGCCGCTCGGCAGCGAGGTGATAGGAGGCTTTGTCCTCGCCACGGTCTGTCATGGCCGCCTGTGCGGTATGCCCTGCCATGACGTCGCCCATGCCTCATTGTCTTTTGAGAGCAGTGACTTCGCCCTGACCCACTTACCTCGCCTCTAGAGCAGTGTCGCCGGAGGAGGAGCAGATCACTGGGAACGTTGTCGCCTTGGTCGCCATGAACCAGAGCAAGCCTGCGCACGTGGTCAACTACCTCGTCGAGCCTCACGACCTCGACAAGCCCATCCTACCCGTTTCTGGTGAGGTCCTTCTGCTCCTAGGGTGGTCGGTTCGACCTTCTAAGCTCTGTGCTCGTTGGAACGTTTTTGCCGCCGCCGGTGAACTCGGTTAGATGCCGCTTCTGGGGCCGGGCCGATAGGAAGTAGAGCTAGTGAATCTAAGGCTTCTAGCATGTTAGCAGTAGCTTAAGGATGGGATTTTGGTAGGAGTAGCATAGCCGGAATGGCTGTTGTCGCCGGCGTCGACGTGCCCGTGGCCATCCCCCGCCGCGGCACGCGTCCCCGCGGCTACATCGCACCAATTGGTGTGCGAAATACTTTGATCGATTGAGCTTGGCATGCGTAGTCGTTTGGTAGGGTTGGTGGATGACGGTGAGGCCGGTATACGTCGGCGTTTGGCCGGAGTCGTGCGGCCTCTGTTAAGTCCGGCCAGGGACCTTTGAAAAGAAGAATTCAAAGATATCTAAGGTCTCTGATGTAAAGTGCATGACTCAAGAGAATAGTGCTATCAGTAGCTTCGCGATTAGGAAAGAAATCAGGGACTCTTTAGCAAAAGAGCTGGCACCCCCCGCTGGTTTCCGCCTTGGGCCGGACCTCCGGGCCGCTTGTTGGGCCGGCCTGTTAGGCGCGCTGCCGTTTCTGCTTGGGCCGCTCTTCGCTCGCGCACGCGCGTGGAGGCCGCACCAGCGTTGGGCCGTCTGGGCCGCTGTGTCCTCTTCTTTTCCAGCAAATTGGAAAAAGGGTTTCCTAAAATAAATTCTGAGCTGATTTTGTTATTTAGATATAAAATTATTTAGGGATCCTAAAATAGTGAAACCAATTTTGTTAGGTTCCTAAAATCATGCTCTAGCTGTTGGTATATTTAGTTAACAACATTCTGATGTTTCTAGGAATGCTTTATATAGCTTAAGATATTTAATATTATCAGGGTATAACTTGTAGGAATTATTGCAATAAAACGATGATGGCATTAGCTCTAAAAATTTTACCGCTGGCTCTAACTATTATTATATGCTCGCTGTAATTTTGGTAGCCACAGGATAATTAGTTCATTAGAATAACTAACGAGCCTTAGTTGTAGGTATATATGAAATCAACAAAATGGATAATGAAACACCTTGGGGTTACGTAGCTAATTGCGGGTTGGGAAAGAGTGTCTTTTTCGACAATGTGGATACTTGGCCTGGTGCGTTAGTCATTAGAGCTAGCTTGTCAATTTGAGAGGCGAATTGTACTTTAAGCGTTGCATTTTCCGTTGATTAATTACGTTTCCGTGCATCCACGTATATCGTATAGGAACACCGATGTTGGATCGTGGAGTCACCCGGAGGCAGCAAAAAGACGGCGCCTTGATGATCGTGTCTTCGTGTTGGAATGCTAATAACTTTTGGTTATCTGTTACCCAGGCAAGCCCCGGTGCATAACCCCTATTGTTCTGCACTTTACTTTATGCTTATGCATTAAGTTTAAAGGAGTTGAATGAAACCCACTTGCATATATATATATATATATATATATATCCATATCCTATAAGTCTTACTAGTATGATAGGATCGAGTAGTGTGCTATGCTGTAGGATTTCGGTAGAAGTCGAGTGATTACCTGTCACTCGTAAGAGATAGCAATTATAATATTGTTACTATTATCATGTTACTATCACATGGAATATATATGTATATGGATAATTGGAGACCGGACGGAATGGGTTGGATAGACTTGAACCTGGTTGGGCAACAGAGCAGGGCTCTGGTTGCATTTGTTCCGCCTATGTCAATTAAGGACCGTTCGTTGCATGGACCCTGGTCAAGTCACAAATTTATTGTTCCGAGCATATTCTTGCTTATGGGAGCGGGAAGACTTGTTTCTCTCTTGTCATGGGTTCTGGCTCTTTCCGGACTGGCTTTTTAGGGTGATCATATATTTTGGGTTGAGGAGGTCTAAGCACCATACTAAGGCCAGGTCTGCAGTGTTGGGGGCTTAGAGTCCGAGCTTGGACGGGGATCTGGACCCCTTGACAGGAGTGGAACGGGTTGGTCTTGCTTGTGCCCGGGGTACAAGCAAGGCGTGTGTTTTCGGGACCCAGCTGGGTGCATTGATTCGCGAATCACCATTTCTGCGTGACGGTATGGCTTGACTGCACTCTGGCACCGTAGTAAGAACTGAAAGATGAAAGATGAAAGAATGGTTCTAATTGCTTACCACCTGCTTGAAAGTAAAACATGTGCTTACCTAGAATGGTTGGTTAATGATCTACTGATGACTGCTAATAAAAATTGAATATAAGGATGCACCTTTAGTAATGCTTCCTGCAGATGCATTGAACCCACAAGCCAGATAGTCTTGCATAATCCTTGGAGTCTTTTTATTTCCTTCTGATGGGTAAGTTTTGCGGAGTACAATTGGGTACTCAAGGTTTGTTCTACCCTATTGCAGGTGGCAGGTGCTGATAAGCTGACACTTGTATGTGGAAACCTCCTGGTGGACTCAGCGAGGATTTCCTTTATGATGCGGAGTAGAGTTTATTTATTCTAACTCTCACAAAAAGCTTTCTAAACAAAATACTGGCAACCTGTTATCACTTCATGCTTATATAAGTTCATCACGTTAATGTTTATCTCATATTAATGTTTATCTTACCATTAAATGGTTTCATCTCCGCCGAACTCCGATAATGTTTTATATTCCGCTGTTATAACTACATAATGAATTACTCTGAGGTTGTACTAAAAGTGATGTAAGAAATGGTAAGGATGTTGTAAGCTTTACTCTCTCATTTGTGATCCTGATGTAAAAATGTAGATCTTCGAGTTCTCCCTTACGGTGCGCTCGACGGAATCACTTAGTTTAGTGTCCTCCCTTGGGTACTTAGTGTCTAATGGAAGACAAGTACTCTTGGGAGGGCATTAGATTAGGAGATTCTGCCACATGCGCATCCTAAATTTACCACTGGGTTGGATGAACCAGACGATGGGCTCTCGGGCCATGGGTTTGATTGAGCAGGTGGCAAAGATGGATGTCGATGCGGATGGGAAGGCTAGCGGCACATTCTTGCGTGCCCGAGTAGCCATTGAGATTGACAAGCCGCTGCGACGCGGTGTGCTTCTTCGTATGAGCAAGACGGAGGAACCCTGTTGGTTTCACACTCAGTATGAAAAACTTCCTTTCTATTGTTTTGCGTGCGGCAAGATAGGCCATTCGGAGGTGGAGTGCCCAACCCCGGTGGCGCGTGACGAACAAGTCAAACTGTCGTATGATGCTCAACTAAGGGCTCCTGAGGAGAGAAGGAGGAGGCTGCAAACATTTGCCGGAGCAGCAGCGGAGTCCTTCGGGAGTGGGTCCTCATCGGCAGTTAAATCCATGAAAACACAGCACAGTAAGTCGAGTGAAACCCGTTCTTCGAAGGGTGATGGCTCTCGTCACTCTGCTAGCTGTGTTGGTGATACGGAGGACCAGGAAGTCCAATCTCCTTTGAAGCAACAGGAGAGGACTAGATCACCTGGGAAGGGGAAGGGCGATTCAAGAGCCAGCAGGCAGCTGAACTTGCAGGAGGAGGATGACCGACGACCACTCCCAAGGAAGCGGAAGTTGAAGGTGGCCACACCGATCACACAGACTCCGGACTTGAATATTCTGGTGGGCAGATCAAGTGCAATCATTCCGGTTGGTTTGGTAAACTCAAGGGTAAACCAACTAGACATGACTGCAGGTAGTAGTGGGAGCAGTATGATTGAGAACCTCAAAAAGCAGAAGAGAGGCAATACCCAAATGCACGATTGGTGGCGGCTGCGAGTGACAGCCCCCGCTGGGCACAATGAAAATCTTAAGTTTGAACTGTCGGGGCTTGGGACAGCCCGAGGCAGTTCGTGACCTTCGTAGCTTGTGTGAGCTACATTGTCCCATGGTGGTTTTTTTGTCGGAAACACGTTTCTTCTCTAACAGAGTTGATGGCTTGTTACGCTCTCTCGGTTTTGCGCATGGACTGGGAGTCGGGTGTCAAGGGCGAGGAGGTGGCCTTGCACTGCTTTGGCGAGATGAGGTGGACGTCAAACTTCAGAGCCTGGATAGGCTACACATTGACGTGGTGATCCTTGATCCAGTGACAGCAGTGGAAAGATGTAGACTTACTGGTTTTTATGGCGAGTCCAGGAGGGAATTGAGACATAGGAGTTGGGACTATCTCAAAGAACTTAATTATCGAAGCTCTCTACCGTGGCTGTGTGTGGGGGGGATTTTAACGAAGTCCTACATGCTAGTGAGCAGGAATGAAAACGGATCGGATACGAACGGATATCACTGATATTACATTTGTTTTCATATTTCAATCCGGATTCGGATTCGAATACGAATAATATCAACCATGTTGGATAGGATATGATTGGATATCGACATCATAAATATACGATTTTAGTATTTGGATACGGATACGGTATCGGATGTTAAATATCCGAACTTGGATACGAACAGATCTGAACCCTCTAAATGGATTCATCTCGAATACGGTTGGAAAATAGTCGTACCGTTTTCATCCCTACTAGCGAGCAGTTTGGGGCGCTGAAAGAAGTGAATGACAAATGGAAGGGTTCAGGGAGGCGGTGTCCATCTGTGGCTTCATGGATTTGGGCTATATTGGGTTGCCATATACCTGGGATAATAGACAAGATGCTGATCATAATGTGAAGGTGCAGTTAGACAGGGGTGTGGCGACGGGGCTGTTCCTTGATATGTTCAGAGAGGTAAAGGTTTGGCATGTCCAAAACACCCTGTCTGACCATTGTGCTCTGGTGGTGGAGTGCCTAGAGCACTCATTGAGTAGAAGAAGGAGAAAGAGAAACTTTCGGTATGGAAACATGTGGCAAAGAGATCCTAGCTACATGGCCATGATCCAAGATGCTTGGGGTCCGACCTCGGACACGAGTGAGTTGGGAGTTATGCAGGCGAAGCTCACAGGAGTCCAAGCCAAGCTCCAAGACTAGGACCAAAATGTTTTTGGGTCGGTTAAGAAAAGCTTGGCTGCTCTTCATCGGGAGCTAGAGCAAGAATGAGGGCGCAACATCCGGTCTGGTCCATCTAGAAGAGAAAAACAGATCATGGGGCGCATCTCTGAATTACTCTCGCACGAGGAAATCATGGAGAAACAAAGGGCAAGAATTAACTGGCTCAAGGATGGAGATCGGAACACTTCAATGTTCCAAGCCAAGTCTCGGGCATGGGTGAAGAGAAATAGAATTTTATCGCTCAAGCGTCCAGATGGGGGGGGGGTGGCGGTCAAGCAAGAAGAGATAGAAGATGTCACTGTTCATTTTTATAAATAACTTTTCTCAGTGCAAGATGAGCTAGAACCGAATCTGGTGCTAGACCATGTGCCACGGAAGGTTACTGATGACATGAATGATTGGCTTACTAGACCGTTCACTGCTGCAGAGGTAGAGAGAGCTGTGCATTGTATGGGTGCGCACAAAGCACCGGGGCTGGATGGCTTCACAGCCGGCTTTTACCAGCTACATTGGGACTTGATGGGTCCTAGCATAACAACAGTTGTCCTGGATTTTCTAAATGGTGGGGTGATGCCAGAAGCACTTAATCATACTACCCTCACTTTAATTCCTAAAGTCAGAAATCCGCACGATATGAAGGAGTTTAGGCTGATCTCGCTCTGTAACGTTCTTTACAAGATTTGCTCCAAGGTTCTTGCGTTGAGACTGCGGGAGTTCCTTGATGAGATTATTGCAGAAGAACAGAGCGCCTTTGTGCCGGGAAGATTGATAACAGACAATGTTCTCATCGCTTATGAATGTGTCCACTACCTAAAAAGAAAAAAAGGGGAAGTCAGGAGCCTGTGCAGTCAAATTGGACATGGCAAAAGCTTATGATCGGGTAGAATGGGATTATTTGAGGAACATTATGTTAAAGCTTGGGTTACATGTGGATTTTGTGTCAGTGGTGATGAGGTGTGTCACCTCAGTTACCTTTTCTATTAAAGTTAATGGTGTGTTGACTGAAACTTTCAGGCCTTCACGGGGGATCAGACAAGGGGACCATATCTCTCCCTACCTGTTCTTACTGTGTTCGGAAGGGTTATCTTGCCTCCTGAAGGTGACTGGTCCAATGCATTTATCCATGGGTGTTAGAGTTGGTGTGTGTTAGACAATAGGATTATTTTGTCATGCACGCTAGGCTCAGGGTTGTTGAGCACGCGACACAGTTTGTTGTAACATGCAGATAAGGATAGGGATGACTTAGAGTTTGTTGTAACAAACATCCTTGTACATGCCACATAGGAGGCTATTTCCTATCTATATAACATGCATCGAGAGCCCAGGAGAGGGTACTCTCGTTCCCCTATCTGTTTTCATGGTATCAGACTAGGTGGATTATCCAATCTACTACCCATCCATCGCCATGGCGCAAGCTTCCGATCTCTCCAAGCTCGCCTTCGGTTGCCTTCCGCCGGTAACCAAAAAACTCACCAAGGGGAACTTTGGCATGTGGCACGCCCTTGTCTCCAACGCCCTCAAGGGTGCTCGCCTCGCCAAGCACATCCAACCCGGTGCGGCGCCGCCTGACGCGTTCGTCGCGCCTGTCCCTCCCACCGATGCCAACGGCAAGAAGAAGGATCCGGTACCCAATCCGGATTACGAGGAATGGATCTCCAACGACAGCCAGGTCCTCAGTTACCTTTTTTCCTCACTTTCCAGGGAGATCTTCTCCCAGGTGTCTACTGTGACCTCGGTGGCTGCCCTTTGGGCGGCGATACAGGAGCTCCACTCCTCCCAGTGCCGTGCCCGTGTCATTGCCACACGCATGTCGCTCGCCACGGCATCCAAAGGGACGTCTACCGTGGCGGAGTACTTCACCAAGATCAAGGGTTTCGCCGATGAGATGGCATCGGCGGGCCGCAAGCTGGTGGACGAGGAGATCGTCTCCTACATACTCACCGGCCTTGGTGAGGATTTTGACTCCGTCGTTTCCGCTGTGGCAACGCGGGTCGAACCGATCTCCGTCCATGAGCTCTACGCTCAGTTGCTGAGCTATGAGCAACGCAAGGAGGCACGTGATGGGGGTTCCAACTCCTCTGTCAATGTTGCCACCAAGGGTGGCCGCGGCGGCGGCGGCACCTCCAACAACCGCGGCGGCGGCCGTGGCAACCGCGGGGGATGCAACCGTGGTAAAGGTGGCCGCGGCGGCGGTCGCAGCAGCAATTTCCAGGCCGGTGTGTTCTGCCAGGTCTGTGAGAAGGAGGGTCACAGCGCCTTCAGGTGCTACAAGCGGTTCGACTCCAACTTCACTCCCACGACACAGAAGAGTGCTTCCTCGGCCACCACTGCCTCCTACGGAATTGACACCAATTGGTATGTTGATTCTAGCGCCACTGACCATGTGACCAGCGAGCTCGACAAGCTCACCGTGCGCGACAAGTACGGTGGCCATGATCAAGTCCACTCCGCAAGCGGTGCAGGTATGGAGATAAATCACATCGGTTCTAGTACTTTGCATACCCCATCCAGTACCATTCATCTTCGAAATATACTCCATGTTCCTGAAGCTAGTAAAAACCTACTATCTGTTCACCGCCTTGCTAGTGATAATGACATTTTTCTTGAATTTCACCCAAATTGTTTCTTTATCAAGGAACAGGGCACGAGGAAGGTCATCTTCCAAGGACCATGTGAGCGTGATCTTTATCTGCTGAAGTCGAGTTCATCCAGATCGAGTCCAAATAAAAGTGTGCTTGCTGCCGTGAAGGCCACACCAACCCTGTGACATCATCGCTTGGGCCATGCCTCTCCACCAGTGGTTCGACAGGTCCTTAGTCGTCATAGGATCCCATTTGTTTCAGATTCAGATAAGCATTTAGTTTGTGATGCTTGTCAATTGGGCAAAAGCCATCAGCTGCCCTATCCCAAGTCAAACAGTGTGTCATCTAGTCCACTAGAGCTTGTGTTTTCAGATGTTTGGGGTCCTGCTCCCTCATCAGTTGGTCGTCAAACTTATTATGTCAGTTTTATTGATGACTTCAGCAAATTTACATGGATTTACTTCCTACGTCATAAATCTGAGGTGTTTTCAGTATTTCAAAAATTCCAACAACTTGTTGAACGCCAATTCGATCGAAAAATCCTTGCTATGCAAACGGATTGGGGGGGGGGGTGAATACCAATTTCTAAATTCCTTCTTTAATCGAGTAGGTATAGCCCATCATGTATCATGTCCCCACGCTCATCAGCAGAACAGGTCGGCTGAACGCAAGCATCGCCATATTGTCGAAGTAGGGTTATCTTTACTAGCCCATGCATCCATGCCATTGAAATTTTGGGATGAAGCCTTTGCTACTGTTGTTTTCCTAATCAATAGATTACCCTCTCGAGTTATCAATAATGCAACACCATATGAGCGCTTGCTTGGTCAATCACCTGACTATTCATTCCTTCGCACTTTCGGGTGCGCATGTTGGCCTAATCTACGACCTTACAATGATCGAAAACTAGCTTTTCGTTCCAAACAGTGTGTGTTTCTTGGCTATAGTCCCTTGCATAAAGGGTTCAAATGCCTTGAACCTTCTGTTGGGCGCGTGTATATTTCCAGGGACGTTGTGTTTGATGAACAGGTGTTCCCTTTCTCTCGGCTTCACCCAAATGCGGGTGCTCGCCTTCGATCTGAGCTCTCCGTTTTGCCTGATGTCCTCCTTAATCCTACCGCCACTTTCGGGGATGCAATTCTACTAGATTGGTGTGATGAGTCTCCTATTTTATCTAACCATGATGCTAGTCACAGATCTACAGATGCAGCAGGAACAAATGGCGTCTCAAATGGTGGAGCATCAGGAGAAAATGGCGTTGAAAATGGAGGACTACGTCATCGTCATTTCATGTCTCCAGGACGTAGCACGGGCGGATCGGTCACCGAGGCAGATACGCCTGTCCCTGCCTCACCTGTCCCAGCAGGATCTCCTTCGGGATCGACGCCCGTGCAGGACTCGGCAGCTGCTGCATCCAACGCAGTGCCGACCGGGGCGACGGGATCTTCTGCGCCATCTTCGTCGGCGCACATGACTCACTCCCCAGAACTTCAGCCACAGGCAAATCCCGGCGTTGAGGAGCTGTCACCTGTTGCCGTCAGCGGCGTCAGCGGATCCGATCCGCCCGGATCCACTGCCTCTCCTGTGCCTGCAGCTGTTCCTGTGCTATCTTTGGATCAAGCACCGCTTGGTCCTGTGACTCGAGCCCAAAGAGGGATACACAAGCCTAAACAATATACTGATGGTACTGTCAGGTGGGGTATGTTGCTGACTTCTGAAGTTGGTGAGCCGAACACATTGAATGAGGCCTTGAAAGATCCAAAGTGGATTGAAGCCATGAATCATGAGTACAATGCTTTGCTTCGGAACAAGACTTGGCATCTTGTACCTCTTCCCAAGGGCAAGAACATCATTGACAGTAAGTGGGTTTACAAGATCAAGAGGAAAGCTGATGGTACAATTGACAGGTATAAAGCACGTCTCGTGGCAAAAGGCTATAAGCAACGCTATGGGATTGATTATGAGGACACCTTTAGTCCAGTTGTCAAAGCTGCCACAATTCGACTTGTTCTAGCTGTTGCAGTGTCACTTGGGTGGTCTCTACGACAGCTCGACGTGCAAAATGCCTTTCTACATGGTATTCTTGAGGAGGAAGTTTATATGCGACAACCTCCGGGCTATAGAGATCCTGATCATCCATCTCTGGTTTGTAAACTTGACAAGGCCTTGTATGGACTTAAGCAAGCACCCCGTGCTTGGTATGCTCGTCTCTGCAATAAGCTCAAGCAGCTCGGTTTTGTACCATCCAAGGAAGATACTTCTCTCTTCTATTATCAAAAGGGTAATTACACTATGTTTGTATTGGTGTATGTTGATGATATCATTGTGGCAAGCTCTTCACAGGCAGCTACAGATGCTCTCTTGAAAGATCTTGAAGCAGAATTTGCCCTGAAGGATCTAGGGGCTCTCCATTATTTTCTCGGCATTCAAGTGAAGCAAGTACCTGATGGGCTAGTGACATCTCAAGAGCGGTATGCTACAGAAATCCTGAAGCGTGCTGGTATGACCCTTTGTAAACCTGTTGATACACCATTATCTTCAACCGAGAAGCTGAGCTTAACTGAAGGTACACCGCTTGGTCCTGATGATTCTGTACGGTACAGGAGCCTTGTGGGAGCGTTACAATACTTGACTCTCACCAGGCCTGAAATATCTTTTGCAGTAAACAAGGTTTGTGAGTTCTTACATGCTCCAACTTTGTCACATTGGAGTGCGGTCAAGCGTATCCTGCGTTATGTACAAGGCACGTTGAATTTTGGCTTGAAAATCAGAAAGTCGGCATCCACAATAGTCAGCGGCTTTTCTGATGCGGACTGGGCTGGTTGTGTGGATGATAGGAGATCAACTGGTGGCTTTGCTGTGTTTTTTGGGCCTAATCTTGTGTCCTGGAGCGCTCGCAAGCAACCCACTGTCTCGAGTTCCAGCACCGAGGCGGAGTATAAGGCCTTGGCAAACACTACAGCAGAAATTATGTGGATTCAGAGGTTGTTGAAGGAACTTGGCGTGGGACATTCTCCTGTAGTGAGGCTTTGGTGTGACAATATTGGTGCCAGGTATTTATCAGCCAATCCTGTCTTTCATGCGAGGACTAAACATATCGAGATAGACTTTCATTTTGTTCGTGAAAGGGTAGCTCAGAAGCTTCTTGACATACGGTACATTCATACCGATGATCAGCTTGCAGATGGCTTTACCAAGCCCTTGTCAGTAGCCAAGATGAAAGAGTTCAGGTCCAATCTCAACCTTGTAGGTGGCTGAGATTGAGAGGGGATGTTAGACAATAGGATTATTTTGTCATGCACGCTAGGCTCAGGGTTGTTGAGCACGCGGTACAGTTTGTTGTAACATGCAGATAAGGATATGGATGACTTAGAGTTTGTTGTAACAAACATCCTTGTACATGCCACATAGGAGGCTATTTCCTATCTATATAACATGCATCGAGAGCCCAGGAGAGGGTACTCTCGTTCCCCTATCTGTTTTCAGTGTGCACTCACCTTGGATTTCGCATCTTCTCTTTGTGGATGATTGTATAGTTTTCTTAGAAGCGTCGCAGAGAGGGGCTAGCCGATTGATGGAGATCTTGAATAAGTATCAGCGAGGTTCTGGACAGATGATAAATAGAGACAAATCTGCCATATTTTTCAGTAAAAATTGTTCTCTTGATATGAAGGAAGAAATGTGGCAAGGACTTGATATCAACAAAGAGGCTTTGGCCGAGAGATATTTGGGTTTGCCCACGGAGCTGGGCAGGGATTTGAGTGGAGCCTTTGAATTTCTAACGGCTCAAGTGAAAGGGAAGATAGAGAGCTGGTGTGGGAGGGAAGCGAGTTGTGCAGGCCGGGAGGTGCTGCTCAAATATGTCGCCCAGGCAGTTCCAACATACTCAATGAGCTGTTTTCTTCTACCACTCAATATCTGCAAGAAGTTGAAATCCACAGTGGCTAATTATTGGCGGGGAAGCTCCGCGGATAATTGCCATATGCATTGGATGAGCTAGGAGCGATTACTTCAACCTAAGAATAAAGGAGGGATGGGCTTCAGAGACCTACGGTCTTTTAATCTTGCTATGTTGGGCAAACAAGGATGGCGCCTCATTTCTAGACCTGAGTCCTTATGTGCCCGAGTATTAAAAGGAAGATACTTCCATGACTCTGAATTCATGACGGCGACCAGGAAGAAGCACGCGAGCTCAACTTGGCGTGCAATTCTGGCCGGTTGTGAAGCCTTGCAACATGGTTTAATCAGGCAAGTAAACAATGGTGAAACGACGGAAATCTGGGGACATAAATGGATTGCTGATAATTTTGGAGGCCGCCCAATCACGCCGAGAGATGGGCATGATCTCCAATACGTCTCAGAATTGTTGACAGGGAGTGGATCATGGAATGTGCAGGTGATTCGAAATATTTTTCAACCAATTGATGCTAAAGCCATTCTTCAGCAGCAAATCGAGAGAGGAGATCATGATTTATGGGCTTTACTATGAAAAGTTTGGCATTTATACAGTGAAATCGGCATACAAACTGTTGTTCAATAGGAAGTTTGAAGCCGTCATGGTCGGACAGCCGAGCTCTTCAAGTGATGCAATGTGGAAAGGGGTGTGGAAATTGAATGTGCCCCCTAAAGTTAGAGTTTTTTGGTGGAGGGTTCTTCATGAGTTCCTACCATCTAGATACAATCTTTGGAGGCGACACATTGAACCTGTGGCGTTTTGCGAAACCTGTGGAGATCTTGAAGAGACAATTAGGTATGTGTTGCTGGACTGTACTGTGGCCAAAGAATTTTGGCGCCAGGCGAGGATGGCTGCGGGCATCAAATTGCCGCGACTGAACTCGGCTTCCTAGGCCTCTGATATTTTGTCGGATGTTTGCACTCAGAGAGACAGATCGTTCATCCTTTGCGGTATGTGGGCGCTTTGGATGATGCGAAATAAGCGCCGACATGGAGAGCAAGGAATGACCATCCACCAGGCGGCGGTGTGGGCGAGGGATACCGCGTTTGATCTGTGGCAACTAGCGCAAAAGAATGAGGAAAGGAAGGATGATCAGCTGTTGCTCAGATGGAAGCTGCCGGACATTGGCTGGTCCAAAGTCAATACGGATGCAGCTTTCAGCTTGGAAAACAAAACGGGCGCAACTGCTTGTGTCATCAGAGACCACCAAGGGTCATTCCGTGGAGCGCAAGCACGGTGGTATGATAGGGCCCTCGATGCTTGCCTGATGGAGGTAATAGCGTGCAGAGATGGATTGACACTGGCTCGTGAGTTAGGGCTGCAGCGGGTAATACTTGAGACGGACAGTCTAGAAGGTCTTCATCTGTGGAAGAAACGAGACGCCCAGAGATCTATTGTGGAGCCGATCCTAAGGGAGATTGAAGAGATTAGGCTTGCCTTTCTTGATTTTTCTTTTTGCTATGTTAATAGAAAGTGTAATGAGATTGCTCATGTATTAGCTAAGCAAGTCACTAGCACACACTGCATGGAGAGGTGGCATGTAACTCCAGCATGTGTGAGTCAGTGAGTGATTTGATCATGTATGAGGCCTCGGCACCTACAACTTGAATGAAAGGCAGGCAAGTAAAAAAAAGGTGTCACCTTTTTAAAGATACACGGCCCACCTACGCTGATAGCCTGATACTCCTGTTCCTGCATTTTAACAAAAGTAAACTCTTCCCCTTAAAAAAACCAAAAGTAAATAAGGAGAAATATTTGGGAATGCCCTCTGATGTGGGCTCAGCAATAAATGGAGCTTTCAAATTTTTGAAGGATCCAGTTTGGAGTAGGGTACAGGGATGGATGGAGCAGTGTGTGTCAGCCGGCAGGAAGGAGGTTTTTATCAAGATGGTAGCACAAGCAATCCCAACCTTTTCTACGTCGTGCTTCAAACTACCCCATGGGTTGTGCCAACATATTGATGGCCGATTGCACAAATTTTGGTGGGGTTGCAGAGATGGAAAGAGGAAGACATGCTGGGTGGCGTGGGAGGACATGACAAAGCCAAAGTTTTTTGTGGTCTTGGCTTTCGGGACATGGAGCTGTGTAACCTTGCACTTTTAGTCAAACAAGCATGGCGACTGCTACAGGATGATAGTTCTTTGAGTGCTCGGGTTCTAAAAGTTGTCTACTTCCCAGACACTGATTTCCTTGCTGCAGAGATTGGTCCATCTCCTTCGCAGAATTAGCGGTCTATTGTGGAGGGTCGGAAGTACTCAGAGGGGTTTTGATACGGCGGATCGGTACAGGCAGCTCAACAAATATATGGTCAATGGACTGGTTACCGATGTCGGGATTGAGGAGACCAGTGTCATGCAACCGGGCAAACCGTCCTCAGCTGGTTAGCGATCTTATTGACTCATCAACAGCAAGCTAGGACCGTTGGAAGCTGCAAGAGTTCTTCACGCCGGCAGATGTGGAGGTGATCACAAGCATTCCCTTAAGCACTCTGCACCAAGAAGACTTCTGGGCTTGGCATTTTGAGAAGCGTGGTGTTTTCTCTATCTGATCGACATATAGGATGCTTATAGATCGGAAGTTCCTAGCAGGGAGCACGGGCGCCTTGGACAGACATGCAATTGAGAAGGAATCGTCTACTCTTTAGGGGATCAAGGTACCATCTAAAGTATGCGTGTTCTTGTGGTGGCTAGCTCGATGTTCTCTTCCATCAAAGGATGTGCTTCATCACAGGAACATGGCGGATAATAACGCCTGCCAGATATGTGGAGTCGGGGACTCTTGGAGGCACTCGTTGCTCGAATGTAATATGACACACTGCGTTTGGGTTCTGGAGAAAGAAGAGATTACTGAACATCTTTGTCAAATTGAGGAGCAGGACGCGCAGGGATGGTTAGTCGTGATGATGAAGTCCTTGCGACACGAAGACCTGGTCTGAGTGGCTGTTACCTTGTGGGCAATCTGGTATGCGAGGAGGAAAGCAGTGCACAAAATATCTATCATAGCCTGCTCTCCACACATCAGTTTGTCGCCAAATTTGTGACAAGTCTTCAGCTTGTGAAGCCGCAAGGGAGGGTGGGGCATGAAGCACAACGAAGCCCGGTTCAGTGGATCCCTCCACCAAGCAGACTGATGAAGATAAATGTAGATGCTGCTTTGGCCAAGAATTCAGTGAAGGTCACTGAAGCGGCCGTTGCTCATGATTTCAATTGGAAATTCCTAGGTGCCTCAGTTGTGGTTCTAGATGAATGAATGGAACCAGACACGGTAGAGGCCATCGTGTGCTAAGAAGGTCTTGCGCTTGCTAGCGATTTGGTTCTGAGTGATTTCAGACTAGCGTGTGACAATACCAGAGTTATCAAAAGCATCCAGGAAGGGAGCATGGGCTCATATGGACATGTAGTCCAAGAGATCAGAGCTAGATCACGCGAGTTTAATTTTGTTGATTTTGTCCATGAAGGGATGCAATCAATGGTCGATGCCCATAATTTAGCTAGAAGTAGTATTTATGCTAATTAAGGTAAGACATGTTTGGTTTATTTCTCCGCTTGATGGTGTTTGTACTTCGTATGAAGATTAATAGAGGTCTGCTTCTTCTAAAAAAAATAAACTTTTATTTCTAAAAAAACAAAGAAAACTTATTTGTGCATTTTTTAACTAGAGGTGGCAATAGATTAACATTAAAATCCATATAGATAGATCTGATTAAAATCCAAAAAAACAAGTTGTCAATTCTATAAATTGGATATAGCAATAAATAAATCAGCAAAATTCTTTTATTTTAGATAAAAGAAGTGTTTCTTCTATCTAAAATAAAAGAATGTACCCTTCTATCCCAATCCAATTTGCATTGATAAAATAAATCCAAATTCCAGATTCTAGCAGTAGATGAATAATTGCAAATTTTTGTGTGTACGAGATTAGAATAACTTAAAAATAACTGACATAATTTTTTATTTTTCCTGATCAGACCCAAATACAAAATAATTAATGTCTAATCTATTTTTTAAGAAGAAAATTATAGTAAAACTTGGCACACTACATCTCCAAATTACACGTCAAAAAAATCTGAAGATACAATATTCTATCCAGATTCTTCCATCCTCTTCTTTGCTAGTGGCTTTCCTGATGCAGAACAAAGTCATGTTGGACACCAAAGCCAAATTGTGGTTCTTATGCTGCCAACGATCAACCCCAAAATATTAGAAATGTTGCAAGATGCAACTAGAGATGGGACTTGGGCCGTGCCATTTGAGGGCGGGTCATGGCACGGTCTTTTTGCATGACCCCAAGCACGGCATGGTACGAAACATTTTGGACTGTGCCGGCACGACACGAACACGAGGGCTGTGCTGTGCTCAAAATCTTGGCACGGCGGGCTACATGGCCCGGCCCGCATCTTGGGCCGTGCTTGGGCCGGCACGGCACAAAAATGGCACGTAGACACTTCTACAACTATACAATACAATTTTCTAGCATTTACTATACTACTTCTTATCTAATTCTTGAATAGATTATGAAAATCATTAAACTTTTATTAAAATAGTACACACAAGATATATATATATTTCATATCACGAGTGAAAAAAGAAAACTAGCAAAGATATTTTGAGGGCCGTGCTTGGGCCGACACGACCCAAAGGCGTGCCAGCGTGCCACAGCTGTGCTTGGGCCGAAGAAAAGATTCACCGTGCCATATCTGCACGGCCCGATGTGCCTCCCGTGCCTAGAGGGCACGACCCGAAGCGGCACGAAGCACGAGAGGGCCGTGCCGTGCCGGCACGGCACGGCCCAAGTCCCACCTCTAGATGCAATATTCTGTAACCAGTCCAAAACGCATCTAAAACAACGAAAGAACATCGACGGTTGCATCATCGAATACAACATAGGTCGCAGATTCGTCATCTCTAACTCCAACCCTTGATTCGTCTTGTATGCCTATTTCCTCTCCATGACCATCGATGATGGTATCAATGACAGCCCGAGCTCCCATCCTTGTGGGGACTGCGGAGTGCCCAGTAGCACTCATTCCCTTGCAAATGATGACCACAAATTGACCTCATTCCGATGAAATCAACGTCTGCAACAGCAACCTCATGAAGTGGTAATCACCAAAGTTATCACAGGTAACAAGATCTAACACAAAATTATCTGATTTCATGGGTAGATTGATTTGAGCTAGACCAAAGTAGATCTAAAAAAGAGGGATGGGTCCCGAAAACCTTCAACAGATTTAGTCTGCCGCTTTTGACTGCTCGGCCACTTCCCCTTCCCTGGGATACGCCCTCCTCAAACAAAGGGTTCTTGAATAATAAGGATGGCGGCCTTTGTTCTTAAGTTAAGAAGAGCATATGGAACTAATAGATTTGCTAGCATTCCGAGAGAATAAATAAGGCCATTTGGTAAGTTCATAACAATTTCTGTAAAGCAAGGGGCAAAGCTTGGGCCAAGAAAGGCTTTGACATAACGAGATAGGATAGAAGATAGAAGAGTCCCTAGCTATGCCATTGTAAAAATGGTTTTCTATCACCTTGACACAACACCGTTCATGTTTTTGTAGATTTTTTTTTCAAAAAAAAGTTACAATTTTAGATATGTTCTTTTTGGACCTTCACATGTGCAAACAGCAAATCAACGCGGGCGTAACTTTCACGTACGTCAGCGACGAGGTCACCATGAAATTTCCCTTGCACCGTGCTCGGGAGTTTCTAGCTTTGATGACAAGCCATCAAGGAGGTCACCAAGAAATTTCTCTTGCACCGTGCTCCGTATTGGCGATGCCTTTGTCCACGTCCCACTCAACTTCCAGTATATTCTGCTGTGCACAGAGAGAGAAGAGTCATTGATGACCTGTCTTCAATCTAGAAACTCTAGCCCGGTCCCAGTTGCTGGTAAGACCTCGCGCGAAGCAACCCTGGGCGCCAGGATACTTCATGGACTGTGGGCTGTGGCAAGCCGCTCCTGAAGAGTGAGCTGAAACTCTCCCTAAAATCCTATATAAAGGCGCACCAGAGTACTAACAGACGACGGCCAACGGTAAACCAACGCAAGCGGCCAAGTTATTGATTAGCCTGGCCAGCTTTAACGTACGGCGACGGACTCAGGGTACCAAGTCTTCTTTCCGCGTCAACTGCGCGTGTTCAAGAAAACAACGAACACGAGAACGGCAGAGTATAGTACTAGGCAATAGCTGACGAGATGGGAATTTCGTTGTGGTTTCCTTGTTCCATGTTCACTGTGGCAGAGCCTCTCCCGATTGTGTGTATATAAATGATCCAACCAGCTGCAGATAAGAACTCGCGCTAACCAATTCCCTGGTACAGACTGATAATTTGCAAAAGCTGCAAGCCTGAGACTGCAGGCCAGTTCATGGACTGGGGCAAATCGCACGCTGAGAGCGAGCTCAAACTCTCCCTAAATCGTTCTGCTTGCGCTGAAGACAACCCCACTCCGACCGGAGCCTCCGATGGCTCGTCATCCTGCGCCTCGGCCGTCGCCCTGTCCTTTCTCGGGCTCAACAGCGTGATAGCCATCTACCACTCGAGACATGATCCCCGATCCATGCTATTTGTAACCGTCTCCTTCTTTTGCGTCGTCCTTCTCTTCCACCTGCTTCGTGTGTTCGAGAGATTGCCGCCGGGATCGCCCAGGAGGTTGCAGGTGAAGGCAGCCGTATGGGCCCTCACCACCACCCTGACGATGATGTTCTCCGGCAGAGTTGCCCCGTTGATGCCTGCGCCTGTCGCCGCCGTCGTCTGGTCGATGGCCGCGGTGACCATCCTTGCGGGTTTCTACTTGTTCTTCGTATGTCCGGACGCCGCCTCCACCGCCGACGAGAAGCCGGCCTGCAAGGTTGCCGAAGGCCCGTAGATAGTTGCTGTGTGTGCTTTCCACGGAGATTCCACGATCGAAGTATCACGAGGCCGTCCACAGTGTGAGCGATGTCTGATACTGTGTACGCATGCCAGATCACAGTGATGTTTTGATTGAGTTTCGGGTTGCAGCGTGTAGCTTCACATCTTTTCAGCTCAGCAGGGGCTCGAGCGGTTGGTGCTCCAGGTGTGGAGCGACCGGTCCTGAGTTCGAGCTCTCCTCGGCTTACGATTTCCACCGGGGTTTTTCTCATTTTAACCTATGCAGCCTCTTTCGCGTGGAGCGACAAGGAGATAGTGGCGAGCCCGTCGCCTACGGAGCCTTCGATGATTTCGATGATTTCCTTAAGGACGTGATCTTCGAATCTAAGTGGAGTTGTAGGGTCTGTTTATGTACATGAGGGTGTGAGTGAGGTGTGTGTGGTGTTGGTGTGTCTGTTCATAAACAAATGCTACGGCTGTACCTAAATGAGAGGCGTAAAAAAAAAAAAGCTCAGCAGGCCCCTCAGGCAATAAACAATGTGTACCTTAACTGGCATGATTACGCCACTAGATGAGAAAAGCACCATGTAGTGAATAAAATATTCTTCATTTGGAGAGCAGGCAGCGGTTCCTCTACATGCACGCTCCTGTTTTTCCAGGCATCACTGCGAATTGGCATGCGTATGGAGTGATGCCTATGCACTCTCTCACCTCTTCAAGCATCACTCACCGGCAGCACTCAGAAGGCCTGATGTCCTACCAGTTGTGGTGTACTCCCTCCATTCCAAACTATAAGGACTTTGACTTTTTTTGGTTCATCTATTTTACTATGCTGTAGATATATTATTATATCTAGATGCATAACAAAATAAATTTACTAAAAAAGTCAAAACGACTTATAATTTGAAACGAAGAGAGTACATGTCAGCACGGCGGTACCTGTTCACCGAACGCCCAGGCAAGCTAATGGAGAAGAAGACGCACCGGAGAGATGGAGTCGTCGAGCCCAGGAGTGCGCTGTCTCAAAGATGGTGCGCCAGAACAGGCCATGTCGTCGAGCCCAGCGCGCAGGAGTGCGCCTACCCAGGAAGTCCAACCCACGCTGCTTCGGCCCAGCATGGTCCAATAGCTAGGCATGAGCGACATGTACGGGTGAGCTGGCTGAGCGTATATGACTCGGTTCCGTGAGAGAGTGGACATCTATCAAAAATTGTAATCACTATTCTGTTCTAATTTCTAAACAAGTACTCTTCATCTGTTCCCCAGCTATTGCTCTGCTGCCTATCCCACTCTGATTCATCTGTTCCCAATCTCCCCTGCTGTTAACAGTACAGTCTGGCTTTTGTATTTGTTACAAATATCTTGTAAGAAAATGATCTCATCCTAACCACATATTTCGAGTTGGTTCAGAATATTAGGTATTCCTCGGTCAAAACACGCTAGGATGTTCGCACGTCCTCTAGCGTTCCCACGACCTCAAAAGCTCAGTATATTAGGCATTCCTCGAACGGTCAAAACACGCTCGCATATTCACACGTCCTTGGACGTTCCTGTGACCTTGGACGTGCGCACGTCGCACGTATTGATGATTGGTGAACGAGTGACTATTCTCGAACCTCTTCCCGCTATGATCAATGAAAGAGATTGATGGTTCATTCCATTCTATTTGTTCCTTTTTTACATTATTACTTGCATTACTCACAACATGTTATTGGCACACCGCTCGTCTCTCGTTTGCTTCTTTCGAAAGAGAGATCAATAAGCATCAACAAATGACAAGGAGCAAGAAGGCTGCCCAAGGTACAATGCCGCCCCAATGTTTCATGCCTCCGACAACCCTCATTCTCCAATTGGTCATGTTGGCATATCATCGTGCCATTCGCATTGGCTTCCTTTTCGCTAATCATTGGATACAAGCGAAACTCCTTCACGCACTTCGTGAGCTTCTCGGTGAACGTGGAGGCCTTGGCTAGAAGATACACATTGGAGGACGCTATGACCACCACCATTGCCTCACCTTCAACGAAGCAGTGGTCGCTACATCACCGTCCCAGCACCCGTCGACGCCATTCTGCCCCGTGCATGACTTGGTGCCACCGCTGTGCCCTATGCACAACTACGATCCGTGCATGTCTCCAGGCTTCGGTACATCTTTGCCTCCTGCTCCAGATGCTGCTACCCCATCCAACTAGGTGCCACAGTCGCTGGACGTTGAGCTTACGCTTCCGATGTTGACTCTGTCTTCGGTGAGAGAGGGATTGAGGAGGGTCGCAATCCCCCTCTGACCCCAACACCTCCAGCAAGAAATTAGTGGCGCGAATATCAGCTCCAACATGCCTGCTGAGTTATGCGTGGGCAGGTTCTTCAAGCAGCTCAACCATCGATCCAGCGCTGGCTGCTCCACCTTTAGCGTCGGTCTCCCTATTCCTCTAGCTCTAGCACGCCCAACGCCACTGCTGCTACGAACCGCCGCCCTGGACTCTGTATCATGTGGATTGGTCTCCCAATCAACGTTCCTCGCAAGGCCTAGGCCCTCTTCAATGTAGCAGTGATGCCATAGTCGAAAATGGGGAGGGAATCTTGTTCTGGATAGATAGATGGTTGGATGGGCATACCATGGCTAAAATAGCGCCTAATCTATTCAAAGCAGTCCAAAAATGAATAGCCAAAAGAAGGATTGTGGCTCAAGCACTGCATAATAGAAGTTGGGTACAAGATATTAAGGGAGCTCTTACAGTAGTGGTTCTGCTCGAATAGCTCCACATTTGGGATACAGTAGATGGATTTATTCTGCAACTTGAGGTTCTAGACCAATACAGATGGAAGTTAACACAGGATGATTCTTATAGCGTTAAGTTCGCCTATATATGTGGCCTTCTTTGTGGGTTCCATCAAGTTTGGCCTGTGGAGAATAATTTGGAAAACCTGGGCTGTGCTGTAAGTTTTTCATCTGTTTAGTGTTTCATAACCAGGATTGGACAGCTGATCGGTTATCAAAGAGGAATCTGCCCAATCCTGAGGCTTACCCCTTTTGTGATTAGGCAGATGAAACAATACATCATTTGCTAGTGGGTTGTGTCTTCTCTCACCAAGTCTGGACCCTAATTTTGCAATAGTTAGGGCTGCTACAGTTGGCACCACAACCTACTGTGACTCGTTTCTCAGGGTGGTGGAAGAAATCAATGCCGCTATCCCCAAATAAGAAGCGCATAGAGGCCTCAACTCCTTGATAATTCTGGTGTCTTGGGGGATTTGGAAGCATCACAAAAGTTGTGTCTTTGACAATAAGAGGCCAAACGTTCAGGAGGTCCTTAGGGATATTAGCATAGAGGAAGGCCTTTCGTGCTCGACAGGGACCTCCAAACTCTAGGAACTTGTGTTTAGGTCGCTGCCTACCGAAGCTTAAAGCTCTAAGGCTTCTAGTCATTTATGTTCTTTCTGTGGTGCAACTGTAACTTTGTGACCAAGTTGTGGGGTGTGCGTTGGGTCTCTTTAGACCTTTGTACTCTTTTATACCTTAATGAAATTACCTGTGTTCTTCGAGAAAAAATGTTCACATATGTAAGGCATGGGTAGCGAAACGTTTCATTCAAATTCAAGGTGTTGACTATGATAAAAATATTTTTGCTTGTCATTATGCTCAAGTGTGTATTCAGATCCTCCTAGCAATTTTTGTCTATTTTGACTTCGAGATTTGGCACATGGATGTGAAATGGCTTTTCTAAATGGAAACATAAACGAGGATGTGTACTTGACAAAACTTGAAGGTTTTATCGATCCTAAAAATGTTGGGAGAATATACAAACTGTGGAAGTCCATCTATGGATTGAAGCAAGCATCTTGAAGTTGGAATCATTAGTTTGATGAAGAAGTTAAAGGATCAGTCTTCATCAAGAATAAAGAAGAGCCTTGTTTTTACAAGAAGGCTAGTGAGAGGGCATCTGTATTCCTGGTCTTGTATATGTACATGTCAATTGTTGATTGGAAATGATATTCCTATGCTAAAATGTATGATGTCTTTGAGAGGCAGCTTACATTTTAGGCATAGAGATCTATGGAGATACTCAGTGTCCTTCAACACCTAATGAGCAAGATAGGATGAGTGTGTGATTCCATATGCATCGGTAGTTGGTCCATCATATATACCATGCTTTGTACACACCTAAATGTTTATGTCCTAAGTGTTAGGAGCAGGTATCAATCTAACCTCGGTGAGATTCACTTGGTGGTTGTAAAGAATATCCTCAAGTATTTACCAAGGACTAATAATACATTCTTGGTTTATGGTGGTGAGGAAGAGCTCGCTTTAAGTGGTGATATGGATGCTATCTTTGAAATTAATAGATATAATGGCAAGTCACAATCTAGTTTTCTGTTGTACCTAAATGGAGGGGTGGTAAGCTAGAAATTAAAAGTACAAGCTAGAAACCATGGCTGACTGTATGATAGAGGCCGATTACATAACAACTTTAGAAGTTGCCAAAGAGGTCATTTTCGTTAGGAAATTTGTTTCCGAGTTGTGTGTGGTTCCTAGTGTGCTTAGTCCTTTGAACCTCTATTGTGACAATAGTGGTGCCATCACACAAGCTATGGAGCTTAGGTCGCACCAAAAGTCCAAACACATACTTGAACGTATCGTCTTATTTCTGAGATCATTCATAGATGTGATGTGAAGATATGCAAGGTGCACCCATATTGAATGTTACCGAAGCCTCTTTCATGACCAAAGCGTGAAGCGCACGTGAGTGCAATGGGTATTATATACTTACATGTTTGACTTCAGTGTGAGTGGGAGATGATTGTATGACGTCTTATTTTTATGTGTTTTGAATAAAGTATTATTAGATTCCTTAAATTGCTATTTTTACGTCGATTGGCAGGTATTGAGTTGTTCATGAAGCTCTCTATTTTTAAAGTGTTATTGTTGACGGTAATTAACCATCAACTTTATAAGTCAACAAGAGTCAAGAGAAGGGTTAAAATGAGCTTCACCATAGACTTAGGGGTTTTAAACTAATAATTTCCATAAGTTTTGGTGAATGTCTATTTCTGTAAGGGGTTATCAGGAAAAGATCAAAGGAGATCCACATGTCAGATTTACATAGAGAGAAATCAACCTTAGTGCGAAAAAGAATAATCTAGAAGACTCGAGAAGGCACCCCCTCGAAGGGGAAGGCCATTTGGGCTGACAGGTGGGGCGCTCGCCCCCACATCATGGGCGGCCGCCCAGGCCACAGAGCCAATCAGGCTCCGTCTTGCGGATCCTGCTTCCACCGCCTTTGAGGATCAATAAAAAGTCGTTAATGAAGGTCGGTTTGATCTAAGGGCTGTGGTGTTTTCTAGAGGGTTATATAAGCAAGGCCCCTGACCCTAGGAGAAATCCTGGAATTCATTAGAAATTCATTAGCAAAGGGAGCCATCAGCAGAGCTAGGGTTTAGGGAGTTTCTCTCCACCAGAGAATTAGAATAGCTACTCCAATTCTTCAAGTTCTACATAGGTTTAGACTAGATAGAGGAAGAGTCGGACAACTTGTGCTCAGGATTCGAAACTTCATCATCAAAGTATTGGTATTATTTTGTATCATTGCTCTACGACTTTATTCTAATATCATTATGTTTCTATTTATTATGTTCCTAGTTTGCTCTAGTGGTACATTTGATATGGTTATGATTGATAATGAGTTTATGTATATGTTTGCAAAGCGCTTAGCTCTCTTCGCGAGGGGGTTAAGTGGTAGATTACATGTAAGCATGGTGCTTAGATGCTATTTACCTGCAAATGCATCCTATTGGCCGGGTCGTATGGTAGATCGTGGAAGTGACAGTTCTATTGAGTTTTATATAGTCCACCCCCCGTTGATAGGACAGGCAGAAACAACGTTACGTAGGAAGTCATGCTATGTCCTGGCTTTCTTCAGTAATATTCCTTATACATAAATGAAGAGTCTTTTATGCTATATATGATGGTGTGTTTGCTAGAGTAGATGAATGACTTAGTAGATTAGAACCTACCTAGAATTCAATCTCTTGAACTAATCAGACGTCAACCTACCTTTATGATGAGTAGTCTATCTCTAATCTCTGCATGATTTATCCCTATGCTTTATAATTCATTTATACTTATTTATCATGGTTTATCCCCCTGTCAAAGTAAGTGACTGTGTGATTGATTTCTCATAAGTAGTCATATTTTACAAATCCATCCCTTTAGGTTTAAGTCCTTAGTTCTTTCCCTTGAGCTAAATATAAATTAACGATATCTGGAATATTTCCCGGTGAAGTGCTACGATGGTATTTTATCTGTATGCTTGCGGATCCCATTTTTATTCTAAGAGGAGCAGTTCTGTACCAACACTTCTGGCAACATGCTAGGGATGAAAACTTAGCTTATGTGGTGTTAGAAGTGTCAACAAGCATTCAAAATATCCCTACTATTTTGTCCTTGAATGGAAAAATAATGATTTTAGACTAACAAATGCAATATTGATTGATTATAGATGTATAAAATAAATAGTGTGGACATGTAATAGGTGTTGTACTGATTCATATTGAGATGTTTCTAGGATTGTTGTGCTAATATTTGTCATCTAGCGTTCTCAAGTACCATACCTGCTCGATCCTTAGACCTAAGATCGCCATTGTTTCTCATTGTGTGTAGGGTGCATTTTTGGGCTGCCAAATGCAACTCTGGAACTAGGCAGTTACAAAAAGCAGTTTTTGGATGTATCATAAAACATAGAATGTGAAATGAGTGGATCAAAATTGAATTTTCCCCAGCTACATAAAATGAAAGATATATATCTCTAGGCCCTTTTTTATGGTTCCTATGCCAATATGATTTAAAGAGTTAATTATGATGTGACTAAAGTATTAGTCATGGGTTGTCATCTGCTACAAGATCTAGTGAATCATTGAGGTATCACAAGGGTGTCACAAATCAAAACTTGATTTTGATTGGTATTGTGTGGCAAAAGGATCAAGAAGTGTGTATATTAAGGTTTAACCGATATTATCTTTTTGTGTAGGCAAGATTCAATATGTTTGCTAGGTGTCGCAATTGATTGATGGCTCACAAATAGTCTTGGTCATGGCTATCTACACACTTTAGGGCGTTTGAATATTTACATGATGATGGACTTTACACAAGTGGGAGAGTTGTGACATGTGCAAGAGACAATCATACACACTATGGATTAGATCCATACGTGGGTCAAAATAGGATACTAATCCATGCCATGATTGGCGATGAAAATGAGGTGGTCAGACAAAACAGTCGCACATGAGACTGCTGCAAGGAAGCAAGGTTGAACGTCTACTTCCACTTCATTGACACACATGACATTGGACCAAGGTGTTCCATCCACTATGTTGCTCATCTTGTGGTAAGGATCTATAGTCTCCTATTGGCATGGTATCTTAGTTGAACACACTAGATTTATTGTAACATCCTATATGTTAAGAAGCAATTGAAAACTTGATCATGATCATCATCATGCATAATCATCAAGCACTGTGGCATTACTGCAACCCATGTTTCAATTATAGCATGTCCATATTGCATATATTGTGTTATGTGTTGCATGAAATGTTATATTGATATTAATTAAGGTTCTTTGTGAGTTTATAGCTTAATAGTTTGCTTAAACAATTTAAATTTTGGTAAAATAAACTTTGTAATATAAAGTGTGTGCTTAAATGTAGGATCAAAAGTTTGTTGTGTTTTCAAGTCAAACATGTTTAAATTTGAGCTCAGAGATTGAATTCAATCACTATTTTCAATACTTAGCATTTCTGCCTAAGTCCCTGAAAAACAGTGTTTAAGTTCAATCTTTGGTGAATTATTAAATCAATTTTCATGAATTAAATTGGTGCAAAATTTTGTGTCATGAATTAGTGTGTGAAAGGATCAAGATGCCTAAGAGGGGGGGGTGAATTGGGATTTTCTAAAAATTAATTGCAAGAATTAAGTCCTACAAGCCAAAGTTCACCCCTAGTGCCTACTTGTGTTCCTTGTGATTCTACCGATAAAAAGTTTTGCACCCTAAGTTCCAATCCTAGTCTAGCATGACAAATCTAGGAAAGTAAACCAAGCAATGAAAGTAATACTAGAAAGTAAATGCTTGAAAGTAAGGGTAAGGAACACGGCGATGTTTTCCCGAGGTATCAGAGAGTCGCCACTCCCCACTAGTCCTCATTGGAGCACCCGCGCAAGGGTGTAGCTCCCCCTTGATCCACGCAAGGATCAAGTGCTCTCTACGGGCTGATTCTTCGACACTCCGTCGCGGTGAATCACCCAAAACCGCTCACAAGATGAGTTGAGTCATCCACAAGCTCCGCCGGATGATCACCAAACTCCCAATCACCACCAAGCCGTCCAGGTGATGGTGATCACCGAGAGTAACAAGCTAGAACTCTCACTTGACCATAATGAGCCTAATGAGAAGATGGGTGCACACTTGCTACTCCCTAGTCACTAATGAGGGATTCTTAAACTTTGATTCTCAAATCACTACCCTCATTAGAGCTCTTGCACTCCCTTGCACTTGAAAGGTGTTTCTCAGCTGAACAAATGAGCAAGAGACCTCTAAAAGAGGTGGAGGGGATGTATTTATACACCCCACAGTCAAATCCAACCGTTACCTACCAACTCAGCAAAATACGTACTGACCGGACGCGCTGGTCGACGTGACCGGATGCGCCGGTCGAACGTAACGGTCGAAAAACTAAACAACACTGCTGAGTGACCGGACGCACCGATCAGGGGTGACTGGACACGTCCAATCGTGTAAGGTCCTTACTGTACTTTGACCTGACGCTCGACCGCGTCCGATCAGTGATGACTAGACGCGTCAGGTCAGCAAAGTACCTTACTGGAACGTGACCGGACGCGTCCGATCACTTCCCAGTCGTGTCCGATTAGATGTTTTACCCTCTGAGACACATGTTAGCATGATCACCACGTCCGATCCTCGCAAGAACAGCGTCCAGTCAACCATGCTGAAATGCAGTAACTGTTAGTACTGACCGGACGCATCTGGTCGAGACAGAGACCACGCCCGGTCAAGGGAAAACGGCTCAAATGACTTCGAAACGCGACGCAACTTGAACCAAGTTGCTTCCAACTGAACTTTGAGCTTTTCCTGAGCTACCTAGTGCTAAGTTTGACAAGTGTGCACCACACCTAAACAAAAGACTCACCTAGGTCAAGCTACTCGCTCATGCCCCCCTTTATAGTACGGCCAAAGGAAAAAAGCGAAGATCCTAACGACTATTCCGAATGTAACTCAACACCTTGACATCCGGAACTAACCGTCCTTAATCTTGTCGTTGAACCTTTGAAAACTGAAACGATTTCTATCAAGGGGCATGAATACCATAGTGCCCAAAGCAGTTATCAACCCCATGACCTAACTTACCAAAGTTTCTGAAAACACACGTTAGTCATGGTAAAAATGCGTTGTTATCAATTGCTGAAACCAACTCTTGGGGCCTAGATGCTTTCTATCTCCCCCTTTTTGGTGATTGATGACAACACTTAGATTCAGAAGATATAAGAGTTGAGGTTTTCGAACATGCTTGGTTCACATAAGCAACAAGCAATAAGCACAAGGGGTTAGAAATTGCTTATGTGCTCCAAGCCAACAGGGTGTACTCATAAGATAAAACATGAAGCGTTAGTACACATAAAACATAGCTCATATGAAATCGGAGTAAGGCACGGAAGCACAACCTTATGAGCTAGAACCAATTAAGTGATATGGCATAAAATAGTGACAAGATAGACCACATAAGACTCAAGTATCTCATAAGCACACATGTCACAAAATGCAAGTGCGGGAAAGTAAACATGATGCATGAATGTAGCAGAAAGATCACACAGAAAAACGAAAACCCTCTATCAAAACTCCCCCTGAATCTACTCTCTCTCCCCCTTTGGCATCAAATGCCAAAGACAAAACTAAGGATCTGACGAGGGAACAGAAGCAGTCGTGTCGGGTGCCGAGGAGCGTGGAGTGATCACGAACTGTGAAGTATCCTCCTTAGACTCTGAGCTGTCAGGCTGACCCTCTGTAGATGCACGTGGCTGTGAAGCAGTATGGGTCTGAAGAGCAGGAGCAGGAACTGATGAAGATGTAGCAACAATCGGAGCAGTCTCTGTCACCTGAGCCTGAAGAGTACCAACAGTGGGAGGATCTGTTGAGGCAATGGACAACAGCACTGTCTCTATAGTCCCAGTCCCTGTCACTGGAGGAGCCACAGTCTCGGAAGCTAACAACCCTGAAGAAGTCACAACGGTGGTGTGCGAGGGCGTCGGCTGACCAGTCAACTCGCTGTAGGAGGCACACAAGTCAGTGAAAGGAGTACCTGTCAGAAGGTGAGGTCTAGGCTGATCTGGTGGAGTGAACCCCATCTAAATAGGAGTGTAGCTCGGCGACTGAAAGGTCTGGGGAACCTGCTGCTGGGGAGAGGTAAACTGAAAGCTCGGCTGTCCCTGACTCTAAGGTCCACTGGACTATAGTGCTGGAGTCAGGACAGACGGTGGTGGAGGTACCCCAACAGTGACTAGGTGTCGTAGAAGCTCAAGATACTGCTGCTGGTTGGCTGTCTGCTGTCTCTAAAGCTTGAGCTGCTGCCTCTGAAGCTCGAGCTGCTGCCTCTGGAACTCGTCCTGACGAGCCTAAATCTGAGCAAATGCAGCTGCTGTGTCCTGAGCCTGTCGCTGCATCTGAAGCTCCTACCTCTCCTGGGCCTGGGTCAGCCTCTCAAGAATAGCCACCATGGCTGGGTCTGAGTGGGAGGCTGAGCCTGAACCACCGGCCTCATGGTCATGAGACCGAGGAGAGCGGTATCGGGGGATAGACTGGTAGTCCTCGTCTGTGCTGTCGGTGGCGTCATCCTCAACTGGATCAGCAGGCTAAGCATCAAGATCTGCAAGCTCGGCCTCAACAAGGCCATGAACAGTCTCATCCTGCTCAGCTGCTGTCTCTGGGACCTTTGGCCTCTCACGCTGTCCTGTCCTGGGTGCCTGCTCTCGGGTAACAGAAGCCCACAACTGACGAATGTCGTACTCTGGAAAAGCAGTGGTGGTATCTGATATCTCAGCTCGAATCTTTGCAGGTAGGTCACACGCAGATCTGATGATGAAGCATATCTAGTGTGCATATGGTAGCTGACGGTGACCCTTGAATCCCTCTGCCAAGGTATCCTCCATCTCACATAGCATCAGATCTCAAATATCGAACGATGTCTGTGAGATGAGGTGATGCACCACCCATAGCTGCATACGAGTCAATCCCTCTCGGTATCCTAGCCTCGGAAGGAGTGTCTGCCTCACAATAGCATCAAGTACCCTAGCTAGGGGTGTCAGGCTGGCAGGTGTACGTCTGGAACCCTCACCAAATGGCTCACGGAAGCAAGGTCTGATCATGTCTGTAGGTGGCACTGTACCTCCGTGAGGGCGCCTAGGTGGAGCAGTCTGACCGAAACACAGCTGGTGAATCTTTGTCTCTGAAGCAGGGAGTCTGAGAATCTCCCGTACCCTAGTGCTGTACAATCTGCGGTCACAGCCTCAGAATGCAAAGTGTATAAACTCATGTGCAGGGTCAATCTAAAGTGAAGAGTAGAACTCTCTGACCCAAGTGCCGCAGTAGGCTCTAGTCCGTCCTAGAAAATCTGACAAGCCAGGGAGGAAGGACAAGTGCGGACGGAGCTGCTCACCAACCACCTCAACTAAAGCCTCAAGTCAATAGACTCTCTGAGGTCTGAATGCAATCCTGCTGTCAACATAGGCTCTATAAAAGTCCTCGCGCAGAGGTGTGTAGAAGCCCTCTGATGCTCGGGGGTCCCGCTGAGGTGGGAACCACCGACCAACCTCGACGAACCGAAGGGCCTGCACCTAGCGTGCTGTAGCTCCCCTCAAGTCAAAGTGCTCGACTGGGGGGTGACCTCGAGCCCTGGGAGGTGGAAGACCTCCACGACGCTGGCCCTCTGGCCTAGGAGTCACCTGAGCTCGCGTACGTCCTGAGCGACTACGCGGTTGAGTCTGAGCGGTCTGCTCCTCTGTCTCCTCTAGATCCTCTATGGGCTGATCTGCAGGTACATCCTCTGTCTCCTCGGTGGCCTCAGTACCAAGCCGTCGACCTTCAAGATGAAAGCGACGCTCGCCAATGTGAATCCCACTGGTCCTGCCAGCTCTGCTGCATCTGCAACTGCCTAAGCTATCTCTTCCTCTGTGAGTGTCCTCTTCCTCTTCTTGGCGGAGCTCTTCTTACGCTTGCCACGGGCAACCTCTGTCAGTCTAGGAGGACTCTCGTCCCCATCACTAGGTGCACCACCAGCATTCTTGCAGCGAACCATACTGACCAACCGCTGAGAAAACTCTGAAAGATGGTGAACTGACACTTGTGAGGCTTGGCCTCAATCCGTATCCGTAGGCTTGGCCTCGGATTCAAAACTGACCAACTGCCACATAGAGCACCAACAGGACTCATTGTAAAGATAGAATAGATCGAGCTACTATAAGCAACATATATTATCTAATAGATAAGTGAGGTCCCAATGAAAGCAAGCATATGAGATAAGATCTGAATAGAACGCGAAAGCTACCTCCAAACGGTGAGAATCCGATGAAAAGAAGAGGGATCTTGACGCGCGAGAGTTCCACAGAAGCGCCGGATGAGCGCTGATTTGCCGAGACAAGCAATAGATGAATTAGAATTTCAACAGAAAGTTACGGCAAACCCTAAGTAGGAGATCAAGGTAATACGAAGAAACCTCGTGGAGAAGACGTCGCGCGGAAAAACCTCGACAAAGAACGACCGAAGCGAAGTCGCGCGAGGGATAGGGTTAGGGCAAAGTGGAAACTCGTGAGGAGGACTTCGGTGGTGGCGCGCGATGGAGGATGAGGTTCGACAGCGTGACTACAGCGGCTAGACGGCACAGCTGCACGATGGCGCGACCGGGCAAGAGCAGCGGCGCGGAGCAGCAGCGCGGCGGCGGAGCGGGAACAGCGGCGCGGAGCAGCAGCGCGGCGGCGGAGCGGGAGCAGCGCGCGGAGCAACGGCGCGGCGGCGGAGCGGGAGCGGCGGAGCGGGAGCAGCACGCGGAGCAGCGGTGGAGGAGGAGGAGGCACGGCGCGGGCTAGGGCACGGCGAGAGGGAGCATGGCGGCGCACGGCAAGACGGCTAGGGCATGGTGGAGGTCGCGGCGAACAGTGGACAGATCGGATGAGGAAACAATAGATCGGGTCGAACGGTTATATGAGGGCTCAGATCCGCTTTCAATGCACTGACCGGACGTGGTGGAGCAGCGTCCGGTCAGAGTCCAGTAAGCGCCTGGAGCGACCGGACGCGTCCGGTTAGGGCAGACCGGGCGCGGACAGAGTCCGGTTAGAGATCACCCGGGGAACTCAATGCGCATGACCGGACACGGTGGTGGGGTCCGGGACCGGACGCAGTGGTCACAACGACGCGTCCGGTCCAGCGTCCGATCACAGATCCAAGAGAAAGTCTTCGGGATGACCGGACACGCTGGTGGTCGCTGGGATTGGACGTAGTGGTGAAGCAGCACCGCGTCCGGTTCAGCGTCCGGTCACTGTTTAACGCCTTTCTTCAATCCGATCTTCGACACGACTTCTCCCAATCAAGTTCCAATTCAAAGAGAGTCAAATAAACACCAATTGGAACCTAATATGAGTGACCTCACTCAAACCCTCAAGTTTTTCAAAATATTTTGCCTTAGGCTAGTATTATTTTTAGGAAAATAAGCAATAAACACTCGAGGAGCAACGTATGGCCATGCAATAGAGTTTATGAACCCTTGGGAGCATCAAATGCTCTCTCTATTCATGGACGAACACAGAGGTTGCTCAAAGCAAAACCAAAAAGAAATGACAAAGCAACAACCATGCATATGCAATGCAAAGCGAGAAAGAAAGACTAGGTTGCTTGTCAAGTTTGATCCACGGTTAGGCTTCTTCACTCCTCCAAAGGAGGGTTATCGTAACCGTGTTAGACAAGTCCTAGATGCATTGCGAAGAATTAAACATGACATATGATACAATGCAATGCAAGGGACAACACAAGCTCATTTTTTTAAAGATACTAGAATCAAGCACATTTAGTTCACTTCTCAACCTACAAAAGGTAGCCTCATCCAAAGGTTTAGTGAAGATATCTGCTAATTGATTTTCACTTCTTACACCTGTTGATGCAAAAGTAGATCTACAAACACAAAGGGCTAATACCCGAAGTCGATATCCAAGGCGTGCCAGTCGATTTGACCTGCTAATCGACAAGGATGAAGATACGAGCACTTTGGTCCTGACAACATCGATACGCCCGGAAGTCACGGCCAAGAGGTACTCACACGGAACTCGAGGATCATCGAAGATTGCACTAAAGCGATGCAGCTCGCCGAATCGATGAGAACTCGTGAAAAAGGAAAAATATGCAAATTGATGAAGTCGCCGAAAAGTAAATAGATGTAAATAAGAGTAAAAGCTGGTTTTTGATATTGATTGATTGATTTTCATTACATTGCCCTTCAATCTATATTTATACCCTAATCTACAGAAACATAACCAAATACGACTAGGACACTAAATCCAAATCTAAGGAAACACATGACTCTTATACAAATCAGACTCTAACAAACATAGAAAAGGAAATTAATTCCTATCTATTCCCTTGTCCGCCTAAATTACGATGGAATTCCCATCGACCTCCTTTCCATCGGCACACTCCCTGTTTCATCGGCAGCAGCCTTCAAGCCTTCTTTCATCGGCACACCTCCTGTTTCATCAGCAGCAGTCTTCAAACCTCCCTTCATCGGCATCGGCAATAACATCCTTAACCTTATCGGCAACACCTCAATCCAAATTAACTTCTCCATACTCCGCCACCATTCATCGGCAGCCTTCTTTACAAACTGTCTTTCATCGGCTATCAACATACACAATAACTTTTCTCCTGCTGATTAGCCCACTCTGACCATCTTGACACGTGCCAAAAAACGGTGTCAACACATGCCCCCCAATTTCGGAGTATAAAACATTGATGCTCCGAAATTTACTCCAGATAATGCTTGCCTTTACCTATTTTTCTCAACCCATTCTCCAAGCATGACATAATCTGTTACTGAATCTAATTAAATCTAGTTCTGATTCGCGCATCTCAGCAAATATCGCACAATTTCCAACTGCTCTTGCCCTAATTATGGTTAAGATACCGAAATAACAACCCATCAACAAGATCTTAACATAATAACGCCACCATTTTTTAGAACCAAAAGATTCTGTACTGAGATCTCCTCCAAGTCATGATCACTTGCCATCAAATCTCCTGTATAATCCCTTGATTGTCGTGCGAACAGTTACCATATCCATCTGAACCACCTCGACCTACACGCGTGCGGCATAGAGATAAGTCCAGAATACCCCTACTCCAAGCAGCCTATAAATAGATTTCTCTGGAACTCTCGTCTTCTACCCTCAGACTCCAACCTTTGGCATTCTCTCTCTCCGGCGGCGACCCCGACGAACAACCACGCGACCTCAACCAACAAGAGCTCCTTCCAGCATCACCCTCAAGTTCCTAGCCTGTGCCTTCATCTTCCTCAGAGCAATGGCGATCAACTTCGACGTCCCTACGATTCATTCTACTTTCGTTACTTTTACCTTGATTCTTTTGGTCTTTGCGAGTTCATACAGTTGGTAATTTTCCCCTCTTTTCTCATTCTTTCGATCCTCCGAACTTAGGAACTACGCAACAAACTGGTTATTTCAATCGACCAACCACACTTCCAATGCCTAGGTCCAATGGGCGACCCAGATCCAACTGATTTGATCAACGCAGAAGCTAACAGAATTCCCTTCAAAGCCTAGAATTTTTCTTTGAATCTCTGGAAGGACACATTCTGATCCTGGCCCAAACCCACCAAAGGGTGGAAAGATTGGTATTTGAGGGTTAACAGGTCGATGCAGGTGTACTGGGCAGAGCGGAAAATAGACCAATGCATTAGGCTGTCTATTGCCGATATGCAGAAAAATGAATCCATGATGATTGCTGCTGCTTATTTCTGGTCAGATACGACAAACACCTTCATGTTTGGTCATGGTCCAGCCGCCCCTACTCTTGCTAATGTATACATGCTCACTGGCTTGGACATCTCGACTATCGACGAGGCTTCTATCTATGGTAGGAGAGTCGAACATAGAGTGAACACACGCAACATCGGCGGCTGGACAGGATACATCCAGGAATACCAAAGGACTGGCACTGTTAACCAGAGGGAACATGCCATATTCTTGAATATGTGGTTGGAGAAATTTATCTTCTGCGACCGATCGGTAGGACCAACCAACGCCTTCCTTCCTGTAGCTAAACTCTTGGCCAATGGTGTAAGGTTCCCGCTTGGTCGATACCTTCTGAGCTCCACCTATCACCTCCTCCACCAAGTGTCCCAGAAGCTTTTGCTTGGTGAACCCATCGGTAATTTGGGAGGCCCAGGGTGGTTTATCAATATGTGGTTAAATGCCCATATGCACAAACGTCTGCAGTGGGATTTCTTCACCCAAGAATTCCTACGAGAAATCGCCGAAGATTACGTTCTTGGGGACGAGGAATCGGCAACATGCCCCCCTCTCAACTTCGGTGAAGCCATAATTGTCCTCCCTGGAACAGAGGCCAATGAAGATCAAATCGGTAGATTCTACCAGAACTTCTATAACGGTCTCCCTCGCGATCATAGGGCTTGGGTACCCTATATCGATGAAGAGAACAAGTTCCCCCTTCTCTTCAACTTTGCCGATGACGAGCTGAACCAAGACAATGAGCTTATGATGGCCATCATCACTCCCAGGGCAATCCCGGTGAACACATTTGGTAGTGGGAAAAATTCTAATACCACCTATGAGTTCTACAATCCATCGGCAGTATCCCGTCAACTGGCTTTTGGGCAACTGCCAATCAAGCTGTGCTTTGCCGATGTGATCAAGCCCAGAGAAACAATCACCAGCGGAACAGAATGGAGCAGGGTAGTGAGACTTGCCCCCGATGCCGATATCTCAGACGTTGATCTTTCCATCTGGTCACCAGCATATTTCATCACCGAATCATATAAGCAATGGTGGCGAGAATGGAAGAAACAATTATTCGCAACATCCGCCCATACATATCGGCACATGATCGATCCTGACTACGCCATTCCCGATGATGCAGTAAGCTTCTTTTAACTCCCTTCTGTTTTTCCTTCTTCATATATCGACAGCTAATCTTTCTTGTGACCGGTCGATGACCCAGTACCATCCATAAGCAAGAGTGGGAAACCTTTTAACCTCCAACCTATTTCCCCAATTTCAACGATCGGCTACAACGCCCCCACCTTAGCTGCTTTGACTTTCTAGAGGACCCGTGCCAAGACCATCACCTCTAGATCAAAGCTAGCAACAGCTAGGGCTACTCCGTTGGCTACCGCTACAAGCCTAATCAAGGCTTTCAAGGTAATAACCTCGTTTATTTTTACTCATGCCGATACAAACTATATTAACATGTAACCATCAGGGTGTAAGAGCCGCTGCTGGATCATCATCGACAACTCCTCCAACACCAAGCACCACTACCTCCAGTCAACCTTCGGAGGTATTCTTTTTAACTTTACATTTTATCTGTTAAACATCCAATCTTACACTTGTTTTGCAGCAACAAATGGGCACATCGGCAAGCATACCGGGCGCTCAAGCTCCACAATCAACAAGTGCCGATGCCCCCCCAGCCAACTGTCGCTGAGACCCAAGTAAAGCGTAAAGCTTTAACTGATGCCAAGGCTCAGCAAAAATGACAGAAATCTATGCCAGTCCCCGCATCTGCTCCAAGATCTGCAAGCCAGCCAACCGATGTAGCTGAACAAGTTGGCCCTTCTGCACAAAATGTACCGTCGGCCATCATACCCCAAGGGCCAACTATTGATGAAGTCATAGAAGACATCCCATCGGCAAGCTCTACCGATCCTTCACATGGCCCCCTTCAAGCTGCTCCTTCTAGCCAAGCCCAGGAAATCGCCTTGAAGCAGGTAAACCGATTGACCTAGTCGATTTATAATATCCATATCCATCCTTAGGTAGGATCTCTGACTTTCTTTCCTCTCTGTAGAAACAAGATTCTCCCAATAGCTTGTTTTCTTTCGCTATCGACATTTCCGATGATGATGGAGAAGAAGCAAGTTCTTCCCTGGCACTGGGGACGATATCGGCAGAAATTTATGCCAAGCTAGAAGCCCTTCTGGATCTGTTACAATAAGATACTGCTCAGTTGGTGAACGATTCAGATCCTACAAAGACCATCTTTAAGACAATCCGTGGCCAAGTTCCTGCCGATGTCGAAGAAACTCTCTTCCCAGCAGTCCATCTAGAGAGCCGACAACTACAATATCAACGGGCTGCTCACCGTATCGCCGATAGAGCAGCTCAAGCCCAGCTCAAAGAAGAGATGCTGCAACTGAAACAAACTGCCGATGAGAAGCACAAGAGCATCAGCAATTTGCAGACCTCAGGTGCCGATCTTAAGCAGAAGATTCTGGATTTATCGGCAAAGAGGGCAGCTCTTCTAGCTGAATTGGAAGAAGTTGAAACAGCCCTAACTCACGCTAGGCAAGAAGAAGATCAGCTCCCTGACATCATCAAGGCCCTTCAGCAAGAAAGGGATGTCCAAGCTCGCAAGGCCTTAGCCTTGAAGAAGAAATTCAAGCCTGTGGAGGGGGTTGCCGATGAAGATGCTAAAGAATTGAAGGAAGCCGATGAGATTCGCCTGCGTGCAATATCAGCTATCCAATCTTTGTTAAATCTATAATTCTCATTTAGTGCATCGGCAATCTATGATACATTGATACTTTGTTTAACTCTAGCCGATAGGATTGTTATCGGCAATTATACTTTTATGCATCTATCCAGATACTACGGTAATATTTCTTTAAATATTTTTCATTTAATGCTCTGGGAAACACAACCCCTTTGAGGGTTTCGAGAATATATGCATTACCAGGAACAGATTGATTTATCCGATATGGACCCTCCCAATTAAGCGACCATTTTCCAAACTTTGAACTTTTAGTCCCAATCGGTAAAATCAACTTCCAAACCAAATCTCCATCGACAAACTCCTTTATCTTTACCTTCTTGTCATACCATCTGGCTACTCTTTTCTTATTCTCTTCGATGCTAACTAAAGCCTTTAACCAATGACCTGCCACATCTTCCAACTCATCTTTCATAAGGGTATCATAGTCATCGGCTGTCAATTGATCTTGAGAATGTATTCACCTAGAGCCAGTTTTAATCTCCCAAGGCAACACTGCGTCATGTCCATATACCAACTGATAAGGTGTTACCTTGGTTGCACCATGACACGACATCCGATATGACCATAAGGCTTCATTTAATACCGTATGCCACCTCTTAGGATTTTCTTTAATTTTGCGCTTAATGAGCTTGATAATTCCTTTGTTAGAAGCCTCAGCCTGACCATTAGCTTGGGCATAATATGGAGAAGAATTTAAAACTTTAATCCCCATACTTATAGCAAACTCATCAAATTCTCCCGATGTAAACATGGTACCCTGATCGGTAGTGATGGTTTGAGGAATACCAAATTGGTAAACAATATGCTCTTTCACAAAATCAATCATATTAGCCGATGTCACCTTTTTCAAAGGAATTGCTTCAACCTATTTTGTGAAATAATCAATAGCAACCAGAATAAATTTATGCCCCTTGCTCGATGGCGGATAAATCTGACTGATGAGATCAATAGCCCAACCCCGGAATGGCCAAGGCTTAATTATAGGGTTCATAGCCGATGCGGGTGCTCTTTGAATATTACCAAATTTTTGACATTCCTGACATCCTTTAAAATATTTAAAACAATCTTCGAGAATAGTCGGCCAATAATATCCATTTCTTCTGATCATCCATTTCATCTTGAAAGCCGATTGATGAGCCCCACATACTCCTTCATGAATCTCACCCATCAAGCTTTTTGATTCATCACTGCTAACACATCTGAGTAAAACTCCATCTATGGTTCGATAATACAATTCATCATCAAGGAGTACATACTTGGTAGCTTGGAATCTTATACGTCTTTCAACCTTTTTAGATGGATCCTTTAAATAATCAACAATTTCCTTTCTCCAGTCATCGGTATCGACTGCCGATGTTAATACTTCTTGAATAGGCTGATATCCTGAGACATGCTGAACTAATCGATTAGCCTCTTCATTATGCAATCGAGACACATGTTCTAGATGAAAATTCCTAAACCCTTTCAATAATTGCAGACATTTCTCATAATATGAAATTAAAACTTCACTTCGGCATTCATAAATCCCAGCCAACTGATTTATAACTAGCATAGAATCACCAAAGATTTCAACAGCATCGGCACGTATCTCCTTAAGCAATTCTAACCCTTTTATCAAAGCTTGGTATTCAGCCTGATTGTTTGTCGATGTAGCAACAATCGGCAATGAAAACTCATACTTCCTCCCCTGAGGGGAAATTAACACAATGCCGATACCTGCTCCTTCACCACATGTAGACCCATCGAAGAAAAGTGTCCAAGGAGCAATCTCTAGAGAGTCCACTGTATTGCAATGTTGAGTGACAAAATCAGCCATAACCTGCCCCTTAACTGTCTTAGCCGATTCATAACGTAGGTCAAATTCTGATAACGCTAAAATCAACTTACCGATTCTACCACTTAATATCGGCATCGACAGCATATATTTGACCACGTCGTCTTTGCATATGACAGTACACTCAGCCGACAGCAAGTAATGCCTCAACTTAATACAAGAAAAGTATAGACACAGACATAATTTCTCGATAGCCGAATACCTGGTTTCAGCATCCACTAACCGTCTGCTCAAATAATAAATAACACGTTCTTTCCCCTCAAATTCTTGAATAAGAGCTGAACCGATAACAGTATCATCAGTTGACAAATACAATCTGAATGGTTTCCCGTGTTGAGGTGGAACTAGTACTGGAGGATTTGTTAAGTATCTCTTAATTTCATCTAGAGCTAACTGCTGCTCATCTCCCCATCTAAATTCCTGATCGGCTTTCATTTTAAGTAATAGACTGAAAGCATTGATCTTACCCGACAGATTAGATATGAATGTCCTGATGAAATTAATCTTACCGATCAAAGATTGCAATTCAGTTTTATTGGCAGGAGCAACCACCTTGTTGATTGCCTCAATAGACTTCCTACTAATTTTAACGCCCCACTGATGCACCATAAAACCCAAGAATTGTCCTGCCGATACACTAAATGCACATTTATTAGGATTCATCTTTAGTCCATGCTTCCTTGTGCACTCCAGTATCTTTCGTAGATCGGTTAGATGCTTTGTGATATCTCCAGACTTAATCACTATGTCATCGATGTAGATCTCTACTAATGTGCCGATGTATTCATGAAAAATAAAGTTCATAGCTCTTTGATAAGTAGCACCGGTATTTTTCAAACCAAACATCATAACTATCTATTCAAATAATCCCACATGCCCTGGACATCTAAAAGCAGTCTTGGGAATATCTTCTTCAGCCATTAATATTTGATTGTAACCTGCATTACCATCCATGAAGCTGATAATTTGATGTCCTGCTGCAGCATCAATCAACAAATCAGCAATCGGCATTGGATAACCATCCATCGGTGTGACTTTATTGAGATTCCTGAAATCAATACAAACACGAAGTTTCCCATTTTTCTTATAAATAGGAACCACATTAGAAATCCACTCCGCATATCGACACTACCGAATAAACTTTGCCTCAATTAATTTAGTTATTTTGGCCTTAATATCAGGAAGTATATTATGATTGCATCGGCGCACTGGCTGCTGATGTGGCCGAAATCCAGACTTAATAGGCAACCGATGTTCAACTATCGATCGGTCTAATCCAGGCATTTCAGTATAATCCCAAGCAAAACAATCTTTATACTCTTTTAATAAATTGACTAATTGCTGTTTACACTTGGAATCTAACTTAGCACTAATAAAAGTAGGCCTTGGCCTATCACCATCAACAATATCTACTTCTACTAAATCATCAGCCGATGTAAACCCTTGACCTAATTTTCCATCATCGGCAAACCTATCCATTAAAATTCTTCTTCAGAACCGACTGTTTGGATCGGTGGAATTTCATAATTGGTAACCTTGAGGAACTCTTTTTTCCAAGCTTCTCCTGATATGCACTTGGTTCGTTCATAAGTATCTGATTCTGCCGATGCGATGATGTAAGAAGAATCACTAGGAACAACTTCAATTTTATCCCCAATCCATTGTACGAGGCACTGATGCATTGTAGAAGGAACACAACAATTAGCATGAATCCAATCCCTCCCTAGAAGCAGATTATATGCACCCTTGCCATTAATAACAAAGAATGTCGTCGGTAAGGTTTTGCTGCCGATGGTCAACTCAACGCACACTGCCCCTTTAGCCGGTGACACATTGCCTTCAAAATCCTTTAGCATCATATCGGTTTTGGTTAAGTCTTGATCTCCCTTACCAAGTTTCTGATACATCACATAAGGCATAATATTAATCGCAGCTCCTCCATCAATAAGTATCTTGGATACAGGCTGCCCATCAATTCTGCCTTTCACAAACAAAGCTTTGAGATGCTGTCTCTCATCATCGATAGGTTTTTAAAAAACAACCATCATTGGATCTAGCGTCAATTGAGCTATTTGGTCAGAGAAAACAGCTTCTTCCCAATTATCAGAGAGTGCCAAAAATTCCATCGGCAACATAAATACCATATTGACATCTGCCGATGGGCCTTTATTTTTGTGCTTCACTTGCCACTGCTGATTGCCAGATCTCTCATTGGAGGATTTTTCCTCTCGGTATAAGTCTTCTTGACGCTCTCGCTGCATCCTCCTTTTCTGTGTCTTTGTCAAACCTTCTGGGCACCATTGAGGGAGTTTAGTTTTTCAAACTGGCTGATAATAGGTCCTAGTTGACTCTACACGACGTATATTAGGATCCCTGTAAAATATTTCTTCATCGGAAACTCTTGCGTTTGCCATTTCTTCAAGCTCCTCTTGATTCCTTAGAAAATATGCAGCGCGTTTACCAAGCCTCTCATGTACACTAAGCCTGCCCCCAGCCTATCATGTACCGATGCTTTACCTCTGATTGGCTCATTGATAGACAAACCCTGATTGCCAGGTTGAAACCTCCTTTCTGACCGATTAACTCCATAATAACCATTGCACTCTGGGCAATTTTCAACAGTAGGTAATTTAATACCTTCTTCCCAACAATGAATAAAAAATGGACACCTCCAATGATCCTTATGCCGATTCCACTCTTCTCGGCGTCTCTCTTCTTGCTGCTGTCGATATCGGTCCCTTCGCTGACGCCAGCCCTCCTGCTGTCTTCGATGAGTAATCACAATGCTAGATCGAGGAGGTTTTCTGGAACTGCTACTTTCTCCCAGTAGCCCCTTGCTTTTTGCATCATCGGTAGTTATCCGATGTTGGGGATCCACTGATGCGTTTTTCTCAGCAGCTTCTGACGTCAACAACTTGGTCTTTCCTTCAGCATCCAACATATTTGCTGGAAAAGGATGTTGATCAATTTTCATTGGCTTCTGGATCTTGAAATTACCAAACTTAATTCTCCCAGATTCAATAGCTAATTGTAACTGTTGCCTAAACACTTTGCACTCATTTGTAATGTGTGAAGTTGCATTGTGCCATTTGCAATACAATATTTTCTTCAACTCTTCTGCCGATGGGATCACATGATTAGGTGACAGCTTAATCTGGCCCTCTTGAAGCAGAAGATCAAATATCTTGTCAGCCTTGGTGATATCAAAAGTAAACTTTTCTGGCTCTTTTTGACCAAAAGGACAAGATATCAGCTTTTTATTTTTAACCCACTCAGCTAAACCGATAACTGGCTCTTCATCTGAATCAGAATCTTCTACCTCTCCGACAAATGAAACCTTCTTGCTCCAATTCTTTTTAGGTTCAAAAACCCTAGTATCTTCATCAGAAATCCTTTGCACAAGATGACTCAGGCTTTCAAACTCCTGAGAAGCATATCTGTCCTTAAGGTGTGGCAATAATCCTTGGAAAGCCAAATCGGCAAGTTGCCGATCATCTAGTATCAGACTATAACACTTATTTTTCACATCTCGTAGCCTTTGCACAAAGCCTTCCACCGATTCATCATTACGCTGTCTCAATTTTACCAAATCAGTAAGCTTCTTTTCATGAACTCCAGCAAAGAAATATTTATGAAATTGCTTTTCTAGATCAGCCCAAGTAATAATAGAATTTGGCGGTAATGAAATAAACCATGTGAATGCTGATCCAGACAAAGATGATGAAAACAAACGAACTCTTAATTCATCTCTGCTAGCTGCCTCTCTACATTGAATAATGAAGCGATTAACATGTTCCATAGTTGATGTATCGTCTTGCCCAGAGAACTTAGTGAAATCTGGTACCTTGTATCGATTTGGGAGAGGAATTAAATCATATGCCAGAGGGTATGGAGTCCGATAAGAATAAGTATTGACCTTGGGTTTTATCCCAAATTGATCCTTCATAATCTCTGCTATCTTATCGGCCCAAAAAGCATCAGCCTCTTGTTGACGATATGGCTGAATTTCTATAGGAGGTACTTGCTGATATCCCTCTGCATATCTTTGTGGCCCACGATCTCTAGCAATCGGCATATTTGCCATTACTTATGGTCCATTAACCTGCTGGAAAGGATTCATCGGCTGAGCTGCCGATGCTTGATTCTGAAAACCAGCTTGCATATGACCTTGATGAATCCCCGCAACCTGCTGATTTGGCTGAACTGTATGTTGAGTAGGAAACTGCCCTGACCAACTATTATTAGCATTCATCGGTACAAAATTTGCCGATGGCTGGTAATTTGCTGGCATTGCTGGATAATTATAACCAGCTTGAGGCATGAACTGGACTCCAGGTTGACTTATAGTAGGAGCCTTCTGCTGCATCGGTAGCAAGCTTGCCGATGGACTTGAATTAGATGTTTGACCCAAAGGCATCTGGAAACTTCCTAGAGTTGGTTGCACAGTAGTTGCTGTAGTATATTGAGGCACTTGAGCTATCGGCGAACCAGCCGATGGCATAGGAGCTTTTCCTGCTGTATCAAACACTTGAGGTAACCCAGGGTTAAAAGCAGATGACTCTGGAGGCATACCGTATCCCCACCAATTAGCAGGAAGCTGGTTATTCTGTGACACAGGGCCTGATAAAGCCGATGCCGATAGATCTGTATTAAGCTGAACTCGTCCTCCAGGTAATACCGAGTCTGATCGCATCGGTGTAGATTGCACGTTAGGTAAACCTGCTGATACTGGGGGGAAGAAACTTCTGTACCCACAACGGCTGGGGGAGCCGATGGAGTATTAACAGATGCTGGCTCTGGTTGATGATAGGCAGGCCCAACGTAATGCGGTGATGCTTGCCCTTCTTTGAAAGTTCAAATCACAGCATTATGAACAGTATTGGACAGCACATTGGAGTGATTAATTAAAGCATGATTCACTGCAGAATTAACCATCTCTTGAAGTTTACCCGGATTAGAATCAAAAGTAACTTGCCGAGGCAACGATAAATCTTGCTTCTGGATAACTTGTCCACTCTTGTTCAAGCTGAATGACTTCAAGCAAAGCTGTCTGTATTCTTCTATAGCCTTTTCCATAGCCTGCTTCTGTTCTTTCTTAAGATCTTCTTCTGATACCGCGATGATGTTCCCCGCATCAATCTCAGGATTGAACATATTGATCAGATCCGTCCCACCAGACGTGCCAAAAGATGTGTTGATGTAAAAGTAGATCTGCAAACACAAAGGGCTAATACCCGAAGTCGATATCCAAGGCGTGCCAGTCGATTTGACCTGCTAATCGACAAGGATGAAGATACGAGCACTTTGGTCCTGACAACAGCGATACGCCCGGAAGTCACGGCCAAGAGGTACTCACGCGGAACTCGAGGATCGTCGAAGATCGCACTGAAGTGATGCAGCTCGCCGAATCGATGAGAACTCATGAAAAAGGAAAAATATGCAAATTGACGAAGTCGCCGAAAAGTAAATAGATGTAAATAAGAGTAAAAGCTGGTTTTTTATATTGATTGATTGATTTTCATTACATTGCCCTTCAATCTATATTTATACCCTGATCTACAGAAACATAACCAAAAACGACTAGGACACTAAATCCAAATCTAAGAAAACACATGACTCTTATACAAATCAGACTCTAACAAACATAGAAAAGGAAATTAATTCCTATCTATTCCCTTGTCCGCCTAAATTACGATGGAATTCCCATCGACCTCCTTTCCATCGGCACACTCCCTGTTTCATCGGCAGCAGCCTTCAAGCCTTCTTTCATCGGCACACCTCCTGTTTCATCAGCAACAGTCTTCAACCCTCCCTTCATCGGCATCGGCAATAACATCCTTAACCTTATCGGCAACACCTCAATCCAAATTAACTTCTCCATACTCCGCCACCATTCATCGACAGCCTTCTTTACAAGCTGTCTTTCATCGGCTATCAACATACATAATAACTTTTCTCCTGCTAATTAGCCCACTCTGACCATCTTGACATGTGTCAAAAAACGGTGTCAACAACACCTTCTAGTGATATATCATTTTTAGCAACATGATCTCTTAGAAAGTGGAGGCGGATATCAATGTGCTTGGTGCGTGAGTGTTGTACCGGATTATTAGCAATTTTAACGGCACTTTCATTGTCATATAAAAGTGGCACATTTTCAAAAACAACTCCATAGTCTAGGAGGGTTTGTTTCATATATAAGATTTGTGCACAATAAGCCCCCGCGGTAATGTATTCCGCCTCGGTGGTGGACAAAGCCACACTATTTTGCTTTTTAGATGACCAAGATACTAAGGACCTCCCAAGCAAATGGCACCCTCCGGATGTGCTTTTTCTATCAATTTTGTATCTGGCATAATCCGAATCGGAATAGCCAACTAGTTGGAATCTAGCTCCTTTGGGATACCAAAGACCAATGCTTGGGGGTGGCTTAAGATATCTTAAGATTCTTTTTACGGCACTTAGGTGAGGTTCTTTAGGGCACGCTTGAAAGCGAGCACACATGCACACACTAAACATGATATTAGGCCTAGATGCGGTAAGGTACAACAAGCTACCAATCATAGAACGGTAGAGAGTTTGATCAACCGGTTTACCTCCCTCATCTAGGTCGAGATGTCCATTAGATGGCATTGGGGTCTTGATTGGCTTACACTCTTCAATCTTGAATCTCTTGAGAAGATCCTTGGTATATTTTCTTGAGAGATGAAAATCCCTTCTCTCATTTGCTTGACTTGAAAACCAAGGAAGAATGTAAGTTCACCAATCATAGATATCTCGAACTCCTTCAACATCAATTCACCAAATTCCTTGCAATAATCTTCATTTGTTGATCCGAAGATAATATCATCACCATAGACTTGACAAATGAAGATCTCCCCATTAAGCTTCTTGGTGAATAGTGTGGTGTCGACCTTCCCAATAGTGAAGCCCTTCTCAATGAGGAAGTCCCGGAGACGCTCATACCACGCTCTAGGGGCTTGCTTGAGCCCATATAGCGCCTTGAACAACCTATAAACATGATTAGGATATCTAGGGTCTTCAAACCCGGGAGGTTGATCAACATAGACTAGTTCATTTATGAAGCTATTTAAAAAGGCACTTTTTACATCCATTTGATATAGTTTCATTTCATGATGCGATGCATATGCAAGAAGGATACGAATGGCTTCAAGTCTTGCAACGGGTGCAAAGGTCTCTCCAAAATCAAGACCTTCAACTTGAGAGAACCCCTTTACAACTAGTCTTGCCTTGTTCCTCACTACTACGCCTTGGTCATCTTGGTTGTTGCAGAACACCCACTTGGTTCCAATGACTCTTGTACCTTTTGGATGCTCTTCAAGTGTCCAAACTTGATTGCGGGTGAAGTTGTTCAATTTTTCATGCATAGCATTTACCTAATCCGGATCTTGAAGAGCTTCTTCTACATTCTTAGGTTCAAGACAAGAGACAAAAGAGTGATGTTCAACAAAAGAAGCAAGCTTTTGAGATCGAGTCATTACACCCTTTGTAGGACTCCCTATGATGAGGTCTTGTGGATGAGCATGAAGTAGAGGTGAGTTTCTTCTTTCAACCACTTGAGGAGAAGGATGGGGAGCATCAACATCTTGAGCTTGTGCCTCGGCTTGTTCATGAGAGACATGAGTATCTTCATTTTCAACTCTCTCATTCTTATCATCATCTTGAGGCACATGTGATGAAGATGGTGGATTGACAATTTATACATCGTCTTCATCATTTTTGGCTTGATGTCTCCCACCGGCATGTTCTTCATTGCCTCCCTCAATGGTTCATCACCTACATCATCACAATTCTCAATTGCTCCTTGGGAGCCGTTAGATTCATCAAATTCCACATCATATATTTCTTCAACCAAACCGGTGGCATGGTTAAATACTCTATATGCTTTGGACTTTGATGAGTAACCAACAAGAAAACCAATATCACAACATCTTTGAAACTTTCCTAGGTGTTGACGCTTCTTGTAGATGTAGCATTTGCAACCAAACACCCAGAAGAATGAGATGTCCGGCTTCTTCCTATTTAGCAACTCATAGGGGGTCTTGCCAAGAAACTTTTATAGGAAGAGGCGATTTGAAGCAAAGCATGCGGTGTTGATTGCCTCGGCCCACAATTTCTTTGGTTGTTGTACTCATCTAGCATTGTTCTTGCAAGGGTGATCAAAGTCCGGTTCTTTCTCTCAACTACACCATTTTGTTGAGGAGTGTAGGTTGATGAAACTTCATGCTTGATTCCAATCTCATCACAATAAGCTTCAATGTTTGTGTTGTCAAACTCTTTGCCATTGTCACTTCTAATCTTCTTTATCTTGACTTCAAATTTATTTTGAGCTCTCTTTGCAAACTTCTTGAAGCAATTTGCCACTTTGGATTTGTCATGAAGGAAAAAAGTCCAAGTGTATCTTGAGTAGTCATCCACAATCACAAGACAATAGAGATTTCCACCCAAGCTCTTGTAAGTTGTAGGACCAAACAAATCCATGTGTAGAAGTTCTAGCACTCTTGATGTTGACATATAAGCTTTGGTTGGATGAGTATTTGCAACTTGTCTGCCAGCTTGACATGCACTACAAGGTTTGTCCTTCTCAAACTTTACATCCTTCAAGCCTCTCACTAATTCCTTCTTCAATAGCTTGTTGAGGGTGTTCATTCCAACATGAGCAAGCCTCCTATGCCAAAGCCACCCAAGTGAAGTTTTGGTGAACAAGCATGTCATCAAGTTTGCATCTTCGGAGGTGAAATCAACAAGATAGAGATTATTGTATCTAAAGCCTTTGAATATCATTTGCTTATCATCTATCTTTGAAACTACTACTTCATTGGGTGTGAACAAGCATTGGTAGCCAAGGTCACAAAGTTGCCCAACGGATAGCAAGTTGAAACTCAATGAAGCAACATAGAGCACATTTGAAAGAGAGTGATCATTTGATATTGCAATCTTGCCTATACCCTTGACTTTGCTCTTTGAATTATCTCCAAATGTGATCTTCTCTTGACATATCCCATTCTCTTCAAGTGAGGTGAACATACGAGGATCACCGGTCATATGTTGAGTGTAACCACTATCAATAACCCAATGAGATCCACCGGTCTTGTAGTTCACCTACACACAAGAGATCAAGCTTTTTGTTTAGGGACCCAAACTTGAGAGGGACCCTTGACTTTCTCAACTAGTGACTTGGCAACCTATATTTTCTTAGGTCTATTCTTATTTGGGAGACCCAAGAACATAACTTTCATCTTTCCACTTGAATCTTTTCTAAGCATGTAATGAGCATTGAAGGCAAAGGGTCTAGCATGCTTGGGCAAGGGTTGTGGTGGTGGAGTTTTACACTCATGAGCAAAATAGCCCTCTTGTCCACACTCAACACATCTCTTTGGCTTGGGCTTTGACTTGCTTTGTTGTTGTTGAGCTTTAGCCTTCTTCTCTTGATTTGCCAAGTAACCAATGCCACTTCTATCCATCTTCATGACGGTGTTCATGAGTAGCTCACTTTGCAAATATTGGTCTCTTGTGAACTTGCTTAGGCCAGTCTTGAGATGCTCTTTCTCTTGCTTGAGCTTTTTGTTCTCTTCAATAAGTGACTCATTTGATGTTTGCTTTTCAAGAGCCATCAACCCTTTTAGCTTTTTGTTCTCATTTGTAAGCATCTCATTCTCATTCTTAAGTTTGGCATAATCATCATAGTTGTTGGACTCAACCACACTCTTGTCTTTGCCACTAGAGCCTTGCTCAATGCTCTCAATGATCAAGTCATCACATGATGTAGCTATATCAATCTTAACAACTTGGTTAGTAGCATCATGTGTCTCAAGAGAAAGCTCATTAGCAACAACAAGACTATCATAATTGATTTTCAATGTAGTGTATTTGTCTTTTAGCGAGTTGTGCCTAGTGTTGAGCTCATCATGCTTCTTCTCAAGTTTATCATGTTCATCTCTAAGCTCTTTGTTAGAAGTTTTGAGCTCCTTGAGAGTAGAAGACATAATTTCATTTTGATCTTTGAGCTCATCACTAGTCTTTTATGCATTCTCGAGCTTAGATGAGAGTGAGTCATTTTCATTTTGGAGCTCATCATTTTTATTTCTAGTTCTTCTTATGACTTTAGAGTATTTGTTCAATAATTTTACAAGTTCATCATTAGAAGGTGCATCATATTCATCATCACTATCACTATCATCATCATCACTATCACTGTTTTGTACCTTTCGTTCACCCTTGGCCATAAGGCATAGGTGAGTAGTGGACAATGATGGTGAATGTGGCGGTGAAGGTGGTGATGAAGATGTCGGTGAAGATGATGATGGACCAATCACAAATGCGGCAACCTTCTCCTTCTCATCATCGCTCTCATCACCGGAGGATTCACATGATGATTCAATGTCGGTGAGCCAATCACCAACAATGTAGGCTTTGCCTCCCTTCTTCTTCTTGTGAAACTCTTTTCTCTTGCCATCCTTCTTCTTGTATGACTTGTTCTTCTTCTTCTCATCTTCTTCATCACTTGAATCATTTTTCTTGCCCTTGTTCTTGTTCTCGTACTTGTCTATCGGAGGCTTAGGGCATTGATGAGCTAAGTGACCAAGTTCACCACAATTGTAGCAATCCATCTCGGATATGGGCTTCCTTTTGCTACTTGTGAAGAACTTCTTCTTCTTTCCATCAAACTTGATGCCACCCTTGTTGAGCTTCTTTAGCATCTTGGTGGTCTTTCTCACCATGAGTGCAAGTGATGCATCATCAATATCACTTTCACTTGAGCTTTCTTGCACCATCATGGCTTGGCCCTTCTTCTTCTTCTTGTCATGGCTAGCTTTGAAGGCCAAGTCCTTCTTCTTGGAAGATGACGAGCCCTCTTTCGGAGTGATATGCATGTACATTTCATGTGCATTGATCTTTCCCAATACTTGTGTCGGTGTTACGGTGGAGAGATCACTTTGGTGAAGCGCGGTGACAATGTGACCATACTTCTCAACGGGAAGAACGCTCAAGATCCTCCTTGCAACATCCGATTGACTCATTTGGGTGAGCCCAAGAGCATTGAGATCCTCTACAAGAATATTCAATCGAGTGTACATGTCATTAGCACTTTCTTTAGGAAGCATCTCAAAAGAAATAATTTTCTTTAAAGCAATATGATAGCGTTCCTCACGCTCACTCTTAGTTCCCTCATGGAGAGCACAAAGGTTTTCCCACAATTCATGAACGTTTTTTGCATTACGCACACGATTGAAGATATCTTTGCCTAGGCCCCGGTAGAGTGCATTTTTGGCCTTTGCATTCCACCGGTCGTACTTCTCCTCGTCACCACTTGGGTTGGCGGGATCCTTGATAGCGGGAAGCCCTTCGGTGGTGGCTCTAAGACACCCAACATCTATGGCTTCGAGGTACACCTCCATGTAGATTTTCCAATATGGAAAATCATCTCCCTCAAAGATGGGAGGTAGTCCTTCCCCGTTAGACATCTTGCTCTAGGCGGTGAAGCCTAATTTAGGAGCAACTCGGCTCCGATACCAATTGAAAGGATCAAGATGCCCAAGAGGGGGTGAATTGTGCTATTCTAAAAATTAATTGCAAGAATTAAGTCCTACAAGCCAAAGTTCTCCCCTAGTGCCTACTTGTGTTCCTTGTGATTCTACCGATAAAAAGTTTTGCACCCTAAGTTCCAATCCTAGTCTAGCATGGCAAATCTAGGAAAGTAAACCAAGCAATGAAAGTAATACTAGAAAGTAAATGCTTGAAAGCAAGGGTAAGGAACACGATGATGTTTTCCCGAGGTATCGGAGAGTCGCCACTCCCCACTAGTCCTCGTTGGAGCACCCGCGCAAGGGTGTAGCTCCCCCTTGATCCGCGCAAGGATCAAGTGCTCTCTACGGGCTGATTCTTCGACACTCTGTCGTGGTGAATCGCCCAAAACCGCTCACAAGATGAGTTGGGTCATCCACAAGCTCCGCTGGATGATCACCAAACTCCTAATCACCACCAAGCCGTCTAGGTGATGGCGATCACCAAGAGTAACAAGCTAGAACTCTCACTTGACCACAACGAGCCTAATGAGAAGATGGGTGCACACTTGCTACTCCCTAGTCACTAATGAGGGATTCTCAAACTTTGATTCTCAAATCACTACCCTCACTAGAGCTCTTGCACTCCCTTGCACTTGAAATGTGTTTCTCAGCTGAACAAATAAGCAAGAGACCTCTAAAAGAGGTGGAGGGATGTATTTATACACCCCATAGTCAAATCCAATCGTTACCTGCCAACTCAGCAAAATACGTACTGACCGGACGCGCCGGTCGATGTGATCGGACGCGCCGATCGAACGTAACGGTCGAAAAACTGAACAACACTGCTGAGTGACCGGACGCACCGATCAGGGGTGACCGGACGCGTCCGATCGTGCAAGGTCCTTACTGTACTTTGACCTGACGCTCGACCGCGTCCGATCAGTGATGACCGGACGCGTCAGGTCAGCAAAGTACCTTACTGGAATGTGACCGGATACGTCCGATCACTTCCCAGTCGCGTCCGATTAGATGTTTTATCATCTGAGACACGTGTCAGCATGATCATCATATCCGGTCCTCGTAAGAATCGTGATGTTTGCTTGTTAACTCTTGTGTGTTGAGAGCGAGCAAAGTCTTTAAAAATGCGTTTGGTAGGTCGATCTTTGTTCTCCGGCAAGTCTTTATCTTTTTCTGCAATCAATGTTCCTTGCTTCTCATCTTAAGTTCTCGTTGGAAGTTTCCTAAAATCTTTTCTTTATAACGTAAATTATTCCTTTCAGTTCCTCATGTGTCAATCAATCTCAGTGAACTCTTCGGGAATTGTTCTGGTTTTTTCTGGAGCTAGTCCACGCTTTTCTACGAGCGTTATCTAATTTTTAGATGCTCCAAAAAAATCTTTTCATGTGTTCCAAATACTTTATCTGGGTTCCTCATGTTCCATAATGTCTCTGAGAATTTTCCCTGAATTTTTAGAGCTTTCGGAGTATTTTTCGTGGCTTAAATAATAATTTTAGACTTTTCTATAATTATTTTTTCCATGAAATTAATTAATTTCGAAAATAAATAAATATCTCATTTTTCCCAACGCTCAAAGTCTGTGTGCAATAATCATCAAGGCCTATGTCTTTATTTACTAATGGACTTTAATGTCTATTTAGGCCTATTAGTGGAGGTGGACGGTGCAACATCGATTAGTACCATATTACTAGTTGATGTGAAGGTGGAGAGTTTTCCTCCCTATAAGTATGTACCTACCCTATGGGCAAAGCACACCAAAACTACCATAGAGAAGCCCTAGTTTGGGAAATCTCTCATGTAGTAAATTAAATATTTTTTCTCCTCGTGTCGCCCCTAGGCCGAGGCCCTTCAGATGGATGGATGTAGAATATGAAGTATTTGCGGTTCTGCCACTAGTTCGTAATATCTTTGTCATTTCTTCGTTTTAATTCTGTTTTACTCTATTTTAGTTGCGTTAGTTTCGTATAGTCGCGCTCTACATAGTAGTGCTGATGTATATCGTGTCACCTAATTATGAATTTATTGATTTACGTGCAATATTTATTTAATGCATTTTTAATTAAAAGTAACCTAGTGTAGTAACTCGTTCTTGTGATTTTGCGATCATACCAACTGAAGCTACATGCTGTCGGCATAGACGTGTTACATGCTAGTCATATATAAATTAAATATTAATTTAATTGACATGCAATTAGTTCTATGATTAAAAGCAATCTAGGTTTGTAAATCTGTTCTTGTTGTGATAGTTTCATAGCGTCGTGCTCTATACAGTAGCGATAATTTTTGTGATGTCACTCAAGTATGAATTTATCTATTTAAATGCAACTTGATTAATATTTATTTAACAGCTTTCTAACTAAAAGCAACATAGGCGTATAATTTCGTTCTTGTTGCTTCGTGACTAAGCTGGCGTAAGAGATGCATTAGCAACATTGTTTACCATGTCACGTTATGTGTTTACAAATTAAATTATGTTTATTTGATTAATGTTTATGTCATACTATTTTAAATTAGAAGCGACTTAGGTTCATACATAGAACATTCTTAAATAAATGTTAACTTGATTAATATTAACTTAAATGTTTCTTAATCATAATTAGTTTAGTTAAACATGAAGCATGTAGTTAATTTAACTAATATTTATCTACTGTCTTTTCAAATTAAAAGTAACTTTGGTTTATAATTTGTCTTTTATAAATAATCAAATGCTATCATGATTAATAAGAATTTAAGTGTTTCTTAAATAGAACTTATTTAGTTTATGTAAGAAACATATAATGATTCGATTAGCTGTTATCATCTTCTTTATGCTTTCTAATTTATAAATGTTTAAATGAATTAAACACTAAATAAATATTTATAAATAAAATATGAATAAGGTTAAATTCATCTTTTATAATTCAATGTAAATTGGTTAATTCAACTTTAGGATAATTCTCTAGAAGTCTATTATCTTAATTCATTAACTAAAATAAATCAAATGTATAGTTTTTCTTCTCTGATTTGTTGTAAACTCCTCGATAGTCGTATCATCTTTGACGATAGCTCTGTTCTTAGTTGTTCTTACGCTCTCGTGATCGTAGCAACGAACCGTGACGCTTAGTGCGCGCTCTTTTAAAGTGTCTCTTTTATTTGGTGTGTTGTTCTTAGTTGTATTTATTGTTTGTTTGTTCTACTTGATTGCTGAGAGTAGAAGAAGTAAGGTTAATTAGCGCTGAAGACGAGGAGCTGTGGACCGACAGTCGAAGCAAGAGGACTTGAGTCCAGAAGATAGCAACTGATGATTCTGAGTAGCTAACTTTGGGAAAAGGCAAGTATAGCATGGGATCATCCTTGTTTCCTATTCACCTTTAATACACTTAATTCATGTACATGTGTCTACCTTGTTACCCCTAAGGATATCCTAGCTTTTGTATCTTGTACCTTGACACCGGTGGAACATTGTATTGGGTAGTATTTATGCTAGTGCTCAAGATAAATAACCATGATCTGTAACTTGACTAATGGTATATGCAATAAACGTTTAAAAGATGCTTTTATAGAAACATGGCTCAAGAGGGCTAGAGCATTGGGTTGTTTTTATGGTGCTCTAGTTTCTCTCCTTAAGGACTTATCTGTAAGCGAACATCCGGGACTTACAGTACAACTGTGAGGGCTATATGGCTCTGGCTTTAGTCAAGTATGAGGATCTTTTCTAGCTTGTTAGTGGTAATCTTCATGGCGTAAGAATGGCTTGACGAATCGGGTATAGTGCGGCCTCTGTCCTTATGTGTATAGGCTGCGCGTCATTGTGCCATTTGGAAGGGGGACTCTACATCTGTTTACCGAGTGAATCTAATGGCACTAACTTGTTAGACGAACCTTTGAAAGACTTCATAGTGAACCCTGCCGACCTTCCTTGGTAGTGGGTCAAGAGGCTGATCACCTCGGGCGAAAGGGTAAATCACGACTCACAGTGAAAGTGTACAACCTCTGCAGAGTGTAAAACTGTTATAACAGTCGTGCTCATGGTCACGAGTGGCCTTGGACCCTTACAGAATAAATGATGAACACTGATGATAATGATAATACTGATAATATTGATGCTCACTAATGATTATTGTTTCTTGCTATACGTTATTCACGTTTACATGATCATGAGGTTATTTGGGCTTACGTAACTTGTTGCTACTCAAATGCTAAAAAGATGACTCACTAAAAGTTATTGCAGTAAACCCGTGTCAAACCTTTTGAGCCTCATGAACCCCGTGTTATATTTATTGAGTTTGACATGGACTCACTCTTGCTATTTCCCCACACTCCAGTGTGTAGTAAGGGGCTGCTTAGAAGAAGAATAAAGGTGTAGTGGAGTTTCTAGAAGTCTTTTCGAAGTGCTTGGCATACAGAGCCCCCAGTCAGCCATCCCTATGACGTTGGAGCCTGAAGAAAAGATTAGTGACCGTTCCGCGACACTCTGATAGTTGTAAGTGTTAATATAGTAAGTATTCCGCTTTATATAAATATTGTTTTGATATTTTTATTCTGTTGTTGTATGTGTGGACTTCCTAGACACACATATAATGAGCCTGGTTTTGTTCTTTGCAAAACCGGGCGAGACAGTACGGCCAAAGGAAAAAAAGTGAAGATCCTAACGACTATTCCGAATGTAACTCAACACCTTGACATCCGGAACTAACCGTCCTTAATCTTGTCATTGAACCTTTGAAAACCGAAACGATTTCCATCAAGGGGCATGAATACCATAGTGCCCAAAGCAGTTATCAACCCCATGACCTAACTTACCAAAGTTTCTGCAAAACACACATTAGTCATGGTAAAAATGTGTTGTCATCAATTGCCGAAACCAACTCTCGGGGCCTAGATGCTTTCAATGTGATGTTTAAGCTTTGATAATATGTAATTAGTTGTAATGATTTATTAATGATTGTTCATTAATTAATTCCCAAAGTTGCTAACCAAAATAATTTGCAAAACCCTAAAACTGAATTCAATTTTGCAGTTTCAAAGTACCCATCTTCTAAATTCAAAATCTTCAAAACCTTTAATCTTTTGGGGTTGGTCCTTCAAGCAAAGATGGAAATCAGAGATGGATGAACAACCTTTGTTAATGAAGATCAAAGATCATCGAGTTTCAGTTTGGAATTTAGAGAATGAGAGAGAGGAAGTTAGGGTTTCAGTCGATGAACAGTGTTCACCGACAGCTGCCTGCTTGGCTGCTCACCGTCTGCCACCACCCTCGCTCACCACCTTTGCGCGCGTGGGCAGGCAGTTGCTTCGCGGTGGCATCGGCGAAGCAGCTCTAGCTCGTCTAGATGCCTCGCCCTCGCCTTTAAATACCTCGCCGCCGGTCAGCTCCCTCTCTTTCCCTTTTCTTGCAGCTGCCGCCAGAGTCCCGTCGCTATCATTCCACCTCCGCCCAATTGCTCGTGCCCACAAATTTGCCACATCCTTGCACTCCTCGCTGACATGGTAGCCTCGCCTCTCGCCACCACAATCATTCCTGGCACCAGTTGCCGCCGCAGCCGTGCCGCCATGGCCGCCGTGACCACCTCGCCATGGCCAGGCTCCCCCGGAGCAGCTCTTGCCCCCCTAGTTATTGCTTTAGCCTCCTTGCGAACCGATGATGCTTATCACTCATCCTTTTCCTTGTCCATCGCAAGACACGCCGGATCGTCACCTCGCCACCCGTTCATGCCGCCACGTCCGTCCTCAGCGCCACAGCCGCCTTTGCTCTGCCTTCGCTTCAAACACCTAGTCGACTGAAGTCACGGTGAGCCCCTTGATGTGTGTCGGACCCTAGCCGAGCTAGTTAGGGCCAAAAACGGCCGGAGCACCGCCACGCCATCGTGCTGCCATGGCTAGCGTCGAGTGTGCCACGAAACCCTAACTACTCAACCAGTACCCTAGGTCGATGCACGAGTTCGTTAGGAACGCGTAGGTACCCTCACCGTCACCCGAGACCTCATCACTGGCGAGGAAATGGCGGTCAACTGCCGGGAACCCGTGGCCACGTGTGGGGGTATTGTGTGGTTGAACCCAGCCCCGCTGGTCAGTGACTGTGGCTAGCTGGGTCTAGGTGTAAATAGTTTTTCAGTCTTTTTCGATTTTTAGAAAATGCTAATATGTGCTGATTCTTGTTTAATTCATAACTAAATAAATAATGATGCTAAAAATGTAATTATTTTTTGTTAGCTTTTTTATGAGATGCTCTACATGAGAAAAATTTGAGTTAGCCATGATCAGTGTGTTTGAATGCATTTTCTTAAATTAATAAATGCCAAAATGATTTATATAAATCCCTAAATGACTTTGGTGTATTTTATACCTTGATTGAAGACCTTGGAACACAAACACCCCTGCTGTTCCTTAGCAACTTAATTAATTCCTTGATATGCTCATAATCAAATTGTTGGTTAATAATTAAAATGGCTTGATTAAATGCTTAGTTACTTTTTTATGAGTTCTTTGAAATGTTTATGAGTTAAGAAAAATGTTAGAACTTTGTTGGTCCATGTTAATTTAATTTCTTTCTTGATAAACAACTAATTAACTTGTTGGATAAATAACTAAAATGCTTTTATAATAATGGCCCTAGTTCTTTAGTGAAGGAAAGTTGTACCCAAGATGATTAACTTTGTTTAACTTCTGTTATGCACTTGAATGTCTCTTATCATGCATTATGTCATGCATTCCATCATGTTAAGTATACATCATTTATTACGTGTAGTGCACGAGAGTGAGAAGATTTGTGTTAATCAAGTTTCGGAGAAGGTTCATCCACCAGTGGTGTTGGTGCCAAGTTTGACTTATGTGAACCTTCTGAGGATTCTAACCTTATCTGCAACGCAGGCAAGCCCCAAAGCATACAACCCTCTCTTAGTTTTACAAATATTTATTACACTTTAAGTGTTGTGAAATGTGCATTAAGTAATTGGAATTGGTCGAATAACCATTGCTACATGATTACCTTGAATTCAGGTATACTTAGTTGTACCTCACTAGTATGTGTAGGTCGATACCTCTAATGCTTAGTAATGTTTAGACTTCGATAGAAGTCGAATAATGGTTTCATCGTTCACGAGAAATAGGTTTTACCTTTGCTCTTCTCGGCTCTACTTATGGGTCATGAGAACACCATGATGATGATAAGGTTTAAATGGAGACCGAACGGGACATGGGAATTGTCTTTGGTGGCTAAGCCGACAGGGTTTTCTAGTCATGTCGATTAAGGACCGTCCGTTGTAGACCTGTGTGAGTCGAGACTTTGTAGTACTGACCACATCTCCGATAAGCCTGATACCTCAGCTATTCTATTATGTGAAAGGACAACCGCGCACTAGGAGTGAAGAGATGGCGAGAGTAGGTCTAGGACCTGCATATGTCGTGTGGTAAGGAAACCCTAGCTGGGCCTAATCGATTCGAATCATCGTTGCTTCTCGGGGAAGAAGACTCGATTCTCTGCTTTGCATCGTAGTTAATCAATGAAACATGGTTACTTATGGACATGAGATGAGATAGTTAATGACTAGATCAGGTGTAAACTGGATACTACTAATGACTAAATGTTGAGCTAAAACATTGAAAGTAAGGATCCACTTGTAGTAAGCTTTTCTGCAAAAGTTATTCTTGCTTCAAACTTTCCCTTAAGCTTTCATACCCTTGGAGTCTTTTTTAGTCGGGTAAGTCTTATTGAATACCCTCATGCACTCATCGTTTGTTAACCCCTGTTGCAGGTTCTGACTTGTGTTGTTAATCGAGGTCATGTCAGTGGGCTCGACATGATCTAGTTGTCTCTTCTACCTTAGGTGCTTCACCTAAGTTGCTCCTGTAGTTCTACTCACCTTTTTGAACTCAAGTTAAGATTTTACTTGAACATATTTTGTAACCTAATGTTATAAGTCTTCCGCACTCCGATGTATAATATTTTTGTACCAAATGTTATGATATTATGGTAACTCCATTGTTGATCATGTATGAGTTATAAAAAGTGGATGATTCGGGGTTCCTCGAGGACACCCGACAGACTACCAGAATTATCTGGCTTTCATGTGCAGCAATCAGAGGTCTTTAGGATAATGACAGGTACACGTGGGCCATATAATTAGGGTGGTTCTGTCACAGCTAGTATCAGAGCTCATACATGGATCTTCTACAACATTACTTTTGAAAACTTCAAAAGGATATTGCAGATTAGAAGTTCTTGAAGAGTATCAAATTAAAAATGTTCTCTAACCTCCCTTATGTTTGCTACCGAAGTCTCATGAAGACCGGTTCTGATGGTTTGCGTGGGAAGAACAAAGTGTGTCTAGCTCTTCTTCAGGACGCCATGTGGAGAGTCGAACTTCTCCGACAATGCTTTGTCGAGTGCCTTTCGACATCCAGTTCGGTGCAGTGAAGATAGTGTATAAATATTGCCCTATATAATTAAGTTGTGTCCTACTAACATTGTGAAGACATATAGGACGAGCATGCATCATATCATCCATATAAGGTTAAAATATAATGATGTTGAGATTCCATTCTTTCATTCTGGGACAGCTATTCTTCTTTATAGCTGTTTTGGCCCAATAAATCTCGTCATGTTTCATGTATCAGTTTTTTTGCCAAATTAACCACCCTTGATAATCCTCGCTCCATAAGTTCCTAATCCTTGGGAACTTTTGGATGCACTTTGTTTACCACCATGCCAACTCAGTACAGAAACCTAGGACTGATCCTTGACTTCTTAGTCTATGCATGTGTTATGTCTTGGTTTCTTCTACCCTGACACGTGCTATTTCCTTGACTGTGCTAAACTCGACTTGTATTGTTTGAGAGCTACTAAGTTGTGCTCTATGGTGGTGCCATGTTCCATGACCATGGTGCCGCGTCGGAACCTAGGGTCTCTTGTGTGCCCGGGCCACACGAGTTTCTGCTGGGTGCACGCTGGTTCGAGGTCTGTGGTCACGATCCATTATGACCCTGCAATTATAGCATAGCATACTCGTTCCCTTCAATAGGGTGTTAATTATGACATGTGAAAAATTAAATGGAGCAAATGAACGAGGGAGACCAAGCTAATATGCTATTTTGCATGTAACATATAAACATGAATGGATGCATATTTATAGACATCACCCTTTTTGGGGAAAAAAAAGAAGATTACACAATCAAATATTGTTTTAGGAATCAGGACGTGCAAGGAGCCCCTACTGATTATAGTATATATTACACAACTAAATCTTATGCAAATTTTCAAACTTTTTGCGACAAACCTTTTGCATAGTACAATAAGCTTTTTGAATTTTATAATCTATACATAATAATAAAGATGCAAAATTTTAGGCTTTTTTTATCCATTCATTTGTTTGATCTGTCTCCCTTTAACTACCGGACGATAAAGAGTTTTTTCTACCTAGACTCATATATATAACACGTGCTCATACGAGTTAGAATATCTCTTGTCTAGCGTGAGGCAGAGTCCGTTTCCAAAACATAATAAAAAGGAAAACATTATGCATGAACGTGTTTTATATAAGGTAATAATGTGGACGAGTAGGAATCCTAATCAAATAGGTCTCTATTTTTGACTAACCTAAATATGAATCATATCAGTAATTTATTATCTATATACCTATACCTAATACTCCATCCGTCCCAAATTATAAGGCATTCTAAGAATTTTGGAGAGTCAAAGGATCTCAAGTTTGACCAAATTTATATGATAAGATAATAATATTTATGACACCAATTAAGTATCATTAGATTCTTTATTAATTATATTTTCATAGTATACCTATTTGATGTTATAAATTTTTGTAATTTTCTCTATAATTTTGGTCAAACTTAAGATGCTTTGACTTTTCAAAATTCTTGGAATGCTTATAATTTGGAATGGAGGGAGTAATAAAGAAGGAAAATTTCCGGCCATTTTTTTATCTATCGCCCCTAACAAATTCAGAAAGTGCAAATTGTTTATTCTTCTATCCATAACCGTACCATTTTATAGATAGTTACGAATCTTAATCCAACTATATCTCTCTGATCCTAAATAAGTTGAATAGAAATCCTAACCCATATAAAAGAGATACAAATAGATTTAGTTTTTTAATTTTGGTCTTTTTATTTTTTTAGTTTTTGTAAGACTTTCATTTTTACCTTTTTTTTTGGCTATGAGGACTTCATGAACGGAGAGAGAAGTCCTCTCGTCAGCCACAAAATTTTCCATCCTTTTCGTGTTTGGATGTCTTTTTCCAATTTTGTTTTTTTTTCCAGTTCTAGTTTAATTCAGTTACATCTGATTTCTTTCCTTTTTTTCTCCAGTTCCAGTAAGGTTCACTTACGTTTTCTTTACTTGTTTTCATGTTTCCTGGTTTCCGATTCTATTTTGGATTTAGTTTTTTTCAATGGCTTCCGTGATTTTAGAATTGTTTTTTGTTTTTAATTTTTTTTGTGCAATGGCAAGTTTCATTTTCCTATTGTACTTTCATGTTTTCTTTTTTATTTTTCTTTGTAAGGATATTAAAGACTCCAATTCCAAGACACATCAAACGATGGTACAAAATTCAATTTAAAGACGAAGTCCATAAATCGTCCACCTAACCACACAACATGTTCCGTTGCCACACAAAAGCATCCATGTCACCGCACAACATATTCTGTTGCAATGCACGAGTAGGCTTTTTATTATAAGAAGATAAACAATAAATACAATATTACGGGTCTTCTAAACAGTGACTGTTATTTATAAAAAACAAATATTTTTATTACTAAGTTGTTGGTTCTAATTAGGAATAAATTACTATTATAATATGAATTGGCTGATGATCGAACTTATCAAACTGTAAACTTAAATCTTAAACACCTTGTCATCCAATCTATCTAATAAAATTAAAATTTTCTCTAAGCTATCTGCACATGTCAGTGCAAATATCTAAGTTGTCCGCATATAATAGTGCAACTCTCAATAAGGCTGACATATGGAAATCGAGACATGACTAATCCTTACCAACTTTAATAAGATACTAAAATTACAATTTTTTATGGATTCTCAAAAGAACCCACAGAACTTGATATCTAACTCAAGCAAAAAATAAATAGATCGAGCCCGTTTCCATTAATGAGTTTGTTCGTTTGTGATTGTCACAGCAATCACTCACAATATCAAAAGTAGCACCTCAACAAATTAAGTTATCGCGAACGTTGAAGCTATGCAGCAAGCTGAAGCAAACAGATCAAACATATGATAGTTTTCTTTCTCCCGTTACAACGCACGGGCATGTTTACATAGTACTAATACACAAATCTTGTGACAAACAACCGTACAAGTACTCCTTTTTCCCCAGGTCGTCAGACCCTGTTGGCTGCTGTAAATTCCATCCTCCAGACAACGAAGTCACTATCGTTTCCACACAAATCAAATGAAACAAGCCCGTAGCAACAGCCAGCCTGCATGAACCGAAGGAATTGAGGTTTTTTGCTAGAGATGAACAATGTAATGAAAGGTTTTATGTATGTACGATTATATTCCTACAATAGTAATCATTGGATTTGCATAATCACAAATGATTTTTCACGGATGTGTGGTCGTGGGTGTTAGAAACGCGACCTCAGGTCTCGTGCATAGCTGCCCTAATCACTCCACTACAAAGTCACTTGTGACTAAAGCGCACAAATATTCTCCTTGTATTCACTTTACCTAATTTTAAAATGATTATTTGAGACCTAAATGATTTCAAATGAAAAAGGTATCATCTGCAAAGTTGTAGATATCATTGAGTCCTACAAATTTGGTTTTTTGGTCGTTTCTCCATCCGAGGTTAAACTTGCAAGCATTATCTCTTCTTTGAGGAATAGAGCAGAAATCAAGGAACATAAGAATATCTACATAACCAGTAGCTCATAGAGGTTCACTATTCTTATGCCTAGATTTTACAAATCTGTAGGCCTTTCGGTGTTAAAAAATATAATCCTGTAAGCAAGCAATGCAGATAGATTCATGGGGGTGTGGTAGTGACCAGTGAAGGTTTAGTTTTGCATGTGCAATGGCTTCTTGTTTGCAATCATAATGAAGAGAAAAACATGTCACATACCATTTGATATAGCGTCTTGTTGCACCAACTTCATTGTCCAATGGCTGTAGGAGCAGAAGCAAGTTCAGCCGTGAGGATGAAAGTTGACGTGCCAGCTTTCCTTACATAACCAATGTCACCATTCATAAGCTTCAGAAGGTATCTTGAAACTACAAGGCTCAAACCCTCCCATGACATCTTTGATGTCATCCTTGTAAGTTTCTGACAAGATTTCCCCAGAGACACCTAATCCCTTGTGTTTGATCCTACAAAACCGTAAGCACAAAAAAGTAATATGATTAAGCATTTGGACTCTTACTCTCTTATGCAGAAACAAATGTAACAAGAAGGCAAAATTTGTGGATAAGTTCATCTAAGTTCTAGGTGAAGGCTTTTGCCAATCCTGTTCCTGGTCAGGTTGCAGGAAATCTCAACAGAGCCACCAACTGTAGAGAACTTCACTGAAACAAATAGAATGTCGGAGAGAATCTGTTGGAGTCGAATTCCATCACTATAAAGTTTTTCCTTCATAAATCCCTCTGACTGGTTTACAAGGACTCCAGTGTCTTTGTCCTGGGAACTAGTGAGAAGCTGTCAATACTTGACTTACAGCACCCTCTACCACATCTTGCAACACAAATTCAACCATCTCCAGCTCAAAGCAAAACGACCTGTGGAAAATAAACATAAGAGTGAGTAGTACCATCAATTTACTAGGTCTGAGGGCTGAGAAACAACAAACGAGGCTACAAACTAATACAAGAACCTATATAATAGAAATAGAAAAATATAAGAAGAGATGGAAATAAAGTATATATACATACTCGTCAGTTATGTTATCGTGATCAATGTCGGCAAGTATCTTGTCGAGCTGGCGGTGACAACGATCTGCAACATAGGGGTGTCTCATCTGCTCTTCATTCAAACCTGTGCTCTTCAATGCTTCTGTGGTGTGAAGCAAACCTGAAAGAGGATTGTTGATGGCATATCTCATGTAGGAGAAAGCCTTCATCTTTCTTAAGGTCGTCTGCCCCGAGGCTTGCTTCACATGTAGTGCATGTTGCAGCTCCTGGCTGGGAACATGTATGAAGCAAAATACTCCATCAACGATGCCATCTGTGTTTTCTTTTCCATAAGCTGACAGAATACATTCAATGTACTTCCCATTTCGGTTGTAGAAGCCAAATGTAGCCTTGTCTGTTTGTTTACCAGCCAACGCACTATTGATAATGACGCAAAGGCGTACAACTGAATCATGGTTTTTCATAAGACAGGAGCCATTGCTACTGTCAAAGACTTCACCAACAAGCATGTTATCGAGCACCTCATCTCTGTGGAACCAGTAAGCTTAGTCATGGCGACATTCCATTCGGAGCACCACCCAAACTGGTCAGCACCAAATATAGGAGGAATGAGTGGGTTCGAGTTGTGAATGATTGCCTTGTAAATTTGTCACGATAACATAACTTGGACCACAAAGCACACCCCAATTACATGGCCAGAAATTTATCGTGCTTTGTTGTCAAGATATGACTGTTCATAAGCTAGCCATCAACCCGAGTAAATTTGTCCATGGCTAGCTTATGAACAGTCATATCTTGGACCACAAAGCACACCCCAATTACATGGCCAGAAATGTCACGGCTGGAACAAGCATTTGCAACCAAGATAACTGGCCCATCATCTGCCCTTGAACTGTGGGTTTTCACTTCAAATCGAACCTCCTCTTCTTTGCCTGTTATATATACCAGTGAAATGTTTATATAAAGCAAATGTGGAAAACCACTAATTATCAAGTATACATTTTTTCTGTGGGGTCAAATAATTAAGGAATGCATAATCACGAAGATCAAATGTAGCAATTAAAATAGCTGAATAAGCATAAAACTAAAAACAGCTGAATAGTAAACAGACTGAAATATCTAGAGAGAGAAAAAAATCTACACACCTTCTAGAGCCAAGTATAGCATTTTCTGTACAACTTGGAAAGATGTTTGCTCTACCAGGGTAAGTATGTTCCTTCCTAACAGTCTCCTGCACTGTCAATCCTGTCAGCTCCACTAACTTCAGGTTCCATCCACTGACCAATCCATTTGCATCGACTGCAAATATTGGAACAGATGCTGTTTCCATCAAACGAGACATTTCTTTTGTCACTGTCTGCAATTCAGCATGCTCATCTAGCTTGTGATACATATGACCACCATCCTGGCTATCCAAACAAGAATCCATGGTTGGCTTGATAGCATTGTTCTGGTTCTGTTGATTGAGCAATCCGTTAACATCTACACCCAAAATTGGAGCACTTGTTGCTTCCGCCAGACAAACCATTTCACTTGTAACCATATGCAATTCATCAAGACAATCAAGTTTGATATCATCAATCTGCAGGTTATCTAAACCAGCTGCCCCAGTTGGTTTTGTTGCACCATTCATCCTATCTCTAAGTATGAGCCGCAATGAGCATATAGCATCCATCTCATAGTCATTCCACGGTAGGCTTTTCATCTTGACAACGTCGAGGAATGCCATGAAGGACAACCTAGGGTGCATTCTTCTGTTGTCATCCTGGTCAGGTGGATCATGCTTTGCACCACCCCATTTGATATCAGCAGCTGTATGTGACCTAAACCAAAAAAACAATATCATTTGGGGCAATCTTAGCCATTGCCATTCCACAAATCCTGTCACCAAGGGAAGCTGTTCTTGGATATCCAGCATCAACAAGGCTATCGGTACTCAAACCAGTGGAATCCCTATGAACCTTTGACAGCCATGAAGCGATATCACGTATTTGAGGCTCCGTTGGAGCCATGCGTAGCCGCCACACTTTGTCACCATGCAAAAGAGCAACACTATCACATTTAACAAGGTCCATGATATTTGGAGTTCCAGATATGATGCCCAGGGGAGATGCTTCATGGAACAGCATATCAGACAACATTGTCTGTACATCAAGTATGCTTTTCTCTCGTATCTGCTTCTCCAACAGAAATTCATTGTTCACATGGACAGCAAATACTTCTGCCAGGAACTCACAGGCATACCGCACTGGAAAGGGGATATATCTAGGGCTCTCATGGTGGCAAACAAGGAGACCATAGTCTCCTACTCTTGAGTTCTTTTGGAGGTTCTTCAGGCTTGATATCATTATCCTCTTTATTCTCATTTATTACTACAGCCATGACAAGTGATGCTATTGAGTTCATGTTCTCCATATACTCAAGGTGACAACTATGTGGAGCTCTAAGAGTTGAGCCAGCCAGACTTATATCAAAGGGGAGTCCTTTAGCTTCTATTGTCTTCACAGAATTTGCTCTACAATCACAAATTATCCGTACTTTGCTCTTCATGAAAAGAACCCTGGCAGCTTGAGGAATATCAGTGGCCAGATAGTGTAAACCAAGATAAGGCTCAATACCAGGTTTTGTGATCTCCGCAATGACCTCACCATGGTCATCTTCATGGAACCTGTAAGCCATGACCCTATCATAGCCGGTAAGGTCAAATACTTCCTTAACCACAGTATTGCATAGGATTTGCATGCTTCCTCCTGGCAGTGACTGCATCTTGGAGACTGCCTTGGTAGCATGCTTGTAAGACTGCGAAGTCCCAGTGGCAATGGAAGGGAATTCAGTATGCTTCACAGGCTCAAAATCTACCACTAGACAACCGGTAGACCTATGGACAATGGCATATACTTTCTTGCCTGAGGTCTTGCATTGAACTATAATAGGATTCAGCAAAGAAACATCATCAAATTTGAGTGCTTTATGCAGGGCGACGACACTAGGGCCAGAGAAAATGGACTGAACATTGGTGCCAATTTGTATCTTTGGAGCATCATCATCAACAGTTGGTACTGTAGGATTGATTGCCACAGCATTTCAGGTGCATTCTCACTGAATGCAATAATATTTTTTTTTTGAACCAAAACGGGGGGGAGAGCTTCCCCACCAAATTCATTCAAAGCAAAACACTCCAGTTAATTGGAGCGTACAGTAGCAATACAAGACAGCAGATAGGTACGCCAGCCGTCCAGGCCGTTTACATGATCATGCTTAAGGCGCTTGCGCCAGACAACCAAATCATCACAAACACGAGAAATTACAAGTCTACTTCTAGAGGTTTCATTTCGGAATATTTCGCTGTTTCTGTCATCCCATAATCTCCAGAGAATGGTCAGCAAGATGAAAGGCCACAAGGCAGCATCGAGGCCGGCGGGGACGTAGGCGTTCCAGACCTCCACATCTGTCATGGTCGCAATATGGCTCAGTCCAATTTTCTCCCAGAGTTCCGAACTGGTCGAACAGCCAAAGAAGACATGACGTCGATCTTCTACTGATGCAGCACACCGTTGGCATTGGTCATCATCAACAACATGCTTCGCGTGGAGATTGATCCTTGTGCTCAACCTGTCCTTGAAGTACAACCAGGCAAACACCTTAACTTTGTTGGGGACACGGGTGCCCCAGATGTGCCGACCATGTATATCCGGAGTGTCATGCGTGCTATCGAGGGCAGCATAGGCGCTGCGGGCAGTGTATGGTTTGTTGGTTAACTTGAGCAGTCTTCTATCTGGGCCTTCTCTGAGGTGGAACTCCTGCAGACAAGAAAGAAGGTTGTCCAGCTGTGCACTAGCAGCGTTAGTGAGCCTTGGTCTTAGTTGCAAATCAAACCCATTTTGGAAAACAGACTGCACCGATATATTAGGCCTAGTGGTGTGGGAGAAAAGAGCAGCATGGGTGGAACACAAGGGACCATCCGGGAGCCACTGATCAAACCAAAAAGAGGTGAAAGAGACATTGTAGACATTGACATAGGTAATGGACCTGAAAGTATTGAGTTCATCATTAATAATTTTCCAAAGATAACTATGAGTCCCTGCAGTAGGGGTGTCAAAAGAGGCAGCATCTCGGAGCAGCCATTCTTTCCAGGTAGCAGACTCATTAGAGAAGAGTTTGTCAATGAATTTCATGAGCAAGCAGCGGTTTTGAAGCTCCAGGTCTTTCACTCCTAGCCCGCCATTATCTTTGCTTGCACGAACATTATCCCACGCGACTAAGCACTTAGAACCATGGCAAACATCATCACCCGTCCAGAAGAAAGCGCGTCGGCGGCGATCAATAGCTTGGATGACAGTTTTTGGAATGCACATAGCAGACATGTAGTGGAGTGGAATGGAGCTAAGGACAGCGGTAGAGAGAGTAAGGCGCCCTGCCCTATTGAGGAGGGAAGCACGCCAACCTGAAAGATACTTATCACAGGAAGAAATTAGGGGGAGGCAGTCAGCAACAGAGATCTTGAAGGGGGAAAGAGGGAGTCCAAGATAGGTTTGGGGGAAGGAAGAGACTGTAGTGCCGAAAGTAGTGGCAAGAGTGATGGCAGTTTCGTTAGGAACAGCAACGGGGAGGAAAGTAGTTTTGTGATAGTTGATTGATAGCCCTGTGGCAAGTTCAAAGAGCTCAAGGATCTTTTTTATTTCATTGATGGCATCAGCAGAGCAGTTGAGGAAGATCAAGGTGTCATCAGCGTACTGAAGAACAGGGCACGGCTGATCAAGGACAAGGGGATGGTGGATAGAAGTAGCAAGCACTGGGTGCTGAAGCAACCTGCGAAGAACATCAGCAACAATGATGAAAAGGTAAGGGGAGAGTGGATCACCCTGCCGTAGCCCGTTTCGACAGGTGATCCAGCCACCAGGAACGCCATTGAGGAGGACCGCGGTTTTACCAGTGTCAAGCAGACCACGAATCCAGCTGCACCACTTATCAGGGAAGCCGCGACAACGAAGGATACGATCTAGGCTGTCCCAACTGACGCAGTCAAAAGCTTTGTGAAAGTCTAGCTTAAGGACAATAGTGGGGGCATTCCGTCGGTAGCAACAGTGAAGCAGTTCAGCGGCATAGGCGAAGCTCTCAGCAATACACCGACCAAGAACAAACCCAGACTGGTTGCTACCAATCAGGGATGGGATGAGGGGCTGAAGGCGATTAGTCAAAACTTTGGAGATGCCCTTGACAGTGCAGTTTTGAAGCGCAATGGGCCTGAAATCTTGGGGTTTTCGAGCCTCATCTTTTTTAGGGAGGAGCACAAGGTAGGAGCGGTTTAGACGCTCGAGGTCGGTAGAACGGGCATGAAAGGCGTCAAACAGGGCGGTCAGCTGAGGAGAGGTGGTAGGCCATGTTGCCTTGAAGAAAAGAGGGCCGAAACCATCGGGCCCGGGACTAGCGTTGTTGTGCATGTGCTTGTATGCCCGGTGGATTTCATCACTGTCGAAAGGAGCAGCAAGGTGGTCAAGAGACAAGGCGCCCTCTGGGTAGAGATCATGGAGCTGAAAATTCCAGCTTGTTGCACGCGCACACCCTAGAAGTTCATGGTAGAAAGAGCGAAGGACAACAGCTTTTTGTTCATGGTTGTGGAGCTCACATCCGTCATGCTCAATGACTTGGATTTTGTTTCTGCGATGTCGCTGATTAGCACAGGCATGGAAATATCTTGTATTTTCATCCCCTTCAATAGCTGCCTTAACTTTGCTTCGTTGTTTCCAAAGCTTCAGTTTAGCCTGGGTGACTCTGCTGAGAATGCTGATGATTAGTGTCCGCAGATTACGTTCAGGTTGGGAAAGTGCACGGGACTCCTCCACGTAGTCCAGCAACTTGATCACGATCCGACAGTCAGTTTCCTGCTGAGAGAGGTTGGGCTTTTTCCTTTTCCATGCTCTAAGACCAGATCTGGTAGCTTTCAGCTTGGCGGCCAGGACAGCAGATGGATCAGTGTTGTTCGTCTGGCAACTCCACGCAGCTCCCACTGTCTCCCTAAAATCATCAGCCTGGGCCCAATAATTATCAAAACGGAAGAGGTTGGATCTCGGTATGATTGTTGCAATATCGATCTTCAACGGAACGTGATCCGAAGTGGTCCTGGTTAGGGAGGAAAGGATGGTGCTAGGGAGAAGTTCGTCCCAGGTGAGATTAATAAAAACTCTGTCCAACCGTTCAAGGGTCGGGGTGCTACGTTTGTTGGACCAGGTGAAGTTTCTATCTAGGAGAGGCACCTCAATAAGACACATGTCATTGATGCAGTCATTGAAAGCCTCGGCCTCAGCTATCCGAAAGTTTGAGTTGTTCTTCTCATGAGCATATCTGATCATATTAAAATCGCCACACAACATCCAGGGAGTGTTGGGGGGTGGGGCAATTGACTTGAGCTCCTCCAAAAAGGCAGGTCTATGCTCAGGAGAAGCTGGAGCGTAGACATTAGTAATATACACAGAAAGATCAGAGGTGGAAGAGATCAGGTGGGTGGAAAGAGTGTTGGGGGTAGAATGAGAGCCAATGCAGGCGAAGATCAAATCCGACCAGGCAGACAAGATTCCACCAGAAGAGCCATCTGAATTAGAATAGATGACCTTGTTGAGACGGCGAGGGAGAAAAGAGTAAAGCTTATGTGTGGGTATATCAGCAAGCTTGGTTTCTTGGAGAAAGACCAGATCGGGGCTTGACGAAAGCAGTTCAGAAAGAACATTACCACACTTAATAGAGTCTCCCAAACCTCTCACATTCCAACAGCAAACCTTGATGCTTCTATTCATTAAAAACTTGTTCCACACCATACACGAGACAGTGCACAGACACATCAGCTTGCTCGTTCTTGTTGTGGTGCATCACTGCTCCGCCGACGGTGTGGCCGTCGCACCAAAGATACTTGTGAGTTCCTCCTCACTCGCACCACAAGCAGTTGCAATATCAGTAAGAGAGTCGGCATCACCGGAGGGATAGTAGTTATCAGATAAGAGATAAGAGCAGGAAATAGCATTGCGGAGACGACGGGACGCACCGGAGAAGTCAAACTTGGCCTGCTGGACACGTGCAGCTTTGTCCTCTGGACGCTCGAAACTGGGTTCCTCCTTTTCCATCAGCCGAGTGCTCCTGCGGAGCTTGTGAGCGCTGTCCCTGGCCCTCTTACGCCTGACACGTCTCTTCTGAGTGTAGAAGCTGCCTCGTCCTCCATCATTACGTCTCGAGTTGTTGGGCTCGCTCTGGAGTGCAGGCACCCCACCAACACCATACCAAGGTAGAGCAAGGAATGAGGGTTCATGGTGAGGGGTGGAGCAGGGATAGGGAGTGGCACGCCTGGTATTGTCAGGACGAAGATTTGGAGTAGCAGCAGTTGGGACATCCAAGTTGAGGATGGTGGCAACAAGGTTTTCAGGAGCAGAAAGGTTGGCGAGATGGGTATCGAGAATGTTGGTGGTGGTAACGAGTAGGGTGGAGGTGGTGGGGGATCGGGTGCGGGGAGTAGAGGTGGAGTGGTCGCAATTAGCACCAGACAAGGACGACATGTTGATGTTGACGTGAGACTTGCACTGGAAACTCTTATGTCCAGAACAAAGACATCGGGAGCATTTTATAGGGTCGCGGCAGTCAGAGACAAGGTGATCATTGGCTAAGCACCTGAAGCACTTCTTCAGACGAGAACTTCCTTTACTCCTACGGAAAAATGCAGGCTGACGAGTCATAGAATTCAACACACCTCCAGTTCTTAGGGCACCATGGACGCCGGCGAGGTGAGAACGTGTCCGTCTGTCTTGATCATGGCCATGGCGAGTGGATTGAGCTCCAGGGACGTTAATGTGGGGTGAGTAAGCATGCTTGCCACCATCAGCCGTCAACGATTTGGAACGGAGAGTAGATAGGAGTAACTGAGGTGCAGCAGTAAAATTGCAGCTGGAGGTGGATGGTGCATTAAGAGAGTGAGCAGCTGCAGATAAAGTACTTTTGACCAAATTCTTCTCACAGAGATCACCGCAGTTGCAGTTGAGTTGACATGCCGACTCGTCAGTGGTGTCGCTGTCTAGCTGTGCCTGAGAGGGACTGCCAGGCAAGGTGTTGTTGCTGGGCTGGGCAATGGGCCGCTCTTGGGCCCAAGGAGGGTTGGTGGATCCAAAATTTGAAACTTGTCTCACCCTCGGAGGAGCCGCCGTGGAGATGACATCCAAGACTGCCGCCCGACGATCACCGTGGATATGGAAGATGACTCCATTGATAGCAAACACGCCGATTTTGATGAGGAGAAGCTTAACCACATCGGCGGCAACAGAGGAAGAGAAGACATAGGGGAGATCAGGCTTGACAACAAAAAATTCAGGGTAAGCACAGAAGTGGTAATCAAGGCCACGGGCCACGAAACTACAGTTCGAGGGGGATTTTCCATTCGTTTGGGAGATCCAGAAAGTAGAGGAAGGGAGTCTAGGAGCTAAAGGCCTAACAACCGGGCAATAGTAGTTTTCCAAAACAAAGGTTTGAAAGCGCATACCAGGCTGCTCAGAAGAAGCCGCTGCACGGCTAGAGCCTTGACCCCATGACTGCTTGTTGGGTTGACGTTGTCCTTGCTCCGTGTGGAGTGGAGCTGCATCAGGCGCACCAGACGAATGGGGGCGATGTGGTAGGGCGGCACTTGCTCCGTCTTGCAGGCATTTCGTCGAGCGCCCACCCTGCACGTCCCCCGGTCGCGGCTCGCGCAGATGCAGCAGGTGCACGAGCTCGGCGGCAGCAGTCAAGCTTGCCTCCGGAGATGGTGAAGGACGCCTATTGGGGCCTTCTCCCGCATCGGAATGGCTTGCTTCTCCGATGGCGCAAATCGTCGAACACCTGCCGTGCGGCGCTCCGGAAACTTCGTGCTCCGCAGCCCGGCGATGCGCTGCTCCACCGCGCGAGCCGCGCGGACCCACCTCGCGCACTCCTGGGGGGCGAGAGGATGCCGGCTCGAGGGGGCAGCGGCCAACCGAGGCCGGACCGGTGGAAGGCGGACGGAGGGAGGTGGGGAACAAAGGCAGATGGCTGTCCGGGGTGAGGAGGTGTGGGGACAGGGAGCCAAAGCAGAGGTGCTGTGGCTGGCTAGCTGGAGCGGACGTTGGCTGGTGGTTAGCCGCCGCCGGAGACGCCGTGGCCGTGGAGGCCGCCGGCGGGCGGGGGGGAGGGGGGTGGGGGGGAGGACGCATCCAGTGTTCTCCTCAAAATGAGGACTGGATTGATCTGACTAACATTTAGCATGATAACAAGCGAATGCAATAATATTGAAGCTCTTCTCATCAAGGGCCAACAAGGTTGGATTAACTTGGCTCTCTGAATTTGCTGCAAGTACGCTACGACCTTCTCCGGACGCCCTAGCTGTTCAGGTTCGCTTTGGGTGGTCCGCTGTGCTTTGACCAACTTGAAATAGTCATAGGAAGTACCCGATTCTTCATATTCTGCATTAAGTTCAGAATCAAGGGTTGTTTGTGATAACATCCTTGCATGCGACCTCTCCTGGGTCTTGCTGGGAGAACAACAATTGGTCCTCCCACTGGGCTTTGAGTAAGACATTATAGTCGTATCTTTAGGACGTCGCTCCTTCTGTATAGTTACATGATTAGTGGAAGAATTATCAGTGAAATGGTAAGTTGTAGCGAAATGCATGTGGCTTGCATGTACATTAGATTTACTTAACGAGCAGAATGAATCTACCATTTAAATAATATCTTACTTCTTATTGTTACTAATTAGAGGCCTCAACAGAGATACCACGTTAATTCTCATAAGACGCGCTAGAAAAAAGTCCTAAAAGTTCTCATAATAATCAGAAACATCTAGCCTTTAATTCGTTTACAATACTAGAAATTGTAACTAGAGGGCCCCAATAGGCCTCCGTGTTAATCCTCACGAATCCTGGTAGAAAAAATTTGATCCTATAAATTCACACAAAATTAGCCATCAATTAAGAATAACCTAATCACAATTGATAGTAGGAGCTACGGATCTATTTATTTTCTACATAAATACCCACCTCTCCTACTACGCAAAATAACATAAAGTAACCCCTATATTTAAACTACTCACTCATGCCCTTTAAGAAACATGATCTAAAGTAGACTTAAATTTGTATCTAATTACCCATGTCCTCCTATTACGATAGATAATTTAAGTCATTATTAGAAAAAATAAATACCCTCTCGAAACTACATTAAATCATGAACATCGTTGATTACAAAAAGTTGTTTAAATAACCATAGAGAATATATATGTTTCTATATTACTCAATCCTATAAGTATTAATATATTAAGATTTGATTAAATATTAAGATTTGATTAAAGTAAATATACGCATCGTGCCATCATGTATGAGTGATAAATATATATGTGATGTTTCATCACATAAAATATTTTCGTAATAACTCATATATTAACGATGCAAATAAATTGTTTAAAACTATATTAGTAACCATGACATATAATTTATATAGACCGTTACTTCAGATATGTTTATATATTTTGACTAAAATGTTTGATCACAATTGATAGTAGTAGCTATGGATCCATTACATTTTCTAAATAAATACCCACCTCTCCTATTGTGCAAAACAATATAAAATAACCTATGACTATATTTAAACTATGCACCCATGCCATTAAGAAACATGATCAAAAGTAGACCTAAATTTTAATCTAATTACTTACATCCTCCTATTATGATAGGTAATTTACATGACCCAATTTTCTTGTCATTATTAGAAAAAATAAATACCTCGTCGAAACTATATCTAAACATACAACATCCTCTATCACAAAAAAATATTTAAATAACCATAGAACATATATATGTTTCTACATTACCCACTTGTATAAGTATTAGTATATTAATATTTGATTAAAGCAAACATACAACTCGTGCCAACATGCATGAGCGATTTATATGCATGCTATATATGTTCATCACATAAATATATTTCCCTAACAACTCATATATTAATGATACTAATAAATTATTTAAAACCGTATTAGTAACCATGACATATAACTTATATAGGTTGTTACTTCAAATATATTTATATACTTTAACTAAAATGTTTGACATGTCTATATTGATATGTTACCATAACTGCACATATATCTTTGATTGAAAAAATCAATCATCTTGAGAAGTGTGGGAGATCATTATGGCTATATTTTTCTCGTTCTTTAAGATTACTTTAGCATAAAAAGTAAAGCATTAAAAGGCTTAACTATTAAAATTCTCTTGAGTTAGCACTGCTACCCCATTCGAGGTCTCACCTCTAAGTTCTATCGCTTATCTTAACTGACATGGTGTAGGTTTCAAATGATTTCTCATGGTATTGTAGTAGTTAAGAATGTACTCTATGGCCTAAAATTCTTATTAAAAAAGCGCAAAAAGAAGAATTAATAAACAATACAATAAGCATAAGAGTTTCAACCTAAGCACAGAAAAGTATGTAGATAATAAAATTGAAAATTTCAAAATTGACATTATAAGATATATGATGCAACAAGGACCACCATAGTTAATGTCAAGGTGTTAAACTAATGGGCTTTGCTGTGGTACTCTCAAATAACTGTGAGCCGTCAATCTAGTTGACTTTTATCACATATTACCTCCTAGAAAGTAATAGAAGAATATATATATATATATATATATATATATATATATATATATATATATATATATATATATATATATATATATATATATATATATATATATATTAACAAATAGGTAAAATATCTTCCAACTAATCTAATTTCCATATTCTATTAGATCTAACTTGCATGTATGATATAAATTGTAATCAACATATGATGGACTTAATCATTGCTATTTTTGTGGCAACGTGACGGACATGCTAATAAGCTACTTTCTAATAATTTTTTGTAACGTTTTTTCCACACACGTTTGTATGTAAGTCACTTGCTAATAAAGTACTAATAAATCACATCTACACACAAAGTCAAACATATAGTCATACATGTATATCCGTGATTAACTTTTTGTGGTTACCCTTTTTATGTATAGGAGCTTCCACGCATAGCATATAGAAAAAAAAAATAGTTTGAAATATATGTGCTTCATCGAATACGCTCTTATTATGATAAGCAGCTCTCACACATAGCATATATAATTTTTTTTAAAACATATGTGCTTAATCAAATACATGATATATGCACGCATGCATGACATTCCATTCTTAAGTGCATGCGACTTCCTGGGAGGATTTGTTACTTTAATTGTTGGCTATGATTCTCATTTTTAAAACGTTTTAATTGTTTATAAATATTTTATGTCTATAAAAAACAAGGGCTAGGATTTGTTGAAACTCTTACCTCCTATGAGGTAACGGGTGTACCGTAGCAAAGCCCTAAACTAATTGCATATTTAAAATATAAATAGATGCCATGCAAAAAAAACTTTGAATATGGATAAAAACATATAGATACGTCCCTTGCAAAAAAGTAATTAATAAGTTTATGATAACTAGATATTGGCTACAAAATATCTATTGTTTTAGAAAATAAACAAAGAGAAGAAACTTTCAAATTAATATAAATGATTCTTTTTTAGTCAGACGTATAAAACAATAATTAATACTTATATCTCTCATAAAATTCTAGCTTATGCGAGAGCATGAGTTGATGGACTAGTAGTGACCAAATAAGGCCCTGTTTGGATACCTCTATGATTATAATAGTCAGATTATATAATCAAATCGAATTTTGATCTAAACACGATTGATTGTATGGATTATTATAATCAAAACTCTTGATTACCATAATCACATAATCCATATGAGACCAGGTTATAGGGGATTATGAATGCTGAAAGTCTAACTCGCTGCCATGTGATTGTCCAACTTACCGAACTATAAAGGATAAGATAGAAAATTCTCACTTTAATCAACCATAATCAATCATCAAAATCCATTGTCCCAAACACTCTAATTATTATAATTCACATTCCATATTATATTAATTCTATATATAATCTAGATTATAATGATCGAGCTGTGATCCAAACATGCTCTAAAAGCTAAGAACTTTGCTACGGCTCCTTAGAAAATAATAGCTCGAACAAATGTCAGCCATTGATTTTTGATTTTTTAAATAATCAAATAAATAAAATAACCCAGAAAAAGAAAAAAAAATCCCATAAAATTCCTCGGATATGAGGCAGTGCATGCAAGACTACTCCAATAAAAAAATGAATCAACTAGAATACAATCATTGGATATCACTGGATATAATATCTAAAGTTTCTACTATATATGTAGGCATGATTTCTTGGCAGCTGTGCAATGTGGCAAGTCCGTCAACATCGGACGGACGTAGAGGGTTCATGCTGTGCATGTGCATATACGTGCTGTGGTACACGTATACGTGCTGAGTATGTGTTTAACATATAACAGGTTCCACTCATGGCTGCAAGGTGCGATGGATTTTATCTACACATGGAAGGCAGTAAACACGGTTGTATATGTTACGACACGCACTACGAAGTGCTTCCCCCGTATGACGACAAGACTACAAGCACATGACATAATACGCATAGATCAAAACAGAGTACTTTCTTTACCAAAAGACGTACATTATAATACAACGGAAGGGACCATCATATCTTATTAAATAGATGGCCCACAGTTATTTGAGAGTATTGTAGCAAGACCCTAAGCTAATGAGTATATAGATTGTCCTGGTTTCCACAATCAAAGAAAATTTGTTCCTGTTGTGTCTTTTACCCAACTTGATCACATATCAAAATATACTCTCATGCTTAATATAATGTCTAAAGAATGTTCTCTAAAGCTGGATAGCATATATTAAACCACTTATGTTTTGGAAACTTGATTATGCTGTAAAAATAAGAAACATTACAATAAATTTTGCTTTATGTGTGAAACATAAGTTGCAGACATATCATAATAATGCATTCAATAGTTAGGAAGTTGTTTGCTCATTGACACAACTATGGCATGCCAATTTTGTTTGTTTCCCCAAATATAGTGGCATGCTACACTTTACCAAAGTTTAGTTGTGGCATGGATAAACATGAAGCGTGCATGCCCGTAAACAAAAGTAAGTCAAGGGTGCAGTTGTGGCAGGACCCTATTTTATAGAGCTTGCCATCTAGGACCTAGGAAATCAGTGGAAGAGAATAAGAGATGAATGGGATGAGACTTGTGCATGTTGCTAGAGCCTCATGTACTTGAAGCTCCCACACATGAACTAGAGGTGCATGTGCGTTGTGAATTCCCGAGTATCCCCCAAAAGGCCTTTCTATCTCCCCCTGCTTAGGTTTTGTGTTTTTTCTTTTGAGTGGGGGTTGTCTGGTGTCTCCATTACTTCCAAGTCACTAGATAGGGTAACACACTCCTAAGAAGCATGATCTTCAAATGAAGATCTTTTTCAATGTTTGTTTGGTGATTCTAGTGGACAGGCACGTGCGACACGCACGTGTCCATAAAAATAGTCATTTGTAAAGGAGGAATTACAGTGAAAATTTTGAGAAATAATAATGCACATTCGAGAGAATTTATATAATAAATAACAAGAATTCAGATTTCAGATAGAAATAAAAATATGTATTTGCCGCAGGAGTTCTCTGCTCAATTCATGTAATAGATGACAAGAATTCAGATAGAAATAAATTGTGTATTTACAACAAGAGTTGGGTGCTAAGCACCAACACCATATTTACATTCACATCAAAATCCAACCCAGAACTAAAAGGCGATATTACTAAAGATGAAGGTGTCATTGGTTGCTAACAGGGGCAGCCTGCAAGTGCACCGACTAAATCTTATAGTTGGATTTTTGAGATGCCTTTCTGCACTCTCCATAAGGTAACACACTGGTTCTACCGGCATGAAACACTTTCTTATGATGTGAGCTCATCATAATATGGTCAGCAGCATTGCACTATTGTCCAGAATATAGAATTAAGAACAAACAGTGTTGATATACTCAAAGGTGTTTTGCACCACTGGTACAGTACCGTCCACAAAACATTCAAAAACCTCATCGTTGGTACCCTATCATGGCACAACATTCTTATAAAGTGTTTCATTGCAACTATGATTGTAATACTTCATAACAAAAAAATGAATGAGATCCTCAACTTTCCAACTTGTTCAATAAATTTAGATCAACAGAGCAAGAGAATTAGCTTCCATCTTACAATCACTGTAGCTGTCCCCCAATAACCAATAAATGGGCACTAGAACATTATGAAAGTAGGATCAACTAACTATCCTAAGGGAGACATTATAATCCATTTCAAGAAATGGGAAAAAATGAAAAGATAACCAAGGCATGGCACCATATATAGATATATATTCATAGTGTCATTGATAGAACAGGAAGAAAAGAAGAACAGCAAGCTTCGATAGGGAAAGCTACAGAAGGGAATCGGAGGTTACCTGCTGCCAGCCGTGTGGCAGTGCAAGAGCAATAGCAGACGGTAGATGAAGCCCTTCTCTGGCATGCTGTTCATATATATAGATAAGCTAGGCTTCATGGGAGTCATTGTTAGGGGAAGTTGTTTCAGGGCATGCGAAGGTTTGTTGGCTGTATGTATTCCAGGGCATGCAAAAGCATTCCAAGGCCTGTTGCCAGGCTAAGGCTAAGGCAAGCAGTTTCCTTTCTACTAATATCTAGACTTTATTTATTAACCAACTGAATTTTTGTCTACCCTTGACTTCATTTCCATTAATTAATGAAATCCAATCCTTTGATTACCAATTAAATCTTCTCCCTGGAACCGCAACTAATATGATCCCTTGAAAACAGCCTGCATGAAAAAAAAATATTTTGTTTTTTCTCAAAAGCAATGTCATTAGGAATACACAAAATTGCCTAAATAATAGTTTCCTATCCTCCCTCCACTAGCATAAAGGTTTTCAGAGGAAGGAAAAATACATTAACAAAGACGGGCACCATGCCTGCCTTTGTTTTAAAGTCACTGTAAATCAAGGATTTACATAGGCACTTGTTATGTCCGTCTCTGTTAATCCAAATAAAAATAAAAAAAAGCCTAGCCCGGGCATCCAACCAGAGCTCCGGCGAAACCCTAGCTCGTCGCCGCGGCGGGGCGGTGGCGGCGGCGGCGGGGATGAGGGCGCCTGAGTTGGGGAGGAAGAGCTTATGTGTGTTTTTTTGCGACTAAAAATCTGCTGGAGGAGATGAGCGGGCGGAATTTCCGGATCCTGCACGCCCACGCTCTAGCAGCGCCCAGTTAATTTGGTAATTTCAGTATAGGAAGCACATAGACCGTTCTTTCTTCGTGCTCATCTAGACACTCTCGTTCTTACTTCTCAACATCTGGAGCACCCGGACCATCGCTGCCACCACCGTGCATTGGTCCCTTCGTTCGCAGCTGTGGGGGAACTGGGGATCCTGTAGATCAAAGCCAGGTTGGGAGGGCCGGCCTTGGCGTTCGCCGCCCGTCGGAACAGTCGAGCTCGCTGGCTTCCTCCTCGTTTCCGGCGCCCACGTCCACCTCCCGAGGATGTGTGTCCCCCACCACCGTTGCCAGCACGCGCACACGGAGAAGGCGGGAAATTAAACCCGAAGCTTTTGGGCGGGCCGACCATGGTATCCGTCGTGCACCTCCAGCGCTGTGCGGCGGCACAGCAAGCGGTTGTCGCTTTCCTCTCCGACTCCGGCGCTGACCATCAAGCCCGGACGCCTTCCCCACCCCTACTGCTGCACGTGGTGTCGTAAAGGAGGAGCTTGAGAACAAATATGATTATTTGTCAGAAATTGCTACAACTCAAGGTTTCGCGGTCTGCTAAATTCTAACTGTCCATTTTCTCATTCAGACAACTTCGTGTTTGACAAGCACAGCAGCAGAGTGTGGCTGCTGTCCTCGGTTACTCGAGGGAGGAGCGTCTAGCGGTGGCGCCCTAGGCTCTTCGGTGCGTATCGAGAGAGGAGTGCCTAACGGCGGCGGCGGCACCGACGATGACGAGCTATCGGGAGTTGGGGGGGGGGGGGGGGGGGGGGGGGGGGGGGGGGGGGGGGGGGGGGCGTCCGATAGAGCCGAGGCCGCCATGTGTGTTACCAAAATACCCTCTATAGTATAAATTATCTTTTATAAATAATCTTCCTCAATTAATTAGCTAAGAAAATAAAAAAAAAAGTAACTCATGGTACTTTCCTAACCATTGTAAAAGAGCTCTCAACAGATAGCTACCATGTTGCTCCGTTAAGGCTCACGGAGTGGTGTCACCTTTGGGGCCTAGGACGCAACCCTGTTGGCCACGCATTTCGCGAGGCAGTTTGTTTTGGTACTTGCGTGATGAGGAATTTCACTTGAAAATTTTCTTTCAGCAGGAACCAGCAACGTCATTTCCAGAACATGCAAGCTGCATCTGATCGTTCACCTTTGTTTAACCTGGAACAGGCACAGCACTGACAAGTCACGAGAATTGAAGCTTTAATTTTCCTATGTTTAGGTAACCAACTTGCCACAACAGTAATATGATCAGTTTAGTGTCTCTATCATAGCAGAGCATGCATAATGTATGTTCCCAGTGGAAGGAGAGAGTATTGCAACACCCTGGCTAGACACGCCACCGAAGGCTACCAATTAACACTTAAATTCTACTATAAGTTTAGAACTTATTAAAAAATTTAGTGGAGTCTTTCCAGTAAATTAAGCATATATATGAACAGGCAAAATCACATAGCATGGGCGATATAAGCATCACAGCACAACCCAATAACAGAATAAGAGAACCACCCTAATAGCAAAGATCATCTCAACCAAATCATCCTTTAAGCGATCTCCACTTACACTATCAGAGTTGCATACTTCGAATAAATAAATAAGCATGTGTTTTTTGTGTTAAGGAGCACCGAAATCGAGGGTTACGACGGAGGAGATCGAGAGTTTGGCAGGGGATTGCTCAGTGCTATCCTACGGCTCGTCGGAGTTCTTTCACAGTAAGGAACGGGCCTTCTCTACCTGGGTTGTGGGGGGGCTGTCTACTGTTCCCCTCTGTTCTTCTCCCTTCTTGGTTCGGTTCTCTCTATTCTTCCTTCTTCCCTTCTCTTTGGGAGCCGAACCTCCCCTTATGTTCTGAGGAGGGGTCGGGTACAAGTCGGTTTGGGTTTCTAGTTTGTGGTCTACATACGCCGGGTGCAGGAGTGTGCTATCGCGGCGTCGGATGGACCTTGCCTTCGTCACGTAAGGAGGAGTCGATGGAGCTGCAGCCGGAGCCTAACACCGCTGCCATCACTTGGCACTTGACCGTCAGGGGCTGTTTGCTATGGCACGGCCTCCCTCGGGTGAACCTTCTCGAGGCTTCCTTGGCTAGGAAGGAGCCTCCGCCTGTGGGGCTAACGAGTGGGCCCTGGAGCCAACTCCAGGTGCAGCGGGCTCCAAGGCCCACTCATCAGTCCCCCATGCGGTCCAATCGTCCATACAACACGTATGACTCAAAAAGTTAAAATTTTGTCATCTTTTTATTTCACCTGGTCAACCATTAAGTTTTTAAAGTTCAAGGTATTACAGGTATACACCAAACGCCATACTGGATCTAGGTATCTTTAGCCGGTTACAACAGGAAATTTTGTCGAACCGATCCCACAATTGGAAGTATCGATTGAAGCAAATGAATTTACCTAGATCCCCAATTATGAATTTTGCTGTACAAAATTGATAAATGGTTCACTTAAGATCTAAATCTTTTACAACCATTTTCAACAAAGCCAACATTATAGCTCGTTAAGTTTTGATCCAGGTTGGGAGCTAAATGAGCAAAGCACTTGACAGTCAACCACCTTAAACAAAACAAAAATTATGCTTGATGTTATGGTATATATATATATGCCTATTATTTTAGTCTAGAATATATGTATGCTATTTATTGCTTGATGTTTGCATAGAACAAGTTAGTAGTTTCCAATTTATGCATTGGTTTGTCATTGTTAACAATCCAACTCACAATCTAAACTAGCCAAAAGTGGAGCTAGAGTTTTAGCCTATTTTCTTAACGAGTCGGGCCATAACGAGCCATAAGAGAGCCAAGCCAGAACCAGACAAGCTGCCTCATTATGCAGCCCACTGCTAATTTTTTTCTCTCTTTTGTCACAGCAACATATTACCATAGGTCATATTTGGTGGAACTAGTAGATACTGTTACCACGACCAATATATCAAGTATGTTGCTAGGATTTGTTTAACATTGTGCATTTCTATTGCATAAAGGTTACCAAAAATTGCAATTAAACAAAAGCAGTTGCAAACTTGCAATAGATAGATCCACTTGTATTACAAAAAGAAAAAATTACACCATTGAATTATTACGGTAAATTTCCTTGCCCTGCACTGCTTCTCCTTAACTCCATAACTAAGCTACCAATTGCACTACCAGGCACCCTAGCAGCGACACACTGTTAGTTTTTCCAGTTGAATTAAGGCATGATTTGGATCTGCCAATAACTAATGCAGCAAAATCGTGGTACCATCGTTCCCTCTCAACATATGTATCTGCAGACATGGTAACCATAAGATCGCTATGATAATAAGATCCAGGGCTGCATTGATGTAGTCCCCTGCAGGGTGCAAACACGTGGGGCCAATATGCTACTCACTTCATTCTCTTTTACAAGGCACATACATATATTAAGATTCAGACTTTAAATTCTTCGAATACGATTAGATTTTGTAATTAAATGTAATATATAATTATCATAGGTTTATAAGAATAAACAATTAGTATAAAATAAATAAATGATTAAAGTGTAATTTGGGAGACTTTCACTGCCATAGAAATGATGATCACCGCCAGTTATGTGAGAATTGATGGCTTGCTTTCCTTCGTAAAATAGAGGAAATAAAACAACCACTTCAAGCTCTTGAAAAATTTTGCTACATGTGAATGGAGGGATGAGCAAGTCCTTCACTAGAATGAAGGAATAAGTTGGTGTGTTTGGTCTGGGGAATGAGGTGGTTCATCTTCTTCTCACTCTTCACTTTTTTTATTTGGTTTGTGGAATGGAACGAATTGATCAATCATCACCTCAATCCTCACAAGCAAATAATTAGTATATGCATGAGGAATGAGTTGATTCCACCAAAATTCATGGGATGAACTCATGATGCATCACCTAATGAAGCATAGAGTAACTCTACAAACCAAACACACCATATATCCATGTGTTCCAAACACTCATTCCTATAAAATTTCTATGTTTTTCAATCATCTATTTCCTTTTTTAAAACGTAACCAGCAGGAGAGCTATCTGTTGTATTAAAAAGAAGGGAGCCTAGAAAGGCACCCTGCAAACATATACAAATGTGTACAAAAGGACCAAAGCCCTCTAGGCCTCAAATCAAGCACGCAACAATAAGTTAGAGACGTGTTTTGCTCTCGCCATTGCCCATAGGGCCGCCTCATCCTTGATCTTCTGGGGGAGCTATGTTGGTGTGGATTCTTTGCGCTCAAAGATTCTTGCATTTCTTTCATTGCACACCTCCCAACAAACAAGAATGATGATGTAGCGTAGTTCTCGTCTCGCGAAGGTGTTCGATCTAAGAGCAACTCCAACAGGGCCCCTTCATGAGCCCCATAGCAAAATATGGGGGCACAGGTTAAACAAATCCAACTCTAGCAGGGCCTACTACGGACCCCAAATTTGTGGGGGCACCAAAATCCTCCCACCAGACCCCATTCTGGTTGGCCCAATACCCCAAGCCCCCATCCGTTGGTTTCCTCTCCACGCGCATTTGGCTCGCGCACAGGCCCCTTCCCATCCGCCTGCGAGCAAGAAGTGACGGCAGCCCTTGGCCGGCGAGCCCCTCCCTGGCGTGGCCCCTTCCCTGTAGCTCCATTCGTTGCTGGAGCCCCTCCCCTCCCTCCTGGTGCTCCTCCAGGCACAGCAGCCCCAGCCCGTGCGGGAGCCCCTCCCCTGCCGGTGCGACCGGTGGCAGCTCCACCCGGAGGCGCGGATCAAACCTTCCCCAAAGCTGGTCCAGCAGGCCCATGTGGCACCAGCTCCGTCCCTCTCTCCACCGCTGTTGGAGGCCAGCTCTGTCCCTCTCTCCGCCACTGTTCGAGGCCGGGAGTCCGTGCTGCTAGTCGAGCCTCTCCCCTCACGTTGGAATAGCTTAGATGGTGAAAGATTGAGGATGACAATTGGGTCCCAATGATCAATCTCTAATAAGAGAATTTGGGGGCTTTGATTTAGGGGCTTCTGCTGAAAGATTGGAGATGACAAGTGGGTCCCAATGATCAGTCTCTAATAAGAGAATTTGAGGGCTTTGATTTAGGGGGATTATGCTGGAGTTGCTCTAAGTTATCCCACCAAGTTTGTACCTGAGTCTCCTAGCACCTAGGTGGAAGGTCGCAGATGCTCATTACCTAGCCATATTGCAATGCCCTCCTAAATACGCCAGTGTAACGACAGTCTTGAAAGAGATGGACTCCAGACTCTTGACTATGCCTGCAAAGGGGACACACATCATTATTCGGCCATGCCCACTTTTGTAGTCTATGAGGTCCATATTATGTTTATGACGAGCCACCCAAACAATTTGCATTTTGGCGGCGCCCAAACTTTCCAAATCAGACATTTGGAATTTGTCATCGTTAATCCAATGAATTGTGCGTGGTACGCTGGCCTGTTGTGAATTTTCCATCCAACTTAAACTTTCAATTGATGCTGTCTTCCCTAGCCGATTGGAGCTGAATGTGGTTTAGAGCGCTCATACTCCACTAAGTGTTGCGAAATCAACGTCCATTTTCTACCTACACTGATTTTCCTATTCATGCATTTCCTCTATTTTACAATCCTCCGTTCCAAGACCCTGTTGATCTGGAGCAGGAAAAGCTTGTTGCCCAGTGACGTGAGTATGGATTTGTTGAAGATCAGAGAAGGATAGATATTTGCACCCAGATAAGCAAAAATGCACATGAACGTTACCATTCGCAGGGTATCGGTGCAGCACAACTACAATTCCGCATACCCACATCAACTGCGTGGATAAGCCAAAGTGTAGAAGATATCAGGACGTATCGATATTGATCGAGCAACCGAGATGTGAACAGAGGAAGCGAAGCTTAGGTAAAAATCCGATGGCTGACGAGGGACTGATAATAATAATCTCAAGGAGAAATCGACAGAGGCGTTGAGAGCTCATGTTTGTGGTGCCGTACTCAGGAAACAGGAAGCAAACAGAGGAGACGCAGATCAAACAAAACAAATCGCCGAATCGGCAAGTCGGCAAGTCTACTGCAGAACCCAGATCGCAGCCGAAGGAGAAGCATAACCATGGCTTTAGATGAAGGCTAAAGAAAATTTTTCACTCTCTCTCCGTCACATCGAATCTTTAAACGCATGCATAGAACATTAAATATAGGTAAAAGAAATAACTAATTACACAGTTTGTCTGTAATTTATAAGACGAATCTTTTAAGCCTAATTAGTCTGTAATTAGACACTAATTATCAAATACAAACGAAAGTACTACAGTAGCAAAAATTCAAAAAACAAGCCATCTAAACAAGGCCATGAAATCAATTGGAATCTTGGGGGTTGGGTGCGGCGAAAAAGCTCGGATCGCACCTGCGATGCGTGGGGCGCCATCCAGGTCTGTCACTTTCGCGCGCTTTCACCATCTCACACGCAGCACGGATTGGTGCCTCAGATCAAGATCCATTCGTTTGCCTTCGAGGCTTCGAGCCCGCGGATCCGGAGGAAGACTCGAGCGGATAAGAATGAGGACGACTGGTGGCGCGATGGCCCGTGCCCGTAGTATTCTCGTTTGTTCAGGCCGCAACCACAGCGAAAGCGTGGGATGTGCCCTAGCCCCTGGCTTGTTCGCGCACAGGCGCAGAAAGGGGAAAACGATCCTCCTGATATCACGCACCAACGTTCCTGGAAGGTTCGTGAATGTTCGTTCGGTGTTTGTAGAGACTTTGAGCTGCGTGCGTGCACAAATTTGCACACTAGCGTCGCTCTTTGGGCGCCTACAAATTTGCACACTATCCCCCGTTCTTATTTCCTGCTCTTAGGGCGTCCCTAACAGACTATCTAATAACTAGCTGATACTATTTTTTATATGACGTGGAAGAGAGAACGTAGAAAATAAAGTCACCAGCGACAAGCGAGTAGATAGGTTCGCACGGTTTTTATAACCCCTCTCTCTGTATCTCTCCTCTCTGTAACCTGTGTACCTCCACAGTTCTGTTTTTTTTTATTCCATCATATAGCCATGTCAGCTGGAGATTTCTCTAAACTATTGCGAATGGCCTTAGAACTATCAGCCCTGGCCATGCGTCCATCGTTACGGATATGAAGTGGATATCTAATTGTATGTGAAATTTTACAGTGCTCGGAAAAAAACTATAGCCATCCATTTGGATAGATCAAATAGCTATAAAATAAAAGAAACTAATATAGAGGAACTTAAGTCGTGGGTCGAAACCTGAAATATATGGATCCAGAACCAAATATATGAGCAAAGAATTATTTTTAAAATAAATTTAAAGGGTAGAATAGTACTTTCGCTGCCCATCCCTGTTCAATCTCTCTCTGCTCAATACGTGCACCACGCCGGTCTTCCACTCGCCGCCCACCGTCAAGGGAGTTGAGCCATCCTGCACTCGTCGCCGCCGCCGGGGATCTGAGCCGTCCTGTGATTGGCGCCAACCCAGAGAGGCAGCAAGGCATGCGACGAGGTGGTGTGGCGGCGAGCCGGTGATCTGGAGGCGGCGACGCAGAGAACAGCGAGATCCCGTGACGCAGGCAGCAGCGACTCCATCCCGTTCGTGGAACTGGGTTAGGGAGTCAAGTACTAAACTACCCTTAAGTACAAATAATTATTTTTCTTAATTAATAGATGTGGTAAATAATTTCCAAGTGAGGAACCACCGGTTCCTCCCAAGCACCGTAACAAAGCTCTCTACTACTTAGTTTGTCAGACGTGTTCATTAGGGAGATTATATTCCTAAAAGAACATAATTTTAGCTTATTTTAGCAAGTTTTAAATCAATTGGATAACCCAAAACAAATGAAACTTGCATCATCCTCTATGCGTGCAAATTTCTATCTGAGCGCCCTTTGCTTCTGTTTTATCGATTAATTTGTTTTTCCTTTGTCTACTGCCACACTTCCAAAACTGTGTTTATACCCTATTGATTTCAGGTGGCTTTTATGTTTTTTTTAATATGGCTTTTACTAGCTAGCTGAGTGAAAACTTTTATACATAACTTACAATTAGATAAAGCCATACAGGTTCTACTGTTAATATCTCAAGTGCTGTTTTTCCTTCTTATGTCTACATGTCAGTCTTATCGAGAACCAAGCTATTTATAACATGACAAGGTCAGAAGAAGTGGTTGCGAACTAATTAAGCTATGTTTCTTACGGTGAATGCTTGCTACTCGAGTTGGAGTCACTCAGTATGTTTTTTTTTCTGTGGGACCCAATTACAGACGCTGACACTGTGCTTGCATTTTGGCCAACTATTCTTTTCAGTTTGTGGACATGTGCCCGTTCTCAGTTAGACGTTCATGGTGACTTCTTTAATCTCAAGATCAGCCAAGATTTTGATATTTACATTATATATTTTGCTAAAAATGGAAAGTTACATTAGTGGAGGTAGCTTACTTATCTCAAAGCTTAAAACAATGTATTTAACTATGACATTATTGGATTTTTTATAAATCATTATGTTTAGTGTTGAATCATTTTTTCCCATCTTGTAAATTTGGCATTTATCTTATACTATTTCAATCCCAAATAAGATGCAATTATAGGTTTGGATTGATCATCAATCTTTTTTAAGTTCGACTATGTTTTATATAAAATATTCTTAACATTTGTGGCTAGAAATAAGTGTACTATGTAAATAATTCTATGATCGATCTGCTGATACTTATTCGGTGTCATAAATGTTAATGTCTCTTTGCACCTAGGCCTGCATGCCTTTGCCGTTGTCCACTCCCTAGCAATGTGATGGCTGACTTCCAAGACCTGGAATAAGGGGACAACATTTTCATTGGGTCCGGATGGGTTTTTGACCTCCAAAGTGTAAACGTGATTTTTTTTTTAAAAAAAGGCTAAATTGCAAAAAGTTCAGTGTTTTGTAGCTACATTTCAAATGAACACATATATCACTTTCCTGGAAGCGAAACATAATTAGCTAGTATATACTCCTAGTAGCAGCACAAAATCATCTAGCCCCACGTTAAACCAGAAGAGACCATCGAGAGATATGACAAGCTATAAGCGACATGTCACGTCGTTTTCTATCTTGAGTAGGTTTGTCTACCCTAAAGATAGTTAGTGTGCAGTGTACACATATCTTACACTAATTAACACGCTCTGATATCTCTGGTTGATCAGTGACCTGGGTGATGCATCCCGGCGACGAAGAAGCGGCCGGAGGCGGCGTCCTGGGTGGCGTAATAGATGGTACCAGGACTCACATGGTTGTGCACTCCCTCGTACATGGTCACAACATATCTCGGGTCGTCCTTGTCTCGCTCTACCCTTTTCTTGACGTTGCAGCCCTCCGTCGAGCACCGGTAGTAGTTCCTGCAAATCAATTCAATTCGTTGCAAAGGTTCAGTCCAGCATGCATATATATGTACACATCGTTGTTAATTAATTAGTTCATGATCATTCATCTCTCACTTTTGGGTTTTGAAAAAATAATGATTTACAAATTAAACTATCAGTGTTAAGTAGCACTTTGCCCCCCATGCAAACTACGAAATAGTACTAGTGTATATATTCACCTCGGATTAGGGCTGTTCTTGACGGACTTCTTGCCGTACTTCCTCCATTTGTAGCCGTCTTCGAGTACCTCCTCGTCGTCCGACCTCACCCGGAACGCAATTCTGTCCGTCCTCCTCGCCGGCCCCTCACCCGCCGCAGCCGCCGCTGCACTCCTGGAAATACACGTCTGGCCAGGTTCACGCACCAATCGATGAAACAAACGTGCACGTGGTGGCTCACGAGGAAGGCACCAGAAGTATTTTTTTGCAAACAAAAGTGCACCACGTCTCTGCTAGTCTGGACATGAAACTCACCTAGCATGACTACTGTAGCCTGCAGCGTCGGGGACGACGCGCTCGGCCGGCATAAGCGGCGGCGGCGGCGGCGCGAACGCACCAGGTACAGCTGCCGGGACGGCGCCGCCGCCTTCGTCCGACAGGCACTCGAAGACGTCCAGCTGCGCCGCCGTACCGAACGGGAAAGGGGACGCGGGCCGAGAGCCGAAGTAGCTGGAGGAGGTAGCAGAGCCGCCGCTGCACGGCTGACGGTACGCCATGCCTGCTGGGAGGAGGCCGTCGGCGGCGGCGAATGAGCTGCGGGACGATAGCGCCATGTGCATGGGCGGCCAACCGGGGCCAGCTGCTGCAAGTAACTGTAGTGAGATGCGCGCCGAGGCGCTCGTTTTTATAGCACGAGCGAAGGGCGATCAGCGAGCAGAGATTCCTCAGACGCCGTCGTCGTTGGTTTTTGGTGGCGTGGGCGCGTGCGCGCGCGCGCGCGGCTGGGGGGCGCGACGGCGAGGTGTGGGCTTCGCACCGGCCTTCCTGGGCGCCCGGGAGAAGCTTCGGCGCGGGCGGGTGGAGGAGTGGAGCCAACAGGCAACAGCCGCCCCGTTCCGAATCGTTGATTTGTTGCCGTCGCGCTCGCGCTCGCGGTCGCTGCCTGCCAATTTGGGGAGCCGTACGCAACGTGCGTGCGTAGCGGGTGAAAGCGAGGAGTGGACGACCCATTTAGGATGCAGGATTTCTTTTAGGGCTAAGTCCACTTTAGAAACCTTCGACTATCGTAGAAGTCTGAATTTCAACCTTCAACTTCAAAATCGGATGACATTGACCCTCTAACTCTTGAAAAAGTTTACTTTTCAACCTTGGCGGTTTTCTAGGTGGTTTGCATGGCACTGTTTACGGTGCTGACGTCAGCGATAACATCAGCACTCATTTTTAATTTACGAAATTAATATCTTTTTATTCGGAGCTCCAAATATAGCAAATAATATATCAATTTTGATCGTCTCGATGAACTCTTTCCAATGGTGTACTCCGTTTTGTTGATTGAGATAGTTTTATTTCGTGAAAAATTAAATATTTCTATAAAACAAGTGAGAACGAGATCAATATAGAGGATAAAACTTTGATTTTTGTGTATTAGTTTTATTAGACCGTCTCCAACAATTGAGACCTAAACTCCACACCCATTCCAGTTTTTTGGTCATCTACAGGAAAAAGTCACCCACCCAAACCTCTGCCCTCTCCAACACACATCCATCCGTCCGACACCTCCGCCTCGCCCGCCGAGCCACGAGCTCCTCCAGCCTCGCCCGCCTCCCACCCCGTCGAGCCTCCCTCCCCGCCTCAGCATCATCGGGCCCACCTTGCCGTCGTCCTCCGCGCATATCCACCAGCGCCGCCCACCACCGCACGCCATCGAACACCGCCCGCCACCGCACGCCACCGAGCTCCGTCCGCCTTGTGCCGCCACCCACCTCGCCGTTGTAGAAGAGCTCCGTCGTGCCACTCCTGCCGCTCGCCGCAGGCACACCGCGCACTGCTCGAGCTGCTCGCCGGCGGTCACGCCGCGCCGCTCCAGCCGCTCGCCGGCAGGCCCGCCACTCGCCGCTCCACCAACCCCACGACGCTCACCAACAACGTCGTCTGTGTCCGCCGCCTCGGCCCGCACCAGATCCGCCGCCCCGTGGCCCTCCCCGCCTCCGAGCTGGAGGTCGCTCCTCGCCTCCACCTGGGCCTCTAGCTACGAGGATGACGAGGAACAACGGGGGGAGATTTGCGTCTTAAGTGAGAGACGATGCAACTATGCGTCGTGGTTCGACCGGTACGCAAAATGCCTACTGCCTTTGTGTCTTTTGTTAGAGGCTGCTAAAACACTTGTTTTATAGAAATATTTAATTTTTCACGAAATAAAACTATCTCAAACAACAAAACGGAGTACGCCATTGCAAAGAGCTCATCGAGACGATCAAAATTGATATATTATTTGCTATATTTGGAGCCACCACAAACAGTGCTATGCAAACCACCTAGAAAACCGTCTAAGGTTAAAAAGTGAACTTTTTCAAGAGTTGGAGGGCCAATGTTATCCGGTTTTAAAGTTGGAGGTTGAAATCCAGACTTTTACAATAGTTGGAGGTCCTAAAGTGGACTTAACCCTTTCTTTTAAAAACTATAGAAATAGAAAAGGTAAATGCAATTATGCAAACATCTTGAATCTTATAGTAAACAAAGAAGACAAGAAACTGCATGATTAGATGCTTGGGGTGAAGCCTAGACAATTACATAAGCTTTTTTTTATGAAACCAGAGGGTATTGACCCCCTACAGGATTTTATTTAATTAATTAAAAGGCAAAGCCAAAAGTCAAATACAGGAAAAGCTTAGGAAACAAAGAAAGAAAGGGGGAAAAAGCCAAGACAAGAATATTACACCAAATTTTGGATCCATAAATCAAAGGTGATTGAACTTCTAGTCTTAGCTTAAGGAGAGTAAAAACAGCTCCTTTTTGAATATTTCATTTTGCTCCCTGGATGTTGGGTTGAATATTATTGAAGATGAAGTCATTTCGTGTAGTCCAAATTGCCTAGCACACTAAGATTGCAACCATCGAGTCACTAATGTTGGCGCCCTGTAACACCTGCGTCCAAAACTACTTATATGGCCCAGCTCCACACGTGGAGCGAGTCTGCATACGCGTAGCACCCCTCTTACACTTTCGTTTTCGCTTCATGTAAAAGGGAAAGGGTCAACCCGGAGGTGCTACGTTTAGAACGACAAGACTTATTGTGAGGGTATAGACCCGTATATCCTCATGGCTCCACATGGGCCGCGCGCAGACAAGGTGGCCCAACTCACAAGAAAGGCCCGCACGGATCTCCAGACTGCTCGGTGACCCGTGCGGGGTAAGCGGAGACTACTTGATGGTCAAGGAAACCTAGTCGGTTATAATAGATATCGTATCCTCTGCGGATACAGGAGTTGTAATCGGCTAGGATTGGGTTCCTTAAATCTGTAACCTTGCCCCCTAGACTATATAAGGCGGGCAAGGACCCCCTCAAGACATCTGATCACATATCAATGCAATCCACAAAGACGCAGGACGTAGGGTATTACGCAATACGCGGTCCGAACCTGGATAAATCTTGTGTTCCTCTTGCGTCACCATCTAGATCGTCGTCTTGCGCACCTCCGCTAATAATCTACTACCGTGGGCATACCCCTCGGTAGACTGCCGACAATATATCGTTGACACTTATAAGCTGGCCCTCACCCTCCTAAACTTTCAATGTGGTACTAAACCCACCAACCACAACCGCAAGTGTGCTACTTGTGCCACATGGGCCCTCCCTAAGGGCTAATGCCCTCGGCATCTCACCACATATACGTGGTGTATGTCCAAGATCACCCCTTAGTACACCCCTCCACGGGCACATGTAGCAAGCAAAGGTTGATGCTCCGAATACCATCTGTAACACCCCACGTACAAAATTGCCTATATGGCCCAGCTCTGCACGTGAAACGGGCCTGCATACGCGTAGCACTTCGCTTACACTTTCGTCCTCGCTTCGTGTAAAAGGGTTAACCCGAAGATGCTACGTTTGGAACGACAAGGTTTATAAGCTGGCCCTCACCCTCCTAAACTTCTAAGGTGGTACTAAACCCACCAACCACAACCACACAAGAGCCACTTAGGCTATATGGGCCAACTTTACAACTACTGCAGGCTACAAATTGGCTGGGGTGTTACACGCCCATTTGAAAAGTAATACCCAACAAGCTCCAACATTCCTTTGGCAAAGGGGCACTCTTCACAAGTTTCCTATGCTGCTAAATGACATAAGACACATTGGTAGGAATCCAAATGCATGTTCTTCCTTCTTAGGATGTTCCTTGTGTGCTTAATCTGTCTTTTAGGAGCAGCTAGAAAAAAAACCTTATGTTTTGGTTGGCAGAAGCTTTGTCACAACCATTTGTAAATTTGGGAGACATTTCTTTGACCAACAAGAAATCTATAGGTTTTTGAGGCCGAGTACTCCCCCAGTTGGACCTCCATTTATCTTCTTGGTTTGTCAGAGGAAAGTGTTGTATGAATGACTGCGCCAATTGAATTTGTTCATAAGCCTCTGTCGAAAGGGCTAGGCTAAAACGATCCATTAGGTACTGCTGTGCATACAAGTCACTGACCGAAGTGCTTTCGTTTGTAGCAAATGAGTAGAGTTCAAGATATTTATCTTTCATGGGTTGCTGTGTCCATTTATCCTGCTAGAACAGACAAGTATTTCCATTTTGTACCTGGATGTTGGAGAAAGATTTGAATTTTTCTAGAAGCTTAAGGATATCTCTCCACCAGAAGGCCCCTTTTTTGTAGTTTTGGGTAGTTTAACATTATTATAATGTTTTCCCAGATCAATGATACACACCGGGGATGTCCTTGTTGAAAAATTTATCCAGATTTTTCATTAGTGGAGCTTTATTTTGTTTTTCAAGATTCAACACCCCTAAATCACCTTCATCTTTAGGGACACAAACAAATTCCCAAGCTGCTTTTGGTGGTTTTTTTGAGTTTACATCAGCTCCTCTCCAAGGACAGTGTTTCCTAAATTTGTCGATTTGCTTTAGAACTCCTTCGGGAAGTGATAGAGCGCACATATGAGGATTTATTTAGATGCGCATGTATTCATCTCAATCCATATGTGTTAAAGTAGATTGAAATGGAATTAAACTAAGCTCCATTGCAATCTACTTCAACACATATGGATTGAAGTTGATACACATGCATCTAAATCAGGCTTAGATAGGAAGGGCTGAGAAGACTGCATTTGTTAATTCAAGCTTCACTAAACTTGATGATATATAAGAGTGATATAAGTAAAATATGTACCAACTTAATCTCTATATAGAATTATTTTAAAAAAATCTTATGGAACTTGTCAGAACTTAATCCCGTATTCTAAAGAGGCTATGTAGAAATTCTTTATTATAAAATTACAATCCTCTAAATTTTTTATTTTCTTCCTTTATTTTAAAGGGGTCCCTGAGTCTCTGTGCCCTCATGTGCTCGACACCGTCGCTGTGGGCCGGTATGGTGGCGGCTGCCGTCTTCTGCAAGGAGGGACTTGGGAAGGAGCCTGTATAGGTGTAGAACGTTACGTCGCGTTCGAAAAATTATTCGAAACAGTACCATATGCATGTACCCTGTAACAATGTAGAAGGTCAGGGTGACTTTTTGGACATCGAAGGAGCAACACGTAATCATCTATGTCATCACACTATGCACACGGTTCACTCGAGAGCGACGGAAACAGCCCTGTTGTCATAGAACAGTGTTTTTCTCTCACAATATTTTTTGTATAAGCATCAGTATAAGCTAAATTTTAGCATAAGCGAACAGTCTTGACCAACGACCACCTCTTATCATCCACTCGCCTCCAACCCTTCTTAAAAAACAAAAAACTTACCTCACCGTAGAGCCGCACCCACGCCGCTTTGGGGACCACGCTCTCCACCATGTCTCCCTCTCCACCGCGCCTCCGCTCTGCCAGCCGACATCTCCACCGCGCCAAAGCCGACAGCCCGCCTTGGTCTTCTAGAGCGCGCGGACCTGTTGCGGTCTTCTCCACCAGACTTGCCGCGGCCTTCTCCACCGGAGCGGCAAGCTCCACACCACCGGGGAGCTCTACACCAGTGAACTTCATACACCGATGAGCCTCCATTTCCAAACAACAAGGAGATATTACGCTAAAAGCGCGTGTTGCAAACATATGTTTCAGATGTTTCATAGTTATGTTGCAAGTGTTTTACATCGGTGTTGCAAAAATAGATCGGGGATGTTGCACATGTTGCAATGGTTATACACAAATGTTTCAAATGTATGTTCGAACTGTTTCATCTGTTTCAGACATATGTTGCAAATGTTTCATCTGGACGTTATAAAAGTAGATCTGGATGTTGCATATACATGCGTGTAGCACGTGTATGTTTTTCAAGTGTTTTCAGTTGCTTCAGACATATGTTTCAAGTGTTTTATCTCAATGTTGCATATATTTTGCAATGGTTACACCATGTTTTTTCGGTGTCTCAGACATATGTTGCAAGTGTTTTGGCTGTTTCAAATGTATGTTGCAAGTATTTCATCTGGATGTTGTAAAAGTAGATCTGGTGTTGCACATGTTGCAATAGAACCCACCTGTCGCATCTGCCTACTGCAGCTGCTGGGCCATCGTGATGTGCATGGGAAGTGGAAGGATGGCGCGGGAAGCGGAGGGGATGGCGGGCGGCAGGGGCGCGGCCGATCTCCGCCTATGCGGGCAGCAGGACGTGGGCGATTCCCTTTGTTGCGGGTTCGATCAGACGGTTGGAACTAGATAACATTACATGTTGGGTGAGAGCTGCGTCTGGACGCCTCCTGGGCTCCGGACATCCGGACGCTAGCGTCTCCCTTCCTAAAGCTAACGGTGTTAAAACGCTAATCCCATCCCATCTAAGTCCTCGTACTAAAAAAATTAGATGGACTAATCCCTCTAACCAAACATAAATTAGGGTGATCTCACCTCAAAATCATAGACATAACCATCTCATCCTATTGCATCCTCAAACTAAACACATGCTAAATCCATGGACACCGCTCTCCTAAAGCGTAGTTTTAAAACAAAAAGTTAAATGTTGTAAAAAAACACAAAAGGTTAAAAAGTGACCTTCCCAGACCGTCCCACACTCCCACTTGGCTAAATCCATAGCTGGTTGACGTGCCTGGCCTAAAGAGGAACGGAGAGTCCACGTGGATGCTATCCAGGGACCAGGGGGACCGGCGCCGGTGCCTGCCTGGTACCTGCCTGCCCAGCTGGAACACCAGGAGGATCTTCTAGGCAGGTTCCATTCCATCCGGCCGGCCGGTCACGGTCAGCTGTTCCAGCGGCCACCAACATGGAAACACCTGCCGTTCGGTCACATCCTCACGGTCACGGACTCACGGGCATGGCTGAACATATCGTTCCGTTGACCTGTGGGCTTGTGGGCCCGTGGCTTGTGTGTTTTTTTTTTTGACAGCGGTGGCTTGTGGTTGTGGAGCGCTGCCTGCTGGCCTGCCTGCAGGCCTGCCACGACCTGCGGTATTTTTGCGACGGCCACGCGCCGACGCGCGAGCGTGCGGTCCCCTGTCTCTGTGGCCAGCAAGCGGCCGGAGCTGAACAGGACTGGGTGCGCCCTGCCCTACCCATCGCGGACCAGTTGCCCGTGCCGTTCGCCTATTTGCAGGCTGCGGGCACATGACCGATACCATTGGGCACTGGCTACGTGGAAGTTTCTATCGTTCTGCTCTCAATCATGGCCCATGGGAGTTCTACAGTTCTACTGCTGTCATGATCATCTGGCTGCCGGTTAGAGATGTGAAGTACAGTATGTTCGATACTCTCAGACGCTGTTTTGGTCATTCTCGCGTGTAAAAAAAAGGGCAATCTGGAGAGGCAGGGGAAGGTTTGAAAGCGTTTGATGATCTGCCGAGGACCTGGCCTTAGGATTTTGATTCATTCAGAACCAGGAAATCCTAAAGGAGTGTACAAGCATAGTTGAATTCGTAATCGTATATTGATGTAGTCAACGAGAGCCACGAACCGTCCATTTCAACAAGTCAGAGGATCTCTGTGTATGGTCCTGTTCATCTGGCTTATAATTCGTCTTATTCGGCTTGTTTTTTTCAGCCGAAACAGTATTTTTCTCTCACAAAAAATCAGCCAACGGTGTTTTTCAGCCGGCTTATAATTCCAGCCGAACATGAGAAAGACAGAAAAATCAAACGTACAATAATCAAACTGCAGCTGCCCAGGACAAAACTGAAACAATTGCGTAAGAAGGACAGTAGCCACGAGCCATACCGATACCAACACACAGCACACAGACGGACCAAAGCTGTCGATGAGCACTAGCTGCGACTCGGCGGCTAAGGGATTAATGAGGCAGCCAGGCAGGAGTTCGCCGCAGGTGCTCTGTTGCCGAACTGCTGGACAGGGCCAGCCAGCTTGTAGTCTCTCAGTGCTACACATTTGAGTGGCGCATATCGGCATATGCATCTGATGTGGATTACTACCGCTGCCCTGCACTAGTTTGATCCGTGAGCATCGTGATCCCTTTTTGAACGGTAAATATATATACCTGATAAGCATAGGCACGAACGACGTGATTCGAAAGACAACGCCTTTGGTGTCCCTATCCAGTTAAGGCTACGTTTAGTTTTCCATGGAATATAAAATGCAAAATACTAATTACTTTGGAATGATGAAATACAAAATACCAAAAATTTTATAGGTGTGTTTAGTTCCATCTAAAATGCTCAAATTTTCATGGGGTGGGTGAGGACTTTTTGGCTTTTTGGCTTTTTGGTTGGCCTCCTGAGGCTAAAATCCAAAATGAAGAATGAATACTTTTTTGTCAAAATTTTTGCATGGTGTTTAGTTCCATTTTGTAAAATAATGAGTCAAAACCTAAAATTTTTTAAGGTAAAATAGAAAACTAAACCCACCCTATATCGCTGTTTTCACGCAATCCACGGCAGCAATAGATTTGCACCTACCAAGCATCGATCACTGCACGCTCTTGTTCGGAACTTGCCCGGAAATAGACCAAGATTCTTCGTCGCAATAAGGGTTGCCCTCGCCTACATAAATACGTGACGTGCTCGTGTGACTCTGTGTTCTAGCGTCAATAACAGCCTTACTACTGTCATCATGTAAATAGCATCCCGGTGGCACCCAGAAGCGCTTGAAGATTGAGGATGCTCAGGACGACGAAGCTCAGAATCCCTGAGTTCAAGGTTGATTGCCAATTCATGTCGGATTTGCAAAGCGTTCTGTGTCTGTTATCAGTCTAAAAAACTGTGTCTATCAGTCTTTTGATCTCCTTTTGGGATATGTCTGTAATGGATCCTTGGTTACGTGCGGCTGGTATAAGGCTATCCGCACTTATGGATCTCTATATTCATCCCTATATGTTCTAGTCAGCAAGATTCTCTTCTCTATACTCAATTCTCTCGCACTCATTCATCCTCTATATCATCCTCTATCCACTGTGGGACCCACTTGTCACTTTATCTAAATATATCCACGTGTGATCTAGTTTTGAAGGATTTATTGAGACGAATTTAATGATGCAATCGGAATTTAATTTGGATTTTTGGTTTGTGAGTTATAGCATTTTTTCCTTTGTTTAGCTAGTGGGGCCCGCCACTGCCCACTCTGACACGGCCTCCAGCAGCTCTCGCGCGCGCTGTGCGCCGGCCGTGGGCCCCCCGCGATGGATAGAGTAAGTACCGTACCACGCCATATATAGAGTGAGAGAAAGGATAGAGTAGCGTTTTAGAGTACCCAGTGCAGCATTTTTTACTCTATATTCACACTCTAAAGCTTTAGAGTATCCCTTTAGAGTACCCAGTGCGGGCAACCTTTCTAAACTTTTCTAAGACTGTCCGCACTCATGGACCTCTATATTCATCCTCTAAAAGGTCTAGTCATCAAGATTCTCTCCTCTATATCCAATTCTTCTGCACCCATCCATCTTCTATATCATCCTCTATCCACTGTGGGGTCCACTTATCACTTTATTTAAATATATGCATGTGACATCTTGTTTTAAAGAATTTATTGAAACGAATTTAACGGTGCAATCGGAATTTAATTTGGTTAATTGGTTTGTGAGTTATAATATTTTTTTGCAACTTAAAACGGTAGGGCCGCCCAAGATTCTCTCCCCTCTCTCACACGCGCATGCTCCTCTCTGCGGCGCTCGCATCCGGTAAACGGATTGCCGGCCGCTAAATATGAAGGATGAGCGCCGGTAGCGAACGACGATGGCGTACCCGCTGTAGCTGGGATTTACTCTATACGAACTGGTACGAGCACAGCTGGAATTTACCGATGCCTTTACAGGCACCGGTGCGAACAGCCTAAGCCCTTGTTTAATTCCCAAAATATTTTGCAAAATGTAACTGTAGCGCTACCGTAGTACTTTCGTTGTTATTTGGCAATTATTGTCCGATCATGGACTAATTAGGCTTAAAAGATTCGTCTCGTGATTTACAACTAAACTGTGTAATTAATTTTATTTTTTATCTATATTTAATGCTTCATGCATGTGTCCAAAGATTCGCTATGACGGGAATCTGAAATATTTTGCAAAATATTTTAGGAACTAAACAAGGGCTAAGTCTAGCGTTCTTGTAGCTCTGAGTCAGAATCTAGGTTCACTAGAGTCCTTTTGCTTTCGATCTTTCTGTAATCTGGGATCTTCAGCTCTTGTATTTCCGTTCTTATGAATGGGAATGGGATAGACCTCGCGTTCAAAAATCATGTAAACAGCATCGCTCTCGCCAAACAAGCACCGTCAGCTCTCAAGACAATTTCTAGTATGGGCAGGCTGTTTAAGTGTAGCCTTCTGCCTACATGGTTCATTGGAGTCATGTGATCTGACTCGGATGTCTTCCTGACTCGGATGTTTTCTTCTGAAATAACAAAAGCCATTGCAGATTAGCTATCCCAATCGACGAGTCAATATCTGCGAGTCAGTGAGACCATGACGCCCTTTGCTTAGCTGCCTTTTCACTTATCCAATCACGTTTCCTCTAGTTGCTTGTCTCTGGCCCTTTGCAAGTCTAGGATTGGTCTCCTTGGCCATCTAAGCACGTGCGCATATGAGACGCTCAGGCTCAGCATTAGGCTGTCCGCACTGCCTACAGTATACCATCCGCTACAGCTCCAGCTCAACCAATATAGCCATCCGCTACCGCTCCAGCTCAACCAATATAGCGGACACAAACCTGCAGCGAATACTGGATCGCATGCGCTACGCGCGAGCCATCCGCCAAATCTGGCGGCTTTCTGGAGCGTACGCTAACCAGCCTGTGGGAGAGAGAGGAGAGAGGTAACAGCGAGCCCCACTTTTTCTTCTAACAAAAAAAATATTATAACTCACAAACCAAAAACCCAAATTAAATTCTGATTACACCATTGAATTCGTTTCAATAAATCCATCAAAATAAGATATCACATGGATATATTTAGATAAAACTTTTAGAGGATGACAAGTGGAGCCGTTGTTGGTAGTTGGTATAGAGTATGAGATATAGAGGATGATGGGTGCGGAAGAAACATGTATAGAGGAGGGAATCTTGAGACTGTCCGCACTCGTCGTACTCTAAATCCATCCTCTAAAGGGAATATTCTATCCTGGTCATCGAGATCCTCTCCTCTATATCCAGTTTTTCCGCACCCAACCATACTCTATATCATCCTCTATCCCAAGGCGGGACCCACGTGTCAGATTTTTTCTTTTTTTCTTTTACCTCCCCCTCCCCTCTCTCTCCCCGTTGCCCTCTCTCCCGGTCGGACAAGAGCTCGCTGCTGTCGCAGCTTGCGCCGGGGTTGGCCGGGCTAGCTCGCGCGACGGGCCGGCGGGACGAGCGCACGTAGCTGGCAGCGCAGGCGAGGAGCGCGGCAGCGCTCGCAGGCGAGGCCGCGGCGCGCACGGGCGAGCACAGCGGCGCTCATAGGCGAGGCCCTCGACCGGCGACGCCGCGCTCGCGAGCATGGACGGGCGGCGCGACCTCGGCCGGGGCGCGGGCACCATCGCCGCTTTTCCTCCGTCCGGCGAACAGCTCGACTCTACTCCGGGCGCGAAGAGACGGACGGAGCGGCGAGGTGACGGTGTCCGGGCGTGGGCGGCCACGAGCTCGCTGCGGCTCCGAGCGGCGGCGGCCATGGACTCCGGCGCGTCCCTCCACCTCCCTCTGCTCTCTCCCTCTCTCCCTTCTCCTTCCCCTCTCTGCTCGCTCGCTCGGTGGGCCCCACGCGCGGTAGCGGATGTCCGCGAGTCCGCTGGGAATAGCGGACGGCCGGCTCATCCGCGCGCGTAGCGTACGCGATGGCGTACCCGCTGCAGCCGGTTCGTCCGCTATAGGTTCCTGGAGGATGATTTACAGGGTCGCGGTGCGGACAGTCTGATGACCATAATGTATAGGGGATGAAAATAGAGGACGATGAGTGCGGATAGCCTTACCCTTGTTAGCTCAATACACTGCATTTGCGCGCAACAGATGGCTTTCATTTCATCAACGATGCTTCGTCGACTGAATTGTGGGCTGTGTTGCTCGTGCCTATACTTCAGGGTACATCTCTCCCTGTCACAGCATGTCATGTAGAGTTTACACATGGGCATGGCGAATTGGCCATGCAGAGGCGTGCCGGCATGCTCAGCATAAAGTGCGAGGACGACAATACAAAGATGACGAGGAGAACAATCCGTCAAGGCGAAAATTCCAGTTTCTGAACCTTCTCGCCACCGGCACAGCAGGATCCGGGAAGGTCAAGCCAACAGCCCAACCGCTGATTCTATAGCCGCTGGTTGGAACAAGGTTAGGAATGCAACTTCAATGCGACATCACGAGTCAGGCACTAACCGTTCAGTAACATCTTGTCAAAAAAAAAAAAAGTTCAGTAACCAGAAGCAGCTATCACACACACACACAAAAGGCAAAAGGTTCACGGCGTTTGCACCTTTCAATCGGCAGCTCTACATATTTGCCGTCCAATTCCACGACTGGCTTGCCAAACATCCACAAGCAATTGCCATTTTGCAAATGCACAGACTGTCATTTAGAAACGTGCATGACCATGCAGGGCGAGGAACATCAATAAGCCTATCGCTTTGCATTTGCACGCCAACAAGTGACAGCCGCACGAATACAGCAATTGAGTCTAGAAGTTTGACCTTTCACAGCCCACATCCTGAATAGTCTACACCTGTGTATTCTTATTGCCCAAACCGAGAAAAAGGGCTGGCCTCCACATCAGTACACCGTGTACAAAAAAACCATGGTCACTAACTATCGTAAAATTGGATAGAAAAACAGAGTTGGACGGTTGGAACATTAGTGTACATTGCGAAAAATGAAAAGAATGCCTGCTCGGCATCACTGGAAAAGTATGCCGCAATCAATAAGCAATAAGCAAAATCTGGAAGGGACAAGGATGATGACTAACTACTAGCATGCACATCCGCTTCTCTGCTCAGTCTCAGGGACAGGTTCCGCAACACTCTGGAAGTAACTGAAGAGCAGAAAAAAAGAAGGGTGTATAAATAACTAAACTGGGAAAATTAGCAGTAAGTAGCAGCAGGGAGCTGTTTCATCTTTCTGAAATAATGGAATGGAATATAGTGAAAACATGTGTGAAAGCATTTACTAATAGACACAAATCATCACAGATTAAACCAAGCACAAAGCATTAGCCTAGTTCTAGCCTACTAGAAAGTTTACCTGTTATAAGCATCTATTGTTTTTCAGATATGTGAAGAGTAATGACATTAATTACTAGCCAAAGTAGTTTTTTATTCCTTCATCAAAAGCAAATAGATATCTAGATAATATTATCATCAGAGAAGAAACCAGTACGGGTCATGGGCTAGTAGTTACTCAAAATGGTTACATATTCATAGTGATAGAGGTAGCTGTCTTTTTTAGTGTACATGTGCATCATTATGACCTTTCCTTTTGAACAGAAGTTTTTCAACATCGATAACATAGCAAGATATTGCTAAGACATTATCAAAGGTTTGCCATGCAAATCAAGAACCTTATTTATTAACAAATAAAAGCCTGTAACAGTTATTAGAAACTGGGAAAAAACATAAAACCACATTAAATAGTACATCCAAATCATGCAAATAAAGATTACAGAATATCTAAAAATTAGCTAAAGAAAAGTCATTCTACAAATAATAGGTCAGAGATTAAAGAAAAGTAGCAATCACCATAACGGAGTTAAAAATGCTGCCCAACATACGAACATAGAACATATTCAATCAAGAAAGAACTAACAAGTTCAGTTAAAAAGAATATGGTCAAACAAGTGCAACAAGAGTATGGGCAGGTTAGGTATATTAACAAGGGCTGGGAAGGTTTACCCTAAGCAGTGAATGAGCTTCCTTCTATACAATACAACAAGCAGAAGATGATGAATTTTAGTTTACTCACATGTCCTGATCACGTTCATGCTCTAGAGCAAGCTTGGCAACAGTGAGGAAAGCGTTGTCAACATTGTAGTCCTCTTTTGCAGAAGTTTCAAAATAAGGGATATTGCCTTTAGAAGCACACCACTCCATTGCTTTCTTATCAGAAACCTATGCGGAAACATTTAATCAGGTAGGGGCATATTAAGAGATGAGAGTTGCAATCAGCCAATCACCGCATTATAACAATACTAACCACTCTGCTTTTTCCACCATCTACATCAATCTTGTTACCGAGTAAGATGAAGGGGAAAGTTTTAGGATCTGATGGACTAGCCTGAAAAGAAGTAAGGATGACTATGTCAAGCAATGTTGTCAATATACTACAAGCCATTATAAGAGATACAGATGCTATAGTATTAATAGATTAGTATATTACAACAGAATCGATCTCCAGACAAAAATGCTAAAGCATAAGGCTGTTTACCAAATAGTCCATTCAACAAACATAACAAAAATGGATTAAAGGCCATTTGCATTATTTGTGTACACATAACTTTCTGAGAATTTCATGACCGACAACAAAGGTAATAAGTGCAAACAGTAGCTTTGTTATTACAGCATTACATGAATTGCGCGCAAACTATATCGATCCGAATAAGCATGCAGAATGTTATCAGTTGCGAATTTATCTAAGTTTCCTGTACTAATTGAGCAGAATCAGATCAGTTTGGATCATGCGTTACAATTCTGGATGGAAAAAGATTATATTCTGACTCAGCTGTGTTATTTCATCTTGCATTAATAAATTGCTGACTGGACATACACAACTCTTATAGAAAATAGAACATATCTGTACTCATATGGCATTAGACATTGCAATCATTCCACCATAGAAATAATAACAGTTAGAGATCCAGACCTCAATAGTCACTTATCAACACTTCTGTTTTACATCAACACAACCACTCCAGCATTTATGTGTTTGCTAGTTATGAGCTTAGGATTTAGGGTTTAGGAACCATACAGTTGATATCTACAACCACTACCCCTTCCCCCTCCCTCCCTCCCTCCCTCCTGACTCAGAACTTAAGAAATTCTAAGAACCATACAATTTGCTTTCCACGACAATTTTATATTGTAAACCGTGTTCATACTTCCAATCAGAACTTCAGAAGTGTTTATTACAAGTCCTAAATCCTAAAATAAACAAAAGCACTATCATAGCAGGGAACCTGTATAATTTTCACATGCCGGTTACAATCTGGGTTACTAGAAAAAGTGAAATCCCTCTCCTCGATAATGGTTTGCTATTAATAGCAGGTTCAAGAAGAAAATAAACTGCCAAAGTAACATTAAGCGAAAATTATGTTTCTGCCTGAAGCCCTGAACACATCCTCGAAATCAAGTAAACAAAAGACATGGACAGGAAGGGGGAGCAAAGACTGGTGCTGTCGGGGCTGCAGCATTGGCCTTGCCGGTAGAATCCCTAAGAGAAATATAAGCCTAAAAATCAAAACTCAATCCATTTTCAATCAATCCAGCACCCCTTTTCTAGTCAAGCAACTCCTGTCCAGCTTGTCTGGCTCCACCACTATGGATAGAGCGTAACTATGTGATCTAGGCAAATCCAACTTTAGCCAAACATATGATTAGCTATTTCCTGTTCACATATACTTATTCAGCACAGACCGATGATAAACCCCTGATGTGGTTTCTTGGCTTCATGCAGCTTACATGTGTTGAAAACATGGTAGATTGAGAACGGGCATATTGACACAGAAAAGATGACAGTATCAAACGATTTGAACATATGCTCCAGATTCTAAGTTCATAAAGCGGGCATATTTGGTCACGGAAGCTGGCAAGGCTAAACTCAATATATTTCCATTCCAGATATCAATTAAAAAAATAAGTGCAGATATGTGAGCATGCTCAAGCTTTGCGAAATTATTGGCAGCATCACATCAAGCTGCCAGCTGGTAAAATGGTATCAATATGATAAATGATGAAATGCACTACAGTCAATAGCTATCTTTTTTTTTCTTTAAAACCAGTACAGTTGATATCGACAACCATGACTAAAATCACGACAGTTTGTAAGATAATCATTCTTACTTGGTTGAGGAACTCATCATGCCATGTGTTGAGTGTATCGAATGACCTGTTAGAGTTGACGTCATAGACGAGCACACAACAATCCGCCCCTCTGTAGAATGCAACCCCAAGACTCTGGAATCTCTCCTGCCCCGCAGTGTCCCAAATCTAGCATCAAAGTAACATGTGATGATAACAACATGAACAACAGCCACTTCCTTCTCTTTGAAAGCTCACCAGATCAAGTGGACTCTCAGTCTCTCACCTGCAACGTGACTAGCCTGTCTTCGATGAGAACCTCCTTTGTGACGAAATCTGCACCAATTGTAGCTTTGTACTGCTGACTGAACTTTTTGTGGACATATCTAGCTGAAAGTCAAGAATATCAAAGCACCCAAAGTACTAAAAGCTGTCCACAGATAGATTATATATGTCAAGATACTTGATTCTTATTGCCTTTACATCATCTTAACTTTAATCCCCATACTGCAATAAGCACGATGCTGAATGTACCAGAGCTTTCAGAACGAGATTCACAAAATCACAGGTCCCGCTCAAGCACAGCACAAGGAATGAGAATGCAGGTAAACAGTAATTTGACTGCAACTATGTCAGTGGGAGCTCACAGTAATCCGAAATTCCATACCCCAAAACTAAAGAGATGCATTCTTACAGCTCAACGGATGAAACTCGCATTATGTCTATAAAATGGCACAAAATTTCGACACAGGCTGCAAATTTGCCGCCTTCCGAGCACTATGGCGTAAGTTGATCCATGGGGCAAAAAGCAATTCGCACGAAATGCATGGGGGACCGACTGCACGGACATGAAACGGGGCCTAATTACCAAACGCGACACATTGAGGGAATGAAGTCAAGGATACTGGTTCATCAGCGACGTCTTCCCGACCCTGCAGAGATCACACCGGACCAAATCAGACCAACGGGACAGAGTGAAACACAGAGGTCGCAGCAACCGCATCCAAATCGAACCGCCAAGCTTTCCTGGAAATCACAACAGCGACCCGGGAAATCCACATGCGGGCGGATCCGAGGGAGGGACGGGGAGCCGGGTTGGGGGGAGGGGGGGAGGGAGCAATGGGCTGACCCGCTGTCGCCGAGGACGATGACCTTGAGGAGTGTCCGCCTCCGCGACGTCGACATGGCTGCTCGATCGCGATCGGCCCCTCTCGCCGCTTGTTGTCGTCTGGTCGCGACCCCGCGAGGCGCACGAGGAGTCTGGGGGGGCAGCGAAAGGAAATCCAGAGAAGAGAAGCAGAGTAGAGGAGGACGGAGGTGCTGGATGGATTTGATTTTTTATTTTGATTTGATCGATGTGATCCGGTTTTGGCCTTTAAATTTTCGGCTGTGTTTAGATGCACTGAAAAGTGCACTATGCAAAATAAGATTCCCCGTCACATCAAACTTGCGATACATATATGGAGTACTAAATGTGGATAAAATCAAAAACTAATTGCACAGTTTGGTTGTACTTTACGAGACGAACATTTTGAGCCTAATTAGTCAATGATTAGACAATTATTACCAAATACAAACGAAATGCTACAGTGTATTTTGGCTATCCAAATTTTGGATCTAAACACAGCCGAAGAAGGCGTGAGTGCGTGACGGTGACGTGAGGCGACGCGAAGTGGCCGTGCGGGTTGGGACTTGGGAGAGCGGAGTAGAGGACGACGGACGTGCCACTGTGACAGGTGGGGTCGCTGGATCCATATGACCAGATGGGCGGTGGTGGCTTTTTGGTGACGGTGGGTGGACCCGTGCCACTGGGTGGTGGGGACGTGGCTATTGGAATTTTAATCCCGTAAGGCCTCGTGTGATGTTATCGGATAACTCAATCCACGTGTACTGGATTACCCTAAATCCCTAATCCACCCCAATAGAGGTAGATTGATGCAAATTTGACTATATCTAAATAAGGCTCAAATGATATAGGGTTTGAACAAAGGAATAAAACATAAAGAAATAAAAAAATAAAAAGTAGATAGAGTGATAGTAAAAAAAACTATATAATTTTAAATAGAAATGAAATTTTGAGTTGTTTGTAATGAGGAAAAAAAGTATAGGAACGTGAGCAAACATTTGTAGCAAGAAAGAGAGCAAATATTCTTTCCCTTCGGCTGGAGAGAATGTTTTATTTCCTATGTTTTGCACTATTATGGTTTCCTTTCTTTTGAAAAGAAACTACACTTTTCTTCGTTCCTAACACTATGATGTGATTCCTTTCCTTTGCAATTTATTCTTTCAAAAATTCTTTGAGAATCCTTTAATCCAAAAAGGGTCTAGGGTAGAGTTAGTTATTAATTAGCTAAAAATTAATCTAAATTAGTTGAGGTTAGTTAACTAGTTGTAGACTTGGCTAATAAATTAGTTATCTATTATCTCCATGTTTAGATGTCTGCAAGAGACTTTCTATATCATTCCTAATTGTTAGGAACAGAGAATTTGATGAAAAAATACGCTCGAACAACCCTTTAATTTGTTTTCCAAATATAGTCATATTCTATTTGCTAGCCAAAGATAAAAAAACGAGAATGGCTCCATAGAGTGCAAACAAGATGTAGAAAAATTGGTGGAGAGTAAAATATACTGAAAACGGTTTTTATGCAAATGACTATGATTTAAAGAGTGAGCTTTAAAAAGACTTTTCGGAAATGCTTTTAGGGCTAATTTTGATTATTTCTCTTGGTATCAAAATAGGCCCTTAAATCGTGTTTAGGGATGCAAGATGGGTTGTCTGCAAACTCGTAAATATATTTAATTTTTATGAGTTTATAGATAATCCATGAGAAATAACCTATTTAGGGGTTCGCGGATAACCCTGCTTATTATAAAACTTGGTTCCTCGCTAGAGCCATTTAATACAATTGTTTCTTTTATTAGTTATTTTCATTCTCAGTAGGAGCGGGGCGACACTCTGCAAGGACCAGCAACCTGTTTCAGGGTTATGGAAACAGGATACCCTAAAGCACGACCATTAAGAGTCGCTCAGGATGGCCTAGCTGGTCACGGCCCGACCGAACACGGCCCACCACGACTTCTCGCCTCCAAGCCGTACAAGGTCCGCCTCGACCTCTCCCACCTCTCACACCGCGCGGTGCCACAACCACCTCTTTCCTTAGCCGCTAAGGAAAGGACGAGAGGTGGGTGAGCACATTCAATGCTCCTGCCCAGACGGGACGTGCACACACACTCTGCTAAGTACAAGAAGGACGGCTGCCCCTCTAACCGTCCGGCCCTGGGGCAGAGCGTTGCCTTGGTCAGCACCCTGCTGACGGACAAGACCACACTAGGGCACAGCTACGTCACGCGCGGGTGGCTCCGTACCACCCAAATCTCGTCTAGCCTAATGGACGGGCATACGATCATACTCGCCACGATGTGAGGACCACGATGAGGAGTCAGCTCTCCACTCTAACCAGACCCTATGCCCCCGATCCGACCCCAGGAGGTCGGAGTAACGGAATCCCAACCTCGGGAGCAGGCAACCCGTGATGGGACAAGTCACTCTCCCCGTACAGTGACATCACGACTTCTCCACGAAGAAACGGAGTGCCAGGATGAAGGCCACGACGACAGCAAGCAAGCCATACCGGGCAAGGGAGTTGGTAGGCAGCCACCACTCCCCTTGCACCGCCATGCCCGGAACAATACCTCCACTGTACGACGGCCCTTGATGTAAGGAGCAAGCTCACGACGACCATACCGACGACAAGACTAGATATTCTGCTTAGCAAGGGCGCTAGCTTCTCCACCCCTCAGGCTCCTGGCCACTCGGCCTGGGAGAACCCTACTATGCATGTAACTTGGCTCTCGCGACTATATAAGCGGAGCCAGGCCTTCCTTCATAGGCACATCGAGAACATCTTCCAATAGAATAGAGAACTTCTCTCGATCAATCTCCTACGAATATTTTCCCTTCCTCGAACTCTTACTTCTTGTAGGACTGTAGCTTGCATACCCCCTGTTGTAAGCCTTTTGGAGCACTTTGACATTGAGGAACACGTACTCAGGTCTCCGGCAACTGGACGTAAGGCTCAATCCCGAATTAGTATAAATCCTCTGTGTTCTGAATGCTAGCCATCAAATCCCTTGAACAGCGCGGTGATAAATTTACTAGTCAGTTCTCAAAACATCGATAACCTGCAACCTAATGGAGGATTAGGGTCAGGGACGAGTCAATTGGAACAGGGGCAAAACGGTCGTACCATGCCAATATTTACCAAAATTGATTAATAAAAATTATAAAAGTCTTCGAATAAGTATTCCAATGGGAGTTTTATTTGCATTAAATAGGTTGCCACATAGGCATTTTTATGACATGACAGCATATTTAAAAAGAGAGAGAAGAAATGAGTTTCATCTAGGCACGATTACCAACTATTTACGAGTCATGAAATTAAATGCCAATAAAACTATGGAATGAAACTCTTAGTTTCATTTTATTTCATATGACATGACAGTCTCGGAAACAACGCAATGAAACTCTCCACTGAGACTAGCCTTAGTCAACTGAACATGTGGGATTTAGTGAATTCACATTTGGCTCGTGTAGATCGGAACAATCTGCTGGACACGCGTGCATTGCGTTTGCAGCACGCTCCTTGGAGCTGAGATCGCATAAAAAAATTGCACAATGCTGCACTGATAATAACACGTTGTGACTTGTGAGCCTCTTGTGAAGCTCATGCAGGTCGCTTGATAACACGTTGGAATCGTCGTCGGTTGGGTAGCCTCTCCAGATATGACAAGCATCGTCGTTTACCACAGAATCCCGGTTCCGAGCTTCACAATCGCAATTCGCAATGCTGCATTAGGCTGCATCAAATTCACAGGTTCTAATTCCAAATGTAAAGTATGCAACACCAAGCCGGATCAAAGCGCAGCCAGGTAGAGAGTTAAGCAGACGTGTCCAATCGAACGGCCCCGTGCAAGCAAAGGGTTTAGTTGCCGAGGCAAATGGTGGGCTGAAACTCGGGACAACAGAAAGGCAAGCAAACTGGAGGTGGTGAGCAGCACAAGAAAGCCTCGATCAGTCGATCCCCCGATCTGATCTGCATCCACAGCGCAGATAAGCACAACGACATCTAGACAGACATGGTGCCACAGGTTTTGCACCTCCAAACTTGCCTCTCGCCAAGTCATGGCTCTGTCAGCACAGGTTTTTCATCTCCAAACTTGCCTCTCGCCAAGTCATGTCTCTTTCCCGCAATAAAGTACTTATACAGCATGCATTTCTCATCCAACCCCAAACCAAAAAAAAAAGGCAACGAACGAGGCGTTTTTTTCATTAAGAAAAGAATAGGCATCCAAATTTGAGTTGAAGAGGACTTGAACTTAAGCGGTTAGATGATAATTACACCACCCACTTCAATCAGTTGAACAAACCTCACTTTTCTCCAACTCCAAACACAACAAACCAATATCTCCAGACTCGATCAAAAAAAAGATGCAACGATAAATATCTTAAAAAAAAAGACTAAGATAAACTCGCAGTCAACGACTGAATTACAACCTGATCAGTGATCAGTGCATTAAATCATTACTGTCTCCAAAGTACGAGGAAACAAATTATGGCATAAGGTTGATCAGCTATAAAAGTAACTAAGAATAGAGCTTTCAGATGTCAGCCCTCACACTGAGGTTTTAGACCCATCAAGAAGTGGCTGCACTTAACTCTTACAAAGAACATTGTTTCGTGTTAATAGTTAAGAGTGGGATGAACAGCAATCCTAGGCTGCCCACTAACAATAAATATGATTTCACACAGAACACAATTATCACCAATGGAACTACGGAAGAAAGTCCACGGCAGTCGGCAAGCATTGCTGCTAAAAGGAGTTTCAGATTTTGTGGAGCTAGCAGGTAACAAAGTGAAACACAAGATTGTTTAGTCTGTTCTGACATTATTTCTGTTGTTTTCATATGCTCTCCTCATGTTGAACCCCCTACAAGACAAAGTATTCACTGCAAGCCAAATCAGATGTAGAATTCTTTGCTGCTGCGAGGGATATCACAGAAAACAAGCCTGATCATTGTCTGGGTTTGACAAGACACTTTGGCAGGTTCCGTACAAGAAAATACTAACAAATGTAGTGACGATAAGGAAAGAAAATCCATGGAGTCAAGAAAATGGAACATATAACATCAGGATACAATTAAATTCCAATGTAGGAACTCAAACCAGTTATCAAATTCCTCCAAATAAAATGCAGAACAACATAACTCAAACTCTAACCTTATCATTTGAAATTTGCAATTTTTTCTACATGCAGACAGGAGAGAAGCTGCAAGTGCACATGACGTTGCTGTAACACGGTATAGAGGCCTAATAAAGCGCCTCTGCAGATGCTGATCTCTTTCAGTGCCAGCTCCTGCCGACAAACACGTATGTGCTCTCAGAATGATCATTTTATCCTAGATCATAATGCAACACAAGATAATGAGGTCACTGACTGCCTATCCAAATTGCTCGGGGACAAGAGTGCCCTCCTCCACTGCACTCAGTCTGATATTAAAATCATCTGTGCTCTGGCAGTTAGTTCAAAGAGAATTCAGATGCCACTGACAGAACAAGAGGGAACAACACAAAGCATGTTTCTAAATCACAAGCTAATGAATATGACAGCTTCTTTAATGGAGGTATTCTAGACAAGTTTAGGTTTATTCCAGCATACTGGAGGTCACAGTGATAACATGGGATTTCAAAAGAGTGTCATATAATAACAATAGTCAGAGGATGACTTTAGAGTAGCATTGCAAACGTGCCAGAGTTATGGTGATGGCTCAAATTATGCAATGAAGACAAAATATCAAACAAGTTAAAGACTATTTCTGTACAACAGGTTTCCTTTTCATCACTTGACATTTGGTTTCTACATTCCACTGTTCTAGGAAAAGAATGTTTGGTTCATATTCAGAATCCATTTTTAACATTTTTATGTCAGCTTAGAAAATTGTTTCTGTTTCTTTCAAGAGCCAAATCCAAAGAAACATTTGTCATCATCTTTGTGGAAAAATGTATTAGGCAACTGCACTGACAGGGTGTGTGGGAAACTAATATAGCAGGTCTTTCACATGATTGCTCTCGATTAGTATGCAATTTTAACAACTCACGCTTTCATTTTACTGAGGTAGCCTTTCTTTTTGGGCATGTTCGTCTGTTATGCCCCTTTTCTAAGCAGAGACTACATGAATAAACAGCTGAGTTAGAACTATTAACTTTGTTAACCACATAGCCTGAAGCACCAATGCCCACATCAGTGGATGTGGGGCAGTTACGCCGGTTGTGTCCCTTTGCACCGCATCGGCTGCAGTGCCGAGGTCGTTGTTGGTGCTCTTTCTCGGACTTTGGTTTTCCACATGTTCGACTATTATGCCCTTCTCCGCCACACAACCGGCACCTGAACTGCAGCCTGGTTGAACCTTTCCTCACTGTAGGGCAATAAAAGCTTCTATGTCCTTCTTGTCCACATTTGCTGCAGTAAAATTTCACCCCTGCAAAGCATCAGGTTGCAATGTTGCTCGTCAAATGTCAAGTCTAAATAAATTTGATGAAAACTAAACCAATCCAGTGAGAAAAAAAGGCAATAAGGTAAAACTGTGGGTAATTCTGGTGCTAATACAGCAACTCCATACTAGACATTTTGAGGACCATCCGATATAAAAAAACATCACTTATTGATACTGGAAGGAGTATATGTACAAGGCTAAACGCTAAGTAAGAATGTACGGACAACAGGTAGGTTCTTGCTGGCTAGAAGTCAAACTGGGTGAAACTTAATTAATTTGATATGCATCTTCTGAGTTAAAGGTAAGATATATCATTAACCTTTCATGGCAATGCTTCTCTTGAGCCGGTTCTCAGGATCACTGAAGAATGCCTTTTGAGTTTCAGAAGCACGCTTTCTTGCAGCAGCAGTACCTTTTGTTCTCTTCATGTTCAATAGCATTGGGGAAAAACGAACATGCCCAGATCAACTACTGCATTCAATAAGAACATACCAATGAAACACTTTGCACGACATCTTACCTTGATTGCAGCAACTCTTTGAGCACGCAATTCGGGGTCTTGGTGTATAAGCTTCATGTGCTTAGTAAACAATCCTGTTTGAGCATTTAGACTCTGCAATTAATATTAAAGACTTTTAAGTCACAAGAAAAGAAACAATTACAAAGCAAGTTCGTAGAGCTGAAATGTTTTAGTATCAAAGAGAAGGAACAGGGCTACATTGTTAGTTGTAATCAGGTTATCAGGTGTATAGGGATTTAGTTAAGTACTACTTATGTGTTAGTGGTGCATATAAGTTTTGTAGACCCATATAAATTATGGATGACAAGGTACAGTCGCATGTGTACAGATGTGTAGAAAATATTACTTACTCTTAAAGATCGGCTAATCTTCATGGCAACTTCTGGTGAAGGTGATGCATAAGTACGCTTTGATCTTTTGGGGTTGTTGATATTTATCTCTAACTTGTCAACTTCGTCATCTTCTTTTACTTTCAAAGGAGAACTGCAAATACAGAAAGGATATATGACAATGTATGCACATGAATATTTTTCTCGAACGCATGTATGCACAGGAATAAAAAAAAGGATATCTTTCAATTTGCTGTGTATAAGAACCATATCACGCAATGTTACTTCAGTCATCAATAAAAGTTACTAAAAATACTTGAATGCCGATGGGTTCGACAATTCAAAGCCATAATGCAGTCTCAGTTAAACCTTGAAGATTTTCAGGGAAACAATATGCAGTCGATCTGCTGAGAGAAACAGCAAATCACAAGGGGCAAGGTGAACATAACAAATATAGTAGAAAAGGGTACCTTGACCGAACTTTCTCCCATGGCTGTTCATCAACAGATTCCTGCCATATCACACACTCTCCACTACATTGTAGACACATTCGAATCCCCTGATACAAATGCATAGCACGAATTTGTAAGTTCACGAAATTTACATGTATAGGATTATATTTTTCTCCTCCATGATGACTCACAAGATATATGGAAGGTTCACCTTGCCATTGCACATAGGGCAGTCCAAACTTGATCTATCTATTCCGCACTCCTTGCATGGAGTGTAACCTCTACCCCTACAGCTGGGGCATGGCAGCTCACGGTAGTACTGCCCATTTGGACCGACCCAAGACCTCAGTTTTCCCTTCTCTGTAATTGAAGTTGTACTCCTGCAATGAAAAAATCAAAGCTAATGAAGTGTCAAAATCTGCACTAGTTTTTCTAGATGGATACAAACTTCAAACTCTCAATCATAAAGGCTTTGATGATATGCACTAAAAATATCCAAACTCTGCTGCCATTTCAATCCCTCACTAGAGATACAACTCTATGCAAAAACTGTACCATGACACACCTAAATCTATTAAAACAACATGTACATAGATAGGTTGAACAATGAATGTAGCATGTTTTAAGAACAGTCTATCTGTGCAAGTAGACATCCTTATTCCGACAAATCGCATAATGACGAATTTGGGTGATTTTTGGACAGTTCAATCATACACAAATTGTGCGTGCCATCTTCAAGACCAGCGCACGGCCCATCTATAATCTCAATTCACAATTCTCCGATCACCTAACGTCCTAATCAGCACGAGCAGTCGAACACACATAGTGGCATAGTGTCAATCTAAAGGGGAAAAAAACGTACTGTGAGCGTGAGCCGCTGGGTTCGACGTCCGGACCCAGGAGGTCGGCCAAAGGGTTGCAGTGGAGCTGCCGCGGTAGCAAGAAGGCGAAACGGCTCCAACAGTCAGACCTTCCAGGAATTGCGGGAGAATGAGGAACTTCGAAACGAAAGCGGAATTCTGCGCTCACTGTACCGGAGAGCTTGGAGTGCCGGCGCCGTCCGAAGCAGAAGCAGCGACGCAGCGCCGGCGCAAACGCGGCGCTGGCCGCGCACGCCCAGGCAGACTCAACCGGGCCGCTGCGGAAGGCGCGGCCTGGGCGCACGTTATCCGTAGTAGCATCCCAAGAGAGGCGCGTGCCTGTCGGTCCGTCTGCCACGCGTAGCGGGAGGGCGGCGGGCCGGCGGCGGCGCGTGGTGCTGGCTCCGGGGTGATCTGGTAACGATCCTCCTCCCGGTCGGGCTCTGTGGCTGTCGTTGCTCGTCAGGAGATTTAACTTTTTACCATTGGTACCTCCACAAATCGCACATCAACGGTTGCCACCGCATTTTCACCGGCGACAAGAGAAAGCTGCTGATCTCAAATAGATCTGAGCCGTTGATTTTACGAATTTTATGAATTAATTAATAAATTAAAAATCTAGGAAAACAAATAAAATCCCTCTTGGTTCCCATAATGACGTGAATAAAGATGGCAGAGAATCCTCCTTTCTCGAAAAGAAGCCTCCTGATTCAATGCAGGATTTCATGGGACCAGCCGGCTTGACAGGTTTCAAAATATGTTTCAAAATCTTTTACACTCATATTTTAAATCTCTACTTGCACAATTATAATTTGTTCTATCTACTAAAATAATCAATATATAAAGCAAATGAATATTGTATTTGTTGTCTTCAAAATCTAGTTGATATTAGGATGTAAGTATAATTCGAACTATCCGTATCGGTATTGAAATTTGAACTAAAATAGGGTAAATAGTTCTATCTAAATTCAATTTCACACGTATTTGATCTGAATCCACTCACGGTCTCACACATGCACACGCGCATGCATCATTGAGGTTAGCACGCATCAATCAAATCTAGAAAAATATTTTCTATATCTAAACTTTTCTTAATTGTCTTATTTTACAAAATAAATAAATAAATAAATAAATAAATATGTATTCCATATATTACCTCGTATGAGGTAATAGATGATCATAACCGTCCGATCAAAATAAATAAATGACTCACAGTTATTTAAAAGTACCATAGCAAAATCCATTTAATTGGTTAATCTCGTATCCCAGATACAACACTAAACAATTACTCCCTCCATCCCAAATTATAAGGCATTCCAAGAATCTTGGAGAGTTAAAACATCTCAAGTTTGACCAACATTATATAGATAATTATAAAGATTCATGACATCTAATAGATACACTATGAAAATATAATTGATTAAGAATCTAATAATACTTAGTTGGAATCATAAATGTTATTATCTTATCATATAAATTTGGTCAAACTTGAGATGCTTTGACTCTCTAATATTTTTGGAATGCCTTATAATTTGGGATGGAGGGAGTAGAATGAAAATGGTATGTGTACGTGGTGGCGCGGCGGATGGGCATAGGCCTTATCAGCGTTAGCGATCCGTCCGGTCCCAGTACAAAGTCCGGTACCAATACAAGACACGTGGCTCCCGGAACTGGCCCCACGCACGGGCGCGGCCCTTTTTGTCTTCCACACGCCTTCTCCAATCTCCGGTAATATAGTTTCAAAAAAAAATCTCCGGTAATACAGGGTAATATAATTAATTAGTACCGTTAAACGAGGCCCCGGGATCCCAAAATAGTAGTTAACTTTTGCCCTGCGCGGGACCCTCGCGGTCCCCCACGGCCCTCGCTATCGCCCCTGACGTGTGGGCCCGCGAAACAATCTTCCCCGGCCGACCCTTCTTCTTTTCCTGCCACGTAATCCAGCCCGTGGATATCTCGCACCTTTTGCGGGGCCATTTCTTATTTCCGACTCATCTCGCCTCGCTTTACCCCCTTCTTCCCTCTCTTCCTTCCGTTCTCGTTCCCTCATTCGCTTCCGCTCCTTCACACGCACTCACCCGGACTCTCAGAGAGAGAGAGCGCGCGCTAGCCATGTCGGTGGGGAGCTGGTGCATTCGCGCGATCCCGGGCGCGGCACCGCCGGCTCGGGCCGGGCTGCTCGGGAGCGCCTTCCTGCAGGTGTCCGTCCCGCGGCCGCGGACCGGGCGGTGCCGTGCCGCGCAGCACGGGCGCGTGAGGCTCGGCGGCCGCGTCGTGGCCCGAGCCGGGGCCGCGGAGACGCCGGTGGCTGGCACCGACGAGGACGCTGGAGCGGGGTTCTCCAAGACGTTCCCCCTGCGCCGATGCCAAGCTGTAGCTTCCTCTATCCCCGCCGCGCTGCGTGATCTGTGCTGAGATGGTGTTCGTGTGTATTTCGTTTTTGGTCTGGGGGTGTTGCTGATGCTTCAGCTCTGTGGTGGAACCCAGGTGGAAGGGAAGGCGTGGGTGAGGGTGGACGCGGAGCCGGACGCCGAAGGCAAGTGCAAGGTCGTTGTCGGATGTAATGTGGCGGGGAAGTGGGTGTTGCACTGGGGTGTCTCGTACGATGATGAGCATGGAAGGTAATATTTGATCTTCTTCTACGCCCTTTTATTTTATATTTTCCTCATGGCGATGGATACCTGTGGATCACGAACGACGATTTTTGCATTATTAAGTGCAACAAATGGAATCAACAGTGGGATCAGACAGGCAAGCGGGCCCACATTTCATTGTGTTCTGGCTTGCTGTATCCAATTAGCTCCTGGTCCAATGCTTGAATGGCCGTGGAATGGCGGATGAAGCAATTTCTAATCTAGTTTTGGGTACATTAGGGGAAACCGTGAACTACTTCAATTGAAAAATGATTAACAGGCAGGGTTTGATGTTTGTTTGTATGTTACCCTGGAAGGCACGAAACTTTACAATCATTTTTTTGTGTGTGTTATTGGAAGAGGGGTTGGCGTTGGAGCGGTTTCAGTTTCGGTCTGTTCCTACGTAATCCAATTGTACGCACCTTAAATATCTTGTTTGTTTTATTCGGAATTTGGAATAACTTCTAAGCATGAGCCTTGGATTCATAGCATGTAGGACAACTTTGAACGAGAAGATTTCATTATTGTATTTTAGATTAGTAGTTGCTATACCTTTTTTGCTCGGACTCCTTTGGAATTGTCTTGGTATCTCGACTTTGTGTACATTACTTAAAGAAGGAATTTGCCGAGGCGTATCTGGCATAACTTGTCGTTTCTTTTTCCCCATATTGAAACTTGTTTTAGAAAAAATAAGGCATTCACATTCTGTTTCCTAGAGAAGGAAATGAAATAATTGGTTACTGTTTTCTTTACTACAGATTGTACCTTTCTCAGACCAGGTTTAATTTCATCTTATCCTGTGTTATCGATATTTCTGCAGAGAATGGGATCAGCCTCCTTTAGAAATGAGACCACACGGTTCAGTTGCAATCAAGGTTCTACTCCTGTGAAAACTGTTACAAGCACTTCATATAGCTTGCAGCTATCTGTCACTTGCGCTATGATATAAAAATGCAAGGAACCTCCTCCAAGTTTATGTTTTTCAAGCAGAAATTCTCCAAGATTATATTGATATCTGAGATAATCAAAAGCTAATGCCTTTCTTAATTATCATTTAGCCATTAAATTTGCTCGTTTAGCTTTCAATAGCTGGACAATATCTGAATTTTCAGGATTATGCAATTGAAACACCATTGGAGATTTTGCCCAATTCAGAAGGACGGCTCCTTTATGAAGTGCAAATCAAATTTGATAAAGACATTCCAATCGCTGCTGTCAACTTTGTTCTAAAGGTTTCAACTTTACACCATTGCATAGCTTCCTATGTTTTTTTCTAGATGATGTGGTGCTTTGACGTTGTGCCAATTGAAACAGTAGCTAAACGATCCTAAACTGGATTTCTTTTTTTCAAACACTGTAGTTGTCCCCAAAAAAATTTGGTACCATGTAAACATGAGTACATGACATGTATATCTACACAAAAAGGCAATACTGACCACTTGCCCCATGTTCCTTTATATACTTTTTTTCCTTCGTTGTGGGTTTGTTTACTTGGGGTAAAATTTGAATGTCGTGGATATTGTTGCTTTGCTAGGAAGAGGAAACAGGTGCATGGTTTCAGCATAAGGGCAGGGATTTCAGAATACCCTTAAATGGATCCTTCAATGGTGGAGGAAAACAAGATATTGATATCTGGCCAGGTTGTTAAGAATTTCATTAACAATTACATTTTTTTTGGATCATAGTGATGTGCTTGCCCCTGAGTGATGTGTACATTCTGATATATTTTGGAATTTGGAATATTATATACTATTACACAGGAGATTTTGAAATGTAGCTGGTTATCTGTAAAGGAATAGCGCTCCATTATCTATTTATTTCATTCTACAATGTTCTACATTGTTCAATATTTTCATATTTATGTCATGTTTCATCAATGATGCGCTAAATGCATGCTCCATGTTAGAGCATCGGTTTCTTTTAAGAAAGATTATACATTATAGCATCTAATTCATCTCTGAGTTTATAGAACAGAAAGATGCAAGCTTTGGATTGCAGTAGTACAAATTCACAAACCAATGCACTTCTGAGCAATTATATATCAAGATACGTTAGAAAGTTCCCAACATGTAAATTTGTTGTTCTGCCTTTTGTTTCCCTGGGAACTAGCGTTGTGTACACCGGTGAACTTGTTTTGCTCCTCAAGTCATAACTCTAGCATTCTTATGGAATTACATTTTTTTTCTCGAACACATAGGAGAACTGCGTATCATTATATTAAGAAGCAAACTCATGGAATTACATGATATCTGTTCTAAAAAGTTTAAGAATTCCTTTGTGCTTTTAGGAAAGTTTTGTAATATATTTGTCTTAATTCTCAGGTGATTTGGGGCATGCATTGAAGAAATCTGAAGGATCTAGTTCTCAGCCACAAAACACCTCACCTCAGGATACAGGTTTGAGTGGCATACATATATCAGGGTTCTATGAAGAATACCCCATCCTAAAATCAGAGTATGTTCAGAATCTTGTTACTGTCACTGTGAGGAGAGACATTGAAACACATAAAAGACTTGTGGAATTTGACACTGATATTCCGGGCGATGTTGTCATTCATTGGGGAGTTTGCAAAGACAATAATATGACATGGGAGATCCCACCAGAACCACATCCACCAACAACGAAAATCTTCCGACAAAAAGCTCTTCAGACCTTGCTGCAGGTATGACCTTGAAGTTAAGCTCTTGGAATGGTAGATGGCAAAGGCTCAAATGGACTCCATCAAGTTTTTTTCACAAAAAAAAGGACTCCATCAAGTTTATATAATGCCTATAAAAGAAAACAAAATGTACTAGTAACTTGACTTGATAATAGTTAACAAGCAGCAGAGCTTTGAATTGGGATTACATGAAGCCTACTTGTATTTTTTGGGCTTTATGATTTCAACTTTACTCCAAAGAAGCCATACCACTTGTACTTTTGAATTACTAGCAAAGATGCACGTGCGACACGCACATATTTATTAAAAACTTCTTTTGCAGTGAAGGAGTAAACAAAAAGTTTTAAGAAATCAATTATTATATTTAAGGTCATAGTTCTTGATCGAGTCTAACATGTTACTAATTCTTTTTAAAACTCTTTGGGAAAAAACAATGTTTCATGTTTAAAATGTAAATAATAACATGAAATTAGTAGGAGAACCAGGGAATATATATCAATTCCAATTTATTTAGTTGTAAACAATTATATTTGGTGAAATTATTTTTTTTGTATTGCAATAGCCAAAAGAGTCCCAGCTAAAAAAGCCTTTGACAGCTTGCGACACGCACGTGTATAAAAAAATCGTAATGAATAGACGAATATGACAATAGTATTTTTTAGCTAGCCTTGTGAAAAAAAAAAACCATTTAGTGAACGGGAAAAATTTTGCTTGAATTCTTCCATGCATGATAATATAATATATCATTCTTAGGCTAAGTGAGTTCCTAAACTTTAGGATGGATCCCCTTTCCACATGACATGGCACGTCTCGCTCACCCCCAAATGCAGATTAAAACAAGAGCTCCACCAACGAGCGAGCGAGGCACCGAATGAGCAACAACAGGCTGTCCGGGTCGTGGCTGAAGCCCATTTACCCCTCCTCCCAACTCTTGATCATGGACTGTAGTATCGTTATTTGAGCAGGCTACTACGTGGTTAGAAAATCAATACGGCACTAATAAGTAACTCAAGAATGTGACCCACTTTTTATCAAACACCGAAACGATGTTGTGGCCCAACCAAATGAGCCCATGCGTCGATATGGGCTGACCCCAAGCCAAGAGCCCATAGGGCTCCGTGCACGTGAAATCGCCCTTGCCGTCTCCAGACAGCGTCCCTGCTGTCAGCAACTTCCTTTCCACGTCGCCATGGTTTCTGTACACCATGCAGGATCAGGTGGGCAATTGGGAACGAGGGCGACATATGTGAGTTTGAGTCTTACGTGAGTTTGAGTTTCAGACGGTTACATCGAGTTTGAGTTCCAGACGGTTACATCTTATAAGATGTAAGATCATGTATGACGAAAGGGCTCATATAGCACGAAGTCCAGATCCAACGGTTATTATGTAGGGAGAGCCTCCTCAAAAAAAGTCGCTCTTTTATAGTAGGATATGAATCTCTAATCCAAAACTTGATTCATTTTAGCCTTCCTTAGTTCCTTATTATTGTCCCCTGCCCCACTCACCACAAGCTTGAGTCTTCTATCTTATAAAGAAAATTTGCACCTTAACATTACTTTGCCTATTTCTTTTGTTTCCTCAGTTATTTATGGTCCCCTTTACTAGGAAGAACATAATGATGTAGTCTTTTTCCCGATGAAATTTGTGAGGGACTGTATGTTGGTTAAATCCTTAGGTAAATTTTAAAATGCGTAGGAATTTGAAACTTACATTTAATAAACATTTAACAGTTGTGTGTTTGTACAACTCTTCCTTATTTGTGTGCGTCCTGCATTCATTTGGGTGCCTTCCTAGGACGGTTTTTTTGGTTAACTGAGGACCATCTCCTTACAAGTGGTCATCTCTCAACAAAATGTACATCTGAATGCTCCATGCAAGTTTTCTTTTTGATCTTTTGATATGTTCTCTTGTTGTGTTTTTCATCTTGTAGAGCTTTATATATTTATTTTTTATGATTCAGTGACTTGATCTGATTTGAAGTCAATTTAACACTCCTCACTATGCGCAAAAATAAAAAAAAAGTTTAACACTCCTCACACATCTTCTCTCTTGTTGCAGCAAAAAGCTGATGGAGCAGGAAACTCAATTTCATTCTCACTAGGTGCAGAGTATTCTTGTCTGTTTTTTGTGCTCAAACTTGATGAGTATACTTGGTTGAGAAATCTTGAGAATGGATCTGATTTCTGTGTGCCACTTACAAGAGTGGGTCAGCATGGTAGCACTCAGGATCCCGACAAGGCTGAGGCACAGAAAGTAGAGGATAAGTCTTCACAGGCTGATGGCTTAATCAGTGATATAAGAAATCTGTTGGTTGGCCTATCATCTAGAAGAGGTCAGAAAGCTAAGAATAAAGTTCTTCAAGAGGACATCCTACAAGAAATCGAAAGGCTTGCAGCAGAAGCTTATAGCATTTTCAGGAGCCCCACCATTGATTCTGTAGATGAGTCTGTACACCTCGATGACACATTAAGCGCAAAGCCAGCATGTTCTGGCACTGGATCTGGTTTTGAGATATTGTGCCAAGGATTTAACTGGGAATCTCATAAGTCAGGGAAATGGTATGTTGAGCTTGGTACAAAGGCCAAGGAGTTGTCGTCCCTGGGTTTCACTATTGTCTGGTCACCACCACCAACTGATTCTGTGTCACCTGAAGGATACATGCCAAGGGATCTATATAATCTAAACTCTCGGTATAGTTTTTGCATGCAAAATCATCCATTGAACATATGTTATAGCACTTCTGTCCTCATCTGTTTATCTTTTATAAGATAACACCTCCTTTGAGATCCCATATACTGGTTTTAGTGTATAAATGTGCAAGAGCCACCTTTTCTTGATTTGAGCTTGGTCCTAATAAGTAAATTGAATTTAACAAAACTCACCTATCGCATCCAACTGCAGCTCTGTGCAACATACAAATTGTTGATACTTGACACTTGAAGTCATCATGTAGATACGGTTTTTTAGTTCTCAGTGCAATAGGCTATAATGCATTTGTTATTGTCCAAGCTAGAAACTTGTGGCTATTTGACATACTAATATGTGAAACCATACTGACTATGCAAAACCATAGTTTCTTCCTTAGATAAGTGCAAAAACTGACATGATATTGTTTCCGGTGGGGATTATTATTTATTCATTATGGCTAGAAGTTTGGGGAATATATAGTTACAGACCATTGATGTTCCATAACCTTTTTCATTCGCTTGGTCTAGACTCTAGAAAACTTTTGGGCATTTTGTGAAGACTGCCTAGGGGCTAAACACTCTATCTCTGGTGTGAAGAGTTCTGAAGGTTTTGCTATTAATTTTCTGTATAGATGCACGTTTGCAGTTGGGGACAATAAACTTGCTTCTGTCCTGCCATCAATTGCTCAATTTACTAGACTCCGGCTGACCTTGGAAAATGCTTGACATTTTTATATTTAACTTGCATAGAAGTCTATGATCTTCAGAAGTAATTGTGTGAGACTTAAGAAATCCAGTTTGTTATTAAGTATATATTATTAAACCATCTTACAAGCTGATGTCATTCGTTAATATGATAAACCAACATTTCAGATATGGGTCCATGGATGAGCTGAAGGAACTTGTGAAGATTTTCCATGAATCTGGCATCAAGGTTCTTGGTGATGCTGTTCTAAATCATAGGTGTGCTCAGTTTCAGAACAACAATGGTGTCTGGAATATTTTTGGTGGTCGTATGAACTGGGATGATCGAGCAGTTGTTGCTGATGATCCACATTTCCAGGTATCCGGTTTTCTTTTCTAAAATATATTTATTTAGAGGGCTTAGCATATGATTGTCAGTGGACATATAAAAAAATTCATTGGTAGGTTAAAACAGTTTTAAGAAACTGTACTAGATCAGTAGTTTTGCTGGGAAAGAAGGTAAAAAAACTGATTAGGTCTCAAAACTGTTCATACTAATTTTCTCTCATTGGGTGTATACACATTTGAGCATGCTGGTTTCACACTGCACAAGCAACACTAGCCCAGGACTGTACACATGTTCAAAGATGGGACATGTAATTAGGTGAAGGAACTAAGGATGCCCTACTGCTCTGTACAGCCAAACACCAAGCTAGGCAGTGGATGTCTGTTAGATTTGTATGCAAATTAAGGCTCCCTTGATTTTTTTTGCTACCCTTTTGGCTAATACTCCCTCTGTTCCAAATTATAAGACGTTTTGGCTTTTCTAGATACTTTGCTTTTACTATGTATCTAGACATAGTGTATATCTAAGTACATAGAAAAAGTTATGTATCTAGAAATGCCAAAACATCTTATAATTTGGAACGGAGGGAGTATTAAATTTACTATTTTCTTTCCCAAACTGATGGTCTGACTATCTATCCAATGAAATGGGCAACTCACTAGTTGAACTACCAGTATGGTTACTAAACATATGGTTAAATTCCCACTTGAACTCAGTGAACCTGGAATTTAACATTAGGCATCCAGTGAACATGAACCTTGGATACAGTCAAGCTGATATTATAGTACACCATAGCCCATAGGTATTACAAATTCACAGGTGCATTAGATGCAATCCCTGTCAACTCCCTACTTAGCTCTAAATTTTATTCTCTTATTGGTCCATTGTCCCAGCAGTAATTTCTAGCAACATGAACACATACAATTGGTCCATTTGTTCCTTCACATCACCAATATGTAACTCTAATTGGACTTGTCGAACCTTTGTACTTGCATATATTTAGTATTAAGTATTAACAGCAAATGTTCAGATTAGCACACATACTAAGTTGCATAAACAAACATGTTCAGCTTAGTACTCCCATTCCTTTCCATTTTATTGCACTTAGAAATTATGATAATATAATATTTCCATTTAATGTTGGGGTAAAATTCTTGTTCCTGCAGGGAAGAGGAAACAAGAGCAGTGGAGATAATTTCCATGCAGCACCAAACATTGATCACTCCCAAGAGTTTGTGAGGAATGATCTTAAAGAATGGCTTTGCTGGATGAGGTCAGTTATTTATTCTGTCATTCTCGGTGATAGCTTTTTGCCATTGCTCATGCTTCATTGTTCGTTGCACTAGGAAGCTGAGCTAGCTCAGTTGGTCGAGGGTGTATGTATGCCCAGACCACCCAGGTTTAAGTTCCTCCTAGGTTGGTCTAGTTTTTTTTTTTTGTTGCACTGCATGCATTATGGGTGCAAATGTCCTTGATGCAGCATCCATATAGTTCCACGTGCCTCTATTGTTTGTGGACTCAACTTGTATCTTGGAGTTTGAGACAGGAATGATTTCCTTTTTCTTTTGAAAACTGGAATATTTTTTGTTGGAGTATGTGTTTAGGCCCATGAGGCTAAGGCCCATGTGGCCCATGTATGGAACCTATATAGCTACCCTTCTAGGGTTAGCCCTAATCGATAGAATCTCTAAACCTAACATGGTATCAGCAGCCTAGTTTCTCTCACCTTTCCCCACCCGCCGCCGCCCCTGGTTGCCGGCCGGCCAGCCGCCGCCGCAGCCATGGCCGGCCACTCCTCTCCCCCTCCCTCCTACTATGCTTACTTCCCCTCCCTTTCCACCCCATCCTGGGCCCAGATCGCCGGCCGCTCGTCTCCTGGCGCCGGCGGGCCACCAGGCGCGCCCGCTGCCGGTGCTCTGGCCGCCACGCCCGCGGCACCAGGCAGCGGCGCCCCACCCGTGCTCGGCATGCCGGGGGGCTCCGGTGAGGTTGACTCCTCTCCTCTGGCGGCCGCTCAGCCCCTGGCTGCCACCGACGTCCGCCCCCATGCCGAGCAGCAGCTCCGCCCAGACCACCAGCCCGCCATCACCACCTCCGATCCCGCCCCTCTTGCCGACCCTCTGGCTGCCGTCCGTCCCAGACACCTAGCCGCTGCCCTTCCCTCTGCTGATGGTGCTCTGGCCGCTCACGTGCAGTCCGGCCTCGGCCTCCCTTCCCTGCTGGCGCCGCTGATCCTCGGTGGTAACGCCGGTTCTCTCACCACCGCTCCACCTCCGGGTCCGGACTCCGCCCTCGCAGCCGCTCTCATCGCTGCTCGGGCTGCTGCCGCGGAGGGGCAGGCTCGCGTGCGCGCTGCAGCCCTCGCATGGGAGCGTGCGCGCGAAGCGGCCGATGCCTTGGCCCGCCAGATCGCCGAGGCGGAGCACCTCCTCGTCTCTCCCACTCCACGGGACGTTGGAGCCCACTCCTCCGCCTCGCCTGGCCGCCGCGTGCCCCATCCTGCCGTCCTCTGGCACGATCCGGCTGACCCGCTCGTGGCTCAGCTTCACTACCAGGCCGGGGGGTCCAGAACATTCGCCTCCTCGTCCCGGTCGTCCTCGAGCCGGAGTCGCCCTCCTACGCCCGCTGGCGGGACCTCGTGCTTCTCACTCTTTGCCGCTACGCCCTCGACGACCACGTCCTCGTTGACGCTTCGGTGGCCGTCCAGACCCCGTCGTGGCTTCGTCTGGACAGCATCGTCCTCTCCTGGATCCTGGGGACGATCTCTCTGGACCTCCACGACCTCGTCCGCACCTCCCCTGAAGCGCGTCGGGCATGGCTCGCCCTTGAGGGCCAGTTCCTGGGCAACGCCGAGGCCCAGGCTCTGCGCCTCGACGCGAGCTTCCGGACGTTCGTCCAGGGTGACCTCTCCGTCGGCGAGTTCTGCTGTCGGATGAAGGGCATGGCGGACTCCCTGGGGGACCTCGGGTGGCCCGTGGAGGATCGCATCTTGGTCCTCAACGTCCTCCGGGGGCTCAGCGACCGCTACGCCCACCTCCGGACGTGGATCACCCGCTAGAGGCCCTTCCCCACCTTCCTGGAGGTCCGTGACGATCTCGTCATGGAGGAGCTCACGCAGGGCCTCCAGCCGGGATCCACCACTTCCACGGGGTCCTCGTCCTCCTCGACGGCCCTGTCTGCTACTTCGCCGCGTCCGTCTGCTCCACCGCGGTCGACCGCTCCACCGCCGCAGTCTCTCCTGGGTCCTCCTCCCTCCGGGCAGAGCGGAGGTGGGGGGTCGTGGCGGTCGTCGTCGCCGCGGAGGGGGTCGCGGGGTGGCCGGGGTGGACATACCCAGGCCCCGGCACCGGGTGTACCGCAGGGGGGCACCAGGGCCCTCTTTCCAGAACCCGTGGTCCGGGCGCATCTCCATGTGGCCCTACCACGCCACTGGGGCCGACTCGCGTCCACCGGTGGCCATGCTCACCGGAGCTCCTCCTGCTCCTCCTGCTGGTCCTCCACCCGGCGCCTTCCCGGCTACGGCGTGGACTCTACCTTCTGGGACTCTCCCGGGGGTCATTGGATGGGACCAAGCAGCCCTAGCTCGCTCGTTCAGCACCATGGGCCTGACGCCTCCGGTCGGACCCGAGTGGATCGCTGATTCGGGTGCCACCTACCACACCACACCTGACCCCGGTATGCTTTCGTCGCTTCACTCTCCCTCTTCCTCTCTTCCTTCGTCCATTATGGTCGCAAATGGTTCTTGTATTCCAGTCACGTCTGTGGGTACCGCCGGTGCTCATGGCTCCTTTCGTCTTCCTGATGTTCTTGTTGCTCCTTCTATGGTTCATAACCTTCTTTCTATTCGTCGTTTTACAGCTGACAATTCTTGTTCTGTGGAATTTGACTCTTCTGGTCTTACTGTAAAGGATTTGGCTTCCCGGCGTCCTCTGCTCCGATGTGACAGCACCGGGCCCCTTTACACCCTTCGCTTCCCGGCGGCTCCTTCGTCTTCTTCGCCGTCCGTTTTGTCAGCTGCCTTCGCCGCTTCTACTTCCTCCACTACCTGGCACCGGCGCCTCGGCCATCCTGGACGTGATGCCCTGATACAGCTCAGTCGTAGCTCTAGTCTTCCATGTACTCGAGCTCCTGATGAGCAACTGTGTCATGCGTGCCAATTGGGCCGACATGTTCGTCTTCCTTTTTCTAGTTCTTCTTCCCATGCGGCCCGCATTTTTGATCTTGTACATTGCGACCTATGGACGTCTCCTATCTGAGTATTTCTGGTTATACGTACTATCTTGTGGTTGTTGATGATTTTTCGCATTATTCGTGGACATTTCCTCTCCGTGCGAAGTCAGATACGTTTACCACGCTCCTTCACTTTTTTACTTGGGTGTCTACATAGTTCGGCCTCACCATCAAGGCTGTCCAGTGTGACAATGGTCGCGAGTTTGATAACTCCACCTCCCGATCCTTCTTCCTCTCTCACGGTGTTCAGTTGCGCATGTCTTGTCCATACACCTCTTCGCAGAATGGCAAGGCTGAGCGGATGATTCGCACCACCAACGATGAGTCCGTCTTTCCCTTTTCCAGCACTACCACCCCTCCGGTCCCTGACCCTCCCTCCCTGTTTCCCACTGACCCGGTGGTCCAGCCACCATTTTCGTGGTCTCCTGCAGGTACCGCTTCGCCGCGCGCCGGGCCGGCCACCTGTCCCGGATCCCCAGCGGGTCCGGGCCCGTCGTCGGGTGCGGCCCCGTCCTCTCCGGTTGGTGCAGACCCGGGGCCTTCGTCCCCCGCTTCTGCCACGGGGGGGGGGGGGTCGTACCGGTCGCCGACGCCGGATCCCGTCCCGGCACCTGCCCCGGCACCTCCGTCGAGGTTCGCCGCGCCGGTACGGGTGTACCAGCGCCGGCCGCGGCCGCCGCCGCTCGCAGTCCCTTCTCCACCGGGGACACCGACACCACCGCAGCAGTCCCCGCCGGCTCGTGGTGCCCCGCTGGTCTACCACCCGCCGCTGCTTCACCGACACCCACGGCATGTTCACCCGATGGTGACACGGCACGCGGCTGGCACACTGCCGCCTCGTGCCCTCGAGGCTTCGACCGGCGACGCGGTGGTCTCCCCGGTACCCTCTTCCGTCCGCGACACCCTATTGGACCCTCACTGGCGCCGTGCGATGGAAGAGGAGTACGCCGCACTACTCGCCAACCAGACGTGGGAATTGGTGCCCCGGCCGCCAGGCTCCAACGTCGTCACCGGCAAGTGGATCTGGACCCACAAGCGCCGGGCCGATGGCTCTCTCGAGCGCTACAAGGCTCGATGGGTCCTCCGGGGTTTCACTCAGCGACCGGGCGTCGACTACGATGAGACCTTCAGCCCGGTGGTCAAGCCGGCCACCGTCCGTACCGTGCTCTCGCTGGCGCTTGCTCGGTCTTGGCCCGTCCACCAGCTGGACGTCAAGAACGCCTTCCTCTACGGCCTTCTTACCGAGACGGTGTACTGCAGTCAGCCGGCGGGGTTCGTCGATTCCACCCGTCCTGACATGGTCTGCCGGCTCAACAGGTCCCTCTACGGCCTCAAGCAGGCACCTCGGGCGTGGAACCACCGGTTTGCTGCCTTCTTGCTGACCCTGGGGTTCATGGAGGCCAAGTCTGATACGTCCCTGTTCGTCTACCACTATGGGGCTGACACTGCATACTTGCTGCTCTATGTTGATGACATTGTCCTCACCGCCTCCAGCGAGCCACTTCTCCGCCGGAATCGCCGTTCTCCAGCAAGAGTTCGCGATGAAGGATCTGGGTGAGCTCCACCACTTCCTCGGTGTCACTGTTGAGCACCGTCCTGCCGGGCTCCTCCTTCACCAGCGGCAGTGCACTCGGGACATCCTGGAGCGGGCTGGGATGACTGACTGCAACCCCTGCTCCACTCCGGTCGACACTCAGGGCAAGCTGTCTGAGGTTGAGGGACCCCCGGTGGCCGATCCCACTGCGTACAGGAGTCTCGCCGGGGCCCTTTAGTACCTCACCTTCACCCGGCCGGACATCACCTATGTAGTCAGCAGGTTTGTCTTCATATGCATGACCCCCGGGAGCCTCACCTCACGGCTCTCAAGCGCCTCCTCCGCTACCTCCGGGGCACGCTCGACTACGGCCTCCTCCTCCACCGGGCCTCCTCCACCGACCTCGTCGTCTACACCGACGCTGACTGGGCGGGATGCCCGGATACTCGCCGCTCCACCTCCGGCTACGCCGTCTTCCTGGGCGGCAACCTGGTGTCTTGGTCGTCCAAGCGCCAGCCGGTGGTCTCCCGGTCCAGCGCCGAGGCGGAGTACCGCGCCGTTGCTAACGGCGTGGCGGAGGCCGCCTGGCTCAGGCAGCTGCTTGCTGGGTTGCACACTCCACCCTCCCGGAGCACACTGATCTACTGCGACAATGTCAGTGCGGTCTACCTCTCCACCAACCCCATCCAGCACCAGCGGACGAAGCATGTGGAGATCGACCTCCACTTTGTCCGTGATCGGGTGGCCATAGGCGAGGTGCGGGTCCTTCATGTTCCGACGACCTCCCAGTTCGCGGACATCTTCACCAAAGGCCTCCCGTCCTCAACCTTCGCCGAGTTTCGCTCCAGCCTCAACATCACCGGTGGCTAGTTGCGTCTGTGGGGGGTTGTGTGTGTTCTTTCTTGTTCAGCCTCGAACTCCGCTGCGCCGGTAGTTCAGACTGCGGGGGGGTGTTGGAGTATGTGTTTAGGCCCATGAGGCTAAGGCCCATGTGGCCCATGTATGGAACCTATATAGTTACCCTTCTAGGGTTAGCCCTAATCGATAGAATCTCTAAACCTAACAATTTTTTGTTAATGCATATGATATACACTGTCCCCAGCTTAACTCCTGTAACAAATTGGAATGAATGGACAGTACAATAGAAACCCTGCAAATTGTCATCAGTTTACTACCAGTTTTTTTTCTTAATATTTGGGTAGAAAATATTTTTTTTTAAATAGTAGAAAAATATATGTGCTTGAGTCAGCTGCTCTGCTTAACTTATATGGACAGAAGGTGCACTAAGAACTCTGCAAAATATTGTCAGTTTAGTTTGCCTTGGAAACTAATTTTGTTAGGAGATCCGGTAAATTTATTTATGTAATTGTGTTGTGCTTGCATTTCTAGTAAAGTGCCTCCGCCAGTGGGACATTTTAGTTTCATTCCCAATTGGAAATAGGTATATATATGGATTTTCCCTCTAAATGTCAGTAGCAGTCCTTGATGAATAAGAATTATCTATCTTCTTTTTTTCCTCAAACATGCAGGAGAGCTGCGTATCTTTAATATTAAGAAAGAGGGTCCAGAACCCTTACAACACACACCCACATTATCTATTATTTTCTTTGGGAGCAGGACATGTAGTACTCTAATATGGGGGCCGTAGCTTACAGGTTCTAATGTTGTTAGTATATGTTTGGGGAATTTCCTTATATGCAACCGACAAAGCACAATCTCTCATAACCATTGATGTGTCCTTGACATGTGGGCTCCCAGCATATGAGTGATTTAAGTTAACCCAATGGCATGTGAGGAATTTTTCCTATATGTTTCATAGCTGGACGGGATGAATTGGGTTGTAAGTTGTATATTGATGGACTCGAGTGTTACACAAAATGTCACCATATCATGTGTTTATTCATGCCTGTTCTGCTTGCAGAAAGGAAGTCGGCTACGACGGATGGAGACTTGACTTTGTTCGTGGTTTCTGGGGTGGATATGTCAAAGACTATTTGGAAGCAAGTGAACCATACTTTGCAGTAGGAGAGTACTGGGACTCCCTCAGTTATACTTATGGTGAAATGGACTACAATCAGGATGCCCACAGACAGAGAATTGTTGATTGGATAAATGCTACAAGTGGAACTGCTGGTGCATTTGATGTTACCACTAAAGGAATACTTCATGCGGTACGATTGCATCTTGCAGTTTTTAAATAAAAATGTTCTATGACAGTTCTTATGGGCCGAGTTCAAAGTGTTCTAAAAAGTTGTGGACCCTGGCTGGGAGCCAGTACACTTCATTTCTGCTTCAATGTTCCAGTAGCATCTAATTAGCAGCAAGAGTTCAAAACAATCCTGGTAGTAACATTTCATTTCTGTTTCAAACTTCAAGTAATGTCTAATTGGTGACAAGAGCTCAAAACATCATTTAAACAACAGCTCAAAGTTGCACATTCTCATAGGGCTCACTTGTTCTGGTACCTGGAACCCTCAAAGATTTTCACCTCCTATCTACCAGAAAATTGAATCTGGCTTTTGGGTGATGTGGGTAGCTCCAAATTCCTTGGCCAGTATTATAGTAATCATCTGGAATGCTTTATATATTATAAAGCAGGTTACATGTGTATTTGATTAGGTCATACCATCATGTCTTTTAACTTTTTTATTTATGAGGAGGGTACTTTAATTTTATAATCCACGCTTCAATACTTCTCTACAAGCATGTAATGCTGTTACAACTGTTATGCCAGATGCGACATATGAAATAATTGTTCCATCGGTTGACTTTAATTTTTCTTGCATAACTAAGAGTCTGATGGTCCCTGAATGTTGATTATCTGTTGTGAAGTGGTTTGCTTGTAAGACCAACTCATCTAAGAAAGGAATGACCAGCCTTCCAATCTTTTGGGAATGATGCTATTGCATTATAGTGGTTTGACTTTGTGCACTTACATTTAATGTTTATACATATTTTTCCCTGCATGTGTAATATGGAGTATATCTTTTCCTACACAGGCACTTGAAAGATCAGAGTATTGGCGCTTGTCCGATGAAAAAGGGAAACCCCCTGGAGTATTGGGTTGGTGGCCTTCAAGAGCAGTCACATTTATAGAGAATCATGATACTGGTTCTACTCAGGTACAACTCAGTATCACAATGTATCCAAATAGAATTGTGCCATATTATCTCAAAACTGCCATTTCTCAGCACTCTGCACAAGTTGCCATATTTCTAGTTGTATTTGCATTCAAGTAGCAAGAAATGTATAGACCTGCATATTGAATAGCCTGATTGTTCTGGTGCATTTATTCTCAATAATGGTAAGACTTTGGATGCTTGCTCCTTATTGATTCAATATTGTGTATTTCTAGTTCTAAAAGAAATAAATGTTTCTCAGCGTCATCGTTAAACTCTTTGAAATCTTGAAGTCTCTCTTGTTTCCTTATCAAACTTGTGATGCAGAAATTGTCAGAAACCTGCATGTTTTACTACCGCATCAGCCTCACACTGTTTCTGGCACCTCTGTAGGGTCATTGGAGGTTCCCCTATGGTATGGAATTGCAAGGATACGCCTACATCCTGACACACCCCGGCACTCCTGCAGTCTTCTATGATCACATATTTTCACACTTACAACCAGAGATTGCTAAATTTATTTCCATCCGACAACGTCTAAAGATTCATTGCCGCAGCAAGGTAAAATGCAACTAAACCACCGTTGCTTCCCCCTTTTGTCCTATTTTCATGTCTTACGCCTGAATTGTTTGCCATGTGATATAACACTTACAGATCAAGATACTAAAGGCAGACAGGAGTTTATATGCGGCTGAAATTGATGAGAAGCTAACAATGAAAATTGGATCGGAACATTTTGAGCCAAATGGTCCCCAGAACTGGATTGTTGCTGCTGAGGGTCAAGATTACAAAATCTGGGAGGTGGCTTCATAGACTTGGCGGGCTGCGAGTGGCGTATAACTGCTAAAAGACTAAACAGGTACCCAGTATAGCTCTTAAAGAATGTTTGGATTGTGCAGGTTGAGATCCAGATCCCTAGGATTCAGTTCACATTTGAACTAAATCTGAAATTGCTTGAGCAATCCGCCTTTTCCAAACGAAGCTAGAAGAAAGCATAATGCTAGGAGATGGCACGTCAGAATGGTCAACAAGCGGAGGCTGCTGCCGCCGCCGCCGATGGTAGCTATGGGAGCACTTGCCGTGCCGAAAGGATTATCTAATAGGAATACCATTGAACATTCAATATATCCAGAACCATCCATCATTTGCAGGCACATTGCCCATTAATTTAGCTTCGTCCACTATTTTGGAGCTATGTAAGATCATGCACAACTGTATATATGTGTGAAATAAAATTTGAATTGTCATCATGGGTCAGAGATGTATTTTACCACCCCACAACATGACTTTTGGTGATTCTACATTCATAGCATGACAACTTGTAGGCAGAAATGATATATCGGACGAACCAAACACATTGAGAAGATAACTGTGAAGGTCGAAGATACCAAGCTTTAGACAAGATGCCAACGATGTGATATTCTTAGGCAGATGAACTTGATCACATTCTCGTTTGCTGATTCAGTTCAACATCTAAAACCAGCTAGGGAGACTACGAACTTTCAGGATGGCACTAAGTTGGAGAAAGAGAGCTGAGGTTCAGAATTATTTCACTCGACCTCAAGTACTGATATGGGAACCTAACTGTCCTGGGACCAAAGGGATCGGCATCATCATCAGGGCTTGAGGACCAGTGACAGCCCAACCTTGGGGGGCTTCTTGACACCAGATGCGTCGACGTGGACCTCGGTGGATAGGGTGAAGAATGACTTGGGGTCTCCACTCGTGCTGGATGAGGGCGCTGGCCATTCCATTGCTGCTGTAGCGCGCCTTCACAGTGGTGGTAGGGTCCAGGGCATGCTGCGTCCCAAAGGTGACTCTGCTCGCCTTGGTTGAGAAGTTGCGAGTCACCTCCGCACCAACAGCTGTGTTCTTCTCTGTGTTCACCAAGTGGTAGTAGGATGCAGTGAGGCTCTCCCCTTTGTCGTTCCTGAAGGAGTGTTAGCAATTAAATCACTTTGCACACCAAAAGTCCATGAAATTCATGCATCGTGCACTGGTATAAAAATCATTGAAGAAGATAACTACCCAACCAGAAGCTAAAAAAAGCATAAAACATTTAAGACATGCCTAGCAGTTTGTCGAAGGATTTACTATGGACTAGCTAGTAGAAACCACTTACAAGGTCACAGCAGCAATGAGATCTGCATTGGTGAAACTCAACCCAGCATTGTACTTGGTGAAATCCCGAGTAACAGTATCATATGCAACATCAGCACCGGCAGCAATAGCTTTGTTGCCAAATACAGCAGAAAGGTTAACCAAAGGTTTTGCGTTCATGCCAGCACTGGCGCTGATACCAGCATAATCATGCAAGTACTGCACTTCAAACTGCAACCACAAACTAGATAATAGTCAATAAAAAAAAATCTATGAAATAGAGGTTCAACCAATCTGGAAAACATGAAGAAGCATACCTTCCCAGAGCCTCGATGTGGAAAAGTGTGGCAGAACCGCCTAATCTAATGCTCTCCCAAGAGTACTTGTCTTCCATTAGACACTAAGTACCTAAGAGAGTGCACTAAATTCTGCGATTCCGTCGAGCACACCCGAGGGAGAACTCGAAAATCCACATTTTTACCTCAGGATCATAAATGAGAGATAAAGCTTACAACATCTTTACCATTTCTTACATCACTTTTAGTGCAACATCAGGGTAATCCATTGTTTAAATATAACAGCGGAAAATAAAATGTTATCAGAGTTCAGCGGAAATGAAACCATTTAATGATGAGTTAAATATTATCATGATGAACATTTATATACAGGAAATGATAACAGGTGGTAAATCTTTCCCTTGTAAAACATTTTTGGTGAGAGTTACAAATCAACTCTACATCCGCAACGCAAAGGAAATCCTCACTGAGCCCACCAGGAGGTTTCCACACACAAAAGTCATCTTCAAGAACACCTGTCACCTGCAACAGGGTAGAACAAACCCTGAGTACTCAATTGTACTCCGCAAGACTTATCCGTCAGAAGGAAAGAAAAGACTCCAAGGATATGCAAGGCTATCTGGCTTGTGGGTTATTGCAACTGCATGAAGCATTACTAAAGGTGCATCCTTATATTTAATTTTTATTAGCAGCCATCAGTAGTTCATTAACCAACCATTCTAGGTAAGCACCTGTTCTACTTTCAAGCAAAGATTGAGTCATCAGAACCATTTTTCCATCTTTCATCTTCCAGTTCTTACTACGGTGCCAGAGTGCAGTCAAGTCGTACCGTCACGTAGAAACGGCGATTCGCGAATCAATGTGCCCAGCTGGGTACCCCGAAAAACACACGTCTCGCTCGCACCCCAGGCACGAGTGAGACCAACCTGTTCCACTCCTGTCACGGGTTCCAGGTCCCCGTCCAAACTTGGACTCCAAGCCCCCACACTTGAGGCCCGGCCTCAAAGTGGTGCTTAGACCTCCACCTATCCCCGCCTCCAATCAGTCGGTCCGGAAAGAGCCGGAGCCAATGACAAGAGAGTAACAAGTCTTCCTAGCCCCCATCCGCTAGTATATGCTCGGGATAATAAATCTGTGACTTGACCGGGGATCCAGTGCAACGAACGGTCCTTAATTGACACAGGCGGAACAAATGCAACTAGAGCCCCGCTTTGTTGCCCAACCAGTCCAAATTCATCCAAGCCCGTTCCGCCCGGTCTCCAATTATCATTCAAATATATTCCATGTGGTAGTAACATGATAATAATAACAATAATATATTTCCTATCTCTCACGAGTGACAGGCAATCACTCGACTTCTACCGGAGTCCTGTAGCATAGCAATTTACACGATCCTGATATACTAGTAAGACTCATGGGATCAGGATATATATATGCAAGTGGGTTTCATTCAACTCCTTAAAACTTAATGCACAATCATAAAATAAAGTGCAGAATAATAGGGTTATGCACCGGGGCTTGCCTGGGTAAAAGTAACTAAAGTTAGCATCACAACAAGATGACACGATCCTCGGGACACCATCGTTCCGCCATTCGATCAACTCCGAGGTCCACCAGAGTTCCTAATATAAGATTTTACGAATATACGAAGAACGTAAATAATCGACGATAATCGCGATTCGAAGAACGGAAAACGCTTCGCAACTATCAAGTTACTCTAACGTGCTTGACACGCACCCACAATCCCATTGAAGAGCCCGGCTTATCCTTTCGTCCCGTGTTTTGATTACGCGAAATCCCAAAAGGCGCTTTTATTCATTTAAGATTTTAATAATATAATCGATCTAGGGTTCATTAGTTACCATAGTAAACTAATTATTTTGAAACTACAAAAAGTATGGTGAGAGGATATTAATATTAGGAGGCCACCATACAATTTTTAGGGTGAGAGCTATCATTATTTGTCCTTAAAAATTCTTGTAAGTTTATATTTTATTTTAACACCCTTAGAAACATTCTAAATGAAGTGAACTGATTTTACTAACCGGTAGATCAGAATTTTAGGAGACTAACACAATTAACTTCATGATTTTTGGACTCCTAGGTAATTTTATATGGATTTTACAAATCGGCCTAGAAACTAAATTAGAAAATCATTTTAGAAAAAAAAGGCTGGCAGAACCATTTCTACCCAGCAGCAACTCGCGGCCCACGCGGGGCAGCTGTGCGCGCAGTGGGCCAGCCCAACAAGCGGTCCACAGGAAAAAAATGACCTGCGCCCACCAAGCGGCCCAACCGAGGGCCCGTGCATGCCTACAGAAGCAGGGGCAGGCCCAACAACCGGCCCAAGGTGGAAAGCCTGCCCGCGCCCACGCCTTCTTGCAAAAGAGCCCCTACGATTCATTCTATTTTCGAGGCCACAGTAATTACTATTCACTTGTGTGCTATTCTTTGCATCTAGGCCCCCTGAATTTCTTTTCTTCACCAAAAGCTGGTCCCTGATGCGCCCTGCTTTGACGGCGCACCTCCGGTCGGTGCTGCCCGTGCTCGCCGGCCACCGGGCCAGCGCGCAAGCCAAAAGGACGGGCCGACCGACATCTCGGAACGACCACGAGCCCCTAGGCCGCAGTTAGGCGGCTAAAGGAGCTCCACCGCGTTCTGGCCACGGAGGCGGCAAAAGCCGACGACGGCGAGGTCATCACGCCCACCCAGGGTTCTAACAGCGGCAACAGAAAGGTGAAGGAGCATTAGTAGCTCACCCGGAGGCTAGCCGAAGCGCGGGGTAAGACGGATGAAGGCCAAGGAGGTCCGGCCACGTGCGCGTGGCGGAAACGGCTATGCTCCGCGGCGGCATGTCGCGTCACTCGTGTCTCCGGTGAACACCACGGCTTCCTGACGCGAGCACCGGTTGCGTGAGGTCAAAACGAGCTCACGGATACAAACAATTGGACCAAAACTCACGGGCAAAAGCTTACCCCCAGCTGACGCTCGACCCCCGGGACAACAGGACCGGCGGCAAGAAATTCACAAAATTCACGGCCAGTGGTGCTCGATTGAAACGTGGTGTGGTTGAAACACACCACCCACCACCTCAGCTACCCACTTATGCGAATAAAAGGAGAGGGCAGCGCGGTACCCTACTTAAAGGCAACGAGTCCGCGGCGGCGACCGACTTGCCAGCACGCAGTCGAGCCCGAACAGCACGGCGACGTCGGTCAGCGGGCGAAGGACGAAGACTTGTACCCACCTCCACAGCAGTCAAGGTTGACGACCGCGACGCGGAGACACTGGCGTGCTCCCATCCACCTACCGCCGAGATGAAACGAACAGCATGGGCGTCCCCATGCTAGTTGAGCAGACGGGCGCCTAGAGCTCGGCTAAGCACGCAGCATGGCTGCCAGGGCACACACGCCACGGATCCCCGCTCTCGGCCCCACAGTCGCACCGTCAACCCTGCTCCCCGCGCTCACGGCGAACATGGGACCGGCCATGGTGCAGTCATGGCCCAAGGACGGCCTAACCGACAGCGTGCTGGAACGACTAGAGCCCCAGGCCGAGAAGACGACGAACGTCACATGCACGGATTATAAAATGTGCTCAACATCCGGCTGCAACTTGGTAAATGCTCCACCAACTAGTGGGCCCCAAGATGGCACATCAGGTTACGATTAGGGACAGCAAGCACCAGCTAAAGCTTCCGAGATAGGCCAAAAGAGTCACGCCAACTGGGGGTTCGTCACTGGCGTCGTTGGTTCGCGAACACCGTCCTGACTCACAAGTTGCAGCGCGTTCTAACTAATTCGGGCAATAAACACGAGAGCCAAGCAACGCTTACACAACTACGGCTTAGACCAAGACCAAAAGCCCACGTCGGCGCAACCCGCGGAACCACACGCTCGACGAGTGCCTAACTAGCTATTCTAGAGAGGAAAAAAAACTAAGCTACAACACTCATATAGTTTTTCCGAGCTACAGAAGTGAGTCATATAAGATTCGGTATCACTCTATGTGCGATTAAAATTTTAAAACCCGAGAACTTATTTTGTTAATTTCTTTTAGGCCTTAATCGCGTGCTAACTAAGCTAGTAACACCAGGGGTGTTACAAAAAGGAATGGTCATTGTCTTTTTCAAGCCTGGTACACCAAGTTCCTCAACTGTCACTGTAGTTAAGAGCTGAAGAAAACAAATAGAAAATCAACCATAAGCATAGAACAATTTATTTGATTTCAGGCAGTTAAACGAGAACCTTAACATAATAAGGCTTGAATAAGACAGGAACAGATTCAGAAGAAATTAACCTTAACATAATAACGCTTGAATAAGACAGGAACAGATTCAGAAGAAACTTACCAGAGAGTCTGAATTTGCTTTCACATCCACTGTGACATTCTTCTGCTTCAGCTGGGCCTGGATCTCACTAAAGATGGTCTCATTTTTCTTTGTGCTCGAAGCTGTTATCACCTACAGTCACAAATATCAGAAAGGAAAAAGGCGTAAGATCAGATTTACATCATCAGTGAGAAGTATGAATACAATAGGTGTATGCAAACATAGACAAAATCATGCAAATGTTTCCATATTCACATCACTATGACCAACAATTTAACAAAATAACTCAACCAAAAAATGAATGTGTTGCACACTCATGAACTACAGATGTCAACATTGACATATAAACAGGCTCAAGCCTTCCTTCAAGGATACCAGTACCACTCTCAATTGGTCAACTGAAATTCTATTGTATTTATAAACAGGCTCAAGCCTTCAAGGATACCACTCACAATTGGTCTACTGAAATTCTATTGTATTTATGGCAATTGCAGTTACAGATTAAAAGTAAAGGACAAGTATAGATGTATGATGAAAAGTAAACAAAACTGTAACCGCAAATTCACTTCAGACACTCAATAAAACATTTTAACCCATATATGAACTTATCACAGAGCATGCATGCTACCTGCAGCAACTACAGATGGCAAAATTAAACCAGTATAGGTAGGACAACAGAAATCTCAATTGATTTGCAGAACAAAGAGGCACTCTCACTGTCTCACATGACACAGCAGTACTAGAATAGCACAAATAATCATGCTTCCATCATCACAATCCTCTTACAACCACCCAGCAGAAACACCTCAATACATTCAAATTTTTCCAAAATAAGCTAAAATCCATCAGCATTAACCAACTAATCAGATATTACCCGTAATCATCTTCCACCGTCCATATAAAAAACGAACCCAAATCAAGTATCCACAAGTTTTAACACCCGTTGATCACAGATCTTCTTCGATCACAATTGTTCCTAACCAAACCAAAACCTTACCAGCACACCAGACTATAGGACACTAAACAATACCAGTAACACAGACAGCCCCAATCTGGTCTTACGAATAAACTAAACCCTCCCCAATCCCGCTAAACACCAGCATCTCATACCTAACACCTTACTCAATCATCAAGAATTCAATTCAAAACCATTGAAACTACCACATTAACAATCATAGCATGCAAACCAAGAGTAGCGCGAGAAACCATTAAGAGCGAGAAGAAACAAGGGATACTCACGGTTCCATTGGAGCTGTAGGTAGTGAGGATAAACTTCTGGTCCGTATGGAAGTCCTTGCTTAGGAGATCTACGAATCCAACAAACAAAAACATCAGAAAACAGTGTAACTCCGGTGCAAATCACAAGCGAAGATACCACTACATCCATCCCCAGCAAAACCCCAGAAATCCGGAAAAGGGTAAGCCGAAGAAACAAAAACAGATGGAAAACAAGCGCTCGTCCTGACCCCTGGCCTTCTTGCCGATGTCGGAGTAGAGGCCTGGACCCATGGCGAGAGGAAGGAGGTGTTCTGCCAGAGGACCGGACGGCAACGGCGACGGCGACGGCGGCGGGGAGAGGAGCCTGGAGAAATGCGGGGCGGTGGTGGTGTGGGGGTTTTGCGGGGGGACGGAGGAGGAAGCGAGCATCTTATTATAGAGGCGGGGCACGGGGAGCCGCTGGATGGCGCCGGTTGTGAGATGGACGGCTTAGATCTCCTCCCGCCGGGTTGTTCGTTGTCTTTTTCTTGGAGAGAAAGAAGGGGGGCCTCGAGAACCGGAGGGCGCACGGCTCGTGCTCTTCTTTGAAATTTTATTTTTCTCATCTCTTTCTTTTCAATTTCTTTTCTCTTTTGGCAAAACCAACTTTGAAATTGGATTTCATGTGGTCATATTCTGCTACACTACTTCAGTAGTACTTTTTAACGAACGAATAATATTTTCTTCCCACAGCATTTCAGCGAAACGAACGGGGTACTCAAGCGTTGCTGACCATGCTGGCCGCACGGTTTTGAGAAGATCAGTATTTTCAGAGACAAAACTTTGGTATTCACACCGCAGTAGTTGGCGCTTCATGATTTGCACATGTAATGATGTAAATGAACGACCATTTTAAAAACTTCAACTAGCATGCTTGCAAGGCTGCAAAAAATATGAGTAGAAAATATGCACTGCAACCGTACATTTTTGTAGCAGGCTAGAAATCAAAATTCTAAACTGCTAGAAAATACAAAAAATATAGATATTACCGCGAGCCCGGATAACAACTGGGCCCTGAAGTTCTCTGGGCCAAGGTGTGCGCATCCTAGGTTTGCACGCTCGATAGTGTACGCCTGAACAAAAGAGACGCTAGGCTAGGCTTCGAAGGCTTCTGCAGTGTTTTTTTTCCCTTCCATGATTCCATCTGACCAGTGCTGTGCGTGAGCTCCGAACGAATTTGGCGTTCAGAGTGTGTAATGCAGGTAATGTGAACGCAGAAAGAGCACACGCTCCAGGTACTGTGATCATGCCAAGGCGCCAAGTTGATCCAGAGAGACTCAGAATGCAGCGCAGGGTTGGGCGCAAGGCTGCAAGGAATAGCTAGGGATTCAGGACTCAAGAGCAGGCGCGCCATCTGCTCGACAGAATGCATGTGATGAACACGGCATGGAAGGTGAGTTTTCTGCGCGTCCCTCTTCCTTCTTTTGCATTTGTTAATTAAGTATGTAATGGCCAAAGAATTCACGGATCCAAAGCTGGTTGTTATCAACTTATCATTAGCCTGGGTCAACTAGCACGGATCGAAACACGCAGGTATATGTATATACAGCCTCCACACAAATGTATATATCACAAGCACGTCAGCGATATGAAAATATTTGAATCTCTAATCCTTTCTGGAAATGGGGGGTTGGTTAAAGTCTGGGATGATCCATGACAAAGTAGTAACCAAGGGCCACTGGAACCGCAACCATCATTCCGAGAATTATCCTGCCGGATGAGAGAGATCTCCATTAGTTCTTTCACCACGTATAGCTTCTTAATAATCATAGGAGTAAGATGTACTCACGCAGTGCTCAGAATTTCTGCATGCACATTGTACTCTTTGGCAAACACAAACGGCACTATTCCTTGAGGTAGAGCTGCCTGCGCAGAGTCTTGGCAAGTCAAGCGTCATGTTTGTCTTTGAATTCCTCACTACTGTTGTTGTCAACTAGGAGTAGAATGGACGATACAAATGAAAAGGACTAGAATGTACCTGTATTATGGCCACCTTCAGCAGAGTTCCACGCATCCCGATTGCATAGGAAGAGATCACCATCAGGGCTGGTCCTAGGAAGAATCTGATGCCTAGTGATAGTAGCATCTTTTTGGTTCCACAGGCCACAATTTTAGTTTGTAGGGCAGTGAAGAGGCCTGCAATAGAAATAGTCAGAAGGCCTAGATTTATCCGCATATAGGCTACTCGTAGTCTGCAACAAATTCGCACCTAAGCTGAACATTGCCATCCCTAGCCCTCCATCTGAAAGTATTCTTATGGAATTGTTGACGATCGATGGTAACTGTATTCGCCACCTGCAGGATATGGTATGCCGTAGTACGAGATGACTTTCTGCATCCCAAATTAACAGTGTAAACTCAGTTCATAAACTCGTGTTCGTACCTGAAGCTGACCAGAGCCCAGATTAGGCCGATTAGGCTTGCATACATGTTGGGATTTGTCACTAGCTTCCAACCGACCACCAGTAAAAACTGAAAAGCACCATAACATCTTGCTGATACTCCTTTCGCTTGTCCCTCTTCGTGTCTTTGCTGCATAGGTCCTGGAGTACCTGGTTCTGCTTCATCTTTGAAACATGACATGGGATAAGTATTGTTCAACTAATTCTGTCATTAAGTTAAAACCTCAGAAGATAGGTTGAACTACTTGCTTTATAGGTGCACACCAAATGAACAAAATATGCATTTAAGCATGGGATAATTGAGAAAAGTCTGCACAATGTTTAATACAGATACTATTGAATAAAATATCAGCTCTATTACAGTCTACAAGTCTTAAGTATATTACTCTAATAAATCACTAGACATAATGATATTTTCATGGTCGTTTTTTGTGGCTTGTATTGCTTCACAATGCCCCTTCTCTATCTGAAACTGTTTTGAGATAGTTTTTCAATCTGATATGTAAATGTATAATAGGTACAATAAATGCAAAATTATGAAGTGTTCTATGAAGGTGGCTTCTGGCTGCAGATAGGCACCCTCCTGCCTGTTTTCTTTAAACTTCTTCTGTGCAATCAAATAGGTAGACCTTCCTGCCTATTCTCATTTCAGTAAATAAATGAAGGAGAGCTCCATGTGTTTTCATCATATTATAGTTTCAGCGTACACAGATAAGACTTATGTAGCTAGAATAGTATTTCACTTTACAAATGAACATTTACTTCTGCCCGAGACAGGCAATGTCATATTACTAGCTACGTGCTCACTGCTTGGTTATGGTATATTTGGAAGAACACAGTTTTTGAAAAATAATTTTTGGAAGAACACAGTTGCCTGCTAGAACATGCCTGAATGGAATCATGTGTCATCTTAGGATGGTTATTTTCATTCAGCAGCACTAATCATTTGGTCAGCTACTCTGCTTCATTTATTTGAATTAGTAAGATCTAGTTCTCTAGACGGAACAAGAGAAGTAATGAGATCTTAACATCTTCAGACCAATGTTGATCAGTATAACCTGTTTAATTTTGTGCGATATTGAGATTAACACGAAAAAAAGGGAATAACTGTAGAGGTACAAAAAAATCTTTTAAATCCTATGCCTGCCAAACTTGAATAAAACGTGAATAATTTTAAGTAATTCAAACTGTAGAGCAGAAGCAAATTCAGATGTCAATATTCAAAAAAGCAGTGAAGGGGTTCTTACTTGTAGTTTCAGATGATATTGTGAGAGCCATTCCTCTAGCAGCCCGAAACTCAAACAGAAACAACAGAAGTGTGTACCAAATTAGGCTTTGTAAGGCAACTATCTGACTTAGCAGCTTCACAGCTTCATCGCCATACATTCCTTTCAGCAATGGGATTCCAACAATCAAGGTATTTGGCAGTGTTGATAAAGAAAAACCTGTAATCAGCCAATCAAACTTCTCCTCACAACATACTTTAGAGATAACTGCAAACCCCAGCAAGGAGAGCGATTTCTGTAGGATATCTGAGAATATGAGCTTTAGGTTCATGTTGTAAGGGTTGTTTGTAGAGAGGATCTGGAAAGAGAGTAAAGGAATGGAAAACTTTGCCACAAACTTGTTGATACCAGAGCACTGATCTGGGGTGAATAGCTTCCACCATTGTATGGATAGGTAGGCCACTATCATAGCTACATACAAGGGCACTGTTTCTTCAAGAACATGGTAGATGGTTGGCCAAGAGATCATAATGGAGGGACCTGAAGAACACTCCAAATGTCCTACCCAATCTGAGTCTGTAAGGTTTCTGAAAGCACTGTAGCTGTCTTATATAGACATAGACAGGAGCCAGGGATTGTGCAAACTTTTTCACGCATGTTTTAGATTAGCAGAGCCTTTGAGATTGTCCAAAATGCCCATGCTGGATTAAAGCCAGTTGCATTCACATTCTTATTACCTGGATGGACATTTGAACTTCCTTGTGTGAGGACTCCTTTTATTTTGAACTGAAATGTGTGCAGTTCTTTTCCTTTGAGTGAACTACGGCAGCAAATTGACCATATTCATATGGAAATATATGTAAAGTAAAATGATTACTTAGACCAAATATCTTTCCGCACCTTGATTCATCTTTTCTGAACCTAATAAAGTCCTTTATTGTTTTGTTTATCTGTTGTACTATAACAATAGTGAAAGTGCAATCCAGAATATTTGCTAAATGTATGACCTTTTGCTATCTTTATCTTGTTGACTGGCTGAACGTCTGAAGCTCGACATATGGTCACGTTAATGACTCAAGGAAGAATCAGGCATATAATTTCATGAACTTTTAATCTTTCTAGTGATCTTGAGCCATGTCTGCAGAAAAGCGACTCCTCTGTTTTGTTGTTTTTTGAGGGCAAAGAGGCTGTTTATGTCATTATCTGTCCCATTGTCGGTCTGAACTGAACTATGGTATCGCTGTCACGTATGTCTCATGTGAGGTGTGAAACCAACCCGTGTCTAATGGGCTGTGTTTCTCTCTTGTGCTACCATTTGTTCTGCCCGTGATATCTTGTTAGTATGAGACATCCGGCAACATGCTCAGCAGTAAAATGACTAAGGCATGTGCCCCTACAGTTGAAAGCAGAGTAGCAGTTCTTTCCTCTTCTCCTTTCGTTCATGGTGAGAGGAATTACACTTTGGAAAAAGAAATTGGGAGACAATTCCAGCAAATGATACAGAAGCTTTGGCATAGCTTGTCGGGCTGGTAATTCGCTGTTCATCAGCGATAAATTCTTCTAGCAGCATGCAGGGTAGTCCACAGTTCCACACTGATATGAATTTATGTTTTTACACATGATGATATTCTAGTTATCTACCTGTTCTTTTTCCAGACTGAATGATCTGCACCGTTTACACCACGCTACCCGTGACAAACGGGGATCTTTCTGCTGGTAATTATGTACGACCCTAAATTTAATTTATGCATGTACTCTCCTGACATAACATGATACCATTCATATGGTCCTGAATTAGATGAATTTTCAAGCAGTATTTTTCATCTGTCCCTGTCTTGAAAATATACCATCTCGATACACCATCAGTGTGTGTGTGTGTGTTTCTGTCCTTTCAGGCTCGACGTCATTTTCTCCTTGGAATAAAAAAAAGGAAGAAGAGATGAGAATTCGCCTCAGCTTCCAGCAACGCACTGCCATCCCTGTGAAGCCGATAAGGCGAAGGCAAGAATAAAGAAGTTAATTGCGGAGGAAGCAACGGAGAGATCGGTGGGTACATGTACAGTGGCATCAGGTTTGTCTTGCTTCACCATTTATGGGAAAAAGGCCGGAATGAGTACTCCGGTGAAACTCGCTTTGAGGCCATGGCATTTTTGCCTCGAATAGCAGCAGCGCTGTGCATCGCTCCTTTGCCAAAGGCTCGGCCAGCCTCCCGTTTACCGCTCTCTCTTCACGCTCGCGTCACCGTCACCGGATGGTTCTCTGCCAAATAAGCCGCGGTTGGTTGGTTGGCGATGGCAACGCCTGCAAGATAGCAGGTGCCATCCTGTGGATTGATCTTTCAGAGTGCACCGATGCCCCTAGGCTGTTCTCCTTTTATCTTTACAGCAGGTCATGCTGTCTTGTTCGCATGGATGAAACTCAAGTCTTTACCTAAGATGCTCACAAATTAAAAGAGTGTCAATACTTGATACAACATATGTTTGTAAACGAGGACATTGTAACCTTTTACACACACACACACCCCAGCGCGCCTGGTAACACAAGGTGTGTTGTTGTACGTTTAAACTTTCTCTACATTAATACAATGGTGCACGAACCTTTTGCATATTCAAGAAAAAAAAAGAAAGGACATTTTAGTTCTGTGAAGTGTTTCATCGTTTTAGAAAAAATCAGAAAGATTAATATTGGAGCTTGCAATGCAACACAACAGTTTTTTACAATGCAATTTGTCATATGGGGGTTTGTTCTTTCCTTCTTTTTTATATTTGAGCACCAGTTCTTTGGTTTTGGATGAGGACTTGGCGTATATACTGTACTTGTGTGTACTATACTGTTTGGTTCAGAGATGCATTTCGAGGCCTTGTTTAGATTGTGGGAAGTTAGAATTTTTCTACCTGTAGCACTTTCATTTGTATTTGACAAATATTGTTCAATCATAGGCTAGCTAGGTTCAAAAGATTCGTCTCGTGATTTACAACTAATCTGTGCAATTAGTTATTTATTTTACCAACATTTAATGTTCCATGTATGCGTCTAAAAATTGATGTGACAAAGAGAGAGTGTAAAAACTTGGAATTTGGAAGCGAAGAGAACAAGGCCCGAGTGGGCTAACCCGACAGGAAAACAACTTTGTCGGACTCATGTCAGTGATGTTTCTGTCCTGTAGATGGATAGGTGGCAGCCCTTGCAAGTTTGAGTGCAGTTTGCCCATTCTAAATTTTTGATCTTGCAGGGTCACAGGGATTCAGAGAGCATCTACTTTGGCCTTCTTGCTCTTTCTTTGCATGTCTGTAACTTTCTTTTCCCCCCTGAAACCTCGATGCATGTTTTCCATGACCTTTTTTTTATAATAAAGAAAAGGAATACTCTACAGACTAGTACTACGGCTGTGTTCGGCTGGCTATATTTTTGGCTGATGCTGATATTGATTTGTTGTGAGAGAAAAATACTGTTCCATGGCTGACTGATTTTGGCGAAGCGAACAGAGCCGTCACATGTTAGACCTTGCCGCAGTTTGCAATGTGAAACGGACAATCTAAGCCCTGCTGAGCCTTGTCCGGTAACGCACCGGATTTCACTGTTCTTCCAGCAGCGTGCCACAGGAATAATCACGCGCCTGATCTGACTTCACTTGCTCATATCATGTGCGACCTCCGCCTGTGCTGTGCATGAACGCAAGCTCACAGGATTTCGGCACCAAATCACGCTGCCGATGACAACGATCCACAGCTCTCGTCCAGGCTGGTGTAGTACAACGATGGGCCGTAGGCGCTCGGCACGCGTAGCCGTGGGCGCGTAGCGGTGCAAACAGACAGCGCGCCGGCCAACTTTGCACCGCCGCAAGTCGCGCGCCAGAGGCCAGACCACCTCCCGGCTCCCACGGGCCACGCCGTGAAACGATCCACCTCCAGCATCCTTCGAAGTCACGGCGCCATGTCTCCTGAGGATCGTGGCCGTTGCGCAATCCGCCGGCGGCACGTGCTTCGCCCTGTTCACGTGAACTTATCAGCTGTACTATTTTAATAAAAATAACAGTATTTTTCTCTCGTAACGAATCAATGTATCATCAGCGTCAGCCGTTTTTTCCGCCGCGGCGGACGCGCTTGGAGGACGTCGAGCGGCTCTCCGTAGCAGGCCGGCAGCCCATTTCCCATCGGCCGGTCCAATCCTCATTGCACTTCAAAACGAGAAGGCACGACCGCACGGCCGCACGGGGCACCCGACGGTCCGACCACCAAAAGCATGGACCAGTCCAACTCCAACCCGATGCCACCGCTGCTCCGTCTCCGTGACCCAACCACGCTGCTCCCGTCACTCGCCGCGGCGTCCCGCTCCCACCTCCGCGCGCTCCACGCGCACCTCCTCGTCTCGGGCCGCCTCGCCTCCCCGTCGCACCTCGCCGCCTTCCTCGCCTCGCTCGCCTCCTCAAACCACCTCCCCTACGCGCGCCTCGTCCTCCCGCGGCGCCCCGCCACGCTGCTCGCCCACAACGCCCTCCTCCGCGCGCTCGCCCGCGGGCCGCGGCCGGGCCTCGCGTTCGCCGCCTTCCGGGACCTCCCGCTCCCGCCCGACCACTACTCCCTCAACTTCCTCGTCCGCGCCGCCACCGCCCTGGCGGCCGCTGCCGCGGAAGAAAGGCCCGCCGTTCGCGCCGAGGTGAACGCGACGAGGCTGCAGGCGGTGTCCGCGCACGGGGCCGCGGTCCGCTGGGGCCACGCGGCGGACCCGCACGTCCAGAGCGGGGTGCTCTCCATGTACGCCGCGCTCGGGGACGTCGCCGCCGCACGGGCCGTTTTCGCGGAGATCGCGTGCCCGGACGTTGTGTGCGTCACGGCGATGGTGGCGGCGCTCGCTGCAGGCGGCGACGTGGACTCCGCGCGCGGACTGTTCGACGGAATGCCGCAGCGGGACCACGTCGTGTGGAACGCCATGATCGCGGGGTACGTGCACGTGGGCAGGTCGAGGGAGGCGCTGAGGCTGTTCGACGAAATGCTGAGTGCTGGCACCACTGTTGGCGAGGCGACGCTGGTCTCTGTGCTCACTGCCTGTGCGCAGATGGGCGCATTGGACCGTGGTAAGTGGGTACACTGGTACGCGGGCAGTCGAGGGATGCAGATGTCGGTCAAGCTCGGTACCGCGTTAGTTGATATGTATTCCAAGTGTGGTGCGGTGGTGACAGCAATGGAGGTGTTTGAGAGCATGGCTGAAAGGAATGTTTATACCTGGACAAGTGCGGTTAGTGGCCTTGCGATGAATGGCATGGGGACCGAGTGCCTTCAGCTGTTCAAGCGCATGGAGAGTGCAGGAATACAGCCTAACGGTGTCAGCTTTGTCACAGTGCTCAGTGGATGCTCTATGGCTGGGTTGGTAGACGAGGGACGAGCATGTTTTGATTCGATGGACAAGTATGGAGTTGATCCTTGGCAAGAACACTACGGCTGCATGGTTGATCTCTATGGTCGAGCAGGGCGCCTAGACGACGCTATTAATTTCATCAATGCCATGCCAATGGAGCCACACGAAGGTGTGTGGGGAGCTCTACTCAACGCTTCTAGGATTCATAACAGAGTTGACTTGGGCAAATATGCATTAGACAAGCTCTTGGCAATCGAGTCTGAAAATGATGCAGCTCATGTCCTGCTGTCTAACATCTATGCGGAATCACAGAATTGGAAGGGCGTCTGCAGGGTTCGAGGCATGATGAAGGCCAAGGGAGTGAAGAAGGTGCCTGGGTGGAGCACCATTGAGGTTGATGGCAAGGTACACGAGTTCTTTGCTGGAAGCAAGTCACACCCAAGATACAATGAGATCGAGCTGATGCTTGCGGAGATGAATCGGAGGCTGAGACTGCAAGGGTACACTGCAAACACCAGAGAGGTCTTGTTTGATATTGAGGAAGAGGAGAAAGAAGGCGCCATCTCCTTGCACAGTGAGAAGCTAGCACTGGCCTTTGGGTTGATCGCCTTGCCAGAAGACGTGGAAATTAGGATTGTGAAGAACCTAAGAGTATGCAGGGACTGCCATGATTACACCAAATTGATATCTAAGGTCTTCAACAGGGAAATTGTAATGAGAGATAGGAATAGGTTTCATCATTTCAAGGGTGGGGAGTGCTCATGTAGGGATTACTGGTGATCTTTTATCTGTTTGGCCCAAGGTCTTGAACAAGGAGATTATAATGAGATACTATGAAATAGGTATAATCTTCAAAGGGTGGAGTGTGCTCCTGTAGACTAGTGATATTTTATCTGTTTGGTGAATTGTCCTAAATGCAATCTTGACGATCCATTCACATTTATAGGTGCCAAATGTTGACGCTTCAATCAAATCTTCCCAACTTCGTCATCTGATTGTTAATAAAAATAACATATAAAGCTCGATACAAATATGTAAGAACAGTAGGATATATCATATACAAATGCAAGCGTATTAGCTGATCTGTCATTTTGATCATCTGCATAAACCATAAAAGCAAAAGCACATGCTGTGGATTTCCAGGGCAGCCTAACAAAAACCTCAGGACAATCATGCGGCAGGCATAGAAACAGAGCTGCACCTGTTTGGCCTAATCCTTAATAATTGTAGTTTTTTTTTTGGTGGTGGGTTTTGTAGTTCCCAGTGCAGGATGATGTATTTTATTTTGACTTTGGCTTTGATGAAGCCACATATACAAATATACTACTCTTGTCTCAGACCTGTTGCCTACGTAGTCTAAAACACAAGGTCGAAATAAGAAGGCCAAATTTTACAGGCGGCAATGTAATATTTTGATGGTAAATTGGAAAGAAAGGAACATATAAACATAGTGTCATAACTCATAACCATCAATAGTTAATATAGTTAACATCCTGTAGAGAACTTTCAGTACAGCTTAAATTAAAAATCACCACTGAGAACATGCACCATGACCCTGAGGGCCCACCTTGTGGACCATATCTGCCAGACTGGTTTGTATGCTTTGAAAATGTCTGATTCATAGATTGCTTGATCAAATCCTTTGCAACTTCAATCTGCTTCTTACTCCCAGTTACACGTACAATTCTTTCAGTCAATGTAACACCCTCTAGAGGATGTTGGGGTATTAACTGAATAGCACCAGATTTGATCTGCATGTCTTTGATTGTCTCACCCCCTTTTCCGATGATGAGACCGACCTTGTTACCAGGAACTGTCATCCGCTCGCGTCGTCCGCTATACGTCCTGTTCTGCGTCAAATATAGAGGAGGCAGTGCGTTTACAGGTTCAGATAGAGTACCCGCTACAGGTTATTTTCCTCTATATTCGCTGAGCTGGAGACATACCGGATGCTTTTGCGTCTCCGGTGCAACCAGTCTAGTGAGCTAATGGTGGCACCCCACGGACCCGCGCGGCAATGCGGCGCTGTGCTTTCTAGTCCTCTAGCTATTACGGCCGGGGAACCACCAGCTTCAGCCTCAGCCTCAGCTATGACACTCTTAATAAGCTGCTCAGCTTTATCAACGCTTCCAAGTTTTCCAACTAGCCCATGTTTAGATTTCAAATTTTGGAACCCAAATTTGCATAGTAAGTGTCACGTCACACTGTAGCAATTTTGTTTTTATTTGGTAATAATTGTCCAAACATTGATTAATTAGGTTTAAAATGTTCGTCTCGCAAAGTACAACAAAACTGTGTAATTAGTTTTTTATTTCATCTATATTTAGTACTCCATATATGTGCCGGCATTTTGATGTGATGGGGAATAGGAATTCTGCATAGTGAATTTGGTGGGCAAAGTTGGGTATCTAAAAAATGGCCCTAGTTCAACCGACCGAGTCAGGGCATTTGAGTCCACATCGGAGTCCACATCAACCAACCAAATGATTTGGATCTGTGCACCCGAGCTCGTTTGCAAGTTCCTGAATGTCTCGCCAGCTTTTCCAATAAGGACACCGACCTTGCTGTTGCCTGTTGGGCACTTCGATCTTACGAGAAATCTCCTGTGCAGCAGCTCCTGCATCACCTTCCTGCTGTGGAGCTTCAGCTGCTGTTTCAAGCGGCTTCGCATCAGAATCCGCCTGCAAATCCGGAGCAGGAGCGGCCGTGCCATTATCACCATCCATCGCTGCCCCATCGGTCGGAGCAACCTTATCCTCCGCAGCTGCGGGCTCCTCCACATTCACGGAGGACCCATCGTTCTGTTGCTCAACCCCTGTGGCGGCGTCGGGCTCGCCGTCCATGCGCGGGCGCTTGACATCCTCGCCGGTGCCGTTCGCCTCCGCGTCGGCGCTGACCTCCTCCAGCTTCCGCTTGTTATCCTCCGGAGGCGACGTTAGCGGCACAGCCTCAGCGTCCGCCATGGGGGACGAAAGGATTAGGGTTCGAGGGTTTTCGACGCCCCAGATAAGATTTGATTTATCTATCGAGCGAGCCGGTTTTTTTTTCTTCTCTATTGTTGGTACGGCTGAAAAGACAATGCCGCCGGCGAGATGCACGAAGTGGAGATTACCACTAAGGCCTCGTTTACTTTGCAAAAAATTTGAACCTGATGAATAGTACCGTTTTCGTCTTATTTGACAAATATTGTCCAATCATGGACCAACTAGGCTCAAAAGATTCATCTCGTGATTTCAAACTAAACTGTGTAATTAATTATTTTTTTTACCTACATTTAATACTCCATGCAAGCGGCTAAAAATTGATGTGATGGAGAAAGAGTAAAAAAACTTGGAATTTGAATGACATCTAAACATGGCCTAAAACCCTCCACCAAAGGCCAGACGTGCGGTCCAGCAAGTTCGTTGGGCCGTCCAACAAGCTGGACACCGGTGGCTTGTACTGGGCATCAACACATTCTGGGGAAAGCAGCAGGATATACAACTTCATCTGGGGCAGCCGCGCCCCTCTCAGGTCTCATTTAAATGAGCAGGTATTCGTCTCAATCCACATGTGTTGAAGTGGATTAGAGTGAGATTAAACTAAATTTTATTTTATTTCACTCGGATTGAGTTAGATACACATACATCCAAACAAGACCTCAGGTACGTTTTTTTCGAGTGGTTTCTGCTATAAGGAAGAATCCAGTGCAGAGTGAACTTGTACTAAAAAAAAACATGTCCTTGTGTAAGCTATGTGGACAATCTGCAGAATCCTGCGACTATCTCATCTTCCAGTGCTCAGTCTGGAACCACCTCGGCTGGTGCAATCTTCAACAACCAGCCGTTAATCCACTTTGGGAAATGCCCAAGTCGGCAGGTGTCCCCAAAAGTTCTTCTCGACGATGATTCTTCTGTGTTTTGGTAGATTTGGAACCACAGGCACAGCCTTGCCTGCGGCGCCTACTGGTCGCTTGCAACAATTCTTGTCAGCTTTGGAGCTGCCGGCTAAAAGTGGATGACCGATAGATAGTCGACAAATGGTGTGAAATGTTTGTAGTGAATTAATCTCTCCCTATCCCCTAAGAATATAATCTCAATGACAATCGGTCTCCCGGCCCTTTAGGTGCTTTGTGCACCCTCCATCCACAGCCTTGTCAAAATCAGTGGAAAACTATTCAGGTGGGGCTCTCACCCCTCCGGTGACGTCTTCAAAAAAAACACACAGATGGACTTGATTTATATAAAAGTACAAAGTTGTGATGGCATTCATCAAGGATGCAGCCTATTGCATAACATGCTTATATCAATATAAGAGTAGGTATAATAATGATATTATAGCCAAGCAAATGCTAAGGTAAAGGAAAGAAATGAGAGCTCAACTCTCATAGTCTCATGCAAGCAACAAGCTGGACACGAAAGCTTATGCAGTGGTGGACCTAGATATAAGTGAATGTAAGGAGGATTAGAAAAAAGAATATAGGGCATGCATAAAGTAGTAGTAGTATAAGTATTTTTAAGTAAAGTTTGTAACAAAAAAAAAGCTCAGCATCATTACTCAATAGTAATGTCCTAACTCATCATTAATATTAAGAGCGTATTTGATCATATGCAAAAGGATATGAGACACACAAAGGATTTCCATGGCATCCTAAAAAAGATAACCAGGATAATAAAAAGAGCAATGACCAGGAATAGGGAGTTTCTTAGAAAACAAGGATCAGTGTTGTGTTGTAAGGGTTGTTGCCCATTTTTTTTTAATATAAAGATATGCAGTTCTTGTGCATGATCGGGAAAAAAAAATGGAAGAGATGCACCTGTTTGGTTAAAGGGGGGAAATCAAGCATTGCCTACATACTACTCCCTCTGCCTTAATATATAGGGCGTAAACATTTCTTATTTACGTCCCATAATACAAGGCGTGCTCTCCCTATATACACGTGCATTGATGCAGAAATGAGTTTTTTGGTCTTTGAATTAGAGATGGTACACCTTGTATACTAGGACACAGGGATTATACAACACTAGATCGAATCAAGAGCTCTTTCCAATGCATTAACTCTACGAACATAACTGGACACCGCGTGTTACAGGTGGGGGTGTCATATTAATATTTTGATGACTGATTGGAAGTAACAGATTAGTAGTGTGATAGCCATCAATACTTAGTCAGTCTCAGTAGGAGTTTCATAGAGTTTTATGGGCATTAAATATACTGACATGTCACTGTATTTATAAAGAAAGAGATGATAAAAGTTTCATGGAAGCATAGAGAGTTTCATGGGGATGAAACTATTTTGCACTGTTTAGTTTATAACCACCCTGTTCGGCTGCTCTTATCAGCACGGCTTATCAGCCGTGGTACAGTGTTTTTCTCTCACAACAAAACAGCCACAGCCGGCTTATAAGCCGCAAAACAGTCTGCCGAACAGGGTAAACATACGAGGGTGTTGGAAACTGGGACATGAAACTCCCACTGAGACCGGTTTTACATCCCATAGAGAATTTTTAGTACAACTTAATTTAGTTCAAAAATACAGAGATGGATTTGATTTATACTCAAAGCTGACTGAAGGAAGCAGCACATTGCATAACATGCTTATAACCACACACAAACAGTCTAGAAGTTTGTAATAAAAAAACTCAAGGTCATAAGTAATGCCCTAATCCCTTGCTAATATTAGGAACATATTTGGGCCAAGGAGGTTGCTCTAGGAACCTACCTATCCAGAGAGGCCCTAATTCTTAGTATTAAGAGTATAAGTTTTAAAATATATTATACCACAACTAAATATATGGAGAAAACTTAATTTTCCTCTTTATTTTAAAAGGGAACGAGTATTGCTTTTGTACTACTAGAGATCAAATAACAGCACTATGCCACCACAAAAACCACTGATAACTGTGCTGGTAATTTAGAAGAGATATCCAGAACTGTATATCACACACTCACACTTATAAAACGTTGAGAACGAATTTTTCACCTTCTATTATAGACTGCAATTATTACAATTCAATTAACTTGAATTTTGACAGTAACATAGAGTTCTGACGGCAACTACTTCTGCCTCTGTCTTTGCCTTTAAGTATACTCAGATTTCTTCAAAATAAAGGTTAAACTGTTGCTACCTCATGAGGCCCAGCCAAACTTCTTCATGACATACTTGGTTCTCTTCCGAAGCCTCATGAACACGATGACCATGCAAGCCAGCACCCATGGTGGGAAGCTCACGGTGCCCAGCTTAGATGACTGAAGCCACTCTGGCATCTTGGCCTCCTTCAGTAGCACCGCAGCTACCACAGTCATAGCAGCGACCCCAATCACCATCTTCGTGATGGGCTTCAGCAAAGAATCCTAAAGCATCATCAAAGATACAAACGCATGATATGAGGACAAAATTGGCTATTTGCCGACAAGGTATGCTAAATCAAGGAACAAGTAAGGTGAGGCGAAATTGACGTGCGGTGGTGTTTGTGGGTGCTGCTTCTAAGATTACCTTGGGCTCGCCGTCTAGGAAGATCGTGGAGCCAGGGGCGTAGGTGAGGAGGGAGCGGCCGTTGCGGGGGTTGAAGCGGATGGCGACGCCGCGTTTGCGGGCGGCGGGGTCGAAGGCGAAGATGGACTTGAGGCCGTGCTGCTCCAGGATATCGCCCACCTCCAGCTGGTCCTGCGTATACCCGCCCAGCTGCGACCGGAACACGGTCACCGGACGACCGCGCCGGAACAGCTGCACCTCCACCTCCGGCGCCGGGGCCGCCGCCGCCCCTGATCCGGGCTTTCCGTCTGAGGAAGGGGCCGTGGCTGGAGACTCCTCCTGGATGGCGTCGTCGCTGGTCTCCGCGGCGACTGCCGGCGCCGGCGCTGCGGCCCTGTCAGCTTCCGACTCCATCTCGATCGGGTTCAGGGGAACGGAATCTGGTGCTCTGGCCGTCTCGTGCTTGAGAGACCGAGGTGCTAAGTAAAGTTCTTACTGGGCTGGGCCTAAACTAGCCAAAGGCCCAGATAATCAAATCATTTGATATATTCCTAAGTTTTTGTTAAAAAAAATACCTGAGACATAAAAACCTCCAGGAAAGAAAAGAAAAAGAAAAACCATGAATATCTGAGACATTTCACCTCTTATACTACAGTTGTACTCCTACAAAGGACTTGCATTGACATTTGGCGTATTGTAATTGACATGATAGTAATTTGATCAGCAAACCTCTGAAATTAATTCATGATCAGGACTAGTCCTCTCCAGCTGCAAGCCCAGGCCATGGACGACGTTGTAAATCTCAGCTGACCTCGGGTGATACGTATCCTGTACCAGGAACCTGTGCACCTCACCGTCTAGCTCGATCCAACTGTAGGCAGACAGCTTCTGCAAGTTCTTGCTCCTCATCAGGTCTCTGATCTCCCTCACATCGCCCCAGAGCCCTGCGTCAGCGTAGATATTGGAGAGGAGAACGTAGATCGACGAGTTATTGGGCTCCAGTGCCACAAGCTTACCCGCGGCGAGCTTGGCAAGCTCAACGTCCGCGTGGGCTCTGCAGGCGCTGAGCAGCGTGCTCCAGATCACCGCGTTCGGTTCAACTTCCATGTCACAGATGAACTTGTAGGCTTCCCACAGCCTGCCAGACTTGCAGAGGAGGTCCACTATGCAAGCGCAGTGCTCAACTTGAGGAGAGACATGTTGCTTCTTCATCTCTTCGAAAAATGCTATGCCTTTGTCTACCAAGCCAGCATGGGTGCATGCTGTTAATAGCGCGACAAAGGTGACCTCATTGGGCTGAATCCCATCTCCTACCATCTTTCTGTACAAGGCGATTGCATCTTCTGCAAAGCCGTTCAGTGCTAGGCCTCTGATCATGGAGTTCCAAGTAACAACCACCTTCTGTTCCGTCCGGTCGAAGACATTGCGAGCTCTGGCAACATGCCCGCACTTGGTGTACATATCAATCAGAGCAGATCCGAGATAGCTGGTTAGTGGCAGTGTCTGACTCTCGATATAGTTACCAATCTGTTCTCTGAGTTCATCAGAACCCAGCTGAGCACAAGCAGACAATACACCAACAAGAGTAACTTCGTTTGGTTTGCAATTGGTTGCCTTCATCCTCTCAAACAGCTCAAGAGATCCATGTGGTCTCCCATTTTGTGAATAACCAGCAATCATGGTGCTCCATGCTACGACATCCCTTCGTGGCATCCGATCAAACTCGTGACGTGCCTCGTCGATAGCACGGCACTTGACGTACATTTCCATCAAAGCAGTGTGGACTATTACGTTCTGCAAATCCTCCTCCCCGATCCACGCCCTTGCCCGCCTTCCATTATCAAGATCGCCAGTCTTGGCGCAAATGGAGAACACCGTTGTGATAGTGATAGCATTTGGACTTGCACCCTCACGCAACATCTGATCAAACAATGTCAATGCTTCCTGGAATTCTCCACCATGCGCATAGCAGGCAATCATCGAATTCCAGGAAGCAGATGTCCTTCTCGGCATACTATCGAAAAGCCTTCTTGCCTCCTTCACATTCCCTGATTTGGAGTACCCAGTGATCAAACAATTCATCGGTATTGGGTCCTTCACCGGCATTTCCTTGAAGGCCATCACAGCTGAGTCCATGTCCCCATTCTTGGCGTAGAAATCGACCAGAGCAGTCTGCACGAACACATCTCCTAGCATCCCACGCACAAAGGGCATGGCAATGCGTCTGCCTGCCCTGGCAGGACGCTGCCGACAGCGCACAGGACTTTAGGACAAGCGGGATGCAGCCCGACGGGATGGCGCCGCCCCTCCGGTGCAGCGAGGAGACGACCTCGATGAACTCCTGGTGCAGCGAGAGCTTTGAGAGACCAGAGAGGAAAGCGCAGCACAGGGCGGCTGTCGGGCGGGGCACCGCGTCGAATAGGTGGCGTGCGGCGCAGTAGGTGGACGCGTTGGAGACGAGGGCGTGGAGCGGTCGGGTCTTGAGGAGGCGCGCGAGGTCAGCAGGCAGGTGGGGCTCCATCGGGCGGGAGGCTGTGGGAAGTTTGGATGAGCAGCGGTAGTGATCGGCGGCGGCGGTGTTCGACGCCTCTGGGTCCGGCTCGGCGTCGGCGTTGTAGCAAGGGGCGCCCCGCGAGGGCTCGGAGCGGGCCGGGGAGGAGCCCGGCGAGACGCGGGAGGCGGCGGTGGGCTCGCCCATGCAGGGCAGCGGGATCGGGAGCTGAGGGAGGTGGTCGGCGCGGCGCATGTTGGTGCTCCCGCAGGAGGAGACGCCGTCCGGGACGGCGGCAGCGGCGGCCATCTTCTTGGCTTCTTGCTCTGCTCCTTGCGAGAAAATGGGAATTTTACCATTAGGTGGGCTTGGCTACTTTGCCGTCCTGCAGATGCGAATAGTTGCTTTGCCACTATAAAACACAGAGAATGTCATTTTGTGCTGCTGTCCAGTTTTTATTCCAAAGTTACCCTTCCCTTCCTTTCGCTATGCTGCTGGACGCCCGCCGCAGCCATGGCTGCCATTCGGTGGCGCAGCAAGCTCCCTCCTCCTTTTACTAGCCCATCGCCCTGTGACCACGGAACGCCATCTCTCTGAGCGACCCTGTCGCGGAGCACCTTTGCCGCACGGCGCCACCGAACGGCCGCCGCCGGCTTCCATGTGACTGGGTCGCGTGTGCGCGTGGCCAGGAGACTCGGTCCACCGTCGGCGGAGCCGAGATCACCCACGAGTCCACCTCCGCCCCTGGGTGCTTCCCCGCCACTTCGCCGCTGCCGGTGACCTTCATGTCGGGCGCTCCTCTGCTCCGATTGAAGAAGGACCGAGAGGGAGGCAGATGTAGAAGTGCATTGATAGTCATTTCCCCATCAGACTAGACCGCAGTCATGGACTGGTTCGGCGGCGGCTACTGCTCGTGCGGGGCCAGCGGAGGTGTTTCTGGAGGCGGGTGTCGGCGTCGGCGGCGGCGCGTTTGGAGGCAGGGGCCAGCAACGGCGGCGCATCTGGAGGAGGGTCGCCGGGCCGCTGCCACTTCGAGCACCTGGCCGCCGCGCCACCGAGTAGGTCGTCGGGCCGCCGACGCTCCGATGCGCCTGGCCACCGCGCGTCCGAGCGGGTCGCCGGGCCGCCGCGCTTCTGAGCGGGGCGCTGGGTCGAACACGTGCAGCTCTGGCAGGCTGCGTGGGCTCGGGGCTCCTGGTCGCGGCTGTTCCTCGTATCTACGATCGTCGTGGAGGCGCCGGAGCTCGACTTGGGCCGGAATGCCGTGGACTTGAGCCTTCTCGTGAAGGAGCCCGTCTTCAAGCTGGCACTCCATGGAGGACGGAGGCGTCGAGCTCTACAGCCAACCGGTTCTTGGTCCCCCTCTTTGCTCGGAAGCATAGCAAGCCGGCGCAACATGTCGGATGGCGAGAAGCAGCAGCTCACGACGATGGCGCATGAAGTGTTGTGGAGCATGTCGTCGAGGGTGATGGTTAACATGTGGCTGAAGCTGATGCGCAACCCAGACGTGAAGATCCCCCAGAAGTAGTAGCTTCAGAAATCTTGTTCGCTACAGCTCGTGATTGTAAATTATTTCATTCCTACACTCGGATTGTCTAGTGGCTAAGGCATGCGGTACATATATCCTGCATTCTGTTTCCATTTTTCTTGAGAAAATTGTACGATACGTATTGTTGCCATGGGGGCGAGCGTGGTCGACGGCATGGGGGCAGAGGCGGCGAGGGAGTCATGACACCGGCGACGTGGGCGCAGGCGTCAGAGAGATCAGGGGTGGGCCGTGGGCGTACGAGCGGCGCTGGCGAGGAGCTTGCTGCGCCACCGAACAGCAACCATGGCTGCGGCCTCGAGTGCAAACATAGCAAGAGAAAGGCAGGGGTAATTTTGGAGTATAAACTGGACAGCAACACTGAATGACATTCTAGCGTGATGTCTGTGTTTTATGATGGTAAAACAGCGAATCCCATTCGTACGATGGCAAAGTAGCGAAGTCCATTTCCGAGGATGGCAAAATTCACATTTTCTCGCTCCTTGCCCCCTCGCATCTTTTTTTTCTATCAGGTAAGACACCCACATCCACACACACTTCAGGCTCCCACCACACGCACATGCACACACACGCGTATGTGTCCTTACATGCAAAGAAGAGATTGGAAGATGTCGTCTCCAATGCGTGGGAAACGCGCAATACTACCGAACACGAACGCGTGCGTGTACCCTGAAAATTCTGAAAAAAAAAATCCAGAAAAAGATACGATTACCAGGGTTCAGCCCTACCACTGGAGCACAGGCCCATTCGCCCCTCCCCTCTTCTTGGTTAGTTGCGGAGCGCGCGCTTGGGTTGCGCCGTTGTGTTTGTGCTTGTGCCTTTGCGCCGAACGCCAGGCTAGCGGCGGGACGCACCGCCTCGCTTGCGGGCAATGCAATTGCGGTTGCGGGTCTTGCGGCCGTCGCACCGGCAAGGGGCGTTTTGGGAGAAAATTGGAATCCTGCCATTATGGGAAATGGGCTTCGTTAAATTACCATCCCGCAACAGGGCTTCGCTAGATTGCCATTATAAAACTTGTGCAGCCCGCTAGAATGTCATTCTATGCGTTTGGGACTACGAAAAAATGAAAAACGAATTTCTCTTCCACTCTTGCTCCTGCCCTTTTGTAACACCCGTGCAAAACAACTCACCGAAGCATGTCATGAGCATCATCTCTATGTGATTTTGCATGTGTTGAAGTGTGTAGAACCATTTGACTAACTTAAAATAATTAATATAAATGTTAAATGGAAATTGGAGCAAGAGTCCTTGTTATATCACTTACGGTTGAAAACGAATTTCTATCAAGCGAAAATGTTATGAAACATATATGTGAATCCTAAATAAAGTTTGAGGTACAAACTTTGTGGATGGCAATGCAACTTTTGTTTTAACAAAGTAATAATGCTAGCTAGTGTTCCTAATAGCTCGGAAACGGAACTTAAATTAGGGTTCAATTAAGGACTTAGCTAATTTTTGGTTTTGAAAATGGTTTGACGAGCCCGTGTTCGCGAAATTATTCTACCAGAATTTGTCAATAACTAGTGTCGCGTCTTAGCCCTGGCAGGTAGCTCAAAGTACCCTCCTTAGCATGGTCTAGGTAGTTGCGAAGTGCTCGAGCTGGTTTAGCCAGAGTAGACGCTTTAAAATCCATGCACAACACGTTTTCGGGCTCGCTCGCTGGGTGAGCGCGGTCACCACTCGTGGCCGCCCCACGTAGCGCGTCTGGCCTGCTCTATCCGCGCACGGCGCCGTGGCTATTGTCCCGCTGTAGCCGCACTGCTATGGTTGACTCCTCTGGCCGCTCACGTGTGAGCCTGTTTGTGCTGCCCTGCCCCCCTCTCTCTCCCTCCTTGTCATGCTCGGCGTCGCGGTTGCCGCCTGGGTCAGCGAGCGTCGCGTCCGTGCTCGGCCTCAGCACCGCTGCTGGTCGGTCGGTGGTCGCTCGCGCACGCCACGCTGCTCCTCCGTCTGCTCGCGCATGCCTCGGCGACCCCATCTCAGCCACGGGTGTCGGGGTGTGACCCGAGCGCTGACCTATTCCCCCCCCCCCTATTCCCCTATCCGCCATGGCTGTTGGGGCCGCTGCAGGCGAGTTGGTCGGGAGAGACCACCATCATCCAATCATCCGCGTCCTTGGCTTCACCACCTAATGGCCCCACCGATCGACTTCACCCCACCTCGGGTTTGGCCCCACCGTGCTCCAATTGGAGTTTTTCTGTCCCGCCATGCCATTAAGGCCGAGCTCGGTCATGGACCGCAGTAGCCCATCCCGTTCACCTCAAACCCCGATTGGTTGCACAGCTAGCCTTGCCACCACCTTCGCCCCACCCTGCACACCATCGAGGAGCCCCCACCGCTTTCTCGCCGTCGTTGGCATAGCTGCGCTGCCGTGGGCGCCGCCTTACCCCCTCAGGCGCACGTGGCCAGCCCTAGTCGAGCAAGCTCCGGCCGAGCTATCGCTTCGGCCAAGCCAGTGGTGAGTCCCTGGAGCTCACTAGTTATCTCTATCGTGCTTTTGGTGGTTGGGCTCACCAGAACGCCGCCACTGTGGGGGGCCGTCCCGGAGCACCTCCGGCCGCCTAACCGCCGCCTAGCAGTGCGCGAAGACCCGTAGGTGAGTATCGATCTCTTAGTAGGGCTTTGGGTGGTCCCGGGTGGCCGGCGGGTGCGCCAGTGCCACCGGCCGCCGTGCCGACACGCGCGGGGTGACCGGGGACTTGGCCGGTGTCAAGGAGAGGTTTTGTAAGGGCCCTAGTGCATAAGTGTGACTGACGAAATAGTGTATTTAGCGATTGCGAAAAACAGCTTAAGTTCCGGGGCGTTTCTACTAAACTCCTGAGAGCGCGCAGGCTCCCTCGCGTGGGCCGCGTCGTCGTGGGCCGCCTCGTGCGGTTGGGTCGCGGGTGCGGGCGCGCGCTGCGCGTGGCTGGGCCGCCTCGTGCGGGCCGAGCCGAGGAATAGGGTTCTCCTTTTTCTAGCAAATTAAGTATTGGTTTTGTAAATTAGTTTATGAGCTAAACTTTGATGATTTTTAATGACTTGTGTAGATGTCTAAAATTTGTAAAACCACTTTCGTTAAGTTCCTAAATTCATGGTCTACCTAATGGTATATTTAGTTTATATGTTTCTGTGATGATGCCAAGATATATTAAATCAGTTGGAAAGGCTTAATATTATTAAATAGGTGGAGGTCTAAGCACCACATTGAGGCTTGGCCTCAAGTGTGGGGCCTTGGAGTCTAAGTTTGGACGGGGACCTAGAACCCTTGACAGGAGTGGAACGGGTTGGTCTCACTTGTGCTTGGGGTGCAAGTGAGGCGTGTGTTTTTTGGGGTACCCAGCTGGGCACATTGATTCGCGAATCGCCGTTTCTACGTGACGGTACGACTTGACTACGCTCTGGCACCGTAGTAAGAACTGTAATATGAAAGATGGAAAAGTAGCTCTGATTGCTCAACCCTTGCTTGAATCTAGCACAGGTGCTTACCTAGAATGTAGGGTAATGAATAAAACATGGCTGCTAATAATCTAAGGACACACTCTTAGTATTGCTTTTCGCAAACAAAAAACCCACAAGCCATAAAGCCTATCATATTCCTTGAGAGTCGAGAAATATATCCCTTAGTCGGATAAGTCTTACGAGTATATTGTGTACCTAGAGTTTATTTTACCCTTGTTGCAGGTGAACCTTGAGAGGTGAGGCCTTGTGTGGAGGATTCTTTCTGGTGGGCACTGACGAATCCTTATATTGTACCGCTAGATGTTATTTTCATTTCTGTTGTTTAAATTATTGCACTCTGAAATCTGGTATTGTAATAAATGATTTCTGAGACCCTATGTCGTATGAAATGGACTAAGTATTGTAAGGTTGTACTCGTTATTAGATCCTGGATGTAAAATGTGGATTGTTCGAGTTCTCTCGTTGGGTGTGCTCGACGGTACTGCTGGATTTAGCTCCCTTTCGGGGTACTTAGTGTCTAGTGGAAGACAAGTGTCTCCGAAAGCATGTTAAATTGGTCGGTTCTGCCACACCTTTCCTTCTTTCTTTCATGTTAGCATGGACGGAACGGGTGAAAGGTCTTGATGGCTAGAGGGGGGGTGAATAGCCTTTTAAAATTTTCTACAAAGACACGCTAAACAAGTTTATCAATACAACAAATAGCGAGATGCGAGTTTTGCTTAGCCTACGGGGTGTTTGCAAGCCACCTATCCAATTCACAATTCTAGTATATTGGCACTCAACCGCACAAGTTAAACCGAGAAGGTAACTACAACTACAACTAGCAAGCAACACAAAAGAGCTACTCTAGCAAAGCAAACTAGCTAGCAAAGATAACTAAGAAAGTAATGCGGAGTTGAGTTAGGAGGGTTTCACCGAGGGGCGAAGTATTGAGCCAACCAATATGATCAACAATGAATACCAAAACAACCGAACACCGGGATCAATCAATCACAATATGAAAGTGATGACACGAAGATTTATCCCGAGGTTCACGTGTTTGCCGGCACGCTAGTCCCCGTTGTGTCCCTCTTTACCACGTGGTTCGGTGGCTAATCGGTCTCACACCGAGCCTCTCAAAAGGCACCACAAGAACCTACCAAATGGCAAAAGGTTGCAATGACACGAGCAATTTACTAATGTTGCCTTTGGCGCTTCGCCGAGGTAGGCACAAACCCCTCACAATCACCGGAGGTGGCCAAGAACAATCACCAACTCTTGCCAACGCCTCCAAGCTGCTCCAAGCCGTCTAGGTGGCGGCAACCACCAAGAGAAATAAGAATCCCACAGCAAATCAACCACCAAGTGCCAACTAGATGCTATCTCACAATGCAAATGCACTTGGATCACTCAATCTCACTTCGAATATGCAAAGAAACAAGAGAGATGAGTGGGAGGGGAGTTGCTAAGCTCAAAGTGCTCACAAGTATGTCAAATGTCCAAGAGAGGGAGCCTTGAGCCGGCCAACGAGTATTTATAGACGTACCCCTTCGAATAGAGCCGTTAGAAACTTGAAACAGCCGAAGTCGCGTTGACCGGACGCGCTGGTCCAACTGACCGGACGCTCCGGCCGCGCAACGGCTCTTTCGCGAAGCACCGACCGGACGCGCTGGTCGCAACGACCGGACGCGCCGGTCACACAACGGCTCTTTCGCGAAACACCGACCGGACGCGCTGGTCGCAACGACCGGACGCGCCGGGAACGACCGGACGCGCCGGTCCCGTAACTGACCGGACGCGCTGGTCAAGGCTGAGTCGCGCACAACGAAACAACGCGTCCGGTCAAACAGTGACCGCGTCCGGTCCAGCGTCCGGTCACTCCTGTGACCTCCGTTCGCCTCCGTTTCTTTTTCCGACTTCCGGCGTAGTGGAAAATAGGCATTTCAACTCCTCGAAAACGCCTGAATCCCGCCTCGCAAGCTCGGCGGGAGGGAGAGAGAGCCCCAAACCCTCTCTACCGCTCAAACTCCACCGCCTTCGCAAATGTGCTAACATCACCAAGTGATCAACACCATGTGCATGTGTGTTAGCATTTTCACAATCAATTTTCGAGGCGTTATTAGTTCTATCCAAATGCATATGACATGAAATGCACACCTAGAGGCACTTAGGAGTTCAATAGCCGCGTCATTCCCCTCTTTATAGTACGGCTATCTATCCTATAATGTAACCACACCCACTAGGTGTCTTGGTTACTAAAACACAACCCTTAAGCATATACCTTTGCCTTGATCACGTAGGGTTGCATCCAAATCCAAGTGTGGCCACCATGATCACCATGTCCATCTTGCCACCAACCTTGGAATGTACTAATCCTCATATGCTACATACAACTTAGGCATAGGATTAGTACTTAGGCATTGTCACTAATTACCAACACCAAACATAGGACTTTCAACGGGGGGCCACGAAACGGATCGAGCTGCTCCTTTTCTCCGCGAGCGAGTGGTACGGCGGTCCTGCTGCCTCCTGCGCCATGTACGACAGCAAGGACATGGACCCGTGCAGCTGTCCGTCGACCTCGTCCTCGCCAAAAATCGGATATTGTTCTTCGTCCTTGTCACTTGTGGCCGCGCCGGAATCACCTCTCCTCGCTGGAATCACCTCTCTGATGGCGACACGGAGATGAGTAGATCGCTCACCTCGGCACTCGGCAGCGTGACGGGAGAAGGAGAGCGTCACCTCGCCCAAGCACGCACCCCTATGTCTGCGTGCATCCAGCTCTCCGTCGAACTCCTCATCGTCCACAGCTTCGTCGTCAGCGTCCAGCTCGTCGCGGCAGCTACTGTCCGAGGCTGTCGACAGCAACCACGCAGTCATGGCACGGGGAGTACCTCTGCAAGGTGCAGGAGTTGGCCGGCAAGGGCGCGCCGCTGCCGCGGCTCTTTGTGATGGGCCGCTACGTGGGTGGCGGCGAGGACTGCGGCTTGCTGGCCGAGTCTGGGAAGCTACCGGAGCGTGCACGGTGGTAAGGCGTGGGCGGGCAGGGGCGGCCGCGGCCGCGAGGGCAATCCATGGCCGACGTGAGGGGGAAGGGGGCGGGGGGCGGGGGCACTGCAGTCATGGCTCCGGCGTGGAGAGAGGAAGCGGAGGAGCGCTCGGTTGACCGACGTCGATCCGTTTCTCCTCCCTCCGTTCCGTGCGTCCGAAAACAAGGAGGAAAGGGTAGGGGTAGAAGTGAAAAAGGAATTTGTTTTTTATTTTTTCTGAGTCCCAAACTCATTAGATGGCCATCTAGCAGACTGCACATGTTTCATAATGGCAATTCAGCGAAGCCCCGTTACGGAATGGCATTCCGGCGAAGCCCACCTCCCATAATGGCAGAAATCCAATTTTCTCGCGTTTAGGCCCCGTCCCCAAAAAGTGAACATGTCCTTATATTTCCCAATACATTTGCTATACAAATATATTACATGATTAATCTAATAATAGTATCTATATGGTATCATAAATATTACTTATTACCTTTTTTATAGATACGTTTAAAATTGATTGACCTTTTGAAGAACACAAGATGTGCAGTGTTTTTCGGACGGAATGCATTTGCAACCAAAAAAAGTCACATAAAATAGATTTTGATCTTTAATTTCTCTAACAATATTTGGCTATTTGCTAAAAAAATCAACACCATGACAGGTCTTTCTAATACAATCATCTTAATTTGAAATTTATGTCCTAACTTTATATACAATTTGACTAATTGTTAGTCAAAGTTTATAAAAGTTATCTTTTTATATAAAATTTGTTTTATCAGAGTATGTCAAAAGAAAGGGGGAATGGCAAAGCGAAAATTACAGTTTGCACCAACAGTACAGATTTTTGTTTAATCTTCGAACAACAAGAATATAAACCAAGGCTGTTAAGGAATTTTAGATTATTTTTTTTAAAAAAGCCACAACTAAACACAAAGACAATTTTATACACGTACATATATTCGCTATTACAAATATATGCATATAGGAGTACACCTTAGGTCCATGAATACATATCTATATTTATATTTATACCTAATATTAAAGAGCCAAATTTCTCTTTTACTTTTTTTTTGTGTGGCCCTCTTCTAACTGACTCCGTCACCGTAGAACATGTCTATGTTCGACTGTCTATAGCCCTTTTCGTTTTAAACATGTGCATGACTTTCTTGAGGTAACAAAGTGTGGCAAAACCGCCTAATCTAATGTCCTCCCAAGAGTACTTGTCTTCTATTAGACACTAAGTACCCAAGAGAGAGCACTAAACTCTGCGATTTCGTCGAGCACACCCAACGAGAGAACTCAAAAATCCACATTTTTCATCAGGATAATAAATGAGAGATAAAGCTTACAACATCCTGCCATTTCTTACATCACTTTTAGTACAACATCAGAGTAATTCATTATTTGATTATAATAGCGGAATATAAAAACGTTATCAGAGCTTTAGCGGAATGGAAATCATTGAAGGTCAAGTTTAAACATTATCATGAAGAATACTTAAATACATGAAATAATAACAGGTTATGAGTTTTTTTTCTTTGAAAACATTTTAGGTGGAAGTTTAAACAAACACTACATCCGTACGTAAAGGAAATTCTCGCTGAGCCCACCAGGATGTTTTCACACCCAAGTGTTAGCTCTAAAAACCTGTCACCTGCAATAGGGTAGAACAAACCCTGAGTACTCAATTGTACTCCGCAAGACTTACCCATCAGGAGGAAAGAAAAGACTCTAAGGATATGCAAGACTATCTGACTGATGGGTTATTGCAACTGCAGGAAGCATTACTAAAGGTGCATCTTTATTTTTAATTTTTATTAGCAATCATCAGTAGTTTATTCACCAACCATTCTAGGTAAACACCTGTTCTACTTTCAAGTAAGGGCTGAGTAATCAGAACTATTTTTTTATCTTTCATCTTTCAGTTCTTACTACGGTGCCAAAGTGCAGTCAAACCGTACCGTCACGTAGAAACGGCGATTCGCGAATCAATGTGCCCAGCTAGGTACCCCGAAAAACACACGCCCCGCCCGTACCGAGGTACAAACGGGACTAACCCATTATCCTCCTGTCAAGAGAACCGAGTCCCCGTCCAAACTGGGACTCCAAGCCCCCGCCCTCTCGCGGTGCTTAGACCTCCTAATACCCATATATAATCCACCTTCAGTTGGTCCGAATGGAGCCGGAACCTATGACAAGAGAATAACAAGTCTTTCTATGCAAGTGGGTTTTATTCAACTCCTTAAAACTTAATGCATAAGCATAGATAAAGTGCAGAATAATAGAGGTTATGCACCGGAGCTTGCCTGGGTAAAAATATAATCAAATGTTAGTATGCCATCTCCGGGGCGCGATCACTATGGCATCATCTTTTGGGTTAACGCCAAGTCCTCCGGTTGATCCATCGATCCATCATTGTTTCTATTATGATTTATGCGAATGCAACGCAGAGACATAAGTAAAAGACAGGAATCACAACTCTCGTCGTACGACTACGTCTCGCAAGCTAACGGGCTAGCCACACACCAACTCACTAGGCCACGTATCAACTTTGTCGATTCAAACGTTATTTCTCAACCAGTGTTTTAGTTATATAAACCCGAGATGTCGCATTATTCATTTTATCGATTTACTATATAATTGTTAATTATCCTAGCAACTAATTATTTTGGAGCTACCAAAATCATAGCGAACATATAATAATATTAGGAGCTTACTATAAAATTTCTAGGATTAATACTATCACTGATTATTCATAACAATTCTTATAAGTTCATGTTTGATAATATTAAACGCATCGAAGTAATTAGAGCAAGCCTAAAAATAGTATAAAACTACATGAACCAATTACACCTTTATCTAGATCATGATTTCAGGAAACTAACAAAATTAGTTTCACCATTTTTGGACACCTACACAGTTTTATATTAGCTTCACAAGTTTTGCTTACATATGGAGGTTGATTAAGGAGATGATTAGTACATGTTGTTCACGTAAACTGAAGCTCTGAAGGAGCTCACCACAGGCAGGGAGAGGACACGTTGTGGCTTAAAAAAATGGAGGAGACACAGCTGATTCTCGAGAGCTACTCACCGCACCCGCCGGGTAAGGTCGACACTGGCCACGTGCAGCTTGCAGACAGGACAAGAAAGTCAAGAGATCGAGTGAGAAGCAGCTGAACCTAGTAAAGGCTCTCGGCTACTGGATGGTGCGGGCTCGCAGAAGAAGGATGACTGACGCACGCGACACACTTCAGCGGAGGCAGCGCTCTAAATAACCTCGCAGCGCACCGGTGACACAATTTTTCTTCGGATGAACAGCGTTTTCTGCACACTACAGTACCAAGCTACAACCATTCCTGTGAGCTACCGTGGCCGGCAACAGTAATTCCTGCGTGCTGCAGTGCTCAGCTACGTGTGCTTTGGTTTGCTTTTCTGGCGTCCTGCACACACCGAAAACAAGACCTGCAATGACTAGCAAGTCTTTGGTCTAGTCATTGCCCCCTGTTTACTCCAAGCATGACATTTAAACGCGGTACCCGGTTGCCACTCCAACAACGTTCTCTTCCTGGGCCTGTCCGGAACTTTGGATACTGATGGTAAAAATTAGCACTCCAAACTTTACTAACATGTCACACATGAGTTCTATATATTTTCGTTCGCTAGAAATTCATGAACATAAGATCATGGTAAATTTGTGTTTCGCGAACTTATTTGCGAATATTCCGTTTTCGCGACTTGTCTTGTATTTTGATTTTTAACTCCGGCTTATGCAACTATCACCCGGATGCAACAACTTTATTAATATGTCATATATATATTCTGTAGCATTTTTGTTCATGAAAAATTGGTTTATAATCCTACTTGATAATCACATAAACTATCGGAAAGCTCTTCATTTAACCTATTTATCGATTATTCCAGTTTACGAGATTTTATCTTCGCAATTGCAATAACATATAAACATGATGCTTATGGGTTGGTGAGTTATTTACGCGGTAACACCGAGGGTGCTACAGAGGACTATCACAAACTTTCTAATCGCCCAAAATAAGATTGATTGGTCACCTGAATCGGTCTTTATTCAGCCTTAATCGTGGTGCTAAGTAAGCTAGTAACACAGGGGTGTTACACAAAGGTAGCTAAAAATTCTAATCCAAAATATATCCCTCTGATCTTGAGTAACATGAATATGAATTGTAATTCAAATAAAAAAAAGGGTAATGGAAGAGTAGGAATCTATATCTTAATTATCTTACCTTAATAGTTTTTTTTATCATGATTCTTTCTACCTTTTTCTGTTTTTCTAACTTTAATTTAATTTATTTTTAATCCATATTGCTTTGATCTAATGTGTTTCCCTTAACGTGCCAATTCACAGTTTTCAATTTTTTTCTACACCACGAAGAAAACAGGGACTACAAATAAAGTAGGAAAAAAATCTATATTTAGCCTTCAAAATTTTGTTGAAGTATGGATTTAGCCCTTGAACTCTAAAATCAGATGTGCATAGCCCTCCAAAACCGGATATAACTTTAGCCCATGCCTGGTTTCAAAGGTGGTTTGAGTATCTATATTTTTCTAAACATAATAAAGTAATATATAAATTTCTAAAATTCATAAATAATTAGTTTTAAATAAGAAAAAGTACAAGGATAAGCGTGACATACCTTGACAAGTTTAGGGACCAAAATGATGTACTTTGTGAGTACAAGGACCGGTATGGCATATTTTGACAAGTTTAAGCGTCAAAATGATGCACTTTGTGAGTATGACAACTGGCATGACACATCTGCACAAGTTTAAAGACCGGCCTTGTACTTTTCTCAAAGATTTATGAACAATTTCATACTCTGTGACACATTGCCTTCATGATGGTAGCATTAGTGGAACTGATGAGTTTGGCCAACATTCTACCATGGATGATCCTTTGATCCAAGACAGCAATGGTAATGCCACAATGCCAACCGCTACAACTGATGTGTATGCGCAATCTTCAGCCACGTTTGCTCTTTTCATCCAAGGCGGATTTACAAGACTTTTACTTTTGAGCAAGAGGCCAAATTGTACACGTCTGGTAAAAAGTTATGATTAATATGGTGCAACCTGTTAGGATAAAGTTTTTTGGGGTGAATTTTGTTTAGCTATGTACACATTTGATCACATTTATGTTGACTGAGAAGGACTGTTCATTTCAGGACCCATTTCTGTTTAAGAAAACTGTTCTAGAAATCACTATGCTGTTATGGCTGATTGTAAATTTCCGAATTTTCTCATAATTGATGGTTTGTCCCAAACACTGGAGTTAACAGCAAGGCCAACTGGATGATGTTATTCAGCTAATGCAGTCCTAACATCAGCTTACACAGGCATAGTTCCTTCGACAAGAATCGTGCAATATACAATGACACAAGGCACTAGTGGTTGCACATGAACCTACGACAAACTGAACCAGAATCACAACTTCACAAGGTTGTTCAATACAGCAAGAACATCTCCCTTTACATCGCAGGAGACATAAAAGGGACAAGATCAGTTGAGTTCATCCAGCAAAGTTTCAGAGCATTGCACAAATTCAATTCAAGTGGAAGATTGGTTGCCTCTTCAGCGCTTCCATTCAGCTTTGATTGCTCTACCTGCAGATGTAAACAAAAAAAATACAATGAGAAGGAATGTCCAAAAAAGAAAAAAAAAGGTTGTTAGTCCAGACATTTGGGTTTAATATTCCAAACTATTCAAGATAAATTCTTTCTGAACATGATGGAAAAATGAATACCATAAATCGTTAAGCCAAATTTAAAAGACTATTAACTTGTGGTCAGTTGAGAAACACCTCTTTTTAATTCTTATCATTTGTATGATAGCATCACTTGAAAGTTGAAGAAAATACAGATCCATTTCTTTTTTTACACCATCCCTCTCACTTCCTTGTATGTGTCTGTAAACACAGTGAATGAGTTCAAACTTACTCTTTGTGCTGGAAGGAAGAGAGTGGCGTCGGGTGAAACCATTCTTTTCTGCTGATGAATCAGAATCCAGCCTGGGTGAATTCTGGGCTCGCAATTTTGCCTTTGCGGACTCCGTCGCAGCCATATAGCTTGGCTGCCTTGGCTGAACAGGAGTAGCGTGAGTCCCATTTTCTACATATTCTGATTTGCTGGGGAATGAAGACTTCCTCTTGCTAGTTCTAAGGCTTCCATTAGACAGGTGCTCTTCCTTGGACCTTGCTTCCTCTTTCTTCCATAAAACATTGTCTTCAATATCAATGTTTTGCAGTGGCATTTCTTCAACTGCTGGAGCAACAACAGTGGGATCATCAACATTTTCTCCTACAGAAAGCGAATCCAGCTGAATTTCCTGGTCACTTTTCAAACCAGGTACCAAGTCCAAGCTATCCATATTTGAATATCGTAACAGATGATCATTGTCAGAGCATTCTTGAGTTTCAAGAGGAAATGAAGCCTCACGTGTATTCTCACATTGAATATCTTGATGGTCAGAGATCCCACTCAGGAGACTAGGTATCTTTGAGATTTCTGCTACAGGATTAGATTCCTTTGGGACATCAGCTGTAGAATCACATACCTTCGAGGAATCAACCCTGGAACTAGATATCTTTGAGGCTTCAGCCATCGAATCAGTTACCTTCCTGAGGTTCCTTTTAACCTTTTCAAGTTCAGATAACTGGCTATCTGGTACTGAATCAGCAGGGAAGCTAGAGAATTTCTTTGGATTCCGCTTTACTTTATCAGATTCACCAGATGTATGGAAACTCCCAGCGATAGCAGCAGAACCCTTCCGAATGTTGCGCTTTAACTTGGCTGATTCAGTTTCCATTGCATAACTAGCCTTCTTTACCAGTGGTTTCCCATCAGCAACTCTTTTGGGTTGAAAAGCAGGCTTCCAGATGCATCCTATGGTCCATCTCTCAAACCAGTTGTAGGTTGAATTGGGATCCCTCTTGTCATACTGGAAGTGAAGAGGTTCTAGCACAATTGGTGAAGACAGAAGCTGCAGAATATGAAAATGAGTTAGAACAACCTTGGAATATGTAAAGGGGGTGTAGATGGAACGCAACGGATTGCTAACATTTCTTAGGGCAGCCGCAATGTTGCAGAAAAGGGTAATAAGGAAGCTTATTCTCCAGATTGCCATTGTGAGTGTAGGTAATAGTTCAAGCCAACAATAGCGCTGCTACAGGTTCATAAATCATAACAAATATAAAACATGTAATATCTCTTCCACTGTATCTCTCCCCATGATGCAGTAGATGTCCATGACATGGGTGAAAGGAGCTGGTGGTTGAATTGGTTTTTTATTAGACATGCCCACAGACATAGGGCCAACCCTTGTTGCCTTGGTGGGTAATAAACGTTGCTGATGCCCTTATAAAAAAAAGGAACAAGACAAATGTCGTTTTTTGTTGGATATTATATAACCAATCCATTAGTAATATTTGAAAAAAGAATACCTTCCGAACATAAGCATTTGAAGACAGCTTCTCCTTCCATGCATCAGATGATCCAACACCCTGAAAAGTACAAGCAACATATTTTCTTTTTTTTTTTCAAAATTTCATTGAAGGATATTAAACAGCAATGTTGCATAGAACCATATGCAACAAACACCACACTGACTTAAAAGAAGAGTAATGATGCAAACAAAATGTAAATTTGTGCTCAACAAAGAAACTTACCCCAAAGTTACGCTGCCCAAACTTCACAATGAATTGCATGTGAGCACAAGAGAGTCTAACATTTCTTCCACGAACTAGAGCCTGAAACTTCACAATCAACCATGTTGTACGAAGGGTTGATACAGCCTGCCTCCTTACAAGATGACCTCGAATCAGTGCCTGAAGTCTTATGATGCCTTTCAATGTACGGAATGACCTTCGTGCCTGCACTAGAAATATCGCAACATTAGTCTGTGCTACAGACCTACAGATTACAGTACTTAAACTTGAAATGAATACATTGCAGGATGACATCTCAATTACCCAAACACTTGTACAATAAATAGTTTTATGATACGAAGGATTCAAGTCAAAATGAAGAAATGTGAATATAGCCATCAAATCGTAGTCTGGGACACTGTGATGGGTGCTTCTGTAATCTCCCAAGGTAATAGTAATTAACAATGACCAATGATGAGGTACAATCAAGTCAACCACTCAGCTCATCAATTTATTTAAGATTTGCGCTGCCATTTCCATTCCAAAAACACACACACACACACACAAGTGGTTCCACATAATGATTCGGTGAAACTATGAGTAACACTGGCAGAATGCTGCAGATGCATCAGAGAGTTGCTGAAGCAATATTGAACCAGTTTATGGAGAAAAAAAAAACTTTTACCAGGTAACCACGAAAGGCTGCCTGTGCCTTTGCTGCAGCTTGATCTTCTCCCAGCTGACCAGGAGCCGATGATTTGGACTCAACAATGCTTTGGTTCTGCAGATCTTGTTGCCCTGCCCTATCACTGGCATTTTCATCCTTCCCATTAACAGCTACATTCTTGTGGACGTTAACTAGTACCGGCTCAGAAATCACAGGAGAATTCTCAGATAATGTGCGGTCCTCCCCAGTTGAATATCTGTTGTTATCAGCCTTCTAAAAAATATGGTTCAACGGTCAGGGAAAGGGGAAGGAAGAAACAAAATATACAATATGGATAAAGGAGAGAAGAAAAAAAAGGAAACTACAAGGACATTCGTCAGTTTGCACGTTTTTAGAGTCATCTAGTAAGGAACAGTAACTAGTAAAAGAAATTTCAACCTCTGCAACTGAAAAATTTCAACCTCTCCCTGTTTATCGTCTCTTTTGGGTTTCATCTCTGGCCTACCCCAACTTGCTTGGAACAAAAGGCTATGTTGTTGTTGTTGTTGTTGCTGCTGCTGCTGCTGCTGCTGCTGCTGCTGCTGCTGCAACTGAAAAATATAAACCGGGTGCCCTTGTGTGCATTCAGGTTATGGACAAGTGGCATTAACCTCAAAGCTTGACCATAGAAAAACAGCTACCGACAAGAATTGCGCAAAAATAGTAACTACTTCTGAGAAGTAATACTAAGTAGAATTGCAAAAGCTAACTTCAGTGCTTACATGGGGTAATCTAAACAAGGATTGCACAAATGAACTGCAAATTCTCGGGGGAAGCTAACCCAAAGAGCAAATTAACTTTATGGAAGTCCTTACCGGTTCGTTCACCTTGGTAGAACCTGACTTGGTAGATTTCTTCCCCAAAAGCACCGATTTGATCCACTTTCCCGGTGACTTGCCCATAGTAGCCTAAAGCACCCAACACTGGAAATTCTACAACCTGTAAAGAGAGGAGCTCATCAGCACACAGATCTATACCAGTATACCACAACGAAAGATAGAAGGAACATCCTGGAATAACCGTAATCTCGCTAAACGGAGCATTAGTCTAACAAGCTTACAGCATTACTTTCCTAATTGGTAAAAAAACAAAGCTGAAAAGATCGTTAGAGGAGAGGCAAGCTGTCGAGCCCACCACTACTTTACAAGATACGAGACAGTAGCGCAGCACAGAAACTGAGAAACACATACAGCCCAAATGCAGTGGCCGAAAACGGCACTGAGACACCCGACTCCCGAGCAAGCAAAGCTCAGAGCCTCGGACCAGCAGAAAGAGAAGAAAAGCACCAAGAGGGACGCACTCGCACACGGATCTGACCAATCAAACACAGACACAGCTCCACGCAAAGCCACGAACCAAGCGCTAACGCCACAATCTAGCCCGTAATCAGCGCAGACATAAGCGACGAATGTAGCTCGGAAACCTGAAACAGCGGCGCGGCGAGGGCGCGCGTCGGTCGGCCCGTGGAGGAAGCACGCCAACTGCTCGGCGAAACGCCTCTCGCCGTCTCCCTGTCCCTATCCAGCGGCCTACCTACCCTTCACGCCCCCAACCTCCAATCCATTGGAGAGACGGAGACGGAGGTATTTTGTTGGTTGGAGTAGCTGGCGGGGAGAATCAAGTGGAGCACTGGAGGTGGAGTGAGCTCACTAGCTCAGCTGCTCAGGCACTCAGGCTAGCTCGACAAAAAGGCCGAGAGAGTGAGAGAGAGAGAGAGAGGGAGCGCGCGCGCCAGCGCACGGGTCCCGCGCCGCGACACAGTCTTATCCACAACTACGCATCCATTCAAGGACACCGAGCATAAAGGCCCAGAACAACCTGAGACCGCATGTCAGTGATGTGGGTACTTACGGGCAGCGTGAAATACGTTTCGGAACGCTGCGGGGCGTCGCCTTTTGCAGACGAGCTAGCCCTGTCCCACACCGCGGTACATGGGCGAACCGCCGGTGGGCCCAGCGAGCACCCACGGCCCGCGGGACCGCGTGTCAGCGAGGCCCATGCGCCGTCGCGTCCGGTGCGGAAAAGCGTGGGAGCCGGCGTCGGGCGGTGGTCCCTCCCCCCCTGCGGGTGCTCAGGTTAGCTAAGCCGCATCTTAATCCGCGCTTTGGATTAGGATTTACCACTCCGAGAAGCTAATTTGACCGGTGCAACTGCTTCGTGGAGTGCCGAGTGCGTCGTGACAGACAAACTCCTGCCTCTGTTGACTGTGGCTGACTGCTGTTCGCGGTAACGGCGAGGCTCAGAAGATTCTCTTCCAGTCTTATCTTGTCCCGAGCTTCGTCTTGTAGCTAGCAAACAGCAGCACATCCCGCGTCCCGGCGTGTTTGCAAGCAAAGGGCAAGTGAAAATTTGGAGGCAGCCAAGGCGAAGCTGGCAGTGGTACACCAAATAAGCTTATACTGCTTTAGCCACCTCAACACATTCCAACAAATATTGTACTGTTGTTAAGTACACATACTCCCCCGTCCCAGAAAAAGTGTCGTTTTAGGATTTTCAGACATCGTGTTTGACCGTTCGTCTTATTCAAAAATTTTGTGCAAATTATAAAATAAAAAAATCATTATTGAAGTATCTCTAATGATAAAATAAGTCATAACAAAATAAATAATATTTATTAAAAAATTTTGAATAAGACGAACGGTCAAACACGATGTCTGAAAATCCTAAAACGTCACTTTTTCTGGGACGGAGGGAGTAGCTGGCTCCATATTGCTATCCGGCAAGATAGCGAGTGCGGACGGTCGGTGGCGCGTGCACCTCCGTCGCGCATGGACGGACGTCCTAACCAGGGATGAAAACGGTACGAATATTTTCGGACCGTATTCGAGACCGAATTCGTTTAGAGAGGTTTTAATCCGTCCGTATCCGAGTCCGGATATTTAACATCCGATACCGTATTCGTATCCGAATATTTAAATCACATATTTATGATGTCGATATCCAATCGTATTCTATCCGACATTTTTGATACTATCTGTATTCGTATTCGAATCCGAATCTGAACATGAATATGAAAACAAACACGATATCAATGATATCCGTCTGCCGATCCGTTTTCATCCCTGGTCCTAACGGTAATGCCAAAGCATCAGCCAGCCAGGATAATGAGTGCGTGTAACGTCCAGTCACCATCACGGCCAGCACAAAAGAAAAAAATCGCCAAAAGCAGGTAGCTGCGGCAATGGAAGAAGCATGGATCGAATCGGACAGCCCGTGTCCGGTTCTGGTCACGGGATACGTGTAGGTACTTAACTTGAACTAGAGTTATACGTGTAGCATTTGTATCTCTAAATAAGTTTATTATGAAAGTATATTTAATGATCTATCTAATGACACTGATATGTATTATAAAGGTAGTGCTCTTCTCCACCCTAAGTGCAGAATATTATTCACTAGTCAAAACTGAATAGAAAAAATAGTGAGTACTACTCAACTGCGTTCAGTATCAGTCAGCACTATCTTCAGTACCACGAAATACTGAGTAATACTGACACGTGACTACTGCAGTACTAAATTTTGTTCAGTATTACAGCTTTTGTAGAATATTATTCTACATCTAGGGTGTAGAATAGAATGTGTATGTGTTATAAATATTAATATTTTTTAGATATAATTGGTCAAAGTTGAAAGAAATTTGATTTTTTTAAAACGAGAACGACTCCGGTTTTGGGACCGAGCGAGTACCAATTATCAAGCACACGAAGACGACGAGCTTAACCAACCAAATCATCGCTTAGTGGTGCTTGACACAATGACACTTGATAGGTTAACGTGCCCAACAATTACGCCGTCCGCCCGGGTGACCAAGGGGCGCCCAGGCCAGGCCAGGCCATGCCAGCCAACCACCGACCCAACAGGGACGGGACTAGGCTCGCTGGCGCTGGCCGCGGGGCGCTGGCAAGCTGCCGGCTGACCTTTAACAGCGAACAACGGTCCAGGACCGATGAACCACGGTTGCTCCATTGAGCTACTCCTACGACTAGTCGATACTCGATACTGCTACCACAGTGGTGGTGATCCCCTTGCATTGGCGCGCGATTGTACCGGGGAGTGCTACCTGCTAGTACGAGGCAGACACGACACGAGGCCACGGTTATCCGTGCGGTGCTGTGGTAATGAAGAGGGGCGTGGCGGCTCCTATTGATTTTCCCCGTCCCGTGCTTTCGTCCTACGGCAATATCAAGTGAAGGGCCGTATGATTACCTGCGGCCTTTCGGGGTTTTCAACGGTGATTTATCTCACTCAGTATTTTGATCCGAATACAGTTCTGTGGGGGTACCCAGAACAGAAAGCCAGAGCCAGATATAGCTGGACCAGCACAGCTGTTCTTCGAGCAGCCAGTTGGTGATGGTGCTCATCAAAAAGAAAAAAAGTGTCTGTTGTCAAAAAAGAAGTGAACGATCCACCCATTAGTCACCGCGATATTTGTATTGAAAGGCAGGTTTTAAATTTTGACCCCTATTCCGAACATAGAGTTTTGCATGAATTGGTAGCAAGCACGGTAACACGTAGCAGTAGCACGCAAGCTCAGTGGCGAACGATTCGTACTGTTTGCACGGATACGCGTTGCGGATTCGTCATTTCGGCGGCAGGACGGAGGAGATATTTCACTCGGGCTGTGTTTAGTTCATCAAATTTGAAGTGCTAAATTTACTGTAGTGACATTGTAACATTTCGTTTGTATTTGATAATAATTATCCAACCGTTGACTAATTAGGCTCGAAACGTTCGTCTCACAAAGTACAACCAAACTGTGTAATTAGTTTTTTATTTCATCTATATTTAGTACTTCATGCATGTATCGTAAGTTTGATGTCACGGGAATCTTATTTTTGCACATTGCATTTTCGGAGGAACTAGCCTCGGTGGTTCAGATCTCTCACAGGATTGTAGGTACCAACAGTCAGCCATCAAGTGCTCAGCCACCTCACATGCATTGTAAAAGCTTGTGACATTCTGTGGACGCAAGCCCCGCAACTAGAAAAGTCTCAGCGACCAAACCGGGTCCACCAGACTCCCTGCGATTCTGCCAGTAGAGAGCCGCCATTTTCCGAGATTCACAGACGGGGGATTGGGGGCAGACTACGGAGAGAGACATTTCTAATCCGCTACTACCACCAAATCCACCCTGGATCGCGTGGCGACGCCGAGGAAGGCCAGTATACGGTTTCTGGCTCCATGCTCCGGCGACCGTGAACAACAGAACAAGCACATGAAAAGACATGGCGGATACTAGCATCATGTGACGCAAGGAAATGCAGCTGAGACGTCGCCGTCGCGATGCCTACGGTACGGGAGGCCACGCGGTGGAGCGCCGAGCATCGAACGGGGAATATATGCCGACGACGGCCCGCCGGAGCTGTCGGCACTTGCTTGCTTTAAAGGCGCGATTCAAAGCACGCCAACGCACAGGCACGGCTTTGTGCCTTTGTGCTTGCCAGCGTGCAGTGTCAATGGATGAGGCTGCGCGTTTAAATACTTTGATGGCATCCAGTTGTGAGTTGTGTAACTCTGTTGGCCCGGAACTGAACTAAACTGATGTCCACCAAAATGCATGCCCTACGGTCTAAGAACGGAACACAACGTGACGTCTATAAAGAACTGAAGTTCAGCAAATAATGCATCAGTGGGGTATAGGGGAGCGCTATACACAAATGAGATGATCTATTAAACAGATGACCTGGTAGGGCACAGGGCGAGCATGGCACTGCCAAGTTTTTTTTTTTCGAAAGGCGGCAAAAGGTTTTTGCCGGATTTTTATTAGACGGATAAAGAAAAAAGCAAGCAAAAATTACAGAATTACAACCAAGCCCACACTCGCCACAGAAAGACCCCTGAAAGAAACAATGCAAACGTCCCCAAAGGGGGAGAAAAAACGAGAAAAACTAACTCTGCTGCTGCTGATTAGTCTGTACATTTGACCTATACATTATGACATGCAAAAGAGGGTTAATGATGAAAAAAAAGGAACCGGGACCAGATTGAAAGAGATAAAGCCATTCCTTTCTGCTTTTAACAAAACAGAAATCAGTCACCAAATGTGTGTGATTCTGCACTTATATAGCAATCATTCACTGCCATAACACAATGATCCCTTGTCCTCTTTTGTAATAAATAAGCTGGACTATGAAGGTGTAGAAGTGAGCAAGTTGCAACAAAATTTCGCTACAGGCTTCCAATAAGAATTATGAAGCAATTTGGCTAATAAATTTAGAAGTTATTTTGGTTTTAGAGTTTTAAAATAAAGGGCTCTCCATTTTTTAAAATGCCTCATCGAGGAGATTCTAAAAGAAGTTTTCTAATAATAAAATGTAGTCAATATCTTAAAGTTTGCAGTTTCATGATATGGAAAAACTGAGTGGAGTGATGTAATACTTTGTTAATTGACTCTCAGGTGGCTGAACTCATACTTGACATATAGGTGTCACTGAGACTACAGACTAGTATAAAAACATTCTTTAAGATCTCTAGTTCTGGTAAGGCTATCATTGCAGAAATATATTATCTAAAATTTGAAAGATGGGGTCTAGTTAAAAAAAAACCAGACGTGGAAGAGATCAATTAATGATTATCCTATTTTGCATTCAGTTTTTGTTCCTACAACACAATCTACTATGAAGTGCCCCATCATACAGGATAACATCTTGGGAACAGCACATTTTCTTCCCCTCGGGTACCAAGAACAGCACATTGGCTCCAAACGCGAATGCGGGATCCCTACAGATCACCCAAATCAATGAAAATTATCAGACTCTCTCAAACATATCAGCTGAACCTGCAATCCACCTTGCTAGAGCTGGCCCTATCACAAAAGTCTATTTTAGGAGAAGAGCTAAGACCAAGAGCCAAGTTTCTGAGGAACAGCCAACACAAGAGAGGTTCTTTCCTGCCAGCCCCGAAGACTTTGTTCTCAAAGATCGACAACTTCCCTCCGATAAAAATGGACAGGAAGAATGCAGCAATGCAACGAGAAGGAGGAAGTGCATTACCCCAATTTCAACAGAGATGCTTAGAAGAAGTCTCAGACTGAAGAATGCTCTCAATGGGCATAAACCTGAAGTCATTCCTGATGCAAAGAAAGATACCAAAAGAGGCAAGGCTAAAAACAAAAAAGTGACACCCCAATCTGAGTTGCTGGGCAATCTACTTACTCTCCCAAATTGCTATGCCACCTCCTTTCCTGGGCTCTCTGATATCTATAAAAGCAATGAAACTGGTGTCTTTTTTCCTGAAATTCCTGTGGTCGAGATTCAGAAGATAGCAACTGAGAAGTGTCGCATTGCTCCTTCGGAGGTAACGGCAGAGCTGCTCTTAGCTTCAAGTCTGGATGAAGCTAGTTCAAGTGGGAGCAGCACAAAAGATATTCAACTAGTTATCAATGAATAGTGGCACCAACAGAGACTCCAACAAATGTTGGAACATTTTAAATTGGAATATTAGAGGGTTGAACTCTGAAGACAAATGCAATGCTATCAAGGAAAAAATTGATGAAAGCGCATGTGCCATTTTTTGCATACAAGAAACAAAAAGAGAATATTTTGATCATTCCTACATTAAAAAACTAGCTCCAAAGCGCTTCAACAAATTCGCCTTCTCCCCTTCTGATGGTGCTTCCGGGGGGATTCTGATGGGTTGGAATAGCTCCATCTTTGCAGGAGAGATAATTCAAATAAATAAATTCACAGTGACAGTCAGATTCACCTCTTCTCATAATAGGCAAACTTGGACACTCTCGTCCATTTATGGCCCCTGCCAAGGACCAGAAAGAGATAACTTTGTTCACTGGCTCAACAACCTTAATCTCAATGCAGATGAGAACTGGATGTTTGCTGGGGATTTCAACTTCTACAGATCTATTTCCGACAGAAATAGAGATGGTGCTAATATGAATGACATGATGATCTTTAACGAAATCATAAGCAATCTAGGCCTGCTTGAGATCCCTCTCAAAGGAAGAAATTTCACCTGGAGCAATATGCAAAGTGCTCCACTCCTTGAGCAAATAGACTGGGTGTTCACAACATCAAACTGGATTAGTGATTTTCCTAACACTTTGCTCCTTCCAATGTCTAGACCCACCTCAGATCACATTCCCTGCAAGATTCAAATTGGGACCTCTATTCCAAAAGCTCAAGTCTTCAGATTTGAAAATTTCTGGGTAGAGCACCCTGGTTTCTTTGATCTGGTAAACTCTGTTTGGAATTCCAATGTGTCTGCAACTAACAGTGCCACTAGAATTACTACCAAATTCAAACTTTTAAGGGCTGCCCTAAAAAAGTGGAGCAAAGGTCTTTCTAATCTTAGCTGCCTGATAAAAAGTTGTAACTCTACACTGGAGATCCTAGATACACTAGAAGAACAAAGACCCCTCTTTCCTCAGGAGTTCAACTTTAGGAAGATTCTTAAGAACCACATCCTCAAGCTCCTCAAGCACCAAAAAGAATATTGGAAAAAAAGATATACCATTAGATGGACTAAATTTGGAGATGAGTGCACAAAATTTTTTCATGCTGCTGCAACTGAAAGATATAGGATAAACACTATCACTTCTCTGGAAACTGAAGATGGAAGATCTGTCTGTGAACACAGTGAAAAGGCTGCTTTGCTACTTCAGGAATACAAACAAAGAATGGGATGTACCACTAGACCTGACATGCTATACAATTTGAATCAGCTAGTTCAGTCCAACAATAATTTATGGCAACTATCCAGACCCTTCACAATTGAGGAGATTGATAATGTCATCAAGCAAATGCCTGCAGATAAAGCACCAGGCCCAGACGGGTTTAATGGGTACTTCATCAAAAGCTGCTGGGAAACAATTAAAATAGATGTCTACAGCCTTTGCTTTGATTTTTTCAATGGAACCTTGGACCTGCAATCTATAAACAACTCCTTCATCACTTTGATTCCCAAGACAAACAACCCTACCACTGTGAATGACTTCAGGCCCATTTCACTTTTAAACTGTGTCCTCAAAATTATCACAAAACTGCTGGCCAACAGGCTCCAAGGCAAGATCATATCTCTCATTCATACCAACCAGTATGGCTTCATCAAGAGCAGGACAATTCATGATTGCTTAGCATGGACATATGAGTATATTCATCAATGTCAGCAATCCAAGAAAGAAATCGTTATTCTCAAGCTAGACTTCACAAAAGCTTTTGATACTATCGAGCATAATGTGATCATTAAGATGATGGAACAACTAGGATTTGATGAAATTTGGTGTAACTGGATCCAAAGAATTCTTGCCACAGGAACTTCCTCCATCCTTCTTAATGGAGTGCCTGGAAAACACTTTCAGTGCCGGCGTGGGGTGAGACAAGGTGATCCTCTTTCTCCCCTCCTCTTCGTTTTGGCTGCGGACCTCCTTCAGTGCATCATCAACAAGGGACACAGTGAAGGACTGTTTGAATTACCTATCCCCTCCTATGAGACAGCTCAATACCCAATTGTACAGTATGCAGACGACACCATTCTCATCATGAAAGCTTCCCAAGTTGAACTTTTCACTCTAAAGGGACTGTTGGAATCTTTCTCGCAATCAACTGGACTTCGGGTCAACTATAAAAAATCTTGTTTGGTGCCTTTGAACCTCACTCCAGAGAAAGCGCATCAACTTGCTGGGGTTTTTGGATGTAAACTGGAATCCCTCCCTTTTACTTACCTAGGACTGCCAATGGGCACCACCAAGCCAAGGGTAGAACACTTTGGATTCATCATGAACAAAGTTGAACGAAGACTTACAGCTACTTCAAACTTTCTGTCTCATGCTGGAAGACTTGAGCTAGTGAATTCGGTTCTATCCTCTCTCCCTACATATGCTATGTGTACCCTCCAGCTGCCTATTTCAGTTATAGAATACATTGACAGAGCAAGGAGGCACTGCCTTTGGAGAGGCTCTGATAGTAATGCTAAAATGAAGCCCCTGGTGGCCTGGAAAAAATGTAGCAAACCAAAAAGAAAAGGTGGCCTTGGCATCATCAATCTCAGAAGCCAAAACTGTGCCCTCCTCCTTAAACACCTAGACAAATTCTACAACAGGAAGGAAATTCCATGGGTCAAATTGGTTTGGCATGCACAGTACTCCAATGGTGACATCCCACATGCAACTATTGATAAAGGGTCTTTTTGGTGGAAGGATATTTTGAAGCTCTGTGATCTCTTTAGAGGAATTGCTAATTGCAAAATTGGGAATGGATCTACTGTTCTTTTCTGGTCAGACTTATGGAATGACAATGTCATGCAGAATAACTTCCCTAGGCTTTTCACCTTTGCCAAAAACAAGAAGATTTCTGTGTTGCAGTTTCTTTCAAACAACCACCTTGAGTCACAATTTCACCTCCCATTGTCTGAACAAGCTTACCAAGAATACCAAACAATGCAAGACTATATTCAAACTATACAGGTTCAACAGGACACAAAAGATTCTTGGCACTATATTTGGGGCAGCAGTAGCTATACTTCTTCTAAATTCTACAACTTCCCCTACAGAAATGTTCAGCCTCCTGCACCTTTCCTATGGATTTGGGATTCAAAGTGCTGTAACAAACTTAAAGTCTTCTCCTGGCTCATGATTATGGATAGGCTAAACACAAGGAATCTTCTCAAAAGGAAAAAACACAAGTTGGAGGGCAACAACTACAACTGTGTTCTCTGTAATCACAATGTTGAGGAAACTGCTTTTCATCTCTTCTTCAGTTGCCCTTTCAGTCAGGCATGCTGGCATCACTTGAACATGCACTGGAACTTCCAAAGTGATTTCTTCCAAATGATGATGCAGTCAAAACAGCAATACGAGAATCCCTTCTTCATGGAGATCTTCATCATTGCTTCCTGGCACATATGGAAGCAGCGTAACAACTTTATTTTTGACAGAGGACGGCCTTCTTTTTCCTCCTGGAAATGCTCCTTCTTAGATGAGGCTAGACTGCAAGCTCTTAGGATGTCTGAGGACAAACGCTCCTCTTTCCTTCTTTGTATAGATGCCTTTTCTTAGTTTTCTGGTTGCTAAGTGGCTCTCTTAGCCTCTTGGGTGGTTTTTGTTGTGTTTGTTTCCCTGTACAGTTCTTACTCTTTTTTTATATATAAAATCTCACAGTGGGGGTTTCCTCTGCTGTATTTTACGCTCAAAAAAAAAAAAAAAAGGACTGCACATCCTTGTCTTGACAAGGTGTTGCCAGCAGCACATTTTGTCTCTGTCAAACTACACGCTACCAAAATACAAAGCATTTGGCATTTCAATCCAATATGAGACTAGATGAAATCAGGGTGCACCTCATCTTCCACCACTACATCAATAGTGGCCTTAGTAGAGGCAGATTCGTCATGTTCAGTCCAGTGTAGCCCAGAGGTATCAGACCCTTTCCTCTCACCAAAAAGGCTTGTGTCCAAATACCTGCTCCATTTCGATCTTTGCACTGCACAGAACAAGAGTGATTCTTTCAGGTCTTACAATCCTCCCTCGAAGTAAGTTTTTTTTTATCAACGAAATAAGAAGTGTTCTAATTCGAAATTACCAAGTGTCTGATGTGTCATTAGGGTTTGCATGTTACCTTCAGCAGTAGTAGTTGCACAGCAGGGACTTGATCCTTGCTTGATTTGCTCCCTCTTATTATATAAAGTGGGATGTGTTGACAGCTTGGTTCTCTTTCCTACTACATCTGATTGGGCTTTGAGAGGCCTTACTTTAGGTCTTTTCGGAGGCAGTTCAGTTGTCACCTCAATTCCTTCACCTGATTCTATATTTCGATGGGGAAACAGTTAGACAGTGCATCACAATTTTGGCCATCACATGTTCAAAACTTGTAGTAAATGAATTGCAAAGGCAACCAGCTTATAACACTCAAATATGCGGCTTTATCTGAATATGTAAAGCACAAATTAGAAGTAAAATGTTTCATAATGGAAGATGTGAGTAATTTCTATCGAACAATTAGATGTGGGAGTGAGGTTACTGTCTTAGAAACTTGGACTACCGTCTGGTTTCCTGGACAATGATGAGTTGATGACCTAGCCATACAAACATGGACACTTGATTTAATGACGTCAAAAAGGATGTAAGGTAAGACAGAAGGTCCCTACACCTCATAATTGAAAACATTTAGAAGTGCCATCTTCATGATAATGATAACAATAGTTTATATGGCTTGCTCCAATAATTCAATACATATAAGACTGCAAAACCTTACTCACTAACGATACAAGTATGTTATTTCATTAAAAAAAAAGACAAGTATGCTGTTTCAGCTTAGTGAGACCTCAGTTCAGCCTTTGAACCACGACTGTATAAAACAAGTTTGCAACTGGCTCTACAAAGCCACAGCCACATTATCTTACCAAATAAACATGTAACTATAATGGTTTTTTAGAGATTTAGGGACAATAACCCCACAAACTCAATTGCACTGCAGTGGACCAAATAACCACAGTAGTTGCACAAGATCAATAAACCAATAGAACATCCACTCTCAATCCCATAAAAAAACATTTGTCAACAGAACACACAGAATCTGAAATGTGAATTGCAGCGTTACATCGAACACATGTCGTATGTCGAGCATACCTCCATCTGAAGCATCGGCGCCCAGGCCACCACAACCATTACCCGGCTCCCCCAAATCGTCCAGATAGTCGGACCACTCCGTCTGCCTCTTCTCGATGGGGAGCACATCTCCCTGCTCCTCAACCGCCGCCGGGTCCCATCCCACGTCGGGCTCGGCCAACGGCGCGAACTCCCGGCGGCCGCGGGCAAGGTTGGCGTCCTGGACGAAGCGGCGGAGATCGGCAGCGCGGTAGCCCCGGGCGTGGACACGGAGCACGGACTGGCGCTGGTTGCACACCACGCACACCCACTTGTTGCTGCTCTTCTTCTGCTGCTTCACCTGAGACCAAAGCGAATCCGAGAAACGGAACCGGATCAGTTGGAATGGGGTTTTTGTGCAGAGGTTCGGCTGCGGCAGCGGCGCAAGTTGCACACCTGCATGGTGGAGCACTGCACGCACTGGAGGGCGAGGAAGAGTCTCGTCGTCTCCATGGCGATGGCCGGTTCTCGAGTGGAGAGGAGATGGCGAGCCGGGGGAGAGATTTCAATTTGGAGGCGGCGGATTAGAGAATTCGTGCGGTTTCACGAATCGCGATCGAGTGGGGAGAGGAAAACGGGACTTTTTGAATTCTTTTGTTTCATTTTTTGCAAAACTGGACCGCCTACAACTTTCCGTCAGGATTTATCTGGACCGTCCATTTTTCATCGTAACGATCCTGCGACCCAGGAAGGAAGAAAGGTCCTCGAACTCGAAGGCTCGAGGCCCAGCCGCCCGCTTCTGCCACGGCTGCGACGCGGCCACGCCCACGCCCACGTCCTTCCATGGCGACCGCTCTCCCCTCCTCCGCCACCGCCGCTTCTGGCCTTCTCCAGCTCTCCCGGCGCGGCCTCCCTGGAGCATCTCCAGTGCTCTCCCCGCCTCGCACCGCCACTTTCCGCTGGCGCGGTGGCTGTAACGTGGCCTGTTCATGCTCTCCCGGCCCACCGCCCGCGGTTCCCGCGGAGCCAAGGGGCGAAGACTTTGCTGGCCATGCCACGTCTCCAGTGGAAACCGTACGAATCGTCGCCGTGGTTGGAGAAGGTAGCATCAGCCCGATTAAAGATACGCCCTGGGAAGAGGTCATGCGCCACACGGTACGCTCCCTCTCTGAACGCATCAGTCCAATGTCGTACTGTGTCACTGTGTGTGTTAGTTTGGAATAGCCGGATATTGAATTTGTTCTGCTCATGCTAGGATTTTAGTATCTGCTAGACTGATGATACTTACAGTTTTGTTCGTCCAACTAGTAGTATCTGTGATTATCTGTAAACAAACAATTTTTTTCCTTTTCAGCATTGCTGATGTAGTAACAATGTCTATAATCTTTGCATCGATTGGTAGTCTTATTTTCTCAATTATACGGTTTGGTCAACCTATCGGATCACACTCCCGTATGCGCACTGCATTCTTACCTGTGTTTATTGATGTTTTGATGAAGTTATTATGTGCTTCACGTTTTCATTCTGTATTTTACATGCTTACGAAGATACTACACTAAGGTAGTGTTTAGATGGTGTAAAAGTTGGTGTAAAGTTCCTGTAGCACTTTTCGTTGTTATTTGATAAAATTTATCTAATCATGGACTAACTAAGCTCAAAAGATTCGTCTCGATATTTACAGACAAATTGTGCAATTAGTTATTTTTTTTACCTACATTTAATACTCCATACATGCGTCCAAAAATTCGATGTGACGGGGAATCTTGTAAAATTTTTGGAAGTTTGAGGGATCTAAACACTGCCTAAATGTTCTGAAGAGGAAATGAATCAGTTTAATGTTCACTTTTTAATACCTATAATTTGATTATACCAGTTTCCTTCCTTCAACATGCATTTATTGGTTTGCTTCTTTTAGGCTGATAGGCTGAAGTGGGTCGATGAAGGATTTGAAATGCTTGTCTTCACAGACGACTTGATTGATCATGATAGTCTTAGGAAAGAGTTACTGACACACTGTGATATGCTTGTCAATGTTGCAATAACAAACCAGGATGCTGTTCAGTGGCTTATAAACAACAGCAAACACATTTCTAATGTAATTTGCTTTCAGTCATCTCCATCTTTAGTAAACAAGCTAGGTGGCACATATGTTCAATACACTGGAGAGCAGGACATGTTTGGTAAGCTAGCAAGTATCGGAAAACCAAGTGGCGTAAAGGAATCAGCTGAAGTTTTGAAGACCATATCTAATGCTTGGGAAAGACACAATTCAGATGACATTAGATTTTGCTTGCTTGTTGTCGTAAATGCATACATAAGGCCGGTTTCTATGCTGAAAAATCTAAGGGCAAAAGGTCTTTCTACCTTAAGTTGTATGATAAAGAACTGTGGTCCTCAGATACTTAATTGTCTGTTTGACCCTAACTGTAGGAAGGCCCTTCAGTGTTTGAATTCCTGTTCTCCGACTGATCAAGTCTGCAACTATCGCTGTATTGCATCATATGAAAGTCCGTATCTGGAAGCTTTTTCCCTCTGTGTTTTGCAGAAGAACAATTGCCTTGACCTCAATGCTGAGATACCCAGTAAACCGAATGTAATGCCGCTAACCATGTTCAGAGAACAAAAACTAAGCCATGAAATCGCAGAAGATCTATTTGTTGGTTGGTTGGACAGCATGGAATGGAGTTGGCGAGTGGCAGCTGGACAAAATCCAGCATATGATCAGTTCCCATGTCAGTATCAGTTATTCTACAGAGGGAAAGCCAAAGGTTCATTTTGGTATGAGCCGGTTTTTCAGGTCAAAACCCTGGAAGGAGAGCTGGTTTGGAGGCGCAGGAGGTATCGTGTGAGAAGGGCTAGCACTCCTGGTACATTTTACTTCAGTGTGTTGGATAATGGTGTCATTTCCAAAGAATTTTGGACAATTGTTGACGTTGCGGAGGATTTCAACTGGGGTCTGTTCCATTATCATGGTGCAGCACAGGCTGCTGGGCTATCATACACTGGAGCAGTGCTTGTTACTCCAGATGGGTCTTATCCTGATGTGGAAGACCCAAGATTGGCCTTTGCTTTAGAGAAGTGTGCTATAAAGAAATGGGAGCTCTATACAGTTGATAACTGTTCCTGCATGGGTGCGCCACTGGGAACTCCTGAGGGTTCAAAGCTGCATCATCAGATTTCTCCAGGAAAAGAAACTAGTATTTTGCAGAGAAGATGATAATTTGTAATGTGTTCAAGTGACTCCCAAATGATTGTATCCTACATACAAAGATGTACTGACAAGTGGACGTATTGCTGAAGAGAGCTCATCTGTAACCTGCAGGTATATTTTCGTCTTTCTAATACACATTTAACCTAATACCTATCTTTTGTGGCTGCCATCAGGGTTTCGGTGATTAAGAAATAAGACTCTGAATACAAGATCATCACCTATACAGTATACACTAGTGTCTAAGTTATCAATTGCAATGTCTGCTTTTCTTCAGGACTTTTATATTTACAGCAACAGATCACACTGTTTACAACCTGCACTGGAGCAGATGTCTTCAATTCTTCATCACCTGCTTAGAGCTGCAATACTCTTTGCAAGATCAAAACTGATTTCCTGCCCTGTTGTGCCAGTATTAAATCCCTCGTAACAGAACTCAGGAGTTCTGATTTTTTTTTCTTGCATTAGATTACCTTGGTATTTACAGTATCTGATGTAGTGATGTATTCATCATCATTGATGAGACAGAGTTGACTGCTCGTTGTACATTTGGAATAAAGATGAAAATGGCATCTTGTAGATGATTCAGCATTTTATACGCACTAGTTCATTTTTAGTATCTTCGGTGTTCCCATCAGTACCTGTTGAAGCATCTTGTAATGTTCAGACAGCTCAGTTCGCTATCAGAGCGAAGGAGACACATTGGTCAAGCAGGAGGTGTATCTGGGCAGACAAGTTAGAGTAAGGGTGTGTTTAGTTGCCTCTGTTAAATTTTTGAAAGCACAGTAACTCTTTCGTTTGTATTTGGCAATTAGTGTCCAATCATAGACTAATTAGGTTCTAAAGATTCATCTCGTGATTTACAACCAAACTGTGTAATTAGTTATTTTTTTACCTATATTTAATGCTCTATGCATACGTCTAAAGATTCGATGTGATGGGAAATCTTGTAAAATTTTTGGAATTTTGAAGGAACTGAACACAGCCTAAACAACTGACCAACCTCACGTTGATTTGCTTTATTTAGTTATTCCACGATATACAGGGTTTTAGATTTGATGGATCTCCTTATGTTAACCCAAGTTTCTACTCCACATGACATGACCCCATGTGATGTTGCAATTTGAGTCAAATGCTGTGATTCAGTAGATAATGCAAAGTTCCTCTTTTTGAACGGGATGTCGGGATCGTATGATTACTTTGACTTGGCTACGACTTTAACCACTTTTGTGGCTATAAATTCCATCCAGATCAGACCCTGCAATCCGCACTTGAAAGGCAGGGGATACCGAGACAGTTGAAGCCGAGAAAGAATGGCGGGGCTCTACGAGAAACAGTCGGAGACGTACGCCAAGAAGCGTCCTCAGTACCCCAAGGAGTGGTTCTTCATGCTGGCCGGCCTCACCGCCGGGCACCAGCGCGCCTGGGACGCCGGGTGCGGCACCGGCCAGGCCGCCATCAGCGTAAGCTTTCCGTCGAATGTTCAGCAGCTGCTACACCGTTTGATCTGAGGCGTTGTTTAGATGGCCAAAAAAAGTACCAAAAATTTTTGCATAGTAACTGTCACATCGAATATTTGGACATATGCATAGAGCATTAAATATAGATAAAAAAATAACCAATTATATAATTTGTCTGTAAATGTCGAGACGAATCTTTTGAGTCTAGTTAGTCCATGGTTAAATATTTTTTATCAAATAACAATGAAAAGTGCTACAGGAATTTTTTCCAAAAATTTTTCACAACTAAACGGGGACTGAAACGAACATTTGGGGGCAAAAAATCTCAGATGGCGGAGCACTACGAGAGCGTGGTGGCGACGGACGTGAGCGAGGACCAGCTCCGGCACGCCATCGCGCACCCGAAGGTGCGGTACCTCCACACCCCGGAGCACCTCACGGAGGACGAGCTGGTGTCCCTGGTCGGCGGCGAGGGCTCCCTGGACCTGGTGGTGGTGGCCACCTCCATCCACTGGTTCGACATCCCGCTCTTCTACGCCGTGGTGAACCGCGCCCTGAGGAAGCCCGGCGGCTTGCTCGCCGTGTGGGGCTACAACTACGAGATCCACCCGTTCGAGGACGCGCTGCACGGCCAGCTCTACCCGGCGCTGCGGCCGTACCAGGACCCGCGGGCGGGGCTGGCCATGGAGCGGTACCGGCCCCTGCCCTTCCCGTTCGAGCCCGTCGGGGTGGGCGCCGAGGGCGCGCCCGCCGACGTGGACATCGAGGTGGAGATGACGCTGGAGGACCTGGTCGGGTTCCTCAACACCGGCTCCGTCGTGACCACGGCGAGGGCCAAGGGCGTGGACCTGGAGGCGGTCACGAGGGACGCGCTGAAGCGTGTGGAGGTGGAGTGGGGCGGCCCGCCCACCGTGCCCAGGAAGCTCGTGTTCAAGGCGTTCATGCTCGCCGGGAGGCCCAAGTGCTGAAGCGATCATGCCGAAGTAGTTGTGAGCTGCTGGTTGGTTGTTGCTGATCAGTGCTTTTCGTTGGCTCGTGGTCAGGAATAAGTGCTGCTTTTCAGTCACCTCGAGACTGACTGAGATCAGACTACATCATATTTTTTTTTCCTTGTGCCGAATAAGTCCGAGCAGATGCTACGGGCTAATTACTCGTGGAATTATCCACCCGTTTGTTCAGTTTGGACTTTGGAATGAATCCACTGCGTTATTATCTGAACTGCTATGTGGAAACTCAGACAGAAGAAACAAGGGCTATTTTTGTGCCGTTTGATAAGCAAATTCTTGGTCTCTAGTAGATTTGGAATCGAAGTCAGGAGAGGGACCTGAAGCTTTGTCTTTTTTTGATGCAAACCCAGGCTCTATGGCCTTTCTATTAGAATCATAGGCTCGACACATCGCCAGCAAACAAAAGTCATTACAAATTCTGGGAGGGGGCTTGCCCAGACATGGCATTCACCCGGGTCCCAACTCAAAGCCAGCTTTGCTAAATTATGTGCCATTACATTACAAGCTCTAGGCACAGAGATGCTCGTTCAACAACGCACGGGTGTCCCTTAGGGCACCAGCAGTGTAGGAGCACCAATGGTTCTATATAGAAGCATGCTTTACTTTGTTCAAAATATCACAGTGTATAGGAACGGCATCATCATTGAGGTGTGGGCCCACAGCAAGAAAAAAGAATGATACATTCCTCATGATAGTTGCAATGTCTGAGAGGGAGTAGACAAGATTGGGAGAGATAATAATATATTTTATTTGATGGGAGCATGTTCGATCTATAGGAGCTGGTTCTTTGTTTTGAAGTATAGGAGCGACCTGCGCAATGTATAGGACCGGGTCATCCTGTTACAGAACCGGGGCAAATGAGCACACTGCGGACGCTCTTAGTAGCATACCGCAAGTCGCGAGATCCATGGAGGACGGCCCTGTTCTGCTGGTCATGTTTCGGCTTGAGCTTATTCTCTCTCACAGAACACTATTGAATCAACCGAAACCAGCCGGCTTTTCCACCAGCCGAACCAGCCCGACGTTTGGAGAGCTTGCTGAAGAACTGTCGAGTCCACCTCCACTTGCACACGTGAAATACCTTGGTCTGTACTCCCTTCATCCCAAATTATAAGGCATTTCAAGAATCTTAGAGAGTCAAAGGTGTTGTAACTGTAGAATCGTCTAGGTGCAGATCGAGTGGGTGTATTCTTTTGGTGTTTGGAATAATACACATAGACATGTTCTAGAATAGAGTACGAGAGAGAAATTGAGAATGTGAGATGTTACCGACTATCGGTTGGAGGAGAAAGAAGAATCCGCCATGGTTTCGGTGTCGGAGTCGAGAAGTGGCACAGCCGGTGGGGCATCCCGCCGCTGGCAGTGCCGTCCTCTAGATCGGCTAGGGTTAGGACAGTAGAGTCTATTGCTCAGGCAGCAGTGGCGAACCTCATCTCTCTCGCCTTGGCTCCCACTTCCTCTTTTATATGGCACTGTGCGACGGGGCCCACCAGCCCGTTGGCTGAGCACCCTCGATCAGAGCGTGGTCAAGGGATCCGAGTTGACCGTTAGGCCAATTCGGTTGAGATCTATTCCAACATTCCCCCCCTTGATCTCAACTTATCATTTAACTTTAAACTTTGACTTTAATTGCTTTTACTTTTATTTGTTCTATCACAAATCAGTGTATAGATCATGCCTCATCGTCACGGTCAATCACCGATAGATTTAACAGCTACAATACACATCTCTGATCTGAAACAGATTCTTTAACTTTTGGGCCCTTTTATTGTCCGGAAATCATAGGCTATACCATAAACCCATGTCGACTGTGTGTTCTCTTAACACACTGAGTGGTAAGCCTTGGTAAGCGGATCCGCAAGCAATTTCTTGTTACTTGTATGTTCAATACCCTTATGGCATGATTCCGGACTTTCTCCTTAACAACGTATAACTTTAATGTCAATGTGTTTGGCAGCACACTTGACTCGTTGTCATAGGAGCAAAACTACTTAAATGGTTATTGCTGTTAACAACTATTATCAATTCTGGGTACAAGTTCCTTAACCATTTTGCCTGTCCCTCAGCCTCATATCATGCTATTTTATAACTTTACATCACTGATGATACTAGAACTGTTTCTTTTGGAGCTTTTCCACAATAAAACTCCAACTGCGAGTGTTAGCTACTATGTGGGTTTCACTAAACATCTCGCCAAAAATTTAACATTGTACTCACAACTACTTGAGAGTACTTGTTCTTTCTTTTTAGCATGAGGCCGACATTTTAACTCTATTCCAGTGATCTATATCTGGACTGGACTTTTGCCAAAACAACCCGGATACGTGAACTGTGTCAAGGTAAGGTCTCATCTTTGTACTCATTAAGCTTCCGACAGCTGAAGCATATAGGACGTCCATCTATAACAATCTCACGTTGCCTTTGGAACATTAAAGTTCTCAAAACTATTACCCTTGACCATGGAAACAGGCATAGATTTATCCACATAGGTACATTATTTCTTTAGAAACTTTTCTTAGTATGCATATGCAATAGTCCTAATACCCCTTTTCTTCTATCTCGATGAATTTCAATTCTTATAACGAGAGATATTTCACCGAGAACTTTCTTATCGAACCTTGAGGACAAGAACTTCTTCTCATGCAGCAGATTGACATCACTACTAACAAGTAAGATGTCATCCACATATACAGGATTAGGAAATGAATTTCCCATTCTATAACTTTATACAAATGCAATTGTCCTCTCATTCTCTTTAACCCAAAATTTCTAATTGACTCTTCAACTTTAAATGCCACTGTCTAGAGATTTGCTCTAGTCCATAAGAGATTTATACAGGTGGCATCCCTTATATTCTTTTCTTTTCATGACAAAACCTCTGGGTTATGCTACGTAATTATTTTCATACAAATCCCATTGGGAAATGTTGTCTTTACTTTCATCTGATGTAACTCAGATCATGATGTGCCACTAGCACTCATTGTAATCTATTCATTCGCTTCGCACAAAAACTTTTGATTCAAGTCGCGCTCCACATCTTTACATATTTTCTTTGGAGTCACATTTTGTCTTGTAGACCCATTACAGCCTACTGTTTTGGTTCCTTAGGAATTTATTCTAGATCCCAAAAAATTATTGGTATTATCGATTTTATTTCATCTTCCTTTACTTCTTGCCACTTGGACGAGTGAACGTCTCTCATGGCTTCTTCAAATTAGGTGGGATTACTCTCCATTTGAATTTCACTAATATAGACTTTATAATCATCAGAAATATCTGATTTTCTTATTCTTTGAGACTTTCTGGGGCCTCAGCTACTAGCATTTCTTGACCTTTATTGCCAAAAGACAATTGATTCTACAAGGTCCTGTGTAACAAGATCCTTGTTTATATTATTCATCCTCCTTGCGAAGTTAGGTCTCTTTGTACCATGCTCCCCCAGATTGTCCTATCTTCAAATTTTCTCAATTTGGGTTTAATCTGCTAAAACTCATATGGCGCATTTAGCACCATCTTAATAACTCTGAACACATCCAGTATGAATACTGGCTCACTATGCTATCTTTCTATTGGAACTGTAAAAGGTCCATGAATTTAGCTATTTCTTTACTTTAGGGGTATCGATATTATGACTGTCTTACTCCCCCGACGATCACATTTTATCTTTTATAGATCACTTTAGTATGCATCGCATTGTCTGAATTATGGGGAAGTATCTTTCTTATTTGTCTTTCTTAATTGTTCTCACCTTTACACCTTTCTCCCCCTCGAAATGTGGTACGAACTTTTATACCACAATTTCAAAAACTATTCAGAACTCTTGTGAATGAGGAAACTTTGATTACTTTTTTCATCCACATGATTACATCATACAAATGAAATTATTTCTTAATTTATTGAGAGTACTTTTTTCTCATTTCACTTCAAGAACTCAACAGAGTCTTTTATCATTAATACTTTCGCAAGTCACGCTTGCATGTCATTCTTATCTTGAGGTTCATCTGTAACTTTCTGTTCTCCTTAAACTTATACTAGGATAGCACAAGAGCTACCCTAAACTTTTCTTCCTGTGTGGAATACACTCAAAGCACATGAGTTATCACAACTTTCTCCCGCCATGCAGGATAAATACTATGTCAAATTTCTCCCGCTATGCAGGATTGATTAATATAAGTACTATGCCAACTTTACCCCGCCATACGGGTATTTTCTCAAAATTTTCCCGTCATACGGGTACTATCACAAACTTTTTCCCGCCATGCGAGATAATTTTCTTGAAGGGACATAAATGTCAATATTGGCTCATATTCAATCAACAAATTTAGAAATAAATCCAAATACTCTTTAACACACATGCTTAATCTGACGTTGGTCAAATTAAACATGCATGTCACTTATTACATTTTAAATCATGATGATTAAGTCTAAAATTATATTAGTTATTGTAACTCTTATCATGATGATAAAAACTGAAAACTAAAAACTTTTCATAAAGGGCATGCTTAATCTGACGTTGGTCAAATTAAACATGCATGTCACTTATTACATTTTAAATCATGATGATTAAGTCTAAAATTATATTAGTTATTGTAACTCTTATCATGATGATAAAAACTGAAAACTAAAAACTTTTCATAAAGGGTACATAAAAGGTATCTCTTAAACTAAACTCTTATTGTTCTATTTCTTAGATCAATATCCTAGAATTCTTTTTTTTGAAGCCATTCTTTAAAGAGAACACAGTCCCTCATACAATAGTCTTCTTTCTTTATTATCTTCTGAGTCATAAGTACCCAGCACATTTTCTTTCCTGCCTTCAAGAATGAAAACATCAAGTTCTTTGTCTGAAAAACATTAATCAATAATCAACAATAATGTTCATTAAACTTTTAAAACTTTATGTTCTATTCTATATCACCGTTGGACAGAAATAGAATAAACAACATTCTTCTACATTAATTCCACATCACCGTTGGGCAGAAATGGAATTAACACATAAAAACTCAATTATCTTATAACCCTCTTCAAAAATAAATTCTTCCGTTGGTTCGAATTTAATTTTGAAGATCATCATCATCATTGTAGCGGAAACATGAAAACACATTACATTCTGCTCACTCTAGAGCATCTTTTGTTTCTTATCCATTCTCTGAAAATTGGTCACTTTGATGCAAAATTTATCAGAGATATAAACTTTAAATATAAAACTCATAGAATTATAATATTGTTATCATCAACGTTGGTCAGAAAATAACAATATCATAATTTTCTTTAAACATAACCTCTTAAATAAATTTATAATATTGTTATCATCAACGTTGGTCAGAAAATAGCAATATTATAATTTATCTTAACTATAAACCGACTATTCCTCTAATTAAGTATTGTCTTATTAGGAGGATAATTTTTCATCATTTACTGAAAAACTATAATTGCTCTTCAAATTAAATCCTCCCGTTGGTTCGGATTTAATGAGAAGACAATAAACATTTTCTTTGTAGTGGAAACATCAACTAATACTCTTAAAATAATATTATTCAGAAGCATCACTTTGTACTTTTCTTTTCTCTAAACAAATTACCAAAATAAAATTTGAATAGAGATTAAACACTAGGCAAAATACTTCAATATTTGCTTCAGAAAAAAAATAATCTCAATTCACAAACTCAACTATTCACCTGGGCTAGCAGTAAAGCAGCAGGCAGCCCATCAGCGCTAAATGGCCCGCGGCCCACTTGCGGCGGCTCGCGCACGCTGGCCAGCCCACGACAACCACGGCCCAACCGCGCCTAGGCCGGCGCGGCCCAACGGCCACCACTCCGGCGTGACCCAGCTCACAGTGGCTCGCACAGCTCATGCCCGCGCCCAGGCCGCAACCTGGGCCTGGGCCGGGAAAGTGGCCACCCGCCTGGGCCGCTTTTGGCCCGACAATGCGCGGCCGTTGATCTTAATCGGACGGACGAGCGCGCATTTCGCGAGGACAAAACCATAGCCGCATCGGCCTCTCACCAAACCCTAGCTCATTTTTCATTTCCTTTCCTCTTTGCCTTCTGGCGCCGTAAGCAGCAGCGGGCGGCGGCCATGGTGACCGTCTGACAGCGGCGCGCTGCGCCGACGGCTGCCCTTCCTTCCTCTTTCTTTGCTCTTCCCTCTCCACTCTCAGCACCGCAGCCGAGCAGCGGCAGCCACCCATGGCGGCGGACTGGAGAAAACGGTGCCGCCACCGGTCCTCTCGCCGGCGCGCGCGCTCGCCCTAGGCTGAGCGCGCCGATGTCGAGTGGTCCCGTGTTGGCGCCATAGCCCTCACTCGCGCCCACGCGTCGGGGTCTCGTCGACGAGCGGCGGCTCGGGCCTTGCCTTCCCGCGCGACAGCGCGGTCAACATCCCGCAACGGTGCCCTTTGCCCCGAGCCCGTTCATCGTCTGCAGCTCAAGGTCACCTTCCCACGTGCCGGTGGTGGTGACGGCGCGGGTTTCCTTGCCGCACGACGGCGGTTGCGACAGCGAGGAAAAGTGCCCGGGTACGCTTTCGACCTCACCGTCCTCTTCTTTGTTTGAGCTCCGCTAGGGTAGAGTTAGGGTTTGGATTACTTTGCCGATTCACATGGATCGATTGATTTCTTTCTTTTTCCTTTCGATTTTTCAATCCCCGATCTAGATCTACACCATAGACCTAGCTCCGGTACCATTGTTGTAACTGTAGAATCGTCTAGGTGCAGATCGAGTGGGTGTATTCTTTTGGCGTTTGGAATAATACACATAGACATGTTCTAGAATAGAGTACGAAAGAGAAATTGGGAATGTGAGATGTTACTGACTATCGGTTGGAGGAGAAAGAAGAATCCGCCATAGTTTCGGTGTCGGAGTCGAGAAGTGGCACAGCCGGTGGGGCATCCTGCCGCTGGCAGTGCCGTCCTCTAGATCGGCTAGGGTTAGGACAGTGGAGTCTATTGCTCAGGCAGCAGTGGCGAACCTCATCTCTCTCGCCTGGGCTCCCACTTCCTCTTTTATATGGCACTGTGTGACGGGGCCCACCAGCCCGTTGGCTGAGCACCCCCGATCAGGCCGTGGTCAAGGGGTCCGAGTTGACCGTTGGGTCAATTCGGTTGAGATCTATTCCAACAAAAGGATCTCAAGTTTGACTAAATTTATATGATAAGATAATAATATTTATGACACTAATTAAGTATCATTAGATTCTTCATTAATTATATTTTTATAGTATACTTATTTGATGTTATAAATTTTTGTAATTTTCTCTATAATTTTGGTCAAATTTAAGATGTTTTGACTCTCTAAGATTCTTGGAATACCTTATAATTTGAAATGGAGGGAGTAGCTGCCTGCAATGCCTGAGCACACGCTGCAGCTTCAGCAGTGAACGCATCTGGGATTGATCCTATGTGATCAGCGCCTGCAAGCACCACTTCACCATCATGGTCACGAACGATAAAGCCCCAGCTACCCTGCATTGTTTCCTGAATGAAAGAGCCATCAGAGCTGATTTTGAGCTGGCCAGGCGGTGGAGCATTCCAGTCGATTCTCTCGCAATCCCGTCGGACCGTCCCTTTCCTATCCGACTTGTGCAAATCATTCAGCATATTAAGTATGCCTGCAGCAACTTCATCTCCAGTTGTCCTCGGATAAACCAGCTAGTAATAGTAGCAGACAGATGAGCATGAGCCACACGCGCTCGCACCAAGTTGACTGTGCTTTCGCAATCACCGTGCAGAGGCATTCACAAAAAAAAAAAACTTTTTTGGAAATAGGAGGGGCCGCGCGAGAGGTGAAATGCAATCCACGGGCTCGCTGCTCGCACTTTGCCTTCACGCTCCCTTTACGGGCCATGACTGGGCTCAAATTCATACCAAAACTCGATTCTCCATCCTTGAATTTTGGATCTCTCTAGCCAGGTTGGGCTCCGAGTGTATGAGGAGATGTTGATTGCATGTTAAGCACGAACAACAAAGGTTTTTTTTTTCTGAATTTAATTCATGCATCAAGGAGTAACAGGGTTACAATCTCCCGCCAACAGGTGATCAATAGGGCCAATTGCCACTCACCCAACCTAACGTCACATGTGACCTGCTTTGCTAACAAATTGGCTACCCGATTACATGATCACAAGCATACATCAAAGTAAAATTAGCACACATATCTACTATCGGGCGTCCACCTAAATTTTGCAACCGTCAAAGCCGCACACATAGCTATTTACAATAGTCCCTCTGCCCTAAAATAATTACACATCTCGCTTTTCTGAGAAGTTAAACTTTTTAAATTTAACCAAATATATACAAAAGTATACTAGTATTTAGTATACATAATAAATATCATTACATTAGTAGTAGAGAATATATTTTCATAAATAAATATATTAGAAGATACAAGTATTGATAATATTTTTGTAAATCTGATTAAAGTTAAAAATTAATTCATTGTAAAACGAGATGTGTAGTTATTTTAGGACAGAGAAAGTATTAATGGATAGAATTGTTGCGCATACTACCAACATGATGTAACACCTCTGAACTCGCTTAGCACCCGGATTAGGACCTGAGAAATGTTCAGAACGAGCTTCTTGGGGTTTTAAAATTTTAATTTGCACATGAAATGACGACACATACCTTTTGTGCCCACTTTTGTGAATCAAAGGATCGAATAAGTGTGCTAATCAATTTTTGCTGTTGTGCTTAAAAACTTTTAAATAATTTCGTGAACAAAAGTCGTTAGGGTCATGTTGGTAAAGGTGTGCAGAAAGTGCTTGAAATTGTCTAATAACAATTTTAGAAAATAAATAACGAGTGGCTTGTTTTGGTTGATTAGGCATGAAAACCAATCTTGATAAATAGAAATAAATACAACTGGTATCTAGTACTTAAATAAAATTTGAAGTGCAAGTTTAGTGGATGGAAATGCAACTTTTGTTTTAGTAAATAAATATTGTTTAATAGCATATTGGATAGCTCAAGAATTGAAATTGGAATTTAATTCCAGCTTCTAGAACTAAATGACCAAGTCTAAAAAATCTAATGACTAGGCCATTTTGGCATATAGATTTTGACTTAATTTCTTAAACACTAGATTCATGTTTTTGCACTGTTGGTTGTATCTAAGTTGGGCACTTGAGCATGGTGTAAGTTATAGTCGTGTTGGGTGTCACGTTACTCTCGTAAAAATTCGGCAAAACGCGTAAAAACCAACCGATTTCAGGCCGTTGGGGGGTTTTTGGCCGCGGTCACCATGCGTTCGGTGCGCTCGGGCGTGTCTGGCCACGCTCTGGCCGGCTGGGGCCGCTTGCCCACCTGCGTCGGCCGTCCCTGGCCTGGCGTGGCTTGGCTGCGGCTCGGCCATCGCCACCGACTCGCTCCCGGCCGAGCTTAGCAGCAGCCGCCTCACTGCTGCGCTGCCAACGCCGTTCGCCTGGCCGCACCCGCCACGCTGTGGTGTGCGTTTGCGGTTGCGTCAGGCTGTTGTGCCGTGCGCTGCGGCCTGCTCTGGCTAGCCCCGTCGCGTCGCTGCTCAGCCCAGCGGGCACGTCAATGCAATACTACCGCCATGCATGGGTCATTGACCCGCTCACAGTGGCGATGGAGCACCGCCCTGCCCTGCTCTGCCACAAGCCGACACCGGTGCCCCCGCTGGGTCCTGCCACTTCGTGCCGTGTGCGTCGCACCTAACCCTCCCCGTCTCGTCAACTGCACCACGTGCTCGTCTTGCCAACCGGAGCTGCCTACCTTAATTGCTCGGCTTGCTCATGTGACCTCCCCTTATCCGCGCCATGCAGAGAGCCGTCGCGCTTCTCCCCTCTCACCGACCGCTCGCTCTCGCAGAAATTCCTTGCATCCATGAGCAGTATAGGTAGCTAGATAAACGCCCAACCCGCATTGAGAACCAGAAGTGCACGGTGGCCGGTCAATTTAGCATTCCCCTTGCCGCCGGCAATGGGCGTCGCCGCGGCCAGTAGTTTGGGGGTGAGCCAAGGTACCCCTATAGCGTTTCAATTGATGTCTCCTTCAGTCTAACCTTGACCTCGCCTTTTCCATGCGCACGCTGGTTTGGTCGGGGGCCCCTCCGGCGATGGCGTGACGCTGCCTTGCCAGCTCGGTGCGTCGCCGCCCCTTCACCGCGCGCGTGGCCAGGATCCCCCGGATTTTCCCCGCCCCAACCGGCCGCGCAGCTAGCGTCGTGGTAAGACCCTCCCGCTCCCGGCAACCCCTAACGCCTCGCTAGCCCGTAGGATTGTCGAAATGGATGCGCCACCGTGGCGGTTAGTCTGCCAGCGTGGGCAGCGCAGTAAGGGTCACCGTGTAGCGACCAACCGCCGCCTAGGGTTTTGGCTCAGCACCGCGGTGCTCGTCGGCTTGCTCACCGGGCCGGTGCGTCACTCGGTAGGCTAGCATAGCCGTCCAGTGCCGGTCGGAGCCACGCCGACGTGCGCAGGGCCATCGTGGACTGCCCTGTTGCGAAGGCGACGTCTCCCGGGGTGTTTTGTGGAAAACATGAGTCTGCGGTAATAGTGCCTCGCTGCTCCACTTGATAAAATAAAAGTTCGAGCCCTCTTTTGCAAAATGCACAGGTGCGGGTGGGCTCCCTGCCGCGGGCCGCCTGCTGGGCCGGCCTGCTGGCGTGTGTCCGCGCCCCTCGCTGGGCCGTTGGGCTGCCGAGCCGAAATGGGTGCCGCTGGCTTTTCCTTTTCTAAATGAGTTTCTACATTTAGTTCTAAGCTAAACTTGAAAAATTGATATAAGATAATATAGAAGTCCAAAAATTGCGAAATCAATTTTGTTAGCTTCCAAAAATCATGATCTAGCTGTTAGTGTACTTATTTCGTATAGCTCTAAGATATTTCTAGGTTGCCTTAAATATTTTAACATGCTGCATATTATGGAAATGTAAAACTTGTGAAAATCTTTGTAAGAAAATGGTAATACGGTTGACTATGAAAATTTTACAGTAAACTTCTAATGTTATTGTTTGCCCTCTGTAATTTTTGTAGCTCCAAAATAATTGGATCGTTAGGATAGTTTATGAGCCCTAGTTTGAATATCTATTAAATCGATAAAATGGATAAAGCAACACTTTGGGTTCATATGACTAAAATACTTGTTGGAAAATAATGTCTTATTCAACAACTTAGGTACATGGCATAGTACGTTAGAGTTAGCCCGTTAGCTTGCGAAGCGTATCGTGTTCTCCTAGTTGCAATTACCATTGTCAATTTACGTCTCTCCGTTGCATCCATGAATGTCATAATAGGAGCGATAATGGATCGTGGAGTCATCCGGAGGTGGCAGAAAAGATGGTGCCGAGATGATCGTGTCGTCTGGATGGAATGCTAACTTTTGGTTATATGTTACCCAGGCAAGCCCCGGTGCATAACCCTTATTATTCTGCACTTTATTTTATGCTTGTGCATTAAGTTCTAAGGAGTTGAATGAAACTCACTTGCACATATACATCCTTATCCTATGAGTCTTACTAGTATAATAGGTTTGTGTAGCTTGCTATACTATAGGATCTCGGTAGAAGTCGAGTGATTACCTGTTACTCGTGAGAGATAGAAAAAAATATTATTGTTACTATTATCATATTACTATCACATGGAATATATATATATAATTGAAGACCGGGTGGGACTGGGCTTGGATGGACTTGGACTTGGTTGGGCGACAGAGCGGGGCTCTGGTTGCATTTGTCCCGCCTGTGTCGATTGAGGACCATTCGTTGCATTGGACACTAGTCAGGTCACAGACTTATTATCCTGAGCACATACTTGCTTATGGGAGCGGGAAGACTTATTACTCTCTTGTCATGGGTTTCGGCTCTTTCCGGACCGACTATCATGGTGGATTATTGGGTAGGTCTAAGCACCACACTGAGGCTGGGCCTACAGTGTGGGGGCTTGGAGTCCTAGTTTGGACGGGGACCTGGACCCCGTGACAGGAGTGAAATGGGTTTGTCTTGCCTGTGTTTGGGGTACAAGCGAGGCGTGTGTTTTTCAGGGTACCCAGCTGGACACATTGATTCGCGAATCGCTGTTTCTACGTGACGGTACGACTTGACTATTGTCTAACACCGTAGTAATAACTGGAACATGAAAGAATGGTAAAATGGTTCTAATTGTTTACCACCTGCTTGAAAGTGGCATAGGTGCTTACATAGAATGGTTAGTTAAGGAACTAATTATGACTGCTAATAAAAGTTTATTATAAGGATGCACATTTAGTAATACTTCCCGCAGTTGCAATGAACGCATAAGTCAAAAAACCTTGTATAACCTTGGAGTCCTTTATTTTCTCCTATCGGGTAAGTTTTGCTAAGTATAATTGAGTACTCAGGGTTTTTATTTCCCCCCTGTTATAGGTGACAGGCGTTTTTGGAGCTGACACTTGTGTGTGGAAACCTTCTGGTTGGCTCAGCGAGGATTTCCTTTACGTGCGAACATAAAGTTGTTTAAAACTTCCACCAAAAATGTTTTTCAAAAGAAAGATTCATAACTTGTTATCATTTCATGCATATAAATGTTCTTCATGATAATGTTTAACTTGGCATTAAATAATTTTCATTCCGCTGGAACTCTGATCACATTTTATATTCCGCTGTTATAATCAAATAATGAATTACGTTGACATTGTACTAAAAGTGATGTGAGAAATGGTAAAGATGTTGTAAGCTTTACTCTCTCATTCATGATCCTACTGTAAAAATGTGGACTTTTGAGTTCTCCCTTGTGGTGTGCTCGACGGAGTCGCATAGTTTAGTGCTCTCTCTTAGGTACTTAGTATCTAGTGGAAGACAAGTACCCCTTAGAAAGACATTAGATTAGATGGTTCTGCCACACATGATGTGTAGTAAGTACAAAGGATGAGGGCGGGATAGGGATGTGTGTCTTCCCGCCTATCTCGCTTTTTTCACGAGTTGGTCGGAGCCTGTATTTCATTAAGAAGATTGGATTTTTTAGATGGTACAAGTCTGTTTCCCATTCCCATCTATCTCGTAGGAGAGTACTTAGGAGCACTGTTTTCAGGACGTCCGATTAATCGCGATTAATCGTCCTGGACGGTTTTAGCAACTCGACCAGGGCCTCCGTCCAGACCAGACCATCCAGGAACCTGGACGTCCGATTAATCGTCGTCCAGCTGCGATTAATCGTCCGTCCAGGCTGTGCGGTCATCCAGCCAGAGGTGGGCTGCATCTCAGAGTTGGGCCCAGTAAGTTATCTTATGTTTTGGTCCAAGCCCATTGGGGTTTCTCTTATAACACCCAACCCCTCAGCCCTCACTCCCTCAGCCTCCACTCACTCGCAGACACACTCACTCCTCTCACCTCTCCCATCCAGCTGCAGCAGCCGTCTCCTCCATTGTTGTACTACTGCAGATCCCTCACTCTTCTCCCTTCCCTGCTCCTCCCTCCCTTCCAGCTACCCTCCCTCTCTTCCTTGCGGCTACTGCTGCTGTGCTGCAGGCGCAGGCCTGCAGATCCAGCTGGTGTGCAGGCCAAACTATGCAAGGGAGGAAGACTGCACGACGAAGATGAGCTCCTCCTCCTCGGGTTAGTCATTACTCATTAGTCATTAGTCATCACCTCCTCCTTTAAGCTTGGTGCTTTGCCTGTGCTTGAAGCATGAAGCTCTGTTTCACCTGATTGCCTTGTTAATGTGCTTTATTTTTTTTTCTATATTTTCAGTTTGGCAGCAACAGCTATCAAGACAAGAAATGGCTCTACAGCAGCCAGGTAAGTGGCCAACTGACCTATCTAGAGCCTAGAACATGTAGTATATTAGTGTGTGTGTATATATATACACGTCCTGGACGAGCCTAGAACATGTAGTATATTAGTGTATATATATATATATATATATGGTATATATCAGTCCCCCATATAGGGGACGACCAGGGGACTCGTCCAGGGTCGATTAATCGACCTGAACGACGACTAATCGTCCTGAACGTCCTAGACGGTCCCCAGGCGTCCAGACTCATCCAGCCATCCTGAAAACAGGGCTTAGGAGTCAAGCCCATGCCGAATAGGCTTATGGACTTCAAACACATGTTCCGTTTGGTTTTTGGCTTCTGACTAGCCTGTCTACGCGTTGATACTGTTGGTTCCCTGTAAGGTTTTCTCTAGTGCTTAGGTTCGATTCCTGGTAAAAAGTCATGGAAAAGATGATGGGTTTGGTTGTCTTTTTCTTCTCTAGTGGTGGGTTCGATTTTGCATCTTCTTCTTTTCTCAATTTTCGTCACCAATGTTATAAATAGCGGGCTATGACATTTAGTGTCCTCCTCTTCTAAAGCTATAAAAGTTATAGCGGGCTATAGCGGAGACTATTTCATTTAACAATTTTATAGAAAATAAAAAAATCCTTAACTAATTATGCACAAAAGTATTTAACTAAGGAAAATTTTATGAATATAAACACTCAAATACATGTTTAAGCTCTAGGAGAACATGCCTTCACGTCAATTACTTTTAATAGCATTCACTAAAATAGTCAACATACTCAAGGCTACAATTAAAATCATATATTCATATTCATTCAACACTTAATATTCAACGGTTTCATCATAAGAATACCGTGAAACCTAGACATATTAATTTTCAATGATTTATTAAGTAGAGAACATGATGGATAGGCATATATTATACTACTTTAGAGTAATTATTTGCCTTGGTCATGATTTTAGTGGTGCTAAACTATTTGGTGGCTAAGTCAAATAGCGATGTTTAGCGGAAACAGCTGTACAAACAATATCGTAGCGGTAGGCCCTTGAAAAAGATATAACGACACTGTAGATGGCTATTCTCAACTTTTCTTTTTTGTGAGGGGGCTGTTTTCAACATTGCTCCTCACAGAAATCACAACCAGAATTTTAGATTTCTCCTAATGATATGGACTTCTCCTAGTGGTTTGGTATTCAAAATTTAGTATAAACTTTTTCTACTAAATGTCTCCTAGTGAGATTTCCTTGTGTTATAACTAGTGAGTGTTTTTTTTAGGGAACATAAGCTTCATTACTCAAGAGAAATCATTACAATCAGACTGCAAGCAACGCTGCAGGAAGCTAGGGGGGAAAACCAAACATGAGTATCTAGAGAAGAAGAAGCAAAATGGGCACAATAGTGTGCTGCGAAATTTGCCTCCCGCCTTACATGAATCATTTCAAAAGAAGTGAAGGCCGAAGCTAACTCCTCTATCTCGTTCAGGACTGTTGAAATTTCAGACCTTTGCTTGGTCCGGTTCTTCCACTGCGAGATCACCTCTTGAGCATCGGATTCCGCTACGATGTGCTCTCCGGTTCCTACACTGTTTTATTACTACTTAAAAACACTAGGAGAACTCCACCATTTTAGTAGTGAATGATTCTTTGATGAGTAGGAATCTATTCCTATTTTAAGTTCGGTTCCTCCTAAAGGCTAGGTTTAGTTGCCCTATAGTGGTAAAGAATGGAATTATGAGCTCACACATTAGCGAAGCAAACCAATTTTGCTCTTTCACGCGCAGAGGCACGCATCGTGCCAGCCAGGCTACGAGAAAACAAAGAAACTTTCCGTATCTAGGAGCCATGCCAAGGGGGCGTCTCTTGCACCTAGCTGCTAATCTAGGCTATCTAGACAACCAATCAAGGCACATTGGATTATTCGAAGGACCTGGCTACACTGCATGCTGCATGCATGGAACTAATCAAGAGAATTTTGATATGTCGATTAACGGTTGGAAACGCTGGGGCCTTTTGTGGACATTGCAAGAGAATCTCGTTTCTGCCAACCGAGGCGCGTCTGAGCCACTCGACTCGACTCGATCGAGTGCCTGCCAGATTTTTTTGTTCTTGAAGCTAGATGCAATTCATATTCTTCTCCACTACACATGCCCCCCGTCGCCGCCGCGTGAGCTCAACGCATCCGATATTTGGAAATGATTAGCCAAGTCTTCAAACATGCTTAACTAATATTCAAACCGATAGTGCTGTGTTATTGGTTAAACCTTAGTTCTGGCAGCGTGGCTGCTTCTGTTTTTTGGTTTTGGCAGCTTGGCTGCACCTGTGCGCGGTGGCACCTTAACACTGCACTGAATCATTTCGCTTTACATCTATAATGCGGGGGAAACCTTTTATTCAAAAAAGAAATATTCAAACCGATAGGAGCGTGGGACAGTATAACATCGTCAGAAATCTTTAGCCCAAAATGACTAGAATCGCTAAGACCTATCTTCATATTTGTTTGTTTCTGTTTCTATTTTCACTGTTCCTAAACACTCAATAAATTCTTGAAGACGAGCCTGATAAACAAGAAACAATCTGCAGTCTAAGGACGAGACGTCCCTGGTTAGATGATCAGATCGCAGAGGTCCTCTTGCGTCGCAGACAGCGGCACAGCGCCGTTGGAGCCGCATTTCGCCTATCCTTCTGGAACGTCCCAGCAAGATGCCTTGTGCATGCAACCGTACAAGCACAAAGGCACCAACAAAAGGGCAAAGGGAAGCCCCGGCCGCACAGTTGTAGTGGGGGTGACGCTTTCTGCTCATCACACAGTCCCCGCACATGGCGTCAGGACTCAAGAGCACGGCCACCAGTTCTCCGTCAGTCACCAAGTCGCTATCAGCGCGCGCGTCGCGCTCCACCACAGATTTGAGATTCTTGTGTGGCTTTGTCCTACGTCTGCCATGGCCAAAAAAAAAAGAAAGAAAGAAAGAAGAAGATATGAGGCCACAGCTCCAGCTTAACGTGTGTTGCATTGCATGGTATAACTTGAGATCTGGAGACTGGAGAGGCTGGAGGTCAAACCGACTAACCGAGCATATCATGGACATGGACGCTTGTGCCTCTCATCCGCATCGGCTTGGAATGCTCGGAAGCAGGTAACTGTTTCAAGATCAAGTAGCGAAGCAGAATACGAAGCCTTGGCAAATGCTACTGCAGAAATTATTTACGTTCAAACCTTACTAAGGAACTAGGCATAGCTCAGCCGCGGGCTGCATGGTTGTGGTGTGACTATATTGGTGCGACCTACTTATCAACAAATCCAGTCTTCCATGCGCGAACTAAGCACACCGTTCATCAACCACCACATGCAACATACCAGCCTCCTGCTCCAACGACATACGTATCACCACCCCTATCTGAAGATAACATAATCTAACCCCGTAGCTGTACTTGTACGTATACATCACAGAACAGCCAAAGCCTGCCTAGCTTCAGGTGGTGATGGATGAAGTCGGCATCGCCCGTGGCCTCGTGTCCGCGCCCCCGCCACAGATTTCTTGCGATACATTACGATACGTACCAGCAGCGGCGAGCCTCGCTACTCGAACTCGAATACCGGTCGGCCATGTTGTGGAACAGATACGCGACAGGCGACACGGCGACTTAGTGATGCGATCCGAGTCCATCTGCAAGACCGCCATTGTGCGCGCGCGTCAAACGCGACGCTTCTGCAAGACTGCAGTCCCAGCGAACGAACGCCACAAAAATAAGAGCAGGGCGAGCGTCGTCCGTGCCGAACTGCCGATGCTGCGCCGGCCCCCGGGTTCCATTCCATGTGGCCGAAACACCAAGCTCGCGCTCTAAATCGTCGCATGCTCGGTAGTGTTACTTGTGGCTTCTGCTCCAACTGTAGCAGCTTGGAGTAACAATACCATCAGCCTGCACAGAGGCGGCAGCCGGCAGCGGATGGATGCAGCGCACCGGCTTGTCGCGATCAGTCACACCACCAGGTGCGTGGTAACAACGACGTGAGTCCGATCCGCGAGGAAAGACACGCGCGCACCAGTGCTTGATCCACATGCCGTGTTTTACCATGTCCCCTCATCCGGTCGTCAACGAACTAATCATGGAGCGGTTACACGGTACGTGCGGTGGATTTTGGCTAGTCGCCTGAGAAATTTGTTATTAAGAGGAAAAAAAACAGGCAATCACACCTGTAGACACATGACACACTGATAGTGCTAGTTAAACATGTTAATGATTTCCTTTTGGAAAAACCAATGGAATGCATGAACAGTGAAGTGATGTCAGGTGCTCAATAATGCAGCGCTTGGGCGGACCAGACATTCCCAAACGACCAACATGGCCTCTACTCTGCTTTCATGTGCAACCGCAATGGAGGAGACGGGTGGTGTAGTACTATTTCAGTATTTGAAACGGGTGGCTGCATGAACTGCACAGAATCATTTTTTTTTTGGCATCCAGGACAGCAGAACGTGGTTTGTCCGATTGTTCCATTTCAAAAGGGAGGAGGAGTGCCACGTTGACGGGTTTGTTCCCCTGTCAGCAGATACAGTAGGATCTAGGATGAAAACGGATCGGATACGGACGGATATCACTAATATCGTATTTGTTTTTATATTTATGTCCGGATTCGGATTCGACTACGGATAGTATAAAAAATACCGGATATGATACAATTGGATATCGACATCATAAATATGTGATTTAAATATTCGGATACGAATACAGTATCGGATGTTAAATATCCGGACTCGGATACGGACGGATTAAAACCTCTCTAAACGGATTCGGTGTCGAATACGGTCGGAAAATATCCGTACCCCCATTGTCTCACTCTGACCAGGTTGTGTTCCATCGAAAATAATGTGTGTCAAATCGCAGGATTGATCGCAATACTCTAACTCAGGCCATATACAAACAAAAGAAAAGAATAAAAATACAAAAAAATTTAGGTGATACTGTATTTGATAGTAATCACGATGACCACACGGTCCATTGTGCTAGAAGGAAAACATATTGTCTGGCATCACTCCTGAAACAATTTAGTAAGCAAACGTAGTGCTCCTGTATATTTAATCCATTTTTCTCCTCCTTCGGTGGAACTAGATTGTCACATTAGAGTTGGAGTCTAGGGGTACACAACGTTGGCCAGATTTTTTTTTTAAAAAAACTCTCAACACATCTCAGTGCCGTCCATAAAGTTGGCAGCTCCCCACCAAGCTGTACGCTGGCTTACTGCGTCCCAGAACAGAAAGGGAGTCAAAGTACACCTAATGCCAACAAAGAAAAAAAATGGTAAACATAGAATAGGAGCAGCCTACGGAAGAATCTAGAAACCATTGCGATCAACCGCCTTAGTACAGGGTCAATCATATCATAGCCATAAAGGACAAAAGCCACAACAAGTCTGTTCTTCCTCTCTAAAAAAAAGAAAGCGCTTAGGTCGAGTTCAACTAAGCCCGTGTTTAGATGGTGGAATTGGGAGGAGAAGTTGGAATAGTACAGGTCACATCGTACTGTAGCAACTTTTGTTTGTATTTGGTAAAAATTGTCCAAACTTTGACTAATTAGGCTCAAAATGTTCGTCTCGCAAAGTACAACAAAACTGTGCAATTAGTTTTTAATTTCATCTACATTTAGTACTCCATGCATGTGCCGACATTTTGATGTGACGGGGAATCTTCTTTTTACATAGTGGAATTTGGGGTTGGATTTGGGAACTAAACCAGGGCTAAGATGATTGATGGTTGCTGAGCCTTTGACAGGTGGGTTTGGGTAGATTAGCCGTTCTGATTGCTTGGCTGCCTGTGTTGTTTACGACGTTCGAGAGGATTCTTCAGCTTTACGGAGCAGATAACGAACCCTATTTACACACGCTGAGGGGTGTTTAGTTGGCAAAATTTTTTTTGGATATAGGTACTGTAGCATTTTATTTTATTTGACAATTACTGTTCAATCATAGACTAATTAGACTTAAAAGATTCGTCTCGCGATTTCACGGTGAACTGTGCAATTAGTTTTTTTGTTTCGTCTATATTTAATACTCCATACATGTACCGCAAGATTCGATGTGATGTTTTAGGTGAAAATTTTTGAAACTAAACACCCCTGAGTAGATAAGTAGGAGTAGCAGTAGCGGCGGCCAAAGTAACTATAAGCTATGATATGAAGCACACGTTCATCGTGATGCAGTATTAAAATTTGCCGAGGCCCCGGCCGGACCTTTTGGACTTGCCGAAATCGCACGTAAAGTGGCAAAGAGCCAACGAAGCACGAGAAATCTGTGAACAGAAATGAAAACTGACAGAGAAGTTGTGCAAAAGAGGAAAAAAAGATTAGACTACCCGCAGTGGGTACTCTAAAGGAATACTCCAAAGCTTTAGAGTATGAATATAAAGTAAAAACTGCTGTACTGGGTACTCTAAAATTATACTATATCCTTTCTCTCACTCTATATTTAGAGTAGTACTGCTTACTCTATAGTGTGCAGTGGCGGGCCCCACTAGCTAAACAAAGGGAAAAAATGTTATAACTCACAAACCAAAAATCTAAATTAAATTTCGATTGCACCATTAAATTCGTCTCAATAAATCCTTCAAAACTAGATCACACATGGATATATTTAGATAAAGTGACAAGTGAGTCCCACAGTGGATAGAGTGGATAGAGGATGATATAGAGGATGAATGAGTGCAGAAGAATTAAGTATAGAGGAGAAAATCTTACTGACTAGAACATATAGAGGATGAATACAGAGGTCATGAGACTACCCGCACTCTTCAACCTCTATATCCATCCTCTAAAAGGAATATTCTATCCTAGTCACCATAAAATATACAGTTTTCCTGCACTCATCCATCCTCTATATCATCCTCTATCTACTGTGGGGCCCACTTGTCATTTTATCTAAATATATTCATGTGAGATCTTGTTTTGAAGAATTTATTGAAACGAATTTAATGGTGCAATCGGAATTTAATTTAGTGTTTTAGTTTGTGAGTTATAATAATTTTTTATATGAAAAAAAGCTAGACACGCTTACCCAGGCGCACTCTCTCTTGCTTTGCACGTTCTCTCGCGCGCGCGTATTCTCTGTCTGATCTGCCGTGCACTGTAAAGGACGATCGCTACCACGCCAGATTTAGCGCGTACGCTCGCATAGCGGGAGCTTTAGCGTTCCCCGCTGCACCACGTTTGAAACGCTAAAAGTCACTGCATGCGGATGGCGCGAGCCTTTACCGTATCCGGTGCGGGTCGTCTGAGTGCACTAACAATCGCCTGCTGACTCTGATCTGACAGCACCACTCGGTTAGTCAGGCTGTGTTTAGATCCAAAATTTGGATAGCCAAAATACACTGTAGCATTTCGTTTGTATTTGGTAATAATTGTCCAATCATTGACTAATTAGGCTCAAAATGTTCGTCTCGTAAAGTACAACCAAACTGTGCAATTAGTTTTTGATTTTATCCACATTTAGTACTCCATATATGTATCGCAAGTTTGATGTGACGGGGAATCTTATTTTGCATAGTGCACTTTTCAGTGCATCTAAACACAGCCTCAGTTCGACGCCTCTGCATCAAAACACTGCAGGTGTCCCACTTAGCCCCTTTTTTAGATTGGGAAAAAATTTCAAACTGATGAATAGTACCATTTTCGTCTTATTTGATAAATATTGTCCAATCGTGTACCAACTAGACTCAAAAGATTCATCTCGTGATTTCCAACTAAACTATGTAATTAGTTATTTTTTTTACCTACATTTAGTACTCCATGCAAGCGGCTAAAAATTGATGTGATGGAGAGAGAGTGAAAAAACTTGGAATTTTGAGGTGATCTAAACAAGGGGTAGGCCTCATTTAGATTTCAGAATTCACCCCAAATTTCACTATGCAAAAAGAAGATTCTCCATCACATCAAAATGCTGGCACATATATGAAGTACTAAATGTAGATGAAATCAAAAACTAATTGCACAATTTTTTTTTTACTTTGCGAGACGAACATTTTGAGCCTAATTAATCAAGATTTGGACAATTATTACCACAAACAAACAAAAATGCTACAGTGTTCGGGGATGACACTGTGCAGATTTGGCCACCACCGACTTTGTGATCTAAACCAGGCCTTAATTCAGGCGCGCTCCTTTTCCCCATTTCCCTTTTCGTATGTTTTTGGGAAAAAAAAAATAAGGAACCGAGGCTCGCTGTCAAGCTACAGGCGACGAGCCGACGAGACAGGCACAAATCGAGGCGATTTGCGTGCGTGCTCGCCCATGCAGATCTACTTCGGCATCATCACCGTGTCAATATGGCTGCTACTACTAGTTGTTACCGCTGCCAATGCCACTTAGGGCCGGTTTAGTTCTCAAAAATTTTTCTAAAAATTTTTAGGCTCCCTGTCACATTAATTTTTGGACATATGCATGAAGCATTAAATGTAGATAAAAAAATAAAACTAATTACATAGTTTAGCTGTAAATCACGAGACGAATCTTTTAAGCCTAGTAGTCCATGATTGGACACTAATTACCAAATAACAACGAAAATACTACAATTTGCTACAGTGGTTTTTTACAAAATATTTTTTTACAAACTAAACAGGCCCTTAGTAGTACACGGTGTTTTCCCCGTCCTCTGGGTTGAACTTGAAACGACTTGCTGGTGGGCGGTGGCAACCTCCACCACCAGGCGAGCGCGAGGAGGATGGGTGAATCCGCGCTCTAGAAACGAACGACCCGAAAATTACACGGAGTCTCTCGCCTTGTCGGCAAATACGTCCAGAACGCGGTCGTCCATCGGTTCAAGACCAGCCAAAATCGTCCGCGATCCGCAAGAGCGACGCCGAGAGCTACGGCTCCGGCAGGCAGCTTCGTCGTGACAGCGTTTCCGCGCGCGACGACGAAGCGCTACTGGTCTACTGGACGCAGGTGCGAGCGCGACTCCGGCCGGGCAGTCGGCACAGCACAGAGAACGCGCGAGATGCCTCACATCTCACCGCTGCCGGTGCTAGTGCTACCGGGCCCTGCATCCATCCAGTGGCACAGCGCGCGGCTGGTTGGTTGGTCGGCGTGGAGACCTTGATACTCCCACCTGCGCCACGTGGCGTCTTGTCAGAGCACGCGGCAGCTGACCGTGATCTACCGCCAGCTACGCCCTTTATTAGACTACCCGCACTCATGAACCTCTATATTTATCCTCTAAAAGGAATATTCCATCATAGTCACCACAAAATATATAGTTTTCCTGCACTCATCCATCCTCTATATCCCACACTCTATATCATAGGTCCCACATGTCATTCACTATTTCCCCTCGCTCTCCTTTTCTTCTCCCCCTCCCCACCGCTTTCTCTCCTATATCTTTTCCCCACCCACCGTGGGGGGCGCGGCAGCAGCCCAAGCGCGCAGCGGCGGCGCTCGGCCATGGAGCTCGCGCGGGGACGCCTCCTCTCCGCCCGGCCCTCTTCCCTCGGCGCGCGGCGAGCGGTGCCTCCTCTCCGGTGGCCGCCCAGCCACTCCCCTCCGGCGGAGTTAGAGAGCGCGCGGCGGACGGGCGAGCGCGCGGCGGCTCCTCGGCGGGCGGGCTCGGCTCCTCGGCGGGCGGGCGGCGGCGCTCCACGGCGGCCGCGCGGCGGCTCCTCGGCGGGCGGGCTCAGCTCCGCGTCCCCCTCTCCTCCGGCGGCCTCGCGAGCGGCGGGCTCCTGCGCGCTGCTCCGTCCGGCGGCCCCTACTCCAGCCATGGAGGGGCGAGGTCGCCCCTGCTCCCTCCGGCGGCGGGTGGAGCTCGGCCAGCGAGCTTGCTGCGGCCGGATCTCGGCGGCGCGCCGCCTTCTCCCTCTCCCACCTCCGCCGGCGCGCTGCCCCCTCCCTTCCCCGCTGCCATGCATCTCCTCCTTCTCCCGGTGCCACGTGGCGAGCGGCGCGAGGACGCGCGGGCCCCGCGAGCGCGGTAGCGGCCGTCCGCGAAGTCGCCAAGAATGGCAGACGAGGAGCACTTCACGTCTTCTTTCCCGTACCTGCTGCATGTCTTTTCTCTGTCGTCGTGTCCGCCATATCCGAGGTGGCTGGATACCGGTTCGTATCCAGGCCCCAGTGCGGACGGTCTTATCCGTCGCCTGGGTGGGCAATGATCACAAGAAGCTCTGGTCAGTGTCGCAGTGGGTCTGCGTCCTCTTCGCCTCCAGAGTCCAAACAATCTGTGGTGTGGAAACCTACGTCCCGGGAAGTCGCCTTCGGGATATGCTTTCCCGTCCCGTCCACAACAGCAGCTCTCACCCAAGCGCCAGGCCAGTAACAACGCGGCGTCGCCACCGGTTTTTCCCCGAACAAAGCAGGGAAGGCGCCAAGGCGGCAGGGAGAGAGCACGCTGCAGCCGCAGGCAGAGGCAGGCACCGCGGCGGTCCGTGGCTGGACCATGGATCTTTAGCTGGGCCAAGCAAAGCTACCCGCAACCGCCAACTGACCGCTGTAGCGGAGACGATGGCAGCCGCCGCGCCCTCGTTCGCGCGGGGGCGCGCGCCGCCCCGGCCATTGCATCCCCTCGCCCGCGGCGGCTCCGAGCGCCAGGAAATGGAGGCCGTCGCGGCGACCCACCCCGGCGGCGCGCAACGGATGCGGCGCAAGGGGAGGAAGCAGAAGCAGGTGAGGACATCGGTGTCTGCCTGCCTGCCTCCGTGCGTGCTTTTTCTTTGTTGCCGCTTCTGTTTGTTTCGTGGTGACTGGTGGTGGTGTTTACTTTACTTGTGTTGTCCGGACACGCAGCTGTGGCCCAGGACCGTGATGCGGAAGTGGCTCAACATCAGGTCGCCGGAGTCCGACTTCAGCGCCGACGAGGGCGACACCACCGGCGACGACACCGATAGCGAAGTCGAGTATGAAGGTGGGCGATACACTCCTCACTTCCAAGTTCCAACTTTCCAGGCCGACTCCCTCCTACCTTCATCGTTCCTGTATCCCTTTTGGCTTTTGCACATGCCCTGTTTAATTGCTTGTTTAGTTCGGCTTTCTAAATCAACATCTTCCCATGATGACAAAGGCCAACTGAAATTCCGTGTGCCCTTTCATGAAGGATCGGACAATGCTTCGTGTTTGATTCTGTCTCTCACTGTTCACGCGTGTGCTTCATTGTTTTGTAGTATGGAAAAAGAACTAACCTGAACAATTAGTAAATGCTACTTCTGCTTCCAACCAGTAAGGGTCGACTCTTTCCCTTTCCCTGGTGCTCACGATTCCTTCCTCCATCATGATCAAATTTGTTTTGGCTTTGGGGGTAAAAATCAAAGTTGGAAGTCGACCCCAAGAGCTTGGAAAACGACTTCACATTTACTCATAGAAACTCGACATAATGAATCGATTCTATGGTTGTTTGGTTCCTCGTGCTGCTGTGTTCCTAAGCTATTCCTTTCACCTTGGTATATTCCTTCCTTTCTCAGAAATGAAACAAAAATGGACGTCTATTTCGATGAACTACCAGAGATAGGAGTACAATGTCATTCCTCGTGGTTTTCAAAACGATAAGATCTCCCACTCTATTCCTATCCTGCCTTTTTTACACGAATTATCAAAGGAACATAAAAGAAAAGGAAGGTCTGAATCTGATTGCACAAAATACAGTTGCAGCACATGGTTGCTTACAAAAAGCTGGTATAACTTTTGAAAAGGAAAAACAGGGAGTATAATGTTGCACTTTACTTTGTTGGCGGTGATTTCAAGCTTTAAAATTATTGGTTCATTTTAGCCAAAGCTACATTGCGTTAGATTGCCTCTCTCTTTTTGGGGAGGTTTGGGTCTTGTGCTGATTTTGATCAGTGTGGAAGATCAGAGTCTAACAGTCGACATGTAATGGACCTCGAGCAGAGATGTGCGCATGGGAGCGCAAGTTGCATGATGATGAGAGGAGCTTCCGTGGATTTGGTGCTGAGGCTATTGGTAATTACTTGTGGTTGTTATCATATTAGCTATTATATCTGACAGCAAATGTGCTTCTTTTTCAATGGGTTTATTCGCATTTCTGGTCCTGGCATGAGTTGGTAATGTATATGGGCCGTTTGTTCCTCTCTATAACACAAAGATACGCAGCTCTCCTGCGTATATTTCAATAGAAAAAAACAAATACCATAGTAAGCAGATTTTCTTTTTTAAAAAAGAAAAAGGGGTTTCCTTAGTTTTTTTTTCCTCCTTACAGTAAGTTTTTAACCACCTTGTAAGCTGTTAGATTGGCAATGCATGCAGCACACTGACAAACTAAGATCTACTGCTAGCCTGTTGTATCACTAATTTCAGATAAGTATCTCTAAAGCGCCTTTGAAGCATACACACTTATTCATTAAAAAAGTAAAAATATACACTTGCGAGAAGGTGAACCTTTCCGTATGCACTGATAAAATCTATCAAATATTGTAGGAAACCAACTCGGGGTGGCTCCCTGTGGGCTTCATAGAAGGCGCAAGTCAGAGACCCTTCGTGCTCAGTATATTGATGTCAGGGAACTCAGGTATGTATTGCTCCCCTTAAACAAATTTTGGATCTATCAGACTGTTTCTCAGCAGTTTTTTCGGTTACTTGAATGACTACTAGTTTGTTCATAGATCTTGCCTACCACAAACATAAACCAGGATCGCTACTGCATCTGGGACCAAATAAATGACTATAGGTTTGTTACGTTCCTTAAGATTGATGTTGGCTTTATGCAGGATTTGTGCTGGAACATGGAATGTTGCAGGCAGACTTCCACCTAATGACTTGAATATTCAAGAATGGTTGGATATGGAGGAGCCAGCTGATATATATGTTCTTGGGTAATTACAGAATCCCTCAACAAGTCATATTAAATACAATGGAAATCAAATCCTGTTAGTCTCTAATCAAATCCTTCACTCATCTCCAAAAAATGTTTTGTCCCATATGATACAAGATGCTATTATTTTATATGTTAGTCTCTAATAATATAACTGTTGTTTCTTTTGTTTTATTTAATAAGTGGATTTGATTGTCTTTCAGATTTCAAGAAATTGTTCCACTAAATGCTGGGAATATATTTGGTGCTGAAGACAACCGCCCTGTTGCAATGTGGGAGCATATTATTCGTGAAACATTGAATAAGATCAGCCCAGATAAACCCAAATATAAATGTCACAGCGATCCTCCTTCTCCGTCAAGGTTCAAGCCATCTGATGATGCTTTTGTGATGGAAGATGAACTTATTAGTGAGTCTGACAGTGAAAGTGATGGGGAGGTGCACCCATTGAACGAACAAGATTTGGTCGATTCTGTTGATGGCAATCATGGTAACAAATGTGAACATCCCACTGATGCACCTGAAACAATTTTACAAGATGACGAGTTCAGCAGGTTGCCTTCAATGAAGACTTTTGACAGATCCAATAACCTAAGTTTTAAAGAATCTAATTTGGAAGAGAAGATCTGCCAGAAGCTATTAACTAAAACATTCAGTAACTCAGAGAGGCTTGGAATGATTTGGCCTGAACCACCATTGGATATGTTGGCCCAGTGTCTTCCAGATAGCCCAAAGTCATTTGCTTCAGGAAAGGCATTAAGATCGTATTTGTCTTTCAAGTCAGTAAATGGAGATTCTGGTCCATCTGCAGAGGATAATTCAGTTCCTGATTTTAACATTAACTGTGCAGCAGTTAAAAGGAAAAGACCATACTTTGTAAGGATAATAAGCAAGCAGATGGTTGGAGTGTACCTATCAATATGGGTACGAAGAAGCCTCCGAAAGCACATTCAGAGTCTGAAAGTATCAACTGTAGGGGTGGGTGCTATGGGCTACATTGGTAATAAGGCAAGTTTCTATAAGCCACAATACTCTCAAATTCCTTTTTGTTCAATTAAAGAAACTCTGCTGCTTGAAAACTGAGTTTCAAATGCATGCACTTTATAAGTATTTGTCAGCTGGCTTGCAGTCACTTATCTAAACTACAGAAAACAACAACTGGCGTTTGGTAGAATACTTATGTTTTAGCACCTATTATCTTCCAGTCTTTCCTGTCTCATATCACTTGCATTTACTTTCCATCAATACACCAACACTACATTTGGAAAAGGGTATGCTAACCTCTTCGTACTTTGGCATGCTTCAGGGGTCAATATCAGTAAGCATGTCCATATACCAAACACACTTTTGCTTTATATGTTGTCACCTGACCTCTGGAGAAAAGGAAGGAGATGAACTAAAAAGGAATGCTGATGTTCAAGAAATCCACCGAAGGACAATATTTAATCCAGTTTCCAGAGCCAACATGCCTAAGACGATATATGACCATGAGTAAGTAATAGATTCTGTATTGTTTCTGGTTACCTCTACTTTTAAGCAGTTCATCTGCTACTTATTTTAATAGTTGACAGGAACAAAACACTATCTTCAGCCATTCTTGAATATTGCAATGCTATTAGAACATTTGCTTTCATTGAGGGGCAAAGCAAGAACATGTGGTCGAGGGTTGTAGACAATTACAAATTATGTTTTAGTCTACCAGTTTAGTTCATGCTAGCTAGATTTGGTGACGTGTTGCAGTTCTAGCTTGTTTCATCTAAGATTTGATATTTCTTGAATGCTTCAGAAGGATTGTATGGCTAGGTGATCTCAACTATAGGATTAATTTACCATATGAGAAGACACATGAACTCATCTCCAAGCAGGACTGGAATGAATTGTTTGGGAAAGATCAGGTAAGCTTTTATGTTTTATCATCATATTGCAAAATGCACATTAGTCCTAAATTCTAGCTCACCTTTCCATTCTCTTTAATAATAGCTGAAAGTAGAGCTGCAGAAGGGGCATCTATTTGAAGGATGGACCGAAGGGGTCATCAACTTTCCTCCAACGTATAAGTACAAGGTTAACTCAGAAAAGTACATAAGTGATGATCACAAATCTGGAAGGAGAACACCTGCATGGTATATTTTGTTCTATATATTGCACCCTGCTAGTTTTTCTATTAGTGAAATTATCATTATTGAAGTTATGTTTGTATATCTAAAGTTACTAGTGGCGTGTACTAACAGCAAACTCTCTCTTCTATGTATAGGTGTGACCGAATTCTTTCCCATGGCAAGGGTATGAGGTTACTGTCATATAAGACAGTTGATCTCAGGCTATCAGATCACCGCCCTGTGATTGCTGTGTACATGGCTGATGTTGAGGTTTTCTCTTCAAAAAAGCTGCAGAGAGCTCTTACCTTCACCGATGCAGAGGTCGAGGAACAGCTCTCCTTCGAGGAAGATAGTACTTCTGGAATATACAACCTTGGACTAAATTAAAGTTCAAGGTAATCTTGGACACATAACAAAACGGACTTCATGCTTTTCTCAAGTATCAAGGAAGAATTGACAAGTTACGACTTAGTCCTGCCCAGCCTGTGCCTCTCTATTTTTCTGAGACCAGAAATTGGAATTAGGTAGTCCTGTACATTTTATCCATGCTCTAACCATATTTTGAAATCAGATGTCATGCATTTTGCTGCTTTTGAGTACTGTGTACCTCATATGTGAAAAAATAATCGCTGACCATGTTTTGAAATCAGATGTCATGTATAATTTGCTGTTTTTCTCCCTCTTTTGATTATGGTGTACCTCATATGTGGAAAAGTAATTTCCTTTGTAACGGTCTAACTGTAACTAAAATGTTGGATACCGTAAATATTGCACACAGATTGTGAGTTTGTGACATTGTGCAGTTTCAGTTCCAGTGTAATTTTTCTTTCATCTTTGCCATCCCTGCAGCAAATGTTCATATCAACTTTACTTATCCCTGTTTTGTTATGTTATCGTGGAGCTGATTAGCTTTATACTCATTCCGACTGAAGTCGCTGGAGATATTTATTTTGCACATTTCAAGCAGTGGGATCGAGCATCCTGCTGAGGTGCCATGTTGTCTGTTGTTCGAAAAACAGAAGTATTGAATGATGCAAAAAAGTGGATCAATCAGGGACTGGTTTTCTGACATGTCTAGGCTGTACGCATAGATGTGTCTTAGTAGGAGCCAAAGATTTCAGCAAGGTTACCTAGGATCAAAAGATTCATCTCGTGATTTCCAACTAAACTGTGTAATTAGTTATTTTTTACCTACATTTAATACTCTATGCAAGCGGCTAAAAATTGATGTGATGAAGAGAGAGTGAAAAAAACTTGGAATTTTGAGGGTAACTAAACAAGGCCCTAGTGGAAGTCGAAGCCGTCGATGCGGGCGCCGAGCCGGCGCCGGCGGAAACGGACTGCCCGCCGTGCGCCGGTCATTCCCACCGCTGCAAGTCCTGCGAACGGCGGCGTGCTTCGAGTGCCCTGTATATGGGCTCGAGGGCTCACTCCCGCCAGTGAGTGGGCCGGGACTGGAAGAACCGCGCAAGAGACGCGTTGCGCGGCCCAGAGAAGTGGCAAACCGGGGGCCCGGGCTCGAGAGTGTACACGAGAGGCACGGGCGGGCCGGCGCAGTCCAGTGTGGCGTTTGCTTTGACCGGCGCGAGCAACCCAGTGTGGCTGTTTTGCCGTGATTCATGTTGGGCTGTCTCTTGAGGTGGAAGATGATTAGCAAATCAATCCATTGCAGATCCATTTAAGTAAAAATCAATGATGGGAGAAGAGAAAAAAAACACATCTGTAATGCTCTCGTGCGGGCGTCCCGGAACGGATGGACGCAGCTTCCCCACTGGCTACCTTATCTGTTCGCTCACCCCCCGTCTGCACCCCTTAAAAAAAATTCTCTTTACGCGCTCGGCCTCCACTGTCGCGGCCTTATCCACCGCTCCATCAGACCTCCACACCCAACTCCACCACGCTACCCGCCTTCACCACTCTGCGCTCCACCACGGCGCTCGCCTACACCATAGTATCCGCCCGCGCGCGGCCGCTTTCGCTGCCCGCTTAGCTGCCGAGTAGGTGCTCGCCAAGGGTGCGTTAGCCTAAGCTGCCAAGCGGGTCCTCGCCTAGGGTTGCATCGGTGAGCTCCATGCGCTGCCGCCAACCTCTGCGCCGACGTCGAGCCCGGCGGTTCGTCCAAGCAGGGTGACACTGCGCGCTGAAAACACATGTTGCAAGAGTTATTTTGAAGTGTTTCAAATATTTCATATGGATGTTGCAAGTGTTTTGTGTGGATGTTGCAAAAGTAGATCGCAATGTTGCAAGTTTTTGTTCCCAATGTTTCAGCTGTTTTTCCAGACGTATGTTGCAAGTGTGTTTATTTGGATGTTGGATATGTTTCACGCATATGTCGCAAGTGTTTTATCTGGATGTTGTATATGTTTTATATGGTTTTCAAGTGTTTTTGCAAGTGTTTCAGATGCATGTTTTAGATGTTTGATCTGCCTTCAAACGTATGTTGTAAGTGTGCATCTGGATGTTTGAAAAGTAAATCGGGTGTTGCATCTCCCTCCTTGCCTTTTTTGCTGCCTCGTCTCGATGTCTCCTCCTCCTCCCGACGTCGGCTGGGCATCTGCCGCCCCTCCCCTCTTTCTCGCTGCTAGTGACATTTAGACAGCGCGGGCCCTGCATGGATGCCCGAAATGGCACGAAAAAACGAACTGCAAGCCCGTTTTGCCTCAATTGTGGTTGGCATTTGGTGAGAGGAGCAGAACACACAATCACGTAGACAACACAACCTGGAATAAGAGGTCAACAAAGAGAAGTGAAGTTTGAAGTTCAAATTTGGTGGCTCATATATGGTCCACCTCAAACTTGTGAGGCTCAAATGTAGTTGAATCGATACCGAACTTGGTGATTTGTTTTGGGGATTGGTTGAGTAGAATATCAGGTTGGAGAGGGGTTTCATTAGTTTGGGTTACTACAGTTTTGGCACAAAGATGATTAGTTCGGGCAGTGAAATGGTGTCTAATTGAGCTAAAACTTTGTTGAGGGTTATGCGATTCAAGGATCTGCATTCTACCAAATGTTTCTGTGAGATGAACTGATTACTGAAATCGAAGAGTATGTGATTTTTTTTGCTTTGACTACTGTTGTCATACCTCTTGTTATTTGATTGTGGTTGTTATTGTTGATGCCACTACAACTTGATGAAAGAGTTGATGTTGTTCTAGTCTTCTAGAGGTTTTCAAGAAGTAAACTCCTTGTAACCATTGATTTTTAATAAGCTAGGGGTGGGTGAGGGAGGAGGAGGGGGTCCCCACCTAGATATATATTTCTAATTGGCCCTACCGGCCCAATAAATTATAACATTTGCTTATTAGCTATAGTAAAATTTTGAAGTGGGCCGGTTTTTACTCAACGTAAATTATTGTGTCAGATTGTGCATGTGATTGCTATTATTTTGTCGCTTTGGTTGAAGTTCTCTTTATTGTTCATCACCGAGTAGGTGCATTGCGGGCACACCGAATGCAGGCGGCACCAGGCAGCACACCGCACGTAGGCGGGGTCAGCGGCGACGGCGGGGGCGTGGCTGCGGAGCTGGTCTTCCTTGTCCTCCTCCACGGTGTCGATCCCCGCAATGGCGAGCTGGCGGCGCCGGGCCAGGCAAGCTCGGAGCACGAGAAGGGGAGCGGCACGCGGAGCGGAAGCTGGGGACGCCGAGGCCGCCGCCAGCTTCGCCACCTCGCCGCCCGCACCCTCCCGGCAGCGGGGACGGCCACCGCCGCCGTAGAGGAGAGCGCGGACGCCGCTGGGCCCGGATCTCGCCTCCTCCACCGCCATCGCCGGATCTACGCGGAGCCTCCGTTCGCCGGGGACTAGTGAGGAGGGATCGCGTGCCCTGGCCGCCGTAGCCCTACCCTCGCCCTCGCCCTCTCTCTGGCAGCCGGCGCTGCCGCAGCACGCTCGGTGAGAAGGAAAAACAGAGAGACGAGAGAGTGGCTAGGGTTGGCGTGGTCTGAATTTGAGAAATACATGTGACAAACTATACTATTTCAATCATCCCTATACTACTCAGACATTATTTTTCTATTATACATTTACCATTCTACCCTTAATTACATTAAAAAAATTCAAAAATAGAATTATCACAACTTTTTTTAAGGGCTGATCCCACCAGTTTTACTACGCACTTAGTGCGTATGGTCCCACTATTTAGTACACACTTGGTGTCTCCCGGTGCCTCTCTAATTGGTTCATCCGCCTTTTTAGCCGTCGGATTGGTCCTTGTGAGCCGTCCATTTTTCAACAACTATTGTAAAAATTCTCTCATTCATCAGCATGTGACACCCACGATATCACTGGAAAAACTGATCATGATTGCTAGGGTTACTATTAGTAGTTTTTTTTTTACAGAGTAGAGGTTGCTCACCACGTACGCACTCACCAAAGCACATACATACATTCCGCTCCTATGAACACTTGTGACTCGTGAGAGATCGGGTGCAGATGTTAATATTCGAAGAAAAATCAACATAAATATCTCATTGTCACATGCATCACCCTTTCTTATTGTCACATGCGTCGTCACCCAAATCTAAATGGACAAGTTCGACAAAGAACCAAACCAACTCGTGTAATCACGTCGCCTAAGGCTGTTATCACTATTGCTTGTCAATAGAAAACCACTCTTGACCATAACCAACTTGAAAGCTTTTAAGGAGAAAATGTGCAATAACTCATGGGTACCAAGAGAAATGCCTATCATCGATCTCCGCACATGTATAACAAACTGATGAGAACAAGTACAAAGCCAAATTTGCCTTTTTAATGAAACACGGGCTATCCAGCCTGCTCGAGAAAAAAGAAGTATAAAGACAAATTCCCATAGCTGTTTTATGTCTATATACATCTATCTAGAATACAGAGGATCAGGACCGTCTCAACAATTTCTAGGGCCCTTGAGCAAGCAAGACAGTAAAGCAAAACAGTAAGGGTCTAGCAACTTAATATTTTAACATGATGTTTAAATTATATAGTAGTAATAAGAATTAACCTGCAACATATACTTAGTTCAAAAAATAGCCATATTACAACAAAGAAACTAAACAATGGTGAAATAACTATATTATAAGTCGCTGAGAATATACGGACGCAAATGGCCACAACACATGACACTCACATGACACTCATGCCGTCATGGAAAGTCACGAATACAAACGACGAGTGAATATGAAGGTTTGCAGACAGGCATGCACGGAGCCGTGGACTAGTTGTCGAACGCCGCGCACATTAGAGTGGACCTAAACGAGTGAACTATGAGCCAAATACTGAAATACATATACTATAGATACATATACTCAAGGCCCCCAATCGACATGGGCCCGTGGGCGTCGCACTGGCTGCCCCTACCCTAAGACGGGCCTGCAGAGGATGCGTTGTCCCAAAGCCAAGGACTCCCCAAGCACAACGCCAAATTCTCCAGCACATTAACATCAAGCATATAGAAACTATAAACACCACAACAGCACCACGGCTCTCGGCAGTGCTAGCCAAACTAAACATACAACACGCAACCCCAGACTGGATCTTTATCTTAATTGCCTTCATACAGTATAAACGGACAGCCAAATCCCCATAGCTTCTTCCTTCCTGAAGCCGAAGCCTGAAGCTCATTGAACTGCGGAGAAATAACTTCCCGATCCCAAAACGGGATTATTCATCGTCATCATCAGTATTTCTTCTTTCACAGCTTCTCTCTGTGTCAGTGGCACTGCACAACTTTGTGTGTGCAGCACAGGCCCTCAGGGAGCTCCTGAGGCCACGGGTGTTTGTACACATGTTCAAGATGTTAAGATTGCAGATTTCTTCTGCCAGTACTGCCCGAACCTCTGCCTCGCATACTCCTTGTAGTCAAAGTCAATGTCGTTAACATGGTCCTGCACAAGATGATAGTTAGAAAACACCAGAGAATTCAGCTTTATAGGGAAAGAATGGAATCATGACGCATGAGCTCACCGAAATTATTCCCCAGAGCCCCCATACTAGATGGCTGGCGAGCATGTACTTCTCAATGCTTTGGAGCAGGTTCTCCACAACTTCTGCATCAGGTTCCTCACCTGAAAGGTAGTAATATGCAGCAAGAATTTAGGAGATGTGGTTGACAAAATACAATCCACTAGGCAAATAAAACCCGTAGTGAAAAGGGATACTTTTGCTTTGAATGTAAATAATGGTGAATTACAGTGCATGGAATTGCATTGAATCTGGAGAGATGTTGAATTGGCAATCATTCGTTAGAAAGTGGAATGCTTTTAGTTTGTTTACACCATGCGCTCAATATGCGCAAGAATCTTGATGGTCCTGTTTCTGAATGTTTAATTTCGATAATAAACGATTTTTTCCCCAATCAAAGGGCCAAATTAATATTTTTCTTGATGTGTTGTTCCGTACTCCTGATGAAAATTTACATTCAATGGTTGACTAATGTGCTATTTAGATTTTGAATCATAAGTGCAAATTTGTATAGTTATGGAGTAATGAACTACAATACAGAACAATTAAACAACAGTGAGCTCAGAATTACCAGAAATGTTCAGGTAAGTCTTAATGAAACGCTTCTGCTCATCAACATCTGTCACGTAGAATAGAATAGCACATGAGCAAGGCAGAAAACTGAACCAAGATTCTGCCAACTAAATTAAAGAAGGAAAGAAAAACAACAGTCCATGCATCAGCAGTTCTCTAAGTAATGCAATACCTGGATATCTGCTGTAGTCCAGTATATGAGGCTTTGATGAATGATAGTCTGCTGCCATCTCACAGAAATGGTTAGCAATGTCATATGCAACTGGGTTGAAGCTTGCATACTCATAATCCTGTGACAAAAAGAGAAGACACTGTTATGAAAGGTTGGTACGAAGCAAAAACACGAAGAACAGAAAGCATAAATCTTCACATAGTAGTAGTCTCCAAAACTAAAACTCTTGCTTTAGCAGAGGCCAGAGGCGTGTGACAACTTCGTATGTCCAGGTTGGAGGGAACACAACAAACACACGTTAACAAGTGTGAAATGCAGCCCTATACGGAATACCAAAAATGATGCGACAGCTCCAACGATCCCTACTTTTTTGCATAAGGCAGTATGCGTTTCTTAATAGAAGAAAACTCTTCCTACCCACGTTCAATATTCCTATTTCATAGCTGTATCCACATTATAGGCACATGACTGATATTTCAGACACCAAAAAGAATATTTGAAGTACAGCCAAACACAATAATTAAGATTGTAAGGATGTGGAATGTGTCACTTACAATGATGGTCAGCACGTTGGTCTCTTCATCAATCATGATATTGCCATACTGAAGATCATTGTGACAGAAACCAATCCATTGGTAATCACCTGAACACTCATTCTCCAATGCAGTAATCTCGTTCTCCAGACTGTCCAACCGAAATTTCTTGGCTTCTTCAGATGGGCACAAGTTCTTGGCAGTTTTGAGCCAGTTCCTAAATTTATGTGAGCAGGTTCAGACTTTGGTCCCATATTTATAACTTTACATAAGACAGTGCTTTAATACAGCAATTATTTAGCTATAAAGAACTTACCTCAGTCTGTCCCAAATGAACACAGATTTGGGACCAGGCATGTCAAGGTTGTGGAATTCCCTCAGTTTGGAAGCTACTAGAGCTGAAATTTCAGGATCACGAAGGTCGGCAGCTGACAATGTCTGAAAGAAGCGATCACATTAGCATGTGAAGTGACTAATCAATTCGACAGTCCAATAGCATATTTTCTCACTCGAAAACTCAAGCAGAAAACTTTTATTAGTAGTATCGCGTCATATATCATATCACCCATTTTCACCAAGCCAAGAAAGCAGCATAAGATGCTCTTTTCACGAGAGCGACACAAATAAAGGTAAACAAGAATCCAGAAAGTGCTATGGTGACTCCTAGTTTTTGGACCATGCATAAGGCCTGAAGCTTATTATTGCTGAACTTATTTTGCCACCAGGTCTGTCATCTATCCCAAGTCCAATTCATTGATCGAAAACTTGTGGTTCTCCAGTGAGAGACGTTTCCTCTTGTCGTATGGACAGTGGCCGTGCAGTCTACAGTCCCTTGTTTTTATCATTTTTTTAGAAGTACTACACAGCATCTTTAATTGCTGAGTCTGCATCACCAAGCTTGTTTCAAGGGCAGGGAAGCAACAAAGATATCGACCGATATAAAATATTACTGATTCGCGTGGAAAATAAACACCTGTTAATTGTAAAATGGTCCAGTTCACTGGCTGATAAAGACCTGAGGCTTTAGGACGGTGGAAAGTCATAGAGTGCTAGATTCCCACGGCAGAAAATTAAAAGGCCTCGTTTAGTTCACAGAATATGAGAGAAAAACACTGTATCAGAATTCCTGTAGCATTTCGTTTGTATTTGGTAAAAATTATCCAAATTTTGACTAACTAGGCTTAAAATGTTCGTCTCGCAAAGTACAACAAAACTGTGCAATTAGTTTTTGACTTCATCAACATTTAGTACTCCATACATTTACCGACATTTTGATGTGACAAGGAATCTTCTTTTTTTATAGTGGAATTTGGAGGAGAATTGGGGCAACTAAACAAGGGGAAAGAAGGAGAACCGCGCTGCATTAAATTAGTAGGCCCCATGTCGATAGAATCTCAGAAGTATCAAGAAAAGCGGCGGTTTATGTGCAAACTAGTACAACTGCTACTAGATGAGATCAACAAATAAGTGCACACAAGAACAGTTTAATGCCTCCCCTGGCCTAATCTTAGCGTCAATTTTCAACTATAAGAAAAGTAAAAGTGCATGAAAACTCTAAAAACCGGGGCAAAACTAAAGAGTTCCATAAAAGGATGCAGATGAACAGGGGAGGAACAGACGAAGCTTGAATTCCTAGACTTATAGTAACGGCAGGTAAGTTTGCTTAGAGACGGTATGGAGTAGGTACCCTTGCGTGGATGAACTCCTCGACGCGGCCGTTGGGGAAGCGGCCGAGGAGGCGGGGACCCTGGCCATGGCGGGACATGCACTCGAAGGTGCGCACCTCGTCCTCGCGGTCGAAGAAGAGGTCGACGCCGTCGCCGTAAATCCGCACGAGCACCTTCCTCACCTCCCTCTCCCGCCTGGGCGCCTCCTCCTCCTTCTCGCCGGCAGGGCCGCCGGTTAGGCCGGTGAGCCAGCGCACCTGGTAGACCTCGTTGGTCATGGCCCCCTTGAGCGGCACGACCTCCAGCGCGCGGCAGTCCGCCACGTCCGCCCACGCCGCCGCCAGCTCGTGCAGCAGGCGCCGCGCCTCCCTCGGGATCCGCGGCCCCGGCCCCGGCACCGGCACCGCCTCCGCCGACACCGCCCGCGCGACCTGCTGGCTCTGGTTCTCGATCGCCACCATCCTGGCGCCTAAACTGCCGCACGTTCTGAAACCCGAGCGAAGACGAAGAAGATGAAGGGGGGATTTGGCGATTTTTCTTATGGAAGTAATTCTTCTTTCTTTGCTACTAGTTCTTCGCTGTTCCGAATTGAATTTTTTCCCTCTGTTTTTTGACTTTTTCCTCTCTCTCCCTGATGAGCAGCCTGACGCGATGGAAGCGAAGCGAGATTACAGCGAAGCGAGTGGTGTCGTGCTTCGCGGATGAGGACGGGGTGCCGTATAAATAGAGTCGGTTGCGCGAGGTTTTTGCGGCTGCCCCCCTCTAATTTTCCTTCATTCTGGGAACGCGTGGTCAAACTTATTGCATCCTAGTGCGGCTGAGAGCCTGAGATGCCACGTTAACCATGGTTACTTCATGCTCAAGGTTTGTGCCATAAAAAAGAACCATGAGGACTGTTTTGTGGGCCAGCTTCGAGCATCGAGCATCGAGCTTGAGCATGGTTTGGTGTAGTTGCTCACATTGAAGCGCTCAGTGGCCATGAGAAGCGAATTTATGTTAATGAATTGGTGAGTTAATCCAACTATCCAATTTTCGTTAGCTTTAATGAAATGGAGTATTTGGATCAAATTCTTGTAGCGCTGGGGAGGGTGCATTTCGGGAAATCATGAGACCTCGTTCGGTTATTACAGTTCCTGGCCAGAACCATTCCTGGCCTGCCATTTCTTCAGTATTTTGAATAGCGCGCGAACCATCCCTGGCCATACCAGTCCGGGAACAGCGTAACCGAACGGTGCCTGAAGCAACGGACGGATGGACTAACGACGAGCCGTCCACACGTGTGGGGGGTGGGGGCTGTGACCGCTATGTGGCCCGCGTTGCCCACGCGTAGCATCCACGCCGGCCATCCACGAACACGTGGCGTGTTCTTCGGTGCGCGCGGTGGGACCCACTACGACACCAACAACGCGTGCTTGGAAACGGGGAAAATGACATCGGAAGGGAAGGCTTGTTTGTCTGCCTGGTGTGCGTGTGTTCTGAGATGGCTGTCTCGGGTGTCTTAGGTCCCGTTTCACTCGTTCGGTTAAACTTTAACAGGTGTGGATTATGGATTAATCATAGGATGTTTGGATACTAATAATGAGCTAATTAGGTTTAATAGATTTATCTTGTAAATTAATCTCAATCTATACAATTAGTTTCGTAATTAATCTATATTTAACACTCTATGCATGTGTTAAATATTTGATGTGATTGGTATTAAAAAAACCAAACAGGCCTTAGATAAACTACACCCGGTCCAGGCCTCTCGAGCAATCTCCTCCCATGCAGCCTGCGTGCACGTGACATATGATCAATTGATCGCGCAGCTCTAAAATTCTACTCCAGCTTATCAGCAGTAGCAGTCCCCTGAGTAGTATACAGTAGTAAATAACTAAATACTGTACGATAGAGCTACTATGGGTGTGTTTCGTCTACGTTTAATGCTCCATGCATGTGCCGCAAGATTCGATATGATGTTTTAGGGTGAAATATTTTGGGAACTAAACACAGCCTGTGCAAGTTCCAACGGCCGTTTTCCAAGTGAATCTTCCCATGTACCTTTTCTGCAGTCTCGACTCTCGAAGGAACAGCTATGGTACTTTCTTGTATCATAAACATTTGAATTTTTGGTGAATCACGTCAAACTCTTGGAATTTATCACCTCCGACCAATAAAAAACAATAATTCTAGGTGCATTCTCGAGACCAAATATATAGAAATAATAATATTTATGATGACAAAATAAATGTATTATGAAAGTATGTTTCGGGACGAATCTAAAGATACATATTTAATAGGACAAATATTACTAATTTTTCATATAATTTGGTCAAACTTGACGTTCTAGAATTATATTCTTTTTAAAAATGGAGGGAATATTAGACTACCAAATAGTTTTCATAATAGACAATTTCAAAATATAAAATATATGTGTGCGGTTATCTTGAAAAGTACTTATCTCTAATTATTTGTATTACAACTATATATTGTATTAGCAAAAACAATAATGCTCAAAGTTCCACCTCCTCAAAGCTAGCATATACGATCGGAGCTTAGTAATATTATTTAGTACTCTCTATTTCAAATTATAAATCATTTTGAATTTCAAGATATATAATTTTTACTATATATATCTAGATGTAAACTTGTCTGGATATATGGTGAAACCTATATATCTCTTCTCTATCTCTATCTATGTACCTAAAAAGATTGTAACATGATCTTCTGCCCGGTGATACCAAGTCTCGATACCTGCTCACCGCATCCGCGTCCGATACAAATCATACTATATTTGGAGCTCGTGCATCATTGTCCTACTTGGTTCCGATACGACGATCGGACCCATGTGTCCGCGACTCCGCGTTTGATACGATGTTCTTGAAGTTCAGGCACTCGCGTCTGATTACTGAGGTTCAATTCAAAAATAGTGGCCCGGGTGTAACGCACAAGCATATATCTTGTAAATAAAAAGACGGGGCAGCTAGCGTTCGAACGTCTGGACGCCCCGTTTAAGCGCGCCACCACGCGCCGTCCGTCCCAATGTAAAGGAGAGCGCCCACTGCGCCTGCGTCACCTACAACATCCTCGTCTCGACTGTGCCCGCGCCCAGCCACGCCCCTTTCCCGCGCACCCTATCGCCGAGCTTGAACTATCGCGACAAGATGGAGGGAAGGGAAGGAAAGGGAGGGGAGGGAGAGGAGAGGAGAGAGCGAGGCGCACCGCAAGAGGTAGGAGCCAAAGCTCTATGGTAGGCCGTTGTCCGTCAGTCACCAGTGCCACTGCAACGTGTGCAACATCCGATCTACTTTTGAAACATCCAGATGAAACATTTTGCAACATATGTCTAAAGACAGATGAAACACTTAAAACATGCGTCCGAAACACTTGCAAAAACACCTGAAAACACTTGAAAAGCCATTGCAAAACTTACGCAACATCCAGATAAAACCCTTGCAATATATGTGTAAATATGTGCAACATCCAGATAAACATACTTGCAACATACGTATAAAAAAAACAAATGAAACATTTGGAACAGACGCTTGCAACATATGTGTATACTATTGCAAAATAATCAACATCCCGATCTACTTTTGCAACACCATATCAACACACTTGAAACATACCTCTAAAACAATTGAAACACTTGAAACATACGCTTACAACATGCTCGTGACCTATTATTATATCGATAAAAAATCAAAATGACTTGTATTTTGAACGGATGAAGTAGTATATATCTCTCTACTTTGATATTTGTGATATTGCCATTAAGAAGGAAAAAAATAAAGAAACTTGCCTCGTCAAATCCACGTCACATTTGCCAATCTTATCTCACCTGAAAATACATCTTTCATTTTTAATCCACGTCACATTTGCCAATCTTATCTTATCTCATCTGAAAATACATGCATCTTTCATTTCTAAGAAATAAATGAACAGATGGTTGACAAGTTGTCAAAAAAAAAAGATGGTTGACATTTACCAGCTAGGAGCGACTTTGGTGCACACCCACACCACACGTACTGGACCAGGAGTTTAGCAAGCATGATAATGGTCTGTATCTCGTCACATATATACTTGACTTTTAGGGCCACAATTGACGTAGCGGCGGCACATGATCACTCTGATTTGTGTTTCACATACACATACACTTGGATCTTTCGATCATGCTCATTAGCGTCCGCGCTGCGTGACGCGGAGTCCCTGACAATTTGAGGCTTTACGCGCGTGTGTTTGCCTGTTTGGTGTGTTTTTGAATCCGATCGTCGAGAAGCAAAATATGTCAAACGAACACATTAGTTTCTTTTATAATGACATTCGGAACACGCAGCGTGTTTCCCGTGTATCATATCGAGGGGTAGGACAGTAGGAACATGGCAGAAGATATATACGGTGTACTATATACGAGATATATTTATATATATGAACGGGTAAACGTGGAGAAATCCGAGAGCTACATTGAAAGAGTGTGATTACTACGCGGTAGACTGGCCTATGGCCATGGGCCGGTGGTGGGATATGATAGTGTGGTCCACGGTAGACCTTGTCCACAGTGAACGGGTCAACGCCGATTTATTCCGAATCATTGGCTTGAGATCAAGTTTTTTCTCGAATACATAAAAGATTTGCATATCATCGTAATTAAGAAAAAGAGTTTAACCATACAAACGACGCGCTTCTGATGAGCGCCCTAGGTGATCTTATAGCTATAACTGGACCTTCCTAGTAGACCGTACATTTCTTATGATGGAACAATTAATCTAATTATACTAATTACATATACCCCATAAATATTACTCCCTCTATTCCAAATTGTCGTTATATTCTTTTAGTTTTTGCTATAAATTTAGAATATACATTATGTCTAAATATATAGTTGAACCTAGTATGAATTTAGAAAAATCAAAACATATAATTTAGAATGGAGGGAGTAGTTTTTTTTTGTATGTTTAGTTTTTTTTTAGAAACCGGGCTTATATTCATAGATATTTCATAAAGTTTACATTCCAAATCTTGCAAGGACACCCTTGAAGAAAGTAAAAATTACAACACAACCCCAGCAAGATCATCCTCCCGGTCATCCCCGTTGCCGATGGTCAGAGCAGCCGCACGACACATCGAAGAAATACGTCGAGTCTGGAGCTTGAAGTCGACTTCCTTCCCGATGATGGACCACATGTTTTTGTTGGCACTTCGAGAAGCATATCGAAAACATCGATACGCCATGTAACCGATGAACGCCCAAGCCGAATCAGATGGCCACTGGCCACCACAACGCCGGAGTACAAGGAATCTGGCGCCCCAATCGCCACCAGGATCTCCAGCACACCGGACGACAACGCAACCCAAAGGGGAATGAAACCACTAAAACAAGTGGTAGACAAAATCTAACCCAGTTTCTCCTTGAGTTGGCAAATGTACCTCCCAAAGCCATCACCGACAGCAGCTCCAACGGTGACGAGGAAGGGAGCAGAAGAAAACCTAACTAGATCAGAAGCATCGAGATCTCCAGATCTAGCAGGGGCACACCTCTTCAGCCCTTCACTGGCACTGAAACACGTGCCAGCAAGGCGGATACGGAGCTGAAGAAGATTATTCCATCGCCGCAGTGTCGCCTCCACCCTAAGAACACTGCCTCGACCTAAACTACTCAAACTAAGAAAGAGTATATACACCGGCCACCTCAATCCCCGTTCCCCATCCTCTCCAACGTCGATTCGGCTGTCGGAGTGGAAAGGGAACGGCGGAAATCGGCGCCGGATGCCAGTCGCCTTTCTTCTGCCTGCTCTCAACTGTTGGGGAAGAAACGAGACGAAGGGTGGTAGTACCAAGTTTTTGGTATGTTTAGTTAAACTTTGAAAAAGTTGACTTTTGGCGATGGGCTCTTACGTCCTTAGAAAAAAAGGCTGACAAGTAATTGTACCATCACTTTCAAGAGAAAAGCTTTCGCGGGCCTTACATTACTGTATACTGTACTGTAGTACTAATAATATAGTATAACCTCCGGCTCTCGTGGTCACAACAACGTCGCGTGCCCGGTGTTGTGTGGAAAAAAAATTGGATGGATCCCACATCCACCCAGAACCTATGCATACTTCCACCGGATGTAGGACACGTGAATAGACAGCAGATCCTACGTTTTATCCTGTGAAGTGCTTCTCCACATTGTTTTAGTCAGTTGCAGGTATCACTGCTGGTGTAGCACCACTTTCTGAAATGCATACACACGTGTCAGCCATGGAATGGAAGTATGCATGGAGTTTGAGTGGATACTGGATCACCCAAATTTTTTCCGGTGTGGGACCCGGGCCCCTTGTTGGTAACGAAAGATCAGCGGGAGGGACGTCACGTCGGCGTGCCCAACGTGTCGCCGACGATGTGGATTGCCAAGTCAACGTGTAGAGACGCGGCCGAGAGTTTTGGCAGCTTCCGGCTCTCTGGAGGGAGAACGCGCGCGTATTCAGACTCACAAATAATCCTGCCTCCCATGCACAAGCAGTGTTTTGGTGACGGTCGGCTTTGCCCCAGCGGGTTTTTATATTACCTGCTGCCGTCGAGAAAAAAATTGTTTTCACGCGGGACGCGACGAGGCAGTGTGCTGCAGCATGCGTGCGTGCATCAGATCAGACGGTTGGTGGTGCTCTTGTGGATAAGGATGGAAAATGGATGGATATCCGAATTATCCAATATCTATATCTGCTAAAACCTGTAATGTGGATATCCGTATTCGTATCCGTTCTAATGTGGTAACAAAATGTATATATCCGAACTCGTTTTTCGGTGTTTTTCTCTCTCTGATTCCAGATCCGTATTCGACAATATCCGGCAATATCCGTATTCTCAAAGGAAACAAGGTATCATGAATCTACTTAAAAGTTTTCTCTTCATAACAGTAACTAGTTGTTTAATTTTATTGTTACTATGATGCACTGGAACCATTTAATAGTGTATCTATAAATACCTTTTAGTATTAATTTAAAATTATAAAGGATACATAAAGATTAAATTAATTTTAATATTTTTCTAATTTAGTTTAAACCTAATATATTTGTTGTTTTAAATTATTTTAATTCTTTAGTTTATTTATTTGTTGATATAATTATTTTATATAATTAATATATTATGATAGTTATTTATGTATGTATATAAATATAATATTGATTAATTAATTGATATTTTTAATTATTAAATATTTATTAATAACTATATTATTTTTATGAGCTATCCTTGTCTATGTATATACACAAATAATTTAACCTCTACTTGTGTAGTAACTTTGTAATTCCAAAAATATTGATAAAGCAAAATGGCTATTTGTTTTCTACAATTTTTATTTAAATTTCCTCACTTGACCTATTATTTTATTGAATATTATCCATTATAATTTAGTTTACTTCGATATTGGAGATTATTAGAAGTGTACTTCCATTTAGTTAACTTCAGTTAATGATGAACTAGTAGTAAAAATTTATTCGTATACGTTGAATTTAACAATATAGACTTCTAGTTGAATCAAGTAAAATATCCGTTTTGTATCCGAATACGAGACATCCATCCTGCATTTGTATTAAAAAATATCCATATCCGAATTAAAATGTGGTAAAAGGTGATATCCAAATCCGATTCCATACGAATCCGTTTCCATCCTGACTCGTGGAGTGCCAAAGTCAGAGCTGACGGGCAGGAGCGGCGCGCGGCGACAGACGATAAGAACGACGTACGGCCCCATTCGGCTGGAATTATAAGCCGGCTGAAAAACACTGTTGGCTGATTTTTTGTGAGAGAAAAATACTGTTCCGACTAAAAAAACAAGCTGAATAAGACGGATTATAAGCCAGATGAACAGGGCCAAAACATGTTGTGCCACTGCCCCTGCTTGTACTCCGTAGGTCAGACGTGTGCAGACAGCAGAGCACTAGGCCATCCTCGAACATTGTGGTCTGCTTTTGTGTCTTACGAATGCCACTCGATCAGATATACAGGCTCCTTCTGATGAAGATTTTCTTGAAATGGGAGACATATGCAATAATGCAAAGGCATACATATCGTATCTAAATCGATGCCTATATATGGCCGAAAGACCTACGAATTGTTCTCATTGCCTCACCATGTTGGCCCCTGCAACATGCCGAGCTGAAAGCTTTTCGCAAAATCTCCTGCACCATCCGCTTGGAAAAGAGCCTACCAATTCTATCTGCCGCTCCCGCAGCCCGCAACCGCTGCCGCATAGTACCACACTAGCAGTCTAGCACAGCATGTATGGTCCTCTGACCGCCTCTGCGCCAGCCATGTCGCCACTTGCCGGATTCCGCTGAAGCCAGCAGCGATTGGCACCGCTGCTTTTTTCAGCAGCTCGAGCAGACGTGATACTCCTATTTCTTTTTCCCCCCGCGATCCATAGATGGTCCCCGAATTATGCTCGCCTAGAAGAAGTTTCGATAGATCATCGACCCATTCTTTATAGTTTTTGCATGATCGGGCGAAGCATAAAACCATAAAATAGAGCGGAGCGTTTTGATTCGCGTAGCTCGTGAAGAAAATGCTCCGCGGAACGAATTATATATGCAACTGAAAGACTGAAGCCCTTCTGGCCAGAGAACTGAGAGCCTACTGGTACTGAAAGCCGTTGCCTTTGCTGAGGTAGGTAGTGGCGTCTGGTGGCAGTTGAAGAAGATCGGGTAAGGTAAGGCCAAAGGCACCGCGCTCGCTCGAGATCTTTTCCAGTTTCCACAGCATGTGCTGATGGTCTTGCCAGATGTGGGCACTAGTGGTTAAAATCATTCTAGGGATTGTCAAAAGCGTCGAGAAAATAATTCACTTCCTTTCTTCGCCTGCTGAAGAAGTCCTAGGGCCTTGTTTAGATGCACCCTAAAAGTTAGAACTTTTCATTCTCTCTATCACATTAATCTTTGGATCCATGTATAAAGTAGTAAATGTAGATAAAAAAATAACTAATTACACAGTTTAGTTGGAAATCACGAGATGAATCTTTTGAGCCTGGTTGGTTCACGATTGGACAATATTTGCCAAATAAAACGAAAGTGGTACTATTCATCAGTTTGAAATTTTTTGTAATCTAAACGTGGCCTAGCTAACTGATCACTGGTGGCGACAGCGACATCTGCGATCTTTTGCACACCATGACAAGCTGCTGGGTGCCCATCCATTCACCATACTGTACGCGAGATGCCGAGATCTGAACACAACGATGAACCGAGACCGACCGAAAAGCGCATCAATGTTCAGCAGGCACACTGAGAACGATCGATGAAAGAAGCTTCAGCAGCACTACAGTGCCAGTGGGCTAATGACACATACATTGATTATTCCATGATTGGAGTGGCATCACAATTCACAGGATAAAGTTCACCCTCATAGACCTCAGAAACACTTCGACGCACCGAACAAGAATCGGAACAGGGGCCAGTTTGATAAGAACATACTGCAACTATTGCACACGGACACAGAACTTCAGAGACATTTCTGTTCTCCGTCCCATCACATTGCTTTCGTGAAAGAAATGCCGAGAGCTCAATTGCGGAAAAGACGGTGGAAATATCTTGAGTCTTTGGATCGTAGTTCTGCGCTTTTTTTCTTATATTTGGAAAAGTTCTGTGCTTTCTAGGAGCCACGATGTTTAGAGCTTCTCAAAAGCCCGCAGGCCCTGGGCTGAGGGAGGAGGAGGTGCATGGATGATAGGTCGTATAGAAAAATGGGCCGAAAGTTAGGGCACAACACTGCTAAATGGATTGTCGAATACGTCACGGGCTCACGGCCGGGCCAGATGTCAGACCAATTTTCCAAGCATCCTTGACAAAGCGCCAATGGCACGGCTCAGTTCCGCTCAGGAAGATTTTCATAGCTCCCCCGTTAAATTATGGAGAGACGGCCCTACGCCTGTACCTAGCAGTAGGCATCCGTTTCTCAAAAGGGCAGTACAGCTCCCCAAAATACGGACGGATGCGCGCGGCTGCTACATGCCCGCCCACGTCGCTTCCCGTGCTTCCCACACCCGTACTTCGTCCCTCCGCTTCCTACGTACATGCACTGCAGATGAATCACATTGCAACATAGGTAGAACCTGATCTACTTTTAAAATATTCAAATGAAACAATTGTAACATATGTCTGAAAACAGATGAAATATTTAAAACATGCGTCTGAAACACTTACAAAAACACTAAAAACACTTGAAAAACCATTGCAAAAACATATACAACATCTAGATAAAAACGCATGCAACATATGTGTGAAACATATGCAACATCAAAATAAAAACACTTGCAACATATGTCTAAAAAAATCAGATTAAACATTCGAAACAGACGCTTGCAACATACATATATAGCCGTTGCAACATTCAACAACCTGATCTACTTTTGCAACATCCATATAAAACATTTGCAGCATACCTCTGAAACATTTTAAACAATTAAAACATACGTTTGCAATATAGGGAAGAGAAGCCGGGGCCAATTAATTCCAGGCGTTAGGGTGGGAGCCGGTGGCGAGTGGCATTGTGCTAGCCCCACCAGCACCGGCCGCGCTCGTACGTGCCCTTGGCTCGTCCAGGGACGACTTGAGGCACCCCCGGCACGTATGCCGAGCCACCATCGGCAGGGACGGCGACGAGGCATCCCGACGGCGCTGGGTTGGGGAAGAGGCCGAGAAGGCAGTACGCAAACTGAGGTAGGAGGCGGCGTGGTCGACTTGGGTGGAGAAAGGAGGCAGTGGTGGCGGCGTGGGGCTCTGCTCCTGTCAACGGATGCGAGAAAGAGACCGATCGAGAGATGGGGAGGGCGAGACGGAGCGGGAAATTTTTTTTTCTTGGGAGAAGCGGGCGAGGCGGAGTGGGAACTTCAAAGCCATGTCCGAACGGACATGGGTGGACGAACGCCCGTGTCGAAGTTTTTTTTTTCTAAAAAAAAGCAGGCTGTAGGCATCCAGCATCTTGGCACACTCCACATCAGTATTGACCTGCACTGCTGCAGCAACGTGTTAGCAATCATGAACAGGAGAGGCTGCCCTTTTACCAAATGCAAGTTCCAGTCGCATGCAGTAGCATACCGATTAGATTTTGCTCATACTATGATACTCCGTCTGGTAAATGAAACTATGCGTATGAAAGAAGTGAATGTGAGGCAAACCAAAACAAGAGACACGGCGATTTGTTTCTTGAAGTTCAGATCTCCACTTGGACCCTAAGTGTCCGTTGAGGAAGCCGTGAGCGGTCACCCATGATCAAAACCACTTTCTTCGATCCATTAATTGGCCTTTTTATTTTTGGGGCCTGGATAGCAGCGTGCACAAACTGTCCCGTGTCACTCCACGCATTGGGTACTCGCTAGTGATGCCTAGCCGTCTATAAGAAAATCTCCAATGATAACAAATGCTTTAGATTTTGTTTAACCCAGCCACAAAGTACTCAAGGCTTAGGATAAACTCACAATTGCACACTAAAGCTCTCACAACTCAGTTCTCACTCTCTACTCGAAAGGGTATCTTACTTAGCACACAAATCCCACAAAGGGATGATTAGTTGAGCTTTAAAGGTTCTTTGAAGCTTAGATGGATGTGGAATGCATCAGTAGTCCCTCCCAGAGGGAGTCAACCGTTAAGGTTGCAGTCAGTCAAGACCGGCCTGATTAATTTTTTATTGAATTAGACATTATTGTACAAACTATGGTAAAACTGGCCTAGCAAGTTTTCCTAGCCTTTAGCCACTAAATTATAGATTTTAGAGTTAATCACTCAAGTTTATTTCCAGGGTTATTTCGAGCATTATTAGACTTTGTCTATAGTAACTAGTAACCAGTAACTAGTGTTGTAGCCCTTTTGATAGTATGACACACCTATACTCAAGAACAAAGATATAGAATTCAATCACACTTGAGCGTTTATTATTTGAAATTGTGTCATCGCTTCGGTCTTAGTCATTCGAGGCATTCCAACACTATCAATGTTGTGAGCTTGACTTCTGTGAGCTAGTGACTTAGAATCTTTCCGACAATATGATCAAGACAACACTTTTCGTTCATCCTTAAGCCACTTCTTCATATGATTCAACTATCATTTGATTCTCCTTGTAGCGTGACCCCTAGCTCATAGCTTGATTAGTACAATGGCTCAATGCAAGTACTCAATTGTTCACTCTGGCCACATGGTACCATTAGCTGTCAAGCCCTCGCTTGCCTTTCGCCTTTGCTTAGTGCCTCGAAGCCCTTTCCTTGCTACCTTCATCTTATCAAGTAGTCAAATCACACCATGTCTTGAGCCAACATTAAGCACACCGTTGAAAAGCGTGTCTTCAATATCTTGACTCTTGCTTGAACTGATTTGGAAATCCCTTCATGTGAGACCATCACATATGCAACACTCATTTTTCTTTCTATTTTGTTCAATTATGCTTGCCTCTAGATCAATAATGAAATCTCAATTTGAATACCTTCATACAATGAACAAGCTTCATATATGTGATAACCATTGATGTTCATCAAATCATGTCTCTTTTGTTATCTTCACAACATATTTGACACTTCAACAAATTTGAACTCGTTTAGTATTTGCATGTCATTTGCTTTACTTTTTAGCCCAAACACGTAAATCAACCAGTGACTAAATACCCGCACAATCACAACAAATATGTTAGTCCTTTAATCACATTGTTGTTTAATTCATCGAAAAACACTTAGAGTCTAGACAAGATTTCAGTCGGTAAGCTTGGCCGGAAGTTCATTATCATGTTTTATTTTTTTAGAAAGGACGGCAAAAACTTTGCTGCAAGTTTTATTAGACGATAGATTATCATGTTCTATTTAGTGTAAGATTTTTCCATTCTTGTGTTCGAACAAAGATGTTTAGTCAAGACTTCCAACAAGTATAGCCAGTTTAATGAATCGAATACCTTTGAAATTTCAAGCTTAATAAATAAGGATGGGTGCTTTTCTTCTTCTTTTTTTTTGAGGGGAAACCAGAGCTTCATTTAAACAAGGGTTAAGTCCAATTTACAACCTCCAGCTCTTGCCAAAGTCCGGATTTCAACCTCGAACTACAAAACCGGATAACTTTGGCCTTTCAACTCTTAAAACCGTTCAATTTTCAACCTTGGGCCGGTTTCAAAAGCGGTTTTCCATTTTCGGGAGGCGCTGAAATTTTATATTATTTTTTAAGCATCTTAACGTCATCAAATTAAAAAACTCAAAACTACAAAGTTATAGATCTCATTGAGAGCTACAACATTTGACTCCATATAAAAAATATATTAATTTTCTAATACGGCAAGCGCTAGTACGCGATTATTATGGTGCTAAAATTTTATATTATTTTTTTGAACTTCTTAACGTCCTCAAATGGAAAAACTTAAAACTAGAAAGTTGTAGACCTCATCGAGATCTATAATTTTCGTATAAAAATCATCTTCATCTGATATCTTATTCAAGAGTTATGATTTTTTAAAAGTTGATTTTTCAGCTCTTCAACTTTCTGAGAGTGGCGTGACAAGAATCAACTTTCGAAAAATCATAACTCTTGAATAAGACGTCGGATAAAGATGATTTTTATACAAAAATTGTAGATCTCAATGAGGACTATAACTTTCTAGTTTTAAGTTTTTCCATTTGAGGACGTTAAGAAGTTCAAAAAAATAATATAAAATTTCAGCACCATAATAATCGTGTACTAGCGCTTGCCGTATTAGAAAATTAATATATTTTTTATATGAAGTCAAATGAATATACTTTTTATACCAAAGTTGTAGCTCTCAATGAGATCTACGACTTTGTAGTTTTAAGTTTTTTCATTTGAGGACGTTAAGATGCTTAAAAATAATATAAAATATCAGCGCTTTTGAAACCAGCCTAAGGTTGAAAATTGAACGGTTTCCAGAGTTGAAGGGCCGAAGTTATTCGGTTTTGGAGTTCGAGGTTGAAATCCGGACTTTGGCAAGAATTGGAGGTTGTAAATTGGACTTAACCCTTTAAACAATAACGTGAGCAGGATTACAATCAGTACTTATGAGCCACTCCACCACCTGGTTATCACGGGACACCATACGAGTACATTCATGAGCTACTTTATTACAAACTCGGCTAATGAAACTAAAACGGATATCTTCAAAGCTCCGGCTCAAGTCTTCCATCTGCTGCAACAAAGGTGCAATCTCCGACTTCTGGTTGGTGCGATTCAGCCATAGATTCACTAACACCTGGCAATCCGTTTCCAGATGTAATCTTCTCACTCCCCTCTTTTGTGCAAAGAATAGTCCATCACGGCAGGCCATGGCCTCTGCTGCTAATACATTCAGAGAGTAGTCAAACCAGATCGCCGTCCCTCCGCAGCATCTACCATCCCGATCCCGAAGGATAATTCCCGACGCCGCTGATCGGTTCTCAGTCCAGATCGCAGCATCGACATTGGCCTTTACCCAACCAGTATCCGGGAGTTGCCATGTCTGAAGGTTTCTTGAAATTTCAGTTTGTCTGACCGGATGCAGCTCCCTGCCAGAGATCGAAGGCTGTGTCAATTGCCCATTGAGCCACTATCTTTACTGGTGCTGTCACTTCACCATGACGCCTCCTATTCCTTGCCATCCATAGCGCCCAAGCTCCACAAAGAATTACTGCTGCATTCCTCTCCGGTATCACAGCTGCATCAATCAGGTCGCATGCCCCAAGTGAGAGGGTTTAGACATGGCACCTTCACTCCAGTCAGTAACCTGACTTCTTCCTAGAAAAATCTTGCCACCGGGCACTCCAACAGAGCGTGCTTGATCGATTCTTCTTCCGCTCCGCATGCTTCACAGTGTGCCGTTGGCTCAATGTGGCGTCGGTGGGTGCTTTTCTTCCTGTAGACGCCGTAGTACATTTTGCACAGATAGGAAGTTATCATGTGTGTAAGCATCTGCCGTTTATGAAGGTATATTGTGAGATGGAAACCAAATAGATTGGCCAGGACTTTGGTGATCAGTTTCATAAAGCTATTGATCAGCGCTAATTGGCCGAAATCTACATGTAATCAAAAGATACGTGCAAATACAAGTCACTGTAGACCTATCATCAGCGTTCCTTGTAGGGCTGGATCATCTCTTCGGAAACAGGGGACTGTTCGGAAATCAGTATCGGTCTAACCTTGCGGGTTGGATTTGTTAGTTCATCAGACGAGAAACAAGTTATACCACGTTGTTGAACATACAACGGTGGCGGAGTGTTAAGGGGGCCCCCTGGTAATAAGAAGCTAAAAAAATGAAGCCCGTGTCTTTGAAATCCAACGAGAGTTGCTCGCGGGAAGAACTGTATATTACGGCTTTTGAATTTTGATGAAAACACGCCGAGACGTCCAATAGTAATCCAACACTGGAGTCCGCGGAGGAGCGGCGGCCAAGACGAGCTGCCGGCCTCGGCGTCGTCGCCCTCTGCTCATCGTTGCTCCTCAACGTGCTCTTCCTCGCGCACTACTCCTTCCTATCGCCGTCCCAGCTGCTCGGCGACGGTGGCAGCTGCCAGCTGCGGGCTGAGCTGGGCGCTGCAGGCGGCCAAGGAGGCCGAGGCGTTGGTCGCCGCGGACTGCTCCGGCCACGGGAAGGTGTTCTCGGATGGCGTCGTCGGTGAGGACGGCCGGCCTGGGTGCGAGTGGAACCGCTGCTTCGACGGGCCGGACTGCTCGATTCGAACGCCCATCTGCACCGCCGATGCTAACAGGTGAGGTGACCCCGGCCCATCAGTTTCCATCTCTGACGACCGATTAATAGAGTTGCGGCACAAATGAAATGAATGGTTGGCAGTGCAGCGGTGACCCGTTGTTCCTGGAGCTCTACTGGAAGCGGCACGCGGCGGCCAGCGCCTTGCTAGTGGCCGGATGGCATCGTCTGAGCTACGCCACCACCGACGGCCTCTTCCAGTCCGTCGAACTCGAGCACCACATCCGGCGGCTGCACAGGGCCGTCGGCAACGCCGTCGTGGACGACAAGACCTTGGTGTTCGGCGCCGGCTCCACGCAGCTCATCAACGCGCTGGTGCACGCGCTCTCCCCGGACGCCGACGCCCCCGCCTCGCCGCGCGTGGTCGCCACGGCGCCGTATTACCCTGTTAGACATCTAGGACGACGATGAACATGCATGCACATCGATGGTCCGTCAAACGCTCAGAGAATCGAAAGCATATACTAAATCACTGATGATCGCCTTGTTTTTTTTTTTTTGAGCCTATCGCCTTGTTGATGGATGCATGGTTCAGCCGTACAGAACACAGATAGCGATGTTCGACGGCCGCGAGTACAGATGGGAAGGAACCACGGCTGCATGGACCAACGCGTCACGAAACTCCAGCGACGACGGCAGGTTCGTCGAGTTCGTCACGTCGCCGAACAACCCCGACGCCCTGCTCCGGACGGCCGTCCTGCGCGGATCCGCGGTGATCGCCGATCACGCCTACTACTGGCCTCATTTCACGCACATCGCGGCACCGGCCGACGAGGACGTCATGCTGTTCACCATGTCCAAGCCATCCGGGCATGCCGGCAGCAGACTCGGGTGCGTTAGCTACTAGCGTGTTACCTGCGCGAGCACATTTATAGACGCGAATGAATCGCAATGACACGTCCTGTGCGCGTTGCATGTACAGATTGGCGTTGATCAGGGACGAGAAGGTGGCCAAAAGGGCGTACGAGTACGTGCAGCACAGCATCATGGGCGCGTCCTGGGACACCCAGCTGCGGATGCTCGGGATCGTCAGGGTCATGCTGGCCAACCTGCACGGCAAGGAGGACATCTTCGGCTTCGGGCACGACGTGATGAGGAGCAGATGGCGCAGGCTGAGCGCCGCCGTGTCGCGGTCCCGCCGCATCTCGCTGCAGAGGATCCCTCCCAGCCAGTACTGCACGTACTTCAACCGGGTCAGAGAGCCATCGCCTGGTGAGCAGAGTAGTTCACCCTCGACGACCTTTTCACCCCATAGTCACAGCATTCTTCTCTGAATGTGGATGTGGACAGCCTATGCATGGGTGAAGTGCGAGAGGGAGGACGACCGAATTTTTTACTATTTGGTCTTTTTTTAAAAAAAATCATGTCTAGAACCCTGGGGTCGTCGACGTTACACATCTCGACGCCGTGACTCACGGCGTCAAGTTTCGTGGTCCTATTTGACGTGGCAGATGATCTGGCAAACAGCTCGACGCCGTAGATCACGGCGTCGAGCTCGGCGCCGTGATCTACGGCGTCGAGCCTGGATTCAAAATTCAGAAAGTTGCTGGTTGACTTGCTGGATTGTGCCGTTACTTGCAAGACAGATGTGGGAATCGTATTTCTAGGGATCGATCGGACCACGCACGCACTTGACGTTAATTACTCATACACGCGCGCACTGCACGCATCCGCCGCAAATATAGAATATATGCTACTAATATAATCGGCACTGCCAGAACCAGACTACACCACTAATTTAATATACATGAATACCCTGCCGCTCGAATCAGTTTAGGAGGTGTTTGGTTTGAGGAGTTAAAGTTTAACAAACACTGCAGCACTTTCGTCTTATTTGATAAAAAGTTTCTAATCTTGGACTAATTAGGCTTAATAGATTCGTCTCGTAAATTACTCCTAATCTGTGCCGACATGCATGCAATTAATCTACATTTAGTACTCCATGCATTTGAGGGAACATTGATGTGATGGGAGTTAAACTTTAATAAGTTAAAACCAAACAGACCCTTAGTTATTGTCAATCGTGGCACACGAACTAGTCCGATTTCGATACCCATATTAGTTATTGTCACATCGATAATTCTTTTCTTTAATTAATAATGGAAGTGTGGGGTTCCTGGAACGTGTTTAGATTCCAACGGGTCTTGAGATATTTGATTTGATTATTACTCTGTAGTACAAGTAGTACTCGTATACTAATACGTAATTCGTATTCATCAGTCATGTCATGGTCATGGGCGCACTATGTAAAAAAAAGATTTCCCGTCACATTAAACTTGTGATACATGTATGAAGTACTAAATGTGGATAAAATAAAAAACTAATTGCACAGTTTGGTTGTACTTTGCAAGACGAACGTTTTGAGCCTATTTAGTTAATAGTTGGACAATTATTACCAAATACAAACGAAATGCTACAGTGTATTTTGGCACTCAAAAATTTGGATCTAAACACAGTCACAGTGCCCCTACTACCGGTAACTTCCGCGACGATTTGGCAGCTATGGCAGCGAGGTTGTCCCGTCGTCATCGGCGGTCGCCGAGCCAATCTGGCTCTGGCAGTGCCGATTATATTAGCAGCATATATTCTATATTTGCGGCGGATACGTGCAGTGCGCACGTGTGTAAGTAATTAACGTCAAGTGCGTGCATGGTCCGATCGATCCCCAAAAATACGATTCCCACATGTGTCTTGCAAGCAACGGCACAATCCAGCAAGTCAACCAGCAACTTCGTGAATTTTGAATCCAGGCTCGACGCCGTAGATCACGGCGCCAAGTTCGACATCGTGATCTACGGCGTCGAGCTGTCTGTCAGATCATCTGCCACGTCAAATAGGACCACGAAGCTCGACGCCGTGAGTCACGGCGTCGAGACGTGTAACCTCGACGCCATGAATTATGGCGTCGACCCCCAGAGTCCAAAGTTAAGTTTACTTCGCCCAAAGATCTAAACGTGATTTTTTTAAAAAAAAATTAGCTAAATAGTAAAAAATTAGGGCGGAGGACGAGGACGACTGCTACGAGGCGCTGCTGAAGGCCAGGATCATCACGCGTTCCGGCGCTGGCTACGACGCTAGCAGCCGGTACACGAGGGTGAGCCTCCTTAAGTCGGATGACGACTTCGAAGTGCTCATGGAGAGGGTTACGGATCTTGCCAACGCCGACAACTACGACGACGATGCTCTGCTCCTACCTCGTGTACCTGACAAGTTATGGTAATTGATCTCCAAGTGCGTGATGAACTCCACCCAAAATGCCGGACAACACCAGAGCACTTCGAGCGAGAATTAGAGCGGGGACCAAATAAATTAAGAACAAGAATAGAAGTAGGACAATGCACGAACAGAACTACAGACGTAAATAATTTGAAAAAACATCGAGACAAGTACGTAGTTTAATTTAGTTACTGCTTCTTCTACAGGAGACTTTTGAGCTCCTCAAGGCCAGTGGGCCTTGACAAGTGAAAGTCTTCCCGGCCGAGCTTTTTTTTTAAGAGGTGCTTCAGTTCAAACAGGCAGCACATATGGGCCGCATCACTCTGCTAGTTTGGGTCGTCGAATTGTTGGGCCATGCAGAAACAAACGACCATGCAAAATATAAAAATTATAGTAGAGCACAAAATTCCAGCATAAAAAGTACGCAAACTCTAACGCGCGCCCAGTTGCGCTCAGCGCCAAGCACACGATGCAGGCCCTCCCCCACGGCCCATCCCATCCTCACCGGCTCAACTACGCCCACGTCCGCTCCCATGCCCGCGCCCACGCTAGAGACGAAGAAGATGGCGACGTTAGGGTTCCGGCAACCTCCCTCTCCGGCTCCAACTCTGGCGGGCTATAGAAGGGGCTAGCCAGACGGTGGGGAAGGAGGCCGGGTGGTTTAAGGGGCCTGACAGCGGTAGGGGCGGCCGGACCAGGAAGGGGCTGAGGCGCCATTGCCGGAGCTCGGAGCTCAGCGTCGCCGGCGAGCATGGCCATGGTGGAGCTCTGGCAAGAGGGGGGAAGGGGAAGAAGGTGGCCACCATGGGCGCTAGGGTTAGCGTCCACAGCGGGGCGGTGGTCAGCGGCGGGGCGAGGACGAGTAGGAGGGCGGGGTCGATGTCAAGTGTGAGCAGCGAGGCTACGGGAGCGCAACCATTCGTGGCGGCAGGGGCAGGGCGAGGTCGACCTCGAGCGGGAGGTGGAAGACGAGGACGCAGGGTCGCGCAATAACGTCATCCTAAAAAGATTTGCAACTTTGTAGCTTTCCACTCTTCCGTTCGACGGCATCTTTATTTCTAAATAACTACTAGATCTGTTGTAGTATTAATTATTTTTGGATGGCTTTAAATCAAAAGGTGAACTACAAATCTATGTATCTTTTCGACATTTTAAATGTTTATTTATTACACAATAAAATATGTGCATCCATCCAAATCATATGAAAAACTAATGATTCTTTGAAGATATGCAACACTAGAGTATGGATAAACAAGGCAATTTATCTACTTCTTCACTTAATAACATATATTAAAAGAGATTTTTTACAATGGGAGAAAAAAAATATGGGACATCCATTAGGCGAGATTGGACGGTGGAAAAATAGGAGCTAATGAACTGAAAGTACCTGAATGTACCAAATAGGTGTGGATAATACCAAATTAAGTGGAGCCAGTACCAAAATATGTGGAACAAGATCTACTTTTAATTTTTTATTTTATTTTCAAAGAAGGGTAAATCAGTCATTTTTGCACTAGCGGCACTGCGGCAAGCTCTGTCGTGGCGTGCAAAGCGCTCACCATGGCCCGGACTGCACCTAGGCGCACCATCTCGACGCGCGCCACCTTAGGAGAGGTTGGCGTACAGAGTCTATGAGCCGTCTCGGACAGTAGCTCGGACGACTCGGCCGGCCACCGCCGCCGCCGCCTTCTTCAAGTCGTCGGCCACATTGGCCACCACACCCCCACCCCACGGTAATCATGATTCTGGAATCTGGAATCAGGAAGAGATGCGTGAGCGATGACAGCAAGCTGATAGCAAAGGCCGATGACAGCAACCTCATAATGAAGGCTTGACGGCAATTCCTGACTGTGAGAGGCCGGATATTTTCCATTTTTCTAAACAAATGACGGCGATTCCTTCGTCTATCATGCACGGTCGCTCTCGCAAGAAGGCAAGATCAAGCTATATCCCTGTGGAATGCTCGAGCGATAAGAACGAAGAATCCGTGCTAAAGGAAATCACGTAATCGAAATACTCAGATTTTTTCCACGACAAGGGATTCTATTAAATTGATAGCACAGTTATTGTTCATATCTAAATCCCTGGACAATTTAAAATACATTAAAGTAAATCCAGAGCCTCTAATGATTATTCACCTCCAATCCATATCATTGGCAATTGTCTAGTTCCGGTATGTCTGCACTTAGCGACGTCAACAATTACAATCAGAACATCACTTTTTAATCATCCACACTAGGCCCCAAACCTTGAAAAGCCTATGTGATCTAACGCCACACGAACTTCTCTAGACGCATGACACATTGAAAGACGCGTGGACAGCTTGAAACTAACCCTACGCTCGTAGCATAAAATAATTTGACTTCAAACGAAAGTAAAATGACAAGTTTTTTTTTTGTGGATGTTGTAGTATTCAAAGATCCCTTCAGATGTGGCAAATAACCGGGACAAGATGTACTAGCGATTGATAATAAAAGGACGTGCCAACGGAGGCAATCCCTTAGGGGAGTGGTGCATGGTGACGCTCGCCAAGATCTTTCCGTGGGATGATGGAGATTGGCGACTAGAATCAGCGGAGCTTTCTATATCGCTCGACGTATAAATAGACTTCCATGTGTGGGAATCACTCACACCCGGCACCTTTTTTTTTTTGGAGACAGGCCCATGCATCCAGATCATCTACTGGATGATTCTGCATTTTACGGTCGGGTTATGTGACAATTAGGACGTCTTCAATAAAAACTAGGTGACTAACCCTGCACATTGCTGTAGAGACTAAAGAATTGATTTTTTCATAAATAAAGGATGAGGAACACTTCTACACAAAATCTTTACCGCGACCTTTTGAAAATAGCCTCGGAGGCGAGCAGGATTTTAAACCGCCTCGGTTAATGTCTCGGATTAACCGAGACGGTTACTAAAATCGTCTCGCAAAATCGATTTACGGAAGCGGTTAATAAAATCTATTAACCGAGGCGGGCCTCCAAAAATACCCCCATTTTTGGAGGCGGACCACTTATAAGGCCCGCCTCGGTTAATATTCTCTAGGCCTAGCAAAAAAACTCATATTCATCTAACTATCGGGTTCATATATATACACAGGAGGAGGTTTAGGGTTTCAGCCATTCTCCCGCACCCAGCTGTCACTCAGCCCAGCGCATCGCGCCTGTCGCCAATCCCCATCCCGCTACCTCCTCCTCCCTCCACTCTCTCTCTCTCTCCCTCCCTCTCTCCGCTCTCTCTCAACCACAGCGGCGCCGCCTGCCACTGTCTTCCCACGGCGACGGCGCAGAGGGTCGGCGTCCCTCCACTCCCTCCCTGGCTGGCGCCCCAGCGGTGGTGGCCAACGCCCCGCCCAGCGGATCCGGCGGCGCGGCCTCCCTCATCTCCCTCCGGCGAGCAGCACGGCCTCCCTCTTCTCCCTCCAGCGAGCAGATCCGGCGGTGCGGCCTCCCACTTCTCCCTTCGGTGAGCAGATCCGGCGGCGCGGCCTCCCACTTCTCCCTCCGGTGAGCAGATCTGGCGGCGCGGCCTCCCTCTCCCTCCGGCGGGTGGATCCGGCAGCACGGCCTCCCTCTCCCTCCGGCCTCCCTCTTCTCCCTCCCATCCGCGGATCCGACAGCGCCGTGCGTGGGGAGGCCGCGGATCTGGCGGTTGGGAGGTCCGATCCGACTTCCCCGGCGGCGGATCGGGCAGCGGTGGCGGCGGACCGGGCATGCAGGTGCGGCAGCATGGCCCCAGTGAGCGGCGGCGGATCTAGGCCCAGATTCAGGCCTGGTATGGGCTCTGGGCTTTTTTCTTTTTTGTTTTTTTAATTTGATTAACCGAGGTGGGCAATAAACCGCCTCGGAAAAAGTCACATTAACCGTGACCTTTCATCCGAGGCGGTTGCAAAAACGCCTCGGTTAAGACATTTTGCCTGCCTCGGTTAAAAATATTGTAGTAGTGGAATAGATATATTGATGTGCTTGGCGATTGTAGAGTCTTCTTTTTGACAAACAATGAGTTCAGTTCGACATTAGTGTCATGTACGCAAAGAGAAATCGTATTCCTGGATTTGGCATGCCTGCTGGTTAGACATCTGAGTGAAAAGCATAATAAAGCAATTCCAACAGGGAATAGAAAAACGAACGTAAACAAATCAAAGCTGCAAGTAGGAGAGCTATATTTATAAATCTATTTGATCTAAGGGCTTGTTTAGATTGTGAAAAGTTAGAATTTTTCTAACTGTAGCACTTTCATTTGTATTTGACAATTAGTGTCCAATCATGAACTAACTAGGCTCAAAAGATTCGTCTCGTGATTTATAACTAAATTGTGCAATTAGTTATTTTTTTACCTATATTTAATGCTTCATGCATGCGTGTAAAAATTGATGTGATGGAGAGAGAGTGAAAAAATTTCAACTTCTTGAGGCAATCTAAACAAGGCCTAACGAAGAAATACATGTGATGATGATCGGTATATATATAGCTCACGTGTACCATGCCTTGGGATGACTCTTTATATATCACACTGACAACTGACAAAGACTTATGTTAGGTTTCCAGATCATAAACACAAGGACATCCGTCAGAAAACAACTCTTCTCCAAATCTCCAGTATGCCATCGAACCATTTGTTTGAGAGGTGCTCTCCGCGCTTGCCATCGAACCATGAGCCTATGACATTGCAGGCGATACGTCCGGATCTTTTTGCGATACCTTGCGTCCAGTATCAACCCAGCGTTGAGATCCTCGATCCAATCGTAATGATGCTGACAACGTGTGGATTGACTGCGTAACCTGTGTTTTCAAATTGCAAATTGCAAATTGCAAAGCACTGCAGGAATCCATAAACACGGTGCACGCGTATGCTGTACGCGTAGCCTGAACACTGCTGACGTGAGATCAGCGTCGTACCCATGGACCGAACGCGGCAACTGTACAAGACTATAAAAGGTGTAGCAAATTTTATGCCTTCGTTATCTTATATTACACGAATGTACGTCAAGTAGTCGTCCTTTGCTATCATCACAATAACCTTTTTCATCTTCTTTTCATGCATGTTGTCGATACTAAAATACGCAAATTTCAAAAACTAAGACTAAAATACGGATTGCCAGCATTGTGCAAACCTTATATCACCTGCCTTAATTAAACGGACTTGCTAGCGCCCGGACGTCCGGACGTTGCCACGCAGAGGAAGCAAACGAGCGTATAGCGCGTTGGGCTCGCGAGGGAGCGTACCAGTAGTGGGCCCGTGTCGTATAGGATGTCACCCACGCCGCCCTAGCCACTTTCTACGCGTATCCCATGTGCAACACCCGATCTACTTTTAAAACATCTAGATGTAACAGTTGCAATATATAAAAGAAGACAAATGAAACACTTAAAACAAGCGCTTGAAACACTTTGTGAAAACACCTGAAAAATATTTGAAAACTATTGCAAACCAACATCCAGATGAAACACTCGCAAAGATACGTATGAAACACCTGAAAACACTTGAAACATATGCTTGCAACATGAATGTATATGCAACATCCGAATCTACTTTTGCAACATCCAGATAAAACACTTACAACATTCGTCTGGAACAGATTAAACATTTGGAACATACACTTGAAACATACGTTATAGCCATTACAATATGTACAACATCTAGATATACTTTTGCAACATCGATATACTACACTTGCAACATACCTCTGAAACATCTAAAACACTTGAAACATACTATTGCAACATGTGCTTTCAGCGTAGCATCTGCTCGCTGCCTGGACAAATGGAGGCTCGTCGACATGGAGCTCAACGCAGTGTGGAGCTCGATACCGCCGAGTGGCGCGGAGGTCGCTGGTGTGGAGCTTGTCGGCGGCACAGACCTCGGCAGGGGCATACGGATGGAGCGCCGCCGCGATCGGAGGCGCGAGTCTGGGTGGGCGCATGCGGCACGGGCTAGCGGCAGGGACGCGGGCGGGGCTGCACGACCGAGGGCGGCGTCTATCCCAGAGCTCGGCGCACAGCGCGCCGAGCCAGCAGGCGACGCGGGTAGAGGCGCCACGGGCGAGGTGCAAAGCAAGCGGGCGACTTATATGGGGTTCGTCCAGACGGACGGACGACCTATAAGCAGCATTACCGTTAACTAAAACAATAATTGATTACTGATATAGCTAAAATACGTCTTTCTTGCAAATGTGCCTTGATAGTTTTTCGCCCTCAAACATACAATGCTTGTCCTTTTGAACTAAGACCCTGTTTGGATCAATTTCAGATTCCTAAAAACTAGTTTTTGCCTCTACTTTTTGAAATTTGGATTCTAAGTAAAAACTGATGGGGGTGTTTGGATCCCAGTTTTTAAGAATCTGTCTTCGTTTATTACTCTATGGGTCACAAGAAACTGGCAAAAGCTGGGTATTAATAGCTTCCGGGTTTTTAAGAATCTGGCAAAAACTGACAACAAAAACTAGTCTGTTTAGATCTCACCCCCAGTTTCCAAAAGTCAGATTCTTAAAAAGTGCCAAAACTAGAGGGGGCCAAGCATGCCTTAAATACCGGTCTGCTGCTCTAGCTGCGCATGTAAGATCTCTCACAAAGTACTTAACTCCAAATGTTTTCTATAATTAACTTCCTAAACCAATAAATTTAGTGAGTTGATAAAATAAGTAGCAACCTCAATTATTTTCCTCTTCAATAGTTTTCTATATTACCTTTCTAAACGATATTGTATTTAGAACTCCGAACTATTTCTAACTAACCAAAACTCTTTTCATAGCTTAATTGTCTCTTACCGTTTTCTTACCTAGAGCCCTTTATTTTTTTAATTTACTCATGTGTCTAATTTACTCCAATTTCATGAGAAAACATCGGTTGGGGAGTGGATACGGAGTACCTCTCAACTGTAGAAACTCGTGAGTTTGAGAGAATATTTGGTAATCTTTTTATTTTTAAGAAGCTCTTTTTACCGAACTGTTGGAGGGTTTTTTTGTTTTTGTAAAAAAACAAAATAGGGAGTTGTTGTTACAAAACTCTTGAAGATGCTCTTAGCAACGACAGAGTCCACTAGTTTAGGTCTTGTTTGGATGTTGTAGTATTAAAAAAACTCAAGAAACTGTAATTTTAGAATCATTGATGTACAAAACCATGGTTTACAAACAAAAGGTCTAGAGTTGAGTTTTTAAAACTCTAAAAAGACTACAGTTTCAGCAATGCCATTGTATTCAAACTATAAAGTTTGGTGCACACAAACACTTCATGGCACTCTAAAATGATTTTTTTTAATAAAATCAAGGTATTGTTCTAAAACTCCAAAAATACTTTGTATCCTAATAGGGCCTCAGTGTTTTACTAATACTAACTAAAGAAAAGAGTCGTGTTCTGTCCTGTGCGTCACTAAACTCACAACCCGTGTTCATGTAAGTTAAAAATGGTGCATATCTAATTATAGTATATTTCGTTGCCAAGCGCTAACATTGTTGCCGAACCAAAAAGTAATAGTACCCTGATACTCAGGCCCAAAAAAGAATAGGAGCAGGTCCTAGGTGCCTGTCTAGAAATTTTACTGGAGTATGTGCGTATGGTAGGGTATTTTTACATATTTGTCATCCTTACGAGGGAAGTGGCAGGCCTCGTACCACTGTTAGTGACTCATGTGACTCCACATGTTAGTGACATATGTTTTCGTATCCTCCGTAAGAGCATCTCCAAGAGTTTGCCAAAATTCACTTGGCAAATATCGTGATTTGGCAACTCGCTAAAATATATGGCAAGTGAAAAAATAGACTCTCCAAGAGTTTGCCATTTAGACTTGGTAAAATAAGAAGAGGCCCGCTAAGCGAACGAAGAGCCCCGTTAAGAAACGAAGAGCCCCGCTAAGAAACGAAGAGCCCCGCTTAGATTTGCACGTGAAGCCGGATGCGCGCTCGCGCTCAGCGCGCAAATATACGCGTGGAGGGGGGAGATTTACCAAGTTGCTAAAATTTGCCAAGTTGGATGCCAAACTGTTGGAGCACCATTTTTTCTGTTTTGCCAAAAATAGATGGATGCCAAGTTGATTTGGCAAACTCTCGGAGATACTCTTGGTGGCAAATATGTAAATGTCCCGTATGGTAGTGTTTTGTACTTTTATTATGGGCATGATGAATTGCTGGCAATCCGAGCTCGGACGATTACCATTATGCCCCACTACCACAGTACTAGGCCTGCTAATGGGTGAAAACCCATCCCGTACCCAACCCATCTCATAACAAATTAACTTTTTTCTTTCACCCATCTCATCCCATATTTTTATAATTTCAACCCAACCTATTCCGACCCATAAACTAATTAAACCCACGGGTTTACTATAAAAACCTATGGTATATATATATATAGGACTGCGCTAATAGCACCCAGGGTACTGATTATTATTCAGTACCCGACCCCTGCTCCCGAAGGAGGCTTGTTAGCGCTCTCGCTTCGCTTTTCTCTCGTACGAGCACGAGCTCCTCCATCGAATTTTTTTGGTTCGCGATTTTTTTTTGGAACGTGCTTCTTTTACCGGTTTTTTGGTTCGTGATTTTTTACCGTTTTTTTTTGTTCGTGATTTTTTTTGGATCGTGATTTTTTACCCTTTTTTACCGCATTGTTGCTGTTTTTTTGTTTGTGATGTTTTGTTCACGATGCGGGGGGCCATAGCTTTTTCGTCTCTCGTATTGTCCTTTCCGTCCATCACAATTTGGAAAGAAACTTCTTATTGCTTATTAATATGTTTATTAATACTAACATAGCGTTTGGTAAATATACAAACATCAAATTCATTATTCAAAGTATGAACCAAATAAAATAAGGAGATGTTTGTTCCAATAAAGAGCCGACCAAATATATTATATGTGCACGAAGGGTATAACTCACAATAATCATACATGGAAATAGTAAATGAATATGTTTTTTCAGAAATCAGCTAAATGCCAATAGTCTAAGGTTGCTCCTGGTAAAGTCGCGTTGTGGGTTCTCCTTAAGCAATTCAACTTCCCTGTTTCAAAGAAAAGAGCATAAGGCTAATTTATTTGCTATTGGCTTCTGGTTGAAGGTGTTAGCTCATGTTATTTTCTTTGCCTACATTCTGTCAAGACCTGAATTTTATAATGAGTTTTTATCTATGAAAACTAAAAGTAGTCTGTCAATGTTCGGATTCTATTAATCTTGACAGGATTACAATTCTATTAGTCGTATCAGGTGTACCCTGCGCTTCGCTGCGGGTGCGGCAACAAACAATCCTTGTATTTAATATAATCCTTATGTAATAAGCATACTATATTTGAGGCTTGAGCACCCGAAGGTAAGCTGACACTTTGAATAGGGGGGAAATTTTTTCATGACTATTGTATCTAGTATTGAGATGGTACTGATGAGGTCAATAGAGCTGCATAAAGCAAAGGTAAAATTTGAGCTAGCTGATACTTACATCATTAACAACAGAAGCGTCAGACATCTCCTTGGAACATTCACTGTCACTATTATTCAGCACATGCCGTTAGCTGAGCTGTATGATCAAATCGCGTAATGTAGGGAGGTAGCTTAATGCCTGCATCAATTACCTTACTCCTATGTGAACTGCAAAATAGAGAGACATGACAAAATTTGATATGTGCACTATGTAAGGTAGGCACAGAGCACACAATGTAAGAAATGGGATATCATACATACACACATATGAATTGTTGAAAGCAAAGGTCTGGAATTGACAGCGGCAGATCTTTTGCATAGCACCATTCATAAGCAAACTGAATTTGTGTGGTCTTTATCTACAAACATAGAAAAAAAATGTGAGGAAATAATGTAGGCTGGTGAACTGGTTCGAGTTGGCAGTAATGTGAAATTGACAGGGACCAAAAAAAGGTTTGAAAGCTAATGTGAAGTTGGCAGAGGTTCATCTACTGTAATGTGTATATGTAGAATTATAAATTTGAAATCCTAAAGAGCGAATGACTTACATATGGCAGACATGCCAGCTGAACAATAATCTATGTAGTAGTCTTGTTCGTTGAAAACCCCGCATAAATAAAAGGCAAACCAATTAGATAAGAAGTATAGTAACAAACCAAAACCTTACCGATCAATGTGAATCATCAGAGGGAACCTTCATCTGGTATAATGAACATTGTTCAGTTATCAATATCAGCGCACGAAGAAAACATTGTAGGGATAAATATTATCTATACCGATTGATCATGGTTAACTGCCTCTGGCTAAAACTTTGCAGGAATAAACCTTTTCTATATGCATATAGAAACATCGATAAATTACGGATATTCTTTGCAGTGGGCTAGTGGCTATTGTGGCGTCATGAATTTGTAACAGGTATAGAGAGGCCAAACTCCAAAATTCAGAGCAAAGGCAAAGATACCAAATGGACTGTACAAAATGCACCGGGTGGACTGTGTAGTAAATCCAGAGCAAAGATCCTAGGTAGGCGGTAGGCCACAAATTCCCCCTTTGGGATTAGGAATAAAGCACCATTATAGTTCTTACTAAAAATAATTCTCACAGGACCTATTAGCAAACAATTTGTTTTGAGTTCTAGGACATAGCCAGTCTTAAACTCAAACCACATCAGAAAAGGGGGCACGAAACAATGACAAACCTGATTTGGAGAGCCTGTGACATAAGACATCACTGTTAGCTCCATTATTGGAATGGTTATCTTCTTGAACCTCCATGGTTAGTAACAATCATCACAGGTAGCCTCATATCTGAGTATGTAAAATAATATTTAGTGTACGAATAAAATAAGGTAGATTTGGACCAAAGGGTAGTCAGGTGCCGCATTCATAAGGTGAAGAAAAAGTCAAGTAAAGGAGACATTTTGATGGTGCAGCGGTGCCTCATAGTTGTACCTAGAGTATCAGAGAAGGGGGCATGAAGCAAAGACAAACTTGATCTGGAGGGCCTGTGACATAAGACCATTGTTAGCTCCACTATTGGAGTGCTTACCTTCTTGAACCTCCATGGTTAGTAACAATCATCACTGGTAGCCTCATATCTGAGTATGTAAAATAATATTCAGTGTAGTAGAAAAATAAAGTAGATTTAGACCAAAGGGCAGTCAGGTGCAGCATTCATAAGGTGGGTAAAAAACGTCAAGGAAAGGAGACATTTTTGATGGTGCAGCGGTGCCTCATAATTCTACCCAGAGTAATTTAAAAAATCAGTAAAATACGAAACTTCATTGCAACAACTACATGCCTGCAACAAAGATACTTATACCATTCTGGCTTATGAAGCTCAGGCTGAGACAATAAGAGATGGGAGCCAAAACTTTAATCGGATGAAATATGCTTCTACACATAACTAAATATGGTGGAGGAATACATTGACATCTATTCGTAGCTGGAACAAATGCAGGTACCTGTCGTCATAACTCTTCTGGTCCTCTTCGTCTCCTTCCACTTCTTTGCCGTCATCCACTCTGAAGTCATCCTTCTCAAATTCATCGTGAGCCGTAGGAGGAATCATATTCTGACACTAACCAAGAAAGGTGGAAATAAAGAAAAGCAGCAAAAGCAAAGCATTAAAAACTAATGGAAAAATAATAAGGAAGGAAAACTGGTACCTGATTGGGGGAAAACTGTACAGCCCACAAGCAGCGCAAGCCAGATCCAGCAAAAGGCGTGGTTGTACGCATGTAAATCCAATCCTTCTATTCGTAGCCAGGCTGAGACAATAAGAGATGGGAGCCAAAACTTTAATCGGATGAAATATGCTTCTACACATAACTAAATATGGTGGAGGAATACATTGACATCTATTCGTAGCTGGAACAAATGCAGGTACCTGTCGTCATAACTCTTCTGGTCCTCTTCGTCTCCTTCCACTTCTTTGCCGTCATCCACTCTGAAGTCGTCCTTCTTAAATTCATCGTGAGCCATAGGAGGAATCATATTCTGACACTAACCAAGAAAGGTGGAAATAAAGAAAAGCAGCAAAAGCAAAGCATTAAAAACTAATGAAAGAATAATAAGGAAGGAAAACTGGTACCTGATTGGGGGAAAACTGTACATCCCACAAGCAGCGCAAGCCAGATCCAGCAAAAGGCATGGTTGTACGCATGTAAATCCAATCCTTCTCGCCAAAAAGGAAACCAAAAAAGTCTACATGGATAAGACAAGATCCGAATACAGATAGGTAGGGTTTGGGTACTCGATTAAAGATCCAGCTACAGATAGGTAGGGTTTGGGTACTCGATCTGGGACAGCAGGAACGGAAGAGAAGGGATGCACGTACCTGTTTGGTGCTCGTCACCGGCGAAAATCCCGAAGATGGAGGGCTGGGCACGTAGCGTAGGGCGGAGAAGCGGAGGCGTAGGCACGGACTGCGCATCTGCGCGGCACCACCGGCGAGCACATGATGGGGGGAGAGGAAGAGGTGGCGCAGGACATGCCGAGGGCGCCAGCGCCGCCGGTCAACGCACAGAGGGCGCTACCCGCCGCAAGGCCCGCTGCCTTCCGCGAGGAGAGAGATCCGGGAGTGAGAGGGTGCAGAGGAGACAATGCGGCGGTGGCGCGAGCGAAGGCGGCGATGCGGCGGCGCCGATGTTAGGGCAAGAGGAGCAGGGAGAAGGGGGAGGTTTGGACGGAGGCAGCACCGGAGACACTGCCGCCGGCGAAGAACGGAGCTGCCGCCGGGGGGAGGAGACGAGCTGGGCTCGTGCGACGGAGGGGGTGACGAGCTGGGGGGAAAACCGGCGCCTCCCCACGATCTGGATATTAGCTAGCTATAGCCACCTCCATTTACGATAATTTTATATAGTAATTTACGACAATGTCAGTATATATTTACGATAGTTGAATTACTATAACACATAGGGGTATTTACCATACTGTTATAGTAAATCACATAGTAAGGAGTTACTATAATCTCGTAAATTAGCATAGCAGCTATCGTAAATCAAAGTGGCTACAGAATAAATTATTTTGTAGCCAGCTGTAGAGTAATAGTTATATATATATAAGACATGTGGCTCACATCAAAGCCGGACCCTAGAAATAAAAGCTTACATTCACATTATAAAATTTTATCGAAATTATCTAGAATTTGTTGCAGATGATTTAATGTAACAAGCAGCTACTTTATGCCAGTTGGCACTGCCAGATCAATATGTGGGCCCTACATCAAAGCCGGACCCTAGAAATAAAAGCTCGCGTTCACATTATAAAATTTTATCAAAATTGACTAGAATTTGTTGCATATAATATAATGTAGCAAGCAACTACTTCATGCCAGTTGGCACTGCCAGATCAATATGTGGGCCCCACCTCGAAGCTGGATCCTAGAAATAAAAGCTCGTGTTCACATTATAAAATTTTGTCGAAATTGACTAAAATTTATTGCAGATGATTTAATGTAACAAGCAGCTATTTCATGCCAATTGGCACTGCCAAATGAAAATGTGGGCCCCACATCAAAGCCGGACCCTAGAAATAAAAGCTCGTGTTCACATTATAAAATTTTGTCAAAATTGACCAAAATAAATTAAATTGGATTCAAAATGTCATGAGGCTAATCTGTGCCAATTAGCATAGCAAAATATGCACGTGGGTCCCATATCAAAAGCTAAACAAATTACAAATCAATATATATGTATACTATGATATATTAAAAATTCAACATCAACCCATGAGCTCAACCCATTCAAACCCAAAAAAAAGAACCTAATCCCTACTCATTCAACCTAGTTTTCTATTAAATCCAACCCGCTAAATAAATCAACCCATTCCGACCCATCCAGAGTACACCCACTTGAAAACCCAACCCATTAAACTCATTTGAACCGAACCCATTAGACTATCCGCAGTGGGTACTCTAAAGAGATACTCTAAAGTTTTAGAGTATGAATATAGAGTAAAAACTGCTGCACAGGTACTCTAAAACGATACTCTATTCTTTCTCTCACTCTATATTTAGAGTGGTACATTGCTTACTCTATAGTAGGCAGTGGTGGGCCCCACTAGCTAAACAAAGGAAAAAATGCTATAACTCACAAACCAAAAATCCAAATTAAATTTCGATTGCACTATTAAATTCGTCTCAATAAATCCTTCAAAACTAGATCACACATGGATATATTTAGATAAAGTGACAAGTGAGTCCCACACTGAATAGAGTGGATAGAGGATGATATAGAGGATGGATGGATGCGGAAGAATTGAGTATAGAGGAGAGAATCTTGCTGAGTAGGACGTATAGAGGATGAATATAGAGGTCCATGAGTACGGATAGCCTTAGCAGGCCTATACAGTACCACTAGACAGTAGATATCACTGCTCACTGAGTTCAGCAGTCAGCATCAACGGCTGTGTTTAGATTCATTAAAAAGTGCACTATAAAAAAAGATTCCCCATCACATAAACTTACGATACATGTACGGAGTACTAAATGTGGATAAAATCAAAAACTAATTGCACAATTTGGTTGTACTTTGCGAGACGAACGTTTTGAGCCTAATTAGTCAATGGTTGGATAATTATTACCAAATACAAACGAAATGCTACAGTGTATTTTGGCACTCCAAAATTTGGATCTAAACACAACCAACATCACCATGTTAAATATACTGTACACACTTGGTTTTGAGAAATCAGAGCAGAGAGAGACACAATAATGGAGCCGGCAGGTGGACGGCAGCATCCAACACGAGGCCCTGCCGGCCTCGGCCTGGGCCTCGCCTACTCATCGCTGCTCCTCAACGCCATCTTCCTCGCGCACCACTTCCTCTCGCCGTCCCGGCTGCTGCTCCGTGACGACGGCGGTGGCGGCGGCTGCGGGCTCACCTGGTCCCTGCAGGCGGCCAGGGAGGCCGAGGCGGTGGCCGCCGTGGAGTGCTCGGGCCACGGGCAGGTGTTCCTCGATGGCATCGCCGGCGAGGACGGGCGGCCCGGGTGCGAGTGCAACAGCTGCTTCGGCGGGCCGGACTGCTCCCTTCGCACGCCCAACTGCACCGCCGACGCCGACAGGTATGTTTTCGCGTGCTTCTGCTTCAGCTTCAGCTTGTGCTTGTGCTTGCCCTGCTTGTTTCACCTGGGCGAGCACTGGAGCAGCCTCTCGTGTCCATGATGGCAAGTAGAGACGCATAATTTTTTGCCTGTTCTGGGTATTATATTAGCTTACAAATTATACTTTGGGTGTTATTTGGTTCCACCGGGGCAACCTTGACACAGAAAGTACAGCGTGTCAACGCAAAAGGGGAATCAGCGGTACCTTCTTTGTTTGGTCGAGTGGTGATAACGGGAAAGCGGATTCTATTTCTCTCCTCTTCTTTTTAGGCCCTTTTTTATACCCCTCCGATTTATAATAATCAGATTATAATTAAATTTTGATCCAAACAGGATTATTTATATGATGGATTAAGCAAAACTCTTGATGATTGCCATGATCCCATAATCCAGATACGACCAGATTATAGGTGTTGAAAGTCGAACTTGCCCCCTAACTAATTGTCCAATTTACCAAATTACAAAAATTAGATATAAATTTCTCACTTTAACCAACTATAATCAATCATCATAATCCATTGATCCAAACACTCTGATTATTATAATTCATAATTCTGATTATAATAATCCTATGTATAATCCAGATTATAATAATCGAGCCATGATCAAAACAACCCTTATTAGGACAATTTCAATAAATAATTTTCATGGCAAAGTAACAGTGTATTAGAATTACACCCTGTTCGTTTGAGCTATTCAGCGGAATCAGCAACCATCCAGCAATGTTTTTCTCTCATAACAAACCAGCGAACAGTACTTTCAGCCACAATAAACCAGCGAAACGAACAAGCTGAAAGAGAAGAGAGAAGGAAATGATTTAAAACTATGTCTACTGGAGACCAAGATATAGAGATCTATGATAGGTAGATGATAAGAGAGAAGATAGAGGCATGGATAAAAATTTTAACCTGAAGAAATCATCCATAAAAATATGGTTTTTATGTTTAGACTACCCTTACATGTCAAGGGGCTATTGCTCGATGCGAGGGTGATCGGCTACGGGCACCTATTGGGCGTGATCAACTCACGGAAGGTCTGGATCTGTTCCGATGGCATCGTTTGTATTGTCCGTCAAACAAACAAAAACTAACACATGCTACACCATTGTGATTAGATCACACCAAAATAATAAACCAACCATACAAAATGTTTAACTATTACTCCAGTCTTGCTACTATTTCTAATTACTAGACTACTATTTAGTAATACTACTATTAAGACGAAAATGCCTCTGGCTGAGTTGGATAAATTGTTTGAATAGCACTTTTTAGTCATGAGTTTGTGAGTTTTTCTAATACTAGGAGTACATCTGCTCGCGGGATGGTCCGATGGTAAATCTTTGTTTCAAAACGGATGGTGAGTTTTGATAAGGTGTTGTTGGTCAAAACCGGATGCCCCATATATTTGGTACACTCATCTAAGAGCTTTTTTTTGTTAGAGCTTACGTCGGCTTTGGCTTTAACATTGGTGGACTATTGTAGCAGGAATTAGATAAAGCTCGGCTTATCAGTCATGCTACAGTATTTTTCTCGCACAACAAAATAGCATCAGTCGGCTTATTAGCTGTAAAAACCATCAGCTGAACAGCTCCCTAAAAAATACTTGTTTCTCCGGCTTCATCATTTTACCATATTCATTTTGTTGAAAATAACTTTATTTGTCAGCTTCGTTCATGCTATAATAACCGAACAACAGCGCTCCTGTGTTTTGGTCGGGGCTCTTTTACCAGCTTCAACTTTGCGTGGGTGATGATTGGGAGGGACACGTGGGCCATGTACTGATATGTACAGGCTTGCCTTTTTAGTGCGGAGATGCATCCACCGCAGCTAATAGTAGCTAAAATTAGGAGTGTTAATAATTCCAAACATATCTAGTGGATCAATTAACTATTAGTACTCCCTCGGTCCTAAAACATAAGATATCCTAGTATTTAAATTTATCCTAAGATTAAAAGAATCATAAGTGAACTAGTCCTCGAAAAGACAACATACACATGTTTCTTTAAAAAAAAAAGACAACATACACATACCTACATTCAATGTTTATCGTCAGCTTAAATATGTTATTAGAAATGATTACATACGTCATTTTACCGTGTAATGTATTAAAATTTCTTAAATATCTTGTATTTTAGGATGAAGAGAGTGCATGGCTTCTAAATAAACACTCCGTCCTAAAATACGGGACACCCAACTGATTTTAGGACAAAACAAGGAGACCGGCAAGCAGCAAAAAATAAATATACCCCTTGACTAATTAGTTAACTCAGGTTGTTGCTTTGCTGAGAGCATCTCCAATAGTTTATAAAAATCACTTAGTAAATTAATAAGTTTAGGAAAAAAAAAGTTCGGAGCATATTTATTAGCTTACTCCAACCATTTCTAAAATCTCACTCATGAAAGATAGAAGATAATTTTGCACTGGGACTATTTCTAAATTATTCTTAATCCTATCCTACTCAATTTTTTTCTCACGGCCTATTTCTAAACAGTTTTAGATCCACGGCTAGCGTCGGCATGCTAAAACTGTCATCGATTAACCACCGGCAAACCATAGTGGAGCGCTCACAGGCCCGGGCCCCGGGCGTGCTGTTTGGTCTTTTGCTGCTAACCATGTGCTGTCGGTCGTGTTGTTTGTGGCAGCGGGAACCCGTTGTTCTTGGAGCCGTACTGGCGGCGTCACGCGGCGGCCAGCGCCGTGGTGTTCTCCGGGTGGCACCGCATGAGCTACACCACCACCGGCCAGTTCCAGTCCGTGGAGCTGGAGCGCCACATCCGGCGCCTGCACAGGGCCGTGGGCAACGCCGTCGCAGACGACAAGCACCTGATCTTCGCCAGCGGCTCGCTCCAGCTCATCAACGCGCTGGTGTACGCGCTGTCCCCGGACGCCATGGCCGCCAAGCCGCCGTCCAGAGTGGTCGCGGCCGCGCCGTATTACCCGGTCGGTCAGCCTTCTCAATCATCCATCCACCCATCTAACACAAGTCGTTTCTTCTGCTGATCCGATCGATATATACCGAGCAGGCGTACAGAGTGCAGACCTACATGTTCGACGGCCGCGAGTACAGGTGGGGCGGAACCACGGCCTTGTGGACCAACTCGTCACGGACGAACTCCACCGACGGCTTCATCGAGTTCGTCACGTCGCCTAACAACCCGGACGCCCTGCTCCGCGAGCCCGTCCTCTGCAGCTCGGCGGCGGCGATCGTCGACCACGCGTACTACTGGCCGCACTTCACGCACATCCCTGCGGCGGCCGACGAGGACATCATGATGTTCACCATCTCCAAGCCATCCGGGCATGCTGGCAGCAGATTCGGGTATGTACGTACGTGTGCATGGGCAGGCAGAGCTAGTGACACTGACACACACCTCATCCTGCTCATTGCATTGCATTGCATTGCACACTGCAGATGGGCGCTGATCAGGGATGACGAGGTGGCCCAGAGGGCGTTAGACTACGTGTCGAACAGCAACATGGGCGCGTCCCGGGACACCCAGCTGCGGATGCTGGGGATCGTCAGGTTCATGCTGGCCAACCTGCACGGCAAGGACGACATCTTCGGCTTCGGGCACGACGTGATGCGCAGCAGATGGCTCAGGCTCAGCGCCGTCGTGTCGCGGTCCCGCCGCATCTCGCTGCAGAAGATCAAGCCCCAGTACTGCACCTACTTCAACCGGGTCAGAGAGCCATCCCCAGGTGAGCCGTGAGCGTACGTTTGGAAATTGGAGTGCAATCCGATCGAAAACGTTTGCATGCAGCTCACTCTGACGGTGACGGCACTAACCGCCGGTGATTGAATTGAACAGCCTACGCATGGGTGAAGTGCGAGAGGGAGGAAGACGAAGACTGCTACGAGGCGCTGCTGAAGGCGAATATCATCACGCGCACCGGCGTCGAATATGAGGCGGGCAGCAGGTACACGAGGATCAGCCTCCTCAAGTCGGATGACGACTTCGACGTGCTCATGGAGAGGCTTCAAGATCTTGTCGATGCGGAGAAGTACGACGACGCTCCCAACGGTTCCAGCTCAATGTGATGACGGTAATCCATGGAAGCTTAATAATTAATTGGTCCGCCAATGCGGAAAGTACCAAATACTAAACTCCGGGGTTCCATCGAGCCCATTGTTTCGTTTCTCGTGATAAGCTGGTGTATATAGCAGCTATGCGATCAGCTAGCCGCTAATTGTTCTACAAATGCTAGAAGTTGTACAGGTTTGTGATGAGGCGTGGTAAGAATAAGATACAGTAGTCAATGCTGCCAAAATGCAAATGATCTGCTAGCCGCTGATTGTTCTACAAATTAAATGTACTGGAACAGTCAACTAGAAGTTGATTGTGTTCCCATAGTAGTAATTAACTACCTATATTGGGATTGGCGCAAATTGTGCGGTCAGTATATTGTTCCATTTATACAACTTCATTTTTCTCTTCTTGTCTGTAATAATGAATCATATGTTCAACTCTAACGTCAATGGTTTTTATTATTAGCTTTATTATTGTCAACGGAAAGGCGGAAATAGATGTTCAAGTGTTCAGCCACAACCACAAGCGATCGGCACACTGTTTTTCACCAGATCAGCTCGGAATCTGTACGGCACGGATCAACCACTGACGACCTGAGCGACCTGCTGGATGTAGACTGCTCGGTTTGGTCAGTGAAGCGCGTTCCGTCCAAAGTCCAAGACAGCATGCAAGTACAGGCCACAAGAAAGTGGGTAGTCTTTGGGCTGTTCCGGTTTCTGTTAGCAGTACTGGACTGACGCAATCAATAGCCTGTTGTCTTGATCTTATCGACCAGAATTAGCCAGATATTTAGCAGTATTTTTCTCTCACAACAAATCAATATCAACCAAAATCAGTCAGCCAGAAACCATCCAGCAAACAGGGCGTACCGGCCGTGTCACGGGTTACATAATGTGTGTACTTGTGCAAGTAGCCCAACCGGAATGCTATGACCATGTTTGGTTGCCACGCTCACATCTCGTATCCTTGGAGGCATGACCAAACACTGTACTTAAATCGACTTTTAAACTTGTTCTAGCTCAAATTGTTTTACTAAGTTACATCAGATTTATAGAAAAGAGCACACATATTTATACGCCAAATTAGTAAATGTATTTCCATAATATACTTATTATATGCAATAAATATTGTTAATATTTTCTATAAAGGTAGTCAAATTTAAGAAGTTTGACTAAGAATGATTCTAGAAATTGATTTATTTTAAGGCAAAGGGTGTACTAGCTATGGCCTCAAGCTACCTTAAACATTTTTTTTAAAAAAATAAAGATATGGTGTTAGGCAACCTCAAAAAAAAAAGAAAAAAAAGCTATGGCCTTAGGCAGTGCCAAAATTTATACAAAATGTTATATTTGGTATTGGTATGGCCTTAGGTAGTGCCAAATTTTGACCAAAGTAGTGTGTTTGGTTCATGGCTAAGTCGAATCCATACTGAAAGAGGCTAATGACAGTACTCATGTCAAGTTTTATCAAAACCATGAACATGACTCGTAAGGTCTACATGTCACAAAACTGTAAGAAATACCGCGGTTCAAACGGACGGCTTGAAAGAGTACACACATTTTATCATGTATTTTGATTTGGAATTAACTGGTAATCCAAATAAGCAACACATTTATGTAACGAACAGTAGCTGACATGCCGACACGTTAACTGCCGCTGCTCATCTGGCCAAAGCCAAAACGGAGCGCAGGAAGCCGCCGCCCGAGAAAACTGCTTCGTGCTTTACATATTTGGGGACTAAACGGCCCTCATGATTTAGTTGACAAAACGAGCTTTGGGTTAAGATCGCAGTACCGTGAAAATAATAGGAGTAAAACCAAACATCATTAAATGCCGAGCTACTCCGAAATGACAACGTCTCAAGGTCAGCATTAGCTTATACTACGCATAGTTAGATGTACTATTTTCCCATACAAGCAGACACACAGTGGCTGTGTTTAGTTCCTCCCAACTTTCTAAATTTGACACTATGCAAAAAAAAAATTCTCTGTCACATCAAATTTGCGGTACATGCATGAAGTACTAAATATAGACGAAATCAAAAACTAATTGCACAGTTTGGTTGTACTTTGCGAGACGAACGTTTTGAGCCTAATTAGTCAACGATTGGACAATTATTACCAAATACAAATGAAATGCTAGTAAATTTGGCACTTCAAATTTTGGAAACTAAACACAGCCAGTGACTCTTTCTTGCCGGTCCATCCGAAATCGCACCCCGGCCTGAATGAGCCTGTTGCGGTGTCGCCGCACACAACTCGCGGGAAAACCCCAAACTGCCACCGCGTAAAAGCTCTCAAAGTACTGCTGCTTACGTCGCCGATCCACTTTTCCATGCTCCCGACCAGCCGCTACGCGTGCCTGAGGCGAGCCCTCGCTGTCCAATGTCCAGCAGCCCACAGCAGCCTAATGCCTGTCCTCAGCGTCCTTCTTTTGTGTCCTCGCCGCGCACGCCAGCCTGCAAGCTCGTGCATGCCGCATGAGCGCCGCGCGCCCCGTGTCCTGCGCCGCGCGGGGCGCGTGCCTGTGATCCGCCCGTACCACGACGCCACCTGTTCTCGCGCGAAGTCGCACGAGGGGTGGTGGCCTTTCCTGGAGGCCGCGCGCGGCGGCATCGTACTACGCGCAGACACCGGCCGTGCTGCCGTGCGTCACGGACGGATTAATCTAACCAACCTCCCGGCCCGAGTCGCGCCCCTCGTCCGGTGCCGTCCAGTCCGGCAAGGCCAGGCCAGCCAGCTCGTGCCCACCGAGGCAGGTCAGGGCACCCGATGTGTGCGGCGTGCAGGACGACACCCACCGCGAGGACGCGAGATTCCAATCAATTCTTTCCGTCACCCTAAGAGCGCGCGTGCGTTCATTGCATCATCCGGTCCGGTCCAGCCGGCCGGCGAGCTCCGTCGCACGTGTGGTTCCGGCCGGACTCGTTGCCAGCGCCAGCTCTATCGGCGCCTGTCCCCTCGGGCACGTGCGAGGCCAGCCTACCTGTCGGTGCCTCGGTACTATATAAAAACAAATCAGATCCTTATGATTGTTAATTAGGGCACGGACACATACATGCATAATGTATTAGCAGTTGCGTTGTCATATCATATTGTGCAATTGTGCACAACTCACAGCTCACGAATCAAAGGAAACTCTGGAGCACAAGGCATGGATCAGAGTGGCTTCGTTTGGCCAGCCGTGAAGGAGTTGTTGCTGGATTTGACCAGACGATGAAATTAAGGCTCGCGCGCGGAGGCGCATGTGCGGCTGGTTCGCGCAGGAACTGAACTGCACCTACACTACCTGCCGCGCTGCCAATGAGAGAGCTGCGGATCAACTTCCTGCTGCTGCATCATGTATGCACACCATCCAAACACTATTGGCGCGGGCTAATTGATAGTACACGTTGCACTCGGTTTCTCGCAGAGAAGGGCGCTGATGTACACTCCTGAAGCTACTTGCACGTCGGGAAAAGAAATGTACGTACTCGGTTTCTCGCAGAGAAGGGAGTACTGTATATCTGCATCAGTGAGACTTAGAGCCTGTTTAGTCGGTGAAAAGACCTAAAAAAAAGGTTTGCACAGTAACTGTCACATCGTATCTTTGCCGCATGTATGGAGCATTAAATGTAGGTAAAAAAATAACTAATTACACAGTTTATCTGTAAATGTCGAGACAAATCTTTTGAGCGAGTTAGTCCATGATTGAATAAATTTTACCAAATAATAACGAAAAGTGCTACAGAAACTTTTCCTAAACTTTTTCACCATCTAAACAGCCCCTCAGGGCGACCGCTTGAATTGCACGTTGTAAAAAGTCGATATGAAGTAGTATGAACAGGACCGGCTCATGTGAGAGTCCCGACACGTGCTCGGTATTTGCGTGCACAAAAGTCTAAGCGCATCGATGCGTACCGTGACGAGTTGTCGCCACATCCCTTTCGGCCCGCCCGCGGCTCGGACAATTGGATGGGATCGGGGGTACGGGACGGATGGCTACATGCGTCACGTAACGTACCCTTGCGCATGGGCGCGTTAGTGACCAGAGACATTTCTTCCCACGGTGGCTCGATGCCTACGTGCGCGCGTACAGGACTGTACTGACCAGTGGGCCTCCAGATAAAAAAAATTCGGTGGACCAGCGCGCCATCGTTTCCCACTTCGTATATGACACTGGCAAATCCGTGCAACTAGTATGCATTTTTTTTCTTTTCATTATATAACACTAGCAAACAATACACTGGGTTGCAATAGAAACTACTACGAGACTGCTTGGATGTCTTGCCAGCTACATACTGTACTACCTTGTCTAGTGAGAAATCAAAACTCAACGGGTGATAGGATCCTGAGTGAGCTTGTCTCATAGCCTGTGGAAACAAGATTTTACCTTGCTTCTCCCGGAGAGTGAATTTTGAGGTTTTTCTATTAGCTCGGATTGGGTCAAAAGATGTGGCTCGCGCTGAACGCGATGGTTATTGTTGTAGGTAGAAAAATCATGGCTCGAACCCACCCAATGCATTGGTCTGAGTCAAGTGACCCGTGATTAGATCTAGAGAGACATTTAGCTCAAATATAGGTGTTGGAATGCATCGGTAACCCTTCCAAACGAGGGAAAGAGCTATATACATACCCCTCACACGCGCACACTGGTTTTTACACTGAAAAAAGTGTAGATGTTGTGGAACTTTTCAGACTTAACAAAGCTAGTCATTAAATCTGTAATATGTGGAAGTTACTTCCGTAGTTGGACAAAAAAACCTTGCTCCATCCACTCCAAATTATAAGGCATTCTAAGGATCTTGAAGAGTCAAAATATCTAAAGTTTGACTAAAATTATTGAGAAAATTACAAATATTTGTAACATTATATAGGTATACTATGAAAATATAATTAATGAGGAATCTAACGATACTTAAATGATATCACAAATATCATTATCTTTATCTTATCATATAAATTTGATAGATCGTTTGACTCTCCAAAATTCTTTGAATGATTTATAATTTGGGTAGATCACGACAATAAACAATGTCATAACTCTTTACTCTGAATTTTGATTTTGGTCGACAGAACTTATCACCTGGCTTATCAGCCATACAACAGTATTTTTCTCTCACAACAAATCAGTTCCAGTCGGCTTATCAGCCGCAGAAACCATCAACCAAACAGCTAAGAGTCGATCGTAGGTGAAATTATCATTCAAGAACATTCAATGAAGTGTCGTACTGTACCTCACTAGGTCAGCACATGGTACTGTTGGGATTCTAGCGCCTCGCCAATTCTCAGCTATTACGAGTCATTCACGTGTGCATCCCTCCTCATCCAACGTGACTAGGAGAGCACAGTGCAGCATGACCTGCTGCGAGCCGACGCCGAATCCTCAACGTCTCAGAACAGGTGCAGTATTCCGTATGATGTAGGAGGCATGGCATATACAGTACTACGTACTAGCGGACAGACAGTGGAGGAAGGGGAATCGATCTGCGGGCGCGTCACGCTCACGCGACGAAAACAATAATATAGGAGTACGTATATCCTAGTGCGCCCTTCAGCGCTTATCCCGCGTGCAAGCTGACACCACACCACCGAGAGATAAGAGCCGAGAGGCCATGCCAATGCCATGCATGGGCGATGGCAGATCGAGGTCAGTGCCAGTGCACCAACACAGCTGTGGCCTGTGGGCGCACGCAACTTGAGCGACCTGCGGGCATTTGAGGTCGCCAAGACAGGTCATGTGACAGTGCGGACAGATGGATCGATACGAGCCTGGGGCCGGGAACGCCCAGTCCAGGCGTTACCTGGGCTGCCGCATGCGCTGGGCTTTCTTCCCCTGGGTCTCGCGCTCTCGCCATGTGCGCTTTCAATATCCGGCGTTGCCGTCTGGGAATCGCACCGTCAGACTTCTCCATGCCCAACTCATGTCATAGTCTTCAGACGTACTCCCTCCGTCCCATTGAAAGTGTCGTTGGAAAAGCGTGCCCCCCTCACAAACACGTTTCCCGGGCGACACTTTCAATGGGACGGATGGAGTAGACTTCTCTATCGCTGTGAAGTGGCTGCAGCTTGCCGGTGCCGGGCAAGAGATAATTTATACTACTACGCGCGACATGTGAGTTGTTCAGTCGTTGGTACTATCAGATTGGTAGGGGCAATAGTAGCCCGTGTTTAGTTCCAAAGTTGACGCAAGAACAGTACGCGTCACGTCGTACTGTAGCAACTTTTGTTTTTATTTGGTAAAAATTTTTCAAACATTAATTAATTAGGCTTAAAATGTTCGTCTCGTAAAGTACAATAAAACTGTGTAATTAGTTTTTTATTTCATCTATATTTAGTACTCCATGCATATGCCAGTATTTCGATGTGATGGAGAATCTTTTTTTTACATAGTGGAATTTGGGTGTAGAAATTGGAAAGGACGTAGTTTTGTTTTGTTTATTATCTCGAGTCGTCGGTAGTCGTCAGTCCTAGCCTCCTGTAGGAGCTAGCTCCGCTCCGCTCCATGCACTGCTCTTCGTAACGACAAGCAGCAGGCCTAGCACTGCAGATGATCGCTGGCGGTAAGGTTTCTTTTAACTTACTCTGACCCACTCGTACAGTAGTTATTAATACATGATCCATTTATCTCTCCCATAAAAGTTTTTCTATTTCTCATGACTAAACCGACTGTAAACTTATAACTCACTTCTTCTCTCTTCTTCACCTTAGCATTCAGTACTTCCTCTAACGTGGGGGATGGCCAACGCTGGGCGTATAGGTGGAAACTGTGATATGTGCAAGGGAGAACCGCCGTGGCGGTGCGGATTGTTGTACACTTGTACTCCGTATCTCTCCACAGATAGGAGGAGGAACACAGATTCCGGAACACACGAGTCGTGAGTTGTGACCCAGATCCCACACAGTACCGTCCGCCGCTTTCAGGCATCAGGACATCAGGTGGCATCCAATGATCGCCATCTTGGCCCGATTGATTGGAACGGGACCGGAGGAGGGGAGTCTGCGTCCATGTATGCAGAGGACGTGTCTAGGTCAGGGGCTGTAAAGTTTTCGAGATATCGTAACACATGTGTAGCTATAGCAACTAGTGTCCAATCATAGATTAATTAGGTTTAAAAGATTCGTTTCGTAAAATACATGCAAACTGTGCAATTAGTTATTTTTTATCTATATTTAATACTCCATATATTTGACTCCAAACAATCGATGGGACGGAGCGTAAAATTTTTAGGCGGAACTAAACACCGCCAGACCAGTGAGTTCTCACTTCTCAGCAACGCAACGCAAGTTCGTCTGTCATCTGTCATGCATGCATCGCATCATATCGGCCAGCAGTAGTATGTGCACACAGCTCAAATGCTCAATCAAGGAGTCCCCCACGGTCCCTCGCCAAACAGGCAAACAAGACAAACGACTCCATCTGCACCTCCATCATGCCGCGCCTCCCTCCTGCCTCGTACGTCCATGAGAGGGACTGGTAACCACGCCCACGCACGGGCAAAACTACAGGGGGCGGGTTGACGCACTTGATGGCGCCGTTGCCGCTCGCAAGGGGCCTCCATCCATCCAGGGCCCAACTGGCTAAAGCATCATCACGCACGTAGCGTTAACACTCGCAGCACAGTGGCGTACGTACGTACCCATCGTCGTCGCGTCCGGTCACCTCACTGCCCATCCATCTGATCCGGTCCGAGATCCGAGTCCGTCCAACGGACACGGCTGGCCACACGTCGCTCGCGGCAGTACGTACTAGTACTCCGTACGTAGAGCAGGGGCCGGGGGGGGCAGGCAGGCGGTCGCGGCGTGAGCAGTGATCTGACTGACCGTCCCAGTGGCCAGGGCCAGACGCACCAGACGATGATGTACTCCTACTCCTATATAGTACTAGTATATGGCTGGCGCACGCCGGCCGGGGACGTCATGCACGCGACGGGGACGGCTGTAGCGGGATGCCGCGGCAGGGGCGCTTTCCGTTGGGGCCGCGTGCGCCCCCGACGGCGACGTCGATGGCTGCGTCCCACCTGTACACGACCGCGACCTGCCAAAGGCCAAACCGAGCGAGATGCAAGGCCCGAGACCGAGAGGCCGGCTCCGGTCCTGCGTCAAACGTTCTGTCCAGTGCATGCCTGTCTTATGTAGCAGCTGCCTAGAAATCGAAATCTGTGTGAGATTAGCGTGGCCCTGGCCCTGGACCTCGTATGATTTGATTTTGATCGACCCAGCTTGCTCTCCTAATATGCTCTCCTTCAAAGTTCCAAAAATTTTACAAGATTTCCTGTCACATCGAATTTTTGGACGCATGCATGAAGCATTAAATATAGATAAAAAAAATTTAACTAATTAGACACTAATTGCCAAATAAAAATAAAAGAGTTATTGTGCTTCTAAAAATTTTACACCACCATCTAAACACAGCCTTACGATTTGCTTGTCTATGTTGCCGCCACCAAAAGTCCATGAATGTTCTCCTTTTCCTTGCCTCACGAGGCTAACCCAGTTCTTCTTTCTGGAGTACTTTAATGGGATACTTAGTAGGGCCTAATTATGGCATTATGACAGTGAAAAGTTGCAATTGCACAAAGAGAGAAAAAAAGTCTAAAGGCATTGGCCGAAATGTGGGCTCTTTGTCCTGTTGCGTGCGTGTACGTACGCGTAATCAAATGCGCCCCATTCTTAGCCCATGATTGTTTGTCTCTTCTGACTGGATTTCAAAGGCGCCACCCTCCACTCGCAGAAAGGCGCAAGGCCAGGGGCAGTATGATATGCACGATAGAATTGAAAAATGATTCCCAAAAAGATGTATGCTTCCCGTACTAGTTAACAAAGAGGAGGCAATCGCTTAACAGTTGTTAAGTAGGGCAGCACCTACACCAGTTAATCATGCCAACCTTCGATCATTTCTCGCTTTTCAAGTACATGCATGTATGGAATTGGACTAATAAACAGTAGTACAGTAGTACTAAACTACATTATCTGTATGATCGCCTCATTGGCTTTTTTCGATAAACATAATAGTTATGCACGAAGATGATGATGCGTAGTGCCGTAACGGTAGTCCAACTATTCGGCGCAGCAACCGTTAGGCGAGCGCTGATGCATCGAACTAATTAAAAGATCATCTTGACGGCGCCGAGCTCTCCACTATACTACACATGTGACTAAACTAATAAGCTTTCTCTTTGCCTTTGGTTCTTTTCGTTAGTGATAATGACTGAATATTTTACTGCAGATCAGAGAGACGGTCGTCGATTTATCGTTTGCACACGTGACAAGAACCTACTCACCCGGTTCGAGTCCTCGACTTAGCACGGGTGTTCGTATTTTCCTGGATTTATTCAAGGATTTAACGACGTCATGCTTTCAGTGGCAGGCGACGTCTCTGTCGACAGCGAGGCGTCAGTGGTGACTTCGTGAATTTCGAGATCTGCCGACTCAGTTCTCCATAGGAACAGGGTTTACGTACGCGCGTTTATAGGGGTGAGTGTGCGTGCGTGTTGTGAACGCCTACGTCGTACTGTGTAATTCTAAAAAAAAAGAATGTTCATTATGAACCCTAGCTAGTTAGTAGTTTTAATAGGAAAAATTTGCACTAATATTTTTGGGGCAAAATTTGCGCTATCATCATCATATATACTAGGAGGATCGGGATCGATTCATATAACAGTAGAATGGCCATCGGCAGCGGCGGCGAATAGCCGAATAGCCAAGCAGAGGCTACAGCACAACCTGGCGCACAGGAGGCCTCGGCGCAGAAGAACCCAAGGGCGTCCCGTTTGGCTGCATATACAAGCCAACAGGGGCTGGTCGTACTAGCCGCTGTTGGAGGGAACAGGCCACTTCGCGCGCACGGGCGGGGCATTTAAAGCCCCGTTGGCTTCTGGCATCGGCACCGTCCCCAAATTCCGTTGCCCACCACGGGGAATCCGGGGGCGATTTTTATATTTAACCCTTTTTTTAATAAATATTTCAATATTAACCGTCCTAGAAAATAATTTGCATCCGGTAGCCTTGAATGGCGCGACCAAAAAGGGCTACCGGATGCAAATTATTTTCTGGGGCCACGTAGTCGCGCCACATGCGTTGGCGTGACAAGATACGGCACATTCGACGGCGTTTCTGACATGGAAAAGTTTGTCGCCCCACCCCTGTTGGCGTGATAGTACAGTCTTGTCGCGTCACCGGGAATGGCGCGACGAGACTGAATTTTTGAAAAATCATAACTCTTCAATACGACGTCGGATGAAGATGATTTTTATATGAAAATTGTAGCTCTCGATGAGATCTACAACTTTGTAGTTTTGAGTTTTTTTGTTTGACGACGTTAAGATGCTCAAAAAAATTATATAAACTTTCAACACCAAAATAATCGCGTATTAATGATTGTTGCATTATGAAAATCGTATCTTTTTTGAATGGATTCAAACAAAGATATAATTTATATAAAAATTGTAGCTCTCAATGAGGTATACAACGTTGTAGTTTTGAGGTTTTACATTTAAGGTCGTTAAGACGCTCGAGAAAATAATATAAATTTTCAGCACGAATATGCTTCTGAGGCTTTATATTATTTTCTCGAGCGTCTTAACGACCTTAAATGTAAAACCTCAGAACTACAACGTTGTATACCTCATTGAGAGCTACAATTTTTATATAAATTATATTTTTGTTTGAATCCATTTAAAAAAGATACGATTTTCATAATGCAACAATCACTAATACGCGATTATTTTGGTGCTGAAAGTTTATATAATTTTTTTGGGCATCTTAACGTCGTCAAACAAAAAAACTCAAAACTACAAAGTTATAGATCTCATCGAGAGCTATAATTTTCATATAAAAATCATCTTCATCCGACGTCGTATTGAAGAGTTATGATTTTTCAAAAATTCAGTCTTGTCGCGCCATTCCCAGTGACGCGATAAGACTGTACTGTCACGCCAACAGGGGTGGCGCGACAAACTTTTCCATGTCGGAAACGCCGTCGAATGTGTCGTATCTTGTCACGCCAACGCATGTGGCGCGACTATGTTATTTGGTCGCGCCATTGGGAATGGCGTGACCAAAAAGGGCTACCGGATGCAAATTATTTTCTAGGGTGGTTAATATTGAAATATTTATTAAAAAGGGGGTTAAATATAAAAATCGCCCGGAATCCGGGCCGGGGAAGGCGGAGCCCGCTGGTGATCGATCGCGAGCGGCCTGGACCTGGACCGCCGCGCCCACGTGAGCACCCGCCCCACCCCTGAAATGAAAGCGCCAGCCAGCGGCCGAAACGCGCGCACCACCGGCTCGCTATCAGCGGGGCGGGCGGCGGGCGGCAAAAGGCGGAGCCGGGGCACGTAGCGCGCGACGTTTACGGTTGCTTCCGGTTCGGTTCGATTCTGTGAGACGCAACGGGAGTCACGGCTGCCTATCTGGCCAGCCAGCGCGGGGCGGGGCGGGGACGCGACACGATGGGGGCGGATCCGGCGCACGTCCGTTTGGCAGCCAGCCAGCCAGCCGACCGCATGAGGCATGACGGACGAATGGGAACCAATCGTGCGCGGCGGATGCATGTGGGCGTGCTGTGGGCATGTGGTGGGGCGCCGGCCGTGGGCGGATCTCGCTGACCGCACGGTTGGGTTCGATGGCAACGTCGTTCGGTGGTTGTCTCTCTTTTCTCGGCTCTTTTCCTTATGCATGCATGAGCGCTGATTGATTGGGGGCAGCAGCTGCTTTCATGATCGTTTGGCCTGACTCCGCTCTGGCTTGCTTAGCTTGCACTCCTCTGGTAAGCACACCGCATTCACTCTGCAAAAAAACATAAGCAGTGAAAAAGGATATACCAAGGAGAGAAAAATATCTGCGCACGCTTTGATCAGTACCCCCTATGTTCTAGAATCATGTTTGGAAGATTTGCCAAACACCGTTTGGCCTAGCTAAGCAAGAAATCAGACTTAGCTAGCCGTTCGAATCCTGCACTCCTCCTGCCTCGCTACCCGTGCGGGCAAGGTTTTCCTTGCTGCCTAGGGAGAGCCAAATTGGATCGCCGGGGCTGGCAAGCACCTCATGGCTTGAGCCATCTTGGCGAGGCGAGGCTAGGCAAACCTGTTAAAGGTTCCAAGGACGCCCTAAATTACTATATCTCTACTAGCTAGGTGGAGCCATCTATCCTCCATACTCCCTCCGTCCCAGAAAAAAAGACGTTTTCGCTTCCTGAGAAACAACTGTCGGTAATTATATATTAAAATATATAAATATTTATGTTAAGTAATTAGTATCATCGGAAAGATCTTTAAGTCTAGTTTTTTAATAAATTTATTTAGAGACATAAATGTTGCACATATTTTATACAAATCGAGTCAAACTTGTGGCACGAAAACCTAAAACGTCTTTCTTTTTGAGACGGAGTAGTACGTAGTAATTCCTAGCGCGTTTGAATCAGGAATAATCTTATGTGGAGGCCGCTGCGGAACGAGTTGGCCCGATGGATTCGAGGAAGCGACTCAGTGCTAGCCATCTAGCACGTGGCAGCGGGTGACCTGATGGCTCGGATGCAGCTTCGGATGATTTATCTTTGTTTCGCACTACAAATATATAGGAGGAGAAACCTTTTTCTCTACTGTATCTCTAGAAAAAAAAAAACATGTCGTCTCAGCCTATCTTCCGGAATCCTGAGCGTTACTTAACCTGATGTTTCAAATTCTCTTGCTTTTGTGCACTTCTGCCCCTTACAGGTACCGAGGTACGTCATTCCGTGAGCAGCCCAATGACGCGAGCAAAAAAAATCATGGGATCTTCGAAAGGAAAATGAACACATGAATTGAGGCTACACATGGACCTTCCCCTCCATCCAAAAGCAACAGGTAGAGCATGGGGCTAAAACTTTACCCTATCACAGCGGAGTATTAAATATAGACTAAAAAATAAATAATTACACAGATTACGTGTAATTTGCGAGACGAATCTTTTAAGCCTAATTAGTCCATGATTTGACAATAAGGGCTACAGTACACACATGTGCTAATGACGGATTAATTAGGCTTAATAAATTCGTCTCGCGGTTTACTGACGGAGTATGTAATTTGTTTTTTTTATTATTAGTATTTGAAAGCCACATGCAATACCCCATGTGACATCCGATGTGGCACCCCAAAACTTTACGCCCTGAAACTAAACCATGCTTAAAATATAAAATATGTCCCTGCGGTAAGCAAATCACGATTCAGAGCAAATCTCCACCAAACCTGCAGCACTGTGACCAAAAGTCTTAAAATTTGGCAGCCGTACCGCGAGAAAAACAGGACGTAGCTGATGTGGAACTCAACTGAAGATTATGCCGCCGCGGGGCCGATTCAGCATTGTGCTGAAATATTAACAAACGTATCGTTTGATTGGTTTTTCCTCCGCTATGGGGTAAAAGGTCGATATCACCGATTGCAAGGAACTTAAGGATGCATCATGCATATGAGCATATGCATGCCTCCTGTCACTTCAAGATCCAATTTTGTCAAAAGAAAGCGTGTGCATGCATTTTGGATCCCATTGTAGTAGTGATGGATCAGACAGCGAGGTGGTGCAAATCTGTCAAGCCACAACTTGTGGCCTTTGATAAAGGAGGCCTTCTGTGTTGACCAAAATAATAAAATTAGGAAAGCATGTGGATGGTGGTTTAGTTGGGGACTAATTTATGTTGTACGCTTCCTTAGTCAGTAAACATTTGTTGTTCTTTTTTTAAATATAATGATAATCTGCTCGGCGTTCAAAAGTTGATCCGTTTTTAAAATCGGCTTCGGAATCAGGAAGAATAACGGATCGGTTACAAGGTACGGAGCAGGCTTTTCGAAGTGATCATTTGGTTGGTACAGGCCCTATCATTTCAGCGGAATCCTGCCACCTTGTACTCCATATTAGATAGTGATCATTTGGTTGGTACTATCTCGTTCTGCCCTGATCTCAGCCTTGAGCCTTCACACATAGCAGTAGTATAAGTACATGTGTCTCACGTCGTTCACTTCTAGATCCAGCTGTCCAGCTCTTCTACATATGTACGCGCGAGCTTATTGCACATACATTATGCTGGCTTGATCTGGTTTCAATCATCCCTGAACCAGCTAGCACGTACGTAACACACACACACACACACACACACACACACACACACACACACACACACACACATATGCCGGTCAATTCTGGTCTAGCAATTGCATCACAGCTTATATGGGTGTGATCCCTTTGACCGCATGATGGGGCGGCCAGCGAGCCAGCCTATACACACATGTCTGAACGGTAACTTCACCACCGCTAGCTGGTGCAACGAAGCAACCAATATATAATTGCAGCGGCAAGACGGCGACAGGACTGACCACATCGTTGGCGCGCACGTCTGTTGCTGCTGGCGCGAGTGACTCTATCAGTCGGTCACTCACCTACGAGTACGCCGGTTTGGGCCCCGACGAAACGAAAGCGACTCGATCGTACGTGCGGCAAAGTGCTACAGGCAACCACCGCCCGGATGTCCGTGGAAAAGGCGGGCTGCCGGATCGGAGGGGCAGGCAAAAAAAGCGTTCGATCGACTGTGCCGGCCGGGGACGACGGTGGTGTTGGCGCCTGCACTGATCGCCACGGCCGATGCGCGATGCCATCGCGCGCGGGCCCCATGTGACGATCGATCGGGCCGATCCGCCGAGCGCGATGCGCGTCCGCCGCGCCCGGGCATGCATGCGCGCCTATGGCTAGCTGCCCGTGCCCGTGTGCCATCCACATCGAGAGATCAGAGGTGTACATGAACATGCCGCGGTACGCCCACAGTCCACCTGACTGGGCGTAGCAGACGTGCGCTACCTCCCCCTCCCGTCCTAGGCTCTAGCTAGCGCTGCGAATCTGCGATGCATATGCATGCCGCTGGTACACCGTACACGCTAGGCGAGTGGAGTAGCAGGAGCGTCGCAAACAGTCCATGACTGTGGGGGCGTTCTCGGTCAAGCGGCCACCTGATGGCAAAGAGATTGCATGCACAGCAGCTACGCTACGCTACGCTATGATTGCTGGTGCTTGTGCTTTTCGGGAGATCGATCTGCAATGATTTGTAAATCCATTGGCATTGGCAAACCGCGAGTAGACGAAACAGACAGCGGCACATAGTTCCCAGATTTCTCCCCAAATTCCACTATAAAAAAGAAGATTTCCTGTCACATCGAAATGCCGACACATATATGGAGTACTAAATATAGATGAAATCAAAAACTAATTACACAGTTTTATTGTACTTTGCGAGACGAACATTTTAAGCCTAATTAGTCAAAATTTGGATAATTTTTACCAAATACAAACGAAATGCTGCGCACTGTAGCAATTCAGGCGCCCCCAAATCGGGATCTAAACAAGGCCTCAAGTGCTTCCGTGCGGCGCACTGCAGAGTTCTTGGTCGTCTTCCTCTCGACTTGCGGCACACGCATACAATACTAAATATAGACGAAATAAAAAACTAATTACACAGCTTGCGTGTAAATTGCGAGACGAACTTTTTGGGCCCAATTAATTCATGATTTGACTACAGTAACAAATGCCCTAATGACGGATTAATTAGGCTTAATAAATTGGTCTCGCGGTTTCCGAGCAAGCTATGTAATTAGTTTTTTTATTAGTATCCGAAAACCTCTTTTAACATCGCATGAAATATCTAATGTGATATTTTTATCAAAAACTTTTCGCATCTAACCCAGACCTGGTTAAGGTTTCTTCTGGATGGATTGGACGGACGTTGCCCTAAAGTGACCCCATTTTACAACCACATGGGAGTACCGCTAAAGCGACACGTGTCTTTTTTCCCTGTTCCATAGGCGTCCGGGAGAGAGAGGGATGGCCCTCCACTCCAGTCTGCAAGCCTTGTCCGTTTCTGCGACCACTCCTGCATCATTAGATCGGTCGAACAAGCACCTAGCGCCAGCCTCATGAATTGGGGGCCTTGTTCAGATACACTCTAAATTTCAAATTTTTTTACTCTCTCTGTCATATCAATCTTTGCACACATATATGAAACATTAAATATAGATAAAAAAAATAACTAATTATACAGTTTAGTTATAAATCATAAGATAAAGCTTTTGAGTCTAGTTAGTCTATGATTAGACACTAATTATCAAATACAAATAAAAATGCTATAATTAAAAAAATTATAACTTTTCACGGTCTAAACGAGGCCTGGGACGATGAGAGCTTTTGACAGGTGATGGGTGCAGGCAGAGGTCGGCAGAGGTACCCACATTCAACAGCGCCCACAGGGGTCACGCAGGTTTATTACTGGCCTGGTACCCTCTTCCTCGCATTCATGGGCAGAGCCGCATTCATGCACGGTGGTAAATGCCGCATAGTCGTACTGTATGTAGCGCCGCCCGTCACTTTTCGGGAGAGAGAGGTGAGGTGGGTGCTCTCTAGTGGCCTACGCGACGCCGACGCGGTCCTAGTTCAGCGTTCGGCAATGCAAGCTGCGATTTTGTTCGGCAGATTTCACGTACCCATGCTACGGCTGTGTTCAGTTCCAAAAAAAAAAAAACACTATGCAAAAAAAAAAGATTCTCCATCACATCAAACTTGCGATACATGCATGAAGTATTAAATGTAGATGAAATCAAAAACTAATTATACAGCTTGGTTGTACTTTGTGAGACGAATATTTTAAACCTAATTAGTCCACAACTGAATATTATTTACCAAATAAAACCAAAACATCCTACGATACTTTTTTTTTATACCTTTTCACGAAACTAAACACAGCCTACGATCCTACTACTGCCAGATCGGCCACTCGCTCAGCTGCAGCGAGTCACTGGTCCCTGGATGCGCTACATGCCCTCCTCTGGCAGCAGAAGTGTGGAGCCCAGAGCATTCGGCCACGCCCCACGCAGTCGCGCACACTACCACCACCCTACTACTGGGTCCACCGGGCCCCTGTACGGGCTGCACACATGATGGATGATGGCATGAGATGAGACCACCACCATTTGCAGCAGATTTGAAGAAGAAAAAAAAAACCCGGCATGCATGCCCACCACTGGCCTGGCAAAAACATTTCCTGCAGACATTTGCTAGCGTAATATAATGCTCGTGTAAACTTTGATCCCCGGATTAGAGGAGCAAGCACTGCTAGAATCAGGCCGAGAAACGTGGCGCAGTTTTTGGGCAGAATTCAAATCAAAGAAAGAAAAGAAACCAAAAGGTGGCGGTCTTTTCCACTCCTCTCCAAAGGTTGCGTGTAGTGCCGTGGCCAATCCAATAGCTCTCGTCGCTTGCCTGAAAAGTCATGGCTGAAAGTAATGTTCGTAGATTTGTTATGAGAGAAAAACACTGGCTGAAAAATCACGACTTATAAGACAAACGAACAGGGCTATGGTTTTATCAGAACTACCAATTGTATGAATTCAACTAAATATTTCTTCCTTCCAAATTATAAGATGCTTTGAATTTTCTAAATATTACTTTTAATATATATCTAGATATAGTGTATACTAAATGCACAATAAAAACTATGCATCTAGAAAAGCCAAAATGGCTTATACCTTAAAATAAAGGGAATAATTGTTTTGTAACTTTTAGACCGGTCAATAATTTAAGATGCTCATCTTTGCACTTGGTCTCATTTCCAAAGACGATAGTCTTAAACACATCCATCTTTGAAATCTCTTTTACAAATTTTGTGTGGGGCCCTGAACTGTGGAGACAAAGCCTAAACAGGCTTGCCACACGAAATCATTTTTGTAGTGGTAAGACATTAACAGCTTGTTCGCTTGAGCTTTCAGCCGCTTATTTTGAACCAGCCGGTAGTGTTTTTCTCTCACATAAATCAGCCAACAGTACTTTCAGCCGCTTATTTTCTGTCCAAGCGAACAAGCTGTAAGATTTTGTGCGACACAATATTGTCGGTATTCAATTTTTCCTGTCAACGTGGTGCTAGGGTCCATGTTCAACGCGATGGGGGTTTGGAGGACTTGAGAAATAATATTAATGGTATTGTCTCCACGAAAACAGGACAAATGAGTGAATGGCAATAGTGTTGCAAACTCTTATTGTTGGAGAATGAGACCCTAGAGTCAGATATGTAAGAATATAGACAATGAAACATTTAGTATCCACAGCAAAACGTTATGAAGGGCGCAAAAAACTTTTATATGGCATTGGCCATTTTGCCCTTCCATTCGACTAGCTTTCGAAACACCCTGAGTCCAACTAAGACACCTTGGCCAAGACACTTGTCGCATACTCTGATCTTTGCTTGGCGCAGCAGCTTCACCTAGTACCGCCGTGAGTCCATATGTGTGTGACTTCACCAAGCTTCCTCATGGCACATATTCCGCTTCGCCTAGCACACGCTTGTCCCATGAAGTTGGGAGCTTGACTTCGCCGTTTGGAGCCAGGATTCCTTCAACGTGGAGAACTTTGGCAAAGTTTCTCAAGTGACAGTCCGCCTAAACATGAAAAATGTGAGTTTTTAAAAAAAAATGGAAATGGAAACATCGTTTGTGAAAGTCGCAGTTTTATTTTGGTAATTGAGCGACCTTAGGTGGCCAATATGAACAGGTATCATAAATTCGGCTCGGATTGTCTGACTTACAGAAGGTAAGTCACGGGTGACTTGCCCCCTGCCAGATGCCCTCCGTTCCTCATCCAACGGCTGCATGCGGTCAGGTGCATGCGATGCGCGGGGCCATGTGGATTCGGTTGCATGGCTGTGTTTACTTCAAAGTTCCAAAAATTTTACAAAATTCTACGTTACATTAAATCTTTGACGTATGCATTGAGCATTAAATATAGGTAAAAAATAACTAATTACATAGTTTAGTTACAAATCACGAGACAAATCTTTAAAACATAATTAGTCCATAATTAAACACTAATTATCAAATACAAACGAAAGAGTTATTATACTTCCAAAAATTTTACAGGAGCAACTAAACACACCCTCAGATAGAATACAGCTGCTAGTCTGGCCTGCTGTGGTCGCCGTCACATCACTAGCCCGTAGACTCATGTACTTAGTTCAAGGGTGTACTACTCTGTCCCAATTTATCTATAGTCTTCGATTTTTGTGCCATAAGTTAGACTCGATTCATAAAAAATACATACAACATTTATATCTTAAAATAAATTTATTAAAAAACTAGATTCAAACATCTTTCCAATGATACCAAGGGCATATTTAGATGGTGAAAAAGTTTGGGTAAAGTTCCTGTAGCACTTTTTGTTGTTATTTGACAAAATTTATTCAATTATAGACTAACTAGGCTTAAAAGATTCGTCTCGACATTTACAGACAAACTGTGCAATTAGTTATTTTTTTACCTACATTTAATGCTCCATACATGTGTCTAAAGATTCGATGTGATAGTTACTGTGCAAACTTTTTTAGACCTTTTTAGCAACTAAACATGCTCTAATTATGTATCATAAATATTAATATTTTTTAATATATATTTTGTCAAAGTTGTTTTTCGAGAAGCGAAAGCGACAGATATTTTGGGACGGAGGGAGTAAAGTTTTGGAGTGTCACGAGGGTGTCGCATAGGGTGTTCGGATATTAATAAAAAAACAAATTACAGAATCTGTCAGTAAATCACGAGACGAATTTATTAAGCCTAATTAATTCGTCATTAGCACATGTGTTATTGTCGCCTTTGTGTTCTTGCACGGGTAAGATTCTTAGAAAATGTAAGCACTAGAAGCCCGTGGGGCAAGAAAAACGGTATGTCTATTTGCTAGCTAGTAGACGTGCACACATTAAGACCATGTTTGGTTCGTGAATATTAAAGTTTAACTCACATTACATCAATGTTGTGGTAAATGCATAGAATACTAAATATAGACTAATTGCATGTATGTCGGCACAGATTAGGAGTAATTTGCGAGACGAATCTATTAAGCCTAATTAGTTTAAAATTAAAAACTTTTTATCAAATAAGACGAAAGTGCTACAGGGTTCATTAAACTTTAACACCTCTAACCAAACAGGCCCTGATAACTCCTGCGCGCGCAATGCAAAGCGTAATATAATGCTCGTGTAAACTTTGATCCCCGGATTAGAGGAGCAAGCACTGCTAGAATCAGGCCGAGAAACGTGGCGCAGTTTTTGGGCAGAATTCAAATCAAAGAAAGAAAAGAAACCAAAAGGTGGCGGTCTTTTCCACTCCTCTCCAAAGGTTGCGTGCAGTGCCGTGGCCAATCCAATACTTGATACGGACTTGTTCGTTTGCCTAAAAAGTTATGGCTGAGAGTAACGTTGAGCCATGACTTTTCAGGTAAACGGACGGAGCCATGGTTTTTTTTAGAACTGTCAATTATATAAATTCAACTAAATATTACTTCCTTTCAAACTATAAGATGCTTTGAATTTTCTAAATATTACATTAATATATATCTAGATATAGGTTCCGTTCGACTGTGCTGATAAGCCAGCTGAAAAACACTATTGGCTGATTTGAAAAACACTATTGGCCTGGTTTAGTTCCCAACTTCTCCCCCAAATTCTACTATGCAAAAAGAAGATTCCCATCACATCAAAATGCCGGTACATGCATGGAGTACTAAATGTAGATGAAATTAAAAACTAATTGCACAGTTTTGTTGTACTTTGCGAGACGAACATTTTGAGCCTAATTAGTCAAAGTTTGAACATTTTTTACCAAATACAAACGAATTACTACAGTGCGCATTTAATGCGCACTGTAGCAATTCGGGTGTGCCAATTCGACATCTAAACAAGGGCATTCGCTGATTTGTTGTGAGAGAAAAATACTGTTCCGGCTGAAAAAACAAGCTGAAAAAGACAGATTATAAGCCGGATGAACAAGGCCACAGTGTATAACTAAATGCATAATAAAAACTATGTATCTAGAAAAACCAAAATGACTTATAACATAAAATAAAGAGAATAATTGTTTTTTAAACTTTTAGACCGGTCAGTAATTTGAGATGCTCGTCTTTGCACTTGGTCTCATTTCCAAAGACAATAGTCTTAAACACATCCATCTTTGAAATCTCTTTTACAAATTTTGTGGGGCCCTGAACTGTGAAGACAAAGCCTAAACAGGCTTGCCACACGAAATCAATTTTGTAGTGGTAAGACATTAAGATTTTGTGCGACACAATATTGTCGGTATTCAATTTTTCCTGTCAACGTGGTGCTAGGGTCCATGTTCAACGCGATGGGGGTTTGGAGGACTTGAGAAACAATATTGATGGTATTGTCTCCACGAAAACAGGACAAATGAGTGTATGGCAATAGTGTTGCAAACTCTTATTGTTGGAGAATGAGACCCTAGAGTCAGATATGTAAGAATATAGACAATGAAACATTTAGTATCCACAGCAAAACGTTATGAAGGGCGCAAAAAAAACTTTTATATGGCATTGGCCATTTTGCCCTTCCTTTCGACTAGGTTTCGAAACACCCTGAGTCCAACTAAGACGCCTTGGCCAAGACACTTGTCGCCTACTCTGATCTTTGCTTGGCGCAGCAGCTTCACCTAGTACCGCCGTGAGTCCATATGTGTGTGACTTCACCAAGCTTCTTCATGGCAGAGGCGGAACCAGGGGTCGTGCCCACCCCCCAGCACAGTAGATTCATTTAAATACCTATATAAATATTTGTATTTATAGCACAAAAAATATTAATTTTACCCATTTTTTATGAAAATATGATGATTTTGGTTAGAAATAGTGTAGATTTTTTGAAAATTTGTTAAAACATATAATTATGTGTATTTTATTACGCTAAAAAATACGATCACATTTGTTCGGCCCCCTTAATCAAAATCGCTGGTTCCGCCTTTGCTTCATGGCACATATTCCGCTTCGCCTAGCACACGCTTATCCCATGAAGTTGGGAGCTTAACTTCGCCGTTTGGAGCCATGATTCCTTCAACGTGGAGAACTTTGGCAAAGTTTCTCAAGTGACAGTCCGCCTAAACATGAAAAATGTGAGTCTGTAAAAAAATGGAAATGGAAACATCGTTTGTGAAAGTCGCAGTTTTATTTTGGTAATTGAGCGACCTTAGGTGGGCCAATATGAACAGGTACCATAAATTATGTCCACATTTATTTCCAAATTAACTGTCGTTGTTCTTACTAATATATAACATATAACTGAGGGTATAAATATAGATTTTGTACTATCATGTAGATCAAGTATATATACATGCACAAACAATAAAAATATGTTTTGTAAAAAAATTAATATATTATTTAAACTTTGAATTTACGAAAATAGTTTATGTTAGATGTTATTATAGATAAATTTATACATCTTAACAGAAATATTATGAAAATTTTAAGGAGTCTATTTTTTAAAATGCTAATAGACATAAATTAAGGTTTCAACTAAATGCGTTGAAGGCACACGAATGTGCCATGCAGAGAGAGAAAGCAATAGATGAAAAAACATACTCCCTTCGTCCCTAAATAACTGTCGCTTTTGGTTTTCATGCCATAAGTTTGACCAGATTTGTAAAAAATACGTGCAACATTTGTATCTCCAAATAAATTGGATGAAAATAGATTCAATGATCTATCTAATGATATTAAATTTGTTCCATAAATATTAAGATTTTTATATATATTTAGTCAAAGTTGTTTCTCGGAAAATGAAAACGACAGTTATTTAGAGACGGGGGAGTATAAAGTAACTAATAAATTTATCGAGACAAATAGAGATATAGAATACCTATATATCTATAATGTGTTAACAAATGGTCAAGAGAGAGAGCATAAAGATAAGCAAGTTTTTGTTAGTTGTATGTATTCAACACAAACTTTTAATGTTTACATCTTCTAAGGTTTTAGCCCATGCACAGTTGATAGACTAGCAATACATAAGTGAAAAGTCTATCCCAAACACTTTTTTTGTAATTTTTTGGGGGCTCATCATATATGTATTTTTTTAGAAGATACGTGTGAATCTTGTAGTCACGAATTGTTAGAAAAAAGCCAAAATTCTAACATTATTAGACCGTACATTACCTTTACTAAGAAACCTATCTTATATGTCATTTCATAAAAAGAAACATATTATGTAGTTTCTGAAAAATTTTAGACCGGTCTTTTTTTTTGCGACTTTAGACTTTCATTCATATAACATCATCAGGGTTACAATCAGCAATGACCAGGTGAGTGACACAGGATGGACCTATTTGAGTACATCAATTTGAAATCAGAAAAAAATGAACAAAGCTCCCGAGCTTCCCTGATGATCGGAGTAATCCGCGATCCCTGATTCGCCCCAGCTTCCCACAGCTTCACAAATTCTTGGCTATCTGTTTCCGGATGTAGTCGTTGCACCCCTCGATCTCTTGCAAAGGCCAATGCGTCCCTAATGGCCAGAGCCTCCATGGTTAGCGCGTCCAGGCCATTGGGGTACCATTGTGCATGCCCGCCGCCGAAGCTTCCAGCAGCATCACGCAACACTACTCCAGTCGCTCCCCGCCGCATCTCCGTGTAGAACGCGCCATCAGTGTTGCATTTGGTCCATCCATCCCTCTTGCGGTGGATGCTACACAGACACAGCTCTCTGCTGATCACTCTGTCGCTGTTGGTTGCTTAGCAGCCATAGGTCATAAGCTGTGTCAACTGCCCACTGAACAGCGTGCCTGAGTGGTCGCTCAACATCACCATATGGCGGCGGAATTCCTCTGCATCCACAGGGCGTACATGCCGATGATGAAGGCGCATTAAGGCTATCCGCACTCATGGACCTCTATATTCATCCTCTATACGTCCTAATCAGTAAGATAATCTCCTCTATACTCAATTCTCCCGCACCCATCCATCCTCTATCCACTCTATCTACTATGGGACCAACTGTTGCTTTATCTAAATATATCCATGTGTGATCTAGTTTTGAAGGATTTATTGAGACGAATTTAATGGTGCAATCGAAATTTAATTTAGATTTTTGGTTTGTGAGTTATAGCATTTTTTCCTTTGTTTAGCTAGTGGGGTCCGCCACTGCCCATTGTAGAGTAAGCATTGTACCACTCTAAATATAGAGTGAGAGAAAGGATAAAGTATCGTTTTAGAGTACCCAGTGCATCAGTTTTTACTCTATATTTATACTCTAAAGCTTTAGAGTATTCCTTTAGAGTACCCACTGCAGATAGTCTTATACCTCATCTCTTTTAGTTTCCTAGTGGACATCTCTTAGATTTGGCAGTTACTTGCATGCACCTATAATTAGTTTCCGTGTATGTATCTCATCTCTTTTACTTTCCTAGCGGATATCTCTTAGATTTGGCAGTTACTTGCATACACCTATAATTAGTTTCCATATTAGAAGACAGTGTTCTATATTTGTGTAAAACGATATTTATATTAAGACAAATTTTAAACCTTAAAATTATTTATTTTGGGACGGGGGCTACGTAATTAACCAATCATCGAAGAAGCGCTAGAGAGCGTTAGGCCAGGTACAACGCCCGGCGCTTGGGAGGCGCTAATCAGAGATTCTGCATTTTATTTTATTTGCCACCGTGGACATGTGGCCAGGCGCTTAGCAGTGGCATCGATGCTCAAATAAGCAGCCGGCGCTAGGTGATTTTATAGTTTAAAAAGTGACGGTTTTAAGGATGGATAAGCACATTCACTGCAAAAATGGACTTCTCCTAGTGTTTTTAAGTAGTAATAAAACGCTACCATTAGTCATAGCACAGGAGAATCTTACTCGGAGACATTTAGTAGGAAAAATTTATACTAAATTTTAAATGTTAAAACACTAGGAGAAACCCACCTCACTAGAAGAAGTCTAAAATTCTAGTTGTGATTAGCATGTAAGTTTAGTTTTTTCCATTGTAGGTTAAGGCTCTTAGACAATTGTTTGATTACTCTCTTTTTTTAAGAGCCCATTTAAACGTTCACGGATTGTACATACCCTTATTGGACCACTACGTTCTAGGATTTCTTCAATAGACTTGACGCTACCCAAGATATTGACCTGTATTCTTCTTTTTTTAATAAGAAATAAGAAAAGAAAAGATGTAGAGCTGTAATTTCGCAGACTTATCAAGTACTACTAGCACCCTTATGGCTGTGAAAGTGGGAAGCCATCAAACCACACGGTGGGTATCGTGGTAGTGCTGCCTGCCACTATTCCGATGAGGGGAAAATGATGATGGCACTTGGGGTGAGGCGACTCAAGCCAGTGCTCCAAAAGACCAAACCTATGCAGGCAGGAAGTGGGGCCACACCCTTGTGGCGATGTCAGATACTCCATCCATTCATAGCACAGTTTGGCCCTGTTTAGTTTGTGAGTGAAAAGTTTTTGAGTGTTATATCGGATATTTTATTCGGAAGGGGTGTTCGCATACTAATAAAAAAATAATTACATAACTCGTCTGAAACCGCGAGATGAATTTATTAATCCTAACTAATCCGTCATTAGCACATGTACTGTAGCAATTATGGCTAATCATGATTAATTAGGCTTAATAAATTCGTCCTGCGGTTTCAGGTGAATTATGTAATTAGTTTTTTTTATTAGTATCCGAACACCCCTTCCGACATCCCATGAAATATCCGATGTGACACCCTAAAATTTTTCACCCTAGGAACTAAACACCCCCAAAATAGTGTTGTGTCATTGTGTCTTCTTAATTATTGCTATGGCCAGTTTGGCAGGGCTCCTCTCCGGCTCTGGCTCCTCCAGAGAGGAGCCCTGCCAAACGTTTTCACGAGGGAACCGTTTTTCAATAAAAAGCAGAGAAGCCGGAGCCGTTTTGGAGAAACCATAAATTATGGCCGCTCTAAAACAACTCTGGCTCCTCCGGAGGAGCCCCTCAGGAGAATCTATGCCAAACACCGTCCGAAGTCATGGACAAACTACATGGAACCTCTTGAGCCCAGGAAGGGTAAAATAAAATTCTTGCCTAGGAGTATGCACAATATACTACTCCACCCGTACAAAAAAATACAATTCTAAATTTGAACCAAATCAAACTTTCTTAAGTTTGACTGAATTTAAAAACAATAATATGAACTTTTATATCTCCAGATATATTTACTACGAAAAAATATTATATGATTAATCTACTGATGATGCTTTTTTGGTGTCATAATGTTAGTGTCTTTTGGTATAAATTTTAATCAAATTGAGACTCTTTGACTCCTTAACAAGCAAGAATTGTTTTTTTCTTTGGACGGAGGGGGAGTACATGTAAAGATATAAAATTCTATGAGAGTTTAGTACTTATTAGTGACCTTTCACCATATAGGACAGCTACTGACCTACTGTCCACTAATCATCCAAGTAGACAGTAAGGAAACATTGCGAACCAGAGCAGGGAACACATCACAAGCTCAAGCACCACACATTTGAATGCTAGTAGCTCACTTGAAATCCCAGGGAATCTGCGCGCACGCCAGTGTGCCACTTACTTGCTGGACAGAGATCAGTAGTTTAGCAACGCCACGCATCGGACACAGCACCATGCAAGTATAATATGGAGGATTATAATAAGATTAGGAGCCATGTTACCCAAGTGATTAGGATAGTCAGAGAGGACAAAAAATGCTTAGGGGAACCTTTGACCAGCTAAAGGCTCTGCTCAGCTGAGCTCCCTTGAATGTTGATGATTGAGGACAAAGCAAGCAACGCCCCCCAAGGAGGGAAAAAAATAAAAGAAAGTGCTTGTGCAGCGTGAGTGCGTCCTCTTGTGGGTGTGTGTAACTGCACCTGGTCCTACACTTGCAAAGCCACGCGGAGCCATGGGTTACCTCACATGGAAACAGGAGCTGTGTCAGCCTCTTGCTTGACTGGCCCCTCCCTTTGGTGGCCTTTTGCTGTTCATCTTGTTTGGCCAGTCCAGTGTACTCTTTGCACTTCCACCCTTCGCATGGTGCTTCACCGCTTGTTTCTCAGATCTGGACGCCATTTCCATCATGCTTGCTGCTGCTGCATCTGCAATTATGTACTCCCTCCGTTCAACAAATAAAAGAACATCTATGATTCAAATTTTTTCTCAGATTAATGGTCATATATAGGCAACTTTTCCATTGAAGCCCCTAGCGTAACAGCCCCTGGTACGACAGTTCCTGGCAGTGAAACAATTAAAAAAGAAAGAAGTAAAAAAAATGACCGGATAAAAAAAAGTAGGAAGAAAAATCAACGGAGCCATCGAGAAGCTGACTTCAGCCTGCCGGTCACTCTCCCGCATACGCATCTGGACGCATACGCATCGGGTCCGTCCGCCGCACCAGCACTCTTCCCCATCCTTCCCTTTCCCCACCTCAGCTGCAAGTTCGATCCTTCTCCTATGCGTGCATGGCCAGAGGGCACGGGATCCGTCCTCGTAGCCGCTGGATGCGTCGAGGCGGCCAGATGCCTGGCGCCGGCGGCGCTGTAATCAAGCACCATGGTGGGGGGCAAGCATGGTGGCCGTGGGTTCCGTAGCCGCGCCAGTGATGCGAGCCTCGGCCAAGTCGTCAATTCAAGCGGTGCCGACTCCGAGGTCCAGCAGCCAAGCAACGCCGATTCGGCCAGCGAGGGCTGGATCTATGTGCGTAGGCATCGAATCCAGAAGGCCGGCCTTCATATCGACTCCCACGGCAACGTGTATGTCCCCGACTCGGAAGAAGAATCCGGCACGGAGGAGGCGGAGGCGTGTGGCCTAGATGTCGCTGCGGGCATGGATCTCGCCGTGGACCTGACCCCCAGGTTCCCAAGGCTGTCGACGTGGAGCTGGTTCCTGAGGGAGACGCGGTCGTCGATGGCGTTGTGGATGAGGTCCCTGATGTGGGCGCCGAGGTGCCTACGAACAAGGATGTGCCCCCCGACGTGCCTGAACAGCTGAAGGAGGTTCTTGCCAATTTGGATCTAATCTACCGTGACGTCTTTGTAAGCTTGTACAAAATTCTAGTGCCTATATGCTTGCGTCCCTTGCATGGTTAGTTCACTTGTTGTTGCTTTATGTGTCATATGTAGTGCTAAATATTGCGTGCTGAAATGGGTTAAATGTAGGGAATGCTTTTGCTGTGGGATGATGAACCATTGTATATATGCTTTAGATAATTAGGTGTAGCGACGAACTGTCAGTTAGGCCTGATTGTGTAACAATGAACTGCTGCTTTTGTGTATAATAAAATGCTTGTTAAACTATTGACTTCTCCTTGTTAGTAGTCCATAATCACAGAATGTTCACTCCCCTTGATCAAGCTAGTGCACCAGGCACAATTAGTCGAGATAAAAATGTAATTGTACTAGATTGTGTCATTTGCTGAGATAAAAAATCTTCAAAGCTTGACATCATCATTGAGGGTGTTTTTATCAGAATATGAACACTGAATGTGCAGCTTGTATCTCTACTGTGAATCATGTCTTTGCTGGTAGGGATAATTTTAGAATGGCAACTCTAATTTTTGATGTGCAACTTGCATTTCTTCATATAGGCTTACAAAATTTAGAGCAGACATGAGTCACATTATAATATTACTAGAAACGGGGGTGCGGTATTGCCGCGCCTGCCCCAAATGCCTCCCCTAGATTTGGGCAAGTATTGGAAATTTGCAATGGATAGCAGTCCCTTCCCTCTGTTTTGATCCATCAGACTACCAATGGTGTGTATGTTTAATATGTCTAGATAATCAAGCAATGTCTCTGTATCTGCTATAAGATACACAAGGATTTCTTTACTATTTTCAGATGCTCTAAGATAAGGGTATGTCCACTTTTTTCAATGTTCCAATTATCATCATATGGAGAATTTGTTTGAAGATGGCTTGCCATTTCTCTACTGCTACTTGTGAACCACGGGTGAGCTAGCTTTGGAAATTTCCCATTCACTACATAGCAGTATATAATTTTTGTATCTTTGAAAATTTCCCATTCACTACATTTGTATGTAAATGCTGAATGTTTCATAATAATAATGGCTGAAAATGTTTGTGAAAGCTTACCAATCATTTGTTCTATCTCTTGTTGCTGATCAAAAGGTTATGAGTTGAGATCAAATTCATCTTGTTCATATGCACCATGAAAGCTGATCATTTGTTCAATCTCTTGTTGCTGATCAAAAGGTTCTGAGTTGAGGCCAAATTCATCTTGTTCATATGCACCATGAAAGCTGACATCTCCATGTTGATGGTCTTGTTCAACAGCAAGGACTGCTAAAAAGGTGAGGCATAGTGGGTAATTCATGTTTCGAACTTGTATTTAAATATTTGACCATGTGCTTGTTGTAATGATGCAATTAAGAGACATTACCTTCCTGTGGTGGTGGTTGTCCCCCACAAGCAGTGATGTTGAGATCAATGCCATGCACACTAACTTGTTCATCTTCATGAAGGTAGTGAACCTGATCTTCATGGAGTCGATGTACTTCATCCTCTTGGAGGATAGGGACTTGAGCTTGATCCTGAGGATGATGGGTTTCAACGCCTTCCACATGTGCATGTTCTGCATTAAGGTCAGGTAAGGCTGCTTCATCTCCTTCAACAGGAACTATGTTTAGATCTATGACCAACTCTCCATCTCCTTCATCTGGCACAATGTTGAGATCTATGCTCAACTCTCTATGTCCATCATGTGGTACTATGTTGAGATCTATGGCCATGTCTAAATATGGATTGGATTGCAGGTTGCTGGAGTTTGGGGATATTTGGAGCTTGCTAAGCCTTTCATTGGGTTGATCTGGAACAGACGGAGGCTTTTTATAGTGTGGCAATGGCGCCAATTCAAAATTTGAAATTTGGACACTATGGCGCCAAGACTTGTGGTGCTGGAACGTTCCAGCTAGGAGTATTACGTGGCCATGATCTTGTAGCACTGATAATTGTTTATTGTATTGCCACGTCGTTGGTCTATGAATTGACTGTAGCTTCTTCCACCGGTACTGTTGTTTGTTTATTTTTAAATTGTGTTCTCTGAGAGCACTGAACGATATGGTGAAGTGTCAGGCAACTTTATAGGGGCATTAGTGTAATTTTGCTAATCACCTTAATCTCCGTGCCTAAGAGGTAGATGTTCTTTTATTTGTGGAACGGAGGGAGTATCTAACTATCTATGTACATTGATGGTACAATTTGCAACATCGTTGATCAAAAAGGAAGGGAAAATTTGACAATTAAGGAATGGAACAAAGTGGATTTGGCACCAAAGAAAAATCACCATTTATATATGTACATACACAGCTCTTACTGAAGTGTGACGAGAAGAGATGAACAAAGCTTAAAAATAAAGAAGAAAAGAAAATCAACCTACTCCCATAGGTACATAACATCTTCAACTGACCAAGCTATGAGGGAAAACTTCTGTCTTGTACCATCAGAAGGGAATGCTAAGCTCAAGAAGAGACTTCAAATGGTATCCTGACCAACTGATTCCTACGGGCATTTTGCCTCTGACCGGCCGTGTAGCTGCCACTACTAACCCCTGGGCAGTTTCTCGCATGTCGGTGGCCTTGCTAGTCCTTCTCCTCCTTGTCTTCTTTCAGGGTCGTCATCTCCACATCTCCAAAACATGCATCATCCATGGCGCCTGTGCATTCTGAACTCTTTGAGTCCACCACCGAACTGGCCTGCAACTCCTTGAACATTGCCATGACTTTCAGCATTGTCGGACGCTTCGATGGCATGTCATGCAAGCACTGGGAAGCAATTTTTAGGTGCTCCAGTAGCTCGAGCTCCAAGGCTGGATCCTCCTTCACCAGTTCAGGATCAAACACATCTGTGAGCTTCGACTTTGAGTGTTGTTTGACCCATCCTACAAGATTGTTGTCCTCACCGAAGTCAGTTGAATCTGTAGGCGGTTTCCCAGTGAGCAGCTCGAGCAATACAACACCATAGCTATACACATCGCCCTTGGTAGTGCATCTGAAGCTCTGGTAGTACTCTGGTGGCACATAACCTGGAGTCCCGGCGAGAGTGGACACACTCAGATGGGTGTCCACCACGCTCATCATCCTTGCCATACCAAAATCAGATACCCTTGCCTCTAATTGCTCATCGATAAGCACATTGCTTGACTTCATGTCTCGATGGATGATGTGTGGAATACAGTTGTGGTGGAGGTATGCCAATCCCCTTGCAGCCCCAATGGCGATCTTTTTTCTTGCTGCCCAATTTAGCTTAATCCCGGACTTTTTTCGGTCATGCAACACATCTTCCAAGCTGCCAAACATCATGTAATCATAAACCAACAGCCGCTCCTCACCACACTTGCAGCAGCCGAGGAGCGGAACAAGGTTGCGGTGTTTGATCCTCCCAATGGTCTCCATTTCTGCAGTAAACTCCCGGTCACCCTGGCCACTCACATGTATAAGCTTCTTGATTGCAACAACCTTTCCATCCTTGAGCTGGGCCTTATAGACATCCCCGAAACCACCAGACCCAATTAGGCTATCATTGTGGAAGCCATTCGTGGCTACAATAAGATCATTAAAGGTGAGTTTCTGCAGTCGCTTCTCAAATGTAGCAAGGTTGACACTGAGGGCATTAGTACCAGAGAGTCTCCAATTGGTAGTCCCAGAATGTGACCGGCTATCAATGTATATGTCACGAGAGGTACTTGCCTCTTCATTGATCTGCTTCCGCTTCTTGCACTCGATGGCTATGATGACAATACCAACTATGCAGAACAGCGAGAACAAGAGTCCCATAGCAACACTACCTGCGAGTGAAGCCTGGTTCCGGTGGGATCTGTGGTCATCGGAAGAACTTGAGCCTGCATTGCGCCCACAAGGCAACAGTGGGAAGCCACAAAGACCAGAGTTATTCTCATATGAAATCTTCGGGAATGTGAACAGCGAACCGAGCTCTGGAATTGAACCATTCAGCTGATTATTTGAAAGGTTGATCTCCGACAAGGACAGCGTCGAGAAAGAGTTGGGAATAGGCCCTTCCAACTGGTTGTGTGACAGGTCGAGTACCGCAAGCTTCTTGGCACCAGCTAGTTCTGGTGGGATGACGCCAGACAGTAAGTTGTGCCCAAGATTCATGATCATGAGGTAGAACATGTTCCCAAGCTCCTTCGGGATCTCTGAGTCGAGCTGATTAAATGACAAATCCAGAAATATCATGGATCCATTCTTATTGAAGGTATACTCTGTGCTCCCCATGTACACCCGAGTGAAGTTGCACAGCTTCTTGCTCGGCATCCGACTGAGCTCTTCAGGTCGGATGCTGGTGAACTCTAGCAAGCTCCCCTTGCCATGGCACTCGCTGCTCAGCTCGTCATTGCGAAGATACACATATGGCCGCCCAATGACAAGGCCGACCTTCATCTTCCCAGACTGTTTTGCCAGTTCCGCGGGTATTGACCCATTAAGCTGGTTGCTGTTCAGGTCCAGCCAGACCAAGCTCTGGCAGTTGCCGAGCTCAGCCGGTATTGGCCCCGAGAAGGAATTGTTGCTCAGCTTCAAGATAGCCAGGTTGCTGAGCTGCCCGAGCCAAGTCGGGATCGGACCAGACAGCTGGTTGCTCGCCAAGGATATCCAGTTCAGCTCCTTGCACTTGGAGAGTTCCGGCGGGATGCCGCCAGTGAGCCCGTTGTAGTCGAGGATGAGATGCTCGAGCTTGTCCAAATTTTCCAGGGACGCCGGAATCTCGCCCTCCAACAAGTTCTGCCACAGAATGAGATCCCGGAGCTCACCGAGCATTCCGAGGGATGCCGGGAGGGTGCCGTTGATGTTGTTGAGGCTGAGGTCGAGAGATTGGAGCCTGGTGCAGTGGGAGATTGACTCCGGGATGGCGCCGGAGAGGTAGTTGTTCTGGAGGTACAGCATGCGGAGGCTGGAGTTGGGGCCTTGGCAGATGGACGAAGGGATGGTGCCAGAGAAGGAGTTGGAGCTGAGGTCCAGCACGTCGAGCTCCGGCAGCGCTGCCAAGGAGTCCGGAATGGTGCCGTTGAAGTGGTTGAAGGAGAGGGAGAGCACCTTGAGCTGCTTGAGCTCGGTGAAAGCGTCGGCGAGGAGCTCGCTGGAGAAGTTGTTGTTTGACAGGTTGAGTGCGGCGAGCGAGGTGAGGGCAGCGACGTCCGGCGGGAACGGGCCGACCAGGTGGTTGCCTGAGAGGTTGAGCGTTCTCAGGCCACGGCAGTCAGCGAGAATCCCGCCGCCTACCTCGCCAGCGATGAGGTTGCCGGAGAGGTCGAGGTACTCCAACCCGGAGCAGTTGCTGAACTCCGGGAGCGCAGAGATCTTGTTCCCGGAGAGGTCCAGACGGCCGACTGCGCCCACGCCGGCGCCCACCATCCACCGGAGGTCGCCATCGCCGGAGATCTTGTTGTCGGACAGGTCGAGAGCGTCCAGCCGGGCAAATCCGGAGGCGACAACGCCGGCAGACCTCGGCCCACCCACCGAATCGCCGGAGAGGTTCAGAGCGCTGAGCCCGGCGCAGGCAGCGGCCAGCGCCTCGACGTCGGCGACGGAACCCTGCAGGCCGGCATTCCCCGACAGGTCGAGCGACTGCAGCTTGGCCCCGCACCTCGGCGCGGCGGCCAGCGCGCCGCTGACGTTGGCGCCGCGCAGGCTGAGCGTCTCGAGGCTGCCCAGCTGCAGCAGGGTGCCCGCGACGGCCCGGAAGTCGGCATTGAGCGGGACGGCGGCGAGCGACAGCGACGTGAGCCGACCGCCCCTGCAGACGGCGCCCGGGAACTTGCAGGCGCCGTCGCTGGCGCTCCACCCGTGGAGGCCCGCGGCGGCCTGGCTCGGCACGGCCTCCTTGAACTGCTCCAGCAGCTGAGCGTCGTCGGCGGCGGAGGCGGCCGCGGCCGCCGCCACGACGACGAAGAGTGCCACTACTGCGACCAGCCCCGGAGATTCCATGAAGTAGCTCCTAGCGCGCTACCTTAAAACCATTAAAGAAGCGGGTCGGCGACGGGGGAGGAGCCGACCGACGAGATGGTGGTGAGTGGAGGAGGGAGGGAGGTGGGGGAGTGTGGAGGAATGGGCTGCTATACCTAGAGAGAGAAGCGGCAGGAAGAAAGAAGCAACAGTGCAAAGAGAGAGAGGGGAGGAGGAGACGGGGAGCAAATTAACAGCTGTAGGTGAGGGAAGGGAGTGGTGGTGGGGTCACGTCACATGGCATGTGCCCCCTGCTTAGCCTCATCGCGAATCGCTGCCCTAATTAACCCGAGTGCCGAGGGAGATTAGTATTCTAACCACGGCGCTTATCCGCTGCCCGCGGCGAGGTTAATCCCGATCGGATCCGACGGCGGGGGCCGCCCCGATCGGGGCAGGCGGTGCTCTGCTCGAGGCGGGGTCACGTGCCGCCGGGCGCGGCCTCCGGGGGGGCTCGTCAATCCACTCCACCACCCACGGGCACGGGCATGGGCATGGGCAGTTTGGGGAATTCGGGGTCGCGGTCCGAGCGTGCGGGATCCCTGGCGGGCGTGGTGGGAGGCGGACGCGTGGGCCGCGTTGCTTCGACGAGGGTTTTTGTCTTTAACGCCCGTAGCGCGGGTGAGCTGGTAGATCCGATCCGGGGGCGGCGTGCGTGCGTGCGTGCGGTCGACGCTGCGCCGTGCCGTGCCGTGCCGTGCCGGTGCCACCTTTCCGGTGTGAGCCGCCGAGCGTGTGTTATGATGGCGAGGCCGTGAGAGTGGATAAGGTCCCGTTGTACGCCGGCAGCTGAGTGCTTGTTTGTTTTGATCAGCGGCACTGCCAGCAACCAGCAAAGTTTAAAAAAAAAACACACAGCAACCAGTAAGGCTGACACCAATGTGCATGACGATTTGAATTTACTCCGTTTTGAATTATAAGTCACTAACCATTAGCCCGTGCAGAGTCTTACAAGACATGAACAGTTTTAGATTTTTATTTTAATTTTTTATCTTATCAGACTGATCTAAATGGTTCTTTAGTCCCTTTACAAATCGTTTAAACGTGACATGATGGTACATTGTTTTCGTTTATCCCGTTTGTATAACCGTTTTGCCCATTAAAGTGACCGTTTAGCCTAAATAATGGTAAATTGTATGTGATCGAGTACTTGCCGTTTAGGTTCAGGACAACACTGATTAATATTGATTTTTTTATCCTTAATTTGTGTTAAAACTCCTATGTTTATTGTAACTTTATTAACTCTGATTTTGTATTTTTATGAAAAATATATATATTGCACTCTTTTATATGCTACTTGAGCACCGATAGTCATGTATCTTCATTTTCTTTAGACAATCTTTAGAATTTATCTTTTTTAGCACGGCTCATGAAAACTAGTGTGCAAACCTCTATTTAGATTTTATAGGACGTCTCTTTTTTCTAGGGTGACATGTATTGAGTTGAAATCTAATTATATAAGCATTTGTTCCATCTTTTTTTTGTGACATCATGAAGTATATATTAGCTTTCAACTTTTTGATCTTATTAGCTGTTGCCGAATTTATATTCACATGCTATTTTTTTGGGGGGGAGACAATTCACATGCTAAGTTAAAACTCTACTACTTACTGCATTTTTTGTTAAAATTTGGTGTCTTCTTATTTTACTAAAAAATGTTTATAGGCCCCTAAGCTACATTCCCGATTACTAAGATGGCATAAACTATCATTTCAGCTTAGACACCCGCGGCACTTGAAATGTTGAATTTGTTGTGTCAAGGAATTGCTTATGTTATCGTTGTTTTAACGAGCATATAGCTTAAAATTGAATTACCAGTATTCATATGACATAATCCTTTAGTCAAAATTATAAACTTATTGAAACCAATAATTTTCAAAAACTATTGTCCTGAAATATCGATATAATTTAAAATGAATTATCAACGTCATTGATATGCAGTTTGTCAAGAAAACATGTTTCACTTTTGGTAAATACTAAAATTAACATTTGTCCAATTGTATGCATATTTTTTTACTTGGTCTATATGGTGACACATAACATTATGCCAGATTTTATTTCAAAAGAGGTAAAAGTGTGTAATTTATAAATATATAAAGCATATTTATGGCTATGGAATTATAACAATTTATATTAGTATTTATACGTAAATTGATGTGCATGTTAGTTTATTTTTATGATGTTATAGGTGGATAATTTAGATACCATTTAAAGGTGTTACAGAATTATACATCACAATGACATATGTGCATAATTTAGATGTTAATTTAGAGGTTAGTTTGTAGTGTGTTCCACAATAGAAGAGATGTGTAATTTAGATGCAAATTTAGGGTGTTATTTCAAACTATTTTTTATAATGTGAGAGGTGGATAATTTAGATAAAATCATCTTTCATAATGGCAGATGTGGCTAAGTTAGACACAAAATCAGAGGTTTATTTCAAATTATATTCAATAATGGTAGAGGTGGATAATTTAGACATTGATTTAGGTGATTATTTCAAATTATCTTTTATAAGGCAGAGTTGAATAACTTCTTATAAAGCATAATAGATCTGATGATTGTTGTTAGCAGTGATAATTAGAGTCTAGCGAACTAAAGACTAGATGTTTCTAATCATTATGAGAGCTTTTAGATTTTAGCTTTTTTTCCTCGCGTGTCTCATGGGTACTAACACAGAGGCCCCATTATTAGAAAGAGTAAGATTTTATCTTTGTCCCAATTTTAATCTCTCTCATTTTTATAATTTTTTTTAAAAGATATATTAATAAATACAAGTTCAAGTAGATTTAGTATCAACATATTTCATGAAGAATTTATCAAATCTTATTCGATGTTGTAGGTGTGAGTTTTTTTTATACAAACGTGGTGCAAGATAGAGAACTTTGATTTAAGATAAAAACCAAAGTGACTTATACTTTATTATGAAGGGAGTAGGTGGTCATGAAATATAACTTGGTGATTAAGGCCACAATACTGGTCTAGTTCTCTGGATGCATTTGGTGTGTTCGGTGTGTGCACACGTGTCCTGTGTTATGAAAAAAATAGAAAATCCTTGTTAGTCATTTATTTGGCTATATAAGTGATAATGTGCCATGCTAGTGAGTTTCTCAACCTGAACAAACGTTGATTCTTTTCATTTCACCGTTAAGAAGTAGCATATGACGTTTAATTTGTTGTCTTATGTTACGATCATAGTGTCACATCCTCCCACCCCTTTTTGGTCCACTGAAAATTGCCTCTAGCGCAACAAAGACCATCGCAAGAAACTTCTAAATATGTCCTTGATGTTACAAAATCACCTTTTTTCTCTCGATTGATGGCGTTTTTCAGATGGAAAGGATATAAACTAACTTTCACTTTCAAGTAGTGCCGTATATGTTTATGAGATATCTATTTATTCGATTGATTTCAACCTTATGTGTGCAAAGCACCACCAATGGCAGGACTCAGGAGACAAGCCATCCTTTGAACTTTCAAATTGCTCCTCCACCCCTAAACAGTAAACAAGATCCTGCAACCCATGCTTTATGCTTGAGATCGAAGGTTCCACTTGCCTAGCGAAAGCATCGATCATGTTTTTTTAGGGTTTAGAAGCTGGTGGTTGCAAATTTGTGAGAAGTGAAGCCCCATCCGACCTATTGCAGTACTCCTAGATCCATCATCCATCAATGTCTGAAGCAAACTACCAATCACTTGTACATGAGTGTTATGGAGTGTAAAAGTATGTTTGTGATGACCCAAGCTTCTAGGAACTATGGGTGTGTTTGGTTCTCTGGGTAGACCCGAACTTCTAGTATGTTTGTGACGATCCAAGAAAGATACAGTAATTAAGAGAAGCGATAAAAAGACAAGGCAGACGCTTACATCAACCCCACATTTCTTCAAGAAAGGGCAATTGCCTTACATGAGAACTCGAGAAGATACATTATGCAGTATTATTAAAACTCGTCGTGGAATGGACTAACTGATTACTCGATCACTTTTAAGATCAAGTTGCTTCCATCTAGTACTCCTGATTTTGTTGCTTGGCATTATGAGAAAAATGGCTTATTCTGTGTCCGAAGTGCATATAGGCTTGCTGTCTGGAACCAGTATGGTGTCGGTCAGATTGGTAGCAGCTCAGTTTCAGAGCAGGGTCGGGTGGCATGGAAGAAGGTATGGAGTGTTAAAGTCCCCTCTAAGGTTAATGTTTTTATCTGGAAAATTGTCAACAATGGTTTGCCTACTCGTGTCAATAAGAAGTATCGTTATCTTGAGCAAGAGGATATTTATGAGTTGTGTGGATCGCAAGCTGAAGATGCCTACCATGCAGTCATCAGATGCCCCCATGCTGCTGCACTCCGGTTGGCAATGAGAGACCATTGCTCGCTGCCTCATGAGCAGGATCTCATTTGGTCAGGGCCAGAGTGGCTGCTATAGATTGTTCTCAACTATCCCATGGAGGTATTGGTCAGCTTCTTTTTGCTTCTCTGGCACACTTGGAACATTCGGAATAAAATTAAACATGAGGGGGCTTCAGTTTGCATTGGGAGCTTTGTTATTTTCTTGAACCGTTATATGCACTCACTGTTCACTATCTGGCAACAGGGAGACCCTCTAGATAACAAAGGCAAACGCAGTTTGATTCCGAGCATGTGTAAAAGGAAGGATCCGGCAGTGAACCAGGTTAAGAAGAAATGGTGTCCCCCACCTCTAGGTACTTTCAAAATCAATGTTGATGCTGCGTTCAACTTGCAGTCAGGCAAAGCTGTGATTGGAGTGGTAATTAGAGATTGGGTCGGAGACTTGAAACTAACTGCCTGGCGTGTCATATTCCATTGCAGGGATGCCGAGGAAGCTGAAGCGTGTGCTTGCCTGGAAGGTGTTCATCTGGCGCATAGATGGCCGGAGGTCCTGATAATTCTAGAATCAGATTGTCTTTCGGTGGTCACCAAACTCAATGAGAGCACCCGTGATCGTTCGTCGATTTGGCAACTCATTGAAGAGGCGCGCGAGGTTGGGGGGCAACTAAGTAGAATTCAATTTTCTCAGATTAGTAGAGTCCAGAATAATTTGGCGCATCATTTGGCGCAGTTTGCTATTAAGTCTAGGGAGTGTCAGGTGTTTTTTTCTTGTTTTTCCAGAGTGGATTGCCACTCTCTCTTGTAAAGACATTGCTTAACTTTTAATAAAGTTGCTGTTTCGCAAAAAAAAAAGATTACTCGATCATTCTCATTGCATGAACCAGATATTTGTATATTACCGTCGCGCTTAACCAACTTCCTTAACCGAAGCGGGAGGTCTGCAGCGGCGCGTGCGGGCCACCGGAGCTTGGCTGTGGCCCATGGGCCGTGGCGGGCGAACGAACGAGGTCGCGATTGAGGTTTCCGCACCGCAGGGAGAGCACGTCGTCCAGTCCAGCAGCTGCGGCTTCACGAGCAGCATCATTTGCAGCGATCATGGCCTTGGACTAACCGAAGAAACGCATGCAAATCTCGAAAGATTCAGTCAGTCAAAAAAGGAGCTTTGCGAGAGGTGTCGACTGGCGCGAGAGCGATGATGAGGTTACGGGCACACCCGTGCGCGCGTCTACGCGGCCTTTTCGTGTGCGAGGAGGTTAGACTCATCTTTTGAGCTCTCACCGTCTCATTGGCCGGCCTGTCTGTCTCAGGCTCTCAGCTGAGCTCCGGACCGACCGACGAGGAGCGCACACTGCGCCGGACGTACCCGTGCGGCGTGGCCCGCGGCCCGCCACCCATGCCACATCCAGCCCCACCACCCCAGCGCTAGGGCCACTGACAGGCTTACCCCAGCGACGTACGGCTCCACCCGTCAGGCACCGCGTGCGCCCGCGTACACCTGATTGGACAAGTCACTGGCAGCAGCGTTTGGTGCGCCCCGCGCCGTGGCAGCCAGGCACGTGCGCCTGTCCTCCGGGGACCGCCTGGGGAGGTGCGTCTCCAGCCGTCGGATTGGGAGGCGCCGGCGCGGGGCCAGAGGGCTGTCGTCGCCGGGTACGGCCGGGATCTGCCGTTAGATCTCGCGTCTCTCCCCGTCGTCTTGCCGATGCGAGGGAAAACATGTTGCGTTGCGTCGCGCAGGGGAGGCCGCCGGGCTGTTCCGTGCGCACTGCGCAGGAGTAGCAGCCTAGCCTGATAGCCTCGGCCAGAGCCAGTCACGCGCATTTGACCGGGTGGATGGACCAGGCGGGCGGAAACCACCGGTTTCATTGCGGAATTGATTGGCCAACGACACCACGCTATTTACGTCTGCATGTAATAACGGCTGCAGGGCCTCTCTGTTTTGGCCTTTGGGGGACAGGAATTTCGCCAACCCGGAAAACCGAACCATCATCGATTCCAATTGGATGTTGTGCGTTATCTGTACATGTTTTACCAATTTGCCTGATATTGAACGTGAAATTGAAACAGGACGCGACAAAAAAAAAGAAAGAAAGAGAAAAGAAAAGAAAATGAAATTAGTACCACTACATTCAGATGCATATATTTTTTGCAGGATTGCAGCCTTTATTTCTTCATTTCTTTTTCTTTTTTTTTTGCAAAAGGATTTCTACATGCTACACGCTAATGATTTAAAGGTGAAGCAACACTTATCTCTTTTAAGGCATCCTCTAGTAGAAAAAGAAACTTGTGACACCTCTTCTTCTTTTTCTTAACAGAAGTGCTATTCTTGGAGTGTCCGACAATGTCTAAATACTTGGTTATACCTTGTGGGGCATTTTACAAGAGCCAAAGAAGCAACAACATGACAATTGGTCATGGAACATCTTAAGGTAACTAGTGACAAACAAAGCAACGTTAAAATGGCAACTTTAGGGTAATTGTGTAAACATTGATCTTGTTGCTGTAGTTTAATGAGAGTGAGGAGGGAGTAGAGGAACTAACTCAATGACCTCACTGATGGCCTTTGCGAGCAGCACTCATCACACCTCTGTGTCGAGGATGAGCTTCATCTAGGCCACCACATCGTCGATCGAACATGCCTTGTTGTCGGGATATTTAGTACACGGGTACCCTCGCCATCTGGGAAAGAGAGCCGAACTAGGATAGGATGGGCCAACGCCATCAAAGGAGAGACCCAATATGGACGCGGTAATATCAACGACTTTGGAACGCAATCTACCAACTACGTAACCTTGGAAGCCAAGTTAATTATTTGTACGGTTCCGATAAGATCCGAGTAGATTTCCTTTAACAAGCTAGGAAATCCACAAGTAAAATGATTAGGAATTTATCTATAACCCTACCCCTAAGCTATATAAGGCGGGTTAGGGAGCCCCTGAACGATATCTCATTAGTTATCATATGTAGCTAGATTTGTAGACAAATATCATCAGTGCCCCTGTAGACTCTAAGCATACGAAATAAGAGATCCATTCTCTACTAGACATATGGCACATCATACCTGAACCAATATATATATATATATATGTGTCCCATGTGCTACCCTTCTAACTCCTTGTGCACAAAACACTGATCTATGTTATCAAGGATAAAGTATACGAGTCCCTGCCATGGATACAATAAGATGGGGGAGAGGGCTCAATAAGAAGAGAAGACCAAGGGTGGTGGCGGCCGGCGGGGGAAGAGAAGATAGGGTGTAGCGCCATGCAAAAAGATGTCAATGGAGAGAGAGAAGGTGGCGTGTTTGGAGTCTCGAGAGGAGATCAAGGAGAGACGAGAGGAGGCGGCAGAATTTTTTCTACATTAAGTAGTTTATTGGATGGCTTGTTTAAGGTCTATGTTACTTCAGAAGTGGGTCTATTATTAGGTCGCCAAAGCTCTAAAATAGAACATGCATTGTTGGATGAGGAGATGCTTGTGCACCGTCTCTAAAAATAAAAGAGGATGCATGTATTTTGTACTCGTGTCTTTTTGTCCCGTAGATGTGGATGAAACTATGAAAGCTTGCCTCGCTTGATAAAAGATCAAGAACATAGCAAACTCGATGTTGACCTTTGGAGCTACTATTACGTATTTGGTAGAAATTTGCGAACAGTACTTTCTATGTCCTATAATAATGAGATAGTCGTGTCTTCTATAGTTATTTTAAATTATTTATTATTCTCATGCAATAAAAATACGAAAATGCGCACTGTATATACGGCAATAAATTCTCGCTCTTCTACGTAGTACACAGAGACTTGCACGCGGGAGTAAATACCACGGCCGGTCCGTGGCTCCGGGCTCGACTGGGCCGGTGCCGGTGGGTGGGGCTTCCTCCCCCGCTGCCGCACGTGAGAGGCGGATAATGAAACGGGACGGGGCAATAATGAGGCGGGCGCGTACGCATGGAACAGTGGGGCTTCCCCACGTTGCACTTTGAATGCCATGATGATGGCGAGACCGGGGGTGGGGACTCGATCCATCCACGGATCGCTTCGCTCTCGTGTGTGTGTGACCACTCGCCACTGGCTCCCGGACTCGAGTCGTGGTTTGGATTGGGTTGGTTCATTGGTTGGATGGATGTACCCTCCCTCTCCCTGCCCCCCGTTACGGTTCCGCTTTTTTGGGCAGCGAATCACGCATCGCGGTTCCCGCCCGTGATTACTCTCCGGCGCGAGTCTCGCTCGCTGATCTTATCGTCGTTATTATTGCGGAATCCTACTACTACTAGGAGGCACACTGTTCCTGTGGGCTGGGGACCAGAGATTCGCTCTACGTGGGCCGTGGAGGGATCGATGGGCATGTGGGCTGCCATCTGAGGGCTGGGACTCTGGCTTTATTTGGCATGGGCTCAGCCAGCGCACGCTGGCCGCGGATTTTGTTTGTTTCCAAAAAAATGTAGTTTGAATTTTCAGCCTGGGACAAGTAATTTGATTGTTTGACCCCGCCTAACTCAACCAAGAGCGAACGAGCCGTAGACTTTGTTTTTAGCGAATGAGACTAGAATTCTTTTGCTACTGTACAGATCGTCTACTTAGAATAATACTCCCTCCATCCGAAATTATAAGTCATTTTAAGAATCTTTGAAAGTTAAAACATCTAAAGTTTGACTAAAATTACAGAAAGAATTACAAAAATTTACAACATCAAATAGATGTACTATGAAAATATAATTAACAAGGAACCTAATGATACTTAGTTGGTATCATAAATATTATTATCTTATCATATAAATTTGGTAAACTTAATATTGTTTTACCCTCCAAGATTCTTAGAATGACTTATAATTTGGGACGAAAGGAGTATAAATAAAGATCTGAATGTCGTTAGGAAAAGGAGATCAAGGAGTACTACCACACTGGAAGATGGAGATATGGAAAGTGCAGCAGGACACGCAACATTTTTACCCGGTAGCTGCAGAGTGCAGACCCAAACAAAACTACTTGGGATTCATGAACCGGAACCAACGACTCAGCGTGCGGGCAGCAATGCAGACGTTTCGTTTCCTTGCTGCCACTGTTCTTCTAGGCAGTGTTTAGATCCAAAATTTAATATTTCAAAAGTGTCACATTGAATGGTTGCGGCACTTGCATAGAAGATTAAATATAGACGAAATAAAAAATTAATTGCACAGTTTACTTGTAAATTGCGAGACGAATCTGATGAGCTTAATTAGGCCATGATTAGACACTAAACTACTACAGTAACACATGCTCTAATGACGGATTAATTAGGCTTAATAAATTCGTCTCGCAGTTTACAGGCGAGTTCCGTAATTAGTTTTTTTTTGTTGGTATCCGAAAACCCCTTCCGACTTCCCACGAAACATCCGATATAACACCTAAAAACTTTACACCCAAGAACTAAACACCCGCCAGTGGAAATCAATTTAAATCTGGGAATCTGAGATGGAGGGAAATGTTTATTTCTGGCACGGCGCAACTCACAGGGAACCAATGGCATGGACAAGCCCCAGCGTCGCATCCAGTTGACTTGCCGATTGGCAGTCCAGCTCAGACAGCGTGCGTTATTTGAATACTCCAACCTCACAATGTCGAAAACACCGATTCAAATTCGGCTGGTGCCGACCCTGATGGACGCACTCAGAACTCGGAAAGTCCCACACATCCAAGCCGTTGGTGCGCCCGCCTCGGCAAATCTTGCGGCGGAAACGGGTGCAGGCGGCACAGCAAGAAACTACGAGACCGGAACCGGACACGATAGTCAGAAGAGGCTGGCGAGCCAAAGTCAGATTGCCGCGCCTCTATATAAACTGACGCGCGTGTGCAGGCCGCTGCATCGATCGGCAACCAAAACATCCAAGAACGTCCGGCCGGTCACGTTACGTATATAGCGCGTTAGTTGTTGCAGCGTTTCTGCCTATTTCGCGACGGGCAACGCAGTCATGAGGCCACAAGCTCTTGCTCTCGCCTCCTTCCTCGTGCTGTGCCTGTGCGCCGCGGCGGCTGCCTCGCCCGTGTCGGTCGCCGGCAAGTTCGCCATGGAAGGTCAGTGTGCATCCGGCTTTTATCGTTTAATCTGTGTTTAAAAAGGCTTATGTCCTTTATAATCTGTGTGCCGCGGTTGTGCTTGTTGAGGACTTGGTGGTGTACTGGTCGACCTAGTGGATTTTGGTGTGTGATGTTTTTTCCCCTCTATTTTCAGGAATGGGAATGGTCCTCGACCAAGGGATAGACCACTTCCTCGTCCTCGCAGCGGTCTTCGTCATGTGCCTCTTCCGCTGATCGTCTGCTGCCGCTAATTGATTTCATCAGTTCGTGTATTCTTTCATTATGTAGAGAGTTTGCCGGCGCTGTACAAACGCTAATAATGTCACAAAATAAGGCGATCGCCGAATATGCGATCATCCCTTAGCGTTCATCAACAATGAAGGACTTGAAATGAAATTACTTATCACACAGGTCGTGCTCGATCTAGCCATTCCCGTGTTTTTCCGCGGCTCTTAGCAATTTCTGTACAAACTGCAAAGTGCACATATGTGAGTATTCGGTGGGCTTTAAACTCTCTTTCACGCCTCGCGCCATCGAATGATTGACCTGGAGCATTCGTTAGTCATAGCTGGTCTGGGTTCTTATGACCTGTACCACGCATGGGAAAGTATTTGGGCCAAGGCCCTCTAGAGATGAAAATATCTAGGCCAAGTAAACATTGCTTCAATCAGCCTGACAATCAGCGCCACGTCGGTTTAAGCATAATTGAAAATAATAATCAAAATAAAAAAGGTCCGGGAACAACAACCACTCAGCACCCTCATGAGGGGTGAGTGGCGACTATTGAATTCACGCCACATGAAGAACCACTCGGCGACATAGGTAAGAAACGACTATTGACTAGGTACCAAACAAGGCGCATGAAGAAAGCAATCGCCGCCGCCTTGGCTCTCTGCGTGCCACTGCTCGGTCCCCTTCCTCTCTCCCAATCAGTATCCTGTATGTGGCTAGAGGAGCTAGGACCTGACCTTTTCATAGATTTAGGTTTTGTTGGTATTAGTTTTTTTTTCTAGGGTTTGGTTTCTAGCGTCATCGATGAGGTGTTGGGGCAATAATGTTTTGGAATTAGGTCTCACTACCTCGACGGCATTCGATCTAGCACTGACGATGGGCCAGCGAGAGTTTGGTTTGTCAGATCTATTTTTTTAGATCTTGGCAGTTAGTGTGTTCATCATTGGAAACAATTGGTTGGTTTTCGATGTGGCGATTTCGGCATCTTCTTTGGATCCGTTCTACAGTAAGATCTGACATCTCTAAAACTCTATTCTAGAGATGAAGGATAATAACTATGCGTTCCTTGGAGGGTCCTCTAGCCAATGTTCTTTTAGTGGATATTAGATCTCGTTGCGAGTGTGATATGATCTAGATGGCTAGAGTGGGGGTGAATAGCCTATAAAATTTTCCTAAAAACTCACAATTAAGTAGAGCAAGTTGGTTAGTACAATAGATGGCGCTAATAGCAACTACTTACTCTAGCTCTAATTCACACAATACAAGCCTCTATACAAGTCTAGTAGCTTGGTCTCTTGATTTTACACAAACAAGCAAGCTACTACTACAAGCTAGAGAGCTACAACTAACAAGAACTACTAACAAAAGCAACTAAAGCTAGTTACAACTGCACTAAAGCTACACAAGCTAGGCAAACAACTACCACACTAACAAGATAGCTATGAATGTAAATACATGAGTGATAGTGATCAGACCAAAACAGGGCAAAGAGATGAACACCAAGATGTATCTTCAAGGTTCGGTTGCTTACTAGCAACTTACGTTCTTGTTATGGTAAGTTCCAACTCGTTAGTTCACGAGCTAATTGGCCTCGCGAGCCAAGGCCACACAGGCACCGCACGAAACCAGCCGAGAAGTGAACTCACGGAAGATGTCGTTAGGAAAAGGAAATCAAGGAGTACTACCAGACTAGAAGAAGGAGAAATGAAAAGAGCAGTAGGACACGTAACAAGTTTATTACCCGGTAGGCAATGCAGAGTTGCAGACGTTTCGTTTCCTTGCTACCACTACTCTAGAAATTAATTTAATTTGGGATGGAGGGAATATTATTTTGGCACGGTGCAACTCACGGGAAACCCATGGCATGGACACGTCCCGGCGTCGCATCCAGTTGACTTGCCGATTGACAGTAGTCCAAGCTTGTGAGAAACCAGGATGGGAACAGCCTCATTGTGGCTTAGCAACAATCAAGATATGATTTGGCCAGATTAATCTACAAACACAACTTGATATAACACATTCTACATACATTGATACGGCCAAATCATATCTTTGATTGTTTTCTAACATTAGTGTGATTACATTATTCATATTTTTTTTCTAAAAAAAATATTTATCATATTTCTAACACAACTCAGACAGCAAAGTTTAGGAAGCGTTCACACCTCTCATAGGAGGCTGTAGTTTTTTTTCGATTGCATAGTACAACGCAGACACTCACAACACATACTCACCCTACCTCTACGAGTATTTTCGAAGACTAGGCTATGAAATTCTTGAGATCGATGAAGTCACCATAAACATCTCGCCGTCGACGGAAACGTCGCTTATAAATAAAAGCACAACACCATTAAATTCTTAAAAAATCGCTCCCATGGAAGTTGAACTTAGGACCTAAGATACTAATGAGTTCTTATAACCACTGGGCTATAGGTCTTTTCACTGGAGGCCGCAGCTTTGTTTGTATAGGATGGGAACAGACCCATTGTGGCTTAAACAACAATCAAGATATGATTTGGCTAGATTAATCTACAAATATAACAGATTTGATGCAACACATTCTATATACATTGATACGGCCAAATCATATCTTTGGTTGTTTCCTAACACGAGTGATTACATTGATCATATTTCTAACACCGCTCAGACAGCGTGCGTTATTTGAATATACTACATACTCCAACGTGCCGACCCGCCTGATGAACGCAAAACGGGTGCAGGTGACAGTCAGATACTACTAGACTGGAACCAGACACGATAGTCAGAAGAGGCTGTCAGATTGCCGTCGTCCCTCTATATAAATCGACGCGCGCGCGTGTGCAGGCCGCTGCATCGATCGGCAACCAAAACATCGAAGAACCTCGGGCCGGTCACGTTACATATATATAGCGCGTTAGCTGTTGCAGCGTTTCTGTCTATATTTCGCGACGAGCAAACACCGCGCGCCATGAGGCCACAAGCCCTTGCTCTCGCCTCCTTCCTGGCCGCTGCGCTGCTGTGCCTGGGCGCCGCGGCTGCCTCGCCCATCATGTCGGTCGCCGGCAAGTTCGCCATGGAAGGTCAGTGTGCATCCGCGCGCTTTTACCGTGCAATCTAATCAATCAAGAGTGTTTAAAAGGCTTAATCGTGTATCTAATCTGTGTGCCGCGGTTGTGCTTGTTGAAGGCTTGTTGGCGTACTGATCGACCTAGTGGATCGGGGTGTGTGATGTTTTTTTGTCTTTTTTTTTTCAGGAATGGGAATGACCCTCGACCAAGGGATAGACCACTTGCTCGTTTTCGCGGCGGTCTTCGTCATGTGCCTCTTCCGCTGATCGTCCTGCAAGGAACGGTGTCTGCTCCCTGATTAACTTCATCAGTTCGTGTATTCTTTGGTTATGTTGTAGAGAGTTTGCCGGTGCTGTACAAATGCTAATAATAGTGTCACAAAATAAGGCGATCGCCGAATATGCGATCATCCCTTAGCGTCCATTAACAATGAAGGACTTGAAATAAAACTACATTATCACACACGTCGTGCTCGATCTAGCCATTCCCGTCTTTTCTCCCAGCTCTTAGCAATTTCTGTACAAACTGCAAAGCGCTCTTGCAAAACCTCGCACTGCCGCACGATTAACTTGGTGCATTCATAGTCATAGTTGGCTGGGCTCTTATGGCCTGTACGGGGAAAAGTCCACACTACCTCCTTTAATTTTTGGAAAAGTTCGTTTTTTCTCTCTGAACTTTAAAACTGGACAAAACACCCCTCCTCAACTTTTAAAACCGCTCATCTTACCTCCCTGGCCCTGTTATAAGGAGTTTTAAAGACGGTTTTGTCTTTTTCTTTTTTATTTATTTTGATCGAATCTTTGAAAAATCGTAGTAAATCATAGAAAAATCATAAAATGGAAAATCCAATTTTGTTGGACTCCACATGAGTAGATGTACACAGTGAATATATAATATGGTATGCTTTAATATAAAGTTTTTGCTGTGGCTCTAGATCTATGCTTTTCTGTAATTAACCGGAATAATTCATAGCTGTAGTTTCTATGGTCCAATTATGATGAAAATTTTATGGTGGGATAACTATTGTGTGATTGAATTGTAGTAAAAATTTCATACTCATTGAATCATGTATAGCGTAGTTAGAGATTTATTTATATTTAATAAGCATAAACCTAAATAAAATATATAACTAAGTTATACATGATCTAATAAGTATAAAATTTTTACTACATTTAAGCATACCATAATTAGCCCACCATAAAAATTTCGCCATAATTGGACTATAGAACTGTAGCTATGGATTATTCCAGTTAATTACAGAAAAGCATAGATCTAAAGCCATAGCAAAAACTTTTAACTAAAGTATACCATATTATATATTCATTGTATAGACCTACTTATGTGGAGTCTAACAAAATTGAATTTTTTATTTTATAAAATTTTTTATGATTTACTATGATTTTTTAAAGATTCAACCGAAATAAATAAAAAAGAAAAAGACAAAATCGTCTTCAAAACTGCTTATAAAAGTGCTAGGGAGGTAAGATGAATGGTTTTAAAAGTTGAGGGAGGTGTTTTGCCCGGTTTTGGAGTTCAGGGAGAAAAATGGACTTTCGCGAAAATTGAGAGAGATAATGTGGGCTTTTTCCCTGTACGGCTGTACCACACATGGAAAAGTAAGGACCAAGCCCTCCAAGAGATGAAAATACCTGGGCCAAGTAAACATTGTTTCAACTAGCCTGACTATCAGCAGGGAGTGAGTTGAAGCACATTTTCTTTCGTACCGTTACTTCTCTTTTTTTTTTTGAAAATAATCATCGTCTAAATAACAATCCGAGAACAACGACCACTCGGCACCTTCATGAGGGCCGACTGGCGAAAGCTGATGTAGCAATCGGAAAGAATAGAGGGGCTTAGGGAATGCAAATGCTGGGGTCAGGCATCCGATCGTCTAGACGCTCCATCCACCCTCTGCGCCACCGTTGCTGTGCCCACCCCCGCCCTCTGCACCACCACTGCCCGTGCCACCCCATCCCACGCTCTGTGCGCCACCGCCCAGCTCTGCGTGGGCGACGAGCACACTGGTGACCTCCACGTGCCACCCACCCGTTCTCTATGCCACGGCCGCTCCCACTCCGCCTTTTGTGCGCCGCCGCCCATCTCTGCGTTGCTGGCAACCACACCGGTGACCTCCATATGCCGATAAGCCTCCATTCACTGAAGCGGCAAGGAGATTTTGCACTGAAAGAGTACGTTGTAAACATATGTTTCAAGTGCTTCAGGTGTTTCAGAGGTACGTTGCAAAAGCAGATCGAGATATTGCAAAAGTAGACTGGAAAGTTACACATGTTACAATGTCTACACAAGAATGTTTCATGTGTATGTTCCAAAATGTTTTATCTGTATCACACGTATGTTGCAAGTATTTCATGTGGATCGATGTTGCAAAAGTAGATCTGGATATTGCGTATATATGCATGTTGCAAGTGTATGTTTCAAGTGCTTCATCCGTATGTTGAAGTTTTTCATCTGGATGTTGCATATGTTTGCAATGACTTTCAAGTGTTTTCTAGGTGTTTTACAAGTGTTTTAGATGTATGTTGCAAGTGTTTCAGTTGTTCCGGACGTATGTTGTAAGTGTTTATCTGGATATCGCAGAAGTATATCTGGTGTTGCACGGGACCCACCTGCCACAACCCACAACCACCTGCTGCAGCTACTGGGTGAGGCCCGGGCGGCGCGGGCCCGTTGCTGGGGCGTTGCCAAGCTGGCGCAGACAAGCGCGTGAGAAACTTAGCGCAGATGTGAGGGCCCACACTGTGGATGCGCAAAAAAACAGGTGGCACGGGCTCCGTTTCTCTTGCAAACGCGGCACTGTTCGATGCTAGCACTCTGGATCAGACATTCGGGTGCTAGCAAGTCCCCCCGGGGAAGGGGAAGAAGTCCCCTTGGAGATCATCGAGCTAGGACATAATCGGTTCAACTAGAGCTACTCCATCCGTCTTGAAATATAAGGAATCCATAGTTTAAAATTTGTATCAAATTATAACGTATTCTAGGTTTGTAGCTCAGGCTAAAACTAGTTAAGCAAGAAGAGCAACAGACGACAACTCAAGACGAAGGACTTGCATTGGGGCTACTAATGATGACATGACACCCTGTATCATTTTTTTTGGAGGGAAACATGAGGGTGCAAGCTGCAAGCCCCTACTGTGCTTTCATTATATTTGGTAAAACATACAAGAGTTTCAAGAAACATAAAAGGTTATAAAGAAGATCAGAACAATTACACATATGCTTCTATCCATTGTCTAATATGGGGTTCATATGAATTGTTTGCTCTAAGTCAAGCAAAATCATTCCTGATGCCGAGCTTGGGCAATAGATGGTTGAACATTTCTATTTCTAAAAATTGCATCATTTCTGTCAGACCAAATGGTCCAGCACACCATTTCTGACACCAATATCATCATCGAGCTAGAACATAATCGGCTCAACTAGAGCTACTCCCTCCGTCCCGAAATATAAAGAATCTAGAGTTCAAAATTTATACCAAATTATGAGGTATTCTAGGTGAACAAATGCTAAGACAGCTTCCACATGCATACTGTATGTCACGAACCTAAATATGGTAGTTAGGAAGGGTTTTACAAATCATTTGGTTCTATAAAATAAGTTGGACAGTACGCCCTCCATACCTCAAAAGCAAGTCGTTTAGGACAGGATTGTATATACCAAGGAGTGTTTGATTAGGGGGTAATCTTCCATGTTTGTCCATATTAAATAGGGCTGCGGATGCATTTCAAACGAGAAATAAGCGTAGCTGGAGTGGCAAGTGCAGCGAGGCGCGAGCCCTGCGGTTCCGGGTTCAATACCTGCCTAGGGCGCATTGTTTTTGCTGGTTTTTTTTTTTGCGTTTGGGCCTGGCGCGTGAGCGAGGCTGCTGAAAATGCATGGCTCGTTTGGGCGTGCTTGGGCGCCATTTTTTTCAATCGTTTCGCACGGGCAGGATATGGCGCCACTGCCTTCTATTTTTAGCGCTCCTTAGCTGCGACGCTTGAGTTCCAACATGCCTATTTAAACGGATGCATTGACTCGTTAGCTTCTCATTACTGTACTTCGTCTCCTCACTTTCTCTCTCTTTCATGTACCGTATGCAATGGCTGCGTTTGATCTGAACGTTCGCCTAGAGGATGATGACAACAACAATGTTGGCTTGGACCTCAACGAGCCAATACTGGAGTCCGGGAATGACAATGGTAATGTGCTTCCATCTTTGAGTTTGTTGTTTCCTTCAAGCTCCATCTTTTCTAAGCTGTTGTTTCCTTCTTGGACAGGATTTGATTTGAACCTTCCATTAGATGAGTATGGTGCGGTTGATTTTGAATTCGTAGAAAACCTTCAAGGTAATTATTTTGATACTAAATCTGATTTCTTTTATGTAAGCCGTGGCTATAACATGCTGTTGAACGTGCTTCTTTTTTCCCTGTAATAGAACATGCCGTGGCTAGTAATAAACGTGCTTGTTTTTTTTAATATAACATGCCGTGAGTAGTAATATAACATGCTTGTTTTTTCTTTTGATAAGAACATGCAATGACTATAAAGAGAAGTGCTTGTTTTTTTTCCTTGTTTTTTTTTCCAATAGAACATGCCCTGAGTAGTAATACAACATGCTTGTTTTTTCTTTTGATAAGAACATGCAGTGACTATAAATAGAAGTGCTTGTTTTTTTTCTTTTAAGTAGAACATGCAGTGGCTAGTAATAAACATGCTTGTTTCTTTTTTTTCAGTAGAACATGCCGTGGGTAGTAATAGAACATCCTTGTTTTTTCTTTTGATAAGAACATGCAGTGACTATTAATAGAAGTGCTTTTTTTGAGTCGAACATGCAGTGGCTAGTAATAACCATGCTTGTTTTTTTTTTTGTTTTAAGTATAACATGCAGTGGCTAGTAATAACCGTGCTTGTTTTTTCTTTTGAGTAGAACATGCAGTGGCTAGTAATAAACATGCTTGTTTTTCCATTTCACAGAACAAGCTGCGGCTCCTGTTCAGGATAACCGAAGAAGGACGCGACAAGAGAACAAACAAGACAAGTGTATCAAGCTTTGCTTTGTTGACTAGAAGCAAGAATGGAACACTTGGCAAGAAAGATACAAAGGTTATTGCGGATCAATTTGGATTACACATTTGAACAGTTCAGCGCTTATGGAAGCGAGGTAAAATCCAACTAGCTCAAAACATTCCAGTTGAGGTTGCTAGTCGAAAGAAGGGTAGATGTGGTCGTAAGTCTACCCTCTTGATTTGCAACAGTTGCGCAACATTCCTCTCAAGAAAAGAATAACCATAGAAGATGTGTATAGCAAACTTAACATGTGCAAATCTAGGATCCAAAAGTATTTGAAAAAAGGTTTTCTTAGGTGCACTCTAGTAGCATCAAATCATACCTCACTGATGCTAACAAGAAGGCACGGTTGAAGTGGTGTGTTGACATCATTGAGCAAGGTTTGGTTGGTGATCCAAAGTTTAAGGATCTTTTTGACTTTGGTTTGGTTGGTGATCCAAAGTTTAAGGATCTTTTTGACTTTGTGTTCATTGATGAAAAATGGTTCTACCTCTCTCAAAAATCTGAAAAATATTATTTGCTACCTGAAGAAGATGATCCACATCGGACTTGTAAGAACAAGAATTACATCCCTAGGCTCATGTTCTTATGTGTTTGTGCTCGGCCAAGGTTTAGGGATGAGAATTGTATTTTTGATGGGAAGATTGGTTGTTTTCCACTTGTTACTTATGAACCAACTATGAGAGGTAATGAGAGAACATGTCGGATCCGTGGAGACTTGGTTATGAAGCCTATAACTTCGATCACAAGAGACGTGATTAGAAATTTCATGATTGAGCAAGTGTTGCCTACCATTCGAGCCAAATGGCCAAGAGAAGATGTTGGCAAACCAATCTTCATTCAACAGGATAATGCACCTTCCCATTTAAAATTGGATGATCCGCTTTTTTGTGAGGTTGCTAAGCAAGAAGGATTTGATATTCGCCTCATTTGTCAACCACCCAACTCTCCGGATTTCAACATTCTAGACTTGGGTTTTTTTCGAGCTATTCAATACAAGAAGAATGCAAAAACAATACAAGATCTAGTTCCAGTTGTCCAACAGGTAAATTGCATTAACAATTTAACAATAAAAGATCTAATTCATTGCTCGGCCAATAACTTGACTTATTCACATGTTTTGCAGGCATTCTTAGAGTACTCTCCATGGAAAGCAAATAGGATTTTTGTAATACTACAAAGTGTTTTGAAGGAGCGGCTGCCATTGCAAATCTCTTGCGAAGCATCCTTGCTAGCCGAAGCACTTAGTAGTCTTGCTGCAAATTAGAAGATGGGCATTAGTTTTTGCAGCAAATTAGAACAAACAAATTATGATATTTATGCATGTTATCTTAGCCGAATGAGACATGTTCCTTACTGTTCTTTATTTGCATCTTCCATGGCGCCTTCTTTCATCTTCTCCGTGCTTGTTTTTTTTGCTTCATCTCACAATAACTTTGAGTCCGGCGCCAACTCTGAGTACAGCGCCTCCAACGAGTCCGGCGCCTCCACTGAGCTCGAACGAGCTCTGAGTCCGGTGCCTCGCCCATGGCTGGAGCGAGCTTCCTGCTGCAAGCGTCCGTGGCTCGAGCTAGCTGCTTGCTGCTACGAGCGTCCATGGCTGGAGCAAGCTGCTTGCTGTTGCGAGCATTCCTAGCCGAAACCATGGCTGGAATTCTAAAGAAAAGCCAGCAGCGAGGAAGAGGATGGGAGGGGCTGCATGCGGGAATGGAAGGGCCGGGGCTACATGCGCGGGCAGCGGACAAGAGCCGTGCTGCATGCGGGAACGGAAGGGGCCAGCACGCGCAATTACTACGACTCTACGAGCCTAGAGGCGTGCGCACGATTACTGTAGGAGAGTGCGGATGCGCCGCGATTAATGCCTGGCGTGCGCGCCGCGGCGATGGCAGCCGAAACGCAGGGGCAAAGCAGTCCAGGATGCAGAAGGAAGGCCAGAACGACTTGCTTTGGCAAAAAACACTTTCAAATGGAGGGAGTATATTTTAGGACAGAGGGAGTGGATAACAAGTCAGTTTGGCTCTCCTCAAGATTCGAGCGATTCCAAGGTAAAAATGCCCGCTTTCTTTTAGAAAAAAGAAAGGAAAACGAAGATTCAGAGATGAAAGATATCAGGTACATACTAACTGGGGAAGGAAATATTAGGAATCCGGGCGTGAATCCAGCTCCAAATCCGATGCAAGTTACGCGCGTGATATTACCCGATCCTCCAACGGAAACGGAAAGGAATGTTACTCGGCGCTCATGAATCATGGCGGAAGGCGCAGAGCAGAGGCGGCTGCTGCCAAATAAACGGTCGGAGTTCCCCTATTCTTGCCTCGCCGGTAACGTGTTTAATCGGGGCTCTAGGCACTTCCTCGATCAATCTCGCCGTCTCCCTCGTCTCGATTGGCAGCGTCGTCCTGTAGCTGTAGCGCCCTGCAGGCTGCACAGGTGTGTATGTATGTTTGGGAGTACTTCTGTTTCTTGCGAACAGAGTTCAATCTCGATCTTCTCTCTAGTGACTCTCAAAAGCAAGCATGCATTAGAACTCGCTAGTGAAGCCTAGGACGAGACAAGTTATCTGGATAAACCCCCTATGGCTTGCCTTTAACTCGCCTGGGCTCGATCATTGTTACAAACAAATATTATCGCCGTGTTTTAGTCAGACCATGATCTGCGCCGTCGCTAAAATAGCTGAATTATCTCGACGACAGACAGAAATGCGGCACTGTTCCATTGCTTTCGTTTCGTTCATCCATCGCTCAATAATAGTAGCTAGTCACTACTATAAACACTCTACCGATTCATGTCGTTCGGTGTGGTTCTATCTGTGTCTCAGATCTCAGAGGTCGCCCTGCCAAAAGCATCGGCGTTTGCCAGCAGCAGGCAGCAGCATGGCAAGAAGACCAGGGGCAGACACAGAGAGCTGGACACTGCCGAGCATCGACCGCGGTGGCGTTTCTAGCGACCTTCTCCCGGCGGCATTCGGCGACGGCGAGCTCACCCCTTCCGTCGGGAACAACACCGTCAACCCTTACGACTGCCGCTACAGGTGCGGTAGACGGTTGCTGCGCATTGCTTTCATGCACATGACATTCACGTTTTTTTTTATCCACACGCTGCCATGCATATATATACATTATTACCATGCATAATAATCTGATGCCTGCAAGTAAAAAAAAAAACTGATGCCTGCCAGGGTGTGTCGATCAGGTGGTGGCAGGGGTTCCTGATCGTGCTGGTGCTGTACTCGGCGTGGTCGTCGCCGTTCGAGCTGGCGCTCGAGAAGGCCGCCACCACGCCGCTTGTCGTCGTGGACCTGATCGTCGACGTGTTCTTCACCGTCGACATCGCCGTCTCCTTCTTCGTCGCCTACTTCGACAGATCCGCCAACCTCTTCGTCGACGACCGCAGGAAGATCGCTACCAGGTAGTATTAGCATTACCTAGTAACTGATGGACCATCAATCTTATGCACGTACAAACTGTACGCCAAATGAAAATCATGCTTGCGTACGTGCACTCATTACTCAGGCACCTCAGCCGACCGTCGTTCGCAATGGACGTGGCCTCGACGGTCCCGTTTCACGTGATCTACCGGCTGGTGAGCGGCAGGAGCACTGGATTCAGGTACCTGAATCTTCTCCGGCTGTGGAGACTACAGCGCGTCAGTAAGCTCTTTGCGAGGCACGTACGCCATGCTTCTGTTCTCCATCTACCTGTTTATCTCTATCTATACATACAGACTTACAGAGACGCTCCTATACATTCCTGCAGGTTGGAGAAGGACATACGATTCGACTATTTCTACACCAGGCTCATCAAACTCTGCGGCGTGACGTTGCTGGCGCTGCACTCCTCGGCGTGCATCTTCCTGTGGATGGCGTTCCACCACCACGGGGACGAGAAGCACACGTGGCTCGGCAGCCAGGTGCGGGACTTCGAGGACCGCAGCGTCTGGGTCAGCTACACCTACGCGGTGTACTGGTCCATCACCACGCTCGCCACCGTCGGGTACGGCGACCTGCACGCCGTCAACCCCGGCGAGATGGTGTTCGCCACCTGCTACATGCTCTTCAACATCGGCCTCACCTCCTACATCATCGGCAACATGACCAGCCTCGTCGTCCACGCCGCCACCAACACCTTCAAGATGAGAGACATGGTGCGGCGCGTCTCGACGTTCGGGAGCGTGAACCGGCTGCCGCCGGAGCTGAGAGAGCAGATGATGGCGAGCGCGCAGCTGAGGTTCAGCACGGGGGAGGTGATCCAGCAGGCAGCAGCAGCTGCTGTCCGACCTGCCCACGGCGCTCAGGTCCCGGGTCGCGCACCACCTCTTCAGGGACACGGTCCAGCGCTGCTACCTGTTTCAGGGAGTCTCCAACGACCTCGTCCTGCAGCTGGTACATGAACATTCGGACGCACTCGATTCGATCCATGGCCCCAGTGACCTGACCACCGTGCTCTGAGCGACTTACTGACCCAAGTAACAACGGGATGCATGCAGGTTTCAGAGATGAGGGCAGAGTATTTCCCTCCCAAGGCGGACATTGTCCTCCAGAAGGTGACCTCGACAGACTGCTACATCATCGTGTCCGGCGCAGTGGTAAGCACATATTCTTCACACCTACGTCTCTGTCTGTCAATGATCTTATCCTTGCTCCAACATTGTTCATCCGGTTCCTTCTGCTTGCTTACAACAGGACGTGTTGACAGCTGCTGCTGATGGAACAGAGAAGGCAAGCCATTCGAACGCTGAACATCATAGTGACTGAGTGCCAATTTCTTTCTTTTCTTTGCTCAGTAACGTGAAACTCAGTCATGAAAGAAACTGCACTCGCTTCCTTGATTCTTTTTTATGCCAGTAAGAGTTTTGATGAGCTGTGGTGTGGTGCCCTCTTTCAGCTAGTGATGAAGATAGGGCCACACGGCATGGCAGGGGAAATGGGCGTCATTCTGGGCGTCCCACAGCCGTTCACCGTCCGTAGCAGCAGGCTCACGCAGGCCGTGTGCATCAGCCACAGCCATCTTCTGCAGATACTCCGTTCCAACACTGCAGATGCCAACACCGTTTACGCCAATTTTGTTCAGCATCTCAAATCTCTCAAGGAACAAGTTGCTGCGGATGCGCCGCTTTTCGAGGAAATCCTTTCCAAAACAGGCTTCGTAAGTACCGTGGGGAACTTGCACTGTGATGTGAAACTTGGTGTGTAACATGTCTTGTTTGCCCAGTATCAGAATGCTAGCTTTGGCACCGAGCAACACGAAGAGACCGCTCCCTGCATGTTGCCGCGTCGAGAGCACGGACTACGGGTGGTCATTCATGATCGCTTCCCCAGCGATGGCACCGAGAAGCATCGGAGCCGTGCTGCGGGAAGCTCGTCCTCCTTCCGGATTCGCTGCAAGAGCTGCTGAAAGTCGCCGAGGCGAAGTTTGGGAAGGCGGCGAGGAGGGTGCTCACCGTCGATGGCGCCGAGGTCGACGACGTTGCCGTGCTAAGGGACGGAGACCACCTGGTGTTGTGTTGGTAGGACTGACCACTTGCATCTTGTAAGTAGTACAAGCACGCGCAGAGCGTTTCACCTCTCCCTATTCTCGAAATTTTACAAAAGAGAAAGGGTGACAATAAAGTTGAGAAGGGGTGAAACGGAAGTTGGATGATGCAATTCCGTTAAGACCCGTTTCTCAATAGACAGCTCCATATGTAGTTTATAAGACTACAATATCATGTAAAATAAAATAAAATGAAATAAGTAAGGATGAAACATCCATCCTCAATGTATAGTTTCATTCTATAGTTCTATAGATATTTAATTTTATAAGTCATGGAGTCGGTAATCATGCAAAAAAAAGTTTCATCTAGATAAAACTCACTTCTCTCTTCTTAGAAACGTTGCCATGTCATAAAAAACGCATATGCAACCACTTATTAAATAGAAATGAAATTCACGTGAAACTTCCACTAAAACTAGCCTAAAAACTATCCCTAAAAATCATATGGTAGCAGATGATTTTCATAAAAAAGCATCCTAGATTTCTAACTCTACAACTCAAAATAAATGCACAGTACTTATAATACCAACTAAATTTTATGAGATTAATCACGCCATATTTAGAGACTGCCATTTTCATAAAAAAAGCATCCTGCAGCCAAGGAAAAAAGTGCAGCCGATCAGACCCACAAATGTTAATACTATTTTCTATAAATTTAATCAAACTTGAGATTGATTGACTTCTACGAATACAAAAATATACACTTATTTTAAGACTGAGGGGGTAGTTTCTAATCACGGTGAGAGTAAAGGCCTGTGTGGTAGAGCTCTGGCTTCTCCGAAGGAGAACTACCAAACGTTTTGTAGGCAAAAAAGAGAAGCCGGGGCCGTTTTTAAGGAGCCACAACTCCAAAAACGGCTCCACTTTTCTAGAAGAGCCCATCAGGAGGAGCCCAGCCAAATACCTCCTAGAAGGTCTTCAGCAAAAGAATATGCAACCGTTGGGGGAAGTGCACTGCTTGTCCGCATGCCACAGCAAAGTGTGGAGTTTCTGTGAGCACAGCTGGAACACCGAAAGGTCCCGGGAATCTCAGTTCCAAAAAAGGAAGTAAAATGCAGCAGTTATAACCAAGTACAGTAAGCACTACGAGCTGTCGAATGATATTACTACCTTGAAATCACACGTCAGTAAGCAAATAGCCATATACAGTAACCAAAAGAGCAGTAATATTTTGCTCAGCATTGCTGAGAAAAAAGAAACACATGAGAATTATACAACAATCTGCGCTGGTTGTTGCAGATATATTCCCTACTAATTCCTTTCTCTTGGGATTTGGGTACTCACAATCCTAATATCAGCACCTACAGAGTTAATCATAACCACCTGTCCAGCATGTGGATTCATCTATCGACATGAAAGCCCCAATTTTGTTCCTGAAACAACAAAGTAAACAAGTCATCACCCATGTTCCAACTTGCAACATGAAATTTACAAGACAACAAAATAGTCGCACATTCCAGGGAACTAAAAACTTGGACAACCACAAGTTGAAAAAATATTCGAGGTCCTAACAAAAAGAATGCGGATGTGGATTTTGATGACAATATTTTCTAGCATCTATACCACATAAAAGACCAAAGAGAAGTTATTGGACTGTATTTCAAACCGCAAGCAATCCATGAAACATTTGGTGAAAATCCAGAGGTTACATCTCCCATCATCTGGTAGATGCAAACATAATCGAACCCAGGAAAAGCCAAAGGGCAGCAGCCAACTCAACTAGTTGTATGTCAACCACGTAGAACAGATATTTCAGTCTTTCAAATAAGGAAAAAGTAAGATGCAACTACCATATAAAGTCATGACTCACAAGTGTTTGTCAACTTGAACTCTAAAGCTTGATACAGAACAGATAATGTTTGGGAGATGCCCATGAAGATGCATTCAAGAGGATGTCTAAGCCATGCCCTCACAAAGTAACCAAATTTTAAACAATACAGTAAACTTGTGTCCTAGTTTTGAACCAAACAGGCCAAGAGTACAAAGGATTCATGAACACAACCCATTTCTTAACAGCAGGCAAAATATTTTAACAAGTTTAAGGTAGCAAAATATATCTACCGAAAGCCGAATTACTAAGCAAAACTTTGTTTCAGCATAATTGACAGCCCAGTCACTGCACAAAATAGAGAATGAGGCTCCTCTGCACTCAGAAACATTTCTGATTCTCAACATAAGTTCAAGCAGACATTTCCAATCTTCTGCATTATATCACAGCTTATGACTACCTTGAAACTGATCCCTTTGCTCCAAATTATAGGTCTTTTTATCTTTGTCCTAAGTCAAACTTCTCCAATTTTGACCAAGTTTTTAGAAAAATATTTCTAACATCTACAGGTTCAAATAGATGCACTATCAAGACATATTTCATCAAGAATTTAATGAAACTGTATTGATGTCTAGATGTTGATGCATTTTTCTATAAACTTGGTCAAGTTTAGATAGTTTAGGAGCAAGCTAAAGTGACTTATAAATTGGAACGGAGGGAGTAGCACTCATCCCTCTTTACACTGCAAATACTTAAAATGGACATCAATAAAAAAACGCAACCCTTAATATCTCATGCCAAATGAAACACACAGATATGACAGCTTGGATAGTACTTCTTTCATATGCAAGTATGCAACAGTGCTGACACATGATGACATTTCAACTTGTAATCTTTTGAGAAGGTAAGTAAATTATACATGAACTTGATTTGACCAAAGAAAGCACATATTCCAGTAGACTTGAGAACTTTCAGATTCAAGTGTAACAAGCTTGTAATACAGAACCCACAGTTGTTCTAGCACATAACTGAACTATATTGAACCTATCAATCAAAAGCATCAATAAAAGTTCAAGTGGCACAACAATATCTGAGGCCAGAATTTGAATACTTCAGTAAAAAAAAATACTTGATCATGAATACTTCAGTAATAGCAATATTGATCTAATTTAGTATATGTTGCCATCAAGTGGCACAAGATTCCAATCTCATAAAAAGCTAATCACAGATTAAAGATACTAATTGACAATCATTCGTCTTGGTCAAATATTTGAAGAATTCTAGTTGTGTGTTCTACTAATTTCCCTTGGCAATTCTAACATCAACCATGTGATTTGTTCTGCTACAGTCTCCCCTTTGAGAGAATTTAAACACAAAATACAATGTCAGAAAATGCGAGTCCCAACATTACTCTAAATGGCGAGTTATCAAGGGTGCCACATGATGACTTTGCATGCAGACATGGGATGATGGGAGTACCTATATAAGCACCAAAATCCTTCTCTAATTGCCCTTCCAGACACAAAGAAGGATGATGTAGCTTTAGTTTAGTCGAATTAATATTCCAGACACATAAAAGGATGATTCAGTTTTAGTTACTCAGGCATCAAAATGTAATGATAAAACATAAAGGTTACAATAAAATGACCTGGCATTTTGCTTTAGCAAAATATTGCATTTAGCATAAGCTGCTGAGATAAGTGAACCAACCTCATTCTGTAAGCCTCTAGGCTGTATGCTAAGGAGAAGCATCCATGGCGCTATTGTTTTGCTCATCACCATCCTCCTCCAATCTCTTATCATCACCAACATCCCCATCTTCGTCTGCATCACCCTCATCCTCATCCTCATTACTGAGACTAGCAATCTCCGCTTGTGCCTTCTCCAAAATCTCCCTCCACTTTGCATCTAGGTCCCTTTGCAAATCCCTCCTCATTTGCTCCACCTCCACCATGTGCTGCCTCTTGCTACTCTCCATCCTCGCAAAAACCTCCTCAAACTTCTGAATTGACTCTGTGAGAGCCACGAAACCATTCCGATCCACTTCAACAGCACTATTTTTCTGCGGTTCCCGTTCACCTAATTCCGCACCTGACCCTGAAACCCTGGGACCTACGACGTCCCCGCCACCACCAAGAAGACGCTCAGGAGCTTTCATCCCCCACTGAAAGCGCCGCGATGGCTGCCTGTCACGGCGGCGCTTTGCGGCCAGAGGCAGCAACTGGAGAGGCAGCGGAGGCGGAGGCGGAGGCGGGGCCGGGAGCGGCAGCAGCAGCGGGGACGGGCACAGAATTGACACCATCTTGTCGTAATAGACCCATTTGGAGGGGGAGGGCCCGGAGCGGCGCGAGGCAAGACGCGCCCTCTCCCTCTCCTTCTTAAACTTCTTCCTAAGCGTGTCCACTCGGTTGCGGCACTGCGAATCGGAGAAATACCCCGCGGGACGGTCCGCGGCGGCGCACACGAGGCGGGCGACCTCGAGCCACTCGTCGGCGCGGATGATGCTGCGCCCCGCGCGGATGAAGCTGTCCCCCCAGGCGTCGAGGAGGGCGAGGGTGGAGCGCTCCGTCCACTTGGGCCCGGAGCGCTTGGGCTTGTCGGGGAGCGGATCCTCAGGGAGCTCGTAGGGCGCGAGTCGCGGGGCGAACTCGAAACCGAGAGCGTACCGGTCGGTGCGGCGGCGCTTGGTGCGCGGGGAGGAAGGCGACGGGGAGACGCCTGATGAGGAGGCAGAGGATGGGGAGGGGGAGGTCGACGGCGAAGGGGACGCGGCGGCGGCCGCGTCGTCGCTCATGGGCGCGGCTAGGGTTTCAGGCTCGTGGTTGGTGGAGTTGTTCGGCGAGGTGGGCTGGCCGGGACCGGTAGAAATCCGGCGAGTTTGGGGCAGGTCGCCCGTTCCTCCGTGGGGCGCACCGCGATACTGTAGCCCAATGTACTGAGACTGCATACGGGGAATGATGTACGTACACGCCAATTAAAGGTTTGTCCTTTTTTTAAAAAGTTCAACGGACCATTTTTCTTTTACAACAACGCAGGTGAGTTTTAGGTGTTCGGGGCAAAGCTACAATTATTGGATAAACATTTTTAGGGAAAAGATTCTATGAAATCGAGAGCATAGTCGCTTACTAATTACATCAAGCCATAAAAGAACGGAAAAGCTAATTTCTGAGCGCGCACACCCTGGAGCTGCGGCACACACATCGCACCCACCGTTTGTGGCCGTCCGATGCGCCCGTGCCCGTGCCCGCGCCCGCGAAGAAGAAGACGGCGACAGCTAGGGTTCAAGCGGGCAGTGATGACGGTTCTCCCTCTCTTCTTCCACAATTCTGATAGGCTTAGAAGAGAAAGGGGCTCGGGGAAGGCAGGCCGGCCAGGCAGTGGCGACGATGGGAGGGTGGTGTTAGGGTTCTGGCAGCGGCGGAGGTGGCCGAGCCAGGTCGGAGCGGGGGCACCCATGGCCGAAGCTTGTCGTGGAAGGAGGTGATGGCCAAAACTCGCGGCGACATGTGGGAGGTGGGAGAAGGAGGTCGTCGCGAGCGGTGGGCAGCGGCGGGGATGAGGACAAGAAGGAGGGCGGGGTCGAGGGGCGGAGCCGCTGGCCGGCGGTGGGGGTCTAGGAAGGTGAGGGCGGGGCTCGCTAGGGAAGAAGAAGAAGAAGAACAGGGACGAGGGCGCGTCAAGGAAGAGAGCTGGGATCAAAAGGGGAAGACGGTGGGAGAGCGAGTCACTTTCCCCATTTTCTTTTGGTGGTTGGTTTCATCTTCTGTGGGTTATTTCAGATTATATATAGTACTATTTGTCCTCAATTAGGGTTGGGCTTCATGTTCCTTTGTTTTTCATGCTAAACACCACTCGGGTGCTTTAGTAGCTCCAGACGCGCGATTTTTGTGCCACCAGATCCGCGTGGGGACGCGATAGAGGTCGTCTGATCCCGCGACGCCCGCATCCTCCTCCACCGGAGACGAAGATGGCGACAGCAGTGGCTAGGGTTCTGGCGAGCCTCTCGCCCTCTTTCTTCTCCAACTTCGGCCAGCATAGAAGGGGCCGACCGAGGGAGGCAGGTAGGCCAGGTGGTAGGGATGGTGGGCGGGCAGTTTAGGAGCCCTAGCGGTGGTAACGGCGATCGCGCAAGTTCGGGCCGGAGTGGCTCGCCGGAGTTGGAGAAGATTGCAGCGGGCGAGCTCGCCAGAGTTGGAGAAGATGGCGACGGTGGGTGAAGGGAAGAGGGAGACTGCCGCAGGGGCTAGGGTTCACCGGAGCTCGGCCCTAGCGCACTGGAGGTCCGACGAACCCTAGCGCCCGCGACGCGGGTGAGGATGAAGAGGAACAACAACGAGTGGCTGGAGGAGGAAGAAGAACAGTGCCCAAAAAAGTCGGGTATGGGGTGGGGGAGCAAAACACTCGGTTGTCAAACAGACAGACTCTTGTTTTTTTTGAGTTGGGACTCTGCAGCAAAATATCTTTACCCATTGCAGTTAAGACAAAAAGAGGGGAATAGCCAGATCGGATTGTGCCATTCTTTTTAATTTTTTTTCTCGACACATTAGCCTATAGACAGTTACATGTTGAACCTACTACTAAGGATGAGAGTCCAATAGCGTCCATCCATTTCCTTTACTAAGAGGGTGTTTGAGACTATTCCACTCCATGTTTTTTAGCCAAACAGGTTTAGCTCCACGCACTCTGCTCGAGGAAAAAAGGTGGAGTTGTGAGAGCACCTAAATGGGTGCTCCACAAACTCCATGTTTTTTGTGGATCTACTCCACGGTAGAGTCTATAGAGCAGAGTTCGTGGAGCAATCCCAAACACGCCCTAAAAGTAGAAAGTAAATATCGTTCCTTGCACCTACCAATAATTGTGTTATACTCTGTAAGTAAATCTAGCTTGCATTATTGTTCCAATGAAATGTTCATGTTCCTACCGAGCTTTCTTTTTTTCTTGCAAATTCATTCTGTATTTGCTAGCAGAAGAGGCATTGCATCATTAGAGTACTTTGTCGACACCTCAGGTTGATGGCTATTTCTTAGATTAAGCTTACATCCTATGCTCTATACTCTTATGAGACCTATGGTCTATGCTCTATGGCCAATTCCCTTGCAGTTGAGACTTATGCTCTATCTTATTTAGCTCCATTATCTACCGTTGTTAGCATAGAATTTTACATTTATTATAAATTGACTTCATATTGCAACATATATGTCGACCTCTCATGAAACAAGTCGCTTACATGGCTACAATTTGTTTGAACACAATCATTATTTTGTCATTAGATCTATGTTCTGTCCTCTTATTTTACTCTATTTTGTGGAGGTGTTCACATTACATTTTTTGCATTCATTAGAAGCTAACATATTGGGAGCTTCCATGTTATAGCCAGCCAAGTCTATTTTGGATATCAATATATTGGTTTCGTACTTCGTGGTTGTTTATTTATGCCTATTACTTAATTAGGCTTCTCACTGATAAGGATTTCTGTTGGAAACCTATATAAGTGTATGTTAAGAATTACGAATTACTAGGAACTAAACATACAAAATATATTTACATAACTGAATAGCAAGTCTGGGCAGAATATAGCTTCAAGGGAAGGACCGAAAAAGTGTTAGATTTTTAAAGCTCATATGCAGAAATTCTAATAAACATGCAACGATCCATTATTGTTTGTGTTCCCTAATGGGCTTCGGTGTTTAAGCCCATGAGTGAAGGTAGAGAGCGCAACATTAATTAATACCATATTGCTAGTTGACGTGGAGATAGATGGTTTCCCTCCCCATATATATACCAACCCTATGCGAAAGGCGTACTATAACTAGCGGGAATCCTCTAGGTTTGAAAATTTTTAAAGTTGTCAATTAATTTTCTTCTTCTTCTCTTATTCCATCCTAATGATGAATGGTATAATTCCCTAACCTTTCTATTACAATTTATTATTTCTATTTTATTAATTCCAGTACTTATTGCCGTGAATGCTAGCTTTGTTTTATAAGGAAGTGCATGGTTTTTTAAGTACTATTAGAATGGCGTCTTTATTACCTCTGTCATAATTTATATTGGCGCCTTTATTACCTCTATCTGCAAATGCCAAATATTCATTAAAAAACACCGGAAGAAATCATCTACGACTATGTTAACGACAGAGATAACTGGAATTGGAATTTGGAAGGCAGGATCAGACGAATTCAGAGTAATTGGAGAGAGTTCTTTTTTTTTTGAACCGGGATTTTCATTACTTATCAGCTGACAAATGCGCAGCTACAATTACAGCAATGTGCTCTGGAATAGAACTAGAAATTAGCTCATTTCCTTCTACACAATCATACCCCAAAGAAGCCAACTCAGTACGCCGCCGCCGCCGCCGTAGCAGCCGCCCCCGTCGTCCACCACCGCTGGTCCCCCTCCCTTCTCCTCCGGCATCTCGCCGGGGACTGAAGGGAGTGGGGATCCATTGTTTTAATAAGTTTTTCCCAGTAGATCGAGTCATTAGGGTTAGCGTCTCTCCATGCCAAATTACTTGGTACTGGAGTTTTATCTCCTCCTTCTTCTCATCTCTGTCGACGGTGAAGGAGAAGGGTGGAATCGTCTTCTCCATGGCGGCTCCGTTAAAGATGAGGGCGACAACATCGGCGTCAGCATCTTCATCGACATGACGACATGGAGACTTTGGTTTCCGGACGACGGCATCAAGGCGGAGATGATGTCGCCGTCATGGAATAATTTTCTTCGGTCTTTTCTTCGTTTTATTATGGTTAGATCTGGCCACGATAAAAGACTAGGGAGAATAATTTTCAAATCAGTCTTCCTCACTCTTCGGTGGCAGAAAGAAGAAGAAGGAAGACACCAGAAAGAAGAAGTTCCTCAATTCCGCCTACAGGAATGTTGGCCGTTGTTCGTTGGGTATTTGTTCTCAGGCCATTTGCCGAGTGTTTGCCTGTGCGGCCATCCATACTGCAAAGTATTTAACAGGTTAGGTTTTGAGTTATGCTATTCACAGCGTGGGTACTATTTTGTAATCCAGAGTGCTTGTAATGTGTTGATGTACCCAGCTATCATATAATATAATTCTTCTTTCGTCGCAAAAAAAAAAAAGAAGCCAACTCAGTACTGAGAGTATCGGGTTCTAATATTTTCTTCCCTCTGTTACACGGCGCTCTCGCCCTTTATACCGCAACGCAGGCGGCGGCTTGCTGGATGGAGCCGGCAGCTAGTTCTTCCAATCTGGGCCGAATACCTTCTTGTTGGGCCTTCGCTACCTGGGCTTCAAGACTCCGTCCTCATCTAGTTATCTTCCTTCTGCTCAGCTGGTTTGCAAGCGACACTGTCGCCATCAACGATCTCTTCAGGAACAGAACTGCTAACAGACTACTGAAGGCCCGCTCGTCGTTCAGCGGATGAAGTCGTCGTCCGGCGGATCAGATAGCTAACCGATGAGGAAGCAGTGTCGTCAGGGCTAGCTTTCTATGGGGTGGGGGGGGGGGGGGGGGGGGGGGGGGGGGGCGGGGCGGGCGGGCGGCGGCATCAGAGGCACATGCCGTTCCTAAGTCCTAACCGCGCGTGTGCATGTGTGTCATTCTCGGCTACGGGAATAGTTAGTAGCTCTGTGCGTGGAGAGCGATCGATCCATGCATCACGTTTCACATGTAAAGTTGTAAACCCTATATTAGAAGGGGTAGCACTTGTGTCACGCATAGCATCAACTAGCGGCCGGCGCGAGCATTGGTGCATTTGGGTCGCTGCTTTGTCTCAATGTCCGGCCGAGGTATGATATCGTTCCAACGCACCAACCGACATGAACATGGACGTGGGCGTGTTCTGCATCCCAGAACACTTCCGGAGAACACCGCGAACACAACGACGACAAGAGACATACATATCTACTACATGATCGACAGAGTATATACTAGTACAACACTCGGCTGAGTCACACCACGAAAATGGGGCGAGCAGGGGCCGACCTGGCCCAATCCCAGCCGTCCGCATGCAGGCCGCCGCCGAGCCGCTTCATGCACCACAGGTCCTCGGTGCACGACAGGCGGCGCCAGTGCGGGATGCGCCTGCCAAGGGGGTCCATGGCCTCCACCTCCACTGCCACGGCTGCGGCCCTGCCACGCGCCATGTTGACGATCGACGCAAACACCGCCTCCGCGGCCAGCGCGGCGTCGCTGCCGCTCCCGGCGAGGCCGTACACGAACCACCCCGCGAACGGGCGGAACAAGTCGGGCACGGACGGCACGCGCAACCACTTGGCGACGCGGTCCAGCGCGCGGCTGGCGACCGCGGCGCCGCGGTGCAGGCTCGACGCGCCGCGCACCTCGAGCCGGAACACGCCGCCACAGTCCCACGCGCTCGCCACGGCCCACGACGCCGGCGGGGACGCCAGGAAGCGGTCGACGTCACCGCCCCACTCGTAGCCGTCGTCGTCGCCGATGATCGCCAGGAACGTGCCGTGGGAGAGCTTGTTGTCCAGGACGTTGCCGAAGTCCGCGGGGAAGAACTCGACGTGCGCGAACCGGCTGCGGTACAGGCTTCGGCGTCGCGGGCGACAAGGCGAACGACTGTGGCGTGGCGCGGCACCTTGAGGCGGTGCGAGTGCACTGGATGCACGAGCATAGACAACGTCCGGAAGTTAGTGTAGCCGCAGCGGCCGGTGAAGAGACGCAGTGACCCGTCGTTGGACTTGTCGGTGGCCACGTACGCGTACTCGGCGGCCATGAGCTCGAACCACTGCTCCAGCTGCCGCACCAGCTGAAACGCGATGCCCATCCGCCTGCATGCATCCACAGGCCGAGCATTTATTACTACTAGTTCAGTTTCTTGATTGACTTGACACAGCAGCATGCATGGAAAGTGTCGCTCGCTATCGTAGATAGGAGAGCAACTTTACCTGTGGGAGGCCGCGACGCGGAGCGGCGGAGGCCTAGAATGCAGCCGACTTTGGAGAAGGCGGGTGCTCCAGGGCGGCTCTCGGCGGAGGCGACGAACTTGACGGTTCCCCGGATGAGACCGATGATCCGGCGGCCCGGCCCGGACGTCGTCGTCTCAGCCACCTGTTCATGCATGTCCAGATCAAACTAGAGGGGCTAGAGCGCGTGCTTGAAAAAGCAATACCCAGCACTAACAAATTGAAGATATGGATGCAAACAATCAGCGCGGCTCGCTCGTTAACACAACCATACGCACGCATCGGAGCACACGTACCAGCATGCGGTAGTGCGGCGAGCGGCGAGCGGCGGATGCGCGCGACAGGGTCGCCGAGCAGGTCGGCGGGCAGCGACATCCCGCGGGCCGGGCCGACTTCGCACTCCCGGTCGACGGCCTCCGTGCCGTCGCGGTCCGTGTCGGGGTTGTACTCCCGGATCACCACCCCACGTCGTCCCTCTTCGTCTCTCATGGCTGGCACCGATCGATGCAGCCGGCCGCTTCTACTGCAGACTAGATATCGCTCGCTGCTCACCACGAGTCCATCGGCCGGCAACCGGACCCTGTATGGTAGCACTCACTTATGACCGGCTCTCTCGTTTCGTTTCAGCACCTCCTCGTTCTCCACCGCGGGCCGTGGCAGCCCACCCGAGCGCGTGGTCGAGCGGGGCGTGGCCGGGCCCGGGATCTTTTTCTGGAGGCGTGCTGGTAGGAAGCTGCCAACGCTTGGATAAAAAACACCCCTTCGGAACCCTAACCAACACCTCCTTGGACTCCGACCCGAATTCTTGCTACATACCGCAACGCACTTGGATTGTGAATCTCCGTCAACCTTGGCCCAAGAACCTAACCTCCTCGGTCCTCCTCTTGTGGTGGACGATCTCGTCAATCTAGTGGAAGCCCTCAAATCTCGATTCCCGATGGACAAGGACCCCAGATTTGGCCATTAAACCCACAACACACCTGGCCAACCCAAGTCAAGCTTGGTCAAACCCTAATTTCGTCTCTTTATCTTAAATCCAAAGTCCCAAAATTTAGGTTCTGTCGGATTGTCCGACGCTTTGACAGCTATCCACCAGAGCACTTATACAACATAATTCATTTGGATGAGTTGTCATCCTCTCCTCCCCTTGGACCCATGTTAGCTCGAGATGGAGATTTCAAGGTGCCTGAATTAGACCACTCCCCACCTCACCCCCTCACTCTGTCTCCAAGGTGAAGAAAGCGAGAACAAGAGAGAGAAAGAAGAGAATAAAGAGAAGGAAAAGGAAAAGAAAACGAAGAAAAAAGAAAGAAAGAATGCTAACCAGGAAAGAGGCTGGCCCTGCTGAGCGGCGACACTAGACTGGGCGGGCGTGTGGTGGGCTGAACTTGAGAGAGGAAGCACAGCGAAGGGTCTAATTACAATTTATATGCCACGCTGAATGCTGAGTGTACACGTCACGTCACATCATGTCTAAATATAAAACGAAGGGTATGGACATCTGGTGAATCACTTAAAAAGTTTAGGTACCCAAATTGCACTTTTAAAGTTCATGGACCTAGGTGACATACAGACAAAAGTCAATGGACCTAGGCGCATTTAACTGTAATAATACTTGTTTAATATCATAAATATTTAAGATCTTTTATATATACTTATCAAATTTGAGATATTTTAACTTGCTACTGTGTTAGAATTTTTTTCCGGACAAAGGGAGTATAGTGAAAGTAAGCCGAAGTAATATGTACTTCCTCTGTGCCATAAAAAATTATCGCTATATGATATTAAGAATCGTACAGGTCAAACTTTCTTAAATTTAACTAAGTTTATATAAAATATTATTATTTGTATCTAAATAAGTTTACTATAAAATATATTCAACGGTTTATTATCTAATAATAAATCGTTCATGGATCTAGCATAAGCAATGTATGTGATGTATTCTTTTCTCCTACTCTTTTTCTCACTGGTTTTGGGGGAGTTTTTAACGAGGCATACAAATAGCATACAATTAGCCAAGGGGAAGAGTTGTAAAACCAAAGTAAAAAATAGGGTGTGAACCCATGACTTTGGTGGTGGCCAATTAAGGTCTTGTTTACTTCCCTTCCAAATTTCAAATTTTTACACTCTCTCTCCATCACATCAATCTTTACACGCATGTATGGAGCATTTAATGTAGGTAAAAGAAATAACTAATTACACAGCTTGGTTATAAATCACAAGACGAATATTTTGAACCTAATTAGTCCATGATTGGACACTAATTGCCAATTACAAACGAAAATGCTACAGTAGCAAAATTCCAAATTTTTTTACATCTAAACACCCCCTAAATGGAGAAGAGGGAGGAAGTCAGCAGTTCAAATATTGAAGTAACATGTATCCATTCAGTGTCTTCCTCTATAAAAGGGGAATCACTTTCAGCAGATGTAAGAGTGAAAAACAAGCAAGAAAGTGAATAACAGAGAACTCCCATTCCTCTCTCATTTTGTCCCTGTGTTCTTGTTCTAGTTCTTGTGTGCACAAACGAATCGATTTCTAACAAAAGCATGCTTTCGAAATAGAGCAATTCTCTCCGTGGCGGGCCCAGGATTTTGAGGCTGGGTATTCAAAATATATAAAGGGATGTTAAAAAATTTTTGACAACCAAAGCTTAATATTTACCATGCCTATAATAACCATATATGTAATTGGTAATATATAGCAAATATATAACACATAATTGAACATGTTTTCGTAGATTTATAGAATTGAAGCACAACTTAAAATTGATTAGTAAAAGGTACCAATAGTTCAAACGTAGCATAACGACAACATATGAAATATACATATGATATGAAACAACAAAGATAAGAAATCTTATACAGTTAAACTCTTGAGCAATTGAGCGTGAGCTGCCATTGTGCCCGTTGCTCAGCTTCTCCCTAGACCTGACGCTTTTTGCGCAGTATATACTTTCTCGGGCCGAAATTAGGCCATTGGGCCATGACGTAGGGAGATGAGAGAAGAAAAGTCTGTTTTCGGACAGAATTCTTCACCGAATGTTTATTTATGTTCATTTTTTTCTTCTTTCCAATACATATACGTATATACACTATATCTACAAATCTGGGTATCAGCTGAATACCTTTGAATATAGCTGGGCCCGCCCATTTCTCTCTCGAGAGCTCGGCTGAAAGGCGCTTGGACCTCTTTTGGACGGGCCTTTTGATGCAAACCTGCATGGGCTTAAAGGCTTGTGCCGAAGAACTAGGCCGTGGGCCTCACGCTCACTCCCCCCTGAGTCCCTGACTCCTCGGGTCCTCCCAAAAACTTCTTGTGTACCAACAGTCCGTGTACGTATACGGTGTATGCTTCGGCCAAGATTATTGCTGTTACGCGTGGCGAGTCAGTATCTTGATCAAGGGAGAAAAGTATCCGATCCTGTGCAAAATTTAGGGACTAAAAGTCCAGGGTATCACACCGGGTGTCACATGGGGTGTCTCATCGAGTATTCGGATAGTAATAATAAAATAAATTGTAGAAGTCTTCGGTAATCCGTGAGACGAATTTATTAAGCCTAATTAATTCGTCATTATCATATGTTTACTGTAGCAACACATTGTTAAATCATAGACAAATTAAGCTTAACAAATTCATCTCGTAAATTAGTCTCAATCTGTATATTTAATTTCGTAATTAGTCTATATTTAATACTCCATACATATGTCTAAACATTCTACGTGACAGGGCTAAACTTTTGCCAAGGAAACCAACAGAGCAGGCTACCAAAAAAACGGTAACCAACATTGGCACCACGGATTGGAAAGCACTGCAGGCGGTTCTTCTTGGACCCAAAGACATACAGGGCCGGTGGTGTTTTAGACTACCCGCAGTGGATACTTTAAAGGATACTAGTATAGTGCACGTGCTAACGCCACGACTTTATTTCAGGGGATGCACATGAAAACAACCAAACAACAATATTGCCCGTGCTTATGGTGACATCAGATAATACAAATGAAACTACTAAAGGTGGTACATATATTTTGCTAATCAAACATGGAATGTGATTGACTTATGATTCAAAAAATGATACAAAGATTAAAAAAAAAGTAAGCCAAGCCTCATATCTATCCAAACCTGTAGACAGACTCCGAGTCAGACTCAACAGAAGCTGGAGATGCGGACAAACTCGTTTACTGGTTTACATGCATGTTTCATAAAGGATTTAAACAGCAACATCTTTTGCTTCATAGACTTGACTCTATAGCTTGGGAGACCAAGGCAATGATCCCAAATATATAGGAAAGCAAATATTTGAGAAAGCATGCTTGGGAGTCAGAATTGTTTGACAATGGATTAAAGGCCACGTGGTCACCACAATCCAAGTTATCTCCTATAACATAAACAAGCAAATTCTTAAATCATCAATCAGATAACCTGTTGAACTCTTAACCAACAGATTTTCAGAAGGGGCATATCGGCCTGACCAGTACATATGCAAGCTAAAGAAAAGAAAAAAAAGGCTATTCAGGGCAGTGTCAACAAGCGGAATGTTTATTAAACATATATAAAAGTAAGGTATGTGCTGTTCAAAAATAAATCAAGGCTCTTTATGGAACCTGCAAATACTCTTCTTGATAAAGGGAAATTGCAGCTTGCTTCTTCTTCCCTGTTAGTCAGAACATTGACACCTGCAGAGGAGCACTTGACACCTTTACAGTACCACTACCTGCAGTGTCACATTGCAGCTAAAGGTGGGCGTGGACACAACAGCAGAATAGTAGAAGAAGAGCTGAATTATCTTCATTTAGGCCAGCACTTGTGAGTTTGTCCAAAAAAAAACTACATGTATTAATGAGAAAAACATCAACATATAGCTAAACAGTTTGTCTCCAAGCCTCCAATACTGGCAATACATCACAAGCACAAATAGTGAGTTAGTCCTACCTGTCAATAGCAACAGACCATTTGTTGTCGATAAAGTCTGCAGCAGACACCAAGGTAGCAGGCCAGGCAAATACTGAAATAAAACCACTTAACATAGTCTGTATTGCACCTTCCCTCATTAACTCAATTGTCAATCAATTAATATAACCAGATTGTTTCAATGAATATGAAATGCAAAGCAAATTATCAGTTCAGCGAAAATTACTTGAGGATAGCCAATCCAGTCTTGTTGTGCTGACGCCAATTACATGCTTAAACTCCCACTGCAAAACACACCTGCCAATATCATATCAGCAAAAAATTCAGCTATGCTCTAGTTATACATGGCAATCTTCAAAACAATAATGCACTGCAAACTGTTTTCCACACATATAATGACTTTGAGAAAATCACTACTATCCATGATATCTTAATTCTTTATTGAAGAGGCATTATGTTTGATGATGATTTCTTTTTTTATTTCTGTATAAAACTGCATGACAAATGCAATGTTCACCATTCAACTGCTAAAGAAATAGTCTCTAAGTTAGTTTTCCATCCTTCCCAAGGCTTTGGATAATCATTCTCGGAAAAAGCAAATCCAGAAATAAAGATGCCAACTGCTAGGCGCTGAAAGACAAAAAGCAGTCTCAACTCCAAATACAAACTGTGATATGAAAAAAAAAGTATTGCTGCAGTTCAATTGCAGCTACACATTATGCCTTTGTCTAAATCTATTAACTTTCAACTCATTTAAAGTCGTCATCTAGCAATCTCAAATTAGTACTTTTTTATTAAGATCACCCTCTTCCCTTACTCATTGTTGTCGATGGAATATTACCTCTATAACTAAGAACCAGCAAAACCAAACGGAAGGGTGGCAGACTTCATAGCATTCAGGTTCACTTATATCAGTACATGTTTATTCCAAAACTAAATACCAAAAAAAAAGCATTACAACAATATGTAGAGAAACTCAAGTTTGTATGTACTAAATAGGTACTTTGCAAGTTTGTGAATACTAACTGAGGTATTGATGCACGGGCTCTCTAGAGCTTTGATCTTGAGCAATAAACACTTTGCGAATCCATCCATCCCTGTTAGCGGCTCCTAGTGCTGACTTCTAAACATTCCTCATTGCCACTCCAATCTCCCCTGTTGGTCTAACACCAATACACACTGCAAGGCTATGGCTGCACATCTAATTCTTGGGTTTCACATAAATGAAACCTGAATCCTGAACTGACGGTCCCAGCCAAATCTGAACACACAGAATTCATGTTAGAATTGGGTTGATTACATCTCCTATGTGAGAGCTATCAAAACACAATTTGTATGAAAGGATGTTTGCGCTCCTCGATGTAGCTGTGCATCTCGTGCTCCTTCATGATGCAGTCCTGGATGTCCGCGTCCAGCGCCTCCTGCAGCTTCTTCACGAACCATTGCCTGCAGGAAGCGTCATCGGGGGAGGGCGACGGCGGCGGGAACCGGCTCAGGCTCAGAGCCCAGAGCGCTGCAACAGTAGCCATCGCCGGCGGCGGCCGGAGCTAGGGTTTCGAGCCCACGTGATGCTGCGCGAGGAACACAGCCTCCCCTGCCTTGGACACCGGAGATGGATCGTCGACGCGCAATGGTGGCCTGGCCGCTCCGCGACGGCGAGCGTGACCGTGACGGGGACAGAGCATCGGTGACCGCGAGCGGGGCCTGGAGGAGGGCAGCGCCAGCCATCGGACAGCGGAGACAGTCACGACGGATGGGGCGGAGTCGAGGTGGGAGACGCGTGTGTGGGATCGACGTGGATCGAAGCATCGGCAGTGGCCAGTGGCATCCCAGGCCCCGTGGCCGAGGCCACAACACGGTGTCCCCGTCCCCACCTCGCCTGGTCCTGCGCCCGCCACCACCGCCCGTGTGACCTCACCGCGCAAGCAGCAGGAGTCGGCAGCCCCGCGCGGCCTCTGCGCCGGCGGTCAAGCCGTGTTTCATTTTTTCGAAGAAAAAGAAAGACAACCTACTGGAGCGAGGGATCGAACTGTAGCCATGTCTGTGGTCGCAGTCGTGGGCAGGGTCTGGGCGCGGGCCTGGGGGAGGGATGATGAGGTTGATACACACAATCTGGACCGTTCGATTTGAGTGATTAAGGAGAGAGAATGCTCAGACTAAATCTGGACAGTTTATTTTGAAAGAGGTTGATTTTCTAGGTACACTTTTGGGGTGGATAGAGGGAGGGCTTCTTAGCGGGGGACGCTTTTTGGTGTGGATGTAGGAAAGAAAATGTTGGTGCATTAGTAGAGTAGACTCTAAAGATTTAGAGTATGAATATAGAGTAAAAACTGTTGCACTGAATACTCTAAAACGATACTCTATCCTTTCTTTCACTCTATATTTAGAGTAGTATAGTGATTACTCTATAGTGGGCAGTGGCGGATCCCACTAGCTAAACAAAAGAAAAAATACTATAACTCATAAACTAAAAATCCAAATTAAATTTCGATTGCACCATTAAATTTGTCTCAATAAATCCTTCAAAACTAGATCACACATGGATATATTTAGATAAAGTGATAAGTGGGTCCCACAGTGGATAGAGTGGATAGAGAATGATATAGAGGATGGATGGGTGCGGGAGAATTGAGTATAGAAGAGATAATCTTGCTGACTAGTACGTATAGAGGATGAATATAGAGGTCTATGAGTGCAGATTGGGTGCCAGCATACGCTCTCTTCGGCTTGAAGGACAAGAAATCATGGTCTGTGGCGATGAAGCGCTGCACGCAGGTAGATGGCTAGCTGCTAGCTTCCATTATTCCACAAGAGCTGTTGTTGGTTTCTGTTACTTGTACACAAGATGAGGCATGTAGCCATGTAGGCGTGGACGTCTCGCGCCACAAGCTACTGGAGTTTTGCTTGCACACTTGCGCGAGGGAGGCAATGGCGGCCCAGATTATATTATTATAGGCCTTGGTTCTGTTCGTTTGTCTTATAATTCGTACTTTTTAACTTATTTTTTAGTTAGAACAGTGTTTTTCTCTCACAACAAATCAGCGAACAGTACTTTCAGCCATGACTTTTCAGCGAAACGAACGGGCCCTTGTTTAGTTCTAGGGTGTAAAGTTTTTAGGTGCCACATCAGATGTTTTATGAAATGTCGGAAAGGGTGTTCGGATATTAATAAAAAAACTAATTACAGAACTCGCCTGTAAACTGTGAGACGAATTTATTAAGACTAATTAATCGTCACTACCACATGTTTACTGTAGCACAACATTATCTAATCACAGACTAATTAGGCTAAAAAAATCGTCTCGCAAAATACACTCAATTTGTGCAATTAGTTATTTTTTTAGTCTACATTTAATACTCCATACATGTGTCCAAATATCTAATGTGATATGGTATAAAATTTTGGAGAGGAACTAAGCCAGGCCTGTTAGAGGCTCCATTCCATCGACCACATTACCATACAGATGGCTCGCAGCCAGCCAGTCAGCTGCGTTCTGCTGTTAGACTACCTGCAGTGGGTACTCTAAAACGATACTCTAAAACTTTAGAGTATGAATATAGAGTAAAAACTGCTGCACTGGGTACTCTAAAACGATACTCTATCATTTCTCTCACTCTATGGCCCCATTTGACAGGGCTTTTGTACCGGCTTCAGGAGCTGTTTGGAGCTGTTTTCTGCCAAACGGGGTAAAATAAAATAGCTCCTTTGGTGAAGCCTCTAAAAACGTGCTGAGACAAAGGATAGATGAGAGGTGAAGCCAAAAATAGTGGCTTCACCCGGCTTCACCTCGTCCACGTGGACGCCACCAAGGAACGTGCCCATTCTGCCCCTACCGAGAGAGAAGCACGCAGAGAAGAGTTCGTGTGCCTGCCATGCGCGCGTCTGCTGGGCCACCGGGGCGCGGCCACCGATGCACGAGCAGCCATGGTGCGCATCCACCAGAGCAGGCGAACTTCAAGGCCGTGCGGCCGCCAGGGCGCGCGGCGCTAGCCTCCAGGGCACGCCGGCGTGGCCAGGAGGGCGGCTAGGGCACGCTGACGCAAGCGGGGGCCGTCGGGGCACGCTGGCACGGCGCAGGCCACTAGGGCGCGCAGGCGAGGGCCGCCTGGGAGCATCACGCGCACTGTGCGGGCCATCGAGGTGACGACGCGGAAGGTAAAGTGGAACGGAGGTAGAAGAACGACGGAGATTCAGGAAGAAAATAGGAGAGGAGAAAAATAAAATAAAAAAGGGTATAATGGTCATCTCTTTTGTCTATCTACAACACGGAGCTGTTTTGCCAAACAGGATACCAAAACGGCTCTGGCTCCACTGGGAGAGGTGTTCGTGGAGCTGAAGCCAAATAAAATGGCTTCGCTGGTGGAGTGAAGCCCTGCCAAACAGGACCTATATTTAGAGTAGTACAGTGCTTACTCTATACTCTATAGTGGCAGGCCCCACTAGCTAAACAAAGGGAAAAAATGCTATAACTCACAAACCAAAAATCCAAATTAAATTTCGATTGCATCATTAAATTCGTCTCAATAAATCCTTCGAAACTAGATCACACATAGATATATTTAAATAAAGTGACAAGTGGGTCCCACAGTGGATAGAGGATGATATAGAGGATGGATGGGTGCGGGAGAATTAAGTATAGAGGAGAGAATCTTGCTGACTAGAACGTATAGAGAATGAATATAGAGGTCCATAAGTGCGGATAGTCTTAGCCTGTTACGCATAACTTGGAGAGCCTCACGATAAAAATACTCCAACTAGTGTACTCCGAAGGGACAGTAGCAGCCTGTATATATATAGGCCTTGTTCAGATCCCAACTCGGGGGTGGCCGAATTTGTACAGTGCCACCCCCGAGCACTGTAGCATTTTTGTTGTTTTGAGGTAATAATTGTTTAAATTTTGATTAATTAGGCTTAAAATGTTCGTCTCGCAAAGTACAACAAAACTGTGCAATTAGTTTTTGATTTCATCTATATTTAGTACTCCATACATGTGCCGATATTTTGATGTGATGGGGAATCTTCTTTTTGCATAGTGGAATTTGGGGATGAATTTGGGGAACTAAACCAGGCCATATGAGGTTTTGGAGAGGCTGCAAGTACGAACACTGGACACAAAGAGAGGCCAGTCAAACCGCAACCTTCGAAGCCTCGTAGAGATGTACTAGTAGATACTCATAGTCATACTGCACTGTGCTTAGTAGATTTCCATGCAGCTATTACATCTCTCTCTCAAAAAAAACTAGGTCCGATCAAAGTTAAATAATATTAGCTTTCACTAAATTTGTAGAAAATGGTATGAATATGTATGACTAGCTCATATGTATGACTCTAAGCATGTTATAAGTATATATTTCATGAGTCATGACGAATCTGATAATACTTATTTAATATGGTAAATTTGGTTAATTTGCATAATTTAACTAGCACTATTTCATATTATATTTTTTTGAAGGAGGAAATAGCTAATAATACTAGGATGGCCTCTGCAAAATACAGTAATACATACTATACTCCCTCCGTCCCTAAATATCTGTCGCTTTACGCTTCCTGAGAAACAACTTTAATTAAATATATATTAAAAAATATTAATATTTATGGTATATAATTAGTCACCCTGTTCGGCTGAGCTTATCAGCACGGCTTATCAGCCGTGGAACAGTGTTTTTCTCTCACAGCAAAACAGCCACAGCCGGCTTATAAGCCGCAGAAACAGCCTGCCGAACGGGGTGAGTATTATTGGAAAGATCTTTGAATCTAGTTTTTTAATAAATTTATTTGGAGATACAAATGTTACACGCATTTTTTACAAATCGAGTCAAAATTGTGGGCACAAAAACCAGAAACGACAGTTAATTGGGACGGAGGGAGTACTGTGTTAGCGTGCAAACTGCAAAGCCCAACCGAAACAAAGGCTTGCCAAGAAAGGCGAACCACTGAGCTCGTGACAGCATCTGAAACCCACGCTGACAAAGACTTTGAAATCTTGCAGCACACTGCACACGAGCTTTGATGTTGATGGCGCATCACAGTTCGCAAACAAATGCATCGCATGCTGATGCACCGGGACCGCAGCGTCAGAGGATACAAAAGCTTTGAAACGTGCATCGCCACGCCACGCCACCCTCTGGGATTCTGGCCTTCTGGGCAGATAATTTTTTTTTTACTTTGGGTGTGTTTAGTTTCGCGAAAAGGTGTAAAAAAATTATTGTAGCACGTTTTAGTTTTATTTGGTAAATAGTGTCCAACCGTTGACTAATTAGGTTCAAAACGTTCGTCTCGCAAAGTAGAACCAAGCTGTACAATTAGTTTTTGATTTCATCTACATTTAGTATTTCATGCATGTATCGCAAGTTTGATGTGATGGAGAATCTTTTTTTACATAGTGTTTTTTTTAACTGAACACAGCCTTTTGGGCAGAGGGTGAATCACCACTGGCTGTCCCCTGCAGGCGCCACAATCACTCGGGTGAGGTACCAACACCCATCATCGAGAAGCAAAGCGAAGCAGAAGCAGGCCTCAGATCTGAAAAAAAAAATGAGATGAAAACAACTAACAATTTGCAGCACAAGGGCAAAAGATGAGAGGCCCAAGCCAGGAATTTCTCGTGGTTGACGACGGTGCATGAGCGGGTTAATTAACAATTACTAGCGTTAATTGTTCGTACCGCACGAGGGGGGTTTAACGCAGAGAAAGAGGTGGCTGCTGCTGCTAAGCTCGGCTAACGATAGGATAACGACGGCTCGGGAGGTGACACCTGCCCCCCATGACCTGTGACAAAAGCTCACTCGGGTTACTAATTTTAATCACCATGTTCAGCCGCTACCGTGTCAGTCTCAATGAACCTGGTTAATTAATTTAATTTTGGGCGATGGCCGAAAGCACTGCACTGCATTCATCTCACCAGATCAGAGAGAGCGCCGACATACACTGGACTTTGTACGACACAGTACTAGTATAATTTCACTACTGAATGAACGTGGAACATACGAGAGGCAAAGGATTTCAACAACTGGTTCGTGGGCCCGCATGTAATACGACGGTGGTGGCCCAGCGGACAGAGTATTATCATGTGCCGTCGCTTTTCAAAAAAAAAGGGCGGAGAAAAGAAAAGGCAAAAGGCGGAAAGGCCCAGGCCAAAGGCAAAGCTGCTAGCAGGCAGCAGGTCCCTCCGTCCTCCAGTACTAGTACGATGGATGCTCCGGTCGATAGGAGCACGGCCATAGTACACGCGTCGTACCACGGATGTCTCTTGGAGCACAAAACGACAAGAAACCACCGTTCATGTGCGATGCGTGTCCGTTTCAACGTTTTTACAGCAGCGGTCAAAGATGTACTCCTACTACTACAATGTACAGCACTCCTAGGCCTTGTTTAGTTGCCGATTTGGGAGCCCAAATTCGGCACTGCGCGTATCGGAACACTGTAACGCGTTTTGTTTTTTAGTGCAAAAAATTGTCCAAAAATTGATTAATTAGACTCAAAATGTTCGTCTCGTAAAGTACAACAAAACTGTACAATTAGTTTTTGATTTCATCTACATTTAGTACTCCATGCATTTACCGACATTTTGATGTGATGAAGAATCTCCTTTTTGCATAGTGGAATTTGGAGGGAGGAATTGGGAACTAAACAAGGCCCTACCTAGGGAGACTAGCAGTAGAGTAGAGGAACTGCAGTGCAGCAGTCGTAGCACTAGTAAAAGGTTGAGGTGCTCAACCTTTTTTTCCTTTATTGATAACCAAAATAGAAAATACCGTAGGGCTGCCCAAACAAGTACTCCTATGTTCTCAGAGAGTCATTCTCGCTTTTTAAAAAATTAATAACTTTTTTAACTAAATATATTTAATAAAATATTAATATTTATGATGTATAATTAGTATCACTAGATAAATAGTTGAATATATTTTTATAATAAAAGTATTTGAAAATATACATATTATATATATTTTTTATAAATCTAATTAAAGTTAGAAAAATTTAACTAGCACGATTCTCTTTTGCAGGGACCGAGGAAGCACCGGTAAAAATTGCTTTCGGTCAAAACAGAGAGGCGATACGATACGATCGGAGTACACAAGTACTCCTAGTACTCTTCTCTAGTAAAATTTGCAGCAAGGCCAGTGACCGGTTCAACGATGAGATAGTACTACTGTACTAGGTAAAGAAGTGGCCCATGATACGACGCGACTCCTCAAGCAAAGGCATTACGATACGGCTAAAAGCTCATCAACACAACACAATGCTGCATAAGCACATGATGACGACACGTTTCTGGCTGGACCATCTCACTGCAATTATTGGATTACCATTGAGGTGTCACTCGTCGTGACGCGTGATGATAATTGAACTAAACCACGAAGTCATGAACACATACAACATTTTTTTTTCTCTCTCAGTTTTGTTATATGTTTCCCGGTGAAAAACATTTCTCCTGCATCCGGATTTTGTGGTCGTGTTATAGAAAAAGAAACGAAAGGTGTTTTAGGGGAGTTTCAAATTTATGTCCTATTCGCTTGTCTTATAATCCGTACTTTTCAGCTTGTTTTTTAGCTAAAACAGTGTTTTTCTCTACAATAAATCAGCAAATAGTACTTTCAGCCATGATTTTTCAGCGAAGCGAACGTGCTCTTAGATTAAAATCGTTGCAAAAGTTGAGTGAAAAGTTCATTCCTTACACTTGGACTTTAATTACAACGATTGTATCTAAAAATTACATCAAGATAAATTGTACACCATAGTTTGTCAGCAATTGAAACTAGAGTTTTTTCTTCTAACACAATGCGGGTGAAAAAAAATCAATCTAGCACATGAATTTTTGTTTGTAGCAAACGAAAAATCTAATCTGTTGATTTCCAATCAGAACATTCGGATGTTAGAGTATTTTACTAGCCATTTTTGTAATCGTCTATTCTACAAAAATGAGGAAAAAAAAGGATAGAGAGAGAGGAGAGGGTCCCAGAGTGGAGAGGTGGTGAGACGTGGAGACGCCAGCGCAGTCGCCCGTTGCCCCTCCATGCAACGCGTCCCCCTCCCAGCGCGGCAGTCCACACATTGACACCACCACCGCGCGGCCCGCGCACGAAACCCCACCACACCAGCCAGACTTGGGAAGCGGCCCCACCGGCCGGAGCAAGTCTTGGGTAGTGTTTAGATGGCGTAAAAGTTGGTGTAAAGTTTCTGTAGCACTTTTTATTGTTATTTGGTAAAATTTATCCAATTATGGACTAACTAGGCTCAAAAGATTCGTCTCGATATTTATAGATAAATTGTGCAATTAGTTATTTTTTTACCTACATTTAATACTCCATGCATGCGTTCAAAGATTCGATGTGACTGGGAATCTTGTAAAATTTTTGGAATTTTGAAGGAAGTAAACATGGCCTTGAGCGAGAAGCAGTGTGCTCCCGAAGCCTCCTTCCTTCTCCTTAAGCAGCAGCCCCCCGTAGCCCAAGGGCAAGAGAGCCGCCCAGCCCACATCCCCGAGAGCCAGCACGCCGATCCGCGCCCGGTCGACGAGGTACGCCGCCGCTGCTCATCCTCGTCTTCTACAGACTGCTCTCGTGCTCTTCCCTGGCATGTGCTTGCTTGTACGCGGATGCTAGCGCTGGGGCCTGCGTTCTCGGGTAGTTCATAGATCATAGGCTCATAGCTGAGCGGCTGCCGGCTGGGCCTGGGCCCTGGGGATTGGATTGCTTCTGTTGCGGATTAGCGAGACTTGCGTAGCAGGTGATTGATTTGTCGCGCTCATATGGTTTTTGGTTGGGCGGTAAATGCCGCTTCCTCTGGCGGAGCTATGAGTTTGATTTCTGCATTCCAAGCTCTTCTCAGTTCTCATTGAGGCGACCTGTTTGTTCTGAAATGTTTGGGACGAATTCGTCGATGGGGATCATATTAATGGATTTGGGCAGGAACCGACTCTGTGCCTTGGTGATTTTGCTGGTGTTGTTGCACTTAATGACAAGAGTTTCATGTGAGTGTTCCTTTTTCGGTCCAATGACTTAGGCTGCGTTTAGATCTCCATTTCATCTAAAAATTTGTGGGTTGCAAAATTTTTAGTAGAAAAGGTATTCATTCTTTATTTTGGACTATGGCCTCGAGGAAAAAAAAAACTAAAAAAGCTAAAAGCTCTCGTCCACTCTACGAAAAATTTGGCATTTAGCATTTAGCATTTCATCATTTAGCATTTTGCATTTTGCATTTCATCATTTCAAAATAGTTGCGTTTTGTATTTTGCATTTTATGGGGAACTAATGGAAATTTTGCATGATGTTTAGTTCCATTCTTCTAAATGATAGACCGAAACCTAAAATCTTTTTGAGTGAAATGGGAACTAAAACACACCCTTAGTGTTCCTTTTTGGTGATTTCATCTTGCTCTTTGGACCTGGAACAAAATCACGTTTTCTTTGCATCGCTTACGTTTTTGTTTGTTCTGTGCTTCCTTTGATGCCCGCATAGACAATCATTACCCCTTTCTCTTTTTTCTGCAACTTTGACTTGATGACAGAAAAGCAAAAGCTCAATTTCAGTCCATCCTTTCTTTGCTCCCCAATACGAATTGATCCATCCATCTTATTACAATGATGCAACTAAATCAACCGACAAACGTGGTGACCGTTTTCAGGGGGCTTCTCGCTCTCGTCCTCATCAGCGCTTTGGGAGAACGGCAACGGTTAGTTACCGCTCGACCGCCAAGCCATGGTGTGGTGGAATCCAGTGGCCACCGGAGGACCACCTCCCCCACGGCCGTCGGGTTCTTCCGCGTCCCGGGCCTGTTCGTGCGCCTGAGCAGCAGCAGGGGGGGAGTGAGCAATGCCGTGGACGCCGACTCGGTCTGGAGCCCGACCTCCCCGCTGGACTTCAAGAGCCTCCGGTCCAGCCCGCCGAGGGTCGGCCTCGGCCTCGTCGACGCCCTCACCGCCGACGACGAGACCGGCTGTTCCCTGCAGTTCGGAGGCAGGAGCTCGTTCCTCGACTCCATCAAGCCGTTCCTCGATCTGGCGCTGCCCAAGGCAGCGCCGGCGGCGGTGTGCGGGAAGAAGGCTGCTGCTGCCCCTGCCTCGTCGGCCGGCGTCGCCGCCGCAAGCCTGGACAAGGCGAACGAGTACGCCGACTGCGAGGAGTATACTTGCGTCATCTCGCGCGGGGCCAACCCGAGGACCACGCACATCCTTGCCGGCGAGACTGTGGAGGCGGTGCGCAAGCAGGGCGATGTAGGTGGCTGCAGGAAGGTGGTTTTCAGCATCGAGCCGTTGAGCGACCAGCAGCCGTCCACGTCCTCGTCGGCGGCGGCAACCGCCGCTAGCGTCGCGTCCGGCCGGTGCTGCTGCTGCATGAAGAGGCTGCAGGAGGACATGGACATCTTCATCTACCTGTGAGTTAGTTGTCATCAACGTTTTTTTACTTCTCGCTAGAGCTTGAAATCCTTGAATGCAGCAATGCGTGTGCAACATGTTTTTTTTTTTCTAGCTGTTCAGTTCTTGATTTTTGACGGAACGTCTTGTGGGTACAGGGGCGAGAAGGCTTTCTGCAGCAGCGAGTGCAGGAAGGGGTACATCGAGGAGGAGGCGGAGGAGCTCATGATGATTCTGGATCCTGCTCTAAATCTTTGATCAGGATTTGTTTGATGCCGTGGCAAAGTAGTAGTAGTATAATATTGCCCGCAAGATTTTTCTTCTGCCTTCAATTTTAGGGACTACTGGGAGAGTGAGGGGGAAAAGAAAGGAAGAAAAAAAAATGGAAATGCCTCTCGTTCAAGTTTTTGCTGAAAGGAGAGGTCGGTCCCGGTTTGGCCAGTCAGTGCAACGGCCGAGCCAATTTTCGTGATTTGTTAGAGCTCCATTTTGGCTGCTGTCAAACTAGTTAGCTCTTCGCCATCAATATATTACTGTTTTGTTAAAGGGCAGTTTGTGCCTTTTGTTCTCCATTTTCTTTTTTATACTATTGCATTTTTTATATAACTGACAAAATAAAATACTCCTATGTTTGCCGTAGAGCTCGTTTTACTATACGATTTCTCATCATCTTGCCTGCTGCTTTGCTGTACAGTGTACTCCGTCAGCAAGGTCCTTGGTCGGACCCTTTTTAAACATTAAACATAATTTACGTAGTCGAAAAATACACAGCTTCAACCAACCCTTTAAATTACAATTCAAGGCCTTGGGGCAAAAAACGTCTCTACCAGATTCAAAATATGTGACCATTTCTCTTATAACTAGGAATAGAAAGGATTGAAGGCAAAAAAACAAGGGTCAACAACCTTTCTTCTAAACTCCAACAGATCTCAATTTCAAAAAAAATCCTAATATTTTATTTTCTCAATTGAGAAAATCAGTCTCAAAGAAAAATGACCACTTTTCTCCCTTCCTCTCTCACTAATCTCTAGGGCCTCGCACTATCGAGCTGGACGAGCAGCGTCGTGCTGCGCCATCGCGCAGGGCGGAACTACCGCCGCCACGTGACACCTTTCCCGGCTACACTTCGCACCGAGCGGGTGTATATATATATATATATATATATATATATATATATATATATATATATATATATATATATATATATATATATATATATATATATATATATTACCTTACAGCTGACTATAAAATAACTTATTTTGTAGCTAGCTATAGAGTATACTCTCCTTATATATATTACCTTACAGCTGGCTATAAAATAACTTCTAAATCCGATACGGAAGGAGTATAAAGTAAAAGAAACATTTAGGCTCCAATTTGAAACTGTTGATGAAGTTAACCACTACTGTAATTCCCCTTGACGAGCAATTACATATTAACCACTCGTCCAGTATGCTCACTGTGACACGACTCGAGTGCCTCGCAGACTCGTTGAGTCCAGCGGCTTGTCGCGTCAAAGCCGTCAACACAAAAATTTCAGAGGACGACGGCAGGCGGACAGGCCTGCCCCAAATTCTACTATAAAAAAGAAGATTCCCCCATCACATTAAAATGTCGGCACATATATAGCGTACTAAATGTAGATGAAATCAAAAACTAATTGTACAGTTTTGTTGTACTTTGCGAGATGAATATTTTAAACCTAATTAATCAATGTTTAGACAATTATTACCAAATAAAAACAAAATTGCTACAGTGTGACGGGACACTTACTATGCAAACTTTGCCTCCAAGATTTAGAATCTAAACAAGGCCCCAAATTCACCCCAAATTTTACTGTGCAAAAAGAAGATTTCTCATCACATCAAAATATCGGCATTTGTATGGAGTATTAAATGTAGATGAAATCAAAAACTAATTACACAGTTTTGTTGTACTTTGCGAGACAAACATTTTAAACCTAATTAATCAATATTTAGACAATTATTAGCAAATAAAAATAAAAGTGTTACAGTGCTACGGTACCCTACTGTGCAAACTCAGGAGCTCCCGATTCAGGTAAGTAAACAAGGCCTCACTGGGACCTGTAAGGCCCGCAGCAATGCAGGCTGCTAGGAGTGTTAGCCTCAGGAAAAATAACATACCACCTAGATAGAGCAGCGTCTAGGGCCACGTTTAGATTGCAAAAAATTTCAACCCGATAAATAGTACTAATTTCGTCTTATTTGACAAATATTGTCCCATCATGGACCAACTAGGCTCAAAAGATTCATCTCGTGATTTCCAACTAAACTGTGTAATTAATTTTTTTTATCTACATTTAATACTCTATGCAAGCGGCTAAAAATTGATGTGATGGAGAGAGAGTGAAAAAATTCTAACTTTTAGGTGCACCTAAACGAGGGGTAGCTATCAATTTTTCCAACGCAAGTGAATGCTATCCTCTAACACACTAGTAGCCTACCCCTGCAATTGTTCTGTCTTTGGTACTGTGGTCCCGTGAAAAAGCGCGGTGAGGCTTTGCTGCTTTAACTCTCCAATGCGCTCGAGATGACTGCTTCCAGTTTTCGTCGGACGAAGCACTCGGCGCTTCTGCAGGAGGTACTGACACCCTGCGAGGCAGCTGATGGATGTGAGGTGGAGACCAATTGTATACGTGGAGGTTGAGGCTAATAGCCACCGTGTCGCGTTGGGGAAGCCCTAAACGCATCGGCTACGCTATCCCACTCCGTTATCCTTCGGGACCGGCTCTCGTCTGTCAAATTCTATCTGTGCGTGGGGCCTGCTGAGGAGCCGTCGTTCCCCAAGCGAGCGAGCAGAGAGGAGAGGGCTGGGCGGAGAAAAAGAGGAGGGAAAAGAAAAAGTGAGGAGAAAGGAGACGGTAGTTGGGATGGTTGAATAAAATATAGGGTAGTTGATATAGAGTATGAGATATAGAGGATGATGGGTGTGGAAAAACGGGATATATGGTGTGTTTAGTTGGTGAAAAGTGGGTGAAAAGTTCCTATAGCATCTTTCGTTGTTATTTGACAAATATTATCCAACCATGAAGTAATTAGGTTCAAAAGATTCATCTCGACATTTACAGACAAATTATGCAATTAGTTATTTTTTTACCTATATTTAATACTCCATGCATGTGTCTAAATGTTTGATGTGATGTGTGGAAGAGGAAATATTTTGGATTTACATGGAAAGTGAACACGCCTGTAGAGAAGAGAATCTTAATGATAAGGCAGAATATTTCTTTTAAAGGACGAAGCCAGAGAACGAAGAGTGCGGATAGCGTCAGCCCGGCCGGCGTACCGTATGCCTGCCAGGCCGCGCGGCCAGTGTCTATGGGCCTACAGTACTCCGTATATGGCATGGAATCCAATGCTTAACTTGCGGTGATGGCCCGATGGACTTGCGGCGTTGCAGTCTTGCAGATCGCACTATCGCGGAGCAACGTGCGTCACGGCGACGCCCGACGAGTCCATCCTCTTTCGGAAGACACTGACAGCTCTGGGACTCCGGCCGCCGGCTGCATCCATTCCAAGAAGGATTCATCATTCGTGCCTTTTGGTCTTTCGAAGACACCAAGATACAGTACTCTATCCATTTCAAACGGTAATGATATTTGTGCAAAACTGGGTGTTTAGTTGGGGCCGAAAAGGGTCAAAAAAAAAAAAAAATACCGTAGCACGTTTTGGCTTTATTTAGCTAATAGTATCAGCATCTCCAACAAGTTGGCATAATTCACTTGGGTCTCAAACCCAAATGCCAAGTGAAAAAATAGGCCTTCTCCAACAAGTTGGCATTTAGACTTGGTAAATTAAAAATTAGTGACCCATATGTCTTAATTTTTTGGTGGGACCGGTTCCTGGCAATTCTAACCCGGCCGATGATCGATCAGTTCAGGTGGCCGGCCGGTGATCATGAAAAATATGGCCATGCATGTGAGGCCAAATTATCATGCAATGCACGTCTGCGGGTGCTGTGCTGATTTCAAGTTCAGAACAAAGGCACGTCTGCTGTTTGCCGGCCACTGATACAAAGGACCATGCATTTGTACCTTGCCTGTCAAACTTTTGCCTGTCATACGCCCTGGCTACTTTTGCATGTCAACTTTTGCCAGTCAACAGCTCACCTGTTACAAAGGACCATGCATTTGTACCACCAGCGACACTCACCTGTCAACATCACCTGCATGTGAACAGGCCACGCACGCACACGCACTGTCGATGCCAAGTGCTGGACTGCGCGCAAATATGCGCCGGGAGGGGCTACTTTTGCCAAGCTTGGTAATTTGCCAAGTCCTTTTGCCAAGTTGTTGGAGGATGTTTTTTGTGATTTTGCTAAAAATACAAATTTGCCAAATAGGTTTGCCAACTTGTTGGAGATGCTCTAATCGCAGACTACTTTGGTTTGAAAGTTTCGTCTCATGACTTTCTACCCAACTATGCAATTAGTTTTTTCGTTTACATTTAATGCTCCATGTATGTGCCGCAACATTCGTTACTGTAGTTTTTTGGGAAAACTTTTTGGAAACTAAACCAGGCCTGAGATGAGATTCGTGCGAGTTAACAAATCTAATTTTGAACAAAGTTTATAATAACGATAATGATGATTAATAAGACGCCTGGACGGACGGACGCCTTCCACCGCTCACTCTCGCAGCGCTCGCGCCCCTCCCCATTCTTATCCCTTCGTGTCCTGCCCCACACCCGACGACGCGGCCATCGCTACTCCCCACCCCTGGCATCCTCCTCCCACACCCCGACGACTCCTTCCTCTACCCCAGCATCCTCCTCCCCCACCTCGGCGGCTCCTTCCCCTACCCCGGTGTCCTCCTTCCCCACCCCGGCGGTGCCCTCCTCCCCCACCCGGCGTCCTCACCCATCGGGAGCGTCCAACGCCTGCGGATCCGGTGGCCCTCTCCTCCACCCGGCGAGATCCAAGCAAGCCGTTGACCCTTCCCTACCCTCGGCCGACGGGGCAGGCATGCAGGCGCGCACCATCCAGCGAGCCTGCGCCACCGCAATTGCCCACCAGGTAGGTCATGTCCACACGACGATGCTATATTTCAAGTGTTTCGGATGCTTTTCGGACATATTGCAAGCCCATGTTTCAAGTGTTTTAGTTGTTTCTAATGTATGTTTCAATTATTTCATGCGGATGTTGCAAAAGTAGATCGAGATGTTGCATATGTTGCAATGGTTGTACACGTATGTTGCAAGCGTCTATCCCCAATGTTTCATCTGTTTTTTTGTACATGTATATATTGCAAGTGTTTCAAACATATGTCTCAAGTGTTTCATCTGTCTTCTTTTGTATGTTACAAGTGTTGCATCTAAATGTTTCAAAAGTAGATGGGGATGTTGCACATGTTGCAATGGTGTTTCAACTGTATGTTTGAAAGCCCAAGTTTGATTTTGGTAATTAATGACACCAAGTTGCTAATGCTATTGTATCAAGTGGAATGAGTTAGGCATAAGCAACACACGTGATGAAGGATCATGTGGCATGGAGTGATGGCCACAAGATCACAAGAGGTAGAGATGCACATGAAATGATGATCAAGGTGATCAAGCATGAGAAGGTAGACATGGAATAAAGTAATCAAGGTAAATGTATAACCATATGGTTTTGCTTTTGCCGGTCTAAGATGAGAAGAGAAGTAATTGACCGGGTCTAGGATTGATAGCCAACTATCAAGAGGGGCAATCATAGTTAGCTCGCGAATCAAGTGCTACTAGATCTTCATCTTGAGCATATGCATTTAGGATCTAGTAAAGAAAGCTAACATAACACCTTCAAAAATGTTTGTGAAAATGCTAACACACTCGCACATGGTGATAATGTGATATACACATGATGGTGTTGGCACATTAGCGAAGGCGGCAAAGTTTGAGTGGTAGAGAGGGGTTTGAGGTCCTCTCTTCCTCCCGCCGAACTTGCGAGGCGGGATTTAGACGTTTTTAAGGAAATAAAATGACTATTTTCCTTTACGCCGGAAGCGGGTAGAAGTGACGAAGTCACAGAGGTGGTCATCGCTGTTTTGCAAGCGACAGACGCTAGTCGTAGAGGCGACAGACGCTGGCTCTGTGTCTATCGGCTTACCCTAGGCGTTTGTCTACAGTGGAGCATGCGTCGGACATGGGGGTGATGCAGTGACAGACGTCGTGCGTCAGCGTCTGTCGCAGGTGACATCATCGGCTTGCAAAGCGGCGTGGTGCTGAGGCAGCGACGGACGCTGGCGTCAGCGTCTGTCGATAGAGCGACAGACGCGTCCTTCGACCGAGCGAAGAATCAAGCGCTCTAGACCGAGTCCGTCGGTGCGACAGACGCGGGCACGCTTCAGCGACAGACGTGTGACGTCAGCGTCTGTCACAGGCAGCTCAGAGTCGCTTCGAGGAGCGAAGTCGACTGACGCCGAGGCGCGTCTGTCGCTATGGCGACAGACACGTCTGTGGGGCGCGATAGTGGCATAACGGCTAGCTCCTCTTCCTCACTCTATAAATAAGAGGTGGCCGGTCCTTGGGGGTTAACTCTTGCACTTCTAAGATATTGAGACATCCTTTGAGCTAGAGAACACCTCTTCCACTCATCTGCTTGCTTTGCATTGAGAGTTGCATCTAGTGACACTTGATCTTCAAGTTTGCTGAGGATTGCTTGTTACTGTTGGGTGTTTCTTGACACCCTAGACGACTTGGAGCAGCGGTGGTGTTGAGCTCGTGATTGGAGATTGTTTTAAGCCTCACGAAGCGATTGTGAGGGATTCTTGAGCCTTTCCCGTGGGAGTTCGTGAATTGGCTACTCTAGTGGAACTCGTGGCTTGGAGGATCCCCATCTTGTGAGTGGATGTGCGGCACCCGCTGAGGGTTCAACTCTTGATAGTTGATTAGCTCGCGATCCATCAAGTGGGTGCATCGCCACAACGAGGAGTAGCTTGCCGGGAAGCAAGTGAACCTCGGTAGAAAATCTTGTGTCATCTTATTGCCGAGGATTTTATTTGTGTATGTGATTACGTTGATTGATTGGTACATTGGACATATCTCTTCTTATCAACGTTGGTATATCTATTCAAGCTCACTCCTTTACTTATTGTTCTTTGCCTTGTTTAGCTTGAGTAGAATAGCTTATCTCATAGGAGTAATTAGCCCAGTAACTTAGGTTGTTGGTGTGAGCTAAAGATCATAGCCTCGTTGTTTACTAGAATTGTGTAGGCGGCTTGCATAGATTATTTGTGCTAGTGCTAGAAGAGCGTCGCCATCTTATTTACTAACTTGTTGTTTAGTAAAGCTTGTAGAAAATTTAAATAGGTTATTCACCCTCCTCTAGCCATTTAGACCTTACAATGTTCCAAATATTTCATCTGTTTTAGATGCATGTTTCAAAAGTTTTATCTGGATGTTGCAAAAGTGGATCGGGGTTTTGCATGGCGCGACCGGTGTCTATCGCTGTGCGAGTCGTGGGGTGGGCAGGGGTGCTGGGGCGGGACGTGGGATGTGAGGTGTGATGCAAATACGGGAGCGACACAGGTGTCGGAGCCACGTCCGGAAAATCCAGACGCTAGGCGTTGCCTTATAATAAATAATACTTAACATTTATGTCTTCAACTATTTGTACTACAAAAGTATACTTTATAATTAATTTAATAATTTATTTTGTATCATAACTGTTAATACTTTTTACTAACTTTGGTTAAAATTTAAAGTAAGAATTTTATCTTTTAGAACGGGGGAGTATTTCTTTTGAGAAAGGATATTTCCTTCATCGACAAAAGAATACAATTCTAGCACAGTATGAAGTCAAGTTTTCTTGAGTTTGACTAAGTATAAAAAAACATCAATATTTTTAATATGAAATAAGTATCATTATATTTTTCATGAGATATATTTCATTCTATACTTATTTGGTGTTATAAACATTAATATTTTATCTATGTATTTAGTCAAGCTTCAGACAAGTTAATTAACAAAAAAATGCACCCAGAATTGCATTCTTTGTCGATAGTGGCAGTACAATTTCAGAATAGTATTAAGTCCAAAACTTTTAAATTTAACTAAATAAAAATATATTAACATTTATTCCCTCTCCGTTCAAAAAAGACGATTCTAGGTATGAGTTTGTCTAGATTAATATTTTTTGGACGGAGGGGTATCCTATTAAATATAATCATTAGTGTATCTATTTGGAATCATAAATATTGATAGTTTTTTTATAAATCTAATAAAGTTTAAACCTAGAATCATATTATTTTTTAGGCTGGATGGAGTAACTGCATTTCAAATCGTGAAACGCATGGAGGCTATCTGATCCGTTCGTTCCTTGATGGATGAGCTCACACGCGATCGTACGCCATCAAGCGCAAAGCGCTGCAGCACTGCAAGGCTGCAGGCTGCAGCCATCAGACCTGCAGACCAGAGATGTGGTGCTCGGCTGTGCTACTCCAAGCCGTTGCAGCGCTGCAGAACGGTATAAGTAGGACTGTAGGAGTGGTTGATGCAGCGGGAGCCCTTTGAAAATACTCACCCTGTTCGCTACAGTACTTTTCAGAGAACGAACAGTGCTTTTCTCTTATAATAAATCAGTATAAGTATAAGCATAAGCTGAATTTCAGCGAAACGAACAGGGCAATATCACAGAAGGATGCAAAACGACTTAAAGTTTGATCAAGGTTTTATGATACAAGATACCTACCATTATAATAATAATAATAAGTATAAACATTTATGATATATAAGATACATGCTATTAAATTAATTATAAAATGTATTTTCATAATAAAATCTAGTTGGAGATATAGATATTAATACTATTCACTGTAAACTTAGTCGAATTTAATATAGTTTGTGCACTGATCATAGATCAGTTGGTTGGGTTTCTTGTGGTAGAACCTGTCCACCTAGGTTCAAGTCCTCGACTTGACATGGATGCTCGCATTTTCCTAGATTTATTCTAAGATTTAACGGCGCACTTCGCATGAGTGCTCGCATTTTCCTAGATTTATTCAGAGATTTAACGGTGCTACGCTTTCAATGGTGGATTTATTCGTTCTTATTCCTTTATCGGTGCACTTGGCATGGGTGCTCGCATTTTTCTGAAATTATTTCAAGATTTAACGGCGTTATGCTTTCAATGGCAGGCAATGTCTCTGCCAAGGCGATGTCCCGTCGACGGTTCATCAAATTTAAGCTATCTCAATTTTGACTAATTTTATAAATAATATAAAATATATAGGACTTTAAGTAGATGTACTATAAAAATATGTTTTTACAAAAATACAATACTACTTATTTAGTATATAAATATTAGTAAATTTACATATGAATTTATCCTAGCACTATCGTAGAATTACATCTTTCTTTTACTAGGGGAGTCTAACCAAAACAGTTCAAGAATCCAAATGGATAGGAATTTACGAGTATTTCGACCGATGGCATCATGGCATTGCAAGCTAAAATGTTGAATAACAAATACATCCTGAATTCTAAATTATAAGTTGTTTTGCTTTTCGAGGTACACATTTTTGTAATGCATCTAGACATACACTATGTCTAGATATGTACTCCGTCTGTTCTAAATTATAAGATGATTTGAATCGTTTAGATACATTGATTGTACTACGTATCTAGATATAGTGTATATCTAAGTGTATAGCAAAAAAATATGTACCTAGAAAAGCCAAAATGTCTTATGGAGTAGCAAAGTGCAGAGAAGTATACTCCCTCCGTTACAAATTATAAGTCGCTTTGACTTTTTTGGTTCATTCATTTTACTATGTATCTAGATATATTACTATATCCAGATGCATAGTAAAATGGATGTACCAAAAAATCAAAGCGACTTATATCTTGGAACGGAGAGAGTAGCTCCCAAGAAATTACTTACTCATTCCATCCTACACTGCTTCCTTTCCAAATCGGATTTTAGATACATAACATTTCTTATGTATTTAGACATAATATGTCGTGGTACTAGCTTACCTAGAAAAGGTAGAACGACTTAGAATTTAGACTGGAGGGAGTATATAAGGTGCAACTGCTTTAGCACAGAGATCAGAGAAGACATTTTACTTCCGCATGGATGGGACTGGATGACTGGTTTACCAGTACCACACACCCATTTAGACTATCTCCACGAGTCTTCTAATAATCTATCCCCCAATATAGATTTATGAATATTGGGAAGTCTCTACTGCAGTACCCAATATATCTCTTCTAATACCCATATAAAAGACCCCAACACCCATATGAAAGATGACCGCCACAGATGTGTAGTAGAAAAGATGGTTGAAAAAGTGATGGTTGGGGTATGCCTACACTATTAGGAGATGCAACTCTCCCTCTGTGTAAGAGAAGAGTTGAGAGTAGATGAAGAAAATATTAGTGGTGTAAGTGCAATCAAACCCTAATTGTGGGTTTTGGTGATGATGACCACATGATTAGAGGACTAATGAGATCTATCGAGATGACAAGTAGGTAAAACAAGAATGAAGATAATACATGAGATGGTGGAGCCCGAGTTACAAAACGACGCGGTGATGGACTCAAAGGCGTTTAAATTCTTTGATATTTGATCTTGAGTCTAGGCTATGCCGCACTATAAAGAGGGATACAAATTTAGTTGGTCTGAGGAAAATAGAGTGCTCAAGTATTAAAACTAAATCATAAGAGAGACACTCTAGCACTTCACGAGCACGTAGAATAGTTTTTGTGGCCTTAGGTGTTGAAAGTGCCGACGTATGTCGGAACTCCCGACGGTCAGAAGTGCTGACTCATGCCAGAACTGCTGACGTTCAGTCACTTGCTCGCGCAGTGATTGTGGACGTCGACAGTTCTGACGTTCATCGGCAGTTCTGACGTTCGTCGACAGTTCTGACCGTCGGCAGTTCTGACGTTCGTCGATAGTTCTGACATTCGTCGGCTGCGCCGACGCTTGGCCCTCTGGCTGGCTTAGCTATGTGCTCCCACCGGCAGTTCTGACGTTCGTCGGTAGTTCTGACGTTCGTCGGCAGCGCCGATGCCTGGCTCTCTGGTTGGCTCAGCTGTGTGCTCGCATCGGCAGTGCCGACATTCATCGGCAGTTCTAACGGTCGGCAGTCCCGATGTACGTCAGGACTTTTGACGTTGACCTTCGTGCAAGGACTTTGACCTAGAATGAACAATACTTTTAGTTAAGGTCAGAAGTCCCGAGATCTGTGTCGGTAGTGCCGACTTAGATTTGAACGGTTGGAATTCAACTAAGAGTATAAATAGCTCTTCCCTCACTTCTAACCGTAAACCACTCATTCCACTCGACCAAAACATTCATTAAAGTGCTCTCTAGCTCTCAAACTCCCCCTCTCTTCTCTTCTTTGCTCCTAGATTCAAATCTTGCAAGAGATTGAGTTGAGAGAAGGAATTTGGTGAGAGAAACATTGATTCAAAGCTTAAGCACTTGATTTCTTCGTCAAGCCGGTTGGATTTGCATTTGTTACTCTTAGGTTCTTGGAACCCTAGCTGGCTAGGCGTCACCCAAGAGCTCCTGATTTGTAGGAGAACCTTGGAAAGTTTGTATTACCCTTGATTTTCTAGTGAAGAACTCAAGTTTACCTTTGTGGTTGCTTGAGAGAGGCAAGGAGGTGAAAGAGACTTCAACCTTAGTGGTCACCTTAACAACGATGATGTAGACAAGCCTTAGTGATGAGTTGAACCTCAGGATAAATCCTTGTGTCTCGCGTGCTCATTGTTATTGTGATTACTTGAGATTACTTGTTCTTTGTTGTCTCTCTCTCTCAAGCTATTTCTTAGGTTTTGGTCCCGATCTACTAATTGGTGCCGCTCCAAGGTCGAGGAAATACTTGGACAACTTTATTTTACCAATCGAAAGTGAGGTTATTGGCCTCACAAAGTTCATGTGAGCACTAGTAGTTCATTTCACACAGGCGTCGGCAGTTCTGACAGCAGACGTTAGAACTTCTGACTACGTCGGTAGTTTTGACCCAAACTGTCAGGACTTCCGACAGTTGCTGACAAGTGACTTTGAGTTTTGTGTAGAAATTTTTAGATACACCTATTCACCCCCTCTAGGCTTACTAGAGATCCTTACAAGTGGTATCAGAGCCGGTTACCTCGTATACGCTTCACCGGGTGAGGTATAGAGCCTGGAGGAGGAACTAGCGGCGTGAAGCCGGTGGATGTCGATCCAGAGCGAGTTGAGCTGCATAACTTCGACAGCAGCGAGCTCAGCGCCTCTATAGCGAGCAACTCCACACTCCTGCAGCTAGAGGCAACCGATACCGAAAAAGCTCAAAATGAAGAAAAAGGAAGAAGAAGAAAGGTAGCTAGAAAAGAGAAAAGAGAAGCAAGAGAAAAGAAGAAGGAGCAGCAGCGGCTAGATGAAAAGAAAGCAAGAAAAGAAGCTAGAAAGCTCAAGAGAGAGGAAAGTAGAAAGAGAAGGGAAGCTAGAAAGAAGAAAGAAAAAGAAGCCAAAGCTCCCAACACATCTTCTAGTGAGCTCTCTAGCAGCTCCGAAGATGAAGATGATGATGAGTCCTATCAAGTGAATAACAAGAAGGACAAGAAAGGAAAGGGCAAGAAGGACAACAACAACAACAAATATGCCGCCGTATCCTTTAACTATTCTTTTATGTCTATGATTAACCATGATCGCAAGTCTTTTATCAGTGTGCCCACGTGCAAGTTACCTCATTTTGATGGGACTAACTTTGCCAAGTGGAAGCACTTGATGAGAACCTATCTTATAGGTCTTCGTCTCGGCATTTGGGAGGTTATGTGCAATGGATTTGAGCCACCCATTGACCCCAAGGATCCAACCATGGAAGAAATGAGGATCATCCATCTCAACGGTCAAGCTACTAGTGTGTTGCTTAGTGCTTTGGATGGTGATGAGTACAATAGAGTGATTGGTGTTGATGTTGCCAAGCAAATATGGGACACTTTGCACCTTGCACATGAAGGGGTTGACAAAGTAAGAAAGGCAAGAATTTATTTGTTAATGGCCAAGCTCAACCGATTCATGATCTTGGATGGAGAAGGGCCATAAGAGATGTTTGATGGATTGATGACCATTGTGGGCAAGATTAGAGGCTATGGTTGTGATGAGTTAGATGATCACAAGGTTGTCAAAATTGTGTTGAAAGCTTATTAACCGAGAAATGAGACCGTAGTCACTCTAATTAGAGATAAGAAGTTCGAGTACTTCATACCAAATGATGTACTTGGGAGGATCTTGACATTTGACATGCAAAGAGAAGAAGCAAATGAAAGAAAGAAGCTTGGTGAGTTGCAAGCAAAGCTAGAAGGCATCAAGATCAACGATGATGTAGCTCTCAAAGCCAACAAGTCAACCAAACAGCCCTCTACAAGCAAGTCTAAGTCCAACAAGCAAGCATCAACTAGCAAGCCCAAGGCACCAAAGCAAGTCAAAGAAGAAGTAGAGACAATATCATCAAGTGAAGATGAAAGTGATAATAAACAATATGAGAAAGTGAAAGTTGTTGCTCTCTTTTTGAGAAGATATCAAAAGGGGCTTAAAAAGCAAGGCTACAAGGTTGTGAAGAGGAAGTCCCCAAATAAGAAGATGCTATGCTACAACTGTGGAAGCACCGAATATCTCATTGCTCATTGTCCTCATAAAATCAAAGACAACAATTACAAGAGAGACAAGAAAGAGAGCAAGACCGATTACAAAAAGAGCAAAAGGCATATGGGAGAGGCTCACATTGGACATGAATGGTACTCAACAAAAGATAGCTCAAGTGAGGACAATATGAAGATTGCAACCATGACCATTCACAAGCCATCCTCCACACTAAGGCTCTTCAACAACATGTCTGATGATGACTACTACTCCCCTCATATTTGTTTCATGGCAAAGGGTGAGAAGGTAAAACCTAAATCAAAATCCAAACCTCCTCCCCCTACTGATTCTCTAGTAGTGAACTTAGTGATAGCTCTAGTGATGATGAACCTAGTGATGAAGAGATTGATAATATAATTAAAATTTTGGATCCTAATACCAAACTCTTCATCTCTAAGCTAATAGAGGATTTAGAGAGTGTCCAAGCTGAGCTAGCAACTAGAGATGATGATCTTATTGCACAAGAAAAGATTTATATTGTTAGCAAGGAAGCTCTTGCATTAGAGAGAAGTGAGGTGGCCTCGTTGCGTAAGGCTTTGGACAAAGAGCAAGAAGACCATGCTCTCATAAAGAAGGCAAATATTGCTCTCAACCAAAAGTATTATGACTTAGATGAAAAGCACAAAGAACATGGGCAGTAATATAGTCTTCTTTGGGAGAGCACCCCACAGCCCTCTAATGCAAAGTACATCTCTACTCCTTCCACTAGCCAAGGTTGTGGAAAATGTGATAATCTTGATTTGAATCTTTATTTCACTAACCTTGCAAATATGGAGGCAATGAAAAGGGAGATTGCTAGGCTCAATGCTATGCTAGGTAAAAGGTGCATGGAAAGCAAGAAAGCAGCAAGTGATAAAGATGATCAACCAAAGAAGCCACAATACAAGAATGGGAGACATCCTCACATCAAGGATGGCTTGGGCACACAAAAAGAGCCAAAACCAATGGAAGAAAGGTAATAAATGGCTATGAGTGTGTTCAGTTCATGAGCAAGGGAAAAGTAGGTATAGATTAGCCAGCACAGATGGTGACACAAAAGTAGCCCCGAGCAGCATAGCCAGCCAAGGGCAGTAGTGCTGCTGTGAAGGGCAATAGTGCCGCCCCCCACAGAAAAGGAAAGGCTACCTCTTTTTTTCTGCTCATGTTAAGCCTAAGAAGGAGGTCTCCAAGTCAAAGAAAGAGCCTCAGAAACCAAAGAATTCAATCTGGGCCACTCCAAACAAGTATTCTTATCAACCGAAGGCCCATGCACCTCGACAGAGTTTAAGTTCGTGCTTCGTGTTGAAGAACAACAACAAGGGTGAAGTGATTGCCAAATATGTTGGCAATGATAGAAATGTTTATCTTAACACTTCCACTTGGGTTCCTAAGATTCTTGTGACTAACATGCAAGGCCCCAAGAATATTTGGGGACCTAAGTCAAGGAACTAAACTTGTTTTGCAGGCATACTCCTCCGGTGGATCAAGTTGGGTGCTTGATAGTGGATGTACAAATCATATGACTAGAGAAAGGAGTATGTTTCAATCATATTCCCCAAAGTTGGACTCAAATGAAAATATTGTCTTTGGAGACAATTCTAGGGGGGATGTGCTTGGTCTCGGTAAAATTGCTATAACCCTTGAGCAAACAATTACAAATGTTTTACATATTGATTCGTTGAGTTACAATTTGTTGTCCGTTTCTCAATTATGTGAGATGGACTACAATTGTCTCTTTACGGATAAGGGTGTGGAAGTCTTTAGAAGGGAGGATTCCTCTATTGTCTTTATGGCTCGATTAAAGAATAAGCTCTACCTAGTTGATTTCAATAAAGGGAAAGCTAATCTTGAGATTTGTTTAGTGGCAAAATCTAGCATGGGTTGGCTATGACATCGCCGGCTAGCTCATGTTGGGATGGAAAACTTGGCCAAACTTCAAAAAACGAACATTCTTGGACTAACAAATGTTCATTTTGAGAAAGATAGGATATGTAGCGCTTGTCAAGCCGAAAAGTAAGTTGGCGTAACTCACCCACCAAAGAGCATAATTGTAACACCCTAGGTGTTTGGCTTCCGTAATTGCACTTAGATTTCATAAGCATGAGCATCATTCATCTCATTAGTGCATTTGAATTGCTTGCAACAAGAGTGTGCAACATACTTTATTAAGCTTGTTTCAAAAGTGGTAGCTTATGAAATGTGTGTAGTGCAACATATAGATGTAACATGGTGTGGCAACAATTAGTTAAAATGCTTGTTTTGTTTGTTTCAACCAATATGACAATTGAAAGTTGGTGTAACCATGTGGTATTGTGGTCCATTATGTCCTATAGTACCTTAATCACACTTAGGATCATTAGTGGAACAATGTTCATGTTGACCAAAATGACCAAAATACCCTCCTAAGTGATGTTGACCAAGCTTTGAGCCCTAGAATGCTTTGGTTTGACTGTTTAAAAAGTCCAGCTTAGAGATCTTGCATGGAGGAGCAACCTTAATCAAAGTTGTAGAGAATTTCATAAGGAACAAAAGTCTCAATATGGCCATCTCATGAAAATGGCTAGAACATGCTCAAAAGTGGCCCACAAGTCAGTATTAGAGTCTGTTTTGTGACTTAGCATTTTGGCTAAGTCTTAACTTGAAAGACAGTTTCAAAGTACCCCCTTTGGAAGCCTGTAGCTCACAAACCATGCCAAATCAGCTCGAGCCCATATTGACAAACTTGTAGACCTCACATCTCTCTACAACTTTTATGTTCACAAATTTCACTAAAACGGTCTCGATTGGGAGTTATGGGACGAACAAAATGGACTGTCAGTCGTTGATTACGGCCTCGTTTCAGTTCGTCAGTCAATCGGTGGTCGACCGGCCGCAGGGCAGTGCTGCCACGTGGGCGCGCCGTGGCGGCCGTACACCGGCCGTGGCCCCACCGGTCAGTCCTTGACGCCTCCAAGGTCACCACGCCATCCCGGCTTCCCTCTCCCTTCATTCTCCTTCTCCCTCCCTCTGTGCACGCCGAGTGGAAAAACCGAGCCGCTGCCATGCCGCGCGCTCCGCCGCCGTCGTGCGCGCTCACCATCGCACCACCGTCGGCCAGATCATGTCCACGGGGCCGCCACCTTTCCCTCTACCTCCTCCACCCCTTTGTCTAGCAAACCGAGCCAAGGTAAGGGCCTATTGGCCGATTCCGCCGCTGCCGCCATGGGAAGCACCTCGCTGGAGTTGGGATGCTCCATGGCTGGGGTGGCTAGAGCCCTTCTCGACCTCCCTTTTCTGCCTTGTTAGCTTCGCCCTGGGTCACTGGTGCTCCTGCCGTGCTCGAGGGAGAGAATGGGTGTCGCCGTCGGCAGGCGCAGCGCCGCCCGCTCGCCGCGTCCGCCACCGCTGTGGCCAGCCCTCCCCAAGCCAGTAGAGTTTAGGATGTTGGGCTGAGACGATGCGGGGAGTCCTAGGGAGCATGTAGGGGCCGACTGTACCACTGGCGATGCCGCCGTCAGCGAGAGCGAGCTCGTCGGAGCTCGGCGGCGTCTGCCTCCCCTGCCTGGTGTCACTGACGTGCGGGCCCTTCCTGTTAGGCCGCGCGCGTGGGCGGGAGCCGACGCGGGCTGCGTTTGAGTTGGGCCGCACTGGCGCTAAGCGGGCCGGCCCAGTAGACCTTTAGGGTTTTTGATTTTTGGTTTTTCTTTATTTATTTCACATATTTTCTTGCTATATTGTAAATTCCATATCTCATGCAATATAGATCCCATTGAGGTGATTTCAATTGTGTTTAGTTCTAGATAAAGTGTAGTATTTAGGAAAAATATCAAATGTATATGTACTGTTTAGTTTCTAGAAGATTTAAATAGGTCTTTGAAATGTGTTTTAAAATAGATGCAAACTTGTCAAATGGATAACTTGAGTTGTAGTGCTCCAAAAATTATTCAATTTGGTGGGTATGCTATTTCATGTCTATACTAGCTCTGGTAAAATTTTGGGTACTATTGCTTGAGTACTTTTCAAGTTATGATGTTGTCATTTATATTAGGAGATACTTGAATGAGTTTTAATAATTTTTCTATATGTGCAATGCTCATGAAATTTTATGGAGAGTGTCCTAGTACCACGGCTCTGATACCACTTGTAAGGTCCTAGATGGCTAGAGGGGGGTGAATAGCCTATAAAAATTCTACAAATGACACTAAGCAAACTTGTTAGAATAACAAACGGCGTAAAGCGAGTTTTGCTTAGCCAAAGGTTGTGATGCAAGCCTCCTATCCACAAGTCTAGTAAATTATGATCTCTAGTTCACACAGGTGCTATGTCACTAAGTTTACACTAGAGAGAAAGCTAACAACACTACTAGCAAAGCTACCACTAGAGCTACACAAGATAATCTAGTAAACGTAAATGCAAGAGAGATGATTGTGATTCTTATACCGACGGTGGAGTGAAGATGTTGCCAATCACCAAGATGATATACAAACGATCAATATTGACAACAACACAATGTAAAGACCAATCACCGGGAGACAAGAGACACAATATTTTTGTTCATCCGGTGTTCACTTGTGCACCGACAAGCTACGTCACCGGTTGTGTCGACCAACACTTAGATGGTTTCCCGGTGTGACCCTCAAGTCACTTGCCCCTCAAGGCACACCCCGCAAGGCACCGCAAGACACCACTCTCAAGTGAGGTAACTCAATGACACGCGGATTCCACTAGAGTTGCTTTTGGCGTCCCGCCGAGGAAAGCACAAGAACCTCTCACAATCAACTGGAGGTGGCCAAGAACAATCACCTTCTCTTGCCAACGCCTCCAACAATCTCCAAGCCGGCTAGGAGTGGTACTCTCCAAGAGTAACAAGAAATCCACCAGCTAAACCACCCACAAGTGCCACTAGATGCCCTCAAGCTATGCAATGCACTTTGGGATCACTCAATCTCACTTTTGATTTGCAATCAAGCAAGAGAGATGAGTGGGAGGAGAAGCTTTAGCTCAAAGGATGCACAAGAGAGTTAGAAATGCCAAGAGGCCTCCCCAAGGGCCGGCCAACGAGTATTTATAAGCATCCCATACAAATAGAGCCGTTGCCACTCCACTGAGCGTTTTTCGGGACGACCGGACACGCCGGTCAAAACTGACCGGACGCGCTTCACCGCGTCCGGTCACCCTGCGACGTCCACGTGTCCCTCGAATTCAAACACGGCTGCCAGATCTTCCAACGGTCACTGTGCGCCAACGGTCAAACGCGACGACCGGACGCGCAGCTCAAACGACCGAACGTGCCGATCGCACAGCACCGCGCGCCCGCGACGCATCGACCGGACGCGCTCCACGCAGCGACCGGACGTGACAGTGCCAGCGTCCGGTCGGAGTCCAGTAAGCTCCCTTCGCGACCGGACGCGTCCAATCATGTGTGACCGGACGCGCCACGCGTCCGCTCAGCCCTTCGCCACGCATTGTTCCTCTGGGTGCCCGACCGGACGCTCCGGTCCCGCGAGTGACCGGACGCGCCGGTTGCAAACCCTAGCCCGCACGCCTGACTGCTGCACTGTACTGACCAGACGCGTCCGGTCAAATCGTGACCGCGTCCGGTGCAGCGTCCGGTCACCTCTGTGACCTCCGTTCGCCTCCGTTTCCGACTTCCGGCGTAGTGGAAAATTGGCATTTCATTTCCCCGAAATCGCCTGAATCCCGCGCTCGCACGCTCGGCGGGAGGGAGAGAGGAACCCAAACCCCTCTCTACCCGCAAGCCACAGCACGACTAACGTCACCTTTGCAAATGTGCCAACACCATCAAGTGTACATCTCCATGTGCTTGTGTGTTAGCTTTTTCTCAATTATTTTCAAAGGTTTTCTAGTTAGCTCACTAGGCCCTACATGTAATGCACTTCATGAATTCACCTAGTGGCACCCATGTGTCGAATAACCGATAAGACTTCCCCTCTTAATAGTTCGGCTATCGACCCTAAACCACTCACACCCTCTATGGTGTCTTGAGTGCAAAACAAAATGGCCCAATGGTTATACCTTTGCCTTGAGCCCATTTTGTTTCTCCAAATGATATGATCCACTTCATATCATCACATGACCGTCTCGATCCATCGACCTTGACTTCACTTGCCCTTCACCGTTGCATCGGTTCGTCGGTGCCAAGTCTTGCTCAAGCTTCACCATCGCATGGTCCTTCGCTTCGAAGTCTCGACTTGCCCTTCACCTTCACAACCGGTCCATCGAGCCAAGCCTCATCTTGGTCTTCACCATTTTTGGTCATATGAGTCAATGTCATGTCTCATATTCAATGACCACCTTTATCTAAATCATCCACTTAGATACAAAGGTTAGTCCTAGGTTTCATCAATTAGCCAAAACCAAACTAGGGACTTTCACAAGCCCCGGTGCATGCTGACCCGATCTTTATATATCAATCATTGAGTACTTTTACTCGTTTATTGCATTAAGTTGTAGGAGTTGAGTGAAAACACTTGTTGCATTATATCTATCCTTGTCCAGATATCGCACTTGAATCCTAATTTAAGTTTAGGCACGTGTCAATGCTTAACCCTGCTTAGTGCGGTAGAAGTCGGATGATTTCCAGTCATCTACGAGATTTAGGTGCAGTGGGTCACGAGTGGCTATGTTAGCTATCATAGATGGAACCATGCCTTAAAATGAAATTGAGACCGGGTGGGAGTTCGATAGTGCAGCCGCAAGACACTTCACGTCTTGGGTGCGAAGCTATACCCGTCTGAGTCGTTTAAGGACCGATTTGCTGTACGTCCTTGAGTCATGTTGAACGCAGTCTAACACTTAGTTGGCCGGATAAGTCGTTCCGACCGCGAATCCGAGTAATACAGTTCAGGCCGGGAATCGAAGGGTAGGTCGCATCTTGGCGGAAGTAAGGATGTGCTTGGGGACATTGAGACCAAGGGGGGTTAGAGTCCCTATCACCTAGCAGAGTATTGCCCTTGGGATACGGCATCAGTCAAACCCGCGACTCCTGAATTGTACCAAAGGTGTCCTAAGCAGCCCTCGCCAGGCGTGTCTCGGTGAGTGTTAGAAGTACCCTCTAGCTGGATAGGAATTCGATTCGAATCGCCATCGCTCCCGGTTAGTGAGCATTTGACTTGAGCAGCGGCAACGTAGATCTCATTAAATTGAACAGATGGTTAACTGGATGATGCAGTACATGTTGCCTCAATTTATACCTGCTATGGTTATTATGGTTTGCTTAATCATCACATGATTGTTTAGTACAGGTGCTAAGATAGCTAACAGGTTAATGCTAAAAATAACTGCTAGTATAGGTTAAAAGAGTTATTAATACTGATGCTTTTTCGTAAAACATGATGTCAGCCAGCTCCACTTTATGAAAGCCTTGCATGATCCTTGGTGTCTTTATTTCTGTTTCGACGGGTAAGTCTAGCTGAGTACATTCCCGTACTCAGGGTTTATTCCCTCCTGTTGCAGATGACATGCTTTATCAGGGCTTCTGCAAGAATTGCCTCCACCCGGCGGGTGACGAGGACTAGATCACTCGGGCGTGATCGTCTTTTAGTTTACTTCTCTTAATGCTTTTGTGGGATGTTGATCTGTAAGACTGGCAATGGTATTTGAACTAAATGTGTGTGCGTTTATGCTTCCGCTACTTTAAAAACTTGGTTTGTAATAAGTTGTGACTCCGTGGTGTTGTAAACTTTTATTTCAGCACTTGTGAAATGTAACGTGTGATGTGTTATGTTGAATGATGCGATCCTGGTTGTAAATGAGCTGGTTTGAAATCCTTCGCGATTTCGATTGACTACCGGGATTATATGGGCTCAAGTTCGAAAATTTGAGCGTTTCGGGCGCTTGTTTTTGTACTTGTGCTCTTATAATTTGGTCGATTCTGTTACAATAATGATCACCACTCAACCGTTGGAGCTCATCCATATGGACCTCTTTAGACCGGTCGCCTACCTAAGTATCGGGGGTAACAAATATGGTCTTCTTATTATTGATGACTATTCATGTTTTACTTGGGTATTTTTCTTGTTTGATAAGTGCCAAGTTAGGGACAAAGTGAAGACATTTGTTAGAAGAGTTCAAAAGGAGTTCGGTCTCCCATCAAGAAAATGAGAAGTGACAATGAGACCGAATTCAAGAACACTCATGTTGAGGAGTTCCTTGATGAAGAGGGCATCAAACATGAGTTTTCAAGTCCATACACCCCTCAACAAAATGGTGTAGTAGAGAGGAAGAACCGGACACTCATTGATATGGCAAGGACAATGCTAGATGAGTACAAGACTTTGGATTTATTTTGGTGTGATGCCATCAACACCACTTGTCATGCCATCAACCGCCTTTACTTACACAAGAAGTTGAAGAAAACTTCAAATGAGCTTCTAACCGGTAACAAACCAAAGGTGTCTTACTTTAGAGTGTTTGGGTACAAGTGTTTTATACTTAACAAGAAACTCAAAACCTCTAAGTTTGCATCTAATGTTGATGAAGGTTTTCTTCTTGGTTATGGATCAAATGAGCAAGCCTATCGTGTTTTCAACAAAACCTCCGAGAGAGTTGAAATAGCGGTAGACGTGACATTTGATGAATCTAATGGCTCTCAAGTAGAGCAAGTTGTTTCAAGTGCTGTAAGAAAGGAGGATCCACCTTATGATGCAATCAAGCAATTGGCTATTGACGATATTAGGCCACAAGAAGATGAAGTCACTAGTGTGGTGGTTTCCCAAGCTACTGATGAACAAGTTTTCGCTAACGTACCTGATATTGAGGGGGAGCAAACCCCTGCTATAGCACAGCAGAGCGGCAGTGCCACACCCCCTCCAACCGCAGCAGCAAGTTCGACTCCAATTCAAGGACAGAACCTACAACCCATATTTGAAGAAAAAGTTGAAGATCCAGAAAGTGATCAAGAGGCCATCGAGCATCCAAGACTCAAGCAAACTATTCAACGAGATCATCCCACCGACAACATCCTTGGGTGTCTTCGAAAGGAGGTATTGACACGTTCTCATTTAGCAAATTTTTATTAATATTACTCTTTTGTTTCTCCTTGGAACCAGTCAAGGTTGAAAAGGCTCTTGAAGATGAGGACTAGGTGATGGCCATGCAAGAAGAGTTGAACAACTTCAAAAGAAATCAAGTGTGGACATTGGTGGAAAGACCCAAGATGAACGTGATTGGCACCAAGTGGGTCTTCCACAACAAGCAAGATGAGAATGGCGTGGTGACAAGGAACAAGGCAAGATTGGTCGCTCAAGGTTTCACTCAAGTAGAGGCTCGGACTTTGAAGAGACATATGCACCGGTGGCAAGACTTGAAGCAATCCGAATGCTTTTAGCCTTTGCTGCCCATCATGACTTCAAGCTATATCAAATGGATGTCAAGAGTGCATTTTCAATGGTCCTATACAAGAACTTGTCTATGTTGAGCAACCACAGGGTTTTGAAGATCCCAAGTTCCCCAACCACGTCTACAAACTCCAAAAGACGCTCTATGGGCTTAAGCAAGCACCAAGAGCATGGTATGAATGCCTTAAGGAATTCTTGCTCAAACAAGGCTTTGAAGTAGGCAAAGCCGATCCTACCCTTTTTACTCGCAAAGTCAATAAAGATATATTTGTGTGCTAAATATATGTCGATGACATAATATTAGTTAGTACTAACCATGATTTTTATGAGGAGTTTAGTAGGATCATGACCAAGAGATTTGAGATGTCTATGATGGGTGAATTGAAGTTCTTCCTCGGATTTTAAATCAAGCAATTGAAAGATGGAACTTTCATTAGCCAAACAAAGTACACCCATGATATGCTTAAGAAATTTGACATGGCGAATGCAAAGCCCATCAAAACTCCCATGTCAATCAATGGACATCTTGATCTCAATGAGGAAGGGAAAGCCGTCGACCAAAAGGTATATCGCTCCATGATCGGCTCTCTACTCTATTTGTGCGCATATAGGCCCAATATTATGCTTAGTGTGTGCATGTGTGCTAGATTTCAAGCTAACTCGAAAGAGTGTCACTCGGTGGCCGTTAAGAGAATCTTGAGATATTTAGTACACACTCCTAACCTTGGCTTGTGGTCTCCTAAGGGCTCTAAGTTCGATCTACTTGGGTATTCGGATTCCGATTACGCTGGTTGTAAAGTAGATCAAAAAAACACTTCGGGGGCATGTCAATTCCTTAGACGGTCCCTAGTGTCTTGGAGTTCTAAGAAGCAAAATTGTGTAACTCTTTCCACCGCCGAGGCAGAGTATGTTGCAGCCGATGCATGTTGTGCTCAACTACTTTGGATGAGGCAAACCCTTCGTGATTTTGGATGTCGCTTTACCAAAATCCCATTATTGTGTGACAATGAAAGTGCCATAAAGCTTGCAAATAATCCCGTAAGCCATTCAAGAACTAAGCACATAGACGTCCGACATCACTTCTTGAGAGACCACGAAGTCAAAAAGAGATATCTTCACTAAGCCCCATGACGAGTCAAGGTTTTGTGCTTTGCGTAGTGAGCTAAATATACTTGATTCTCGTAATGTGGTTTGAAATGTTGCACACCTTTGATTGATCAACTAACATCTAGGCAAAAGGTTTGCAAAAAGTTCATAATGTGTTTCAAAACGCTTTATCAAAAGAGAACTTGCATTTTATGGTCACTACTTGTCTTGGTTATCTGTTGTTGACCATAATTTGTCAAGTTTGTTGTATCCCTCTTCCTTCTTTTCTCGCTTTTTGGTGCTTGTTGCCAAAGGAGGAGAATGAGAGGGGGGTACAATTTTTTTTGTTGCCTCGCTTTTTTTCATGTGCATACTTGTCATACGCATCACGTATTTTCTTATGACACTGTGTGCAGCACCCCACAGAAGCATGAATGTAGGGGGAGCCTCATCACTTAACTCTATATGTGAATTTTGGCCTCTTATGCCAACTTGAGAATTCAATTCTCTATTCACATATTTAGGGGGAGTTTCTACACCCATGGCTCGAAAATCTCAGTTTCATTTCAATATTGTTGTAAGCTCTAATTGTGTTGTCATCAATCACCAAAAGGGGAAGATTATAAGTCCAATCAAGCCCTAATTGTGGGTTTTAGTGATGATGGCCACATGATTAGAGGACTAATAAGATTTATCAAGATGACAAGTAGGTAAAATAAGAATAAGGATAATACATGAGATGGTGGAGCCCGAGTTACAAAACGACACGGTGATGGACTCAAAGGCGTTTAAATTCTTTGATATTTGATCTTGAGTCTAGGCTATGCCGCACTATAAAGAGGGATGCAAATTTAGATGGTTAGAGAAAGATAAAATGCTCAAGTATTAAAACTAAATCATAAGAGAGACACTCTAGCACTTCACGAGCATGTAGAATAGTTTTTGTGACCTTAGGTGTCGGAAGTGCCGACGTATGTCAGAACTCTCGATGGTTAGAAGTGCTGACTCGTGCCAGAATTGCTAACGTTCAGTCACTTGCTCGCATAGTGACTGTGGACGTCGGCAATTCTGACGTTCATCGGTAGTTCTGACTGTCAGCAGTTCTGACATTCGTCGGCTGTGCCGACGCCTGGCCCTCTGGCTGGCTCAGCTGTGCGCTCCCATCGGTAGTTTTGACTATCGACAGTTCTAACGTTCGTCGGCAACGCCGATGCCTGGCCCTCTGGTTGGCTCACCTGTGTGCTCGCGTCAGCAGTTCTGACGGTCGGCAATCCCAACGTACGTCAGGACTTTCGACGTTGACCTTCGCGTAAGGACTTTGACCTAGGATGAACAGTACTTTTAGTTACGATCAGAAGTCCTGAGATCTGCGTTGGCAGTGTCGACGTAGATCTGAACGGTTGGATTTCAACTAAGAGTATAAATAGCTCTTCCCTCACTTCTAACTGTTACTCACTCATTCCACTCGACCAAAACATTCAGTAAAGTGCTCTCTAGCTCTCAAACTCCTCCTCTCTTCTCCTCTTTGCTCCTAGATTCAAATCTTGCAAGAGATTGAGTTGAGAGAAGGGATTTGGTGAGAGAAACATTGATTCAAAGCTTGAGTACTTGATTTCTTCGTCAAGACAGTTGGATTTGCATTTGTTACTCTTGGGTTCTTGGAACCCTAGCCGGCTAGGCGTCGCCCAAGAGCTCCCAATTTGTGGGAGAACCTTGGAAAGTTTGTATTACCCTTGATTTTCTAGTGAAGAACTTAAGTTTACCTTTGTGGTTGCTTGAGAGAGGCAAGGAGGTGAAAAAGACTCCGACCTTAGTGGTCACCTCAACAACGACGACGTAGACAAGCCTTAGTGGCGAGTTAAACCTCGGGATAAATCCTTGTGTCCCGCGTGCTCATTGTTGTTGTGATTACTTGAGATTACTTGTTCTTTGTTGTCTCTCTCTCAAACTATTTCTTAGGTTTTGGTCCCGGTCTACTAACTAGTGCCGCTCCAAGATCGAGGAAACACTTGGACAACTTTATTTTACCACTCGGAAGTGAGGTTATAAGTTCTTGGCCTCACAAAGTTCATTTGAGCACTAGTAGTTCATTTCACGCAGACGTCGGCAGTTCTAACAGTAGACGTCGGAACTTCTAACTACGTCGGCAGTTCTGACCTAAACTATCGGGACTTCCGACAGTTGCTTACAAGTGACTGAGTTTTGTGTAGAAATTTTTAGATACGCCTATTCACCCCCCTCTCTAGGCTTACCAGAGATCCTTACAAGTGGGCACAAAAAAAGAGGTATTAGGAGATTGTTGGAGGAAAAAAAGTGATCCTAATTTAACAGTTCTATAAAAAAATGTTGGGACATAATCAAAGGTGATCTTCTTGAGGCGATAATGGGCTTCTACAGTCATAGGACATCAAAGATGCATTTGTTCAATGAAGCCAATATTGTTTTGCTCCCCAAAAGACAAGCACCGATGGTTATCTCAGATTACAGACCAATCAGCCTAGCCTCATCAAAGTAATTACAAAAATCCTTGCAAACCGGTTGGCTCCACATGAATGAGTTAGTCTCGCAGGAACAAAATGCGTTCATTAAGCGAAGATGCATCCACGATAATTTTCTTTATGTCCAGAGGGCTTCACAAGAGGAAACAACCGGCACTGTTCATCAAATTGGATATCTCCAAGGCATTTGATTCCGTAGGTTGGCAATACCTATTGGAAGTTTTAGCGGCTTTGGGTTTCAGTACCAAATGGCGGGATTCGATATCAGATCTTTTTAGATCATCTTCTTCCAAAATCTTGATAAACGGTGCAAGCAAGAGCATTCCACACGCTAGAGGCCTCAGAAAAGGTGACCCGTTGTCACCGCTTCTTTTTATCCTTGCCATTGATCAACTGCAAAGAATCATAGAACGTGCAGCACAACAAGGTTTATTTCAGCCCGTCCTACCAAAAGCTGCAAACTTAAGATGTTCTCTATATACAGATGATGCGGCACTCTTTGCAAAACCCTCTTCCCTGGAACTATCAAACTTACAAAAAAAATCCTGTTGTTCTTCGGGGAATGCTCTGGCCTGAGAGTAAACATGAGCAAAACTGAGATTTTCCCTATAAGACTGCAGTCCAGTGCAGTCCAGAATCTAATTCAAAATTTTCCGGGAAGGATAAGTTCCTTCCCAGGCAAATACCTTGGTTTGCCACTACATACAAGGAAACTAAGAAAAATTGAGGTCCAGCCTTTGATCGACAAAATAGGCGCAAGGCTGCCGGGGTGGAAGGGGAAATTCCTTTCATCTTCCAGGAGGGAAGTCTTGGTGAAAACCGTGCTTTCATCGCTTCCGATTATCATCTGACAGTTTTCCAAGCATAAAAATGGCTGCTCAAAAAGATTGATCAGATTCGTCGTAGCTTCTTGTGGCGAGGTGAGACCCCGGACAAGGTTTGTGGCGGGCACTCGCTCATCAATTGGCTCACCACTTGCTCGCCCAAAAACAAAGGAGGTTTGGGGATCCTAGACTTGGAGAGGTTCACTAGAGCACTCAGATTACGTTGGTTATGGTATCAATGGAAGCAGCCAGAAAGGCGTGGAGCAAATTAGAGGTGCCTTGTGATGCAGCAGACCGAGATCTTTTCAACGCTTCAACGGTCGTGACAGTAGGCAATGGGAAGAAAGCTCTCTTCTGGACATCAAGCTGGTTAAATGGAACAACGGCCAAATTGATTGCTCCAAGTCTTTACCGAAAGTCCAAAAGGAAAAATTTCACGGTTCATCAGGGACTGGTCTGTTGAACCGCAAATGGATAGATCATATTTTTCCTCTGACATCACCTGAAGAAGTAAGAGAATTCATTAAGCTCTAGGAGGCCGTTGGCGCAGTCCCAATCAATGAGGCGGTAGACGACGAGTTAAGGTGGAGATGGACAACAGATGGGGAATACTCCACAAAAAGCGCTTACCTCATTCAATTTGCCGGAAGATTTTCCAAAATCAAAATCACAGCCATTTGGAAGGCCAAAGCTGAAGCTAAGTGTCGCTTTTTTGCGTGGACTCCCCTACATAAAAGGATTCTCACAGCAAACAATCTGCTCAAACGGGGTTGGACAGATGAGACAGACTCCAGGCTATGTGGGAATAACCTTGAGACACCCGTGCATTTATGCAAAGATTGTCCATACACCAAGGAAGTGTGGGAGATCCTAAAACAGTGGTTGCAGTTAACAGCGATACAGTCGGTAAATTCCTCATGCTCCTTACATAGCTTCTGGTGGAGATGTAGACGCAAATTTGATAAGAACGAGAGGAAAAAAGTGGATGGGATCTTCATCTGCTTTTGGTGGAATATTTGGAAGGAGAGAAATAGGAGACATTTTCAGCGGAAGGCCCTCAACCCAGTCCAGGTGGCCACGCTATGCAAGGATGACCTTATGCAGTACAGGATCGCCATGGCACCAAGGGCAGCTGCAGATGATATTTAGAATCTTCAGAGCGCTTGCTTTCTTTCCCGGTTGTCCCTTTCGTGGCTTTTGTTTTTCATTTTTTCAGTAGTCTTTCTTCTGTCCCTCCTATTTTCAGTAGTCGCACTAAGGGGGGTGGTAGCTCTATAATGGTTGGTTTAGTTTTGTAAATACTTGTAAATCGTTCTTTTTCTCTCTTTTCTATTGTCTAATAAAAACTACAGCAAAGCTTTTACCGTCCTTTCTAAAAAAAAAAAGAAGAGTATTGGAGCCGAATATAACAATTTTGCCGGGACAGAAGAGTACTGGAGGACTGCTGAAGATACTCTTAGGTTCCTTTTGCTTGCATGCATCTAATTACTTCCATGCGTATTAACTCAACCAAGAGAAAACACTTCATGTGAGACTAAACAAAAAAAAAAATGCACCTTCTATATTAGGACTTCTATTGGGCTGGAGGGAGTAAAACACAAACAAGAACACTGCAAAACATGGAAAGTAGGAGATCCGGATTTGCCCTACCAACACAGGTGCACATCTACCACACTTGCCTAGCTAGTAGCTACCGGCAACCAAGACCTTTCTTCCTTGCTCAACAAAGGCACCTTCATGAACCAATTCCAGCTACAAAGCTTGAACAATTATCTCATCTACGAACTCCGATGCTACAATCTTGAAGCAACAGGAAATATAACATTATCACACTAGAATCACAGAACGACAGGAGTGAAGGGGCAAGAAGACCTTAGTAGGCTAAGATGCATAATGAAGGACGGCAGCTAGCAGCAGATAAATAATCTCGAGCTGTTTGCCTCCGCAGGACCCAGTGGAGTCTTGCCAGATATCCCAGTGCTCAGCAGCCCACGGGAAGGAGCCATCACGCTTCTTGAAGAATGCAGAAACCCCACAAGGATTTGTTACTTCAGATCTGACGGTGGTGTGACTGCAATTCTTACTTCAGATCTGGCGGGTGTTGTATGACTTGCAATTCTGGCACTTGTGCGCAATCAAATGGAACTGCACCTCTGATATCGCCCCGCAGTCGTTGCATAATATGCGGACCTACATGGGAATAAAATCCAGTTAGCAGTGTTCAAAACAGATTGCCCCGCTAGTTCAAACTATATTTAGCACACCATCAGTATTGCAGTATGGAGGGAACATAGTTAGTGGCCACACCAAACACATATTTACTAGACTGGAACTAACCACTTTCTTTTCAGCTTTTGTTCTCAGAAAAGAAAATTACCATTTTATCATCACAGGAGTCAGACAGAGTAGCCAGCTCCATGTCGAGTCTCTCCCATGCCTTCGACATGTCACAAACCGACTTGGAGCAAAGGGGGCATGCAAACCTGGAGATTTATTAGCTATCAAGACCTAGTCACTGGTAACTAAGTCATACTAAAGGGACAGGCAGAACCAGCTTACTGGCAGTGCTCCTCCATTTCTTTCAGGCACTTTACATGAATGGTATGACCACAAGGCAGGACAGAAACATCATTTGTCGACTCGAACAAGTACTGAAATTCACGAAACAGGTCAGCAGGAAAATATGAGAACAGACTGTAAACAATTAAACGAAAACATGATCAGATCAGCAATATCTTGAATATAAAAAATAACAGAGCAGCAACCTCAAAACAGATTGGACAGTCATGATGCATCGCCCCTTCAACACATGCATGACTATTCTTCAGCGCAATTGAATAGCAACATCCTACATGAAACAGATAGACAAATATGAGTTATAGCATTTGCCCAAAATTGCCTATATAAATTAGAACAATGCAGAACTACATAATAATATAAGGGTTACGAATAAGCAACAAATAGTAAAATGCAGCCCTGTTTGACAGTTAGTGAAGTAAATTTTAGCAGTGGCAGACTTGCCACTAGGGCCACTAAGTTCATGGACCAGTCTTGGGCCATATTTACAATGCATCTCATCCTATTTTTACTGTAGCGCAATACATCCAGTACATGATTCTCATGTAATGGCCCTAGTCATTTGGCAGGCCTAGGTCCACCCCTGCAATTTAGGATGTGTACCTTCTATTTTCCAAATTATTCTACAGCATTGTTCAGCTAGTAATCCACAAACTATGAAGAATGCAAACTGTGACTGAAAAGCCATATTCATGTAGCCTTACATACGCACAAACACGCATGTCTCATCATAGGATTAATGGCAAATGCATGCAGAGGAACACTTAGTCCAAACAAGTACAGAGAATCATCAAATATATAAGCATCATAAAATGGCAGTATAAACACTGGCTTTATTGCCTTAAAAATGAAATATAAGACACAAAAGGCATGAAGCATTACCACATTTTGAACAGTGGAAGAAATTCTCCCGCCCTCCAATTCTACATATTCCACATCCGTTGCAGTGATACTGCTGTTTAGAGACCTAAAATCACAAAAAGAACCTTTAACAAGGCATACTCCAACGCTTACAAAAAGCAAACACAGAGATACAATATCAAGTTTTCTATTACTAACATCATCGTCAAAGAGTTTGCACAATCCACAGAAGTACTTCCCCATGCAAACACCGCAATTGATGCATACTTGCTGCACCTGCCAGCAGACAAGGAACCATGATGATATAGGTGAAACACATACAGCGTTTGGCAAAGTATTATTAGTAAAGGTTCAGTCACGCACCTCCTGTTCAGTGCCACACAATGAGCATACAACCTGATGACAGATAAAAATGAAGACATCAACTAAGTTGAATGCAAAAGTAGCACGCAAGTAAAAGGGCATTAGGCCTAGGAGGCCAAACTTACCTGCTGCACTTCATGGCGTGGAAGTTCATGCCTCTTCATTTTATCAATTTTAATGGAATTCTGTTAATAGAAGTATATACATTATAAATTTTCAATATTTAAGATGGCCCATAAGTTCAAAAATAATAATGGCCACACTCATGCGTACAATAGAACGTAAAGATCTTCCAGGGAAGACAACGTATGCAATATATAAACAAAACATGTCAAATAAGATAACTTACTATAGATTTTGGACAGGGTTACAGGTTCCGACAGGTGTGGATGAAATTTTAGCAGCATCAAACTACTAGTCTACAAAAGTACCAACAGTATCTAGAGCAGAAACCAAGAGCTATGCTACCTACTATCATAATAAAAATTTACCATATCATGTATGACAATTTGTTTTCAGAATTTTCACTATTGCTAATATTACACATCATTACAAATGGCATCAAGTTAAATCTCATGAAGAAAAATGATTACTGGCACCTCAATGAAACAAAGAGAAAAACAGGACGGAAGATGTCATAACTCAGTATTCTAAAAACTTCTCTCCTGCAATGAAAACTCAAAAATCGGTACCTTAGTTTCATTGTGGCAGTGTCGGCAATCAAAAATTTCATTGCAGCAAGGAGCTCTTATGCGGCATCTCCTTCTATAATGTGGACACCTGCCATTCAAATGTGTTAAATGATAGCATGGAGTTTATTAAGTCAGTCAATGCTCTAAGCATATGCCAAATGCATAAGGCAACCCAAAGATAAGTGAAATACATACCCATACTGCATTATCCCTTTCTCAAATTTCTCATAGTCATCAGGGTTTGAACCATTGATCTTCTCTGTATTGTAGTTTCCATCAGACAGCAAAGAGCCCTTGGCATATTCCTCCACATTTAGCTTGGCTTGTCCATGTTGAGCAGAAGCAAACTCAAGATGTAGGTCCAAGGCGCCCATCTTGACCTTTTTTTTACCGGTACAAGCTATCACGTTGCAAACAACACAATACCTGCAAGTATCATGTATTTAGCAGGATTGTTCTCAATACGGAATGCAGTCGAAGGTCCTAAATTCGAGGAAACCACTGCACACAGTTCTGGAACGCCATATGCTGCTGAAGGCCGAGCATATTGACAAAAGATGAAAGCAACGCCGCACAGCTCCAACCAGCAAAATCTCGATAACTTGATTACCCAATAGTCACAGATAGCACTAGTTATCTGGACAGTGAGCTGAGAGAGGAATTATACTACTCGATAGGTATCGATCCAGAGAACTCCAATCAATTTGAACACAGCATCCATCTGCACCAAATTTACCGCGTTGTCCACACCATTCTCTGGCAAGAGGAACATATCATAGCATCAAATGCCAGGAAATGGAAGAAAGAAAGAAACATGATTCTTTCGTGACAAGGTTTCGTGTGTTAGCATGTACCACTCGTGCACGTTGTTATGCTCTTAAAGGTTCATTAAGACATTAGATTTCAAGGAAGCCTACCTCCAGCAGACATCAGCTTCATCTTCCAAATCTTTAGTTAATAAGCACTTCTATCCATAAGAGATTTTCAGTCCATTGATTCTTCGATCAGACATACCTTCGAGGAAACCAGCATGCTTCTTTCACACAGCATCCTAAGATTTTATTTAAGGTTTCACCGTTCAGACCTGAAATTTAACCTATCTCTACTTCCCAAGCGAATAGAGACCATCTCATATCACCAGTGATTACACACCCTGTATAAGAAAAATGTGCTTCCCAATTCTTTCCCAAGGAATACAGAAATCAATAGCCTGCCAGTAGTCCACAAACTGCTCCTTCCCGTTCTCATCTGTGTATAGCTGGGGCACATAGCAGAATTCATCCAGAAGATGATATGTTCCCCCATTACGCTGCTAATATTGAGTGATACTTCTCTTTAATTTAGCCAAAGAATAGCTATTTTTCTGCTCACTGATGATATATGCAAAGGTCGGCCAACAGAGGAAGTCAATTCATGTAGTATTGTGCCACAAGGAGAGATGAAAAAAAAATGCGGTATGCATATGTAGCAAATATTTTTTTGACGGAAAATATATGCAGCAATACTGTAGAGTGTGCTGCTTTCGACAGAACATAGGGAACTACTTTGGCACAGGGAAATGTTAAATTCTAGTCCATCACTAGCTGATAGGCATCTTGAAAACCATCATCCCCACGCATCAGAGAAGTACTAGCCAACCTTTTTTTTTTGAAACCAAGTACTAGCCAACCATTAATCATGCATACATAAAGAACACGAACCTAGAGGATTAAACACAAGCAGCAGAATGTTCAATCTCATCACAAATAGGCACCAAAAGCTGTCGGTAACAAACCAAATTAATCAAGCACATGCAGTGGTTTCAAAGCAATTAAGGGATTAGATAGACATTGAATACAGCTTACACGACAGATGAAACAGTCAGCAGCACAATCAAGTCGAGCGACTAGTCACAGATCTAAACAATCAGACATTATCGAGCGATCATCATCCACGCGCACTCACGAGCAATCGAAACAATCTCGCATACCTAAGCAGATCGATCAATCGGACAAAACATTGGGCGCATAGAGATATCAAAACAGAAACTAGAAAAACCGCGAGGCGTATGACGAACTTCCTATCGCACACGCGACCGCAATCGAGCGGGCGGGACGACGCGGCAGCCGCCGACCGAGTGGTGCCTGGATCCTGTAGCGCCTGCGACCAGATTTTGGGGAAAAATCGGAGACGAGACGATGTGTATGAAGGGGCTCGGACTTCAGACCACTGACTGCGATACGGCAGGGAAGGTTGGGGAGGAGGGTATTTAAATTGCTTCGGGGGCACTCGGTTTCTGGAGGATTCGGCTGACGTGGACAGGGCCCAGTGGACCGCGACTGCGATTTTGGCCTTATCATTGCGTTTGCGTGTGACGGTGTGAGGACGACGACGGAAACGCTCGTGTGGACAGGGCGTATGGACGTGTACTGGTGAGCGAGGTTAAGAGCCCCGGGTCAAAACCCTCCTGAAACATCCGTCCGCTCATACGCTTTCTGGACCTATGGACGGGTCCCTCACGGTTCATCTAAAGATAGCGAACGCAGTGTTCTTCCTCCTTGCCCAGGCACTCGTCGCGCGGCAAAGCCTACACCGACCATCGAGCCCCACTTCTCTCCACGTCGCTCCCCGTCGCCACCCTCTCCGCCTCCTCGCGCCCTCCTCCATCCTCCATCTCCACCGCATGCGAGCGTCGGTGGCTGCCTCTCTCCGTCTCCACCGCGCTCACCGAGCGCCGCGCAGGCGTTGGTCGCCACGTGTGGCCAGGCGGCCAAGAGAGGGGTCGTCGCTAGCCGGACCTAGGCCAGGCGCAGGCGCAGCTGGCCGCTGCCAGGTCGCGCCACCGTCCTCGGCCATCGGCGGGCCGAAACCGGCTATTCCTCGGTCTACTTTGCATCGTCCGGAAGAAGAAGAGCGAACAACGCATGTTTCAAGAGTATGTTTCAAGTGTTTCAGATGTTTCATAGGTATGTTGCAACTGTTTCGTATGGATGTTGCAAAATTAGATCGGATGTTAGCATATGTTGCAAGCTTCTGTTTCCCATGTTTCATCTGTTTTCAGGCGCATGTTGCAAGTGTATTTATCTGGATGTTACATATGTTTCACACATATGTTGTAAGTGTTTATATCTTGGATGTTGCGTATGTTTTGTAATTGTTTTCAAGTGTTTTTCAGGTGTTTTTACAAGTGTTTTAGGCACATGTTTCGAGTGTTTCAACTGCCTTCAGACGAATGTTTCAAATGGTCCATCTGGATGTTCAAAAGTAGATCGGGTGTTGCACATATTGCAACGGGACCCACCTGCCACAGCCACCTACAGCAGCTGCTAGGGCGCTGCCGAGCGGACGCAGACGTCGAAGGGGCGCGAGCGGTCCTCGCGCGTGGTCTAGTGGCGTGGGCCCTGTGTGGGCACGCAAAACGCAAGCGTGGTGGGGCCGTGCAGGTGTGTGGGCAGAGTGCAAGCGCAAGTGGGAAACATAGCGCGGACGGGGGTGGACCGCAGGAGCACGGGAAACGAAGTGTAGGCACAGGCATCCGGACGTCCGGGCGCTAGCGCTTCCGATCTAGTTTTAGCTACTAGTTAGAGTTAGTAAAACATTTAGTAAAACAAATTTTCTCTTATTTCTATTTTATTTTCATATTATCACATCTCCTTCACACCTTTACCACACATGTACCGCCTCATGCTCATTGTCGCCTCTATTGCACCCTTCTGTTGTGCCCTCTTGCTGCCTCTGCCACACCATCTCGCCGCTGCCGCCGTGCCATCCCATTGTGCGCTCTCCACCACGCCTTCTCGCTAGAATCGTTGTGCCTTTTTCTTGGTCACCCATGCCATGTCATAGGAACCAGGGAGAAGCCGGTGGACAGGGGCATCGACATCCACCCCGCGCCCTCGACAAGGAGCGGCTGGGAGCTATTTTTTCACTTCATCATATACCAGCTCCTATGAGAAGCGTTTTCCGTGGCTTCGCACATGGAGCCTGGCGGAACTGTCCACGTTTGGTAGAATAGAGGTCGGAGCGGCTGCGGGAGTGGGTGGACAAGCTCCACCAAACACCCTCTTTAGCAATGCTAGTGTGGTGTTGGGTTAGGATGTTTCCAACAATATGAGCTACCACTAGGTAATTGATACATATGGATGAGAGACAATAGCAAGGAGTCCTGAATGTCATGTTGTGAGAGAAAGATACATCGTGAAACGTATAAAACTATCTATTAAGTCCACGTTAATCTATTAATTTTTCCACTATTCAGCAATTTAAAAAATTGACTTGACTACCCTAACATCTTTAGGAGTCTTTGGGCCTCAAGGTGAGGGGCGATTGACCCGAAACCTACTATAGGGCAGTGAGGCAGTGGCAACAATGCCAATGTCAATGAACCATGAACGATACTCAGCTTGCTCCAACTATCACAGACCGTAGCTCTTCTTTTGCAGCCACAGTACAGCTGCAAAGCACACCCACTATATTGCCGGATGTGACTGAGTTCATGTAAAAGTGTGGAGGCAGGAAAGAAAGAAAAAGAGCAGTGTACCAATGTACCATCTCCTGAGAAAATGGAGGGCGTGTCGCATGTGCACACTCATTTTTTTTTTGCTAGACAAAAAAAAAAATATGATGGGTGTTAAATTTTCATCTTACAGTTGTCAACCGTAAACGATTAAATTTTTGCCAATTGCATTGTAGAATGTCCATATTCTCAATGTATTTGACCTTTTCAACATAGTATGATGTAAATGTCCACACAAGAAGAACAAACGCAGATTTATCAATATAGACATCTTTGAGAAACTATAGAATCGATAATCTTGATATTGATAACGATCGCATAGAGATATGTTACGACTTTACATACTCTAGTCGGAGACTTTTCAAGTGAACAAGTTCCACGAGACTTTTCAAGTGAACTAGTTCCACGGTGAGAGACCTACCAATTGAGCTACATACGGTGCTACACTCATTTCACTTTGATGCATTTGAAACTATAACTATCTTGTGTACTAATTTGGTGCAATACATGTTATTGTACCTTAGCTCAATTGGCGAGGTTTCTAGTGGTGTAACTTGTTCACGTAAGTTTTAGCTCTCGACTTAACACAAATGTTCGTAGTTTTATACGTAGGATTTATTTAAGGGCCCCAAACACATCTCAAGCACGAAAGTCACGCGTTTACTGAATCTGAGCCCGAGCTGCTAACAGGAACCGCCGCACATCGCTCCGGATCCTGCCACGTACGCTCCAACCCCCCCCCCCCCCCCCCCCCCCCCACCCCCCCCCTCCTGGAGCTGCCGGCACTGCATGAGTTGAATTGAATCTCGAAGGAAATGTATCATGCATGCATCCGGCCAGAGCGAGCTCTCCCCGGGATCGGATCACCATGCATCCGTCCGCTGATCTGGCTCGCCGCCGGCCAGCGCCTCCTCCATCTGGAAGACACGACGTGTCCGCGTGGGTGAGATGTGTAGATGGGCTAGTGCCTAGTGGCTCTCTCTTGTACAGCGTCGTGGCTCATGGATTTCTGCTCATGACAAACTCTGAATTTTTGACGTGTTTGACTCGGCTGTAGTACTCCAAGTTGCAACTCGCCACGGAATCGATGGTTCAAATGATCACGCGCATAAATCCAAGTTGTAGCCCGTTTCCTGTACGTCAGCTAAGAACTGCTATAACCAGGATCACCTCTTGCGTACCTGGCAGATAAAAAAAAGGCTCCTGAATTTATGAAGAAACTGATTTGATTGGATTCATAGGACGAAACGCGGCAGACGGCCACTGGTCACGTCGTGATTATTGGTTCCAGGCAGGATCATTACAGGCAGGCAGCAGCCTCTGAATGCTTGATTCACCGAGCATTAACTAGCCAGTATACATCAGGAATGATGTTAATGCTCTGTCGTGGAGGGCATCGGCGACATGAAAGCTGTGTGGCATGACCGATGACGGGATTTGTGGTGGCGATTCAAAGGACGACGACACCATGGACCAGTGTTTTCTACACGGGCCGGCACGCAAGGCCGCAAGAAGCTGACGGTCGGTGACTGACTAGAACAAGAGCCGATGCGTCTACCTCTACCGTTAGCGACTTGACATGATGTTCAATCGATGCCTGTGATTGAAGTCTGCTGATCTAATCTACAGAGGGGGGGGGGGGGGGGGGGAAGTAATGATCTGCACTCAGCGACCGATCAGAGAGATTCGTTGGCTCACGTTGTTCTCGGGGCCGATCGATCGACGTCCAACCTTTTAGCCTCTTTTTTTCGTATATATGCTGTGTGACCAGTGAGACAGAGAAAATGGGTAGAGAATTTTTTGTCAAAAAAAAGGGGTAGACAATTTGGTCCTCAACCATGTGTAACCACCAGATTTCCCAAAGGCCGTTAAGCCCCACAAAGACAGAGCAGAGATGGGCTGGATTGGTAACATGGCCCATCTTGTTCGAAGGCCTTCCCTTTTGGATGTACGAAGGACCTTTTCTTTTTTCTTTTTTATAAGAAGATCTATAAAAGATTCATGTCCTACATAGTACTCTTCAGATCTGACGAGTGAGGACGGTTTCAAGGCACTTGTTCAGATCTGCAAAAACCGTCTTCGAAATTGCAGTGCAAGACTGAGCCTGTCTTCACACGTATTCCAGGTGGTCATCCCTGTTCGCGCTCGACATCTTCCAGTAGTACGTTAATCCATCGTGTTCCTGTGTGCCATCACTATTCACTAGTAACTACTCCCTTCATTCCAAATTATAAGGCATTCCAAGAATCTTGGAGAGTCAAAGCATCTTAAGTTTGACTAAAATTATAGAGAAAATTATAAAAGTTTATAACATCAAATAGGTATACTATGAAAATATAATTAATGAAGAATCTAATGATACTTAATTGATGTCATAAATATTATCATCTTATCATATAAAATTGGTCAAACTTGAGATCCTTTGACTCTCCAAGATTCTTAGAATGCCTTATAATTTGGGATGGAGGGAGTAGTTCACTACAGTGGTCAGGGCCTCCGAGGCCTCAAGCCGTGCACGGTGCACCGCCTAGTGTTTGTTACTGTTGAACTAAACTTTGCTCTAGTACGCTTTTTCTCTTGCCTGACTACCACCCGTCTTCGTAAAGTTGCTAACTACCACTACCTCCTCGTACGTGCAGGTGCATCTGATGTGCCTTTTTTTAATCCCGTTGGGTGGCTTGGCAGGGCAGTGGCATTAGCAGTTTAGCACACTCAAATCACGCACTGTTTATATTCACATGTTTTTTTGCGAAGATTTATATTCACATGCTTGCTTGAGGGAATTTGCTCATCAGTTCCAGTCTATTACTTCCTCTGTCATAAAAAAGAGTCATTCTCGCTTCACAAAGATTCAACAACTTTTAACTTTGACTAAATATATTTAACAAAATATTAATATTTATGGTACATAATTAGTATCTCGTTGAATATATTTTCATAATAAACTTATTTAGAGATATAAATGTTGCATGTATTTTCTAAATCTAGTTAAAGTTGAGAAAGTTTGACCAACACGATTCCCATAGCGACTCTTTTTTAGGGATATGAAATTGAAATGCAGGGTTGTGCTTTCCTACCTGAGCGGTCAAACATGGCAGTCCTGCATTTTTCATAGTAGGAAGAGACTAAACAACCGTTTGCCCGTACATAATTCTTCCTACCTATGCGGTCATCTGTGTGCCTTTTGACAGTATGACCTCTGCTTTACTGATACTACTATCAGTCAATCAAGGCTCTAAAGCTAGTTATCACCATTTCAACACTGCATGGGTAATTAGGTATTCAAGTTTGCTTGGACCAGCAAGTGCTCCCCGATGATAATGGGAGGGATGTGTTACCCATAGTTACGTTGCAGGAGGACGAGTCACATGCATGTGGCTCCTTTACTTCATCTACAACCATTGTAGACCCAGGCAGGGGAGAGCTTTACAACATATTGGATTGTGTCATCTGGGACCTCTAAAGTTCATGGGTACCAGGAGCCTTCCATGGGTGTTGCGTCGCTCTAGGTTGTCCTTAGGGAGGATTCTGAGATTCCCATGCCCTCAGAAATTTCTACCACTCAGATCATGCCCGTTGTTCAGTTGGTAGAACAAAAGTTGCCATAAGTTGTCACCTCCATTGAGGATGTTGTTCTAGTCGACGACGCATCTGATGATGAGGAAGTTGTCTCAGATGCACATGTGGCAATTGAGGATCCTATTTTACTCATCACCATTGAAGAAAGCTCGACACATTCTATGGTTGACGTTGAGGCACGAGAGCCTAGACTGACTCGGGATCCACCAATTGAGGCAGTGTCTTCTCTTGCTACGACAACTAGTAAACATGAGGGTCTTGCTTGTCTTCCTACACCCTCCCCACCATCGACCAAGACAACAACACGTCGGCGTAAGTCCTGTGATAGATCATCGCTTCGTCGAAGTGCCCGCCTTGCGCAGCGCAACGTGTTAAAGGATTTGGGCATCATTGGGGGTGACGAAAAGTTCAATGAGGAGGCAATTCAAGAGTATGCAGACCATCTACGGGATTTGTTGCCACTGGAGCTCCTTAAGCCTCTCATGAGTTTAAGAGGTCGTGCCTTTTGGGATCTCCTGGCGGGGATTTCCTTGCCTCTTCGTTAGGTACTTGTTTTTGTTGTGATGGTTGTGTTGTTTTCTTGCTCATGTGGTGAGCGGTGTTGTTGGCATAAGTTGTCTTAATCTTTGTGACAGTTACTTTATGCTGTAAACCCTTTCGAGAACGTTGTTTTGCCCAGTCTGGGCCTTCTTCTTATTAATATAATCAGCAACTCTTCTACTTGGTTTGTTTTTTTAAAAAAAGTTAGTCACAAGTTAGGTGTAACAATATACTACTTAACTGCAGGTTCTAGAAATTCCGATATATACGCATATTAATCAGTGACTAAGCAGCAGGTAAACAAATGGACTTCTAGAAACTGATTGACTGACCAGCACCGACAACTTTTAGTTGCTTTCCTGATCAGCTCAGTTGAGACATCTCGTCCAAAGGGCTCATTTCAGACTTGGCTCATACCTAATCGTTCCCTCCGTCATTTTAACTATTTAATTAAGTTTATAAAAATATACATTAAATTATATTTATTTAATAATATAGATGTTAATATCTATAAATTTAATTAAAGTTAGATAGAACGACTCGTAGTTTAGAACAAAGGGAGCACGGTGTAAAATACCCAAATTCAAAGGACAAACCTGATGGTAGCATATTTAACACTCTGATTCTGCAGTACGATGGTTGATAAAAGTAGCAAATCATCTGTTCTGACATGTGATTACCCAGAAGGTGGCGGATTCTACATGCTCTTCTCCCGAATCATATGCCGTCGTCACGCGTGACAGTCGAGTGGCTAATTATGGCTCCGTTCGGTTGTGCTGATAAGCCGGCTGAAAAACACTATTGGCTGATTTGTTGTGAGAGAAAAACACTGTTCCGACTAAAAAATCAAGCTGAAAAGTATGGATTATAAGCCGGATGAACAGGGTTTATGAGTGCATTCGGGCATATTTCAACTGAGGGAGGCATCATTCGGCGGTGGCCAGTAATGAGTGCATTCCGGCATATTTCTACTCTCTTTATGCGGTGATTTGGAAGTGATGACAGAGTCAGATTCGAGGAAAGTGTTGCATCCCTTTTAGCATTATTGGCATAATTGCCCAATAGTTGAAAATGCCCTATTCTTCGTTGAACAAGAACAAGATATCCATGGTCATGCATCAGATCCCCAGCCCTATCCACCTGCATGGTGGGTGAAAAGCTAGAAGCAGGAACAAAGAATCTGTGAGCCACGACCACGAGCGTTCCTGGTTGTGGCATAGATTGTCTAGCTATAGCTAACTCGGGTCACAGTAGATAGATATCATTCTGGATTCCATTATGTTCCGAGGGAAACATTAAGATATAGCTAGTGTCCTGCTAAGCTGGAAAAAGAGAGTTGAAAATCTGGATCATGGCCACATTGGGAACAAATGATGTCAGGGAATGTTGGCCTAGCGCGAATAACATCGATGACAAGCTAGGTAAGAGTCTCTCTGTAAACATATCAATGTTTTACACGCCTGTCTTTTCTCCATGACACAAGACGCGTGGCGCGCATCATCCTCTTACCACAGGCAAGTGTGCTCCGACGAATGTTTTTTCATTTTATTTTACATGACGTGACATTTTTGGAAAAAAAAACTCTCCATTAAAAATGGCCTAATATCACAAAATACACTGCCACAAGCCCACAACCGTAGACATGTATATATACAATGGTGTATATCATTTTGCAGTAGTAGGATTCTGGGTATATATATGTGATCCGGCACTCCAGTTCGATATAATTTTGTAATATTACATATGTAAAAGTCAATATACAATACGAGCATAGAATTTACCGAAACAACATTATTATAGGTTATTAAGGTCTTACAAACACCTTAAAGTCGATAACAAAGTTTAAAATCTGACTTGAACGAAAGTTACCTGGGCCTTGGGTTCATAGATTTTTGGGTGGGCCATGGACCACCTGGTACATGCTCTTGATCTATAAATATGTATATTTAGTATTCTCTCAGTTCTAAATTTTAAAGAGATCTTTTATAATGGTTGGAAAAGTACCACGTACCTTCCGGTACTTTCATTTTTTTCTATTATTTAGCTAACTAATTGAGAAACATTATTTATTAAATATAATTTGTAATATTGAGGGTAGTTTCGTAACCGAGCGACGCAATACGGCAGCTTCAGGTTCGCGCCGCGCGTCGCACTCCGAGGGTGTTTCCGGCCGTCGAGCCATGCTCCAGCGAAGTCCACATAGTCCAGGAGGCTCTCCCGGTGCCCTTCATGTCGTACGCCTGCACGCGGCGCCATAGGCTCTTGGCATGAACGTCCGCCGGCCGCGCCAGGACGAGCCCGCGTGTCGCGTCGCTCACCGCCGCGTCGGCCTCGCGCCGCGAGCTGGCACCGCATGCAGATGCTGTGCAGCACCAGCAGCCAGGGTTAAAAAAACCGGTCGGTAAACCGCGGTTTACCGCGGTTACCGGGCTAACCGGGCCGAACCGGTTCCGGTCCGGTCCGGTTAGGTATTCCCCAAATTTAAATTTAAAATTTAAAAAAAATATTGAAAAAATTCATAAAAATAGTTCATGATTTATATAAGCCAATGGTGTAAAATTTTTTCAAATTCGAGTTCGTTTAGTATTTATTTATACGTATAGAAGTTTGAAAAAAAAAGAAAAAAAAAAACCCGGTCCCGGCCCGTTAAGGCCCATGAGGCCCATTAGGCCGCCACGGGCACAAAACGCGCCGGGAGCTGCGGGGGGGGGGGGGGGGGGGGGGGGGGGGGGGTCAACGCGCCCAGCACCTTATCCGCTCCCGTTCGCCCCCCGTTCGCCCCCCGCCCGCTCCGTCCGCCCGCCGCCGCCGCTCGACCGCCCCGGAGCGCCGGCTTACCGCCCGGTCCGGGCGGTTTACCACGCGCCCGCCGCGCCGTCGGTTAGCCGGCCCGGATCCGCGGCTAACCGCCCGGGAGGAGCGGTTTACCGAGCGGTTCGCCGGGCGACCGCCAGGTAAGTTTTTTTTTGTTTTTTTTCTTTAGAGTAGTATTAGGATTTAGGTAGAATTTGTGTTAGGATTTAGGATATGTTTTTGTTAGGTTTTAGGTAGGATTTATTTTAGGATGTTTTTTTTAGGATTTAGGATTAGAGGTAGGATTTGTGATAGGATGTATATTTTAGGTATATATTGTGTGACTTTGTGTGACTTTGTGTATATATTGTGACTTTGTGTATTTTAGGTATATATTTTAGGTATATATTGTGGTAGGATTTGTGGTAGGATTTAGGATACATTTTATTTAGGTGTGACTTTGTGTTGTCCGTTTATGCAGGTAGACAATGTCAGGCAGAAACAGAGACGTTGTATGGGAGCATGGTGAAAATCTTGCTCCTGGATGGAGATGCAATTATTGTCATGTGACGAAAGCAGGCGGTGGTTGCACTAGATTTAAACAGCATTTGGCTGGGCACGGGGCGGACACCTTGTATTGCGACCGTGTGGCACCAGATGTGCGTGCGTACTTTCGGTGAGATTTTGACAGAGCTAAGAAGACGACTGCTGACCGGGCTCGACAAAGGTTGGCACGAGAAAAAGCTGCAGCGGAGGAAAACCATCCCCTCGGTGATGATGAATATGAGGCTCAGATGAAGGAAGCACTAAACCAGTCGAGAGCAGAATATGACTACGAGCAGAGGGTGCAATAGAGAGGAGGTAATTACGACCATGGAGGGGGTAGTGGTGGTGGTGGTGGTTCGCATGGTGGGAATCCTATTGAGAGGTTGTTTAGAAGAGCAGGATCACGGAGGGAGACTCCAGTGGAGGTGGAGGACTATCATGTGGTAGCCGGTGGGAGGAGAGGAATGCACCAACAAAAGATTGATACAGGGTCTTGGACGCAGAAGGGGAAAAATGCAAAGAAAGCTATTGGTAAAGCTTGGGGAAAGTTTTTCCATTATGTAGGAATCCCAGGACAAAATGCCGACAATCCGTACTTTGTCAGTACGGTCCGAGAGACACAGAAGTGGGGTAAGTACCTATACTTGGAGACCTATGGCCTTATGTATCTTTCCATATTCTCATTCTTTGCTTATGGTTTCAGGTGAAGGCATCGCGTCACCCACTGAAAGGGATATTGATGGCAAGTACCTAGATCAGAATGAGAAAGACTTGAAGGATAGGTATGGAAAGTTTCAGAAGGAGTGGCCCAACTTTGGCGTGACGTTGATGTGTGATTCATGGACTGGTGAAAGCCCAAGTTTGGTTTTGGTAATTAATGACACCAAGTTGCTAATGCTATTGTATCAAGTGTGATTAAGCTAGGCATAAGCAACATGTGATGGAGGTGGAAATGGCATGGAGAGATGGCCACAAGACCACATGATTTGGTGCATGAAATGATGAGCAAGATCATGGTGGAGATGCACATAAAATAATGGACATGATGATCAAGTGAAGGAGAAGGATCTAAGAGCGCAAGGCAAAGGTATAACCATAGGGTTTTCCTTTTGCCGGTCTAAGATGAGTAGAGAAGTGATTGACCGGGTTTAGGATACATAGCCGACTATCAAGAGGGGCAATCACGGTTAGCTCGGGAATCAAGTGCCACTAGATCATTGTCTTGAGCATATGCATTTAGGATCTAGTAAAGAGCTAACATAACGCCTTGGAAAAATGTTTGTGAAATGCTAACACACATGCACATGGTGGTGTACACTCGGTGGTGTTAGCACTTTTGCGAAGGCGGTGGAGTTGGAGCGGTAGAGAGGGGTTTGGGTTCCTCTCTCCCTCCCGCCGAGCTTGCGAGGCGGGATTCGGCGCTTTTTGGAGAAGTGAAACGCATATTTTCTATTGCGCCGAAAGTCGGAAAAGAAACGGAGGCGAACGGAGGTCACTGCGTGCACCGGACGCAGCACCGGACGCTGCACCGGACGCGGGGCGCGTCCGGTCAGTTCTTCGCGGCGCGGGTGCTGCTAGGGTTCGTGCACCGGACGCGGGGCGCGTCCGGTCACGTACCACCGGACGCGTCCGGTGGCGTCGGGAGCTTACTGGACTCCCACCGGACGCGGGCACTGTGGCGTCCGGTGTGTCCTTCGGCGCGTCCGGTGGATGTTTCGCGGTGCGCGGCTCGGTGCTGACCGGCGCGTCCGGTGGGTCACGGGACCGGCGCGTCCGGTCGTCACCAGCGCGTCCGGTGGCTCGGTCGAGCGCGTCCGGTCATCTGTAACGGCTAGTTTGAACGGCACTATTCTCGTCTGTCGCGTAGTGACCGGACGCGTCCGGTCACCCGGACCGGCGCGTCCGGTGCAGCGCGAATTCTGCTGCGTCGTTTCTAACGGCTAGTTGCGTACCCCTTCGTTATAAATAGATGGTGGACGGGTTTTGAGGGTAACTCTTGCACATTTTGAGATATAGAGACATCCTTTGAGCTAGAGAACAACCCCTCCACTCATCTCTTCGATTGATTGCACATCTTGAGTGAGATTGAGTGAGATTCAAGTGCATTGCTTGAGAGTTGCATTCTAGAGGCACTTGTTCTTCGAGTTGCTGCGGATTTCTTGTTACTCTTCCGTGTTTCCCGACACGGTAGACGGCTTGGAGCAGCGGAGGTGATTGAGCTCGCAATTGGAGATTGTTGGAGCCTTCACCAAGTGTTGTAAGGGGTTCTTGATCCTTCCCCGCGGGAGTTCGCAAATTGGATACTCTAGTGGAGCTCGTGGCTTGGAGGATCCCCATCTTGTGTGCGGTTGTGCGGCGCCCGCCGAGGGCTCAACTCTTGATAGTTGATTAGCTCGCGAACCGACAAGTGGGTGCATCGCCACAACGAGGAGTAGCTTGCCGGGAAGCAAGTGAACCTCGGTAAAAAATCTTGTGTCATCTCTCTACCGAGGTCTTCTCTTGTGTGATTGATTTATTGGTACCTCTCATCTCTACACGGCGGTATAATCACTCAAAGCTCTTCTCTAGTATTACATCTTGTTTTTAGCTTGTTGTTGTTGTGTTTAGTGGATAGCCTTGAACTAGACTTGTGTAGGTGGCTTGCTTATTTAGTTAGTGCTAGTGCTTTTTGCTCCGCCACCTTTTATACTAACTTGTGGTTAAGTAATTTGTGTAGAAGTTTTTTATTAGGCTATTCACCCCCCCTCTAGCCTATTTGGACCTTACAAGTGGTATCGGAGCCGAGGCACCGTTTATTTGAGGCTTAACAACCTACGGTGAAGAAGAAATGGCTCAATTAAGTTTGCACATCAACAACACCAAGAAGGCACCTCACTTTGATGGCACAAATTATGCTTATTGGAAGGTTAAGATGACCGCACACCTCAAGTCAATCAATAGAGAAGTGTGGAAGGTCACCGAAACAAAATTTGAGGTAGCTAATCCGGAAGCACCTACACCGGTGGAAGAGAAGAAGCTCCAATGCAATGATATTGCCATTAGTGCACTTCATGAAGCATTAGATGACAAGACATTTGAGCAAGTGAAGAATATAGAAGTTGCACATGATGCTTGGGCCAAGCTAGAAGAAACATTTGAGGGCACCGAAGGCACAAAGACCGCTAAAGCATATATCTTGCAAGAAAAATTTTCAAGCTTCAAGATGCAAGATGATGAGAGTGTACCGGAGATGTTTCATAGATTGCAAGTCATTGTCAATGAGCTCAAGGCACTCGGTGAGGAGGTCAAGGACAACCAATTCTCTATGAAGTTCTTGAGAAGCTTGCCCAAGAGATTTGATACATTGATCACCGTGCTAGTGAGGACTACATTGAAGGATTCAACTCCTCAACAAATATTTCAAGAGGTGATGACCGATGATTCATATAGAGAAGATGATGAGAAGGATGAGTTGGTCAAGAAGAAGAAGAAGGAAAATGAGAAGAAAGATGATGAAAAGAAGAAGAGTGTGGCATTCAAAGCCACCACATCCAAGGGCAAGTCCAAGATTGAATCATCAAGTGATGAAGACTCAAGCTCTTGTGATAGTGATGACATTGATGAGAAGATGGCTCTCTTTGTCAAGCAATTTGGCAAATTCATGAAGAAGAAGGGCTATCGTGCAAGGAGGAGGAAGAACTCATCTAAGAAGAATGAGCACACCATGAGATGCTTTAGATGCCATAGCAAAGATCATCTCATTGCAAAGTGTCCTTATGATAGTGATGATGAAGATGCTATCAAGAAGGAGAGGAAGAAGCAAAGGAAGAAGCAAGAGAAGAAGGAGAGCTCTTATAAGAAGAAGAATGATTCTCATGTTGCTACATGGGATAGTGATGATTCCTCAAGTGATGATGAGGATGACTACAAGAGCAAGAAGAAGGGACATGCTAGCATTGCCATCCAAGAGAAGGTCTCCCTCTTCGACACTCCATCGTGCTTCATGGCTAAGGCCGCTAAGGTATCATCCGATGATGAGAGTGATCATGATAATGCTAGTGATAGTGATAGTGATAGTGATGAAGAAGAATTCACTAAAGATGAACTAATCACTATGCTAGAAGATTGCACTCAACATTATAAAGAATCTAGAAAGGAATGCAAGGGCTTGCTTAAGGAAAGGAAAAACCTTATGCAAGAACTTGATGAGCTTAGAGCATCTTATGAGAGTCTAAAGGTAGACCATAAGAAGCTTCAAAAGTCTCACACTAAGCTTGAAGAAGCTCATTCCTCTCTAGTTGAAAAATGTGAAAACATACCAACTATTGTTGAGAAAGCTAAAACTTGCAACATAGGCATATCATGTGATATAATTGATGAATCTTGTCATAAGCCTATTGTTGTTGCTACCACTAACCCTTCATGTAGCGCATCTACATCATCCTCATCTAGTAGTGATGGTTTCACTTGTGATCCCACACTTATAGTTGAGAATGAAAATCTCAAGAAGGAGGTGAAAGAGCTCAATCACACCTTAGCCAAGGCTTATGGTGGTGAGGACCGCTTGCTTATGTGCTTGGGTAGCCAAAGAGCTTCTCTCTATAAAGAGGGATTGGGCTATAACCCCAAGAAAGGCAAAGCCGCTTTTGCTCCTCACAAGACTCGTTTTGTGAAGAACAAAGGTAGCTATTGCAAAAGTTACAAGCAAGTTGGCCACATAGAGCAACATTGCATGAACAAGAAATCCAATGCTAATGTATCCTCAATTAAGTGTGATTCTTTCTATATACTTACCAAGGGTACAAATGGTGTTCATGCTAAGTTCATTGGTGCACCATGGATGGGCTCAAAGAAGAAAGCCATTTGGGTACCAAAGAGCTTGGTCACTAACCTTGGAGGACCCAAACAAGTTTGGGTACCTAAAAGGAATTGATCTTGTCTTGTAGGTCAACTACAAAGCCGGAGGAAGGCATTGGGTGCTTGATAGTGGGTGCACTCAACATATGACCGGGGATTCTTGTATGTTCAAATCAATTGATACAAGTCAAAATGGTGGTTTTGATGCTATCACTTTCGGCAACAACAAGAAAGGCAAGGTCAAGGGGCTTGGTAAAATTGCTATCTCAAATGACATGAGCATATCTAATGTGTTGCTTGTTGAGAGCTTGGATTTCAATCTTTTGTCGGTGGCACAACTTTGTGATCTTGGCTTCAAGTGCATTTTTGGTAGTGATGATGTTGAAGTCATTAGTGTTGATGGATCAAATTTGATATTCAAAGGTTTTAGACATGGTAGCTTATACTTGGTAGACTTCAATGATAGTGAAACACAATTGACATCATGCTTGCTTAGCAAATCTAGTATGGGATGGTTGTGGCATAGAAGGCTTGGTCATGTTGGAATGAAACAATTGAACAAACTTTTGAGGCATGACTTAGTTAGAGGCTTGAAAGATGTGACTTTTGAAAAGGATAAACCTTGTAGTGCTTGTCAAGCCAGCAAACAAGTTGGAAATAAACATCCTAGTAAGAGTGAAATGAGCACATCAAAGGCATTTGAGCTATTGCACATGGACTTGTTTGGGCCAACAACATATACTAGCATTGGTGGCAACAAGTATGGTTTTGTGATAGTTGATGACTACACTAGATACACTTGGGTGTTCTTTCTCTTTGACAAGAGTGATGTTTATGATCTATTCAAGTCTTTTGTCAAGAGAGTGCAAAATGAGTTTGAGACTACCATCAAGAAGATTAGAAGTGACAATGGTAGTGAGTTCAAAAACACAAGAATTGAAGATTTATGTGATGATCTTGGTATTGGACATCAATTCTCACCAACATACACTCCTCAATCCAATGGTGTAGTTGAAAGGAAAAATAGAACCTTGATTGATATGGCTAGATCAATGCTTAGTGAATACAATGTGAGTCATGCATTTTGGAGTGAAGCCATCAACACGGCTTGCTATTGTAGCAACCGTCTTTATTGCCATGGAAAGCTTGGGAAGACACCATATGAGCTATTGAATGGAAGAAAGCCCAACATTGCATACTTTAGAGTGTTTGGTTGCAAATGCTATATTCTCAAGAAAGGCACTAGATTGAGCAAGTTTGAAAAGAAATGTGATGAAGGGTTCTTACTTGGTTATTCTACCACAAGCAAAGCATATAGAGTTTGGAATCTCACAAATGGCACCTTGGAAGAAGTTCATGATGTTGAGTTTGATGAAACCCAAGGATCTCAAAATGAAGTTCAAAACCTTGATGATGTGAGAGGAGATCAATTGTCAAATGCAATGAGAAACATGGACATTGGTGATGTTAGGCCAAGGCAAGTTGATGATGATGATATTCATGTGATAAACCAAAGTGTGCAAATTGATACAAATCAAGCAAGCTCTAGTGGTTCTCATGACGAAGTGCAAGATCAAGATCAAGCTAGTGGAAACAATCAACTCCCAATACTCCAACCTACTAGTATTACAAGAGATCATCCATTGGACCAAATCATTGGTGGAATTCAAAGTGGTGTTCAAACGAGATCAAGATTAGCATCCTTTTGTGAGCACTACTCATTTGTGTCACTTGAAGAACCTAAGAAAATAGAAGATGCCTTGAAGGATTCCGATTGGGTAAATGCCATGCATGAAGAACTAAACAACTTTGCTAGAAATCAAGTTTGGGAACTTGTTGAGAGGCCAAAGAACTACAATGTGATTGGTACTAAGTGGGTCTTTAAGAATAAGCAAGATCAAGATGGCATGGTTGTGAGGAACAAGGCAAGATTAGTAGCACAAGGATACACTCAAGTTGAGGGTCTTGACTTTGGAGAAACATATGCACCGGTTGCAAGATTGGAGGCTATTAGAATCTTATTAGCATATGCTTGTGCACACAACATCAAGCTCTATCAAATGGATGTCAAGAGTGCATTTCTTAATGGTTACATCAATGAAGAAGTTTATGTTGAGCAACCTCCCGGTTTTGAAGATGACAAGAAGCCTAACCATGTTTACAAGCTCAAGAAGGCATTGTATGGTTTGAAGCAAGCACCTAGAGCATGGTATGAGAGATTGAGGGATTTTCTTCTCTCTAAAGGGTTCAAGATGGGAAAGGTTGACACCACACTCTTCACCAAGAAGCTTGGTAATGACTTGTTTGTGTTGCAAATCTATGTGGATGACATTATTTTTGGATCAACCAATCAAGACTTTTGTGAAGAGTTTGGAAATATGATGGCTAATGAGTTTGAGATGTCTATGATTGGAGAGCTTAGTTACTTTCTTGGACTTCAAATCAAGCAAATGAAGAATGGCACTTTTGTAAGTCAAGGCAAGTACATCAAGGACATGATCAAGAAGTTTGGATTGCAAGATGCTAAGCCAATGAGTACACCAATGGGCACAAATGACCAATTGGGTATTGATGCAAGTGGCAATATGGTAGATCAAAAGCAATATCGGTCTATGATTGGAAGTTTGCTATATGTCACTGCTTCTAGGCCGGATGTGATGTTTAGTGTGTGCAAATGTGCAAGATTTCAAGCTTCACCTAGAGAAAGTCACTTGAAAGCAACCAAGAGGATATTGAGATATCTTAAGGGCACTCATGATGTTGGATTATGGTTTCCAAAGGGGTCAAGTTTTGAGTTGATTGGATATTCGGACTCCGACTATGGTGGATGCAAGATTGATAGAATAAGCACAAGTGGCACTTGTCAATTGCTTGGAAGGTCTCTTGTTTCATGGTCATCAAAGAAACAAAATAGTGTTGCACTATCTACCGCCGAGGCCGAATACATTAGTGCCGGTAGTTGTTGTGCACAATTGCTTTGGATGAAGGCCACCTTGAATGACTTTGGAATAAAATTCAAGAATGTGCCATTGTTTTGTGACAATGAAAGTGCTATCAAGATGACACAAAATCCGGTTCAACATTCAAGAACCAAGCACATTGATATTAGGCATCATTTCATAAGAGACCATCAACTAAAGGGTGATATTAGCATTGAGAGCATTGGCACCGAAGATCAATTAGCCGACATATTCACAAAGCCACTTGATGAGAAGAGATTTTACAAGTTGAAGAATGAATTGAACATACTTGACTTCTCCAACTTGAAATGAGTGCACCCCCACATTCCTATATGACATGCCTCTCCTCCGACATAGCAAGGTAAAGTTGTTTGGCATATCATCCATACTTTGCTAAGGACATGTTTAGAACATATAGACATATTTGCATGACAAATAGGCTCTTTCATGAAAATCAAATGAGTTTAATGTATATATGGTACCACTATTGCTTCTATATTTTTGATTGATCTAGTGGTAGCATATGACATATTTGTGGGCTTGCAAACCTAGAGTTGAATCTAGAAAATGAGCTCATGATGTGTAATTCAACATGGTCAAGATAACCCTTATACTTTATGAGGTGTGAAGAAGCTTGTCCTTGGATCAAACCGAATTACATATTCTAGGCAAGTGATCTAGATTGAACCATAATTTGGACTCCCTCATATTGATTGACTTAACTCTCGCTAAAATTGGCACCTTTTTTGGTGATTGTTGACAAAGGGGGAGAGAAAAGTCACAAAGATAGAAAAGTCACAAAGGGGAGAAAGATATAATAAGAGGGGAGAGAAAAGTCACAAAAAGAAAAAGTTACTAAGGGGGAGAGAAAGCATAAGATAAGACTTTGGAAAGGAATCAATTAAATTTTGAGCACACAAGTAGGGGGAGCAAGCTCATGAACTATTTGTTGCATTTGTATGCGCATTAACATGATGAATTGTTGCATTGCAAAGCTTAAATTCTTATTCATGTTTGTTTGGTGATTGCTAGAATTAGAACTTGAATGATGATTTGTTGAAAGTAGCTTTATAAGTGGTATCTAGACACCTTTGCTTATAATGTTGATCTCACGGGGTACTTTAGTGTTTGTGATCTTTACAAGTAATGTTTTACAAGTGGTGTCTAGCTACATCGATGCTAAGGATGGTATATAAAGGCAACTCCGATTGGTATCACGCTTCAAAGGTCCATTCTATATACCTTAGCATCAATTTGATAGTAGTAACTCTCCCAAAATTCGAATCCATACATATGTGCACAATTGAACCAAACTCATGGAAGCACATATGTAGGGGGAGCTAATACTATCGAAATTGAAAATTGATTTCATTTCATATCTTTGTGATGGTTGTCATCAATTACCAAAAAGGGGGAGATTGAAAGCCCAAGTTTGGTTTTGGTAATTAATGACACCAAGTTGCTAATGCTATTGTATCAAGTGTGATTAAGCTAGGCATAAGCAACATGTGATGGAGGTGGAAATGGCATGGAGAGATGGCCACAAGACCACATGATTTGGTGCATGAAATGATGAGCAAGATCATGGTGGAGATGCACATAAAATAATGGACATGATGATCAAGTGAAGGAGAAGGATCTAAGAGCGCAAGGCAAAGGTATAACCATAGGGTTTTCCTTTTGCCGGTCTAAGATGAGTAGAGAAGTGATTGACCGGGTTTAGGATACATAGCCGACTATCAAGAGGGGCAATCACGGTTAGCTCGGGAATCAAGTGCCACTAGATCATTGTCTTGAGCATATGCATTTAGGATCTAGTAAAGAGCTAACATAACGCCTTGGAAAAATGTTTGTGAAATGCTAACACACATGCACATGGTGGTGTACACTCGGTGGTGTTAGCACTTTTGCGAAGGCGGTGGAGTTGGAGCGGTAGAGAGGGGTTTGGGTTCCTCTCTCCCTCCCGCCGAGCTTGCGAGGCGGGATTCGGCGCTTTTTGGAGAAGTGAAACGCATATTTTCTATTGCGCCGAAAGTCGGAAAAGAAACGGAGGCGAACGGAGGTCACTGCGTGCACCGGACGCAGCACCGGACGCTGCACCGGACGCGGGGCGCGTCCGGTCAGTTCTTCGCGGCGCGGGTGCTGCTAGGGTTCGTGCACCGGACGCGGGGCGCGTCCGGTCACGTACCACCGGACGCGTCCGGTGGCGTCGGGAGCTTACTGGACTCCCACCGGACGCGGGCACTGTGGCGTCCGGTGTGTCCTTCGGCGCGTCCGGTGGATGTTTCGCGGTGCGCGGCTCGGTGCTGACCGGCGCGTCCGGTGGGTCACGGGACCGGCGCGTCCGGTCGTCACCAGCGCGTCCGGTGGCTCGGTCGAGCGCGTCCGGTCATCTGTAACGGCTAGTTTGAACGGCACTATTCTCGTCTGTCGCGTAGTGACCGGACGCGTCCGGTCACCCGGACCGGCGCGTCCGGTGCAGCGCGAATTCTGCTGCGTCGTTTCTAACGGCTAGTTGCGTACCCCTTCGTTATAAATAGATGGTGGACGGGTTTTGAGGGTAACTCTTGCACATTTTGAGATATAGAGACATCCTTTGAGCTAGAGAACAACCCCTCCACTCATCTCTTCGATTGATTGCACATCTTGAGTGAGATTGAGTGAGATTCAAGTGCATTGCTTGAGAGTTGCATTCTAGAGGCACTTGTTCTTCGAGTTGCTGCGGATTTCTTGTTACTCTTCCGTGTTTCCCGACACGGTAGACGGCTTGGAGCAGCGGAGGTGATTGAGCTCGCAATTGGAGATTGTTGGAGCCTTCACCAAGTGTTGTAAGGGGTTCTTGATCCTTCCCCGCGGGAGTTCGCAAATTGGATACTCTAGTGGAGCTCGTGGCTTGGAGGATCCCCATCTTGTGTGCGGTTGTGCGGCGCCCGCCGAGGGCTCAACTCTTGATAGTTGATTAGCTCGCGAACCGACAAGTGGGTGCATCGCCACAACGAGGAGTAGCTTGCCGGGAAGCAAGTGAACCTCGGTAAAAAATCTTGTGTCATCTCTCTACCGAGGTCTTCTCTTGTGTGATTGATTTATTGGTACCTCTCATCTCTACACGGCGGTATAATCACTCAAAGCTCTTCTCTAGTATTACATCTTGTTTTTAGCTTGTTGTTGTTGTGTTTAGTGGATAGCCTTGAACTAGACTTGTGTAGGTGGCTTGCTTATTTAGTTAGTGCTAGTGCTTTTTGCTCCGCCACCTTTTATACTAACTTGTGGTTAAGTAATTTGTGTAGAAGTTTTTTATTAGGCTATTCACCCCCCCTCTAGCCTATTTGGACCTTACAAGTGGCCCCACTAAAATGAGTGTCATAAACTTTCTGATTTATTGCAATGGGGTCACATGGTTTCACAAATCCATTGATGCATCTGGAAAAAGTCAAGATGCTAACTATTTGTACAGGGTACCTCCTAAACATAGTTGTCATGTGGTTCTTTTTATTTATATATATATATGTGTATATATAATATGTTCTGCTTTTTTTAGGCGATTCGGAAGGTGGTGGAGGAGATTGGTGCCGAGCATATTGTCCATGTGGTCACCGACAATGGCGCCAACTACAAGAAAGCTTCCAACGCACTGAAAGAGGAGTATGGTCACATTGTTTGGACACCTTGTCTGGCACACACCATCAACTTGATGTTGAAGGATATTGGTAACAGGCCCGATCATGCAGGTATGTTGCAAGTATGCAAGCGAATTTCAACTTGGTTGCACAACCATTCTCAGTTGAATCATATGATGAAGAAAGCAATTGGTGGTGAGTTGGTCAAGTGGAATGGCACTAGATTTGGGACCAACTACATGTTTCTAGAGAGCTTTCATTAAAAACGTGAAAAGTTCATGTAGTGGATGGGATCTCCTGAGTTTTTGGAGAGCAACTAGGCACGCACTGAAGAAGGTCGATATGCTCATGTAAGGTTGTCAAATATTCAGTGGTGGGAGGGATTGGAATACATCATCAACACAGTTCAACCAATTTACAAGTTCCTTCGTTTCGCTGATCAAGACAAGCGGCCCAACATGTGTGACGTGGTGTACGAGTACCAGAATTGCAAACAGGAGTTGGAGTCGTTCTTTGGAAGGAATGCGCAAACATGGAATGAGTATAGACAGATTATGGACGCAAGGATTCGTGACGTGTACATAGGGACGTATGTGTGGTGCAGGTATGATAATGACTTATGTTGATTTAGCAAGCTCTATATATTGAATATTTACCGTATGCTTATTTGAATCATATGTTGCAGCTGTTGTTCTAAATCCAAAGCTTACATATAGTTTGGATCCAACTCCAACAATGTTCGGTGGCCTTAAGGAGACATTTCAACAAATGACGGATGTGCAGTGCGCCGTGCAGGCATTGCAGGAGGCTGAGATTTTTCGACAGAAGCTTGGTGAGTTTGGCTCCGAACTGGCGATGAAAATGGCGACGGATCCAAGGACAACCCCATGTAAGAGTACTTTCTACACCCATTTAGTTTCCTATATTGGAACATATAGCTAACATAATGTGTTCCACTTGCAGCGGCCTGGTGGATGATATTTGGTAGAGATACTCCAAATTTGCAGCGCCTTGCTTTGCGGCTTGTTTCACAATGTATCTCCTCCAGTGGATGCGAGCGGAACTAGAGTACTTTTGCCTTACTGCATACGAAGGTTCGCAATCGGTTATCGCACAAGAAACTAAACAGACTTGTTTATGTCAATTACAACCTTCGGCTGTGACTTGCGGATGTGAACCCACCAAGGCATGATGAAGAAGATTTTATCGACCGGTTCGCCGAAGTCTCATTCTATGACCGGAGCAATCCGGTTAGGGAATGGATGGAGTACGGTAGATCTAACCTGCCTCCAGTTCTTGATGAGGATTCTGACGAAGTGGACGTCCCTCTGCCATCACATCTTGTCAGGTACATTATATTTATATATATACAAATGTGTGTGTATGTCTCACCCTGTATTATGTGATTGATTTTATTTATGTGATTCATTTGTTTGTGTTGGCAGTGACCAAATAGACCCCGAGGATCTACGTCAGGCTACGGGGCATGATTGCATCAGTGATTGGGCCCGTAGAAATGTGGGTGAAAGTCACCTCGGGAAGAGGAAGATGCAGATGGTGCCTCCGAAGGGTCACGGCAAGCGTCACCGAGGAAAAGGAAAAGCAATGACCAGCGACACAGAGACTGAGGATGAGGAATACCAGTCCTAGGATAGTGGTGACGATAACAGTAGTGACGATGACAGTGACAATGACGGTGCTAGTGGGAGTGACGGTAGCGGTGGTGGTGGGACAGACGGTGGTGGTGGTGGGAGTGGGGCTGATACTATTGGTGCTGGTGGTAGTAGTTATGTAGGTCTTCATTTCACAGGTATCCATTGCACCTACATACACACAATTGTTTCTGTCTATGCCTACTAATTATGGTTGATTGCAGGCGAGACCCAATTCACACATGCTACTCAAGACCGTGACCATGGACAACCGACATCGCAGAGGAGAGCATATGCACCGACGGACTACGACACTCCACAGTACTCTTCTTCCTCCTACAGCGATACCTCACAGCCTACTTATAGCTATCCCATTCCTGACATGACCATGCAGACTCAGACTAGATGGGTGTATGAATGGGAAGACCCCAGTTTTTATAATATGTTAGTTCAAGAATGAGAGACAACAGCAGCATGGACAGGTCAAACTTGGCAAGATTATAAGGCTGCCCTACTTAGACAGCAAGGTATCTCTCTTATGTCCACCGCCGAATATAAAATATCGTGCCAACAAGGGGTCTTCCCATACATCCTACGTAGTTGACCATGCGACTATTTGTTTGTGTAAGCGAATATGTATTTGTATGCGACTTATGCTATTTATTTGTATGCGACTTGTGTAAGCGAATATGTATTTGTTTAGTGACTTATGCTATTTATTACCACATTGTGTGGTCTTTTTACATTAATTTGTGCAAAGGAAGTACCAAAAATTCTTTTTATTCATGCAAAAAAATCTAAATGGTTTGTAGCGGTTACCGCTCAAACCGAGCGGTAACCGCTCCAAGCCGCCCGGTAAACCGGTCGCAAACCGAACCGAAGGCGCGTTTGAATTCAAATTCAAATTCGACCGGTTACCGACTGGTTACCGGCAAACCGGACCGGTAAACCGGAACCGGAGGCCGGCGGTTTGAGCCGTCCGGTCGGTAAAAAAAACCCTGCCAGCAGCTCCCTCCTCCTGCTAGGGGGCACAGCTTCGGTATAATGATCAATTGCCTTGTCCACGTTGCCATGCAAGAAGCTGTCGTTGGCTTGCCTCTTCTTGACTTCTTCTCTAGCAGCAGGTGGACATGCGCACGCTGCTGGTGAGCTGCGCGCAAGCCATGGAGTCGAGCATCGCCAGCACGGGAGCCTGCTGCATAGGTCGCTCACGGTGGACACGTCACACGATCCTGCTCGGTCCACGCGGGCCAACACGGCCGGAGCGGGCTCGCTCATGAACCCCCGCACCTTGCCCCCTCGCCCGGCGCCGACGAACAACGCCGACAGGTCAGACCCGGGGGAGAAGCAGAGGATGTAGAACGCCATCGGCTCCCTGTCCGCGTCGTCCTCCTCCGTCTTGGACTCCGCCGGCCCGAACCACGCCTCCTCTTCATCGTGCCTGCGGCCGCCGCCAATGCACCAGGTGGCCCAGCTCCTCATAACCGAAAAAGGTACCATCTTTGCCCTTCAACGAAGGTGCTAAAATTACCATTTACCCATAACCCCAAAAATAACAAAAAATAAACAATAAACTTGGACCCATATATTTTAGTACTTGTCCCACCTAATTTTGGTACTGTCTTCACCTATTTAGTACCTCTGGATATTTTCACATTGGTACCTCTCATCGAATGGATGACTCATGTTTTTTTCAACCATTGTAAAGTTTCTCAATTTTAAATCGTTTTGACTTTATAGGTATATAATTTTATTATGCACATAGATATATATTATGTCTACATAGCGCATACTTAGAAAAGCTAAAACAACTTATAATTAGGAACGGAGGGAGTAACATATAGACAATGAATGCGGCATTATGTGTATACATATACGCGCATCAGGATTTGAACTTTCTACTGACCATTAGGAATGCTTGAATCTTGAGCAATTATAGATTTCGGAAGAATTATTTTTGATCAGTTCGTATTCAATTAACTGACATTCAATGGCTTGTTTGAGAGGATATAGTGCCTCATTAATTGTTTTGCTTTTGTTCACAAAGAAAATTGTTTTGCTTTATGAAATATTTTTCTATAAGTCCCATTTACGCCTTGTTTAGTTCATCTCTAAAAGTTTACACCTTATCCCATCGAATATTTGGACACATACATGGAGTATTAAATATAGACTAAAAAATAACTAATTGCACATATTGCGACTATTTTACGAGACGAATCTTTTAAGCCTAATTAGTCCATGATTTAACAATAAAGTACTACAGTAACACATGCTTATTTTTTATTAGTATCCAAACATCCCATGCGACATCCCTATGTGACACCTCAAAACTTTACACCCTAGAACTAAACGAGGCCTTAAATGTTATGTGTTGTGGAGAGAGCAGCAGTTGCAGCTTGTCACAGAACCTCCTAATTATGATGGCCCACCTGTACCCGTCATCGTCATAATGACCTCTAACAGCCGTACTTATGTTCCTCATAACTTAAAAGGCCTGCTTTCCTCCGAACAGGATCCAATCATAGGAGTATTGCAATATTACAACAGTTTATTCAAAATATTTAACAGAGTAAAGTAGCGGAAGTCTTACAATAACTTAAGTTTACAAACCAGTTTCCAAACCTCAAACCTTATGTAGCATTATTACAAACCAGTAGTAGAGAAGTATCAGCAGTAACTTTATTACATCACACAAGCGAGGTGCCTTGCCCAGAGGCCACACAGTCTACTCGTCGTCACTTTCTTCAGCCACAACGGTCATGCAACAAGGCTCAAAGCAGACTTGTTCATGAACCGCACCTACAACAAGGGGTTCAACAAACCCTGAGTACGAGAGTACTCAATAAGACTTACCCGACTAAGAAAAAGACTTTAAGGGCATGCTAGCTTTAGGGAATCAAGGTACGGGTATTCCAGAATCAAATTTTCTTTTGCATAAAAGCTTACTAAAGTGAGTCCTTACTTTCAATGTTTTACTTTTACCATTGATGGTTCATTAATCAATTCTAAGTGATCCTAATCTAGATCACAGTAATTATCATCAAGATCTTTCTCATTCTTTCTTTCAATTCCAGTTCTGAACTACGATGTTGGTGCAAGGCCAAGACTCCTTTCTCGTGGAGCAACGACGATTCGAACCGCTTCATTTACCCAGCTGGGGATTCCTAACCACACGACATATGTAGAACCGAATCTTGCATATATCAACTCTTACCCGAGTAACCCAAAACCAGAACGTGTCCATCGCTACCCGAGAGCACAGTACTCCTCGAACCCGGCCCAATTCTAGCCCCGAGGGTACACGCTACTCTCGCCATCTCTCCACTCCCAGTGCGAAGTTAGACGTTCTCGTAATAGAATAGCCGAAGTAAGGCTTTACCCGACATGGGTACATGGCTAGTACTAATAAAAACTCCATGACGCAAGGGCCAACAACGTACGGTCCTTAACTGATAAGGCGAAAATAATGCATTGAGACTCCTCTCCCAATGCAAGTTAGCAGTGACCATACCACCCGCCCGATCTTACAAGTTCATTCTCATATTTCAATATTCATTAAGTATGTCGTCATGGCTAAGTAAACATTCATTTGAAAAGCTTAACTCATAAGTATAGCGAAGCATACTACGTATTTTCAGTAAAACAGGTATCAAGGATGATATCGCAATAATCAAGGATGATAATGCAGCAATTGGGTTATCACTCAACTCCTAATTACTTAATGCAGTAAACCATAGTAAAAACAATAAAGATTTGTAAATCTCAAGGTAGGGTTTAATGCACCGGAGCTTGCCTTGCTTTGACGCGATGACTGACTCGGACTCGAGGACTCCAACTTCCGGTTCAGAACCCACCGACGATAGTTCTTCTCCGGAGGCTTGCTCGACAACTTCAACTTCTTCGAAAGCGGGAACTACACGAGTATATAACATGCTTTAACATGATGCTCGATGATAACCATGATGCTTGATGATGATATGCCACGATTTATGACTTGAGTATAACTTTCCTTCGCGGTACAGTTGCAAAACAGTAAAACCTACTAACTAATAGCGATAGCTCCAGCGATACTAGCTTTTATTACCAAGTAAGTTACTAACGAGCTCAAACATGAAATTAAGGCGCTAAAGATCACGAAAGATTGGTGACCTAAGGACATCACTCAATCAAAAGGGCACACAACACTTAAAGTTATCAATTTAACATTTATTTAATATTTAAATAATTAGGGCATAATTAATGGTTGATCATACTTTATCTAAACAAGCTTAAACTTTTTCTAGGGATTAAACATGACCTAAAACAGTGTCACAATAAATTTCATAATTTTTGGATTAATATTTTAATTATTAAAATTCATGAAAGTTGCATTTAATCTTTATTGGAACTAATTAAATATCCTGCATAAAGTAATCAAATTTAGCATTTAACATTTTCCTAGGTAGTTTACACCTTGAAAATCTTACACAAAAATTTTCATGATTTTTGGAGCCCTACACAATTTTTAATGAAATAATTAAACATCAGTACTATTCACAATTTTGAAAAAGAAAAACAAAAAACCAAGCCGGGCCAACTCCTCCCTTCCTTCCGGCTCGGCCCAGTCGAGCGGCCCGCTCGCGTCCGCGCCCGCGCCCAGCATCGCGCACGCGGCCCAGCACCGTGGCCTGCTCGCGCGCGCGCGTTCTCCCTCTCCTTCTCTTGCTGACAACCGGACCCCAGCTGTCATCTTCTTCCTTCGCCTCCCTCGCTCTCTCCCGCGCGCTCACCCATGCCCGCGCAGTGGCCGGCCGGTGACCAAGGCGTCGGTCGACCAACTGACGTGACCAACATGTTCTACACTACCCTGGGAATCCATTTCACCAACCCATAGCCTGGCTCGAGCCCCGGTGACCCACTACCGATGACGATGGCGGCACGGTGGCCGCGGTACGCAGCACACCGACGCAAAAACAGCGGTAGAGATTAAATTGAGGGTACGGGGAGCATCAGTAGCTCACCGCGATTGCAGTGGTGCTCTCGGTGACGACGGGGAGAGGCCGGAATGGTCTAGCCACGTGAGGGCGGCGGTGGCGGTGCTCCGGCCGGAGTTGGGCACGGGAACGAGTGGTGCAGAGGCTCGGGTGAGAACGGTTAATTCGGGTGGTTCACGAGGTGCGCGAGGGTGAGGCGAGCTTGCTGGAGTGAGTTGCGTGGCCAATGGCGGCTTGACGGCGGCGGCGGCGAGCGGCAGAGCTAGCGGCGGCGGTGATGGCAAAACAGAGAAAAGAAAACCGACACCCGGTGAACTTGACGTATATATAGGCAACGGCCGCGGCAACAGCGCTGGAAGGCACTCGTCGTCGCGCTGGCGCTCCCGGTCGCGCGCGAAGGGCCTGGACGGCCACGGCGGCGCTCCGACGCCCATACCGGCCGGTGGCCGGCCGCCATTGGTCGTCTACTGTAGCACCTCCCCCCAAAATTTGTAAATCAAACTGTTTCCTCAAATTACTTCTAAATTCATGTAGAAACTTGAAAAATTCCCAAGATATGAAATCTTCAGAATTTCAAGCTCTACAAGTTTTGTATTGAACACTTTTTCAAATTCTAACTGGATTTTGAAATTTGAGTTTAAATTCAAAAGGGGACACTTTTTGGAAATTTGGTAATTTAGAAATTACTTTGGATTTTGTATTGAAACTTCAAAATCTCTAAACACCAAAGTTGTGCACCTAACCAAGACCTACAACTTTGCTATTCAAAACATTTTCAAATTTTGCCTCTATTTTAAAATTTGAGTTTGGGGACAAAAAGGGGTCAAATCTGAAATTTGTTTATTTTCAAAATTGCTCCACATTTTACACTAAAACTTTGAAAACTCAAAACACCAAAGTTGTAGCCCTTGAAAAGTTCTACAAACTTGGTTTTGAACTTTTTCCCAAATTTTACTTAGATTTTGAATTATTTCAAAAGGGGTAAAACAAGGTTTTGAAATTTAGGGTTTTCGGAGGAATTTTAAATTGGAATTTGTTGCTACCTTAATTAGTGATTACTTAATGATCAAACCATCATTCAAGGGCATCATTTGGACCAGCATGACATGGTTGACCAAATGCCACTCTTGGTTGACCAATTTAGCTTTTGAAATTCTTTTAACATTTCCCCAAATTTGAATTTAAATTCGAATCAGAAAACTCGTGACAAGTTTTTGGATTCCAATCCAAGCTCAAACTTGGAGCTTCATTTTATGTGTTGCACTTGAGCTCATACCCTACACTTGACACTAGTGTGCAACACAGTCACACACCTCAAATTACGCAGGGCATGGACTAAGTATTTGCGGTGCTATTCGAAACTAGGGTTTTTGGTTCGGATCACACCACTGAGAAGCACATCTAATCTAGAAAGGTAAACTCTTTTTAGTTAATGCATACAATGTTGAACTAATCATGGATGCTTTTGCGATGCATTATGATAACATGGCAGATTAATTAGCAACTATAACACCCGGGGTGTTACACAGCTGCCGTCGGAAAGAGTGCAGCCGATCAGAAAAAAAATTTGGTGCAAACTATATCTACCGTGCTTCCTTGCATATATGTGATGAATGGTTGCCACGTGTCCAGTCAACGCGATCCAACCGCATACCTAAAAGATTTCCTCGCATGTCCTTTTTTTGCGATGAAAGAATAATTATATTAGATAATAGCTGGGTACATCAACATGTTACAAGCACTCTGGATTACACAAATATCCAGAAACTGAATTTTATCTAAATTATACTCACGCTATGAATAACTCCATATCTCAAAACCAAACATGTATGACACCTTGCAGTATGGATGACCGCACAGACAAACACTCGGCAAAAGACCTGAGAACAGACGCCCAACGACGAAGACCAACATTCATGTAGGCGGAGTTGATAAACTTCTTCTTTATGGTGTATTCTTTCTTCTTCTTTCTGTCATCGAAGAATGAGGAAGACCGATCTGAAACTTAATCTCTCTAGTTCTTTATCGTTGCCAGATCAAACCACGATAAAACAGAGAAGAGACCGGAGAAATTATCCATGGCGGCGACACCATCTTTGTGTTGATGTTGTCGTCCAGAAATAAAAGTCTCTATGTTATACTGGTGAGGATGCTGACACCTTAATTGTCGTCCTCATCTTCAATAGAGCCACTATGGAGAAAACGATTCCATCCTGCCCTCTCACCGTCGCTGGAGAAGAGGAGGAGGAGATAAGTCCCAAAAACCAAGAAACTTGGCATGGAGAAACCATAACCCTAAGGACTCGATCTACTGAAAAAACTTATTAAAAACAATTGATCCCCATCCCTCTGGCCTCCGGCGATATGCCGAAGGGGGGAGAGAGGGGGACCAGTGGTGGTGGAGGGGGGTGCTCTGAGCGCGAGACGCGAGACATGGTGGCTGCGTCACGGAGGACCTGTTTGGAGCTTTAGCTCTAAAGTATAGAGGAGATGACCTAAACAGACCCTAATTATTGTTATCATTCACCGCGGCCAATTTGCGGCGACGAAATAATTTTCAAATCCATGGGTCATGGCAGCGGCGAGGAGACGACAGGAGGTAGATGTGATGGAGCGGCGGATTTCCTCGCATATCCGCATGTGGCTTGGGTTGCCTCCCACACCCGCTGCTTTTCCCCTCTACCATGCGCGGTTGGATCGTGTTGATTGCACAGGTGGCAACCATCCATTGCACCACCGAATATTTTTCCAGCCGATCCGGGAGATATATTTTCTGCGGCTAATAATCTTGCAAGAGCTCTGCGTGAGTGGCTGGTGAATCTTGGATGGGAAACGAAAAGGACGGCCATTTTTCAACAATTATATATTTATATATGGCTCCATTTGGAACGAGAGGACAGGGCAGAAGAATTTGGGAACCCGTTTCTTTAATTTGGAGAGCCAAGTTCTTTCCATCGGACCGGGAAGAAAAGAAACTGCACCACTCCAACCAGCAACCATAAAAAACGGCTTTCTGTGATACCAGTAGCCAATTTATTCAGGTTCAGGTAACGAATGAAGAGGTGTCATGATTCAGCATGATTCCACTTTTAGTGCAAAACCCCTGCACTACGACGCAGATCGCCTAGTTGATATTGATACTATAGTGTTACAATTTACACATTCCTTAATTTCAGGAATTTATTGAGGTTGAGGTTATTAAGAAGTGCATGATCAGGGGCGAAGCTCTCTGTTGGATAGATCTGAATATTACAGTGCAGTTTACCGCTTGTTTCTGTTAATATTACTGGTGGCAAGAGCAGAAGCCCAAGCTTCAGCGAAGAGCACTAGTTTCACTGTAGCTGCTACTGGGCACAGCCGCCCAGGAGCAATATTGCATGGTATTCGTGGACTGCAGTCCAAGCCAGTAGTTTTAGGTTTGGACTTAGTCAAACCTTTAATAGGAGTTTCAACACACACGCGCACGTGTATATAGACTGTGAATCTAATAACAATTACTCCATCCACTCCAAATTATAAGTTGCTTTGACTTTTTTTTTTGTAACGTTCAATATTTAAAGGCATAGCAAAATGGATGTTAAAAAAGTCAAAGCGACGGAAGAAATATTCAAATAATATAAATATCAATTTGTACGTAGATTTCGTTAAATCTAATATAGATCGCAGAAAAGCTGAAATTGTATTATTTCTATGTCGGAGGGAGCAGTGCTAACGGAAGCACTGATGGCGCCTGCGGCTGAGATTACTGGAAACTGCATCCTGTTGCTCTGACTTCTGAATCGCATTTGCATGCGAGTACTCTCAAGTGCCCGGAGCCCTCTTGTGGGTGAAAGCGTCAAGAGTCGAGAACCACAACCACCAGCTGATGGCATTTGTCTCGCGGGTCGCGGCACGGTGAAAAAGCGACGAATTACTGGGGCGCGTCGTGGCGTTGGCCACTACCGCCTACCGGCCTCCTCGCGGCGTTGGTTCTGCACGGGCTCGATCCGCCTGCCTCCGAAAACCACTTCCCCAGAAGCGGACTCCCGCGCGCGCGCGGTGGCAGACTGGCAGCGGACCAGAGGCAGAGCCGGCCAGGTGCGCCTGCGGAAGCGTGGACTGACTCTGCACAACCCAACACGACCGACACCGACCCCTGTGACGTGCTCACCAACCGCGCTCCTAGTCCCATGGACTTCTCGTTTACCATTGATTGGGTACGCGCGCGCGTTTCGTGTTTTCCACACACTGTGGCCTTGTCTAGTTCTCAATTTCAACCCTAAATTCCATTATGCAAAAAGAATATTCTCATCATATCAAAATATCGGCACATGCATAGAGCACTAAATGTAGATGAAATTAAAAACTAATTATACAGTTTTGTTGTACTTTGCGAGACAAACATTTTGAGCCTAATTAGTCAAAATTTGGACAATTTTTACCAAATACAAACGAATTACTACAGTGCGCATTTAATGTGCACTGTAGCAACTCGGGAGCTCCAATTCCGGATCTAAACAAGGGCACAGCTGCTGTGTAACGCCCATGGTTTCGAACCTTTCGCAGATCTGCTGCACCGCCGCCGCCAGCGGATGATCATTCTGAGCTCTGCGTCGGTTGATTGGCTAGCTAGCTGAAGTGCTGAACCTACGTAACTGTACTGCGAGCAGCTATTAGCGTTGAACAAGCTTCCCCTAGGTTGGCAAGCTGCGTGACCGATCCTCTACTTCTCAAGTATCCATGGGTGTGGTTTATCTCTATTCGCGGTTGACAGGGATGGATCTGGTAGACATACATACCGGTGCATCTATGGATGCATCTAACGGGGATGTCCATGATTGATTGATACAAGACTTCTCGTCGATTTTGTCATCTCTTAGGGGTTTGTTACTAACTTCTAAAACGCGTAAAACTTTCTCTTAAAACATTCGTTGCAGCAGAGTTTCCGCTGTCAAAATTCCCTCTCACGTCGGTATAGGCGAAAGATTCTCATAATATTTCAGTCTCAGTGGAAGTTAGTCTCAATGAAAGTTTAGTGTCCCGGTTTATAAGGTTTGGAAATAGTGTGTACACTAGTTTCATCCTTATAAAACTTGTTTCAATCCTATAAAACTTCGATAATATCTCTCTTCATCGATATTGTGTTATGTCGGCATATTTGCAATAGTTGGCAGCTTATTTAATGCTTATGGAACTCTCATAACACATCCACTAAGATTGGTCTAAGTTGACTTGTTAGGGCAGTTCCAACATGACACAACCACTGGTTTTTATCATTAATTAGCTTACCACATAGGTAGAAAAGCTGATATGCATGGAATTAAATGAGAAAAGAGAAGAAAATTAGAGGAAATCGTTTCTCTTAAGAGAAGTTGTGTCGGCTCGAGCACCAAAGCACAAAGAAACGACCAATCATGTAGGTCCACAAACATGCCTCGTCGGCGGTCGCTGCTCATCGAGCGTGTGCCACGCTGCTGGCTCCTGCTCGCAGAGCGTGCCCCCCCCACCGCGCTCCAATCCGCAACCATGCCTGCCGGTGGTCGCTGCTTCGTAGCCATGCCGTAGGCCACCACTGGTCCCTGTTCTTGCATCATTTTTGGATCCAATGAGTGAAGAGAGAGAAGAATGAGTCAGCCTAGGCAAGGAGCGGACCGGAGAAAAGGAAGAAGAGGCCCACGCGCGAACCGGAGAAAAGAATAAATAAGCCCACATGAATATCTTTGTGGGTTATGTGGTGTAGTTGTTTGATTTGGACTTGTCCTAATTCTGTTCATTTAAAAATCAAATAAATTCTAAAGCTTAGATTGAATGCGACGTGAATTAGAGTCTCAGTCCCACATAAGAATTTGACTAAAGGTCAAGTCAACTTAAATAGATGACTGTTGTGTGGATCTTGATTTAGTGAAGTTAAGTGAGACAAAAGATTTGCCACACATGTGTGCTCCAAGCCAGGTCGGGTTGCACGGTTGCAACATGATGCGAAGTGCCACTTCAGCTGATTAATGGTGAATTGGTTGTGGTTGATGGATGAACTTGTGACGGTTATAGTTATGGTTGTAATTACTAGTAACTCCCATGTTTATGGTTATAGTTACTAGTAGTTGATATGCACTTCATGTGTCCAGGTTCATCCTCTACCCTTTGCCTTCCACCTCCCACATCTATTCTATAAGAAGGTGCGCTCGGCTCACGTATGACGAACACACATCTAGTGCACCACTGTTCTTCTTTTGCTGTTGTTTTCTAGTTTCCTCGTTCCAGCTTATGTGAGCATAGACGATTGGAAGAGCAGGCCTCTAAAACCCACCCGTCTACGACACTTGCTCAGGTGTGCGTGCGATTGGGTTTTTAGGGAGTGCACTTCATCGCGTGACTACTCCTGTACTCGGTCATAGATCTAGAACCTCTACTTCCTGGTGGTCATGCTGCGCTCTACAATGTCTTCTTCTTGGTGACCGCTCAACGTCATCTTCTTCCCAACAACCTCGTGAACATCCACTTTATGGTGGCCGTTTGTGAGACCACACGATGTACATTTCCCTGCATCGACTGAGGTCCATGACATCGAGCAGCCCACTATGTCGACTAGTGGGAATGACGTTGTCGATGTCTCTGGCACAGGTCTCGCCTCTGGTTATACTACTGTACTGTGAAATTTAGCACTTTTTGTCATGATCAATATGTTCATCGAGTACGCTATTACTGTTGTGAATAGATCACGCATGCACATATATGTCGTAACAAATCCGCTAGTATTTTTCTTGATTAAATTATGTCTGAAAATGCCTAAATATCTAATAGTAGTTTATATCCATAATTTATTAGTGAGGTGGCACCTATAGAAACTACCCTGCAGTTTCAAGGATGGGACTGCCTTAGACCATTCTCAATAGGATTTTTTATCTTCACTTTAACAAGATGCTATATAAACATGTATGATGATATAGCAATATTTTTATTTCAGAAAAGATGAAAGAGATAGGTTTCGTCAAGATGAAACTTACTTGGCTTAGTTTTCAACTCTTGATGAGTCACAGAAATTACATGCCTTGGAGAGGTTAGGAAGCAATAAAATGAGAATGTACTTTGAGAGTTTCAAATGTCTGACAACTAATAGTTAGCCAGATATCTAGCTGGAAGCTATTAATTAGCTAGCTAACTTCCAGCTAATTAGTTAGCGGTCGTGCTCCCGCTCGGACATCCGATGGGATTCACACCCTCCATCCGCACAACCCCGCACCCCGCGCCCACCCCTGCACAGAAGGAGAAGAGAACCACAGCCCCTGCACCGCCTGGCCCCGCAGCCCCGCACCGCCCCCACGGACGAAGTGGATTGAACCCCATCTCGGCCCTCGTGCACACGGGATCCGCCCCTCTCCAGACCTCGCCGGCCCCCAGCACCATGCGATTGAAGCAAAAAAATTGAAACAAAATCTCAAGACCAATGCAATATCACCCGAGACCTAATGCAACAAACGGAGAAAACCAATGCAACATGGTGAGAGCTCACCCCCAGAGAGCTCGTCGGAACCCAAGCCTACTGCACCATCACCAGATACCTAATGCAACAAACGGAGAAAAACCAATGCAACACGGTGAGAGTTCACCCAAGAGAGCTCACCGAAACCCTAGCCTACTGCAACATCATCTGAGACCTAATACAACAAATGGAGAAAACCAATGCAACATCAACCCATACCTAATGCAACAAACGAAGAAAACCATTGCAACATCAACCCAGACCCAATGCAACAAACGAAGAAAAGCATTGCAACACAGTGAGAAGTGAACCATGAGAGCTCGTCGGAACCCTAGCCTACTACAACATCAACTAAACACTACTACAACATTCGGAGAAAACCATTGCAACATGATGAGGAGCTTAAACCAGAGAGCTCGCCGGAACCATAGCCACCACCGCATCCCATAGATCCAGTGCGGGAGAGGAAGGAGGAGGAGGAGGAGGAGGAGGAGGAGAGGAGGGCTCAAATCCACAGATCCAGAGGAGGGGAGGGGAGGGGAGGGAGGCCTCAGAACTAGGTCCCTCCCCACCTACCTCGCCGCAGCCGCACCGACGTCCTCGACTCCAGTGAGGTGCACGGAGGCGCGTGGGTGCACGAGGGAAGAAAAGGGGGGAGGCAGCACGAGCGGCGCGCGCGCAGCTTCGCGGGCGCTCTGACGGAGCGGCATGCGACCAACGAGAGGGAGAGGGAGCGGTGTGTGGCGAGCGAGGGCGCGTGGAGAGAGCGAGGGAAAGAGGCGGAAAGAGCGAGACGCTGTGTGCGGAAGAGCGGAGAAGAAAGAAATGAAGGGAAGAGGAGCATGCGGGTGGGTTCGCGAGCGGTCGAGTAGCATCTTGATGCGTCGGACGTTAGATTCTAAGCATTACCGATTAGCTAGCTATAATGTTTAGTTGGAAGCTAGTGCTGAGCATCTATTTTCTTCTCCCACCATAGTAGTATAGAAGAAATCATTACTAGAGTGAGAAAAGAAAAAAGAACATATATAGAGAAATGCAATCCAACAACTGAGCGTTGGATACTAGATTTCTCCTCGCCCGCGCGCCCTCACTCTCCGGTCTCTCCCTCTCTTCTTCTCCAAATCTGTCAACCTTAAATGGGGAAATTCGGGGAGGCAGGCCGGCAAGCGGTGGGGACGGTGGCAGGGCGACGTTCGGGTCCTGGCAGCGGCGGAGGCAGCCAGCCGGGCTAAGGTTGGGACGGTGGATGACTAGTGAGGTAGACTATCCAAAAGTACGTAGTGAATAAATGAGATAGAAAGCTACTAATTTTGGAGTCATTTTACAGAGTTTAGAGACATTTTTTCTTTAATAATAACTAAATTTATCTTAGAATACGATTTGGCTAATATCTGGAAACGTCGAATCGTGGCTTGTCTCATCGACTCATCATTCCGGCATCGTTAATCACATGCACAATTCCAGCACCCCTGCCAGGCTCGACCCAATCCGCGAAAAAGCGTGTGACTGCCTGCCCATCACGCCGCCGCGCTCTCCCGTCTCCCCCACGTCTTCCGCTTCCCAACCGGCTTCTGGTGCTCTATATAAACCGCCATGCGCTCCTCATCGGTTGCACGCATGCAAACGAAACACAAGCAACCTGGCTCGAGCAGAGAGGAAGAAAGACATGAGAGCGCCCGAACCGCGCGCACTCGGCCCGTGTCGAGATAATCCAATCGAAACCGCCTCACTGTTGCCCGCCAGGCCGCCAGTAACCTGCTTAATTTAGGCATACGTGAGGAGACTGTGGGAGAAGATACTGACCACACAACAGAGGGCACTCCCTCCCGGTTCCTTCGTCCGCGTACGTCGTCGCGTCGTCGTCGATCCGTCACTCCCGTGATCTGATCCGGCCAGTCCCTCCCCCTCCAGGCCGACGACGATCGCCGACTCCATGGGGACGGCGGCGGCCGCTGATGGCGACCGCCCCCTCGGCGCCGCGGCGTCGTCGGCGGCGGAGCACAAGGTGAACCTGTCGGCGCGCCAGCCGTTCGTGCAGGCGGTGCGGACGGGCCTGGCGGAGACGTTCTTCCCCGACGACCCGTTCCGGGGCTTCGGGTCGCGCCCGCCCGCCGCGCGGGCGTGGGGCGCGCTCAAGTACTTCGTGCCGGCCCTGGAGTGGGCGCCGCGGTACAGCGTCGGCAAGTTCAAGTACGATCTCCTCGCCGGCGTCACCATCGCCAGCCTCGCCATCCCGCAGGGCATCAGCTACGCCAAGCTTGCCAACCTCCCGCCCATCATCGGCCTCTGTATGCGTGCCATGCATCTTTTCTCCTCTGGATTAAATTCTACGTCCGCCTTCTCGGTCATCACGACGATAGACGTGGACGTGCGTCTCTGCACACGTTCGCCGCAACCGCATTGATTTCATTCACTCACATTTAATTTTCCTTGGTGTCTTGTACTACTAGATTCCAGTTTCGTGCCGCCGCTGCTGTACGCGGTGTTCGGGAGCTCGAACAACCTGGCGGTGGGCACGGTGGCGGCGGCGTCGTTGCTGCTTGCGTCCATCATCGAGACGGAGGTCCCGCCGGAAGAGAACCCGCAGCTGTACCTGCAGCTCTTCTACACCGCCGCCTTCTTCACCGGCGTCTTCCAGACCGCACTAGGCGTCTTCAGGTCGGTAACATATACATGCTTAGTATGCCTTAAGTATTTGGTTAACTAACCGAAAATTTTACTAGCTATAACAAGTCGAGTTTCATGCTTGTCTTGTCTGGTGAAGGTTAGGGCTGATAGTGGATTTCCTGTCGCGGTCGACGATCACCGGGTTCATGGGCGGCACGGCGGCGATCATCATTATGCAGCAGCTCAAGGGGATGCTGGGGATGAAGCACTTCACGCCCAAGACAGACCTTATCTCCGTCATGCGCTCCATCTTCCATTACAGGCACGAGGTGAGAGTGTCGTGTGAGACAATCACGCACGTATTTCTCTTCTCCTCTGCACCTTCTATTATTTCCATAGCATAGGAGTAGAAGTTGGCTTCTGCTTTGCTTCTCAGTTCTCTTCTTCCCTGATTTTTCTCGGTTCTTTTGGGCAATTTTCGTCCCTTTATTTTGCTTGGGGTTAAAAATTCAAATGCCAATATATATTAGAGAAATGTTGACATCTATAAATTTAAATATATGCATTATAATACATACTCTATAGAGTATTTAATGAAACTATAGATGCCAATGCATAAATCTGCTCTAAACCAGAATAGTTTAACAGAAAAATGATTCAGAGCGGAGGGAGTAATGCATTTACTATGAAGTAGGAGTATACTACTAGTACTAATCTATGTATTCAGCTAAAACTTGCATGCAACCGCATGCTGAGGGGCGTAAGTGATGAGACGTGCCGTGGATGGAAGTTGCTCTTAACCGCTCACAGTAACTTCTCCTCCGAGGAGTAAGAGTCAAGCAATCAAGGGGAAAAAAACAACATCGATTTTTCGTACATACTAAATATTTTATTTACGCAAAAAAAATTCCCTGCCCCTCAAACTCAAGTTTCCTGTGTAAAATAGTTACTAGTATTTCTTTCTTTCTTTTTTCCTTTAAAAAGCCAGAGTTTTCTCAAACTGAACCAATAGACTGTCTCCGGACAAACACTTTCAGAACTAAGATGAGCATATCTCAACGACGGACGAGACGAGAACACAGTATATGCTTTTTTTACCCGTGACTGGATGTTGTAGTACTAACAAAAGACCCAAATCATTCTTAAAAAAAAAACCCAAACCATTGATGAGTAGACCCCGCAAGCTATGCAGTTCTTGCGTGCACCGAGCAGATGCCGCCATGGCGACATATCATGCTTGTTTTTCTACAGCCTCTTGTAGTGTTTTCAAATTCGTATCGACCTATGCATATATACTTGGATCTGATGACATTGGCCATGGTCAGTCATATAAAGTGTGAGCGTGATTATCCGTGCCCATAGTGCGCATCAGGATCTCCAGTTGTTTAAAGCAGCTTACGTGTAGAAGTTTCCTCCAAATGATTTGAGTGGAAACTGCACGTGTAAGATCCTGAAATGTAACTGTCTGAGTGTGTCTCCTTTTTCATTTGTCCAGTGGAAGTGGCAGAGTGCACTTCTTGGCATATGCTTCCTCCTGCTCTTGTTGTCAAGCAAGCACTTGGTAAGTGAGGATTCAGAGTATCGAATCCTGATTCAAGTAACATTACTTTCCCCCCTTGTCTGGAAGCTGATTCAGCAACCTTTTTCAGAGGAAGAAAAAGCCAAATTTGTTCTGGGTGTCGGCCATTGCACCTTTCATGGTCGTGGTCGTCGGCGGCATCTTCGCCTTCCTAATCAAAGGAAACGAGCATGGCATCCCAATCGTAAGCCCGTCCATGGCCAGAACCAGACTTCAGAGCCAGTGCATGATGCTTACATATGTATGTGACTGTCCGGTGGCTAAATTAATTACTTGTTTTTGTGATGACGACGACGCAGGTTGGCGATCTGAAGAAAGGGATCAACCCGCTGTCTATTTCACAGCTGACATTTACAGACAAGCACGTCAATACGGCCGTGAAAGCAGGTTTCTTGTCTGGGATCCTGGCACTGGCAGTACGAACATGTTTCCTCTCATCTCTCAGCCATGGAATTTTGTTTATCTGGATGTCTTTTTTGCGGCACGGCAAGTGTGTCTCACCAGCCTGTGTCGATGGCTCTCAGGAAGGAATCGCCGTCGGGCGGAGCCTGGCGCTGATAAAGAACGAGCAGATCGACGGAACAAGGAGATGATCGCATTCGGCATCATGAACATCGCCGGGTCCTTCACTTCTTGCTACCTCACCACAGGTGAGAGCTGAGAACTGAGAACTGAGTACTGAGCATAGCAGCTGGCTGCTGCCTCTTGCATGCATTCCCGTCGGCGTCGCTGCTAGTTCTAGTCTTTTCTGACCAAGTATGTACCAGTAATAATCTTGTGGATGCATATCATCAGGGCCGTTCTCCAAGTCGGCGGTGAACTTCCACGCCGGGTGCCGGACGCCGATGTCCAACGTGGTGATGTCGGTGTGCATCATGCTGGTGCTGCTGTTCCTGGCCCCGCTCTTCAAGTACACCCCGCTGGTGGCGCTCTCCTCCATCATCGTCGTCGCCATGATCGGGCTCATCAAGGTCAAGGAGTTCTGCCACCTCTACAGGGTGGACAAGTTCGACTTCTGCATCTGCATGGTCGCCTTCATCGGCGTCATCTTCTTCACCATGGTCATCGGCCTCAGTGCATCGGTATGCTTTACTAGCTTCATTCCCCCCGCCACTGCTCTCACTCTGCTTGCTAGGAAGTGGGGGGTGGTTGATGTGGTTCGCTCTTCATGTGTGCCTGTGCGCGTACGTGCAGGTGGGCTTGTCAGTGGTCAGGGCACTGCTGCATGTGGCGAGACCTAGCACCTGCAAGCTCGGAAGCATCGCGGGAGGCGAGATCTTCCGCGACGTCAGGCACTACCCGAACGCGAGGAACATCCCCAACGTCCTCGTTTTGCAGCTGGGGTCTCCGATATATTTCGTCAATGCAGGTTACTTGCGAGAAAGGTGAGAACACAGTGCATCAACTATCTGTACCACAGATCATTAATCCTCTTTTCATGTGAAGAGATAGATGCTAATCTGCCGTGCATCACAGGATTTTAAGATGGGTGGAAGATGAGGAGAACGCTAGCAAGCTTGACGGGCAAGATTTGCAATACGTGGTCCTTGATCTTGGTGGTATGTCCTTGTACCATTTCCGGGTTCTTTTTTTCCACACAAGTTCAGTCCACCGGTGACACTTGACTGAACATTGCAGGTGTGACTTCAATTGACAACACGGGGATTGGGATGCTAGTAGAGGTTCACAAGAGCCTTGATCGTAAAGGGATCAGGGTAATCACCAGTTCCATTCCAAACCAGTGCCTGAATTTTAATCACTGAATTGATGCGTAACAAACTAATAACAAATGGTTGCTCATTGCAGATAGCACTGACGAACCCCAGGCTGGAGGTGACAGAGAAGCTGGTGCTGTCTGGGTACATCAAGGACATCATAGGGGAGGAGTGGGTGTTCCTCACGGTGAAGGACGCCATCACGGCGTGCCAGTACGCGCTCCAGAGATCTAGAAGCAAGGAAGACGGTGAAGTATAGCTAGTGTCCCAGGGACAGTCTTTTAGGAGGTATAGCTCAGTAGCTGTAGATATTGAGTAGCAGGCAGGCAGGCAAGAAGGATAGCATCGGGGGAGTCCTTGCAGCACAGGTAGAGGAGAAGATTCAGAGCTACGAGCGGTGGATTGGGGTGTGGTTAGTTGTGGTGCTTGCATGTGCTGATTTATGGCTTCAGGTCCTTGTAAGGGAAATAGCGAGGTGGCTGGGAATAGGTAGCTAGCGTTTGTGTATAAACCAGTATAGCTTTGGACTTTGGAGGTCACAATGAACCTCATAGATTTGCTTGTACCAGTTTGCAATTGCAGAAGAATAGGCTATTGAATCGCTAAAAGGATATTACATTCCAAAATCCAAATACTAATCTATTGGCACGTCCTCCTATCTCGTCTAGCTAACTTTTTCATGTGCCTGCTACTATGAAGTATGAAATGTCTCTCATTTGCCCAATTCTCCCTCTTTCATCCGCCCAAGGAGGCATGACCACCGGTCACAATGTTGAGACTACGGGCCCATTTGAGGGCTACGCCCGCGCGGCTCCAGCTCCAGTGCCGGAGTCGGAGCCCCAAAATGAAGCCACTTTTCATGCTCCGTCACCGTACACGGAAAGAGCTCTAGCTTCTCCCATTCACAACCAGAAGCGCTCCTCGCTGCTGCTGTGTTTGATGCGACTGTTCTATGAGATATAAGATGATGGGGCATGGGCATATTAAAAAAAACTGACATGCTAGACCCACAAGTGTTTAGGAATTTGTACTATAAATAACGGTTGAACAAATAATCTACATTCCTTACTATATCAAAGATAGAATTTCTATAGGAGTAAATTGTCTTTCATTGTCGTGGGTGTCCTAAACAAAAAGGTTGAGCGACGATCGAGAATCCTCAACACAAGCTACACAGCTAAGAGCATCTCCACCAAATCGAGGAAGGAAAGGAGGTTGAGAAAAAATGCTGCTTGCTCCCCTCTATTTGGAGGATTGAAGGATGTTTTGAGAGATTGAGAAAAAAATAGAGAGAGAGGAGACTGAAAAACAAAATCTGTTAGAGCAGTTTTTTTTCACCTCATTCTCTGTACGACATTTTTTAGGGAAAAGGGTATTTTCTCGAAACTAGTGGAGTTGCTCTGAGCTCTTTGTCTAGTAGAACCACTATACTGTCATCGCTAGGACCCACCTACCAGTGTCTGATTACTCATTACTCCGGCATTTGAACAACCCCCTCGACAGTCGGCGCAAAGCAATCCGATCAATCAGCACTCCCAGCGTATCCAGGCCAAAAAGGGCGATCAAGCGAATGCGCGGCGGCAAATCAGCAGGGAGTCAGTCGGGAGCTCGGGGAACCTATCGGAACTTTCTAGATTTCCTCAGATTGGCATAAATAAACACTAGCATTCTCGTCCAATTGCCTAAACACTCGATCGATTCCACCCATGACCGAAGCGGAGAAGGCGACGGAGGAGTACGAGAGCGACCTCGACGACGGGCCCCCTCTCCGCGGCGAGGCGTCGCGGGGCGGCGAGCGACGACGACGACGAGGGCGGCGGTGGGAGCAGGAGGGGTTCGCCGCCGCCTTCCACGGTGTTAGGCTCCGAGTCCGACGACTCCGGCGGGCAGGGCGCCGCCGAGTTGTACGACGACGACGAGGTGTACGGCACTGAGGAGGAGGAGGAGGAGGAGGAGGATGTGGAAAGGACGTGCGTGAGGAGTCCGAGGCGGGAGTTGGGGATGGAGAGACTGGAGTAGTGAATGGTGAGGTGTCTCTGGCGGCGGACGAAGGGAAGTACGAGGACGATGAAGCGGCAGCGGAAGGGGATGAAGAGGAGGAAGCGGCGATGAAAAGAGAGGAAGTGAAGAAGGCTAGTGACAGTGAGCCCTACGCCGTGCCGACGGCAGGCGTCTTCTACCAGCACGACATTCGCTTTCAGGGCCAGGAAGACGGCAACCGCGGTTACCAAAGGTTTGCGCCTTGCCTCATCACTTCTTATTCCCTTGTTTATCTGAGCAGTAGTGTAGGCTGAATAATATAGTAAGCAGTGATAAAGAGATATTGTTGCAGCTTCGATTTTCAAATTAAACCTGTTGTTTACAAAATTGTGACGGTATATTACTGGAAGCACTCTATGTTTTACAGTGAGCGTACTATTCACTCTTGTGGAGGACATTGCCAAATAAGTGGCCCTGTTGTAAGGATACATTGTTTACAACTGTGTAGATAGAAAACCCACATGGCAAGGGGCTGCTTGGCTGGTTGCATGAGAGTTTCAACAGATGAATTGGCATTTAGTTGCTTTTCATTATCATCAAAACTCACAATGAAGTATAGCCCACATGTTTTTAGATTCCTAAAATAATATCCATGCCATTGATTCAGGCAAATTTTTGGTGGTCGAAAGATATGGGATCCTAAAGAAGAGGTGGTTTGGGCGCATGATCTGTTTAATGAGATAAATTTCCATGATATTAAGCATGACAATGCGAGTATCATGCAGAGTGTTGACAATGATTATTTTCATGGATGCAAATCCTACTATGACACCAAAAGCGTTGAAAATGTAAAGCAGACACATTTTCATTCATATTATGGCAATGCTAAAGGCTACAGTGATGAAAGAAATATATACAGAGAGAGAGAGAGGCTCTAGAACCAACCAATCTCGTCAAACGACTTCTAGAATCTCTTCAGCACAAAATAATATGTAAGTGGAGTTCCATTTTCTTATCTCCTTTTGTGCCCTTTGAAAATACAATGTTAGCTGGATTTAGCACTAATAGTGAGGGTGCCTATGTTTCAGCAAATCATATTCCAAATCACAAGATGCAGAGGTTTTGTACAATGCAGGTGCGGAATAGCACTCTCAAACAAGTTTGCAGCATGAACAAAACTTTCCTTGCAATCAAATCTTTGGATCAAACACAAGTTCAGCTCCACCACCCTTTTACTTTGCTACTAGATCACCCCATCGAGAATTACCTTTTATGCAAAGAGAGAAAGCACGTTGTGTAACATTCAATAAACTCTTCTCGTCAGCTGTTCATAAGGCAACCTTTGGATCAAACATAAGTTCAGCTCCACCACCCTTTTACTCTTCTAGATCATCCGATCAACGACATTCTACTCAGCCTTTTAATGCAATTTATCAGCAAAAATCAGTTCAACGACCAATCCTACCCACACCAAGGGCGTCTGCTAAGATATTTGTTCAGAAAGTTACGAGTACCAACAAAATTCAATCTTATCCACAAACAACACTGGTAAGTTCATCTGGTGATGGTGAGGCCCCCTGCACCTCCTGAATCAAACAGTTCTGTAGTGGTATCACTGTATCAGCAGTAACAGGGCATGATGATATGAACGAAGCAGAGAGGACTTATTTTCTTGATGGTGGTAGCCTTGTTCTTCGCAATACAGGAGCAACAGGCTCAATGCTTGATGACCCAGGTTCCAGTAACACTACAGCAAAATTGCCAGGTTTGTCTATCAATTTGTTATACATAAAGTTATATGCATACAATAAAACTATACCTTTCTTTTCTTCTTAATGGTGCAGATACTTGCACTTGACTGAGTGCAAGTGAAAATAATATTGGTTTGATTTCCACTTTGCTACTTGAGTGTGTATCAACAGACAAACTAATTTTAACCATTCCAGGATGTGTCCGATACCAAGTTTTAACCCTACCTGAGCTGTTGGAAAACTTTATCATTAAACTATATGCAGTTTTGTTTCATTTTGCCCCCACTATCCTTTCGTTTTCAATTGCACATGTATGTTTCAAGCTGTAGTTCTGCAAACACTTTAGGGTAATGTTTTACTGCATTTACCATGCAGTTATGCTGTTTAGTGGCTTTCATCCTAGGGGACCTGGTTTCACTTCTGATGCTATGGTTCTGCCGGAATTTGTGGATCAACGACGGTGTGGTAATTCTGAAATGAGACTAATGGCCTGGTATTCATGACTTAATTTCTATAAATCTTATGTATGAACTATGCATTCATTAGTTTTGATCTGTGTCCTTTATTTTTGGAACTATTTTACTTTTCTTAACAGCTCGAGTAATTGACATTCTTATTGGTATTTTCTTTAGTGGTGCACTCAGCTGGCTCGTTTTGGTTCTGACGCTTCATATATAACCAGCACTACTACTTAGCTGTGGCACTGATTATAACTGGATTGCGCTCTCCTATTTCTTGTATGGTCCTGCACTTACCTCTGACCCCTATTTTGTGTTTATTCTAGTGAAAGTAGGTCGCCAATATTGACTGGTGCTACTGGGGTTCAGGAAGGAGCGATCAGTCCACCTTATTTTGGTAGTAATTGTCTCCAACATTCTGAACTTGCATCTTCATTAGCATCGCCAAGGTAAATTCAAGCTTTATCCTGTGTATTACAGTTTTAGGTATCATACTCACATATTTGTAGGTATATATCCAAAGCGTCAAGTATTTATGGCTGGTTGTATTGTATGATATTTTAACCAAGTTTACCCTCTGAATTCTGAGCATGATACTGGAAAATATCCTAGTTCCTTGATTAGGTTGATGCTAAATATTTTAGTTTACTTCAGTACGATCGCAATATGTATTTTCTTTTAGAACTTTGTTTAGTGTCTAATGCCGATAATAACAACTTAAGATTCTCGACTGACTTCCTCAAGCTGTGTTCCCATTGCCAGTCCATTACAGCCGTGTTTTTCCATGTATGCATTACCTGCCAATTACATTACAATATACTTTCTAGAATTGATAGTACTTGTTTTGTTCTTAATGATATGACCCAGCAAAAGCAAGAACACATGCCCATTATTTGAAGTTTATTTCGTTTCATTGCAGTGACCATGGTGTAATGAAAGATCCTATTTCACTGACTTCCCAAGATCCTATGTCACTGACTGACCAAAAAATACCAGGTGGAACCAACTAATGTCCTTTTCTCTTTTCTTCTCTTTGTGTTCAAACAATTATTTTATTTAAATGGTCATTCTTACTTTATTCCAAAATCTCCAGTTATCTTCTTTTTCTGATTCCTCAATTTACAGCAGAGGTTAAAGGTCATGAACTTGTTAATCTTCAAAACAGAACCCACAGGTAAGTTCAAATATCTTTGGAATATATTAGGTTTATGATCCATGTGCTGACACCAGTGCAAAGATTGACGTGACTTACAATTTTTCAGATACTCAGAGATGAGCTTTGCCTTGTGAAAAGTTTCATAGTTCAAATGGATTCACTGAAAAGTTTCATAGTTCAAATGGATTCACTGAACCATCTGTCAGTACAGAATTTGCAGTCTATTGTCATTTTGCCGAATGGTTAAGTTTTTTCTCAAGACCAAGTCCTGCTTCCATGTAAAGCTACAGATTTTTCTGTCTCGTTCACCAGGTAGTACTAGGTAAGCACACTTGTTTTCTGATCATGAGTTGTACCCCTCATATACTTTTTTGCATTCCGCTTAGAAACTGTGGTGGAATTGACAGCAAGCTAAAAATAGTAATCATCAACAGTGAAAATGAAAGATCACTATTTATTGTAATTTTTTCTCTTTCAAAATGTGTGTTAGGGGGTGTTTAGATGCAAAAAAAAATTGGAATTTGGCTACTGTAGCACTTCGTTTGTATTTGGCAATTAGTGTCCAATCATGGACTAATTTGGCTCAAGATTCGTCTCGTGATTTACAACCAAACTGTGCAATTAGTTTTTTTATCTATATTTAATGCTCCATGCATGTGTTCAAAGATACGATGTGATAGAGAGAGTGTAAAAATTTGGAATTTAGAAAGCATCTAAACAAGGCCTTAATATAACCATTCGCATTCAGGGGTTTTCAGTTGCTCTGTTATGAGGCCGGGGAGGTTGCTGGAGCGCCAGTCTGTTGTCAAATTCATGCCTGGCGCAAAGAGCGAAAAGCCAAAAACCTCTCATGCTGCTTTGTTTACTATCTGTAAATGAAGCAACCGGAAGTGGTGGGGGTTGCCGGGGTGCCCGCTTCAGGTCCCTTGCTCCAGCATCCATTGGTTTGCCGCCCCACGCCCCCACCCGCGAAACATCCTCACGTTGCCCTCTGGCTAGTGGTTAGTGGTTGTACATGGCAAGGAAGGCCACCTGAACATGTGAGCTGGCTACAAGCAGCCTCCTATCGGCTGTACAAGTCATGCATACCCCTTCCATTTCCAAGCTCCATGAGCATCCAGCAACTTAGAAACATGTAGCCATGCATGATTACTCGCATATGGAACAGTTTGATTCTTGTACTGAAGGCCCTGGACGTGCGGAAGCTTTCCTAAGACTACCCACAATGTGTCCGGTGCTGAAAAATTAATGCTCATGCCAACTAGATCGATGCTGAGAAAATGCCCAAACACCACAGCGTTGTGCATCGACGTGCATGTACCCAGGGCCTTGTTTAGATGGCAAAAAAAAACTTGCCTGAAAAGTGTCGTAGTACTTTTGTTTGTATTTGGTAATTATTGTCCCACTATGGTCTAAGTAGGCTCAAAAGATTCATTTTTCAAATTACAGATAAATTGTGTAATTAGTTATTTTTTTTATCTATATTTAATGCTCTATGCATACGTGCAAAAATTTGATGTGATGAGGAATCTTAAAAAATTTTCAACTTTTCACGCAAACTAAACAAGGCCTAGATAGACTTGTGTCAGATCCACTATCTTTGTTTCTGGTGCATGAGAAAGCATATGGTACTCCCTCCATTCCAAATTATAAGACATTCTAAGAATCTTGGAGAGTCAAAGGATCTCAAGTTTGATCAAATTTATATGATAAGATAATAATATTTATGACACCAATTAAGTATTATTAGATTCTTCATTAATTATATTTTTATAGTATACCTATTTGATGTTATAAATTTTTGTAATTTTCTCTATAATTTTGGTCAAACTTATGATGGTTTAACTCTCTAAGATTCTTAGAATACCTTATAATTTAGAATGGAGAGAGTACATGAGAAAGCGACTTTTTGCAACGTTGTGGACAGTCTAAGCGAATGACGGCTATTCTTGGCAAAGAAGAAAAAGCCCCCGTACCTTCACCCTAGCTTCTCTCACTGGGTCAGTGTGTCTCTTCCACTAGTATGGACACAAAAGCATGAATGGCACATCCGCACATTGCTCGGCACACGTCCCTCGCCTGTGGCTGTCTTGGATGTGTTGTCCGATCCCATGTTTCTACTTGTACTGTAGAAGCAAAAAAGCATAATTCTGCGTTTGCATAGACCGACTGTAAATGTGCTTAACGTCTGCCTGTTTGCATCGATCGTTTCCCTTTCTCGGCGTTGCAATCTGCAGAGGGGGGCAGGTCACAGATGACATGCAGCCCCAATCCTCGCAAGACAAGCGTACGGCAGCATATGGCCTGCCGCTGTCCAACCGATCCAATAATTCCGTGCCGGGCCCACCGGCCATGTCTGCGCCCTCTTCCCCTTGGCGACTCACCTATGAACGTTTCAGATAGTACTGTAGATAGGAGTAGATGCGCACAGGCAGAGCCGCACAGCCCGTCCTTTCAATCGTCAAAAGGCACACCATATTCCCTCGCCACAGCGATGGAGATGCCGCATGTAACAACAAACATTAGCTATTGATTACATACTCGACCCCATTCCTAGTTGGACTGGATGTGGGCAGGCACATTCGGATCCTATCACATGAAGCTGGTGCTCATCGCCCTTTCGGCAAGTAAAGGGTGACAAGTGACACCACAGATAGGCGTGTTTAAGATTTTTATTTATTTCACGGTCAGTATGCAAGGGAAGTAGCAAGAAGAAAGCAAGGAAAAAACACATACTACAGTACTACGCAAGAGAACTGAGTGTCTTGTTTTACCAAAGAGGAACGTTTCTGATAATGCGCCAAAGAAAGTCGCTAGATGTATACGTATTGATTAGTCATTGGCAGTCCTAATTGGCCGCAGGCGCATTCGGATCCTGTCACATGAAGCCGATGTGCAATGCACTTTCGGCAAGCAATGCAAAAGGTGACAGCAGCACAAGAGTGATGGTGCGATTATGATTATTATTCAAAAGAACACTACTCACGTTGCGTATCTCTGCAATAACAAGGAACCGTCCGCAAATAGTTTGCATCGACCAGACGCGAGTCTTGGTGGCAAACTGGCATATATTTATCAGTTGATTGATGACTTGATGTTTGGTTACAATTTTTACAACGCATATCTTGCAAAAAGTTGTGACGTACCGATCGAGGCAACAACCGCTGTGGCATACATACGTCTTCGAAGGCGACACGACATACGGGGAATTTCATATTCCCCGACCGAATTTGAGGTCTGTCCTCTCGTCGGCGCAAGGCCAAGCGGATATGGTTTTATATGGTTAAATCGATGCCGTCTTACTGTACGCCTTCTTGTTACTCAGCTTACTACGTTGACACGTATTCCTCACCAAATGAGAGACCCACAGTATGCATATATACTAATAGTACATACCAAACATATATATACTGCCCCTATTACATATCCATTGATGTGCACAAGTGAAAGGCACGTATGTGGCAACTTGTGAGCCGGCCCTGACGACGTCGTAGCAGCAAGTTTTATTTGCTGCAACTTACTTGAATAATAGCGAACGAAAGGCCAGGCATTATTCATTGGTGCATGATTTGGTGTATTGTATTGCTAATAATCTTTTGTATATCGACGTACGCATTCTCTAGTGTTTGTTAAATCTTCAGCTAACCACATATAACCTTGTAATGTGTATGTGTTTCTGGAAGGCATGCACGATATATTATCCCACCGGCGCCAATAAGCTAGCAGCACATTGTCACATGGAGAGCCTTCCCATCTTGTCTGCTCGTCAAACCAGCGCAAGCATCAACCAAATTTAAATCCACTTCTTGGAAGAAGCTGCTGCTGCTCTGAGCTTTTGAGCAACACACACACACACACCACTTCAACGCTCCTGCTTACAGTACAGTGTACATATATGCTCGTCCTCGATCTCTTTGCCGGCTTGCCCCCCATTAAATTTGAAGCAGTACTTTGGTAGGCCGGCCTGCTGCTTGCTCACCTCGCATATAAACTTGTCTCTTCTCACGCAGAGCTTGATAGGTAGCTAGGCTAGATGTGCATATCGCCAGTAGATCCCGGCCAATCTTGAGAGGGGAACGCAGACGACTCTGGCTGCTTTTCGGAAGTGTGCTTTGCTCCTGGTGTTTATATAATAACTTGGAAGCTTCAGTTGCTGACAGCAGAGAGAGAGCTAAGAAAAAGAGAGGATGGGGAGGACGGCGAGGCTGGGCCTGGACAAGGTCCTCGACTGCTTCTCGCTCTCCCTGTGCTCCAACGCCTGCGCCTGCATACATTCCGTGGAGGAAGAAGACGAGGACGAGGCCAACGAGCGGAAGGCCCTGGTGAGCAGCCAGCTGCAGGAGCTGGTGAAGCTCAGGGATTTCGTCGATGGAGCCGCCAAGACTCTTGCTTTCCATCTGGAGCCAAAGGTAGGCAAGACTCTGATATGTTCAGAGGTATTTGTTGAGCTCGGCTCATTTTTGGCTGGTCACCTTTGCGCTATTGATATGGAGGCTCTCTGTTGCATTTGCATGCATCATCGATCTGTCTTGCATGCTCTGTTTGATGCATGCAGACTGTGGAGCTCAAGGTGTCCATGCACTGCTATGGATGCGCCAAGAAAGTCCAGAAGCACATCTCCAAGATGGACGGTATGACAACTGATCCTTATCCTTGCCCACTTTTGGGTCTGTCCGTCTGTGCTCAGAATCCTTTCATACTAGAACTAGAATCATGGATTCATGGCCTCATATGGGGGGTAACTAAAAAGATGGCATGTTTCTGGAGTATTTACCAGACCTACTAGTAAACTAGAGATTCATACAAGTTTATCGCACACAGCTGACACTTTCCCACCTTACTTCACTTCACTTCGTGCTAGTTTCCGGCCTTCGCTAGTGTAAGATTAGCAGTGCTTGCTTCTGGAAAACCAGTTCTCCAGGCCCGCTGGCCGGCCATACATGCCAAGCTGAGAAACGCTGGTACGTGGAGCAAATTTACGGACAGCAAAGCTCACACCCCAGGCCCAAATGCACCTAGCAATAGCATTACTTTTTTTTTGCGAATTACATCCAACATTTCCTCGATGTTTGTTTCATCAAGAAAAGAAATCAGTGTTACTGTGCATTTCGTGTTAGTGAAGCGAAACACTGATATTAATCACTTGGGCGAGGAGAAATGGCATGGCACACATCAATAGAGCAACAGTTTTTTCCCCCTCAATTCCTAGGCTCCTAGTCCTAGCAGCAGTAGCCAGTAGCCAGTAGAGAATAGACTAGCACGACCTCCTACAATAGGTGTCTGGCTTGGGAGGCGAGCACGGTCGTCTCCGTCCAGACAGGACAAAGTTACAGAGCTCAGAAGCATCCCGAGCAGAGCAGCGACGGGCATGACACCACGGTCAAGATCGCCAGACGCAGAAAGAAAAACGCGGCACCGTGGTTGACCTTTGTGCGCGCCCCAATCATTTTAGGTTCAAATAGTGTCTAACCGTTGACTAATTAGGTTTAAAACATTCGTTTGAAAAGGGTGAAAAATGAACTGTAGCATGTTTTGGCTTTATTTGACAAATAGTGTCTAACAGTTGACTAATTAGGTTCAAAACGTTCGTCTCGCAGAGTACAACCAAGCTGTACAATTAATTTTTGATTTTATCTACATTTAGTACTCCATGTATTACAAATTTAATATGACGGGAATTTTTTTTGCATAGTGCATTTTTTGAGGATCTAAACACAGCCATACATTTCCTCGTAAAAAACTCGTTTTACTACTAGAGTACAGTACTCCTATGCTCTTCTTTGGAATCGATCGCACCCAGTGAACATGGATCGGCAGACATGCCGGGACCTGGCAGAGCGTCGGTCATTCGTCACGCTATGCATGCTACAGAGAGAGCGAAGAATATAGTACTACTGTACTACTCCATCCTGCCTCCAGTGATCACCCATTGCCCGTGAGTTGGCGTCGTGTCGTATCGGCTGGGCCTGGGCACTGGGCAGCCAGGCACGAGGCATGGCCACCCGGGCCCCGGCACATGTTTGCACTGTGCACATGTGCATGTCCGGCTCCGCTGCTTGTGTTGTGTGGTGGACTGGTGGTGCCTGCCTTTCCTGGATTCTGGAAAGGAAAACTTTGCGTGAGACAGGCAGTCGGTGCCCAAGATTCGATGGTGCACGGGCACGGCCTCCGCCACTCCGACGATCCATTGCCGGGTGCCATACATTTCTTTTCCTGCACCGGAATGGGCACATTTCTGGCTCCTGCTTCGGTTACACTTGTCGATGCTAGCTGCTCCGTTTTCTGAAAAGAAAAAAAACAAAGGCCTTGGGACCTACTGTATACAGAGCTCACCTGCCCAAAGGGCGACCGTCTTTTTTATTTTTTAGCTCTTTTTTCAAAAAATTTTCTCAAATATGCCCCTGACGGAAAGATTTCAGGAAATGGACCCAGGGCTTGGCGTCATCCACGCTGGCACCAAGATAACACAGCTTGGCGCCGTTAACGTTGGTGCCAAGCCCCCATGCCACTTGGCCGACGACGCCGAGCTGGCCCTGACGTGGCAGCACCTTGGCGCTGTCACTGGCGCCATCATCATTGGTGTCAAGCCTGGCGCCACAGACCTGATCCCATGTATATTAATTTTTTATGCTAAGTATTTCTAGGTTGTTCTAAGTGATCAAACAGAAAGTCACTGTAAAAACTCTAGAATTAGTCACATTTCTCAATATCCAAGTCATGGTAAAATTTCAAATTTATAAATGTCCAAGGCATGTTAAAAAGTCATTTTTCCATATGTCTACCACATGTTAGTCGGTATTCTAACATATCCAAGCCGTAGCAAAAATCCAGATTTATTTGGCTTCTAGATTTATTTGGCTAAGTCTTTAAATTTACTATGGGATGGGGATGAAAATATGGCTAAGTCTGGATTTTTACTGTGATTGGACATTGACAAATTTAAAATTTTATCATGACATGGATATTGAAAAAGGGTTTCATGTTTTGGACTTAGATATTTAAAATTTTACCATGACTTGGACCATAATTTTACTATAAGATGGAATTTTAAGTCACAGTAAAAAGGGCTTCATGTTAACTCATGGAATTAGGGATCAAGTCATGGTAAAATTTTAAATATCCAAATTCAAGACTTAGCCAAACTCCAAATTATTCATGTTTTGAATTTGGGTCCAAGTTATGGTAAAATTTTATAGTAAAATTAACATGAAACTCTAATTCCATGACTTAACATAAGCCCTTTTTATCATGACTTAAAATTTCATCTTATAGTAAAATTAGGGTCCAAGTCATGGTAATATTTTAAATATCCAAGTCCAAAACATGAAGCCCCTTTTCAATATCCAACTCATGGTAAAATTTTAAATTTGTCAATGTCTAAATCATAGCAAAAATCCAGACTTAGCGAAATTCTAGCATAGTCAAGTGATAATAAAATTCAAGACTTAGTCAATTTCTAGGTTGCCCATCATATGGTAAATATCAAGACTTTGCCAAAATTTTGTATGTCCATCTCATAGAAAAATTAGGGTCCAAGTCACGTTAATTTAGAGCTTTGTATGTCCATCTCACGGTAAAATTAGGTAATCAGGATTTTTGCTGCGGCCTGGATATGTTACAATACCAACTACTATGGGATAGCATCAAATTTGTCAATGTTATGGTAAAATTACAACATGTCCCATCTCATGGTAAATTTATAGACTTAACAAATTTTCATATGTCCATCTCATAGTAAAATTCCATACTGAAGAAATTCCAACAGCTCAACGCTAAGATCCATGGCGCCAGGCTTGGCGCCAATGACAATGGCGCCAAGCTTGGTGCCAATGGTGACGGCGCTAAGGTGTTGCCACGTCAGCGCCAGCTCAGCGTCGTCGACCAAGTGGCATGGGGGCTTGACACCAACGTTAACGGCGCCAAGCTATGTTACCTTGGCGTCAGCATGGATGGCGCCAAGCCCTAAGTCCCTTTTCTAAAATCTTTCCGTCAGGAGCATATTTGAAATTTTTTTTAAAAAAAAGGGCTAAAAAATAAAAAAGACGGCAAGGACGAGGTCTCTCCTCTCAATCTCACACAAGAAAAAGGAAAAAAAAATAAATAAAGTCTCTATTAACCGGTTCTGTCTTTTTGTGCAGGTGTGACGTCGTTCGAGGTAGATTTGGAGAACAAGAAGGTGGTAGTGATTGGGGACATCACGCCGTATGAGGTGCTGGAAAGCATCTCCAAGGTGAAGTTCGCGGAGCTATGGGTGGCCCCCAACTCTAAGCAGCAAGCTGCGGAAAGATTGTAGGAGTAGGATCTCATCAACGTTCATGTCCTCATGTTCATCGTGGTACGGTGTAACTCAGGCGGCTGGCAAGGAACTCAGAAGCACTGTAACTAGGAAGGAAGCCATCATTATATTAAGGAACGTGTTGCTCTGCGTTTTATGTAAAGGCAATTGGGGAACATGCGCTAGCATAAACATAGCTTGTCTCTCACTCTCGCTTATGCGCAGAGCCAACAGTGCGCTCAATCACCACACGGAATTCTTGAAGATGTAATGGCTGATGCTTACGCATGAGAAGAACCGAGCTGGCGCTGTACAAAACGGGCACCGGGCACGGCCGCACGACGCATGAGAAAAAGAATGGATGGCAGTCGGACTGGTTTAGACCTGAAACCCGCATGCTTTGGACCTGATGGGGACGGAAATGAGTTTTAGTATCAGGTTTCTGATGCACCCATCAGCCAAATCCCACCTCTTAATCCTAACCGCACCCACACCCGCTCAACCGCTCCCTCTGTGACTACCCACTATAGGTAACAATAAGCCTGTAATTGCAGTTCAAGGGTTATTTAAAGCATGTTGGAGACAATGTTGCTTCCACCAAAGCTCAAAGTTCCATGAAAAAATTCAATGCATCAAGAAAAAACTCCTCTTGAGTCTTGTCCACAATGCATGTAAACGATTACTAGCATTTAACACTACCATCAACACAACCTTACAAAGGGTCAATTAACCCGTCTGACCAAGCCATGTGTCCTCATCCCGTTCATGGGTTGATCCTAAAAGGAAAAATTTGCCAAACAATAAACAAATGATATCAATCAGCCTGAATAGGAAGCCAAAGACTTTAGTTTGTAGAATTGAATGAAACTTTAAGCCCTGTTAAAAAATGGGTATGGCCAACAGCCCAACACCCTAACATGTAACACTAAGTCAATGACAATCTAAAGTATGCTAACTGATCTCACTAATCAGCTTATTTTATTACTGTTATTTTGATGCGTTGTCATATCTTATGCCAAACATGTATTTGCCTTCCATCCTCTCGTAGAAAAGAACATAATGCTTGCACTTGAGAACCTCTTCTAGGGTGACTTCTCTGATGTTACTATCGTCCGCACAAAACAATGAGGAAGAGCAGCTACTCTATTGTTGTTGATTTCCAGTCTTTCTTGCTCTAACATAGTCAACATAGTGTTCTGCGTTAATGAAGGGTCCACCACAATGCTCTATGACACCAACTAGACAATAGATGGAGTTATTTTTGTCCACAGAACTGAATATTGGAGAAAACAAAAAAAGTATATCAAATGTATGGATATAATTATTGTAATATGTTATCAACCATGTTATGCCTTTCTTGATCATATGTCCTCATAATCAAATATTGTTCAGAAGAAACCTCTACAAATAAACACCCATATGCTCCCTTTCAAGTAACTACAGAGTAAAATCTAACAAAAAAAAAGCCATCATATAAAGGTCCGCTATTATAAAGATAGCCATTTCAAACAGAATGCTAGGTTTATTTGTATCCATCAATCTTTGAGTACAAACACCGGACCATATCAAACAACCACCTTAACAATAAATAAAATCCTACTAGGGATAACATTTAAAAGGTACCACACACAAAGAAATAATGAGATATGAAACAATGCCTTTCTAATATCCATAATAAAGTGATACAATGTTAATTTGAATGGGTTTGTTGTAGATAATTTGTCCATTATATTCATATCGAGATAACAAGTAATTTATAATGAAATTAATTCACTAAAGCAGTTTGCATTAAATAAATAACTAAAACAATTTTTCATCTAGAACAAGATTACAATAAGACAGGGTTCTGGACTTTTGGTCAATCAGATTGTAGGAAAAAAAGACACTTAAACTCAGTTTATTCTCAAACTGGAACGTATTGAGTTGGAAATCATATTGGGCGAGTAAAAAAAGAATAGATGCTAGCAACAACAATAATATACATCCTACTAGCTAGTAGCAACAAACTAGGAAAAGTGAAAAAGAAAAGAAAAGAACTTAAGAAATCAAACAATTGTTAGGACCACATAGAAAGATTATTGAGTACTATTGAAAACTAGAAGTAACTGGCGTCCATGAATCGTCCCACATCAAGATGCTCCTTATAGCTCACATGGGCTTCATTTTTATGGTACTCATTGCTACCTCTTAAGGTGAAGGGTTAATACATGCCATAACTTTATAATACGAGACGTTTGAATAGCAAGTCCACTCCTCTCTTTCTGTTTATTTTGGTTGTCTCCTAACTGGTTGGCACTGAGATCCAGCCCTACTCGCTTCCTCATGTGTTGATTTGGTGGGATGAATTTTTGACTATGTTGGGTGCTCAACAGATTGGATTGTTTATAAGCCGAAAGCAAACTACATGCAACTTCTTGAATAGCATCATGGTATTTAGTTTCCATATCAGTACCACTCATCCTTGAATTTGCTCTAATAGTAATTATGTTTGTCGTCTGTAAAATTTCTGTCACAGAACCTCCTAATTATGGTGGCCCACAAGTACCCATCATTGCCATAATGACCTCTGACAGCCGTACTTATGTTCACCATAACTTAAAAGGCCTGCTTTCCTCCGAACAGGATCCAATCACAGGAGTATTGCAATATTACAACAGTTTATTCAAAATATTCAACAGAGTAAAGTAGCGGAAGTCTTACAATAACTTAGGTTTACAAACCAGTTTTCAAACCTCAAACCTTATGTAACATTATTACAAACCAGTAGTAGAGAAGTATCGGTAGTAACTTTATTACATCACACAAGCGAGATGCCTTGCCCAAAGGCCACACAGTCTACTCGTCGTCACTTTCTTCAACCACGACGGTCATGCAACAAGGCTCGAAGCAGACTTGTTCATGAACCGCACCTGCAACAAGGGGTTCAACAAATCCTGAGTACGAGAGTACTCAACAAGACTTACCCGACTAAGAAAAAAAAACTCCAAGGGCATGCTAGCTTTAGGGAAATTAAGGTACGGGTATTCAAGAATTAAAATTTTCTTTTGCAGAAAAGCTTACTAAATTAAGTCCTTACCTTCAATATTTTACTTTTACCATTGATGGTTCATTAACCAACTCTAGGTGATCCTAATCTAGATCAAAGTAATTATCATCAAGACATTTCTCATTCTCTTTCAATTCCAGTTTTTAACTACGATGTTGGTGCAAGGCCAAGACTCCTTTCTCGTGGAGCAACGACGATTCGAACCGCTTCATTTACCCAGCTGGGGATTCCTAACCACACGACATATGTAGAACCGAATCTTACATATATCAACTCTTACTTGGGTCGCCCAAAACCGGAACGTGTCCATCGCCACCCGAGAGCACAGTACTCCTCGAACCCGGCCCAATTCTAGCCCCGAGGGTACACGCTACTCTCGCCATCTCTCCACTCCTAGTGCGAGGTTAGACGTTCTCGTAATGGACTAGCCGAAGTAAGGCTTACCCAACATGGGCACATGGCTAGTACTAATAAAAACTCCATGACGCGAGGACCAACAACGTACGGTCCTTAACTGATAAGGCGGAAACAATACATTGGGACTCCTCTCCCAATGCAAGTTAGCAGTGGCCAAACCACCCGCCCGATCTTACAAGTTCATTCTCATATTTCAATATTCATAAAGTATGCCGTCATGGCCAAGTAGACATTCATTTTAAAAAGCTTAACTTATCAGCATAGCGAAGCATACTACGCATTTTCAGTAAAACAGGTATCAAGGGTGATATCGCAATAATCAAGGATGATAATGCAGCAATTGGGTTATCACTCAACTCCTAATTACTTAATGCAGTAAACCATAATATAAATAATAAAATATTTATAAAACTCAAGGTAGGGTTTAAATGCACCGGGGCTTGCCTTGCTCTGACGAGACAAAAGACTCAGACTCACAGACTCCGACTTCTGGTCCGGAACCCACCGACGATAGCTCTTCTCCGGAAGCTTGCTCGGCGACTTCGACTTCGTCGAAAGCGGAAACTACACGAGTACATAACATGCTTTAACATGATGCTCGATGATAAACATGATGCTTGATGATAACATGCCACGAGTTACGACTTGAGTACAACTTCCTTCGCGGTACAGTCGCAAACAGAAAACCTACTAACTAGTAGCGACAAAACTAGCGATAACAGCTTTTTATTACTAAGTAAATTACTAACGAGCTCAAACATGAAATTAAGGTGCCAAAGATCACCAAAGATTAGTGACCTAAGGACATCACTCAATCAAAAGGGCACACAACACTTAAAGTTATCATTTTAATATTTATTTAACATTTAATTAATTAGGGCATAATTAATAGTTGATCATACTTTATCTAAACAAGCTCAAACTTTTTCTATGGATTAAGAATGATTTATAACAGTGTCATAATAAATTTCATGATTTTTGGATTAATAAATTAATTATTAAAATTCCTAGAAGTTGCATTTAATCTTTATTGGAACTAATTAATTCTACTGCACAAAGTATTCAAATTCATGATTTAATATTTTTTCCTAAATAATTTATACATTGAGAAGCTTACACAAAAATTTTCATTAATTTTGGAACTCTACACAATTTTTAATGAAATAAACAAATAATAGCACTATTCATTTATTTGAAAAAGAAAAACAAAAACAAAACCAAACCGGGCTGATCCTTTTCTCTCCCTCCGGTCCGGCCCACTGAGCGGCCCGCTCGCGCGCGCGCTCGCCCGCGCTCTCGCTGGCCCAGCAGCGCGGCCCAGCAGGCGGCCCGCTCGCGCCCGCGCGCGCGGCTGCCTCTCCCTCTCTCTCACTGACAGCGTGGCCCCTCATGTCATCTTCCTCCTCCCGCCCTCTCGCTCTCTCCCGCGTGCTCGCTCGCTCTCCCACGGTGGCCGGCCGGTGACCGGAGATTCGATCGACAATTAAACCCTACCAGCACCATCTAGATCTCCCCGCGATTCCGTTTTGCTAAGTAGCGCCATGGTTCGAGCCCTAGCGACCCGCGAGCGACGGCGATGGCGGCACGATGGACACGAGAGTAGCACGCCGGCGCACACAAAGCGGTAGAGACTAAATTGAAGGGTCGGGGAGCATCAGTGGCTCACCGCGGTTGCAGTGAAGCTCTTGGTGGCGACGGGGAGCGGCTGGAGTGGCCTGGCCACGGGAAGGCGAGGATGGCGGTCGGTCGCCGGAGGCGAGCACGGGAACAAGCGGTGCGGGAGCTCGGGTGCGAAAACGGTGAATGCAAGCGGTCCACAAGATGCGTGAGGCCGAGGCGGAGCTAAGGGTGCAGTTGGCGTGGCCGGAGATGGCCCGACGGTGGCAGCGGCGAGCGGCGGAGCTGCGGTGGCGGCGGTGGCGAAAATGGAAAACATCACTTTGAACTCATGTATTTATAGAAGGCGGTCGCGACTATAGAGCTAGACTGCTCGCGTCATCGCGCTAGCGATCCTGGGCGCGCTTGGAAGCTGGCCGAAGCCGTCCGGCGTCTCGCCGGCGCCCATGCCGGCCGGTGGCCGACGGTGATTGGTGCGGCACTGTAGCTCCCCACCCCAAACTCTGAATTTTCAAACTATTTTCTCAAATTCCTCTCAAATTCATGTAACAACTTGAAAAACTTCCAATCTATGAAATCTTCAGAATTTCAAGCTCTACAAGTTTTGTATTGAACACTTTTTCAAATTCTAACTGGATTTTGAAATTGGAGTTTAAATTCAAAAGGGGACACATTTTTGGGATTTGGTAATTTAGAAATTACTTTGGATTTCATATTGAAACTTCAAAATCTCCAAACACCAAAGTTGTACATCTCAGCAAGACCTACAACTTTGCTGTTCAAAACATTTTCAAATTCTGCCTCCATTTTGAAATCTTAGTTTGGGGACAAAAATGAGTTAAATTTGAAATTTGTTTATTTTCAAAATTGCTCCACATTTTACACTAAGACTTTGAAAACTCAAAACACCAAAGTTGTAGCCCTTGAAAAGTTCTACAAACTTGGTTTTGAACTTTTTCCCAAATTTTTCTTAGATTTTGAATTATTTCAACAGGGGTAAAACAGGGTTTTGAAATTTAGGGTTTTCGGAGGAATTTTCAATTGGAATTTGTTTCTACTTTGATTAGTGATTACTTAGTGATCAAATCATCATCCAAGGGCATCATTTGACCAACATGACATGGTTGACCAAATGCCACTCTTGGTTGACCAATTTAGCTTTTGAAATTCTTTTACATTTTTCCCCAAATTTGAATTTAAATTCGAATCAGAAAACTCGTGACAAGTTTTGGGACTCCAACTCAAACTCAAACTTGGAGCTTCATTTTAGGTGTTGTACTTAAGCTCATACCCTACATTTGACACTAGTGTGTAACACAGTCACACACCTCAAATTACGCAGGGCATGGACTAAGTATTTGCGGTGGCATTCGAAATTAGGGTTTTCGGGTTCGGAGCACACCACGGAGAAACACATCCAATCTAGATAAGTAAACTTGTTTTAGTTGATGCATAACAAGGTTGACCTAATCATGGATGCTTTGTAATGCATTGTGATGACATGGCAGATTAATTAGCACTATAACACCCGGGGTGTTACAGCCCTTCCCCCTTAAAGAAATCTCGTCCCGAGATTTAAAGCCTTGAGTTAAGTAATGGAAAAGGAAACGTGTCAAGCAAACACGTCCAAGACTTGTCTACAAAACAGGTAGGGGTTTTCTACATTACAAAGATTTTAAAAGGATAGGTTACAGTTTATAGAAGAAATTGCAACCTAGATAGAAGCAAAGAACTCGGGGAAATTCTCCAACAGGTAATCTTCCGATTCCCATGTGGCTTCTTCTTCTGAATATTGATCCCATTGTATCTTGTACCATTTGATTGTTCTACTTCGGGTAACACGATCCTTTCGATCCAAAACTCGGACAGGATATTCAGAATATGTCAAATCAGGCTCAAGTTCAACCCCCTCAACATCAACAACTTGATCAGGCACTTGAATACACTTCTTCATTTGTGATACATGAAATACATTGTGCACGGCTGACAGTTGTTCAGGCAACTTTAATCTATATGCCACTTTTTCACATTTTTCAATGATTTGGAATGGTCCAATATAACGTGGTGCAAGCTTGCCCTTGACTCCAAATCTACTAACTCCTTTCATGGGTGACACTTTCAGATAAACATAATCTCCCACTTTAAACATCAAGGGTCTACGCCTTTTATCAGCATAACTCTTCTGTCGAGACTGAGCAACTTTTAAACTCTTATGTATCTGCCTGACCTTTTCTTCCATTTTCTTCACCAAATCAATTCCATAAAACCATCTTTCTCCTGGTTCTGACCAGTTCAACGGAGTTCTGCATCTACGGCCATACAATGCTTCAAACGGTGCCATTTTGATACTCTCTTGATAACTATTATTATAGGAGAATTCTGCTAATGGTAAACATTCATCCCATTGATTTTGATAGGTGAGAGCACAAGATCTTAACATATCTTCCAAAATTTGATTTACTCTTTCAGTCTGTCCCCCAGTTTGTGGATGATAGGCTGTGCTGTAAAGAAGTTTAGTACCTAGTGACTTTTGAAACTGTTTCCAAAATTACGAAACAAACTGAGTACCTCTGTCAGTAACAATTGTTTTAGGTATTCCATGCAAACTCATAATCCGAGCAACATATATTTCTGCATATCTAGATGCTCTATAGTCAACCTTCACAGGTACAAAGTGAGCTGACTTAGTCAAACGGTCCACAATGACCCAAATTGAATCAAAGCCTCTTGAGGTCTTGGGTAAACCAGTAATGAAATCCATACTAATATCTTTCCACTTCCAAGATGGAATGGGCAAGGGTTGTAACATTCCTGCCGGCTTCAAATGTTCAACTTTCACTCTGCGACAAGTGTAACAGAACCGACCAAATTATAAGAGCACAAGTATGAAAACAAGCACCGAAGCACTCAAATTTTCAAACTTGAGCCCATATAATCCCGGTAGTCAATCGAAACCACGAAGGATTTCAAACCAAACTGCTTACAACCAGGATCGCATCATTCAACATACACATCGTACGTTACATTTCGCAAGTAGTTCCGAAATAAGTTTACACCACGGAGTAGCAATTATTACAAACCAAGTTTGGAAAGTAGCGGAAGCATAAAACACACACTAGTTGATTAATTACTGCCAGTCTTGATGATCGACAACCCGCAAAAGCATGAGGAAAGTACATAAAGACGATCACGCCCTAGTGATCTAGTCATCATCACCCGCAGGGTGGAGACACGTCTTGCAGAAGCCTTGATAAAGCATATCATCTGCAACAGGAGGGAATAAACCCTGAGTACTGGAATGTACTCAGCTAGACTTACCCGTCAAAAACCAGAAATAAAAAGACACCAAGGATTATGCAAGGCTTACACAAGAGGCTAGCTGACTCCACATTTGCATAAAGGCATAAGTAGTTGAAACTCTTATAACCTGTACTAGCAGTTATTTTGAGCATTTACCTGTCATCTATCTTAGCACCTGTACTAAGCATGCACTTGATTATCATCAAACAATTATTAACATTATTTCCATAGCAGGTATAAATTGTGGCAACATTGTATCATTCACTTAACCATCTGTTCAATTAATGAGATCTACGTTGCCGCTGCTCAAGTCAAGTGCTCACTAACCGGGAGCGACGGCGATTCGAATCGAATTCCTATCCAGCTGGAGGGGTATTTCTAACACTCACCGTGCAGACCCCTGCCAGGGTCGCACAGGCCACCTTTTCATATGATTCAGGAATCGCGGGTCCGAATGATGTCGCGACCCCAAGGGCGACACTCTGCCAGGTGATAGGGACTCTAACCCCCCCTTGGTCTCACGCCAATGTCCCCAAGCACATCCTTTCTCTCCTCCAAGAAGCAACCTACCATTCGATTCCCGGCCTGAATCACATTACTCGGCTTCGCGGTCGGAACGACTTATCCGGCCAACTAAGTGTTAGATTGCGTTCAACATGACTCAAGGACGTACAGCGAATCGGTTCTTAAACGACTCAGACGGGCATAGCTCCACACCCAAGACGTGAAGTGTCTTGCGGCTGTACTATCGAACTCCCGCCCGGTCTCAATTTCATTTTAAAGCATGGTTCCATCCACGATAGCCATAAAGCCACTCGTGACTCCTTCCTACATCTCGCGGATGACCGGAAATCACCCGACTTCTACCGTACTAAGCAGGGCTAAGCATTGACACGTGCCTAAACCTAAATTAGGATTTAAGTACGATATCTGGACAAGGACAGGTATAATGCAACAATTGTTTTCATACGACTCCTACAACTTAATGCAGTAAACAATTAAAAGTACTCAAGATATATTTATAAAACGATGGGTTCAGCATGCACCGGGGCTTGCCTTTGAGAAAGGTCGAAGGCCGGTGGTCAGGACACTCGGGCAGATCTTCGGCAGGAGCCTCTCCGCCGGTTGGTTCTTCTGCTGGCTCCGGCTGGTCCTGGACTTCCTCCGGTACCACTTGTTCGAATTCGAGGAGTGTTACCCCCTCCGGAACACCTATTGCATGAGTGCATAATAAATCTCATGAATGCGTAGTGAAAGATGCAGTATGCTCGGAATGAAATGCATAACAACAATTTTAAAGCTCTATTCAAATCACTTCAAAAGAGTAGGTGCAAATTTCCTCTCCGGTAGAGAAGTACTCACCTAATCTACTCAACCTAAGATAAAGCTGCTCTTCTTCAGTTAAGGCCCTAACACCTAACAATTACAAGAGTAGCATTTCTTAGGATACCACACCACATCTAATCAGCAAATACCACAGTAAACATTCTGGACAGCAGCTACTTGTTTTTAACATAACTGGAGATTCCCAACTCCAAAGATATGATCTAAGACAATCTGGAAAGCCTAAGAAATGCACTACAATTCATTTTCAGACCTCAACCCCAAACTCCTAAGTTTTCTATGTCAAATTTCATAAGTTCCAGAATCTGTTCTCTCTAAACAGAGAGTAGCAGATTCTGGACTGCCACTTTAAACAGCAATAACTCTCAAACTACTAAGCCAAATGCTCCCAAATTTGGACACAAGCTAGTTTATCAAGTTTACTACAACTTTGGTATTTATAAGTTTTCCAGCAACCATTTTTATCAAAGGTCAAACCCAGAAATACTACCAGCTGTCCAGAAAACCTAAAATTGCAAGGATTAAATATTTATTGATGTGGCCAAAGTCCCCTAAGACCAAACTAATGTTACCAAAAGTTCACATGGGTTACAAAAACACCAGAAAGTAAGGTGTGCCCACCTAGAATATTTATTTATACTCATTTCTTAATTTACTTAATTAATTAGGTGGAATTTTAAACATATAAGTAAACTGCTCCTAAAATTCTACAAAAATTACAGGGGACTCTCTGACCCAAAAAGAGACTACTGTAAAAATTTGCACAAATTTTATTTACAGGAACTCCCTATACAAAATTCACAAATCTAAAAGGCTGATTTTTGTATAAATAGTAAATCATGTTGAAAAGTATCAAACAACATATTTCATAATTTTCTTGGACACCCTAAGGTACCAAGACATTCTCCAAAAAGTTACAAGAACATTGCACATGTAGAAAAATTACTAAAATTCATTTAACTATTTCCTAAACTAGCAAGATAGCCTCATAACTTAAAAATTACTTAAGCACTGATGCCCAAATTTTTACCAGAGCTAGAGCAAGTATAAAGTAACCTACCCACCAAATTTCATGATTTTTGGGATACTACAGCTCAAGTTATATATTTAACAAATTTGCATGCATTTCAAAACACATTTAAAAGATCTATTAAATTCTCCAGAAAACTAACATCACATACCAGATTTATATTTTTCTAAAATACTACACATCATGTAGATCATAACAAAATTTATCTCATGATTTTTGAGCAAGTGAAACCCTATATCTACAATTTCCAAACAACCACAAAAATCTGTGACAAAAAGAAAAAAGAAAACAAAACTGAACCCTAACAGCTACAGTGCCGGGCCGGCCCGGCTTGACAGTGCGGCCCAGCCAGCGCGTGGCCCAGATCTCACGCGCGGCCCGCGACGGCCTCCCGCGCGCGCTCGCCGCTGCTGACAGGACGGGTCCCCGGTTAGAGGAACAGAGACAGGGGGAGAACTCCGGTGAGCGGTTTCTCACCGCCGGCGGCCCCTCCGACGAAGCCGAGCACACCGTCAAGCTCACCACCCCAAACCGCACCTAGGCATGCCTTTTTCCCCAATGCTACCACACCGGAGCGCACCTGCCGACGATGAAGGCGGACCCGGTGTTCCGGTGAGGGTGCGCCGGCGACGACGAGGTCACAACACCCCGTCTAAGCTCGGTACGAGCTTCACGAGGGAACCAGGGATCTAATGGAGGGAGAAAGGGAGGCTGGGGGGGGTCCTAGCTACTCTGACCACGGCGGCCTCGACTCTGGTGAGGTCCCGCACATGGCGCGGTGGCGAAATCGGCCAATGTGGCCTTACCTTTGCTCCAACGACCCGTGGAAGGAGTGGAGATGGTAGAGGAAGGCGTTGTGGTGCTGCTGCTGGAAGGAATTGGGGCGTGGCGCGACGACGACGGTGCACGAGCGTGAGGAAACCCGCGGCGGCAATGGCGCCTCGGTGCTCCGCTCTGGCGCGGAGAGGGCGAGAGAAAGGGCAGGGGCGCGAGTGAGGGTGAGTGGTGGCTCCGTGGCGCCCCCTTGAAGACGCCGCGACCTGACGGGTGGGGCCACGGCCGGTGTACGGTCGCCACCGCGCGTCCATGCATCGGCGCGGGCCTGTGGTCGGTCGGCCACGACGGTTTCTGAACCCGCCCGTTTGACTGAATCGACGTCCGGAAAGGCGACTGACAGAGCTATTTTGAGTTCGTTTTACTCCTAATCAGGCCTGAATTAGCAGAAGATGATTATACCAAAATGGTAGAACTACAGGAGGACTACAACTTTGTCAATTGGCTCAAGGACTGGTTCGGCCTGGTTTGTGAGTTACAAGTTGTCAAAGTGAGGTACAGTGAAACGGTTACAGCTTCATACTTAGCCAAAAATTGCTTAGTCCCAAAACAGCCTCTAGAACTGACTTGTGGGCCATTTGTGAGTATGCTCTGGTCATTTTCATGAGATGGTCATATTGGAACTTTTGTTCCTTATGAAATTCTCTACAACTTTGCTTAAGGTTGCTCCTCCATGCAAGATTTCTAAGCTGGACTTTTTAATTGGTCAAACCAGATCACTCTAGGGGTCCAAACTTAGTCAACAACATTTGGAAGGGCAATTTGGTAATTTTGGTCAACATGAACATTGCTCCACTACTTACCCTAAATGTAATTAAGGTGTTATAAGACCTAATTAGCCACTCTACACATTGGTTGCACAAAATTCCTAGTGTCACATACTTTGGAACAAGAAATTCAATCCTTTCACCCAAATGTTGCAAGCTCATGTTGCACATGTTGCATGAGTGTGTTGCATAACACTTGCTAATTAGGTTACACTAAAGTGGTTGACATGTCTCAAAAGGAAATTGCACATAAGGTACTTGTGTGTTGCACACTACTCACTTCTTACTTCACATGAAATATAAACATATGTGGCAATGTTTCCAAAGCATGTTTCACATATTATAAGCTCATGCATGAAATGAATGATGCTCCCACTCATGAATGAGATGATTAATGTTAATGCTCAAGAAATGCAATGCACTTAAGGAGGCCAAACACCTGAGGTGTTACAGCCCTCCCCCCTTATAAAAATCTCGTCCCGAGATTTGGAAAGCGTACCATTTTTCATAGAATTCCTTATAACCATCCCGCAAATAATCTTCCCGTTCTCACGTCGCATCACTTTCACTACCCTGATTACTCCACATCACTTTATACCACTTAACCACTTTGCTTCTAGTCACTCGTTCCTGGGTATCGATCACTCGGACTGGCTTTTCTTCGTAGGTTAGGTCGGATTCAAGTCTGATATCTCCTAAAGGAACTTGTTCCTCCGGAACTCGAAGACACTTTTTAAGCTGAGATACATGGAAAACGTTGAATATGGCACTCATTTTAGGAGGTAACTAGATTTTGTACGCAACAGCTCCACTCTTGCCTATGATCTGGAAAGGACCCATGTATCTTGGTGCAAGTTTCCGCTTAACACCAAAACGTTGGACACTCTTCATTGGAGAAACTTTCAAATAAACGAAGTCTCCAACTTCAAACTCGAGTGGTTTTCTACGACGATCAGCATAGCTCTTCTGTCTAGCTTGGGCTGCAGCCATGTGTTTCTGGATAGTACGGACTTGTTCCTCGGCTTCCTGGACAAAATCAATGCCATAATACCTTCTTTCCTCAGCTTCTACCCAGTTTAGCGGAGTTCGACACTTACGACCGTACAAAGCTTCGAATGGGGCCATCTTAATGCTCTCTTGATAATTGTTATTGTACGAGAATTCGGCTAACGGTAACCATTTTTCCCAAGAACCCTTGGATGAAATGACGCATGCCCGCAATAGATCTTCCAAGATTTGGTTAACTCGTTCCGTCTGACCAGACGTCTGGGGGTGATAAGCAGAGCTTCTCACTAACTTGGTTCCTAGAAGGTGATGCAAATGCTCCCAAAAACGAGCAGTGAACTGGGGACCACGGTCAGAAATGATAGTACGAGGTATCCCATGAAGCCGGACTATCTGATTGAAGTACAACTCAGCATAGTCAGTGGGACGATAGTCCACTCTAACTGGAATAAAATGAGCTGATTTGGTCAATCGATCAACAATTACCCAGATGGAGTTATGATTTTTGACAGTAGGAGGAAGTCCGACAATGAAATCCATGCTTATCTCTTCCCATTTCCAGCCTGGGATAGAAAGTGGTTGCAGTAACCCAGCTTTCATGTGTACTGCTTTAACTCTACAGCATGTGTCACATCTAGCAACATATGCCGCTATCTCTTTCCGCATCTTGGTCCACCAATAAAGTGGCTTCAAATCATAATACATCTTATTACTACCAGGATGAATGGACAGCTTGGAAGAATGTGCTTCGGACAAGATCTGATCTCTAAGCTCTCGGTCCTTAGGTACTACTAATCTATCCTTAAACCACAGCACACCTTCGTCATCTAACCTAAAATGCTTAGTCTCTCCCTCTTTCATCTTCCGTTTTATGTGAAAGATACCCGGATCAGTCTTTTGGAGCTCAATGATTCTATTTCTGAGAGTACCACTGACAGTGATGTTGTACAAGACTGCCGGATGTAACAGGCGGGATCGATGAAAATCAGTTTCAACTAAGGAATGGCAGTGAGATTTACGGCTCAAAGCGTCCGCAACCACATTTGCCTTGCCTGGATGATAGTGCACTTGAAGATTATAATCCTTAATCAACTCGAGCCATCTTCTCTGACGCATATTTAGCTCTGGTTGGGTGAAGATGTATTTGAGGCTTTTGTGATCTGTATAGATATTGCAGACATTGCCCAGCAGATAATGCCGCCATACCTTCAAAGCATGAACAACTGCAGCCAGTTCTAAGTCATGCGTTGGATAATTCACCTCATGCTTCCAAAGTTGCCGCGAGGTATATGCAATTACTCGGCCTTCCTGCATCAAAACGCCTCCCAAACCTATGCCTGAGGCATCACAATAAACATCAAATGGTTTCTCGATGTCCGGTTGTGCCAAAACCGGAGCCGAAGTTAGGAGGGTTCGCAGTTGGTGAAAAGCCGCATCACACTCAGGAGTCCAGACAAACCTGGTGTCTTTTTGCAGCAACCGAGTCATGGGCTTGGCTATTTTTGAAAAATCCGGGATGAAGCGACGATAATAGCCAGCCAACCCAAGAAAACTCCGGACCTCATGAACCGAAGTAGGAGCCTTCCAATTCAATACTTCTTGTACCTTAGTGGGATCCACCATAATTCCTCCATCGGACAACACATGCCCAAGGAAAGGTACTTCACGAAGCCAGAATTCACACTTACTGAACTTCGCATACAATTGATGTTCGCGCAGTCTGCTGAGGACAATACGCAAATGTTCAGCGTGTTCTTCCTCATTTTTCAGAGTATATCAAGATGTCATCAATAAACACCACCACAAACTTGTCCAATTCGGGCATAAACACCGAATTCATCAAGCACATGAAGTGCGCTGGGGCATTTGTCAGGCCGAAAGACATAACAAGATACTCATAAAGGCCGTATCTTGTCGAGAAGGCGGTTTTTGGAATATCTTCGGGATGGATTTTAATCTGATGGTAACCAGACCTCAAATCAATCTTGGAAAAGACTTTAGCTTTGGACAACTGATCGAACAAGATATTGATATGTGGCAGAGGATACTTATTTTTGACAGTGACTGCATTCAGAGGTCTATAATCTACGCACATCCGCAAGGTCTGATCCTTCTTCTTTACAAAGATAGCAGGGCATCCCTACGGAGACGAGCTAGGACGAATCAACCCCTTCTTTAACAGTTCATTCAACTGCACCTTAAGTTCAGCTAACTCATTTGGAGGCATCCTATAAGGTCTCCTAGAGATGGGTGCCGTGCCAGGCAACAACTCGATTTTAAATTCCACATCCCGATCCGGAGGGAGTCCCGGCAAATCATCGGGAAAAACGTCCGAAAATTCATTTACTACAGGAATTTCAGCCAACGCCTTTGCTTGCACAGCATGAACTTCCCCTGACAATTCAACTTTTCTGGGAAGTTTTACTAGAAAACCCTTGTTATCTGTAGGATCTCTGAGCATAACTACCCGAGCGGAGGTATCGATGAGTACCCCATTCTGACTCATCCAATTCATGCCCAAGATAACATCTATGTCTAAACCCGGTAAAACCAATAGAGCAAGCGAATAATTTCGCCCTTCTATCTCAAACTTAAGGTTCTCCACTACTTTGTTTGTGGAAATATTCCCACTTGCAGCACTAATGCAATAACCCACACCTTCAACAGTATGCATCTTGTGTGCAAAATTGGATGCAAACTTAGGACTGATAAAGGAATGCGAAGCACCTAAATCAAAAAGTACCACTGCGGGGTGTTGGTCAACTAGGAACTTACCAGCAGTGACAACCTCACCAGATGGAATTTCCTCAATGCTGTTATAATGAGCGTGTCCCTGACGACCACCTTGGTTGACAATTTTCTTAGGGTAAGGACAGTTCCGGGCCCAATGGCCTGGCTTGTTGCAGTTCCAGCAAGGCATATTGCTGGGAGGAACACTAGAGCTGCTCTGACCAGAATTGCCCTTTGGCAGAGCGACTATATAAGCCTTGCGGAATCCGGTTTTTGTAGCCGGCTTCTTCTGTGGCGGACGGAACTTTGTATTCTGAGCAGGTGGGCGAGGGGAAGACCTCGGTGCAGCTGAGGCCCGCGACTGAGAAGCACTCGCCTCAAGGGCCCTTTTACGGCTCTTAGAGGCAGAATAAATAGCATTGTTGTTCTCCTGGGTCAAAGCATCACTGATAAAATCATTGAAAGTGGTACACTTGCTAGTGCCCATAGTCTTCATCAGCTTTGGGCCGAGGCCCCTTTTGAAACTAGCAATCTTCTTGGCATCGGTATCCACAAACTCTGTGGCATACCTTGCTAGGTTGTTGAAAGACTGCAAGTATTCAGTCAAGCTTTTGTTTCCCTGCGATAGCCTCATGAACTCCGTGTGCTTGATTGCCATAAGACCGGGAGGAATATAGTTTCCCCGGAATGCCGCTTTGAACTGGTCCCAAGCAATTGGAACATTGGCAGGCAGTGTGGAACGATAGTGGCTCCACCAAATGCCCGCTGGACCATGCAACTGATGGGAAGCATACTCAGTTTTCAGCTCATCAGTCAGGCGTAGTAGACGAAACTTTTGTTCAATAGTATTCAACCACTCGTCAGCCTGCAGTGGTTCTTCCGCTTCCTTAAAGAGCGGGGGCTTTGTATCCAGAAAGTCCTTGAAATCGCTGTACTGATTTGGCTCTGGGCCCTGGCGGCCATGACGAGCCTCCCGATTGGCAAGTTGGCGCATAGCGTCAGCCAACAGGCGCTGCCCTTCTACCATGGTCTGCATCAGCTCAGCCGGGGTAGGTGGTGGCGGAGGGGGCGGCTGTTCCTCCTCCTCATTGCCACGACCCCGACGTAGATTGTACGACATCTGCAAAATGCATAGCCAATGAGCACTTGCGATGTGGGAAATTTGTAGATGAATTATTGCGAATATCAAACTGCCTTCATGAAATAGACTTCTCATAATAATTAGGACACAATAATTCATCACAACCACACAATCCATTCAAGCGCATCAATTGGCGCAATCATATGAGGGAATCCAACAAGATGTTCTTTGATAAAGGCTCACTCACAGGGGGCACAACAGTTACCGGACCGTTTACGTCACTATCTACGTGATTTTTGACCTTTCGCATGGTACTTGGATTCGCTCTCAAGATTTTTAGTTGACTGTGAAAGACTACTTCAAACTGACCACAAGGAGACTTCTCAATGGAGAGTTCCATGGTGGATCATGACTAGCCACCTCGATACCTGCGCGTGCCAAGCAGCACAACCTTATGTCGCGCGCCATAGGAGGCCCTCGGTTTCGTCGCGGCACCGAAGGGTGCTAATCGTGACACCATCATCGAACACAACACAATAAGACATCCCATTGCGATCGAAATTAACAGGTTCAAACTACATTCAGGAAACATACGGTTCAACCTTACATCCCAAAGTCACGTTATTACAAGGCCTCACTCTTACATAGGGAGGCGCAAAAGACGATCCTAATATCATAGGTACGTGATGACTACCCTAAGCATCATTCTCTGAGTCAGTGTCAAGGATCTCCCCGCCGTCCTCATCACTGACAGGCTCTAACTCCTCGTCTTCTTCTTCTTCTGGCTCGTCCTCTGGTGCTTCTGCAGGTGGGGCATCCTGTGGTCCATTGACCTCCACTTCATCATCATCCTCAGCCATGAAGATTCCCGAACCCATGTCCTCATCTACGTTGTTGTTTCTAGGTAGCAGAGGATTAAGCTGGTTGTTCAGGCGGTGCACTTCTTCATGAAGGTTGTCATTGTATTCTTTAGCATTCTCTAACTGTTGTTCGAGCTCAAACTGACGAGCCCTCAGAACATTCTCCTCATGCCAGGCTTCATCCCTCTGTTCCATCACACGGACCAACATGCGCTGACAATTGCGATTTGCCACTGTCAACCTCTGGACTGCAAGCGTTTCTTGATCACGATCATGAATCACTTGCTCCAGTTGTTGCCGTGCTGCATCCCTAGCAGCAGTCACCTCTGCCAACTCAGCCCGTAACCTATCCACCTCAGAGGGCTCAGGACGGGGCTCGCGTGGAGCTAGCTGGTGGCGAGGGACCCTTCCACCAGTTGACTTACGGGCTGTCATCCTAGTACGTGCCATCTGTATCAACAAGATATGACTTAAAGTGAGAATCATTTAGGGGATACGAAATTTAATTTAGTCGGGACTATTGAAATTTTTAAGGAGGGAGTAAATGACATGTATGATATAATTAAACATGATGCATGCTCGTTCCGTACGCCCTCTCACCTTAGTAGAAAACTAAAGTTCTAACGCTAAACGGTGGCATACATACGTTCTCTCATATAAGCGAAACTATCGGTCTACTCGTTACGCTGTTAGAGTACCTGCAGAAAATTTCATTGCAGCCCAACAATTCCCAAAATAACATACAAGAAAGCAGTAAACTAAATACTTTCCATATACACACCCCCGTATGTATATATTTCAGTATCAAAGCTACCCGATTTATAGATGCCCACAATTAAGTGCTTTACATAATTACATGGTTTGAACATGTAAGTATGCAAGTCACCAAAACTACTCTCCCCTAGACCGCCGGTTGGACGATCATGCTCTCACAACTCACACTTACCAGAACGTCGAGGTAATTGATCCATACATTACCACCCAAGTGGATGGCATCCATACAATATCACGCCGTATGGACGACGAAACAAAAACAAACAAGGCCCCCAAGTTAGTCTTTATAATAAGCCACCTAAGAGTCCTTATTTGGGCTAAGGGATGTGATCACTGGCATACCTATAAAATAATGTTTATAGTTTAACCCTTTTCGTAAACAAATACTTTTGTTTTTAATTACTCGTAAGATGTGTTTAATGTTGAAATTTGCTCCGGTACCAGCTGTAACAGAACCGACCAAATTATAAGAGCACAAGTATGAAAACAAGCACCGAAGCACTCAAATTTTCAAACTTGAGCCCATATAATCCCGGTAGTCAATCGAAACCACGAAGGATTTCAAACCAAACTGCTTACAACCAGGATCACATCATTCAACATACACATCGTACGTTACATTTCGCAAGTAGTTCCGAAATAAGTTTACACCACGGAGTAGCAATTATTACAAACCAAGTTTGGAAAGTAGCGGAAGCATAAAACACACACTAGTTGATTAATTACTGCCAGTCTTGATGATCGACAACCCGCAAAAGCATGAGGAAAGTACATAAAGATGATCACGCCCTAGTGATCTAGTCATCATCACCCGCAGGGTAGAGACACGTCTTGCAGAAGCCTTGATAAAGCATATCATCTGCAACAGGAGGGAATAAACCCTGAGTACTGGAATGTACTCAGCTAGACTTACCCGTCAAAAACCAGAAATAAAAAGACACCAAGGATTATGCAAGGCTTACACAAGAGGCTAGCTGACTCCACATTTGCATAAAGGCATAAGTAGTTGAAACTCTTATAACCTGTGCTAGCAGTTATTTTGAGCATTTACCTGTCATCTATCTTAGCACCTGTACTAAGCATGCACTTGATTATCATCAAACAATTATTAACATTATTTCCATAGCAGGTATAAATTGTGGCAACATTGTATCATTCACTTAACCATCTGTTCAATTAATGAGATCTACGTTGCCGCTGCTCAAGTCAAGTGCTCACTAACCGGGAGCGACGGCGATTCGAATCGAATTCCTATCCAGCTGGAGGGGTATTTCTAACACTCACCGTGCAGACCCCTGCCAGGGTCGCACAGGCCACCTTTTCATATGATTCAGGAATCGCGGGTCCGAATGATGTCGCGACCCCAAGGGCGACACTCTGCCAGGTGATAGGGACTCTAACCCCCCCTTGGTCTCACGCTAATGTCCCCAAGCACATCCTTTCTCTCCTCCAAGAAGCAACCTACCATTCGATTCCCGGCCTGAATCACATTACTCGGCTTCGCGGTCGGAACGACTTATCCGGCCAACTAAGTGTTAGACTGCGTTCAACATGACTCAAGGATGTACAGCGAATCGGTTCTTAAACGACTCAGACGGGCATAGCTCCACACCCAAGACGTGAAGTGTCTTGCGGCTGTACTATCGAACTCCCGCCCGGTCTCAATTTCATTTTAAAGCATGGTTCCATCCACGATAGCCATAAAGCCACTCGTGACTCCTTCCTACATCTCGCGGATGACCGGAAATCACCCGACTTCTACCGTACTAAGCAGGGCTAAGCATTGACACGTGCCTAAACCTAAATTAGGATTTAAGTACGATATCTGGACAAGGACAGGTATAATGCAACAATTGTTTTCATACGACTCCTACAACTTAATGCAGTAAACAATTAAAAGTACTCAAGATATATTTATAAAACGATGGGTTCAGCATGCACCGGGGCTTGCCTTTGAGAAAGGTCGAAGGCCGGTGGTCAGGACACTCGGGCAGATCTTCGGCAGGAGCCTCTCCGCCGGTTGGTTCTTCTGCTGGCTCCGGCTGGTCCTGGACTTCCTCCGGTACCACTTGTTCGAATTCGAGGAGTGTTACCCCCTCCGGAACACCTATTGCATGAGTGCATAATAAATCTCATGAATGCGTAGTGAAAGATGCAGTATGCTCGGAATGAAATGCATAACAACAATTTTAAAGCTCTATTCAAATCACTTCAAAAGAGTAGGTGCAAATTTCCTCTCCGGTAGAGAAGTACTCACCTAATCTACTCAACCTAAGATAAAGCTGCTCTTCTTCAGTTAAGGCCCTAACATCTAACAATTACAAGAGTAGCATTTCTTAGGATACCACACCACATCTAATCAGCAAATACCACAGTAAACATTCTGGACAGCAGCTACTTGTTTTTAACATAACTGGAGATTCCCAACTCCAAAGATATGATCTAAGACAATCTGGAAAGCCTAAGAAATGCACTACAATTCATTTTCAGACCTCAACCCCAAACTCCTAAGTTTTCTATGTCAAATTTCATAAGTTCCAGAATCTGTTCTCTCTAAACAGAGAGTAGCAGATTCTGGACTGCCACTTTAAACAGCAATAACTCTCAAACTACTAAGCCAAATGCTCCCAAATTTGGACACAAGCTAGTTTATCAAGTTTACTACAACTTTGGTATTTATAAGTTTTCCAGCAACCATTTTTATCAAAGGTCAAACCCAGAAATACTACCAGCTGTCCAGAAAACCTAAAATTGCAAGGATTAAATATTTATTGATGTGGCCAAAGTCCCCTAAGACCAAACTAATGTTACCAAAAGTTCACATGGGTTACAAAAACACCAGAAAGTAAGGTGTGCCCACCTAGAATATTTATTTATACTCATTTCTTAATTTACTTAATTAATTAGGTGGAATTTTAAACATATAAGTAAACTGCTCCTAAAATTCTACAAAAATTACAGGGGACTCTCTGACCCAAAAAGAGACTACTGTAAAAATTTGCACAAATTTTATTTACAGGAACTCCCTATACAAAATTCACAAGTCCAAAAGGTTGATTTTTGTATAAATAATAAATCATGTTGAAAAGTATCAAACAACATATTTCATAATTTTCTTGGACACCCTAAGGTACCAAGACATTCTCCAAAAAGTTATAAGAACATTGCACATGTAGAAAAATTACTAAAATTCATTTAACTATTTCCTAAACTAGCAAGATAGCCTCATAACTTAAAAATTACTTAAGCACTGATGCCCAAATTTTTACCAGAGCTAGAGAAAGTATAAAGTAACCTACCCACCAAATTTCATGATTTTTGGGATACTACAGCTCAAGTTATATATTTAACAAATTTGCATGCATTTCAAAACACATTTAAAAGATCTATTAAATTCTCCAGAAAACTAACATCACATACCAGATTTATATTTTTCTAAAATACTACACATCATGTAGATCATAACAAAATTTATCTCATGATTTTTGAGCAAGTGAAACCCTAGATCTACAATTTCCAAACAACCACAAAAATCTGTGACAAAAAGAAAAAAGAAAACAAAACTGAACCCTAACAGCTACAGTGCCGGGCCGGCCCGGCTTGACAGTGCGGCCCAGCCAGCGCGTGGCCCAGATCTCACGCGCGGCCCGCGACGGCCTCCCGCGCGCGCTCGCCGCTGCTGACAGGACGGGTCCCCGGTTAGAGGAACAGAGACAGGGGGAGAACTCCGGTGAGCGGTTTCTCACCGCCGGCGGCCCCTCCGACGAAGCCGAGCACACCGTCAAGCTCACCACCCCAAACCGCACCTAGGCATGCCTTTTTCCCCAATGCTACCACACCGGAGCGCACCTGCCGACGACGAAGGCGGACCCGGTGTTCCGGTGAGGGTGCGCCGGCGACGACGAGGTCACAACGCCCCGTCTAAGCTCGGTACGAGCTTCACGAGGGAACCAGGGATCTAATGGAGGGAGAAAGGGAGGCTGGGGGGGTCCTAGCTACTCTGACCACGGCGGCCTCGACTCCGGTGAGGTCCCGCACATGGCGCGGTGGCGAAATCGGCCAATGTGGCCTTACCTTTGCTCCAACGACCCGTGGAAGGAGTGGAGATGGTAGAGGAAGGCGTTGTGGTGCTGCTGCTGGAAGGAATTGGGGCGTGGCGCGACGACGACGGTGCACGAGCGTGAGGAAACCCGCGGCGGCAATGGCGCCTCGGTGCTCCGCTCTGGCGCGGAGAGGGCGAGAGAAAGGGCAGGGGCGCGAGTGAGGGTGAGTGGTGGCTCCGTGGCGCCCCCTTGAAGACGCCGTGACCTGACGGGTGGGGCCACGGCCGGCGTACGGTCGCCACCGCGTGTCCACGCGTCAGCGCGGGCCTATGGTCGGTCGGCCACGACGGTTTCTGAACCCGCCCGTTTGACTGAATCGACGTCCGGAAAGGCGACTGACAGAGCTATTTTGAGTTCGTTTTACTCCTAATCAGGCCTGAATTAGCAGAAGATGATTATACCAAAATGGTAGAACTACAGGAGGACTACAACTTTGTCAATTGGCTCAAGGACTGGTTCAGCCTGGTTTGTGAGTTACAAGTTGTCAAAGTGAGGTACAGTGAAACGGTTACAGCTTCATACTTAGCCAAAAATTGCTAAGTCCCAAAACAGCCTCTAGAACTGACTTGTGGGCCATTTGTGAGTATGCTCTGGTCATTTTCATGAGATGGCCATATTAGAACTTTTGTTCCTTATGAAATTCTCTACAACTTTGCTTAAGGTTGCTCCTCCATGCAAGATTTCTAAGCTAGACTTTTTAATTGGTCAAACCAGATCACTCTAGGGGTCCAAACTTAGTCAACAACATTTGGAAGGGCAATTTGGTAATTTTGGTCAACATGAACATTGCTCCACTACTTACCCTAAATGTAATTAAGGTGTTATAAGACCTAATTAGCCACTCTACACATTGGTTGCACAAAATTCCTAGTGTCACATACTTTGGAACAAGAAATTCAATCCTTTCACCCAAATGTTGCAAGCTCATGTTGCACATGTTGCATGAGTGTGTTGCATAACACTTGCTAATTAGGTTACACTAAAGTGGTTGACATGTCTCAAAAGGAAATTGCACATAAGGTACTTGTGTGTTGCACACTACTCACTTCTTACTTCACATGAAATATAAACATATGTGGCAATGTTTCCAAAGCATGTTTCACATATTATAAGCTCATGCATGAAATGAATGATGCTCCCACTCATGAATGAGATGATTAATGTTAATGCTCAAGAAATGCAATGCACTTAAGGAGGCCAAACACCTGAGGTGTTACAACAAGTATCACATCTGGCAACATACTTAGCAATCTCAATTTTCATTTTTGTCCACCAAAATCTCTGTTTCAAATCTTGATACATCTTATTACTCCCTGGATGAATAGAAAACCTTGTACTATGTGCTTCATCAAGAATAAGCTGACGTAACTCTGGAACCTTTGGGACCACTAACCGGTTCTTGAACCACAACACATCTGTATCATCAATACTGAAATCTGTTTGTTGACCTGTTCTAACTTTTTCTTTGATGTGAGCTATTCCGGAATTATTTCTTTGAGTAGACACAATCTGATCTTTGATTGTTGATTCTACTGTGACATTAGTTAACTAACCTTGTTGAACAATTTCAATATTCAACTTTTCCAATTCATAACATAAACTGTAATCCATTGGCTTCACAGTCATGCAATTGCAATGATTCTTTCTACTGAGTGCATCGGCAACAACATTTGCTTTTCTAGGGTGATAGTGCACTTCTAAATCATAGTCCTTTATTAACTCAAGCCACCTTCTTTGCCTCATATTCAATTCTGACTAAGTAAAGATATACTTCAAGCTTTTGTGATCTGTATACATGTGGCAAGTATTATCTAACAAGTAATGACGCCAAATTTTCAATGCATGAACCACAGCTGCTAGTTCAAGATCATGTGTCGGATAATGTTCTTCATGGCACTTCAACTGTCTCGAGGCATAAGCAATGACTCTGCCTTCTTGCATCAATACACAACCAAGGCCAATGCCCGAGGCATCACAGTAAACATCAAATGACTTTTCTATATCTGGCTGTGCCAAGACTGGAGCAGTTGTCAATGACTTCTTTAGAATTCTAAAAGCTTTCTCACATTCTGGAGACCATATAAACTTAGTTTGATTCTTCAACAACTCCGTGATTGGCTTGGCTACCTTTGAAAAGTCAGGTATGAATCGACGGTAATAACCCGCCATTCCTAGAAAACTTCGGACTTCATGAACTGAGATTGGTGGTTTCCAATTTAGAATATCTTTCACCTTGCCAGGATCTACTGCTACTCCTTCGGCTGACAACACATGTCCTAAGAATTGCACTTCTCTTAACCAAAACTCACATTTACTGAACTTGGCATACAGTTGGTGATCTCTCAGACGAGTCAAGACTACTCTGAGGTGCTCAGCATGCTCTTCTCCACTTTTGGAGTATACTAGAATATCATCAATAAAAACAACCACAAACTTGTCAAGTTCCGGCATGAAAACTGAGTTCATCAGATACATGAAATGTGCCGGTGCATTGGTGAGACCAAAAGACATAACTAGATACTCATACAGTCCATATCTGGTGGTGAATGCAGTCTTCGGGATATCTTCAGGTCGAATCTTGATTTGATGGTACCCTGATCGAAGATCGATCTTTGAAAATACCTTTGCCCCCGCAAGCTGATCAAAGAGTAGATCAATGCGAGGTAACGGATATTTGTTCTTAATGGTTACTTCATTCAGCGGTCGATAGTCAACACACATCCTTAAAGTCTGATCTTTCTTCTTAACAAAAAGAGCCGGACATCCCCATGGTGAGGAACTGGGTCTGATAAAACCTTTGTCACGTAACTCTTGCAATTGATCCTTGAGTTCAGCCAATTCATTGGGTGGCATTCTGTAAGCTCTCCTGGATATTGGGGCAGTACCCGGTTTTAACTCAATCACAAACTCTACATCTCTGTCCGGTGGCAGACCTGGTAGATCATCTGGAAACACATCTGGAAATTCACAGACTACCGGTATATCACAAATCTCCTGTACTGAAGTCGCACATAACCTTTCAACTGTTCTCTTTGGAATAGGAAGTTGGATAAGAAGATGAGATCTATTATCTGGCAAGTTCAGCCTTATAGTCCTGTGCAGTGCATCTATAATGGCTCCTCGTTGGTACATCCAATTCATACCCAGGATTACATCTATATCCTGCTTCTGTAATATTATCATTGAGGTAGGGAATATATGCCCACCTAACTCTATAGGTACATCACGTACCATCTCCTTAGTACACAGTCGTCCCCCGAGCGACTGGATAAAGAAATCTTCTTGTGTTCCCATAATTGGAATGGCATGCTTAACAACAAAGGTGCAATTTATGAATGTATGCGATGCACCTGAATCAAATAACAGTACTGCTGGATGATTAGCAACAGGGAACATACCCATCATAACAGGTTCTCCCTCTGGAATTGCACTTGCTTGAGTGTAGAATACACGTCCGGTCTTCTTCTTCTCACCCTTACCCTTCTGAACATTCAGATTGTTATTCTTGCTCTGATGTTGTTGCTGTTGTGGTACAGGAGCTCTGGGATAATTGGGGTTGTACTGCCTTGGATACAGGCAGTCCTTGGAAAAGTGACCTGGCTTTCCACAATTGTAGCAGGGAAAGTTATGGGTTACTGGAGTCTGGTTTCGAATACCAGGGGCATTCGGCTGTTGTGGAAATTGCTGGGTTACGGCAGGACGGAAAAACGTCTGCGGCCGAGCTTGGTATTGCGGTGGACGATAAGTTAGACAGAAATGGTTCTGAGGGTGGTAAATAAACTTCTGGCGCTTCTTAATGCCGCCAGATGGGCTAGACAACACTTGCTTCTTTTTCTTCGACTCTTTATGTAGACGAGACTTTTCTTCTGACGCAATAGCCACATTGACTATCTCATGGTACGTGGCATTATAGCAGGTGACCAATGCTTCCTGGATTCTGGTACTCAAACCTCTTATGAACCAACTCTTCTTCTTCGCATCGGTGTTCACATATTCAGCTGCATACTGGGACAGATGATTGAATTTGCCCACATACTGTAGAATTGTCTGGTTCCCTTGCTTCAGTGAGAGAAACTCTTCTAACTTCATGGCCATCACACCATCTGGAATGTAATGGGCTCTAAAAGCATCCTGAAACTCCTGCCAAGTGATACGGTGGCCAGCAGGCTGTGCGGCGACCAGATTCGCCCACCACGCCCCTGCGGCACCTCTAAGTTGCTGTGCTGCAAACACGGGTTTCTGGTACTCCGTGCACTATAGAAGTTCAAACTTTTGCTCCATGGTGCGGAGCCAGTCATCCGCCTCTAGCGGCTCATCTGCCTTTGAGAACACTGGTGGACGGGTATCGGTGAAATCCACATAAGTGGTTTCCCCTCCATTATTACGACCTCGACGACCCTGATTTCCATTCTGATTCTGAGCCAACAAGGTAGTGGCATTAACCAGTGCGGCAATAGCTTCTGCCAAAGTAGGTGGGAATGGTGGGGGATTCGGAGTATTGTCCCCATCCTAGGAAGTTCCAGTACCGTCCATCTGTTGTACACAAACTATGTTTATTTACATCGCTTTATTGAATTAAAAAGCAGTTAGTACAGTACTAGTACACACATCAAACTTATCTTACATTGTTTTCATTACAAACTTGCTCGTAAGCAAGAAACTACCCACTAAGGTTCTAGAAAAGCAGGAAAGGCTACTATATTACATAACCATCCATGTTGACACTTCACTCCTCATCATCATCACTGATCACGATCATTCCATCCTCAGCCTCTAGAGCACTTGCACCAGTGACATGACTTGCATCATCCCCACTTTCCATCATGGGTTCATTTTCTTCCGGATCCTCTTCTTCATTGTCCTCTCCACCAGGAACAACCACGGCACCGACATCATCTTCTACTGCCTGGGGCTGATGATTGGGATTCATCAGATCATGTAGCCTATGGACTTCCTCATGCAGAATTGTGTTGTACTGCTCTAGGTGTGTCGCATAAAGCTCCAACTCACGAACACGAGCCCTGGCTTCTGTCTCCTTTTCCAGAGACTCGTTCTGGAACTGCTTCCAAAAACGCATGTTGCGCTTCAGTCGCTCTACCTCAGACGTAAGCCTTGCAACCTCTGATTCTGAATCCGGGTTCGGATTGCGGCTACTGCTTGCTCCATCACCTCTGGCGGCCAACTGATGACGTGGCACTCCCTGGGGACCTATTTTCTTACGAGGAGTCATCTTCACACGTGGCATCCTAAAGCAAGATAGAATTAGAACGATAAGAACAGATAGGAGTGATCTGAAGGTTAGCATGAATAGGATTGAACCTTACTTAACCCAAACCACTTTAAAAGGGAAGGTAACTTAAGCAGGTTAATTAAACATGATGCATGCATCGTACTTACGATCTAACAGAAAAGATTAAGTAACACATGCAAAATTTATAACATAGGGCACTATAGCACGATACTTCACTACGAAGCTTTCAAATATGAGCTAAGGAAACTATAGAATAGATTAAGATAAGCAAAAGCCATTTGGACCAGAATATCAATATTAAGTTTGTTTGACCCAAATCATTTTAAAGTTTTGCAAAGTAATACTACAATAACTCGAGTGATTATGCTCTGATACCAGCTGTCACAGAACCTCCTAATTATGGTGGCCCACAAGTACCCGTCATTGCCATAATGACCTCTGACAGCCGTACTTATGTTCACCATAACTTAAAAGGCCTGCTTTCCTCCGAACAGGATCCAATCACAGGAGTATTGCAATATTACAACAGTTTATTCAAAATATTCAACAGAGTAAAGTAGCGGAAGTCTTACAATAACTTAGGTTTACAAACCAGTTTTCAAACCTCAAACCTTATGTAACATTATTACAAACCAGTAGTAGAGAAGTATCGGTAGTAACTTTATTACATCACACAAGCGAGATGCCTTGCCCAAAGGCCACACAGTCTACTCGTCGTCACTTTCTTCAACCACGACGGTCATGCAACAAGGCTCGAAGCAGACTTGTTCATGAACCGCACCTGCAATAAGGGGTTCAACAAACCCTGAGTACGAGAGTACTCAACAAGACTTACCCGACTAAGAAAAAAAACTCCAAGGGCATGCTAGCTTTAGGGAATCAAGGTACGGGTATTCAAGAATCAAAATTTTCTTTTGCAGAAAAGCTTACTAAATTAAGTCCTTACCTTCAATATTTTACTTTTACCATTGATGGTTCATTAACCAACTCTAGGTGATCCTAATCTAGATCAAAGTAATTATCATCAAGACATTTCTCATTCTCTTTCAATTCCAGTTTTTAACTACGATGTTGGTGCAAGGCCAAGACTCCTTTCTCGTGGAGCAACGACGATTCGAACCGCTTCATTTACCCAGCTGGGGATTCCTAACCACACGACATGTGTAGAACCAAATCTTGCATATATCAACTCTTACTTGGGTCACCCAAAACCAGAACGTGTCCATCGCCACCTGAGAGCACAGTACTCCTCGAACCCGGCCCAATTCTAGCCCCGAGGGTACATGCTACTATCGCCATCTCTCCATTCCTAGTGCGAGGTTAGACGTTCTCGTAATGGACTAGCCGAAGTAAGGCTTACCCAACATTGGCACATGGCTAGTACTAATAAAAACTCCATGACGCGAGGGCCAACAACGTACGGTCCTTAACTGATAAGGCGGAAACAATACATTGGGACTCCTCTCCTAATGCAAGTTAGCAGTGGCCAAACCACCCGCCCGATCTTACAAGTTCATTCTCATATTTCAATATTCATAAAGTATGCCGTCATGGCCAAGTAGACATTCATTTTAAAAAGCTTAACTTATCAGCATAGCGAAGCATACTACGCATTTTCAGTAAAATAGGTATCAAGGGTGATATCGCAATAATCAAGGATGATAATGCAGCAATTGGGTTATCACTCAACTCCTAATTACTTAATGCAGTAAACCATAATATAAATAATAAAATATTTGTAAAACTCAAGGTAGGGTTTAAATGCACCGGGGCTTGCCTTGCTCTGACGAGACAAAAGACTCAGACTCACAGACTCTGACTTCTGGTCCGGAACCCACCGACGATAGCTCTTCTCCGGAAGCTTGCTCGGCGACTTCGACTTCGTCGAAAGCGGAAACTACACGAGTACATAACATGCTTTAATATGATGCTCGATGATAAACATGATGCTTGATGATAACATGCCACGAGTTACGACTTGAGTACAACTTCCTTCGCGGTACAGTCGCAAACAGAAAACCTACTAACTAGTAGCGACAAAACTAGCGATACCAGCTTTTTATTACTAAGTAAATTACTAACGAGCTCAAACATGAAATTAAGGTGCCAAAGATCACCAAAGATTAGTGACCTAAGGACATCACTCAATCAAAAGGGCACACAACACTTAAAGTTATCATTTTAATATTTATTTAACATTTAATTAATTAGGGCATAATTAATAGTTGATCATACTTTATCTAAACAAGCTCAAACTTTTTCTATGGATTAAGAATGATTTATAACAGTGTCATAATAAATTTCATAATTTTTGGATTAATAAATTAATTATTAAAATTCCTAGAAGTTGCATTTAATCTTTATTGGAACTAATTAATTCTACTGCACAAAGTATTCAAATTCATGATTTAATATTTTTTCCTAAATAATTTATACATTGAGAAGCTTACACAAAAATTTTCATGAATTTTGGAACTCTACACAATTTTTAATGAAATAAACAAATAATAGCACTATTCATTTATTTGAAAAAGAAAAACAAAAACAAAACCAAACCGGGCTGATCCTTTTCTCTCCCTCCGGTCCGGCCCACTGAGCGGCCCGCTCGCGCGCGCGCTCGCCCGCGCTCTCGCTGGCCCAGCAGCGCGGCCCAGCAGGTGGCCCGCTCGCGCCCGCGCGCGCGGCTGCCTCTCCCTCTCTCTCACTGACAGCGTGGCCCCTCATGTCATCTTCCTCCTCCCGCCCTCTCGCTCTCTCCCGCGTGCTCGCTCGCTCTCCCACGGTGGCCGGCCGGTGACCGGAGATTCGATCGACAATTAAACCCTACCAGCACCATCTACATCTCCCCGCGATTCTATTTTGCTAAGTAGCGCCATGGTTCGAGCCCTAGCGACCCGTGAGCGACGGCGATGGCGGCACGGTGGACACGGGAGCAGCACGTCGGCGCACACAAAGCGGTAGAGACTAAATTGAAGGGTCGAGGAGCATCAGTGGCTCACCGCGGTTGCAGTGAAGCTCTTGGTGGCGACGGGGAGCGGCTGGAGTGGCCTGGCCACGGGAAGGCGAGGATGGCGGTCGGTCGCCGGAGGCGAGCACAGGAACAGGCGGTGCGGGAGCTCGGGTGCGAAAACGGTGAACGCAAGCGGTCCACAAGATGCGCGAGGCCGAGGCGGAGCTAAGGGTGCGGTTGGCGTGGCTGGAGATGGCCTGACGGCAGCAGCGGCAAGCGGCGGAGCTGCGGTGGCGGCGGTGGCGAAAATGGAAAACGTCACTGTGAACTCATGTATTTATAGAAGGCGGTCGCGACTACAGAGCTGGACTGCTTGTGTCATCGCGCTGGCAATCCTGGGCGTGCCTGGAAGCTGGCCGAAGCCGTCCGGCGTCTCGCCGGTGCCCATGCCGGCCGGTGGCCGACGGTGATTGGTGTGGCACTGTAGCTCCCCACCCCAAACTCTGAATTTTCAAACTATTTTCTTAAATTCCTCTCAAATTCATGTAACAACTTGAACAACTTCCAATCTATAAAATCTTCAGAATTTCAAGCTCTACAAGTTTTGTATTGAACACTTTTTCAAATTCTAACTGGATTTTGAAATTGGAGTTTAAATTCAAAAGGGGACACATTTTTGAGATTTGGTAATTTAGAAATTACTTTGGATTTCATATTGAAACTTCAAAATCTCCAAACACCAAAGTTGTACATCTCAGCAAGACCTACAACTTTGCTGTTAGTTTCGGGACAAAAATGAGTTAAATTTGAAATTTGTTTATTTTCAAAATTGCTCCACATTTTACACTAAGACTTTGAAAACTCAAAACACCAAAGTTGTAGCCCTTGAAAAGTTCTACAAACTTGGTTTTGAACTTTTTCCCAAATTTTGCTTAGATTTTGAATTATTTCAACAGGGGTAAAACAGGGTTTTGAAATTTAGGGTTTTCGGAGGAATTTTCAATTGGAATTTGTTTCTACTTTGATTAGTGATTACTTAGTGATCAAATCATCATCCAAGGGCATCATTTGACCAACATGACATGGTTGACCAAATGCCACTCTTGGTTGACCAATTTAGCTTTTGAAATTCTTTTACATTTTTCCCCAAATTTGAATTTAAATTCGAATCAGAAAACTCGTGACAAGTTTTGGGACTCCAACTCAAACTCAAACTTGGAGCTTCATTTTAGGTGTTGTACTTAAGCTCATACCCTATATTTGACACTAGTGTGTAACACAGTCACACACCTCAAATTACACAGGGCATGGACTAAGTATTTGCGGTGGCATTCGAAATTAGGGTTTTCGGGTTCGGAGCACACCACGGAGAAACACATCCAATCTAGATAAGTAAACTTGTTTTAGTTGATGCATAACAAGGTTGACCTAATCATGGATGCTTTGCAATGCATTATGATGACATGGCAGATTAATTAGCACTATAACACCCGGGGTGTTACAATTTCACTCCCTAAATCAGGACCATCTTTGTAGATTGCCCATTTGGGCATGTTGTCATGTTTGACTGTTTAGCATGGCACCCATCAACTACTGTCTCATCATTGGTAACCATCTCCGTCCATGTGGCAGAACCATCCGAAATAGCTCGCTCCCGGAGGCACTTCTCTTCCACTAGACACTAAGTACCTCGAAAGCGAACTAGTTCGAGCAGTTACGTCGAGCACACTCAGCGGGAGAACTCGAAACGCTCCACATTTAACATCCAGGATCCAACAATGAGTACGAGCTTACAATAATTAGTCCATTTCATACAGCATGAAGTCTCAGAAATTTTTTATTACAATGTCAGAGTTCAGAGTACGATAATTAAACAGCGGAATAAATAAACATCTATCGGAGCAGTACAAGGATCCGTCTATACCCACCAGAAGAATCCTCCACACAAGATGCTAGCTTCTCAAACGTCACCTGCAATAAGGGTAAATAAACCCTGAGTATACAATGTACTTGCAAGACTTACCCGATGAGGGAATATATTTTCCGACTCTCAAGGAATATGATAGGCTTTATGGCTTGTGTGTTTCTTGTTTGCGGAAAGCAATACTAAGAGTGAGTCCTTATTTCTTTAGATTATTAGCAGTCATATTTAGTTCCTTATCCAACATTCTATGTAAGCACCTGTTCTATTTTTCAAGTAAGGGTTGAGCAATTAGAACCATTTTTCCATTATTCTCATTCCAGTTCTTACTCTGGCGCCAGACCGTACTCAAGTCGTACCATCACATAGAAACGGCAATTCGTGAATCAATGTGCCCAGCTGGGTACCCTAAAAAACACATGTCTCACTTATACCCCAGGCATAAGCAAGACCAACCCGTTCCACTCCTGTCGAAGGGTCCAGGCCCCCGTCCAAACTTGGACTCCAAGCTCCCACGCTTGAGACCCGGTCTTAGCGCGGTACTTAGACCTCCACCTATCCCCGCCTCCAATCAGTCGGTTCGGAAAGAGCCGGAACCCACGACAAGAGAGTAACAAGCCTTCTTACTCCCATAAGCAAGTATGTGCTCGAGATAATAAGTCTGTGACTTGACTAGTGTCCAATGCAACAGACGGTCCTCAATCGACACGGACATGGAAAACAGTGCAACCAAGCTGAGCCCCGTGGCCGCAGGACATAACCTGTTACACCCACCAATACCCATACCATATCCCTGCCCGGTCACCATTTTCCTTTCCACCATTTTATTGTGAGATTAATAATAATAATAATAATAATAATAATAATAATAATAATAATAATAATAATAATAGTCACATGTTGTGAGTAACGACAGGTTACTCACGCTACCGATAAGCCTAAGCAAAGCACTACTCGAACCTGCACTAGTAAGACTCATAGGTAGATGTATATATGCATGTGTGAAAGTCCTATGTTTGGTGTTGGTAATTAGTAACAATGCCTAAGTACTAATCCTATGCCTAAGTTGTATGTAGCATATGAGGATTAGTACATTCCAAGGTTGGTGGCAAGATGGACATGGTGATCATGATGGCCACACTTGGATTTGGACGCAACCCTACGTGATCAAGGCAAAGGTATATGCTTAAGGGTTGTGTTTTAGTAACCAAGACACCTAGTGAGTGTGGTTACATTATAGGATAGATAGCCGTACTATAAAGAGGGGAATGACGCGGCTATTGGACTCCTAAGTGCCTCTAGATGTGCATTTCATAATCATATGCATTTGGATAGAACTAATAACGCCTCAAAAAATAATTGTGAAAATGCTAAACACACTCACACATGGTGTGTACACTTGGTGGTGTTAGCACGTTTGCGAAGGCGGGGGAGTTTGAGCGGTAGAGAGGGTTTGGGTCCCTCTCTCCCTCCCACCGAGCTTGCGAGGCGGGATTCAGGTGTTTTCGAGGAGTTGAAATGACTTTTTTCACTACGCCGGAAGTCGGAAAAGAAACAGAGGCGAACGGAGGTCACAGAGGTGACCGGACGCTGGACCGAACGCGGTCTCTGTTTGACCGGACGCGTCCGGTCAGTGTCCAGCATCTGCGCGTGTTTTCGGTTTTTGATCGGACGCAGTGGTGCGTCCGGTCACAGTCGACCGGACGTGTCCGGTCGATCAGGGAGCTTACTAGACTCCAACCGGACGCTGGCACTGTGGCGTCCGATCAGTTCTGCAGCGCGTCCGGTCGCTGTTTCGTTGAGCGCTGCTCAGGCTTGACCAGCGCGTCTGGTCCGTTACAGGACCAGCGCGTCCGGTCGAGCCCAGCGCGTCCGGTCCGCGTGACGAGCGCGTCCGGTCAGTGCTTCATAGGCATAGGTACTGCGTGATCGGCGCGTCCGATCAGTTTGACCAGCGCGTCCGGTCAGCGCGACTTCGGCTGTTTCAAGTGCCTAACGGCTATATTCGAAGGGGTACGTCTATAAATACTCGTTGGCCAGCTCAAAGCTCTTACTCTTGGACATTTGACATACTTGTGAGCACTTTGAGCTAAGCAACTCCCCTCCCACTCATCTCTCTTGCTTCTTTGCATATTCGAAGTGAGATTGAGTGATCCAAGTGCATTTGCATTGTGAGATTGCATCTAGTTGGCACTTGGTGGTTGATTTGCTGCGGGATTCTTATTTCTCTTGGTGGTTGCCGCCACCTAGATGGCTTGGAGCAGCTTGGAGGCGTTGGCAAGAGTTGGTGATTGTTCTTGGCCACCTCCGGTGATTGTGAGGGGTTTGTGCCTACCTCGGCGAAGCGCCAAAGGCAACATTAGCGAATTGCTCGTGTCATTGCAACATTTTGCCATTTGGTAGGTTCTTGTGGCGCCTTTTGAGAGGCTCGGTGTGAGACCGATTAGCCACCGAACCACGTGGTGAAGAGGGACACAACGGGGACTAGCGTGCCGGCAAGCACGTGAACCTCGGGATAAATCTTCGTGTCATCACTTTCATATTGTGATTGATTGATCCCGGTGTTCGATTGTCTTGGTATTCATTGTTGATCATATTGGTTGGCTCAATACTTCGTCCCTCGGTGAAACTCTCCTAACTCAACTCTGCATTATCTTCTTAGTTATCTTTCTAGCTAGTTAGCTTTGCTAGAGTAGCTCCTTTGTGTAGCTTGCTAGTTGTAGTTGTAGTTACCTTCTCGATTTGACTTGTGCGGTTGAGTGCAAATATACTAGAATTATGAATTGGTTAGGTGGCTTGCAAACACCCCGTAGGCTAAGCAAAACTCGCATCTCGCTACTTGTTATATTGATAAACTTGTTTAGCTTGTCTTTGTAGAAATTTTTAAAAGGCTATTCACCCCCTTCTAGCCATCAAGACCTTTCAATGTGGTTTCCATCAAATTCCTACAACATATATATACAGTGATTATCAAAATAAAGGTTATGCACCAGGGCTTGCCTTGGGCAGGCGCAGAGTCAACAGCAGTGTCAGTCACGGGTGGCTCCAAAAACTCCTCCGGCACGAAGATCTCCTCGTACTCTTCGACGATCTGCTCCTACTCCTGATCGTCGATGGTCACAAACTCCACCAGATCGTTCTCTACATGCATGCGATAACGATGCAGCATTTAGTATTTAGGCAACGCCAACTCTTAAAATAAGAACACACATGTTAAGCTACTTAGCTAGCTCTAATGCCTAAGACAGAAACTAACTATCATCTTTACCAAGTAAGATCAACCTTATCATACAAGTACTTCATTTTATAAATCAACCTCACGCTTTTATTCATATTAGTTTCAATGGCTATTTAGCTACCATATTCAACCGTCTATTCTGGTGCTACAAAATTTACAGCAAGCACATAATAATACAACAAGGCCGCTCTAAAAATTTCATGATCACGGCTACTACCAATTTGCCACAACAAATCTTACAAATATTACCCTAGTAATAATAAGCATTTTCAAACGATTTAATATATCTCGGCATCATCACAGAAGCATGTTAACTAGCTACACTAACTGATAGAGCATGAATTTAGGGACCTAGCAAAACTGGTTTCACAATTTTTGGACACCTAGGTGAATTGATATTAATTATCAAAGATCATCTCCAAACTAGAATTATAACGCTATTTCTAATTCTAGATAAAAGGGAAAACCAATTCATCCGCACGGCCCATGCGTGGAAGCAGCCCAAAGCGGGGGAGCCCGCGTGCGCTGGCAAACTTGCTAAAGAGTCCTCGGACTTAATCGGTTTTACGCGAACGCTAAACATCCTATTTCTCTAGTCAGTGTTTATGCACTAAGGCCCTCGCACTATCTCTCCTTCGCAACGGGGAGGTCCTCAGAGCTCCCCACGCTCGCCGGCGCCGCACGGTCGGCACGGAGCCGCCACGCCGGCCAACAGGGACCCGCACAAGCCTAGTTAGGGGGGCGGTGCTCACCTAGGGGTCGACGCGGGGCACCGGGCAGCGGTTTGGAGGTTGGAGACGAGGTAGGGCGGCCTCCCCATGGCGGTGGGCAACCTGCAGCGGTGGCGGCCACGTTCTAGTGAGCTGAGGCGCTAAGGAAATGGTAGAGGTGGTGGGCGAGCTCCAGCGACTCACCACGAACCCCACTGTGGCGACGGCTCGGCCGGAGACTTCCCGAGCGAAGCTGGCCACGTGCGCTCGGACAGCATGGCGGCACACCACGATGGCATGGCCGCGTCAGCGACGTCCTGGGGGCGGTAGCGGTTCAGGGGTGGTGCGCAGGGTGACAAGGGGACGGAGGCGAGTCAGGTGGTGCGGCCAATTAGGCTCCAAGTGGTCCGAGGGAAGCTGCCCACGGGGATGGGCGAACTCGGCCTTAACGACACGGTGGCGGGGCAATGCTCCAAAATTGGAGCTTAGCGGGGCATGGCTCGAGGTGGGGTAGGGCCGGTCAGTTGGAAGATTTCACTGCGGAGCTGTGGGTACGGTGAATTAGACGATGGCGATCCTGCTCTACCGAATCAATGGAGTGGCCCCAACGGCCATGGCGGACAGAGGAGAGAGGAAAAATATGGACAGGGCATGGCTCGTCCATGCGCGATGCGACGTGGCTGGCAGACACACACGCGTGCGTGTAGTGCCATAAATGGCTAGCCGACAACACCGTACAAGGAGAGGGGGGAAAGACACGGTGCAGGCGGACGCGACGTCGAGACGACAACGGCCGCAGCGTCACAACGCGAGCCAGGTGGGAGGAGCACGACGTAGCAACGCAGGGCCGGGTGAGTCAGAGGCGGCAGCAGCGCCAGGCAGGGCACCGGAGCACCGAGGACAGCAGTGGCCTGCGGCACCAGGCCCCACGGCTGGCCGGCAGAGCAGCGCAGAGCGGAGCAGGGCAGCGAGGCGATGGGGCGAGCTGCAGCGGCCCGCGCGGCAGCATCCCACAGCGGCCAAGTTGCAAACTAGCCACGACCAAGCCGAGGGCGGCCCGGCCGACCCTTCCCCTCTGCGCGTGACCCGGCCGAGCATGGCCACGGCGCGCACAGGGCACGGTGACCACACACCGAGAACCCGTTAACCCGAAGCTACACGCGTGCACGAAATTTGAAGCACGTGTAAAAGTTAATCCGGTGAAGTTGAAACCCAACCATCTTCACTACTCGCAAGAGGGCACATGGGGCTATCTAAGGAAGCTAAAACATGATATCCCTACATAACTAAATTTCATCAAATAAAACCGTGAACTTGGTGCTGTCAGACTGTTTTTGGGACTTGAAAATTATTCTAGGTCTAGGGCTGGTTCTTATTTCCAAGTTCGATTTTCAGCTAACCAAAAGTACCAGCTACCAATAACATTTCGCTCAGACAAAAGTCACATTCTCATCTACACATTTTGCACTTCAAACTTTATTTATGGTTCACATATAAGTTCTATAGTCTTTTTGCTCAATAAAAATTGGTTTTCAACCCTAAGTGACATACATGAACTATTGAATACTTTTCATTTATCATTTGTGTTAATCATTTTTTATGCCAAGAAATTTATTTTTACACCTTCCTACATGCATTAACACATAAACATGATGCTCATGACATGATTAGTAAGTTGTTTAAGCGGTAACACCGAGGGTGTTACAGTCCACTTACCCTTTCTGCTTTGATTAGTATTTGGCTTCTTAGGTACTCCCTGTATTCCAAATTATAAATCATTTTGACTTTTTTTGGTACATCGAATTCGCTATGTATCTAGAACAATCACAACTCCATTCTACCACCTCTGTTTTAAAAAATAGTGATAGACGATCCTCAATTGTTGGTATAGAATTGCTATCCCCTATCCTTTTGCCATTTTGATCTACATAGTTGCCGGATGTCGTCCATGCATTATTTTAGGTTTAACTAAATTTATAGAAAAATGCTCTAATATTTATGAGATCAAATTAGTATTACTAGATACATCATGACATGTATTTTATAATTAACTTATTTGGTATCATAAATATTGTTATTCTTTACTATAAAGCTTGACTTATTTGATGAGTTGCTTTATTTTGAGACAGATGGAGTATGTAAGTAGTAGAATGCTTTAGGAAAGAAAAGCAAAATAAAAGGGACGAGCAAACAATTACAGAAAAATGCGAGGAGGGAACAGAAAATGGAAATCTTTGGTCACGTATCTTGAAAAGCTAAAATGACGTACTAAAGACTTCTATAAAATGCCATGCACTTTCAATAATAATTTCAGTAGATGACTGCAATCTATTTGGCGCTCTCTAGTTTCACTAGTCGCAACACAAAACATTGTAGTAGTAGTTCCGTAGCTCATAGTAGTTATCGACCAGGTATAGATTGTTCAAAGAATTCAAACTACCGTGCGGATACTGCTGCATCTCGGAACAGAAAACACCCCCGCGGCGCTCCTCCTAGGGGCGACACGGGCGGCTCCGCACCGCCGCCGCACTAGACCCCCACACCTCCTGCTTCACGTCCTCGTCACCGCTCGAGCACGTGGCCTGTTTCCCGCGACGTTGCAAGGATGGCGGCGGCGAGGCTCCCCCTTCTCCTCCCGCGTCCTTTCCTCCCTGCGCTCGTGCTTTCGAGGACGGCCGCCATCGTCGATTCTGGTGGCCGGGGTGCAGTCCCGGTGGCTGGGGGTGCAGATCCGGTGGTTGGGAGAGTGGATCCGATGGCCATGGGCGCGGATATGGCAGCGGCAGCAGTGGCGGCGCTCGCTCGGCCGCCAGTGCGAGCGCGGCGGCGCGGCTCCGGTAGCGGCACAGGCTCACATGCCAGCGCAGTCGCAGCGGGTGGGCCCTTGTGCCAGTGCGGCAAAAGCGGCACAGGCTCGTGCGCCAGCGCGAACGCGGCGGCGCGAGCACATGTTGCGGCACGGGCGCGGGCTCAGGTATCAGTGTGGGCGCGATGGCTTTTGTGCCTGCTTGCGCCCCCACCTCCTTCGCCAACATGAGCGTGACCTATCGGTGGCTGGGGTGCAGCATTGGCGAGGCTGCTAGGCTAGGGATGCCTCATTCCATCCTAGGGCATTGTTGGTATTTATTAACTTGTCACTTGTTTTAGTAGTCATATATTGTAAACATATATCTCCTCACATTGCTTACTAGGTTGTCATCCCTAGTGATGATGCCAGAGATGCTTGTTGGTATTACCTAACATCACTACTAGAATGATACTAAGTAGTTTTTTATTATTTTATGTGACTAGAAAGAATATATAAATATATGAATGAAAAAATCAGCAAGCGCACAGATAATATACCATTATATCACTTCACCCGAGAGTATTCCAGATATTGTTATTTATGTTTTTACCACAGGAAAGGTCTAGCGTGGACATGTATTGATAACTTATACTATTGATGGAGAAGTAAACTATAGCCAATGTCTACTCATAACAGAGGTAAGTCATAAGATAAATGTATATGAATGGTAAGTTATAACTAATTATTGATCACTCAGAGTACTCCTTTCTATGGCATTAACATGTCTAAGTAGAATATTAGAGGAATAATTCCTAAGTCATTCTTAATTATAAGTCAAAACATACATTAATTAGTGTAATTATACTTAGTAGTTATTGTTAAGATCATCTTTATATCTACATATAAGGGATATTACTAAGAAAGATTAAGAAAAGAGTTTGTCTTCCTTCGTAGTGGACTACAAATGACTCAACGGGAGTGTCATATCCGCGATCTACCACATGACCCGGAATGTAGGATGTATCCGTAGGTAAACAACGTATAAGCACCACGCTTACACAATGTTGACCACTCACCCATGGTACCTTAGACTGAGCGCTATACGAACTTATGCATGAATATGATGATAATCCAACTATACTAAGCATATAATCAAAGTAGACGATGAACATTATAACTAGGAACATGAACGATATGAATAATAATGTCATAACAATTGTAGCAAACTTATAAAAGTAATGAGAGATACAAAAGAGAGGGGGTACAAAGATTATACCAAACCACGTTCTTGACACGATCGGGAATCCAAACTAAGCCTGCTTGCCTCTGAAGGGTTGAGATGGCGGACTAGAGAGGGGTGAATAGTCATTTCTAAAACTTAAATGTGTTGGCTAACCGAAACAAGTGCGGAATTAAATCTATTGGTCTAGCCAAGACTACACCCCTCTATCTATAACTCTAGCACCTTATAAAAGATCCTAATCAAGCAAATAAGGTGTCATCCTAGCAAGAGTCCACCTAAACAATTCTAGCTTGCAAGGTCACACAAACCTATGCAACTAGTACTTCAAGCGCTGGGGAGCTCCTACACAATTCTAGTAAGCAAAAACACAAAGCTCCTAGGCTCACTAGCAATGCTCAATAACAAGGCAACCAATGCCAAATTAGAGAGCGCAAATTACTTAGCTACACAAACTAAGCAATGTGACTAATAAGGTTACACAAACCAAATTAGTCACGCAAAGGGGATACTTCTGGCTACACAAGCAAGAAGATAACTAGCAAGCTACACAAGCAAACTAGTCACAAGAGCAACTACACAAGCACAAGTATATATGAAAGTAAATACAAGCTTGTGTTGCACGAAGGCAAACTACCGAGAAGAGTAGACAATATTGACACGGTGATTTTCTCCCAAGGTTCACTTGGTTGCCACCAAGCTATGTCCCTGTTGTGTCGACCAACACTTCGTGGTTCGGCGGCTAATCGGTATCCACAACCGAGCTCTCCCAAAGAGCGCCGCAAGAACCCACTATCAAGTGTGGTAGCTCAATGACACGCTCTACTAGAATTGCTCTTCGTGATCCCCGCGGGATGAGCACAATCCCCCTCACAAAGCTTCTCTGGAGCCTCACACAATCTTCTTGCGAGCTTCGACGGAGCCACAAGCCACCAAGCCGTCTAGGAGGTGGCAACCTCCAAGAGTAACAAACACCACCGGCTTGCAACACGAACACCTAGTGCCACACGATGCAATCTCATGATATAATCACACTAGAATCGCTCTCTCACTCGATCCGATAAACACTATCAAGCATGAGTGAGTTAGAGGACTTCCAAGCACCACAACATAAGCCACTAAGGCTAAAGTGTGCTTAGCACCAAGCCATGACCGGCCACACCTTCTATTTATAGCCCCACAAACGAATATAGCAGTTGCCCTTTCACTGGGTGTTTTTTGGGGGCAACAGACGCGTCCAGCGTCTGTCGCTCGGATGCCCGCCACGTGTCCCGTGCAGTCAAATTTCCAACGGTCGTTTTCATGCTAACGGACGCGTCCATCGCTACGGAGGCCGCGCGTCCGTCGCTCGACGGACGCAGTCAAGTAAGCTCCTAAACCACACGGAGCCGCATCAGACTCGTCCATCACTTGAGCACCACCACGTCCGATGCACGCTCGCCTACGTGCGCCTCAGCGGAGAGCACACCAGACGCTGACATCAGCGTCCATCGCTCCCGAGACCAGCGTCCGTCGCACCCGAGACCAGAGCGTGCCACCTAGGGCAAAGCAACAGACGCGGCACCGGCGTCTGACACTACCACACCCAGCGTCTGTCGCTCGGAAAACAACGACGATCATCTCCGTGACTTCGCCTTCGGTTCCATCCTTCGGCGCAATGGAAAAATAAGCGTTTCATCTCCACAAAGAGAGGGTCCCAAACCCATCTCTACCGCTCAAACTCCATCGCCTTCGCAAATGTGTCAACACCAACAAGTGTTCACCACCTTGTGCACGTGTGTTAGCATTTTCACAATCATTTTCTTCAAAGGAGTTAGGCACTCAACTTGCCTCACCGCTCAATCCTAACACATATGCAAAGTTAGATCGCTTAAGTGGCACTAGATGACCGATATGCAAACAAGTTTGCCCCTCTTGATAGTACGGCCATCTATCTTAAACCCGGTCATGCACTTCTCTACACAACCTTTGACCGTTGAAATGAAATGCCCTAGGATTATACCTTTGCCTTGCACATTCCATTCCAACTCCTCCGACGTTGATGCAACACATGCACCAACCAATCACCAAATGATATGATCCACTTCATATCATCACGTGACTGTATTGTCACCGTTGCCTCGGTCCATCGGCGCCAAGTCTTGCCCAAGCTTCACCGTCACACGTGATCCCTCGCTTCAAAGCCTCTGACTTGCCCTTCACACTTGCAACCGGTCCGTCGAGCCAAGTCATGTCTTGATCTTCTTCACCTTGATCACATGACTCCATGTCATGTTTCATATGCAATGAACTCCTCCATCATCACGTGTGCAAGCTTTGCAACATCTCCAAGCCATTTCCACCTTCATGGCATATGTTGTTCACACACATGTACCTGTGGACTAATCACATGTGTATCTTACATAAACACAATTAGTCCACCTAAGGTTGTCACTCAATTACTAAAACCAAACAAGGACCTTTCAGCCTCCCTCTAGACCTAGCCTAACTAGCTATGCCCTAGAATATGGTGGAGCTCTGAGGATGATTAGGGTTTCTATCTTCTCAAATGACTTCTGTCTTAGGGGGGATGGCAAGGGCTAGTTTATATAGGTCAGAGCGTCAATCCTGAGCCATCAGATCAAACCGACTTGAATAAACGGCGTAGATGCAATCTAGGAGGCGGTGGAGAACCGACATAACAATGTGGGGCTGACTGGTGGGTAGAGATGGCAACGGGTACCCGAAACCCGAGTACCCGACGGGTATTACCCGATAAAGAGGTGGGTATGGGATGAATTTTCTACCCGTGGCTACGTTATTGGGCAAAATCCTATACCCATCGGGTATGGCGGGTACGGGTGCGGGTATATACTACCCATACCCGCATACCCGCGGGTAAGACATACCCGCAAAAATAACTAGCCAACCTCAGTTATTTTAGCGCATATAAGTCATGAATTTAGCCCATTGAGACATCCACTATATTTCTAGTAGATTGCCTTTATTGTAATGATGCTAATAATGTTTGTTAGCATGTTTGTAACTTGTTGGAAGTTTAGAATGATTTATTTTTGCATGTGACTATTTGATATTTTTAGGTAATTTTCGGGTATGCTATCGGGTACGGGTTACCCGTTGGGTGAGAATTACCCGGCGGGTATGGGTATGGAACTATTTTTTTTACCCGCATGCGGGTACGGGTAACCCGACGGGTAAAATTTTGCGGGTGCGGGTACGGGTACGGGTGGACACTACCCGTTGGGTACGTACCCGTTGCCATCTTGACTGGTGGGCCCCAGGGGCCGGTCGGCCCCACTTGGCAGTGCCTCGCCCTTCGCTTCAGTGTGGTGTCCTCTTGAGTCTTCTAGAACCTTCTAGGGTTGTTTTCACTATGGATAAGCACGATTAAGTCTAACATCTAGGTCCACCTTGATGGTTTTCTAGATAAACCCTGCAGAAAATACAGATTCACTAAAACTTATGGAATTTGTTAGTTTAAACCCCTAGACCTTTGTTGGTGATCATATTTATGCCCTTATACATGTTATATTGATGGTTTATAATGGTTGTTAACTACCGTCAACAGGCATCCTGCAGTGGTCGGCGCTGGTCAGGATGACAGTGGTCCTCCATGACCGGCGCTACATCAGATTGTGCTATTTTGGCAGCGCTTATTTGTTGCAGCAGCGTCAGCTTAGTCCACGGCAGCTCTCTGCAGTCGTACCCACGAGGATTGGTCTTGCTTAGCGACGACCAATTCTGATGGGGTTGCGGTGGCTCCTTTGGTTGGTGAGGCACAGTGGGTGCGTTGGTGGCAACTCTAGAGGACTACTACCAGCTATGGTGTTTCAGTGGAAGGTCTTGGTTGCGGCATCCAGTGCATGTGGACAGTGGTGTGGCGAGCTTTCTTCTGTCGGTGACTTTCACTTGCTGGTATCTGTTTGGTTGGTTGCGGTCCATTTCGACTGGTGCGGTTGTGACTGGCCACCCATGCCAGTGGCCGGCTCGCTACCGCTGCGACAACTAGCGGATGGTGGCTCGTTGAAGACAGCCCTTGCGGGAATGCTCGTGGCATCTCTAGAAGCTTGAGGGACAACGACGTGCAACAATGTCGGCGACATCCTTTGCATGGTGCAGGAACAAGATGTGATTTCCCACAGTGGTTGGTGCTATGTAGGATGGAGGCGGCCCTTGTTGGTTGGCGTGGTGGCGATAGGTCACGCATGCCAGTGACCTCGTCAGTACCACAACGATCTCCTACTAGCAGCGACTTGCTGTGGTTCTTGGCTATGCCAAATTACTTTGTGGCTGGTTGGGGCTTGGGCACGGGGGTTATCGGGCGAAGGCCCTGCTAGGCCCTTGGCCGTGGCAGACAATGGTGTCGACTTTGACGTCACGTCCCTTGTTGGAGGCATTGTTGCGAGGCCCCCTTTACCCTTTAGGAGTTTAGTTGAAAACCCGTGGTTTTCCGGTCAGCGTTGACGACATCTGCAGATGTCGTTTCCCATCTTGGAGGCATCGCTATGGAAAACATACTCCCCCTTCCAGTTTGCTTGTTCTATATGGTGTGCAAGGTGGCGTTCGACGGTTGTTGCTTCTGTGGTTCGCTGGTATTGTGCTTTTATGTGGTGGTGGTTTTGTTGTTGGCTCCTTCGTGAGGGCTTTGTTTTTGTTTCTTTTATTTAATTTTTGTAAAACTTCTTCTCTATTAATATATACGCTCTTGCCGCTGGTTCTTCGGGAAAAAAAACTGTCGTGCGACAAACTTTTGCTTCCACTCAGTGATAGTTCTGCCAACCGCGATGGTACAGAACAACAGCGCTCCATAATTCACAGAACCATAGTGACCATCGACACATTTATTAGATTCTCACCAATCTGTACGCAAAATTGCCTCATAGTGTGCCTTTTTCAGCAAAAATATCCCTCTAGGCCTCCACGTCATTAAAAAAATCCATCTAAACATCCAGTTCAGAGGAGGATTAATAGAACCCATCTAAACAAGTCACAAAAAAAAAGAACCCATCTAAACATCCAGCAATATATTATATATATTCCATCAATTGCTCGCATCTTTACTTGTCGGTTTAGGGAAGGAAGATACCCAAAATTAATGCCGTGGAATTATGCATAGGATATCTTGGCATGTGGAGAGTGTATATCATTTATCCCTCTTGTGATCCTCCCAACTTTATAAATGGGAAGACTTCGGCGCTTCATGCTCATAAGTCTTTCTCTCCTCTATGAGTTCTTTCCTAAAGCTCGGTGCCATTTCTTGAAATCTTGGATCGAGTCAGCACCAGCAAAAAAATTGCCCAACTCTTCCAACTGCATCTCCCCATTGGTACAGTGCTCTGTTCTGTCGTGCCAGAGGATCTTACATTATTGTCTTCAACTCTTTCATCATGGCTTTAAAATAGTATTGTCATTTCGTTGACCTGAAAGTCGTTGCCCGACATATGCAGCTATAGCACTGTGGCAGGGTACGAAATTTGCAGAGTCCATACTGGAATGAGGAGGATGCTTCACAGCTGAAGAAGGCATATCTCTGGTAATTTTCTAGTTCATTTTGATTTGTTCTCCTCTGCTGATTCCTCAGAAATGTGCTTGCTGTGCTACATCCTGCATCTTGAATCTATGGTTTGTGTCTCAAGCCCTGTGGACATGGTGCCGATTCACGAATTGTACAGAATGTCGGATGAGAACAAAAGACACTATTGCTGTGGATATGAAGGCAGTGTCCTGACTCCTGAGGATATGAATATATCCCTAGACCCTAGAGAATGTGGATTTATAGGTCAGCAGTAGGATGAAGCATTGAAATCTTGTTGGAATATGGGTTTGATTTATTCATCTGTGTTTCTGAAGAACTCTGAAGATTACCTTGGGTTTAGAGGCTTTTTTTTGCTCCGGTTGTGCCTGAACTTCTCTATCTATCGTCTAAATTGCAAAAGTGCATGCTGATTGATTTCTTCTTTAGTAAGTACTGTATATCTAAATTTTTTCAGAAATATCCCAGCATGCTTTAGAAACAATTCATTTCTCATCTTTCTTTCACAGAAGGTTCAGAACAAGAAAGAAGAACCAAAATGACGTCACAAAAGGACCTCTTTGATGTTTCAGGGCCAACGTATTTGACATACGTGAACTGGTGAGTTGGTTACCTTTTCTTGTTGAACCTCGAATGATCTTTGGCCTTCAAGTTGAAAGGCAAAACAGAGTAGCAGCATCAGCTTAAATTTCTACTTCTGCTTGAAAGAATGTGGCCTATCCGCCTATGAATAGAGTATTTTACTTTCTCCTAGTTCTTGAATCCTGAATGAACAAGCCCGACGAACGGAGTGAAACTGGAACCTACAAATTTAGATCTATCCCCTACGCAGCTACGCTTTTGTAGGACGATGTTCTATGTGATATGCTACTGAGTTCTGTCATTATGAATGTGTCATGTTTTCCTTTTGAGAGCAAGATGTATCATATGAATTGCTTACCTGTATTTATCGGCGTTGCTCCGGCCAGGAACTGCCCTCACCACCGGCGATCCGTCATGGCAAGCCTTGTGCAGGGCGTGTACGTCCTGGAGCGCGACCGGCAGTGCAACAGGCAGGGTCCCGACGCCCGCGCGCCGGCGTGGTGGAGGTTCTTCCACTTCGAGCCGCGGCAGGTGCTGATCGACGCCGCCGACGGCTCCATCTTCGGCGCGGTCTACGCGTTCCAGCCGCCGCTCCACCTCCTCGACCCGACGGCCGCCGCCAGCGCCCCGCACTACGTCATCGCCTTCCGCGGGACCATCACCAAGAAGGGCTCGGCAAAGCGGGACCTGGAGCTGGACCTCCAGCTGGTCCGCAACGGGCTAGAAGACAAGTCCCGGTTCCGCGTCGCCATGCAGACGATCCACGACACACTGGCGGCGGCGGCCGGGCACGGGCAGCACGGCCGCGTCTGGCTGGCGGGCCACTCGCTGGGCTCGGCCATCGCGACGCTGGGCGCCAAGACCCTGGTCAGGGCGGGCGCCCCCGCCCTACCCACGTTCCTCTTCAACGCGCCGTTCGTGTCCGCGCCGGTGGAGCGGATCGGGGACCGGCGGCTGAGGCAGGGCATCCGCATCGCCAACAGCTTCGTCACGGCAGGCGTGGCGGCCGTCCTGCAGCGAGGAGGCGGCGGCCACGACGCGTCGTTCGCGGCGATGGCGGCCTGGATGCCGAACCTGTTCGTGAACCCGGCGGACCCAATCAGCGCCGAGTACGTGGGGTACTTCGACCACCGCAGGAAGATGGAGGCCATCGGGGGCGCCGCCGTGGGGAGGCTGGCGACGAGGAACTCGGTGAAGGACCTGCTGCTGGGCATTGGGAAGGGTGGAAGTAGCGGCGGCGGCTGCGAGCCGCTGCACCTGTTCCCGTCTGCCGTGCTGACGGTGAACCGCGGGCCGTCGCTGGACTTCAAGACCGCGCACGGGATCCACCAGTGGTGGCGGCCCGACCTGTCACTGGAGTGCACCGCGCATTACTACACTTGAACCTTGATCATGATGCGTGGTGTAATGGTGTTGACTGTTGGACCAAGAGAGTCTATTGGAACTGCGATGTTTTCAGTTTAACCGGGGCTGCTCCGTCCTCGTGAATTTGGATTGAAGCGACAAAGCTAGAAGTGTTAACTTTCCAAACATCGTCCCCTTCGTCCGTTGAAGACTTGGAGTTGTGATGATGATTTTGATATAACTTTAAAAAAAATCAAATTTTCCGTGTGAGGAAGCACGGATAATGGCTGCTTTCGACTACAAGGTGTTGGGTTCGTATGGAAGACAGCTCTCCTAGTCTCCTTTGTCGCTCGCGCAACAGCCTTTGTCGTTCTGTTTGTCTGCGTTGTGCGCGACGATGCCACAACCAGCTTGTGCGGCACGAGGCCCTGGTCACTGTCACGCACCGGTGAACTGACGCACAAATCTTGGAGGTCCCTAGCCCACAAGCTTCCGATCCAAAGAGAGAGACACGCGCCTTGTTTGGGTCCGAACTCTCCAACAGGGCCGTCTCGTGATCAGCAGTCCGGCTCGTAAACGAAATCTCCCGCCAACAGCGGCCGAGTCCGAAGGCGCGACGGGCAGGTTCCAGGGCCACAAAACGCGAGCCCACGGCGCGGCGAGAGGCACAAACACACGACAAATCCAGCACACGCTGCACGAGATTGCGAGAGCGCACGCTGCACGCATCGGAGATCATCGCGAGGAAGCTAGTAGCTAGTTGGGTGACGCACTGCACAGCATGGGGCGGCGGCTCAATCCGGTGACGTGGCTCCTCGCCGTCGTCGTCCTGGCCCTTTTCGCCACACCGGGCGCCGCCGCGGAGGTCAAGACGACCGACACGCGCTGGAGCTTCCACCTCCCTTTACCCAGCGGCGTCAGCGGCGCCGAGAGCCTCGCCTTCGACGGCAAGGGCGAGGGGCCCTACGCGGGCGTCTCGGACGGCCGCGTCCTCAAGTGGGGCGGCAGCGCCGTCGGCTGGACCACGTTCGCGCACAGCGCCAACTACAGGAAGATACCCCTGTGCACGGCGGGCGTGGTGCCGTCGGCGGAGACCGAGAGCATGTGCGGCCGGCCCCTGGGCCTCCAGTTCCACTTCAAGACCGGCGACCTCTACATCGCCGACGCCTACTTGGGGCTCATGAAGGTCGGCCCGGGCGGCGGCGAGGCCGAGGTGCTCGCGACCGGCGCGGACGGCGTCCCGTTCAACTTCGTCAACGGCCTCGACGTCCACCAGGCCACCGGCGACGTGTACTTCACCGACTCGAGCACCACGTACCCGAGGAGGTTTAACACGGAGATCATGATGAACGCGGACGCGACGGGGCGGCTGCTCAAGTACGACGCGCAGACGAAGAGCGTCACCGTGCTCAAGGCCGGCTTGCCGTACCCGAACGGCGTGGCGGTCAGCCGCGACGGGTCGCAGGTCGTGGTCGCGCACACCGTGTCGTGCCAGGCGTTCAGGTACTTCCTCCGCGGCGGCGAGGCGGGACAGTACGAGCTGCTGGCGGACCTGCCGGGCTACCCGGACAACGTGAGGCGGGACGGCAAGGGTGGCTACTGGGTGGCGCTGAACCAGGAGAAGCAGCGGCTGGATGTGACGCCGGCGACGGCTCCCACGAAGCACCTGGTCGGGGTCCGCCTGGACGCCCACGGGGTGGAGGTCGAGGAGCTTACGGCGGCCAAGGGTGTCACACTGAGCGACGTGGCGGAGAGGAGGGGGAAGCTGTGGCTGGGCTCCGTGGAACTCGAGTACGTCGGCCTCGTTGCTTGAGCGGCTGTGTGGCAAACTGCCAACGTTAGCTATGGTCATGTTAGCATGATTAGTAATTAGGAATTGGATTAGCAAGTACTAGCTGTTAGTTTCATGTCGTCCCATGACAAAGTAATATACCAAGACTGGTGGATTTAAAAAGATCCTTGTGTATTCTTTTAGTTGTATTATTTATTATATTTTTAATAAGATACATCTTGCCTTTTTTTGCTGTGAAAAGGAATCAGTTCTTCATTTATTTTGTGAATGTGCAGTATCTATTCAGTTCTGGAAAATCTTGTCTGATATTTTCCAGATTCAGGTAGTTTGTTCTTATGATTCAATTGGGCAATATTGGCTCAGTGATAAGAAATTTGTTGTTCTGAATATGGTCATTTCAGCTGCTCTGTGCGGCATTTGGAAACTAAGAAATGAAATCCTAGATCAAAATGTTGGATGGAAGGGGATGGATATCCTGATCAAACAGGGTGGCAATATTGGCATAGAATTGGATAATCCTGTGTCCAGAGAACAAGAAGGCAACACTAATCAAGACTATTGGGGAGCTCAGAAGGGGGGCCTCTATGGTTCTAGTTCTATGGCTTCCAGCATGATGGGTGAGGATCTGGGCGCGTGTTTGAAGAATCATCAGATGCTAGATGCAGTTCAAGAGTGTCTCATGATAAAACCAGAATTGGTCGTTTAAAACCAGTCTTTTCGTTTGTGGGAGTTCGGTTGTCAAGTGGATAGTCTCCCTGGTGATAGTAAGGGATGCTGAAACTGTTCAGGTGTTTCTGTTCTCTTGGTTTTGTTGGGTTATCAGGTGGTTTACCACCCCTGCACTTGTAATGGATATATACTTTTGTCTTTTAATGAAAGTTGAAAGACGGGGCCAGGGCCTAGAACTCTAAAAAAACTCTTTTTCTGATTATTAATCTCGAAATTTCTAGACTCTAGAACTTTTAAGACTTGTTGTATTAATGAGATTCCACCGTGACGCGAAAAATGTGAAGTTCTTTTTTTTTTGTCAAAAACAGGAGTGTGAAAGTTTTTTTTTACAAAAGGAAAATTATATTATATGATAGCTGGATACATCAATACGTTACAGACACTCTAGATTACAAAATAGTACCCACGCTGTGAATAATATAGCTCAAAACCTAACCTGTTAGATGTTTTGCAGTATGGATGACCACACAGACAAACACTCGGCAAATGACCTAAGAACAAATGCCCAACGAACGACAGCCAATATTCCTGTAGGCGGAATTGAGGAACTTCTTCTTTCTGGTGTCTTTCTTCTTCTTCTTTCTGTCACCGAAGAGTGAGGAAGACTGATATGAAAATTATTTTCCCTAGTCCTTCATCGTGACCAGATCTAACCACAATAAAACGGAGAAGAGATCGGAAAAAATTATTCCATAGCGGTGACATCATTTCCGCCTTGATGCCGCCGTCCGGAAACAAAAGTCTCCATGTCATCATGTCGATGAAGATGTTGACGCCGAAGTTGTCGCCCTCATCTTCAACAGAGTCACCATGGAGAAGACGATTCCACCCTTCTCCTTCACCGTCGCCGGAGAGAAGGAGAATGAGATAAAATTCCAATACCAAAAAATTTGGCATGGAGAGACACTAACCCTAATGACTCGATCTACTCAGAAAAACTTATTGAAAACAATGGATTCCCACTCCCTTTAGCCCCCGGCGAGATGCCGGAGGGGAAGGGAGGGGGACGTGGACGGCGGAGGGCGGTGGCGGCGCTAGGGCAGTCGCCCACTCCTTTGAAAAAACTTGCACTGCTGTATTCTGAGGCAACCCAGCGAAAGATCATTGGACTCTACCGGATTTTATGACATGTATGTAATCACAACATCAGCTAATACCTAAAACTTCTCCATGCGGCAAATTGGCTCCCCGAGTAGAAATCCCTTCAGAATCAGTCCTCGTTTCTTATCACTAAACTGAACATCCGTTTGGCGTGAAACCGATCCTTCCCCTCTCCACATCAAACACAACACCGAAGCTTTGTTGCTGGACGTTGCCGAGCACGTTGAGGCCATCGTCCGCCGCCTGGAGCCCTAGGCAGAAATACGTCCGGCGATCCCCGCCCTGCACGGGGATGAGGTAGTTCGCCTGAGGCAGCGCCATGTCCGCACCACCGGCAAAGTGCAGCACGATGCTGGGCACGCGAACAGCAGTTGCGGGGCCGTTCCCGCGGAGGTCGTAGCACGTGTCGAACACCGAGAATCTGTTGTGCAGCTTCCGCATCCCGGCCGCTGCCGCGTGCGAGTCGAAGGCGTCGCGCACCGCCGCGTACGCGTCCCGGGCGAACCGTGAGATGGCCGTGCCAGAGTCTACCACGATGCCCCCACGCCCGGTCGCCGGGTTCAGCGCGAGGCTGGCGTTGGAGAATCCGGTCACGCGCTCGCCGCCGACGCTGAAGCCGACCATGTCCACGTAGTAGAGGCTGGGCCGCCGCGGGTTCATCCGCAGCGGGGTGAACGCCGTGGACGGTAGCTCCGGCGTGCGGCCGAACACGAGGTACGAGGAGCTGTTCTGCGCGCGGGACATGCGGTCGCCGAAGCAGTACGAGAAGACGTGCCCGTACGCCGGCGCCAGCTGCGTCGGGAAGGACAGCTGGCCCCGGCCAACGCCGAGCAGCCCGGCCGCCGACTCCAGCAGCCCCTCGTTGTCGTGGCCGCATCCGAGCGTGACGTTGTGGACGTGCGTGTCGTTGGGGAAGACGAGCCTGTCGGTGGCAAGGTCGCCGCTGGACGCGGAGCCGTCGCCGTACACCACCATGTACACGCAGCCTCCGGTGCGGGCATCGCAGCCGGGGTAGCGGAGGACGTCGCGGCACCGCAGCGAGGCGCAGGGGATCCGCCTGTGCGTGCTGGAGCTCCGCGGGTCGTAGAGCGGGGTCATCTGGCGGTAGCAGTGGCGGCAGGGCGCGCACTGGAGCCAGATGAGGTCGCTGCCAGTGTCGATGACGACGAGGGCGCGCGTGGGCGGATCGCCGACGTTGATGACCGCGAAGTACTCGCCGCTGTCGAACGGGACACCCGACATGACGGGGGAGCGGAGCCGGTCGTCGTCGTCGTCGGTGATCGAGTGGAAGGACGTCAGCTGTGCGGTGTAGGGAGCGGCATGGCGGCAGCGGCGGGGGCTGCCCAGTGGTGCGCCGCGCCGGGGTGGGAAGACTGCGTCTCGGTGGACGACGGGGATGTGCAGCGTTTTTGGTCGTTGGGTGGCGTCAGCGGTGAAGGTGACGAGGACGACGAGGAGGAATCGTAGCGGAAGAGCGTCGGGCGACGCCATGAGGGCACGATGGCGCGAAGTGGTAGACCGGTGAAGAGACGGGCCGGACGTGCTAAAGATGGCCGATGGAAATTCTTCGTGTGCAGCATGCGTTTAAAATCTTTTCCAATTATATACTACGCCTGGTGTAAGTTTTCAGTTATGATATGAATGCTACTGGCTTTGTTTTAATTTGAATCACCCCTTGTGTTCATTAAACTTCAGTTTCCTTTAAAACCGTACCCTCCGCTATCATCAAAACAAGATAGTGCTCTGCTCTGGCATATCAGCAATTGCAGACGACAGAGTTTGGTCCGAAGATGGTGCTTCTCTGCTCTGGCATCTCAGCAATTGCAGTCCGGTCAGCAAAGCAAGCGTCGGATAATCAGATGGTGTTTATCTCTCAACGCGGAGGCATTGCCGAGCTCACGATCACGAAGTCACGATTCGTTCACCAAAGTTGCAAGTGCCAGTAGAGTTACTGTACTCTATAGGGCGGAAACTAAATACCGCAATGGTATCGTCTGCCGCCCTTATCTCCCCCATTCGTCTGCGCTTTAAGATTCGTGTCAGCGCCCTTCCCAATGCGCGAGAGCCCTTTCCCAGTGCGCTTTCGCAGTGTGTTTCCCAGAATCTCGGAGCAGTCAAAGCCGTAAGGTAAAGGTGGCAGCCGCGTACCTTTGTGAGAAAACCGGGTTGCTCTATAGGGGACAAATGCACGACAACATCGGGGGGCGCGGGAGACGGGGGCGCATGCAATGCAATCCCGCTTGGCGGCTTGGACGACCGACGAAACGCAGGCGCAAGGTATGCGTGATGAAGTTGCGGTACTGCAGGACCCTCCAACGGACACGTGCCACGACGCACACCATAACTTTACCTTTTTTTTTATTCCTTGCTCAGTTCCATATCTCTTAGGACGTTCCCGACAAGCAATGCCTAGCTATTTGCCTACGTGGAGGAGAGAGATGGCAGAAAAGTGAAAGTTGGCGAGGAGCTTGTCGCTCAGCTCGCATAGATTCCCACGGAACTCACTGCCTCTACCCTCCTGGCCCACCTTCGTAAGTTGTGCCGTTAAACATTAGTTTAATTTTTCGGCCCACCTCCTCACCTGCCGATTTCATAAGGCCACTGTGGATGCCCAGGGCTCCTTTAGATTGAACCATTCCCCTAGGGGATTGAGGGGATCCAAAGGAGCCCTTAGGGGGTTTCATTAATCCCTATCTGTTTGGATCTAAGGACTAAAGGCCATTAAAGCTACTGTATAAGACCAAAATGCCCTTCTTATTTTCTTCTCCCTCTCACTCTCTTTCTGTGCATTAATGAGGGGCATGGGGTGTTTTTTTTTGGCAGTTTTAGTCCCCTTTAGTCACCCCACAGGGGACTAGAAGACTAAACCGGTTTAGTCATTTTTTAGTCACCCTGTTTGGCAATTTAATGACTAAAAAGGGCCAAACCCAGTCACCTGTAACTAAACAGGGCCTTATTCTCATCGACTCATCACTTTTTTATCTGCTTCCATTGCGTTAACATTCTTCTCTGCTTTGTTTTCCATTTCTCTACTCTGCTTTGTTCCCCCAAGCGACACAGTCAGATCATCAGGCCTAGCTGCTCGTGAAGACAAGGAGACACCTAGAGGTGGCTCGCATAATCCTAGAGATGTCCCTTGCGGTGGAAGGCGAATGCAAGGCGGAAATGCGCCTCCCGCCCTCTATGTCACTGGCGCCTGTGCCGCGCCCCACTTGACCCTCTGTGATACGCCTCCCAACTCCGCGCTGTCGGTGAGCACACCAGTGACCACGCACCAACCTGCCCTCTGCACGCACTACGCCACACCCGCCCTCTGTGCGAAGCCGCCCAACTCCGCTTTGTCGGCGAGCTCTGCACCACCAACGAGCACACCGGTGACCTCCACGCGTCGACAAGCTTCCATTTATGAAGCAGCAAAGAGATGTTTGCGTTGAAAGAGCATGTTGCAAACGTATGTTTCAAGTTTTCAGAGGTATGTTGCAAGTGTTTTTATATCGATTTGCAAAAGTAGATCGGGACGTTGCATATGTTGCAATGGTTGTAGACGTAGGTTGCAAAGGTCTGTTACCAATGTTTCATCTGTGTTTTCAGACGTATGTTGCAAGTGTGTTTATCTGCATGTTGCGTATATTTCTCACATATGTTGCATGTGTTTTATTTGGATGTTGCATATGTTTGTCAATGTTTTCTTGTGTTTCAGAAACATGTTACAAGTATGTGTTTCAAATGTTTCAGTTGTTTTTAGACATATGTTGCAAGTGTTTTATCTGAATGTTGCACATGTTGCAGAGGCTACACACATATGTTGCAAGCATATGTTCAAATGTTTCATCTGTTTTAGACGTAGGTTACAGTAAGTTCTTCATGTTACAAGTGTTTCTTAAGGCATAACCGGTCCCTCAGGCGCAGGTGGTCCCAATAGGGCGGGTGAGCGCAGGGGGCGCAATAGGGTGAGCAGACGTAGGCGCGTAGCATGGCACGGGGCAAGTAGCAGGGCACAGACAAGCAGCAGCAGAGCACGGGCAAGCAACAGTAGGGTGAGCAGGGCGCGGCGAGCAGCAGGGTGGGCATGCATGCTCCGATGCGCGTCTGTGAGTGGGGGCAACTAGAGGGAGCGCGTGGGAGACAGCCACCCAACGTGGGACCCGCCATAGAGGTTGGGGCGCTGGAGCATTGCCGCTTTTTGCCGATCCGTTTTGGCCGCTGGCGGGCCCAGCTGACAGCCAAGGGAGGTGCACTCCGCTGGCTATTTGGCCGCACGTTCGCAAGTGTGCATGGACAAGTGCACCGCGTGGGCCGCATGAGTGAGCACGCGCTGGACTAAGCGGCAGACACGTTACAAGCGTCCGGACACGCGTTTTTGTCCGGATGTCCAGGCTCGGACGACTGACAGAACACGGGCGCAAGGCATGCGTGATGAAGTTGTCAGCTCTAGTGTGTAGAGAAACGACGCGAGGGAACGACGCGAGGGAATATAATATTGATTCTACGCATGCAACGAGCGAGCCACCACTCTGATGTGATGTGGTCTCTCTTTTAATTATTGTTTACTGTGGACCCGTGGAGAAAAAAGTAGATGTAACACTGGAGGGAGTGAAATCTTTACATGCCTGACGGTCACGGTTTGGTTCGATGCGACCCTGGAGCTGCCCTCATGGACGAAAACGCCGGGCGGTACCAGACTGCGCTGTTCTCCGGAGGAGCATCCAAGCGTCCATCAGGTTGCATCAACGGCAGTGACGATGTGCTGCACGGGACTCATCTACATCACGCGTGCATACAATTCACCCCCCCCCCCCCCCCCCCCCCCCCCCCCCCCAAAACGGCCCGGGAAATATTTCAGAAAAGGGATCCCGCCTGGACGACTGACGGCGCCCGAGAACGGCCCGGGAAATATTCCAGAAAAGGGCAGGATATACAGTAAATTATGAGCTCATCATTTCTCGTCCACCGAGATTAATATAGTTCCACAGCATCAAGATTCAATAGTAGTTCCGAATAACAAAATGTAGCATCACCTACACCGATTCCATAATATTCGTCGGCAAATGTGGATTAATGTGGTTGCTCATGCTGGTAAGGCAGACATTCAGGTTTCAGACATGGTAGCCCGTGACAGTAAATCCTCTGCCGACGATCTCACCCAGGCAGAACCACGCATACAACTCGATGCCAAACATCGCCGCAACACCAGCATCCTCAACCTTCAGGTTGCTTCTGTTCTTCCACAGGAGCTTCGCACCATCAAGCTCTTTCCAGAATGACTCATAACGACCAGGAAGGCTGCAAGAAACACACATCCACTGTTAAAATTTCTGACGAGAGCACAATATACAAAATGCATATTTCTCAATCGTGTGTTGTAAAAATTTGTCTAAAATGCAGCAGTACAGCTTCATTTATTATTTACTTTTGTTTGCGAAACAAGCACTAAAATTAATGATATTGCCAAACAGGCCTACATAGCCATGAAAATAAATTCAGGATATATGCATCCAGAAATCAATATTGCCAGGTTCCCCAATAGTTCATGTAGGTGAATTCCACTAACTCTTGTGACCTCCACCATCTTAGTCTAATACTCAGAATTTAACTAGCAAGTGGGCCTTTTCATATTTCAAAGATATTGTAGGCCTCCAACATTAGATCCAGGTGTGGAGCCAGGATTCAGACATAGGAGGGGCCAGTTATAAGTGTCTACAATTTTTTTTAAGATGTCATTGCCAAACATTGAAAATAAAAAAGGGACATTATTTTTAAACCAACGGTTCACATCAAGAATTATACAATTAGAAGACAGAACTTGAGTAAACACAATAGGGAGATGTATTTTATTTCTAATTGAACTCTGTCACCTTAGTTGATTAGACATTTTTATCTATACAATCTCTAGAATTAATAGAACTAATAAAGAGTGCTACACTATATATATACATGCAAAGCACCCTCCTCGCCCTGTCTCCACCCCAGATTAGATCAAAACATATCATTGATATCAAACTCAGCATGGGTTTACCTACTAGCTAGCAGACAACAATAAATAATTTGACCAGAATTATACATGAAATTTCAGCTGACATAAAAAGTTTAACAGACGGGCAACTTATACAGCAGTAATTTCCTATGCAGACAAAACATCATGCATGTTACCCTAAATAAACAAGCAAGCATACCAAATCTTCTACTAGTTAAGCAGATGTAATTCAAACCAGAGGCAATAAACATGATTGATCAATCTCAATGTGGTGTAAGAGACATGAGTCACCCAAACATGTTAAACATTTGTTGTGTGATAGCCAAATGCAAACAGTATGCCACAGAAAATAGAACTCACACTAGTTAAAAGACAAGAAATCCTGATTTTTTTTGTGTCGCTAAATTAGCACGTCACAATGATTAGGTGTGATCTGAAATTCTTAATGCCTGTTTGTGTGATGGAACCAATCAATTGTGTCTAACTCTAACCAAATATGGCCCAATCATATAATTTCATCAGATAAGAATACTTCAAGGCATCTAATAAGCAGTTTGGGCTCTTATCAATGCACAAATCTAAATGATACTTGGTCGATCCATATAGGTTTTGCTGCAACTCTCAAGAGGCCTCATAAGCCCATAAATGTTGAATCCCAATTTGATCACTAAACCTCCTATCCGATCTACAAGCGAACAAATTAACAATGCACGCCACATGAACCCTGCAAAGGCGTATCCTCCAACAGTTCGATATGATTCTAGTTACTTGATAATTTCAGTAATTCACACAGATTCTGTAAAACACGTATTGACTCCAAGTTGCGTGGACACAAGCATCATGAACAACCTAGTATATTTGCAGTGAAAGAGACAGAATTGATGAACTTCAAGGTGTTGGAAATGACATGATTCATCCAAAAATAGAAATCTAAAGCCTTCCTCTATGCTTACTGTGATAGCAATATGCAAATTGTGACCTATTCCAATCATTCCACGGTAGTTAAAACGACTGAATCATAAAGTTTTGGTCATCACAGTAACCATAGCAATATGCAAATCGTGAAATTCATGATTGTCGACCCCAGCACTACACCATTATATAATTTCATCAAAAGATCATGGTGCTTGCATCGGAACTCAGACGGTCAAACCCAACTCATACATGCCCCCTCGCACCTCCTCAGGAGGCCATCGATAAGCTACCATATCCTAAAGGAACGGCCAAATCTCCCATCTAAAAGCTGAAAAATTGGTATACTGAACTTCTGAGATTCACATGTAGACGAGTACGCGCCAAAACTATACAAAGTGGCGCGGGGACGAGAAGGAGCACTGACCTGGCGAGTCGGGTGTAGAAGAGCTGCTTGGAGAGCTCCTGGCACTTCTCGATGGTGGGAGGGTCGACGACGTAGTGCTTGTTCTTCTCCATGAGCGTCTTGTGGTACGAGAATCCGTGCTTGGCCACGATCCTCGTCGCCTCGCACGCCTTGGACTGCAGTTGCGCCAGCTTCGACCCCAGCGCCGCCATGGCCGGATTGTGCCGCTGCTCACGGTTCGGAACGGGGCAATGCGGGTCAGAAGAAGAAAATTATAACGGGGAAGAGAAATTTCGGTGGTCGGGGAGCGCGGATTCGAGGATGATGTGATAGATTCTTTGAGTTTACCTTGTGATTGTGATCGGCGGTTTGGACCAAAGGGATGGAGAGATCCGAGGTGAGGACACGAGTTGGAACTTGGGAGAGGCGGCTGCGAGGGGACGGGACAGGGGTGTTTTAGCGGCGTTCTTGTCTTGGAGGGCAGGACTCCATTATGCATACGATTTTTCATTGGTAAAGCAAAAACCCCTGCAATAGCACGTTCGCATACAGATTAGCGACCTCATTGAGTTGTTAGACTTGAGAAGCAGCATCTCCAATGACATATATGGCTTGTTTAGAACTCGTTCTGATTGAACTCAGTATTTCTTTTAGAATAAAGATGAATTAATTTTTGATTACCTTTTGGTTTTCCTTTTAGAACACAGATAAATTAATTTTGATTTCCGCTGGACTCGTTGAGCTTAGTTTGAAATTAAGTCTCAAATAATTCATGATGATGATGATGATAAGATTATGTCAATTTCAAAAATAGTTCAAAAAAAGTGTGGTTGAAAATTATCTGCCTCTACATGTAGTCACGGCAACACATGTTATTTCAAATTTATTCAGTTCAATTATACACCTTTTAAGTTTCTGCAGTGCTTCCAAAACTAATACAATTTCCCAATAAAGGGCTTGCAGATCGGAAGAAAAATATGCAGTACCATTCATTAGTTAGGCATCTTGTGTTAATAAAACACAAGACGTGTAAGCCTGTGTCTCAACCCAATGGTAGGGGGAAGATACCCATTAACAGACAAGGATATGGTGTATTGCTGTATTACAATGTAAGCTTCAAAACAGATTGACAGCAGGTATGGTGTCCATTACAGGCGAACTAACTTCAAGTACACGAGCTCTATGCTCACCAAACAACCTGGACATACATCCTTCCAGGCACAATAAATTTGCAAATCCGAGCAAAGTCTGTCCTTATTTCAAATGAGACAAGTAGGTCAAATGCAAAGAAATATATAGCCAACCAGCAACCGCAGAAGCATGCTTCACTTGGTCCACCAGTGAAGGAAATCCTTGCGCCTGTTGATCTTCTTTTGGAGCTGAAGAACACCGTACAGTAGTGCCTCAGCAGTTGGTGGGCACCCAGGGACATAGATGTCCACAGGGACTATACGGTCACATCCACGTACAACAGAGTAGGAGTAATGGTAGTATCCACCACCGTTGGCACAGCTGCCCATTGAAATAACCCATCTAGGCTCAGGCATTTGGTCATAAACCCTGCAGATAACAAATGAAGTTCATGTTACACTAGAAAAGTATGATTTGATAATAAAAATAAATAACTCTCTAAATCACAGAATTATGCTCGAATTGCAACATGTACAATTAAAATATGTTCATACACACGTCCCAACAAAAGAAGAGACAAAATAGGGAATATTAGAAGCACCTAAAGCTTAAAGCAAGTCACTATAGTATACCGTCCAGATTTGTAATTTAAGGATACCAAGCAAAGCCTCTTTCCTCCATTCCAATAATTTTGATATTTTTATGTTTCAGCAAGCAAAATGGACAAGTCAATCCATGCAGATAATGCAGCTAGCCGATCAATGCAAGCTTACTTATTTTCCTAATATTGTCAGTGTCAGCAAATAAAGTCATACAGAGTATGTCTTTTCCAACATCTTTTACTACAGAATTTATATCAATGTATTATTACTACCTCTGGTCGAATAAAGATGTCATGCTGACCAAAATCATCAATGCTATTTGAAAGAGACTGGCCCCTCCGGTTGTAACGAAAACTTTATCCAACCAGAGGGTGTATAAAGTTTGTTAAAAGAGTGGTGCCGCAAAAGTATTTTGAGTGGCAACTTTATGTGTTACTTAGACATGGTCCTAAAGACTTATACATTGAGAAGTGATCAAATTTAAAAGGTTTAACTAATGAATGCAATGGTAAGAGCTAGCATCCAAAAATGATGCTTGGTTTGCTAGAGCAGTCCTGTGTTTCAGCATCTACAGTCAGTTAGTACTAACAAGCATTGCAAAATCAGTACAAGATTAGAATTTAATTCTCCAAAACTTCTTAGCACAGAAAACAATACAAAAGATATAGAAATGAACTAAGTTTATGTTTGAACTTCAATAGTTCGCCATCAACCTGCTAAAGAAAGGAACACAACTTCATAACCACACATCCTAGAAAGGCGCAACTCAAACAACAGGTCTCCTATGCAAATTTATACCAAGAAATTACCAATGTTGATTGGTATGATATGCAAGCTGCGGTCACATACTACAACAATTACTCCAGAAGACAATACTTAAACAAGAAAAATGGTGGGTTTGGATTAACAGAAGCTCAGTATTAAGTAAAATCCCTATACAAATAGCCTCACAGGCCTATGTGGCTGGTTGTCCGCGCAATGCAAACTGATCGATTACGATTATCCTCAAAACTTGTCGATACAAATTATAATCATTTTTAGAAGACTTGCAGATAATCAAGTCTATGTGGCTGGTTGTCAAATCAAAGAACCATATCGTACTTCAACAGTTCTATCAACATGTTGTTCTTGGGAGCAAACTGAAAATTCTCCCTATAATGATCTGAGCACAACATGGTTTCTACAGACGCTATGGCCTAATTCTCTGGTCTGGATCCTATTTCTTCGGTGCAAAGATATAAACCTATTGCTTAATACTCCCTTACTCAGATCCTTTATGAGATCTAAGGACACCACCCCGCGCCGCACCCCCCCCCCCCCCCCCCCCCCCCACCCCCCGACCCCAAAATCGAAATCTAAAATCGGCCTAATCAATCGAGATGAGGAATGCGTTACTGACTTGCGGAGGGTTGCCCACCCACCCACACCACGCCACCCCCCCCCCCCCCCCCCCCCCCCAAAAAAAAATCGAAATCTAAAATCGGCCTAATCAATAGAGATGAGGAATGTGTTACTGACTTGCGGAGGGCTGGGGCCATCTTGTTGGTGAGCGTGCCGGCGACGATCATGCAATCGGACTGGCGCGGCGAGGGACGGAAGATGACGCCGAACCGGTCGAAGTCGTAGCGGGACGCGCCGGCGTGCATCATCTCCACCGCGCAGCAGGCGAGCCCGAAGGTCATGGGCCAGATCGAGCCCTTACGCGCCCAGTTCATCAGGTCGTCCACCTTGGAGACCACGAACTCGGCCGTCTTCGACATCGCCGGCGGGGGCGCGCCCCCGTATGGCGCTGGGGACGTCGGGGAGGCGCCCGCAGCGGCGGCGGCGGAGTAGGCCCGCGGGGTGGAGAGGAGGGCCAGCCGCGCGGTGCGCGGGAGCAGCGCCATGGTCGGTCGCTAGGGTTTCCTCACCTCGTGGACGAGGGGGTGGAAGCGTAGGCCGATTTGGGGATGGCTTCTCGGAGCTCTGGGGACACAGGGAGGTCGGGAGGTGGCTGTCTCGTGGCCGTGGGGAGGTCGGGGCGCGTGTTGTGTGCGCGCCGTGATTGTGACTGGCCCAAGGACCAATAACTCTGTGCTGTCTTCTATATGTACTGGCCCATCCAGCCATCATAGGCTGATTCACTAGTGGGCCTATATTTCCCTTTTATTGGAGAGGAAGCCCGATTTTTTTTTTGTACAATACAAAATGAAAACAATACTACAGCTCACCTCACAGTATCCCATCCGTCCCCAAAACAAAAAAACAACCCTAAAAAAATGCCCTTCTTCCTATAAAAAAATCCCTTCTTCATCTGGTCAAGTCAAACTATTTTAAACTCGAGTAATAATCTTATAAAAGATACTCCCTCCGTCCGGTAAAGGATGCAATTGTAGCTACAGATGTGTGTCCGGGAATGAGTGCAATTTTAGACCTGAGGTAGGGCTATAGGTTGTCAGTTGTGTGGTCCTGCTGGGATAAAAAATCTAACTTCGTACTGCCGAGTTGGAGACAGCGAGGGAGTGAAGGCACACCGCCAGCGGCCTTGCCTTGATCTGTGTGCATAGTGCGCCTAGAAGATAGGAAAGGCAGGGGTACATGCGTGATTTCGTTTGGTCACTACGTTCGTCTCGGTAATGCAGATTGCATTCTTTGCCGGACGGAGGGAGTAGTATCAACTGTTATAACTCTAAATAGTATATTAGGAAGATATCTATATTTATATACAGGGGTGGATCTAGCCTAAAAATTCGTTGATATCATCTCTACTGCGGCATATATCACCTTCACATATATGAACAACAACTTTGTATGAAAATCACAAAGAATCACTGTTGTTTGTGACAGCATGAAATAGGGCTATCTATATAAAGAGAGGAGTAGCCACTGGCAAGATTGCAATCCACCATAGAAAGCAAGCTTATGCGAGGAGAACGAAAGAGGGAGAGTAAGCAAAACACCCTGTTCTGGATGGTGGCTGGTGCTGGTGCTGGTGCTGATGCTGATTTGTTGTGAGAGAAAAGTACTGCTGAATGGCTAGTTGAATCTGGCTGATAAGTTCAAACAAACAGGGTGAAAGAAAGATGGGGGAAGAGGAGGGCATGGGCCTCTATACTCCACGTCAGCAAGCGCAGCATGACAAGGCATGCGCAACAGCACACAAATAGGGGTTCGTGCGACTAGGTGGGCCCTACCTAACCGCCATGCTGGTTCGAATCGCCAGTGTGGTCTTATTACACTGGCCGATTTCAAAATAACCACATATTTCTTTCTCGAGGAGTTAATCTTTTTTAAATTTAACTAACATTATAGAAAATAGTTTGAACATTTGAATCTCCAATTAAATATATAAATATATACCATGATTACTCATCATACATTAATATTATTTTGTTATGTATTTGTTCAAATTTAGAAACTTTGATTTCTACCGTTACTTTTGAGAGAGAGCGTATGTGCAGACACCAATCAATCAAGGGGTGTTTGGATACCCCCTCCTAAAGTAAGGTGATTGGATACTCCTCCTAAACTTTAATTCCTGTCACATCAGATTTTTGACACTAATTTGAATTATTAAACATATACTAATTACAAAACTAATTGCACAGATGAAGACTAATTTGTGAGACGAATCTATTAAGCCAAATTAGTCCTTGATTTGATAATGTAGTGCTACAGTAACATGTGCTAATGATGGATTAATTAGGCTTAATAAATTTGTCTTATAAATTAGTCTCCGTCCGTGCAATTAGTTTTATAATTAACTCATGTTTAGTCCTTTTAGGCCTTATTCGCTTCACTGAAATTTTGCTTATACTGACGTTTATGCTGATTTGTTATCAAAGAAAAACGATGTTCGTTGTTCGCTGAGTCGGTGAATGTTGGGCGTGCGTGTATCCGACGATGTCGACATGGGACGGTGGGAGACTGGCAGCCTGTTCGTTTCGCTGGTTTATTGTGGCTGAAAGTACTGTTCGCTGATTTGTTGTGAGAGAAAAACACTGATAGAGCGAGCGAATAGCATCTCTTTCAGTTTCACGGGGTATATGATGCGTGACAGGTTACCTGTCTTTTGTGGCGCGCAACAAGCTCGTAGATCGATGCAGACTCACTCCCTAGCGCTGCTAGTGCGATTCCGATCCATACCAATTTAAGCGGCATAGGATACGCTGGCCTTGCAAAATGTATGGCAGAATCGTACAATATCACGCACCCTTTGCAACTAAATGTGAATGAATTTCGCAGCGCTAATTGGGCAATTGCGGCTACAAATCGCAGTACCCTGTTTAACAGGGAAGCACGCGCATGAATTTTTGCTTGTCGCAATGGATTTCATCCATTAATTTAATCTTTTGTTGGTAGGCAAGATACAACGAGCCATAGCCAATTCAGCAGCGACAGGCTCGATCCGGAGGGATACACCACGCGCACGCACACAAAATTAGTCAATAATACAGTTAATAGACGCTACTAATCCATCGTACGCCGTGCCTCGCCAGCACTTGTTCGAGCTCGATCTCGCGACGAACCCGAACCGGCAATAATCTCCTCAATTCTCAACCAGAGACAGACTGTATCAGTTCTTGACGCCGAGCGGCATGATGGGCATGCCGGCGTCCTGCGCGGCAACGGGCATGGTGGACTCGAGCTTGCAGTCGAGCGGCGGCAGCAGCGCGGCCTCCTCCACGAGCGCCCTCCCGACGAGGCGCAGCAGCGTCTCCTCCAGCTCGGCGCCGTCGGCCCACGGGTGCGCCTCCGCCTGCAGCCGCGCGGGGTCCTCGCAGATGAGGTCCCACACGGGGTAACCCCTGCGCGGCATCATGAAGTCCTCCCGCGCCAGGCGCAGCGACGGGCAGTAGTCGCCGCGGCCGTCGCCCAGGTAGATGACGCGCTTCCTCCCGGTCCCGGCGGCCGACGCCTCGCGGAGGATGCGGTCCAGCACCTGGCCCTTGCACATGTTGGGCGGGCAGGTGCCGACGCCGCAGCCGTGCGGGGCGGCGTGGTAGGGCCCGATGCGGAGGCGGCCGTCGGCGTCGACGTGGCTGGGGTTGGTGTTGATCTGGGAGAAGCAGCCCCGGATGCCGTGGTGCTCCAGGATGGTCTCGATGAAGAAGGCGTTGGCGTCGCTGAGGACGCGCAGGTCGCAGCCCAGCGCGTAGGCGGCCTTGATGGCGGCGGGCACGCGCGGGTCGATGGGCGCCGCCCTCAGCACCTCGGCGACGTCGCCCAGGGTCTTGCCGGCCGCGTGCAGCTCCCCCATCATGGTGTCCATGAGGGTGTTCCAGGGCATCGTGGGGAGGAGGCGCTCGAACAGCTCGGTGAAGCCGAGGTTGTCGACGACCCAGTTGTCGCTGTCCACGTCGACGATCGTCTTGTCGAAGTCGAACACCACCACGATCCCTGCCATGGGTTTAGCTGGCTGGTTTTCGGGGGCTGGGCGGCTGGCTGGCTACGATGGATGCTTTGTGTCGTCGTGGGTTGCCAAGAGCTTGTTTGCGGTGGATCGATGGCTGGGGAGCCGCGGTGGAGGCGGACTTATATACCGGGGCGTCAAACTTGTTCGAGCGCCAAACTACGAAGATGCTGAGGGAATATTACGGAGATGCCCAAGAATAGCGAGCCAGTCTCGGTCTCGGTGGTATTCGGTTCATCGGCCTTCGGCCGCGTCAAGTTTGGCGCGGTGGAGTAGATTCGGCGCGGCGGACCGATGCGATTCGCCAAATTCCTCGAGAAACCACGCGTGGCGCCAGCTTCTGGTCTGGTTCGCGGGCGGGGGCGGTGGCGGTGCGCGGGATGCGGCTTCTTCGCTTCTGCTTTGGTATTGCAAAGGAAGGCGCTAGTCATTCGACGGCGGCTTCTTGAGAAGGATCCGGAGATGCTTGGCTCCTGCATGGTGGCCAGGGAATATCCACTCCCGGTCCGTCTCGGGGAGCGGTGGTCGAGTCGCTTTCGCATTTCCGTATCCGCGGACACCTCGTGGTTCACCCGAGCCAAGATTTACGTGGAATCGATCGAAAGAAACTTCTCTGCTCTGTGTTTACCGAAACTGGTCTATCCTTATTTTTTTATAAAGGTAAAAATGCCCCACATCAGGCTGCGTGAACCAAGTGAAAAAAATTGGACGGCTTCCTCTTTCTTTTTGATCCACTGGGTTCGTGCCCGTGCGTTGCTACGGGATAGCTAAATTTTTGTATTAAAAACACACGGATCGTATGATAAGGTAATAATACTGTGAAATTAAATACCGACGTCAATGTGACATTTAATCTAAAGTTAACTTGTGAATCTTGTACTGAAGATATAGAGCATTTTCATGGCAAGGCTAAACACCACTTAAAATATGAAGTATATGGCCCAACAGGGTGTTGAGATGAAACATTTAGCAAGAAAATGGTGGAAATGGATAAGCGTGTGTGAATTTGAAGCTCACAGGATCTGCAACACATATAGACATGCAACAATAGGCCAATGAAGTTATCTGCATTGGCTTTGGTAGCCCACCCAGTACACCAATATTATGTTATTTTAGAGTTATCACATTTTACCAGTTTAAGCTATAAATAGATTGTCTTTCATCTACACTGGATAGAACATCAAAATACCCACCCATATCATATGACTCTGTTAAGCTAAAGAGAGGGAAGAATATAAATTGTGATAATATTCATGCGGAATAGGTGTGAGGCCATACAGCAATACAGGGTGTGCTATCTTATCAGAAAAGACAAGCAAAACACCAAAAAATCTTGCGGTATAACCTAAGGTGTTGCACACTCTTTCTGAAGCAAACAAGGATTTCCTCAAAACCATGGCAGAGAGAGTTGTCATGGTGTGGAAGCTGAACACATGCATTGTAGTCATCGGTTCTTGATGGAAGAAGAGAAGAACAGAAAAGGAAGGTCAATTTCTTGCGGTGATTGCGTTGGCTTTCCGTTTTTGCTCTGTTGCGCGCAAGTGGGAGGCAGGGGATCGCAGGTGGGAGGCAAACGAACGAACCAAACAAACGTCGCACAAAAAAAGTGTCCATCTTATCTTTTAGTCTTTTTAGTTGTATAGGAGATTCATGTTTTTTTTAGCAACACATGAAATAGGAAGAAAAATAGATTCGGCGCGGTGGAGTAGATTCGGCGCGGCGGACCGATGCGATTCGCCAAATTCCTCGAGAAACCACGCGTGGCGCCAGCTTCTGGTCTGGTTCGCGGGCGGGGGCGGTGGCGGTGCGCGGGATGCGGCTTCTTCGCTTCTGCTTTGGTATTGCAAAGGAAGGCGCTAGTCATTCGACGGCGGCTTCTTGAGAAGGATCCGGAGATGCTTGGCTCCTGCATGGTGGCCAGGGAATATCCACTCCCGGTCCGTCTCGGGGAGCGGTGGTCGAGTCGCTTTCGCATTTCCGTATCCGCGGACACCTCGTGGTTCACCCGAGCCAAGATTTACGTGGAATCGATCGAAAGAAACTTCTCTGCTCTGTGTTTACCGAAACTGGTCTATCCTTATTTTTTTTTATAAAGATAAAAATGCCCCACATCAGGCTGCGTGAACCAAGTGAAAAAAATTGGACGGCTTCCTCTTTCTTTTTGATCCATACAGCATACGCACAAAACTTGAAGCTAGCCCATTTGGAGTTCAGTACAGCAGTCTCTGCTAGTATACTGTTCGTGGTCAAGCTGTGTTTATGCTTCAGGTTCAGGGGAATGCTGGCGTGCTTATGGCACGAGATTGGGCAGTTTCGGCACAGGTCATGTACTGCCACGATTTTGTCACGTTTCCTGGGGGTGTTCCGTAGCGGATATTCGGCGGATGCGGCGGAGAATCTCCCCCGAAGGTGGTGGCTGCTGTCCGCTGGGCCGCCAGGGGTCGGTCAGTTTGTGGTCCTGCCCGACTGTTTTGAACCATGAACGCGGTGTCCTCTGTTTCTCTCCTCCTTTTTCTCCTTCCTCTTAGCATCTTCAAATCATGCTTATTTGATCCTCCGTCAATTTTTGCCTTCTATAAGTTGTCTTTCGGTCCAAATTCGACCAGCTAGCAACTTGTTCTTAATACTGGGAATCAGGATTATTCGGATTTTAGTGCTATCTACGTGGATCTCACATATGAGCGCACCATCTGCATTTGTCCATGTTTGCATGCAAAAGCTTGAAACATCGCGTCATGTGGAGGCCGGCTTAGGAAAGCTCTAGCCGTTTCGGCTGTGTTTAGTTCTAAAGTTGGGGTACCAAAATTACTGTAATGTTACTGTAGCATTTCGTTTGTATTTGATAATAATTATCCAACCGTTGACTAATTAGGTTTAAAACGTTCGTCTCGCAAAGTACAACCAAACTATGCAATTAGTTTTTGATTTCGTCTACATTTAGTACTTCATGCATGTACCGTAAGTTTGATGTGACGGATAATCTTCTTTTTGCATAGTGTCAAATTCAGAAAAGTTAGGAGGAACTAAACACAACCTTCATTATTCCACCCTTAGTTAAGATTCTCGAAACGACCTGGGACGCGAAACAAAGAACATTATTTTTAAAAGCTATGGTACAAAGGATATCTTTATTCTTATCGTTCGCTTGACATATGAAACGTGTACATATAATATAGTTATAAGAGAAATTTTGCTAGCGGACACCGTTCTTTGATCGAACTTGTTCAACATCGAACAGCCAGTTCGATCAAAGAACAGTGTCTGCCAGCAAAATTTCCCTAACTATAACGATATTCATAGGACTTGGAGAATGTTTCACTGTAGCACGTTCGTACTACATTACACAAACAACACATGTGGTAGAATCAAATTTCATAGTGAGAAAGTGAGGATGAGAGGTGTTTAGCCCCTTTTGTGCCTTCGGGTTGAGTTCCCATTACGTTTGGAACCATGTTGCACATTATTTCTATTTCTCATTTGGGTACAAAGTTCCCAGAACGTAGAATAAGACCATGTTCCATGTTCTAGGCCTAAGATACCACCTTACCACACCAACGAAGAACAAATTCCCATACAAAGTTAATATGCAGGTTACAAACCACCACCAACCCCCCCCCCCCCCCCCCCCTCGTTAGTGGGATGCACAATAGACATGAACGATGTTACAAATAAGAGAATGAACGAATACTGCTAACTTTATTTTATCACTTCTTGTGCGTTTTAAGTGCCTAAATTATAGATAACACTCTTGTACAACCGATTAGTAAAAGTAAATTTTTATTTCCGTATCTTGTTATTTATCTTTATGTCCCAACATATCATTTTGTTGTCCTTGTCTGACTATTGTAGATTGTTATTCTCTTTGTGCCAACACGGATAAGATTTTGTCAGGTTTGTGATTTTATTTAATAGTTTCTTTATTCTCAGAACCAAAAGTTGCAGATTATACCTACATATATTATAACGAATTAATTGTAGTTTGAGTATAAAATATATGCAATAACCGTTGTCTAAAAGGAAACAAAATTCAGGCATCTAAACTTTAGCAGCTTCCATTTTATTAGTCTAATAAGAAACTGACACACACATCTTAGTTACTTTTTATTTGAAGCGAAGTGGCAAGAGAGACAAACATCTTATTTGCAGTGTCTCTTTCAAGATCGAGGAACACCATGTGAATTGTGAATAGCGGCATCCGATCAAGTAGATGAATTATTTGCCAAGTTTGGATTACTGTACATGCAGCAGGTACATATTATAGAAAAACAAAAGGAAGTACTGTGCATGCACTGGAAACTGCCAGACGTGATCGATGCAAAACAATGAAGTTCATCACAAGCCCATAAGGCTAGATTCAGCTGGTTCGGCTGGTATAAAAGCCGGCTGGTTTCGGCTGAATCAATAGTATTCTGTGAGAGAGAATAAGCTGAAACAAACTGAAATAAGCCGAAACATGACCAGCAGAACAGGGCCATTGACGGCCTCACATGTGCCAGAAGGGCCGCGGATCTGACGATGTCCTCACCGTCTCACGCCAGGCCAAGCCTCCACGGTCCTAAACGGACAGATTCACGGCATCAGATCAGATGGCAAATTTCATTCGCATGCATTCAGGCTTCAGTTTGTGTTTTTTTGCTAGCACTAGCAGACACATCTCGGCGATCAGATCAGATTAGATGCTCTTCATGTGGGTGAGGCCGCGCCGTGCGGGTCGGCTGAGAGTCTGAGACTTGGGAGCCCCATGTCCACTGAACTTCGCGCGATACCTGTCCACCGTCGTGGTAAGATTCGCGTCTCTTGTCACTAGTGCCAATCCGTAGCTAGCAGATTTCTCAGTTCTCACGGTGCTGTTACCAACTTACCATACGGGGCTCAATAATTAGCGGCGTCCGCTATTTCCCGAGCTAACTATCGATTTCCGACCACAAAACAAGGTGCCCTCATATTCTTCCTTCCCTTCCCTGCTTCCCCTGTGGCTAGCGGTACCTCCACTGCCGTGTCATGATGGTGGCTAGTTTGATTCATCATTATCATTTCTTCATTTTAGCTGCGGCTAGTTTGATTCATCATTATCATTTCTTCACTTTAGCTGATTTGTCTTATGGTAAAGATCCTTCTTTCGTGGACATGATGGATATCGACCGTTTAGTCGATGGCCTCACATATTGGCTTTCAGAGCCACAAATTCGGAACTGTTTGGAGCAACACCGACATGTTCCGCCTTAAATTACTGATCAACTTTCTTTCCGGCCTTCGTGTTGAAGCTAAGCAGATCTCTAGGCCTTGCTCCATTCAGATCTCCCGGCTTGCTGCGTGTTGATCACATTGCCACGTTTTTGTGTCGACAAGTGGGTTGGCAACGAGACCGATCTGACTCATTTGGGTTGTCACTAGGCCATGCCTCGAGATAGCATATAAGAGAAAATGAAGTAAGAAGACCACAGTATGAAATTACCAATGTACCTTTCAATTCGTTAAACCCTCCAAAGAAACATAGGTAGTCGCACGTATATTTTCGTACTACTCCTGCCTGTTTGCTATTTTTCAATATTCTTGATATTTTTTCACCATTCAGTCTCCCCTAATAAAGGATATATATTCTTTTAACCATCGGTAGAAAACCTGAACTGAGTATAGTTTCTTTTCTCTGAAATAACAATTATGTAAATGAGATACTAGCACTGTAAAATTATTGTTGCTCCTCTACGAGCAACCACAATATGTGAACTAAAGTAGTCCATAAGGACTAAAATATTCTCTACTCGCTTGTTGAAATACTATGGACGTATTCTATATACCAGTCCATTGCAAAAGGTATCTATAGACTTATAAAATACCCATAAGAAATAAGAAGTATTCATTTTTATCTCTCTACAAACCTCTGAACGTCTTGGATAAGATGCACAGTTGTTTATTAGTGGCTAATATTATTTTAGTATACACTGTGGCAAAGTAGTCCATATAGATACCTAACATGGAGCCCACTCATTAAGACTACCTAATCCAAATGCATTGTGGTTTAGGGTTTAGGGTTACCTATTTGCTATTGAATCTTTAGATGCTGTTTGAGGCTGCAGTGTCCTATATGGCTATATATGTGGCTATGCCCTGTTGCCGCACCTGAGAGAGATGGCACTTCCATTCCATCCATTGGATAGGTATGTTGTCCTGTGAGCAAATAGCCTGATGGAAACCATACTACATGATTATACTCGCTCACTACCTAGTTTGGATGCTTTGAAATTTTATGCACCTGTAAATACAATACATTTGTAATTTATTGCGCACAAGAAAACCCTGGAATGTTTTACAACCTTGAAAATGTTGTTTGGCTCAGCGAAGTGAATCTTCACGTCATAACGGTTGATGAAGTGAGAAATATTGAAATCTGCAACTACTCGAATGAGCACGAGATCAGCAGAACTCAAGCTTGCATGCACAGACAAATCAACGCAAGAACGAGGATTCAAACTCCGTAACAAACTGATAGGCTATCGGCACAAGCAATTGCAGGAATGCAGGTTCCACCGCAGCGGCGTAAGCGTGATCGACCTCATCGGCCGTGAGGAACTGCAGGAGTGCAGGTTCCGCAGCAGCGCCGGCACGCCGCAGCCCACTCGCCGGTCGCTGCCGCCCTCAAAGCTCCTCCATCCGATGCTGTCTCCATGAACGCGACCACCGCGCCGACTTCCAGTTCGACATCTTCCGCATCGGTCGCCGCATCTACTCCTCCGATCCTCCTCGTCAACGCAATTGCAGATGCTCATGGATTTGGTCTTCACTACCATGGATTGTCTCGCCATCAGCATGGATTTGCTCCCAGGCGCCATAGATGGGATCTCCCCTCTGTCCTCAGCAGGTTCAGCGACGAACAGGACAGAGGAGTCGAGGTAGCGGACTCCTCCCCGATACTTGTCGTTTTCTTTTCCGGGTCTTGGGAGGCGATTATTTTTTTTACGCCTGTTTTGGCTCAAACCAGGGGTAATATTAGTGGCCTAACTAGTCATTCCAAATAGCAAGTTTCAGCTTGGGCTGAAAAAATATACGTGCATGTAATTTACAGAGGTTTTTGGTTGATTACCAGCCTTCCAAACAAGCCCGTATAGGGTTACATCTAAGCTCTGCTACTCTCTTCATTCCAATTGTAGGTTACACCCTTGCATGCTGAGGGCATTTCTTGTTGACAGCAGAACATTCGGCCATCTGCGACGCGCAGCTTACCAAGTAGGTGTAGTAGGGCGGAATGGTTGATCTCCATGCCACCGCACTGAAATTCCCCTCCTGAGTGACACGCCCTGATAGAAGATCTTTTTTTAGGGAAGCCCTGGAAGAAGATCTTGCACAGTCACATCAGGGACATTTTGAGCTTATCAGCCAAATCAGCCAGCCATTCAGCAATGTTTTTATCTCACAACAAATCAGCAAACAGTACTTTCAGCCAGGGACTTGCCTTCCTGAGGAGACGGCAGCTGATAGACGTTGTAGATTGTAACTGCATCGTGTTCCCTGGCCATTCTCCAAAGGCACACGGACTTGCCTCTCTGCAGAAGATGGTTGGGACTCTCGCCAAACATAGAATAACACACGAGGGGTGGGGAAGGGGGATGGGGGTGTTTCTTGCAGTTTTTACTATGTTATTCTATGTTTTCTCTAGATTATCTAGATGCAGTAAAAACTATATATTTCTCCCGTTCCAAGGGATTACTTAAAAAAAACTGAACTACTTATAGTTTTTGAACTGAAAAAGGTACTTTTCTTTTTCTTTTTCTTCTCGGGTTCCAGTTGGAGAGCGCACTTTACACGTAAGCAAAGCACACGCACAGGTGGCAACTGGCATGCATGCCAGATACAACGAGTTATCCAATCAGAAATGTCAAGAGAGATGCTCATCCAGGCAACGGCCGAACGGGTGAGGCTATCCTATCGTCCCGCCATTATTTAAACTCAACTCCGGTTGCCTGCTTCCTCACCGCAGCCAGCACAAAACAGCTCACGAGCTCTAACCCAAGCACTAGCGAAACATCCTCCGCGATCATCAATGGCGGCCTCCACCATGTCACACCCCTCCCCGGCTCTTGCCGGCAAGGCGGCAAAGATCGCCCGGGCCAGTGTGTTCGGCGAGGGCCGCATCACTATGCGCAAGACGGCCGGCAAGCTGCCAAAGCCCGCCGCCGCGTCCGGCAGCCCGTGGTACGGCCCGGACCGCGTCCTCTACCTCTACCTCGGCCCATTGTCAGGTGCGCCTCCGTCCTACCTCACCGGCGAGTTCCCGGGAGACTACGGCTGGGATACCGCTGGGCTGTCGGCGGACCCCGAGACGTTCGCCAAGAACAGGGAGCTGGAGGTGATCCACTGCCGGTGGGCCATGCTCGGCGCGCTTGGCTGCGTCTTCCCGGAGCTGCTTGCCCGCAACGGCGTCAAGTTCGGCGAGGCCGTCTGGTTCAAGGCCGGCGCCCAGATCTTCAGCGAGGGGCCTGGACTACCTGGGGAACCCCAGTCTCGTGCACGCACAGAGCATCCTTGCCATCTGGGCATGCCAGGTACAAATCAATCCGACCCCAACTCGCCTAAGCCGTTTTGGATTTTGCTCTGATAGATTGATGTTACAATGCAATGATATTGCAATGCATCACGGATCGACCAGGTTGTCTTGATGGGGGCCGTGGAGGGGGGTACAGGGTCGCCGGTGGGCCGCTCGGTGAGGTGGTCGACCCGTTGTACCCTGGTGGAAGCTTCGACCCGCTGGGGCTCGCCGACGACCCGGAGAAGTTCGCGGAGCTGAAGGTGAAGGAGATCAAGAACGGCCGGCTCGCCATGTTTTCCATGTTCGGGTTCTTTGTCCAGGCGATCGTCACCGGCAAGGGGCCACTTGAGAACCTGGCCGACCATCTCGCTGACCCCGTCAGCAACAACGCCTGGGCGTACGCCACCAACTTCGTCCCCGGCAACTGATGATTCATTTCGAGAGGCAACCTCCCGGCCGGCGAAGGAAACAGCGTGGTTGTGCTAAAGACAAGCGTTGTGCACGCACCCTGTATTTGGTCGTGTCATACTGTCATTTGGTATTGTTTGATGAAACAAGGATGATGGATACTGTAAGTCTCAGCTCTGTTTCTTTAGTTTGATCGCAGTAGTATTAAAGGAGGATTAAGGATCGCATATGCCTCCGTGGGCCGACTTTTTCCAGGCATGCCGCGCTACAGCCATTCCCAGGCCAGACCAACTGGACAAAGTTGTCAGCGTTGTCGGCCCATGTAAACCTAATGGTATCCAATCTAAGAACGACTTACTGGCCCTGGACGTCCGATCCGGGCACTATCGTGTAACGTTGTCGGCTGTCTGCACAGGGAGCAAACGAGCGCCTAGCGCATCGGGCTCAGACTGATTCCACGTGTATCCAATGTATAACACCCGATCTATTTTTAAAACATTCAGATACAACAGTTGTAACATACGAAAGAAGACAGATGAAACACTTAAACAAGCGTCTGAAACACTTGCAAAAACATCTGAAAAACATTTGAAAACCATTGCAAACATATACAATATCCAGATAAAACACTTGCAAACATACGTATGAAACACCTGAAAACACTTGAAACATATGTTTGCAACATATATGTGTATGCAACATCTAGATCTACTTTTGCAACATCCAGACATCAACATTCGTCTGAAACAGACGAAACATTTGAAACATACACTTGAAATATACGTGTATAGCCATTACAACATGTGCAACATCCCGATCTACTTTTGCAACATCGATATACAACACTTGCAACATACCTCGAAAACATCTGAAACACTTAAGACATACTATTGCAACATACGCTTTTAGCGTAGCATCTGCTCGCTGCTTGAACGAATGGAAGCTCGTCGACGCGAAGCTTGAAGCCGCGGAGCAGCGTGAAGGTCGCCGGTGTGGAGCTCGTTGGTGGCACGGCCCTCGGCAGGGGCAGGGACAGGGGGCAAGCAGATGGAGTACGGCCGCGATGGGAGGCACGAGTCCGGGAGGGGGCTAGCGAGTGTCTAGCGCATCGGGCTCGCCTTGCACGGCTCAGGCGGGCGGTGGGGCCAGGAGCGGGGGCGAGGACAAGGTCCATCACATGAGCAAAGCGAGCGGGCGACGTGAACGGGACGGCGTGGGCTAGGCCCATCCGCACAGAAGGACGCCCTACTACTCAATCCAAGAATATCGAATGTGCGGAGGTATCCGAACTCCGAAGAAGAAAATTATGCACTGTCCACGCAAATCAGACATGACTAGTCACATACAGCTCTACTGTCCTTTAAAAAAAACACAGCTCTACTGATAGCAAGCGAAATGCATCGTACCCTGGACCACCGCTTTGCGGCTACGAGGAGCGACACGCAAGAGCTGGCGGTGCCCA